>OX030987.1:10007500-11472500 GCA_943735965.1 Eupithecia abbreviata | reverse complement strand
TTGTAATGAGTGGCTCCACGAGAACAAGATAACAAACATTTCAAAACTAAAATGGTAATAATAGTTATCACTTACATAAGTCTTTAGAATATATTCCGTGATCGCGTATGATACAGTGCCGAAATATTGGAAAGCTCAAAACCAAGTCATGGTGACCTACTAAAAATATCTCGTTGTAAATGATATGCATACTTATTGGATAACTCAGAAATCAAATAATGAAAGGTAAATATCCCGTTTAAATGACTTTAGTGTTAATACCCAGCCTAGCTCATTCCTAAAAGAGAGGCCCATTACCAAAACATAGACAAAGACATTCATTAATTTGTTGGCGTAGTTATTGTATTCTCTTTGTTCCTAGGTATTACATTTTGAGTAAAAATAACATAATTTAGGTAATTAATCACTATCGAAAAAACAATTGCACAAAATATTTATCAAAACGAGAGAGATTTTACACAAAAACATTATTTATTGTGCCTGGAGTCCTCAAAATGGATCTGAACTCCTTTTCTGATTACAAACTCTTTGAAACTTTCTGAGGTACCGACCTACCTGGCTATCTAGATAAATAAATGCCGGACAATTCAGTCAGCATTATCTAGCTAGGTATGCAGAGGTTGTGTTATGGGTACTAGATAAATGATATACATAATACAATACATTACATAGATAGCTATTTTTTATTATACATAGAAAACGACCAGAACACCCGAAACAAATATCTGCAGATCGTACACACATTTGTTCCGAGGCGGGAATCGAACCCGCAACCTCCTGCGTTGCAATACATTACATAAATATATATTTTAATTAAAGGTACATAGAATACCACAACATCCAAAGATAGAACCAAAGATTTTTAATCTTTGGTTAGGAACCACCTGCCTGCCTACCCTACTTTTCTGAAATCATGTCTGAGAAACTGAATGAGCACGTCCCTTACGTGCATTAGAAAACAAATATCGTAACATTTTTTAATGATAGGCCAATTTTAAAAGGTACCTACCAAACACCTTACCTAAGTAGATATGTACGTGTTAGTATAATTAATTAGAGTAGACCATTCTGTATAGCTTACCTAGGTAGGTACCTACCACGAAGGTTCCACATTTTTTTACGTAGTACCTAGCCTAGGTACCTTTAATTAGGTACCTATGTAACCTACGCATCTGCCTAATGAACATCCCTCTACATTAAAATACATACCTACCTCCACACTTTACCTTCCTACATAACCTAATAATGATTTAGCTAATGCAATTAATCAACGTAGCGTAGAATGAACACGTGTCCACTGAAAGCGTCTGACCTTGAGCATCATTATATACCTACCTAGGTCGTACCTACCTCGTACATAGTTACGTAACCATGAACGAACAATCGAACATTGATTAGCTCACCGAGCTACGATAACTTTAAACTTTCAACAATCGATAAACAACAAATTGCCACGCTAAATTGTGCAAAAAAATATTTTTCTCAACAATAAATTACTAATCTAACCTATTTATTTTCGCATAAAAATATCATTTTCGTAATGAAAAGTGTCGTGGCGTATTATAAACGCTCAAACGATGCAGAAAAGTTGCTTTATAACAAAGACAAGGTGATAGGATTGGATCGAAAATAGTACAAATGGTGAAGAGGCCCACCACAACAGCTCAACTCGGGCGGATGTCGTATAGTTACAAATGCTAGGTAGAGATAAAACCTTCCGCCGCGGACAGCGCCCCTAGCGGTGGCTGAATAAAACAAACTTCATGCTCGTGCGTACACCCCTCCACAAAGCTTTCGATTGCCTTTTTATGGAATAAAAAATATTTGATAGGTATTTTATAGGTATTATATAATTTTTTTTTGTTTTTTATTTTTGTCGACACCTATGTAATATAATGACTTTTTTTTGTAAATTATGTATGTATTGTATACACGAGTATGAGTGCTCTCGGTCAACTTATTGTAGAGAGCTAAGCGAGACCCACCTAGTATTCTCTTGCGTAAATCTAACTAGAATGAAATATCTCTCAAGATTATTTCTTTTTTGATGAAATTGTCTAATTATAAGGGACAATACACTACACAACCTTATAATTAGATACCAATTCCACAGATAATATAATACATACCCAATTCTAAAGTTTTCTAAGGTTATGTAATGTATTGTGTATTTTAAATAAAACAATAAGTGAAAATAATAGCCATATTTATTCAAAATAAAGTAATGTACCTAGGCATATTAATCTATCTAAAAACCTTTGGAGAGTGCCCATTCTTTTAAATCATTAACATAATCTCCTTTAGTTTCGATTAATTTTGCAACTTCGTGGACTCTGGTTTCTATGTACCTATTATTCTTCTTCTTCAAATATGCTTTTATTTCGTCATTCATAAGCCAAATGTCACCTTCAATTTTTTTTATCATTGATATTTTACGAATTCCTCGGTAAGTTATTTTTAAATAAATCGGAATTTCGTGATTCTTATTTCTTGGAATAAAATATGGATGATTGAGAGCTTCTTCTTTCTGGGGCACCCAGCCTGAGGGATAGCTGTTCTTTGGAGTCACTTGCGGAATAGTCTTAAAAGGTAGTAATCGTTCGACGTATTTCCATTCTTCAGGATTTTTCACAACGTCAAATTCATATTGCTCTTTTATCTTCGTAACGAACGGCGAATGAGCATAATTTGAGTATTTTCGAACAACCTGAAAAAAAAGAAAAGGAATTTTAGATGACGTCATTCTAGAACTTGTTGCCGCCGCCGACACGACTATATCGAATTTACTAAAATATCTATATATAATACCATTATTCAAGTCATTTATTTTTAAAACGTTACATAAAATAAACAAGTAATTTATTAAATCAATACCTACCATTAGGTAGTAGGTACCTAACCTAAAAAATGGTATTTATGTAAAAGAAACTTGCGCGGAGGTGTGTACACCCATCGCTCCGTCACATGTCACGGACAAAGTAACATTTCTACGAGAATCAAGTTAAAATACAACAAAATAATTACCGATTGTGATCCCGGAACAAGTTTAGTACCCGAATCAATCGCGTTGTTCAGGATTTGGCCACTTTTTCCAGAAAAAAGCCGCAAAAACGCGCACTGTGATCGCAACACGGTCGCCATTTTGAATAGCGAATAGAGCGAATTGCTACAAGAGAGCAATAAGAACTATATTATTCGTTTCGAAGGAAACATTATGGCGGACGCCTGTATAAATTCGGGCTTTTCAAAAATCGTTTTCTAACTTTATTCGCGTGTTTTTATTGAACTTTTTCGCATATTATGGTGCATTGTGTATCAGATTAGCTGTTTATTGTGGTTTTTGGAGGTTCCATTGGATAAAATGTGAGTATTTTGTGAGGACATATCGGAGGTGCGCCACGGCTAGGGAAATGATTTGGTGCTTTCGTTCGTCGACGCACACGCACTCGCTCAGCTGGTAGGTGGCGTTGGATGTCACTCGACCTCAAAATATCAAAACATCAAGTTTTTCATGAGTTTTCCGGCGCGATTTTCTGTGCTCTGAGCAAAGTAAACAAGAAACTTGTTTCATATTCAGCTAAAATATAGTTTTAGGAAGCAAAATAACTGAAATAAACCACGATTGTTATGGAAACTAAAGCGTAAATAATGCGCGAACTTGTTGATTCCGCAATGCTCCCTTTTGTTTATCATGACTTTTAGACTTGATTTTAGTTGGGAATTGGTCATTTTGAACGATGATTTACGGAGTATTGTGGTAATCTAAATCTTTTCCTTTGTTTTTATGCCAAAAATACCAAGTTTTAATAGGTAATTTCTAAGCTAATTATGAAATAAGTGCAACAAGTCATAACTCATTGCCAAGTACCTATTTATATTTTATTTATCTTTCTGTTTGGCTTTTCAGATTCCGATGGCATATTCCTGCAAGCACACGCTTGCTTTACAAACGTCCCACTAATCAACTGTTGAAACAAAACAAAGGAAGGAGGACAAGAAAAGGAGTTTTGTAACAAACTTCAGGTTTATCTTAGAGTAATTTAATAACTTCAAATAACGAGGTAATAATTAGTAACAATAAGTCTAGTACTTCCAAAAAACTCTTACAACAAGATCAGTCATCATCGGATAGCAGAAGTATAGTTGACAAACCCTAACCTGATGTCGGATAAACGGGGTTATCTCCCACCACACATTCCATCATGAAAACTAAACAGATCAAGGAGGAGCAACATACGGATGAAGAAACAGTTATAGAGCCCAAGACACGAGCTCGCAAGAAAGCCTCTGACATCATCAACGATGAAAAGAATAAAGGTGGCCAAGATGAGCCTAAAACGTCCAAAGACCCTAAGAAAGTACTGCCAAAACCTAGAGCAATAGTCAAGAAACGTCCACTGGGTATCCGGACAGCACTAAGGAGTAAGAAAGGTGGCACAGTCAAGGAAAAAGTTTCAAAAAATGTCATAAAGGCAAAACGAGGTCGAAAGCCTGCGGTTAAAGTTGGACCCGAAAGCCCTCAGGACAAGGAGCCCTCCCTGATTCCTGCTGCAGAGATCAAGAAGGAGCCCGTTGAAGACACTTCACCCAACTCCAGGTCATCGAGCCCTAAGACAGCGGGCCGCAGGGTCCGGGTCAGCTCGGATATGGCCATGATGAAGACCATGCTCAGCGACTCACCCAGCACCCTAGTCCTGGGTCCTAGGACCAGTCCATATTCCATGCGCTCGGAGAGGAGTAATAGTCCATCCCTCACCGAAGCCAAGAACCTTAGAACAGGAAAGCCAAGGAAAGTGAAAAACTTACTAAGCGAAGTTGTCATCAAGGAGCAGAAGAAGAGACGCAGACTGCTCTCAGATTCCAAGAATCCAGAGACATCTGAGGAACAAGACTGCAAGAAGCTGAAGCGAGGCCGCTCCTGCTCCCGCGACGGCAGCGAGGTCTCCAAGTGCTCTGACAACACGGAGTCCGACATCAGCATGAGTGAAACTCTCAACGACTCAGACTCTAAGGATACTAACAAAAAACTAGATAAATCTAAGACTGACCTAGATGTAGATATTGAAAATAGTATTCAGATCACTACTATTGAAAAAGTGCCTTCCCTTAATACTGACTCAAAATCAGCAGAAACTACGCTTGACCCGGAGACCAGCATTGTATATGAAACAACAAAGAAATCGAGCTTACAAAGAAGTTCTTCTCTAGACTCTGACAACAATAATAGTAATAGGTTAAAGTTAGATGCTTTAAATTCATCAGACATTGAAGACAATCTATCGTTTAAGACTGAAGATGATATGCTTTCCGAAGCGCGAAGTAATATACTGACCAGTATGTCGAAGACATTCAATTCGAAGGAGTTGTGTAAGAATATTCGGCGCGCGCGCCGCGGGCGGAAGGCAGCCGAGGCTCGGCGCCCCTCGCGGCCTCCCGCGCGCCCCGCTCCGCCCAAGGCTCCCGCCACCAGCACCAGCACTAGCACCATCACCGAGCCGTTAGACGACAAACACGAGACCATCGAGACACTCTCTAAAGACATTGATGACCTCATCAAAAACCTGGACCAAAACATTGACGGAGATCACGAGACGAACGCGGAGTCGGCGACTGCTCTCCCCGAAAACGTAAACGTACCTGTACTGGAAGAATCCGAGGCCGACAAAAACTGTGGCCTGGCTAAGCCGCTGAACAGCGTTGATGACAATGCTATGGCGGTCCCTGACACTCCGGTCAAGGAAAAAGAGGCGGTCACTGCGGTGTCTATGGAGAATACGCCTTCCAAGTTGGATGAAAGTGAGAATATTAGACTGCACTACGAGGAAGACTCGATAGACAAAACGGACAGTGCGATAACGTACACCAAGCCGGTGGCCAGCATTGACAAGCTCATGGACAGACTGAAGGAATTTGAAGAGTTTGACAAGAGAAGGCAACGCCTGGAGTCGGAGTCTAAGCCCAGCGACAGCAAGCCCGTGATGGTCACCAACGATGTGGTCCTCATACACAAATCCGGCGCCGAGTTCAAGCCTCTTGACATACAATCTGTCAGATCTCCAGAAAGGACCATCGAGAAAGAAAACGTGCTGAGCTGCTTCGAGAACAACTCGGCGATATCGATCGTCAAACGGGATCAAGTCAGAAGATCTGTCGATATCGATCTCCCTAATTCTGTGACGCTGATCAAGAGGAACAGCGTGAGTGCGCGCAAAGAGTCCACTAGCTCAAACCATTCGCGGGAATCAGATGCTGTGACTATCTTCGAGAAGTCCTTAGGGAAAGATGTCACCTTGACCGAGATACGTAAGTCCGTGGATAAAAGTGGAACCTCCATGGATCTGCATCAGTTCGCAGCGCTTCACCCCGGCAACGCGAGCCCGGCGGTCTCGAACATGATGCTGGACCACAGCCAGATATCCATCACCAGAAGCTCCGAATCCAAGATTCCCAGCAGCGATTTCCAAATTCCGAAGCGAAAATCCAGAGAAGATTCATTGTCACAGAAGACAGAGTCTACAGATTTGGAAGAGTTGTCAGCTATTTTGGCAGAGGTTAGAAAGATATCGCCTTCAGCGTCGCCGTCGCACCAGCCGCCTTACCTCGTCGCGCCTGTGCCGGTCGCTATCAAGTCTCTGGAGGCGGCCCCGGTCGAGACCGAGGCATTGCCACCTCCTCTTGAAACTATTAAACCGGCTTTGTTTATCCCTGAAACACCCGTGTTTTCAGAAACACCTGTAGAACTTAAACAAACCGAACCAAAACCTGAAGAAATAGCGGAAGCGATCGCCAAAGCTTCCGAGATCCTTCCGGAATTAAAAAGCATAATTCCTGATTCTGAAAAAGAGGATCCTGAAACGATGGAAGTTGAGAAAACCCCGGTTATTGAAGAGGCTGTAATAGCTAAGCCTGAAAACATAGAGCCGGTCAAAGAAGATATAAAACCGGTCGAAGTGCCTAAATCCATCAAAAAATCCTTACGCAATTCAATCGAGTCCCTGCCTGGACCAAGCAACGCTTTCAACGAAACGCCTGAATGCCAGAAACGTAAAGAGAACGTGCTGCGAACTCTAGGGCTGCTAACCCACAAAGCTGCTAAAGAAGCAAAGATGGAAAAGGCGAAAGAGAAAGAGCGAATCTTTAGCGAGAGGATGTCCAACAAAGGCAAAGCTTCTAAATCTTCAACAGACTACACAGGGACGTTGAAGACAGTAATAAAGCTGAATCGGGGTGGGGAGAAGAAGAAACACAGGACTTCTTTGAAGATGACCTTCCAGAAGAGCAAGTACCGCAGCGGCAAGCCAACGCCAGAGGTTGGCGAGGCGGCGGCTGACGACAGCCCTTTCTACACCATCGAGCGGCGGGAGGTGAGTGCTTTGAATACTTATCACCAATTATTTTGTTTTGAACTATGAACTATTCCGTTTCAGCATAATTTGTCAAATGATTCAATTATATACCATTAATGTTCCTTTCTATCACTAGTCATCATTATTTCGTAAAAACCAAGGCTCGATTCTAGATAACAAGCGTTACACATGCTAATTTAGGTTTCCTAGGATCTAAAATAGCTTTTGTATCTCCTCACTGCTTTTTTTAAACTTTTACTAACTAATGACTTTTTTCTTACCGGTCCTTATTTAGAGTGCATTTCAAGCTTAGCAGTGTCTCACACTAATAAGTATTCGATTAACTGTTAAAAAGACAAAAGCATTGCAGGAAAATCTTGTTTTATCGCGTATGAGTCACAATGACCATATTTGTCAAAGTTGAGCGGCGTAGCACCCCGTAGCACCCCCGTAGCACCTATTAATATGCCTCAAACTTCATTGTATTATTATTTATAGAGCAATCTAATCAGAGGAATTACATTTAGCCACCTTTTACTTTATATGGCCCATACATTTTACCTTTAAAAACTGTAAATATTACACAGCGCCAAACTCGACAAAGATTATCCCAAACGAAAACATTTAGGCTTAAACTTTTTTTTTTTTTCTTTTTTTTTTCGGATAAACCAGAAAGGTCGGCTTCGCTCAGATAAGGTTATCTAAATAATCAATGTTTAAGTAAAATAAATGTAACTCTACGGAATCCCAGAAAATTTTAATAATACCACAGCAAACCTGATGCAACTTAACTGTTATCTAAAACTAAAGAAGTATAACTAGACAACGTTATAGGATAACTTAAGCAGTTCATAAGTTGCTTTTAAACCATCAGCTCACCATTACCTCGTTGTTTACAGATCGCGGCAGCATCTTCGGCAGATGGTGGGCAAAGAAAGTCTCATTACAGTAATCGCCTTAACCACCACGGTGTGTGGATATTCACCCGCCTTAACCCTTAGATACGTGCAAACATAAAAAAATCTTTAATATATTTTATTTGTGGCCTAAAGTTGTCACAGTTACTTTTACGATAAACTTTGAAGCGATATGGTTGTCTGACTAGATAGAGTAGACAGCGATAACTGGAGGCAGGTTAAAATCAATTGCCTCTGTTATGCCGCACCAATTACAGCTTTTAGTAAATTATACTAATTTTATTATGTACGCGTAGCGATTTACAACGTATACAGAGCTTAAAGCTCAGTGTCTACAATATCCTTGCCTAATGATTATTACAAATACAGTCATATTTTAAATATATTATTTCTAAAAACGTTTGCTCCATCAAATGTTTGCACGTAGCTAAATTCCGCCAGGATAATCGAAGTTTTATCCATTAGCAAGAATTAGTAGAAATGTATAGATTTTTAGTAATTTATTTTCTTAGTAGTTAACTTTCATTTTTCTGTTTCTTTATTATTTTTGTTTTCTTATCTTCGATAATCCTGGCACATTTGTAAGCTAACATTATTAATTAATTTAAACTTTATGGCCTGAGTATGAATTTTCACACGTTTGTTAACACAAATACACTACGTAACTTATGTAAAGCTTGTAAGCCATAGCACATGAATCAGTTCTCCTAACTTTGATATTTTCTTACCTTTTACTTTTAAAAATACACGTGAAACATTTTCGTACTCAGGCCACTGCTTAGATCGTTTTGAAGGCATTCGTTTCAACATCAGGTATTCACGGTGAGGGCCATGATGATTCATAGACTCAAAGTAAGGCATGGAATGACACTAACTTTTGGTGGGAAAACTGAACACTCACAGGGCAGTTCTAGCATGAATTTATCTGGTATCAGGTCACTGATTTTCATTGTGCATATAATCGAAGCGAAACCAAAGCATAACGCAAACCCTTACTAATTAGCCTATTTCGGTCCACAACTGGACATAGGCCTTTCGCTAATCATAATTCGCATCATAATTTATTATAATAATATTTAAAACCAATAATCACCACGTGGTATGTGGAAATATTGGGTTGGTGCGAATTCAAAGCCACACAAAGTCACCATTACAATACCAACCATGTTTTTTTAAAGACAAAAGAGGACAGTATATTATGGCGAGACTTTGTCTATGGTTTTACTTCGATTACGTGCAAAAATATTATTGTTATCGACACGCAGTGAGAGTTAAAAACGTTTTGGTGAATTGTCATGTCTCATAAACTCTACATACCATTTTATCTAAACTTTTAAATTCAGAAATTGTACCCGTGGGTTGGATAGTTGGAATACCTGCATGTGTTACCAGAACTCGAGTATAACTCGAGCTTCTGTTATCAAAACAACCTTCCACAGATTCGGAACCGACCCCGGAACCTTCAGAACCGAAAGAGACTCTGAACCTGGTGATTCCTGAGAAGGCGTCCTCGTTCAGCATCCACCCTGGCCGCCTGTGCATGGACCAGTGCTTCTACTGTGGGGGGAAGTTCGGGCTGTTTGATACACCGTGTCATATCGCGCAGATCAAGAGCTCGGAGCGGCAGAAGAAAGTTTTGGACAGTGAGTTGCTATTGTACTTTTCTTTTTCAGGAAACTTCTTACTAGTATTCCTGTAAATAACCTCATTATTGTTGTATTTTGTATGTGTGTGTCTGAAGTTGTTAATAAAAAATTTATCTATACATCTACCTCAGCTATCCAAAGTGGATTTTTGGCCTGTGTTGCCAATTCAATGCCTCAGGAATTAGGCCGAAACAAGAGTTCATGTTTTTTTATAGCATTTACGATCATTGATTCAAGAAGTACATTTTTAATCACTCTACATTCGTTGTCTTGTCATGCGATCCGTAAAGTTTTGATTAATAATTCCAATACATATAATATATAATATAATGTCTCTAAAGCTTTTTCTCGTACTAGAATTGAGATATTGGAATTAATAAGACAACAAGAAAAAAATATACTTCAAATTAAAATCGAAGAAATTAAACCTAAGGTTTAAAACCCCTGTTTTAAGGTCAAGAGTCTTTCCTGAAGCCTTAATGAAATCTTTCCTTTCAGATGAAGAAAAGCTGACCATCGACAGTTGTCTCTGCGACGCGTGCTATCGGCACGTGGACCGGCGCGCCAACTGCCCATCCTACAGGAAGCGACCACTGCCCAAGCAGAGTGACCTGCCCAAGAACGAGCCGCCCACACCGTGAGTTAATTATTGCTAGACATCAAGAGAAGCTGACCACTGGCAGATTGATCGATTGATTCATCTCTAAGACGCGTGCTCGACCACTGCCCAAGTAGCTACCTGTCCAAGAGCAAGTTCACACCATGAGTTAACGCAGTCACTGCCCAACCTTAGCGGTGATCCGTATGGGCGCGCTGGTCGTCCTGTCATGGGCACTAAGAGTTGTTTAATAGCAAAGAATCAATGTATACTCAGTCACATGACCCGTAATATCAACCCCCTTAGAAAAATTGTGTAGAAAAGCAAACTCTGATCTGCAAAAAAACAAAATTTTCTAGTCATCTTCCATGTCGTGAATTTTGCATGTCAGCCAATTGCGAACTTGGCTTAAGTCCCCGTTTCTACAAAAGCTGAAAGATAAAATGACTTGTTCAAAAACAAAGTATACAAAGACCATAGTAACATGCACTGTTGAGAGTGAAGTTAAGGTAGAAAAGCTCTACCTTAACACTTTGACTGCGGTTTTTTTTCGACGACTGCAATCTTTTTTTAACCTAAAAAATTCGTGCAGCGGTTGTGTTGCGCCGCACATGCGTTTCGTTCGAAAAATATTAAGGCTGTGCTGAGTCACACAGATCTGTATTTTCTCAGCCCCTGCGCTAGTGTGGATTTACGCATATTAGTCACTTGTAGAAAACACATACCGTGTGATTTCAGCAGTCAAAGTGTTAAGCCTCTCGAGGCTACGATACATTTGGAATGTTTTACTTACTAATTGCAATTTCGATGTCTTTTTAAATTTTACCACCATAAGGCCATATTTAACCCTTAATTATAGTTGTGGGTCTAATGGACCCAGGTTCAATCTTTGAACGCGTGTAAAAATCACGGGGTGTGCCGCGTTGTAAAACTACGATTATTTGATATACAAAGTAAAATAAAAAAGTGTAAAATTTTTATTCGTTTTTGTAGCTTTTTTTTTAAATAATTATCTAAAATAGGTGGATCCACGACCCGCGGACCCACGACTATAGATACGTGACTATTTTTCACCACTACAGTTAAGGGTTAAGCTATCCATAATTATAAGCGAGAGCGTGGAATAGTAAAAGATATGATTAGGTTAGTTTATGCCCCCTAATGTCATAACGGGATATATTTACCTGATTTGATTTTGGAGCTTCTCGTATATTATAATTAATACGGTAAAGCCACTGGTTTCCGAAACATAGTTTTGTAACTAGTTCAGGAGCCTATGGACTCATATTGCCTGTTACACCATCTATTATGTCAATAAACAACATTTTTACTTTAAATTACTTTAAAAAGAAAAGCAATGTAAAAATATTAAATCCTACAGTAAACTATAAGATTTCGCGCTTTTAACTTTAAACTTTCTGTTTCCTTTCAGTACCGGTGAGAAACCGTCCAGCCCGCCAATGGAAGAGGAAAGCGAGTCGGATTCAACGGGCGCCGCCAGCGGCAGAGTGGCCACCTGCCACACCGAGGGCTGCACGGCAGCCGGAGACTACTCCATCCGCAGGAAGTGGCTCATCAAGATGAGGAGCTCCGTCAATAAGGTGGTAAGTACACCTGTACTCTAGCGCTATGGTATGATCTGCTCTGAATAGCACATGCTGAGTGGAGACCGATTTTGTCAGTTTCTCTGTTAATTTAAGGTTAATTTATACGAGTATGTATAATGTTCGTCTCTGTTATAACAAAATACAATCTTTTTACTTTACTTTTAGCTATTTAATAAATAATAGACCACATTCCTGATTCTTGAACCACATTCCCAATTTTACTTGATATTACCCTAGCTAGAAGACGATTTGTCTATGGTAGAGTAAACTAAAGAGCAAATAAATGGTCTTCTTACAGAGGAAAATGGTTTCGTCGTGTACCTATTTATAAATCAATGAAGTAATACTAAAGTAATTTAAAACGGGATATTTACCATGATTTGATTTTATGACTTTAGTGTTAATAACCATGATAATTTCAAAAGTTGTATAATGAAGTAATGCTCCATAGGTTACTAAAGTAACTCAGGTAATAAAATGCTTTAAAATAAAAATACCTACTCTAAGAGAGTCATAAAGCGCAAATTATCGACTTCCAAGTCCTAACTTGGGGGGTAACACTAACAGGGGGGTGTCTATGCAATGAAATGAAAAGTTTTTTATTTCTTTAGGCTTACACAAATAAGCACTTAGACAGGTCATATTTTATACTATTCATTATTATCAATAAACATTATTTTAATGTTCACTTCAATTTTTTGTCCACCAGTGGAAGAAGTGAAAAAGAAACCACTAGTATGTTCATAACTTATGCGTCTAGTGCATTTGATTTGCTTATCTGTAAGTTGGTAGATTTTTAGTTGGAGTAAAACTCGTTCCAAGCTTTTTATCTTCTAGATAATCTGATATTTTGTAATAAGCCTTTTTACAAAGAATATGTTTCACATGCTTAGCTTTAAATAAATATTGATATGTCTTTAATCTATAATCGCACTATATTTAGATTTAGATAGCAAATCAAATGTATTAGACACATAAGCTATATAAATAAATAAAATAAAATAAATAATGCTGGACAATTCACACAGCATTATCTAGCCCCATGGTAAGCAGAGCTTGTGTTATGGGTACTAGATAACTGATATACATAATACTATATATTACATAGATATATATTTTTTATTATACATAGAAAACGACCAGAACACCCGGAACAAATATCTGCAGATCGTACACACAATTGTTCCGAGGCGGGAATCGAACCCGCAACCTCCTGCGTCGCAGGCGGACCTTCGCCCACCGCGCCACATCGGTCGTCAAAATATGAACATACTAGTGGTTTATTTTTCACTTCTTCCACTAGTGGAGAAAAAATTGAAGTGAACATTAAAATTAAAATAACGCTATTTGATAATAATGAATAGTTTAAAATTGACTTGTCTAACTGCTTATTTTGTAAGCCTAAAGAAAATAAAAACATTAGAATTTAACATTATGTATGTGTTTGTTCCAGTTGAAGTTAAAAGGCGACTACCCAGGTCTGCACACGCTGCCGCTGTGTGGCGCCCACCACCGCGTGCTGGCGCCGCTCATGGCCTGCCAGCTGTGTCGCCGCAGGCTCACCAAGCACCACAACCTGCACTTCATTCACCATGTCAGTATTACCAACCACTATGCCGTATAGGCGTAAGGTACACTTACAAGCGTAGCCTAGGCTTTCCAATTTGAAGATGAGAATCTAATTATAAACATAACTGGCTGCGCCCCGCGGCTTCGCCCGCGTGGAAATCTATGTGTCAAATGGTTTATAAAACTTCCTATTGAATCACTCCATAAGCATACATAGGGATAGTAGACAGACAGCGGGGAGCGACTACAGTTTTCAATGAAAATCTTAAAAATCTTCTAGCCGAGGCAGGCTCAATAATGTTTTGCGTTTGAGTAATCGGGCGTGACCACACCTATTTGTTTTTCAACTCGCAGGCTATAAAACAGCTTTTAATATTATTAATTTCTCTCCACAGGGCTACCTCGACCTGAACCCGCTCCTCACAGCTGCCCACATACCAGTCCAGTTCAACTCGCGCGTGGTTCTGTGCAAGGGCTGCCGTTACTACTGCTCGCTGTTGCAGCGGCCGGGCCATAACGACGAGTACGCGAACGGATACAGGCGCAAGTGAGTCCTATTGTACAACCAACTTACGCGTGGATCTACAAGAGATGTCGTCCCGTACTTCTAAGTAATCATTAAATAAACAGCGCGTTAAATACCCCAGGCTTTTCTTATTTCTCGCGACTATTTAGACAAACTTCTCACATGTTGCAGTTTCGAATGCCTCGTATAAATATTTTCTAAGCAAAATTATTAGCTAACATACCTATAATACAATCTTTCTCCCGCAGACTACTACAAGTTTACAACATTGAAGTCCCGCCCGAACCAGAGGGTAGTAACACTCTCGGAAATCTCTCGATCACACTCAGCCTCGACCCCGGCAAGATCAAGAAGAAACAACGAAACAAATCCAAGCAAAGAAAGTCCACGGAACCAGACATGAGCAGCGAAACATCCTCAGAGAAAACTAACGAGTCCACCCCAGAGAAAGAAGAGAAACCTATAGAAGAAGATATTGAAAGCCTTATCTCCTCCAATAAAATCCTAGTCCCTATAAAAGCACCGGCGAATGACGTCCACCCTAGCGACGGGTCAGATGAAAACTCCGGCGAGCTACCAGCCATCGTCAACAAACAAACAGAACTACAGTACCTCCTACAGAAACAGAACAACCCAGCGCAATTCCTCGCACAACCGAACCTCACACAGAAACAGAGAAACATTCTGAAACTTCAGACAGTCCCGGCCATACAGAAACCTGCGTCACAACACAGAATCACAGAGAAGAACGCCAAAAAGATACACAAGATTGGACAACAATTGCTGAACAAGGAGAAAGTTGTCACCAAAAAAGATGAGATGGAAATCTTTGAAGAAAAAAATAAAGATTGCTTCCCAGTTCTTCAGAATCTTAACCTAAACGACGAATGCACGATCGAGTCGATCCCGCCTAAACGTGCCCCAGATATCAACACGCTCAAAAACAAATGGCAAATGTCGGAAAGCTTCACGCAAGTCAAGAAAAACCTGAGCGAACTGTCCAAGAAGTTACCGGTCGAGAAAGAACCTAAGAAATCTGAACAGAAATACACAAATCCTGTTAAAAGACTCGAGACAAACCCGTCTATATCCGTCCGGGAACTATTCCCGGGCGAGGAAGAAATGAACTTGCAATGTAGCGTTGAGTTCAACAACGTGAAAGGCGTGACCCCGGAAGGTTGGGAGAAGTGTAACACCACGATACAATACGACAATGAGACTAAAAGACTGTGGACCGAGCTACAAAGGCCGTACGGAAACCAATCCAGCTTCCTACGGCATCTCGTGCTCCTAGAAAAGTACTTCAGATCTGGCGATTTAGTTCTATCGCACAACGCGTCGCCTCCGGCCGCTAATTACAGCGATTCAGTGCAGAGTCGACTCCGGGCCTACGACAATGTGGTGAACGATACGCCAAGACGCGCGGAACCCGCTATCAGCCTGATAGAGTACCGCAAAAAGCCATCAATCAACGGCAAAAGCTTGCTCAAGTCCAACCAAATGGACGATAAAGAAACTAAGAAATTCATGCCGCCTCCATCCGGCACGCCTAAGTTAAAACAGAAGGATAAAACGAGGAAGCAACTACCTCCTGAACTGATAGCTATAAATACTCCGAACGCTCAAGGCAGGAAGGCGATTCAGAACGTCCTACACAATATCCAGCAGCTTGTGAAGGGTGTTTCGGCGTCGGACCCGACAGAGGTGGCGGCGGCGCCGTTGCCGAACTTACCCCTCCCAGCGGTAATGCCTGGTCTACCCTTATCGACCGCTTTACCCATTCCAATAGCATCTCCGAAGCCTGCCTTACCCGGGACGCCTCCCGTCGCTAAAACGGACCCTCCAGCCAAGGAAAAGAAGGACAAATCTGATACGCCTAAAAAGTCGAAGCATAGCAGTAAACCGTGGCGACCGACGCTTATGCCTATCACTTCTGTGAGTATAACTTTGATGTATTTATGTCTTAGTAGGGCCGACTCATCTTCATAGCCTTCATAAAGCCGAAAACTTGTGCCGTTATCTATAAAAAGAGGGAAGGAAGGCCTTTGCTTAGCAGGCAGATTCGATTACATCTTATACTTTGCAATTTTAAAACGTTTTTTGGTAGGTCTTATTTCACACCTAGAGCATTGACCTTTCGAGTCTATTATTTGCAATTGGTCTATAAGTGTATATATGCTCAGCTGCGTAAGCTCCAAAATACCAAATATAACTATCCATTTGTGAATACTTCCTCAAACAACTTATTCCTTTAATAATAATAATCTTTATTTCAGACTATATGGGTACATAATCACTTTAAAGTACACAATATAAATTAAAAAGTACTTAATCTACAAAAAAATAAAAATAAACATGAAATAATTGAAAGGAAAAATAACACAATTTTCTTTATAATATGATAAGTTGATTTTCCCTAGTATTCCCTGGTTACACAACTAATTCACATCTCTAATGATTCCAGGAGAACCTTGCAAAAATAACGCGCGAGCCAACCCAGCTCGCCGTCGACGGGCGCTCGCTCCCCAGCCTCGTGCAAGTCATGTCGTCCGGCAAGCGGTACCACATCACGCTGCAAGACTACAACAAGATGTGCATCATGCGCCGGGAGAAACTACAGCAACTACAGGACGGAGAGAAGAAACGACCGAGCTTAGACGATAGCACGGTGGTCACAGAACTACAGCCGAGTACGATGCTCGGCAACGGCGGTACAGTCACGCAGATCAACAGCGACGACAAGAAAGAGGAGTATACCTCTAACGCCGCGACGATACTCAAAAACGTCGGACTGAAGAATATCACCATAGCACCTATCCCCGCGAAGACTTCAACGGTAACGTCCCCCGCACCGATGGTCTCCTCCCCGCTAATGATAACGTCAACGCCAATCAAGTTCCCGCAACTGGGACCGGCCGTGTCTATAACGAGCGAAACGGTCCTAACGCCTAACCTACCCATTATGACTAGCACGATGATAATGCCTAAGATACCTAAGTCGTTGACAATCGTCCCACAGACGGTAATGGCAAGCGTGCCGCAGAATATAGTGATGACGTCGCCTCAAGTCCTACAGTCGGACGGACCGAGGCCCTAACGACACGTCTTCGTGGTTTTCAGACCACCGCAGTGACCCCACCAACAGACTATGTAGTTGTGTGATGTGAACTATTTATTTTTTATAGTGAGATGATTAGTGATGTATGTGATCACCGGTTGAGCCTTAATAATTATACTGTGTACATATAGACTAGGACGGAGCTGTGAGGAATGACGTTATTTGTGCAAATGATATGATAGATTGCCTCGAATGTTCCTCGATCTTGTCCGGTTTACTGATTATTTGTGTTAGATCAGTGAATAGACTTGATTATTATGTTAGAAGTAGAGACCTGACTACACTCAAAGCAACGTCCTATCGGATGCCCAATTCTAAATTCTCTAGTCAGGTTGTGTTGCATTTATAATTTATTTAAAACTCATCATTTCACAACAGATCTCTTGTATCGTTTGCGCGAAATAACTGGTAATGTATCGAACTTGTATAGCTTACAGATAGTGAATATCGCGCGAATATTTTTCCATTGTTATTATGTGTAATTAAAACATAAAATTATAAAAAAAACTCATAGCGAATTGTAGTGGAAAATGGAAATAAAATTAAGATATGTTTTCAATCCTTTTAATCATGAATATACCTATATATATAATGGTTTGCTTACTTCACCGTACATAATTAATAATAGGAAAGTGAGTAGTAGAATACAGAATACTAAGAGTAAGATGGGTATCTCTCGCAGTATATAGAAGAGGGAGATAGCAATAATGCTTCCTGAACTTAAGTTTATTTACAAAGTAAACATAGGTAAAACTTGTAGCTTAAATGTCCCCTTAGTATAAAGAATTACACGCTTTTTACACCAACCGACGTGATATTGGTTGGTGTAAAAACTGCTCTAGAACTCTAGCAACTAATTCAATATAACTGTGTAGCACATAACTGACTAAATTGGTCCAAAAAGAAAATGTAAAATGATTTAACATTCAAAAATAATCTATTTAGATACAAACAGGTTATTTGTACAGTTGGCTTAATGTTACAGTGAGTAACTAGCTATAAGGAACAGCTTGTAGGTACTTTTCAGTACAATCAGCGCAATATTGACAATATAGTAATATTTTTGACAAATCTGCCATCAGGCCTGGTATTTTTATAAAAAGCTTCTCTAGTAAATGTATAGAAACAAACCCTAGAACAGTTCAGTGTAAATAAACAGTTACAGAAACTGTTACTTATCCAAATTACAAGTATAAGAGGAAATTTGTGTTGTGCCTGAAAGTATATGAAATAATTCACATGAAATTTAAGTGCACTGTAAATAAAAATAACAGCAAACAAAAGCTGGTGATTTTTATAGTAAAAAAATGTCTTGAATGCTCATCGTTAAAAGTAACTTAGTACTTATAAACTTCGCTAAAGAATCGCTTTAAAAAATGTGATCACATTGTAATGAGATTTCTGAACTTATCAGCAATATTTATTTGATTCTTTAGTCTCCTTTGAGACTCAAAATAAAGTACAAATAATTAAAAATATGATTTCAAAAATGATTATTGCTCTAAAATAGAGAATTAATAAAAATAGCAAGGCTTATAAGTACTAGGCGATGTTAATACATATTATAATATTGTTGAAATATAAGTATTTTATTTGGTCCATTATTTTAGGATACGGCCCAATGTTACAGTTGAACTTTGTACAGAAATGGTTCTTTTGGTTTGTTAGGCGATGCTCCCATACCTTAAATTACATTTTTTTATAATTTACTTTAACGGTAACCGATAAGTCGAGAATGTAATTATTTGACAATAATAAAAATTAACTTTTTTTGTGTAAATAGAACTTTATTTGGCTGATTTATATTATCTTGATTTCCTATCGATTTTTTTGTAAATTATGAAATCGGGTATATCGCCTGACGAACGCATGTTACGCCTAGCTTAATATTTGGAAGTACCAACAATGTTTTGATTTGTATTCGTGAGATTCTGACTCTTTAGCTCTGGTTAGATTTTACCCAGGAGAGAAACAAAACTAATTCAGAACCATGCATCCTACGACAAATTCTTGCGTCGAGATTCTGGGAAACATTTCCACAAATAGGCATTGGAACTTAGCTACTAGCGTAAGAATTCATTATATTCTATTTAGTGCAAAATTTCTCAACCTCATTGTGTCCAAATTAAACAATAATATGACTACAACAGAACTCGTCTCCATAAAGAGTTCTTATTAGCTTACAGTGTTTGAATCCAGGAATTCATTTTGATCAACGTTTCTAGTGAAATTATCACTAAAATGTCAAAGCCATTGATAAATAAATAAAAAGAGCTTTATTGTTCCAAATACACCAATGTTAACACAATATTAAAAAGCCATTCATACCAGATTAAATTAATCTTGATTATTTTTTTGATTGATTTAAAAAACTTCGCTAACCTATCTTATTTGGCTAATAGTACCTACCTACGCTGACTGTAAGCACAGTTCAGTATCATGTTATCGAGTCGAACTTTTTCAGCTGAAATTGCTGCTTTATAGCTCCGCTCAGCGACCCAAGCAAATCCTACTTGGTCCCCCTACTAAAGACAAATCTAAAGCTCATTTACTTAAAGCTGGCACGATAAATTTTGTTTTTGATTCTACAGGTGTTTTAATCAAAATTATTTGCTAAATTCCTACCTGTATCGTGCCAACTCTGACTGCGCTACCTACGATGAAAATACTGAACGATTCTCTGGGTTAAACTAACCGATGTTAAATTGTCTGAACAAAGCGGTCTCACGCAGCCCAGACGTTCTTCCAAAGATAGCGTGTTAATTTACAATATTTTAGTTAAGAGGACGGTGTCGTCTAGAATAAAGTTGTCTAATAAATAAACATATCCTTATCTCCTGAACGCTTGTGTTTGTTTTGAACATTTATTACCCTCTCGTAGGCCTCCCTCTGGCTATGTGGTCCTACTGCCTTTGTCCTACCGATCGGACCACATGAACTTCTTTTCCGGTTGGTTCGATAAACTAATCGGACTATAGAAACTGACATTTTCTTAGACCACGTAGTCCCACTAATCGGATCACGAGAACTTTAGATTTCCTGTTGGTTCGATTAACTAATCGGACTATAGAAACTGACGTTTTCTTAGACCATATAATACCGCTAATCGGACCACGCATTCTAGACATGAGTAATGCGACCTGCATACTGCGTATTAGGTAATTTCTTAGGAAATAATACAAAGACAAATGTTAATACGTTTGATTTACGCGCGTCACTGCGCCAATTGTGCAGTGTAAGTGTAGATGATCTTGAGTGAAGGTCTATGTCCAGCTGTGGACTAACACATACACATCGTGCATGGTAGGTATTGCTTACATGCCATCATAAACTTCAAAGTGCTTTATTCTTCGTCTTCACGGGACTCTTAGACACGCCACAAATTTCAAATTGCTTTAAAACTAGGAAATCAAGTGATCATTTTGATATAGATATCTAGCAAGGATCTTCTGGGAGATACCTAGATCACGATACTTTTTTGACAGCATAATTATGGTCTTTTAAGTAGGTATATTTTACTTCATGGAGCTATTGTTAGTTTCCTCCTTGTGTTTTGACACGCCCTTAGTGCGCTTCCATTTCATCCGCCGGTTCTGGAACCACACCTTTACCTGCGTAAAGAAGAAATATTTTGTTACAAGAATATTCAGAATCGGATAGTTTTGTCCAGGTACCATGTGTTATGTGAACGAAGCCACGGAAAAATGCTAGTTGCTTGATGTGATGCACAACTGTCTGCCATCTTGGCCCTTTAGTCGTTGCAACTAAGAGTTCCCAACGTGTTACTATTGTGTAACAGTGTAACTTGCTGAGCTGACTAACCTGTCTTAGTAAGACAGCACCATGCTCCTTAAGGTAGGTACCTACTTTATAAGATTTAAAAAAAATGTAGACACTGACTAACCTGTCTCTCAGTAAGACACAGCGCCACTGCTATCTCGTACCGCCGCAGCCGCGTGAGGTAGTTGGCCCGCGAGAACTCCGCCTCCAGGCTTCGAACCTGCACCTTCGTGAACGCGGTGCGTTCTTTGCGACCGGCGGAAGTCGACCGCGCTTCTGTAAGGAAGTTCCATTTACTCTACACTACATCTGGCATTTTGGGATTACCCACAGATCTATGCGTAATTTCACTTCTGCAAGCCCTCTTTGTCCAATGATTATCGTTTGGAAAGTTCATTATCTATCTACCTATGAGCTATGACATGAGTATACTATATCGATCGAAAGATCGATATAGTATTTTTTTTACTTTATTTTTTTTACTATAAAACTCGTAAAACAAAAGGTCATAATCGTGAGATTTTATGAGGCAGGGTCCGTGATAATTATGATGAGAAGCGAAATAGGTGCTCGGTAAATTTTGTCTTTGCAATAAATAAGTCTTACCTAAATAAATAAGTAAATTAAATAGGCTTGTTTTCAATTTTGCACAAGAGTTAATTTATGCCGGGCAGATCGCAATCCGTGACAAAGAGGAAACCTGGTAATAACTACCAGATGCGCAAGCGCCGGCGCTTGTCTGTTTACGGCTAGTTTTATGGAGGACCTACAGCGCGTCCTGCTCAGGTGGCCTTTATGGGCTTGTCTGTTTACAGAATTAAATGTAAACTAACTACCTTGGTGGGTAAGATCCAACAAGATGGAAATCTAGCTTCGATACGTAGGTACACACACAAAGACACACAGAGATCCGCGTTTGATCTAATGATGACTCTACATAAAATTATGATACTGAATTCATACATTACATTTTCAGGCTTGCCTTACCAATGAGTTGCATTGATTGCATGTCATCTAAAACCACTTCTGGACACACCGCTGCATCGGCCCACGCCATTTCAATGTTATTGGTATTTAATCAGCCTAGCCTATACATAAGTATGTACCTACTTAATGAACTTTAATATTCTAAGGTTTTTTGTTATTATAGTGCGTACCTTAGCCTTGAATTTTTGGGATAAGTACTTACCTACCTATTATTTCAAATCTCTTTAAATCAAATTTCTTAGGTAAGTACTTTAGTATTATTATTATAGATAGGTACGTATTACTAGACATACTTACAGATATTAATAGATATTACTTATATTACTAGATATCTATACACTTTCGGCAATAAAAGATTTGATTGTTAATTTGGGACGAGATACACAACAAAATTTTTATCTCTCAAGTTTTATGAAAAAATCCACTCACCTTCTCCCTCCTCACTATAGCTGGCCCCCTCGTCCTTGACAGGCTCCGTCCACTGGTACTCCCTGGGCGGTTCCTGGCTCCAAGGCCACCACTCCTGGGCCTCGGGAAACTGCTCCTCCAAGTAGAACTGGTCTTCCGGGTGGAACGGGAAACTGGTTCTGATGAACTCCATGATAAAACGAACAGATGCTTTGTTGATTTTTAGAGCATGTTTTTAAACTTTTTCAGATGGATGAAACTTAGCCCAAGGCACTCAGCCAAGGCCAGTTCACCTAAGCCAACTTAGGCCAAGGCACAAGCCAATGCCTGATGGATGGAACCTAAGCCAAAACACTCAGCTTGGAAGATATAGTCAGTCTCCGAGCCCAGAGGTGACTCACCTAGAGTCTAGTCTAGCTATTTGGCACTTGACTAGTCCTCAAATATTTTAATCAACAACACTAATACGTAATATTTAAAAAGGGTGTTTTTATTTGTAATTAAATGATTGATATTTGATATTTAACTGGTTAAAATTTTCTCTGTTATAGGTATTTCAAAAATATACGCTAATTAGGTATTTGAGCGCTTCGCCGATGTTTTAAAGACAAATGTTTTTTTTAACGACGGAATATATTTTTTAACCGATACAATTGTAATTACATAAATAAAGTTCGAATAACGCGAAACGTTCACTAGTGTTCAGTTTCAGCGATGGAATACATCAGCTGAAAGTCGAGAGGGATCATGCGCGAGCGCAGGTGGGCGGAGTCTAGCAGGCTTGGGCGGGGAATGTTTAAAGTACTCCGTATAAAAATCACAGCAAGAAAGATTTTTACTTTTTTTATATGCAACTAGCTGCTCCCCGCGGCTTCTCCCTCGTGGAAATCTACGTTTCAAATAGTTTATAAACCGTCCTCTTGAATTATTATTACTCTATCAATTTAAAAAACCGCATCAAAATCCGTTGAGTAAGTTTTAAAGATCTAAGCATACATAGTGACAGACAGCGGGAAGTGACTTTGTTTTATACTATGTAGTGATTTTGTTTTTCTCTCTTAGAATGCACATTTTAGTACTGGGTAGTAGATAGCGGTATAGGTTTACTAATTGACTTTTTGACTATCTAACCAAACCGGGCGAAGCTATTAAAAAATAAAACGCTAGCAATCCAATTAATCAGTCAATTACCAAATCAAGTGATTTAAGTGTGAACAAGGTCGGAACTTGTCGAAGGGACTAGCGAATCCCGAGGGACAGTAGTTCTCACGCCCTGCGCCCTTTGGTCGCCTGCGGTGAGTGAAAGGTTTATGGGTAGGATAATATGGGAGGATGGAAACTAATTCCTCATTTATGAAAATATTTAATAAAAATAGGAAGGGCTACTAGCCGTGGGAGCTTTCAGAGGGTACCTAACATAAAAAAATGACGCGTCTTTAAACACAATACCGTACGGATCGGCCTCGGATAGGATTTCCTATTCATAGTTTGACCACGGTTGAACAGTTTCGATGACTTCGATTATTAAG
Organism: Eupithecia abbreviata; assembly: GCA_943735965.1. Lineage (NCBI taxonomy): Eukaryota > Metazoa > Arthropoda > Insecta > Lepidoptera > Geometridae > Eupithecia > Eupithecia abbreviata. Next base: position 11,448,469 of record OX030987.1, on the reverse strand, counting down.
ATATGAGCCTAAAAATATACCTACCTATATTTCTGTATATTTATTACTTATGTTCTGTTTGAATATCTGTGTGAACGTTATATATACTATGTTCTTTGAGAAAAATAAAGATTCTTTAAACCGGAATTATGTGTCGCTCCGCCTAATCCTAAAATTATAGCTTAACTAGATTATGCCCGATACTTCATCATCATCAGTCTATATCAGTCCACAGCTGGACATAGGCCTCCCCCAATGAGCGCCATAGCGCCCTGTCTTCAGCTTGCCACATCCAGCATCTACCTGCAGTCTTTCGCAGGTCGTCATCCCACCTGGTCGGAGGGCGTCCTACACTACGTTTACCGAGTCGTGCTCTCCACTCAAGAACACGTTTGCCCCAGCGGCCGTCGGTTCTTCGCGAGATATGATCGGCCCACTGCCACTTCAGATTGCTAATTCTTTGAGCTATATCGATAACCTTGGTTCTCTGTCGGATGTATTCGTAACGAATCCTATCCCTCAGAGAAACTCCGAGCATAGCTCTTTCCATAGCTCGCTGAGCGACTTTAAACCCGATAAGTACTTGACTGCAATAAATGAAAGTACTTACGTATAAGGCTATTTACATTGTAAAAAATATTGTTTAGTGATGAACTCAATCAATGTGTAAATCAAGCTATATCTAATAAAATTATTGGCTTCGCACACCTCTAATATCTATATGAAAAATTAATTCCCAGCTTCCTACCTCATAATAACGAGCTCCTAGTAATGCACCATCAATCGAACAATCTAATTAAGCTAATAACAAATCAGTGAGTGGAGAGATCAATGGCAGCCGACTACCGCTGGTTACACGGCTCGCCGCCACTTCCCAGCATTGGGACTGGAGTTGCGCTAGATTTGTCCTGCAGAAGCTAATCGGAGCATCATCATCATGACTGACATCTGGTGCCGCTTTACTGCAATATTCACAAACCAACTGAATTGTTATATGTTAAATTGAATTCATTATTATTAGTATGACCTTAATTTAATCTACAATTGCTATGTACCTGTAGTAAAGACGAATGAGACGTTTTATTTATGATTTGCGAAAGAAATGATTATTGAACAAAATCCTAGGACAGGGCTTACTATAGTTTCAAAGGGTTCTTTGATGACAAATTAGTTGACGCCGATGTCGTACAGATCCACATTTATTTATTTATTTAAACTTTATTGCACTATAGTACGTAAAGGTACAAAGGGTGGGCTTAATGCCGAGGCATTTCTACCTGCCAACCAGGAAACACATGTTTTAAATAAAGGGTTGGCGTGCTAACATTACATACAAATATAAGTAATAGTAACTATGTTTATGACATTTTATAATTTATATATATATATACCTAAAATACATATTATATTATACATATCTATATACCTAAGAAAAATAGTTAAAACAATAAATATACAGTTCCAAATATAGCATAAGTATCCAATCAAATCAAAAGAAGAAAAATAAAAAAAAATCAAAAATAGAAACGTTTTATGAAGAGCTATGATTGTATAACCTCTCATGAAAAAGCCTTCGCACATTTATAATATTTATTTAAATGATTCATTCATTATTGGTAAAATTACTAAGGAAAATTATCTCCGTACTTAGTTCTTACACTATTTTGTACAAAATTATATTATTTTGCTTTTTGTGTATTATGTTTGACATAGGTATAACAAAATTCTTATCAATAAATTGAACTGAACTGGCATCTTTATTACTACGATTACCGAGTCGTGGTCTCCACTCAAGAACACGTTTTCCCCAACTAAATATTGTTTGTAGTGCAGTTCAAATAGCCTATTTGAACTAGGTACTTTACAATCTTTAGAGCACTAGGTACCTACTTTAAAATAAAAAATAAAAGGTTACATACATATTTTTGTATACATTAATAATACGTTCTTTTATTGTAACCAAATATTTATCATACAAGCGCCATGCGAGGTACTGAGCTCTAACTTGCCGTAACACAGTATTAATTACTAACACGGAAGTTATGATTCATGCAACAAATGGAAGCCTTAACAAGTTCGTATACCTACCTACTTAATTGCATAGTATTAAGATTTTTTTTATAGTTGTGGTATAAGTAACTACTAATAAAAATTAAAATAAATAAATAAAAAGTGCATAGATAATAAGGCTATCTTGTAAATTTTGAAATAAATATTCTTTATTCTTTATAAACAAAATATTTTTCACCGTCGTCGTAAGAAATTGTCATCTTTGTCATTCCACAGCTAAACAAAGACAAAGCTTGCAGGCGCGTGCGCACCCTCCTGGCTTTGTTTTGGCAGCTGTGCTGGAGTCACTTGATGAACGCTATATCGCCTGATAGTGATTTGCTTTTGTGTTTTTTCTCAGTATGCTGATGAAAGGTGTATCACTTTTGTTATATAGCTATATCTAAATCGAATCTTATAGACGGCCTCTCTGGCGCGGTGTGCGAAGGTCTCGCCCACCGCGCCAGAGGCCTGCGACGCAGGAGGTTGCGGGTTCGATTCCCGCCTCGGGACAATTGTGTGTACGATCTGCCGATATTTGTTTCTGGTGTTCTGGTTACCTATGTACAACAAAAAGGTGTAGATGGATAGACACTTGTAGTACCTACTGCCAAAAGAACGCAAAGCTACAAAATTACTTCTGCCAACCTATTAGAAGTCATTTGTAAGCGATAATTTTAATTCATTCATTATAAATAATTTATTAATCTCGTATTTTTCAGTAGCCAAAGCTTTATTTTATAGGGTTGTCACTATGACCGATCTCTCAATTAGGTAGATACCCAGAAGACTGTTGTCCTAGAACAAACAAATGTGTGTATAATCTTCAGATATTTGTTCCGGGTGTTCTGGTCTATGTATAATTTAAAAAAAAGCTATGCAGGTAGTCTATTGTATTAAGTATATCAGTCATCCATAATACAAGCTTGGGACTTGATGATGCTTTGTGTTATCCAGACAGAATTATTTATTTATTTATTGGTGATCGCAACAGGGGTATTCAAATACAAACAAGGATTTGTTAGGTAGATTTCCATCATCGACTCTAATGACATCCACGCGCTGAGTTGGTGGTCTCGATTCTTTCGCCGCGTCGTCACTACCATTACCTACCAGATATATGATTTTATTCGATTCCCTTCCTCTGTTAATTTTTTTTTACTAATGAAGTTATTTTTAATCTGTCTTTTCGTGATTTTTTATTTTTATTATGTGCATAAATATGCGACTTAGGTTTTAATTGTTGTAATGTTAAATTTATGATTGTTTACAATAAACAGTAACGTGACAACCCTACCACTATCAAAATCTCCCGCCCTGATGAGTTTACCAGCTAACTCGTAACCCGGTTATTTATCGCCTTCACATCATAACGCCCAGATCGGACACTCCATGTTTCGGCTATTTCGACGCAGATGATGACACGCATTGTTACGAAATTATATCCGTGAGATGACTAACAAACAATACCTACATCTGGTGACACAAGAGTAGGTAAGTGTAGTATATGTATACCTACGTAACTACGTCTACTATATAGTTCGGCCATAATATCTGTTATTTGTATTTAAGGTATACACCCTGCCTTTCTTAAATTCGCATATTTCGTTCCATCCAAAGGTTGTCTGGAAGAGATCACTTCTAAGCGAAGGCCGCCCATCGTAATTGTTGCATGTAATGTATCTGTATAAGGTGTACAATTAAGTATTTTTACTTGTAGGTACGTTACTGATCCATCGCAAATCACGTGAGTTGTTGGAAAGCTTCTCTGCGAGTGATATGACATAATAATAATAAATAATGCTGGACAATCCACACAGCATTATCTAGCCCCATCCCATGGTAAGCAGAGCTACGTCATATGTACGCAGCTTAGTTACCAGATAGTTATTTTATTTATTGACGTCTTCTGTGGCGCGGTGGGCGAAGGTCCGCCTGCGATGCAGGAGGTTGCGGGCTCAATTCCCGCCTCGGAACAATTGTGTGTACGATCGGCAGATATTTGTTCCGGGTGTTCTGGTTGTTATGATAATAAAAAATATCTATGTAATATAATGTATTATTTATATCAGTTATCTAGTACCCATAACACAAGCTCTGGCTCTTATCATGGGGCTAAATAATGCTGTGTGAATTGTCCAGCATTATTTTTTATTTTTATGCTAAAAGTAAGAAATAAAACACATTTTACAAAGCATTAAGAGATTTATTTAAACCAAACGACACTACGACGATAACTCAGTCCAATATATTTTACATCGATCACGAACAAGCTTCCATAGAAAAGCTTAATTCTTATAATTGAAGCTTTTAGAGCTCAAAGCTTAAACCATTTGTTCCTTTGTCAAAAAGCGTTTAATTTTTTATCTCAATGTATTATTGAATAAAGAAGTATTAATTTGAGAATTGTATTTCATTGGAAAACACACTCAAAGTAGTATGCTACAGGACTATTAATTCTATTGCATTAGGTAGTATGTCCAATAACAGTTGAATGTAAAATAATATTTTAAAATATAGGCAGGTAGTAAAATATAGCAGGTAGGCAAATAAGTTGCTTAAAATGGAGTGACAAAATAGCGCTTTTATAACTATTGTGCTCTATTGCATAATGCTGAAAAAATATTACTATAGTAAGTACTTTATATTAAAATATACCTATAGCTATAATGTGCACTAGCGAACTATAGTTTAAATAGGGCAGTTACGGTAAACTGCCGGTATTTTAACATTTAATTTGAATATTGTCATCAACAACGTTGGAGTGCTAAAGAATATGGACAAAATGTCATTGTTAGATGTACCTCTAATGACATTCATACGTAACATTATTTTTTTCTTATTTGTTATTAGTTAACAACGATGGTTAGGTATATTGATTAGCATTTTTACTGAAGGTATATAAGGTAGCTGCTTTAAATTGAACAACGACCCTATTTTCAAGACAACAATATATCACAATAATGCTAAAGCTAGAGTTCAGGCACCGTTGTTATATGGAGAGACAATGTATGTATGGCACAAGATACATTTGGGAACATCTAATTAGAATGATTTGTTTTTGATAAGTATATAAATATTATATAGAAAATATTGTAGGCCAGTATATGGGTGAGAACAGTCTGGAAACTTATTTATTTCACTAAGTAGGTTTGCTTGAATTATCACTATTGCTATATATGTATATGTAGCAAGTGAACATTTGTAATGAATCCCGCCAACCAGAAGTCAGGAGCGGAAGGCCATTATCCTGACGAGAGTAAGGGTGGTATATATGAGAATGGTTCGGCGAGGGGGCGTTGGTTACCGGGGACCCCCCTGAATAGATAGACCCCCTTGTTGGATGGGTTGATCCCTCTGGAAAGACGGCTGATGTTCTTGGGAGTTACTGAGCGCGGACAGAGAGTTTGCGCGTTTCATGCTGTGGAAAAAAGGAAAGTTATATGACTGGTGTTTTAAAAACATTTATAAATAATAAAGCACAATCACAGAACTAAAATAAAACGTTACTCACCGTATTTTGAACTAAAATAATCAGTTTTAAGATCTATTATGCAAATCACTTTACCTATTACTAAGCTAGCAAGTTGCAAATGAATTAGAAAAGCAGGCACATCCTTGCGAACAGCTCCTACGCATAGAAATTGATGGACCTAGCCAAGATTTTTCATATTCAAGTGAAACTTAACAATGTAGAAAATCTAGGATAGATATCATTTCACGCCTTCCCAATTAACTGTAAGTAGGTTGCCTTTAAAGTAAATCTCTAAAAAACTTAAGCAAACGGCAAACCCATCAGCGCTGAGTGGACACATTGTACACTCAGCACAATACTGGGTGAAGGCCATATTTGCCATGAACACTGCTACGGACAATTTTTATTAAAACATTTGTATTAATTAGCGTAGTTTTAAGGTAAGTAAAAATATTTTCTTTCTTTCAAACGTGGTAGGTGCCTTGAGACTGTAGGGAAAGCTAAGCTGTAGACAGGGCGCTATGGCGCTCATTAGAAGAGGCCTATATCCAGCAGTGGACGATGATGAGGTGCCTTTACCTACATTTTCTGTCTGTCTTAGACCATACCCCCTACAGCGCAAGTTGTCGCCCTGTCTGAATCCCCTATAGTGCTAGTTGTCGCCCTGTCAACCCCCTACAGCGCAAGTTGTCCCCTGTCTAAACCCCCTACAGCGCAAGTTGTCCTGTCTAAACCCCCTACAGCGCAAGTTGTCGCCCTGTCTAAACCCCTATAGCGCAAGTTGTCGGCCTGGCTAGGTCCACAATTACCTTTCCGGGTCAGCGTAGTCTAGATCAGGCAAATGCGCTGAGTGCCTCCCCGCGAGGCGGCCCAACAGCCGCGCAGAGGAGCGCCGCAGCGACTCGCGAAGTTTAGAGAAACTGCCGCTTCGCTGCACGGTTACCTGCCCCGTGTTATGCAATTTATAACCAGGAAGCTTTACCGTCGCCAATAGTTTTTGATTTGATGTGGAAGAGTGCCTACTTTCTGAAAGAAACCTTGCCTCTTCAGCTCACTAGGTCGAAAGGTCTGTTCTGGAAGCATTACGATCGCCAATAGTTTTTTAATGTAAGGGAAAGAGTGCCTAGTTTCTGGAAGAAACCTTTCATTTTTGCCTATAGCTAGGTCGAAAGGTCGGTCCTTAATATTAGGACAAACGCGAGAACAGGAAAAAGCTAATCGGATAAGCCTTGATTAGATAGTTTAGTGGAGAAGAGTTGGCTCTACTTGGTGGTAATGATAATTACTAAGGATCGCTTCAGATTAAAATTTTTTGATCTAAGCTAAAGAGAAAATGAGATAGAGAATATTAATGAAGAAGAAAGGCAGTGCACAGGCATTTGAAGATATCCCTTCGCTTATATTAAAAGGTATGCTTAGAAAAGATACAGCATCAGGGTGAATTATTTTTACCTGTTGCAAATACTTTTAAATTTAGATAGGCGGTGATCGTGTCATCATTCAGTGATGATCGTGGTCAGTAGGTAAGAACTGTTGGAATCAGAGAGATAAAGTAATAGTAGTGAAAAGTTTGTTTTGAAGACACTGAAAAGAATCTATGTGAAAACTATATGAGCGCAACGTTAGATGCAAACTTTCAGCTCGGGTCAAAGTTTTGCCAATATTTATGTGATGGAAGTAGGAAATGAAAATACAGCTAAGCGTATGTAAGTCGTCTTTAATTAAAGTTGCAATAATTTTGTTTCTCTAGGCATATTCAATGAGCACTTAGACGTACTTACGTGTATTAAAAACGAGCTACTGATTTTTTGTAACTACGATGGTTATGAAAATTTAGTAGGTACTTACAAATTTCTGATGGTTTGAATGGTAATAAATCTAGTTCATTCATGTTTCAGGGGTGGAGTGTGAATGAGATGCTACCATGCATCTAAAGGGCTAAGGGCAAAAGCAAGGAAGCAAGCCTATTTTTCTACCACAAAGAAACTCCCATGACCTATAAATTGCATAACACCGTAGACTTACTAAATAAAAATAAAATAAAACAAAACTTATGTATCAAATATTTATTTTAACAATTTTAAAATTATTCTTTATCAGACATCGAGACGTAAAAATTCTAATAACATCAAAATTGTGACAGAAAATTGTAGTGATTAAAATTGGAGATTCGTTTATCTGCGGGTATTATAAGCCGATTTCTATCTTGAATTTTTTATATTAAAGTGTACATTATAGTAAAAAAACTCACAATAAAAGCACCCACATACAGAACTCAATGTTATATAAAAATACTATCACCCTTCTACATAAAGCTTAGACCGATAAATTGGAATGAAAGTTTTATATGCGTAATATTACTGACAAAATGACAAAAATAAATATAAGTCGACTAAGCGACAAGGTTCTTTATGAACGTGGCGAATAACGGAACTAAACACCTGTCACTTTTGACAGGTCTTACAGAAAAAAAACCCGACACGTCCATTAAAAAAACCTTGCCAGGTATTAAAAGAAATATTCAGACGTTCACAAAATAAAATCCACTCATGATCATGCATTCTTAAAACAAAGAATACATAATTATAATAATATCAGCAAATTAAAATTGTATATTGTAAGCGAATAAAATCGTTGTGTAACCATGCACGATTCTAATGTGTATTAATTATAAATAAAACCCGATTCCACAATAATAATAAATGCAATTTATATTACTGCAGTTTATACATCCAACTGTGCTACTGAACATTTCTACTAATAAATCTATGTTGGATGTATAAAGTGCATTTTAATTAAAATATGTGACTAATAATGTCATCGATTTAAAATCTTATCTCGCCGCCAGTGTTCATAATAATAATGTATTTATAAAATTATTCTGCATATATTTTACGGGACGGCTTACAAACATGCTTCGATAATCTCTATCACACTTTCATTTGTATTTTTTTAGATTTTTCCTTCGTTACTTATAATTATTCCTATCAGCATGCTAAAAATAATAAATAATACTAAGCTAATATTAAATTCAGCCATCTTGATTTTTGTCGTAAAATTCAAAATGGCGACGAATATTTAAGTGTGTTACGAACGTGGACCTTTTAAACAAAATGAGCGAGGGCTTGGTCTCATTAAAAATTAGAAACAACGGATTATTATAAGCAGACCCAATAGACACTTGATGAAAAACTTTCAAGTTGTATTTCGTTTTGAATTCTGAGACAAATTATTTTTACATAGGTCTTAACTTGAGGAATATATCAGCTTCGTTAATTCACAAAAGTCTTCCAAAACGCATTGCATCGAGCAAGCCCAGACAAAAAGGCCCACGAACGCAGTAAGCCAGTGATCCTTACAATAAGCCTACAGAACTAAACTACTGGTGCGGAGCGCTCGTTGTGTTGATCCCTAGGGCATTGAACAGCTTAGACTTTAGATTGAGACGCGGTTCACTCGCCGGGTTCGCACCCTACAATGGAAAATAACATAAAATAAACGCAAAATAAACGGTGGAAGCGTGCAAAGGGGACAAAGCCTGAAAATGTGACTTTTAGCCTGACTTAGCTTTATTGGTATGTAAGTATTATTATATCCGATGTTACAAAAACCTAATTTGACAGCATTAAAATATTTGCTATCCTTTATATTTCGATCGATAAGAGGGAGGCAATATTTTTAGTACTGGCTCATTAGTTATTAAAAAAAATATCTATCTATGTAATGTATTGTATTATGTATATCAGTTATCTAGTACCCATAACACAAGCTCTGCTTACCATGGGGCTAGATAATGCTGTGTGAATTGTCCAGCATTATTTTATTCGTTTTATTTATGTAACATCTGTAATGATACCATTGACACTTCAATATAGGTATTTCGTTTATAAGCTGTCCTAATACAGCTTGCTAAAGTCCAGTTCTGCTAATATATTTGCAACATTATACTTTTAATTATTAAGGTCACTGCTTTTTAAGGCTTTGTCATTTAAATAATGTTTACAAAAAATAATGCATGGTGTTCAGTGTGATATATGATACAGTGATAATTATGATAAATAATATAAATGTGAATAAAATATAGAATATTTGGATAATGAATAGAATATTAATGTAATTATATTAAAACACAAAATGATTGCAATACTGCCACACTATGAAATAAACCAAGTGAAATTATTATATTATTTCGAATAAACGTGAACCCGTTCGGTTCCCTTCCTAAATTTCTTAGGATCCAATAGACTAATGAATCTATTCAAGATGGAGGATAAAGGAATGTGATGTGATGAGAAATGAACTGAAATATGATCACTGATGAAGACTTCCAATGCCCTTAGAGTGCATGAATGAATCGTGCCAATCGATTGAAATAGAAACAAGCACCAAACGACATAACACCAAAACGATTATATATCTAAGTTTAGACAAGACAAGAATTTCAAGCAAAGAGATGGCTTGGTTACTGAATGATATTATCTACCCTCTTATTGATAAACATCTCATATCCTTATGCAATAGCTTAAATTCCGATATAAGTGTTTTCTTCTATTGACATTAGTAATAGTGAGAAAAAACACTGCTTAGCAATAGTTTTACTAATGTTAATAGATTATTATGTATGAGAGGGTTCGTTAGTGTCCCAAACCATCTTAATAAATGACGAAACAATTTACAAGACAAAAATGTTCAATTCCGAATGCCTCGTTGTTGGTCAAAGGCGAACTGTAGGTGAAGCTCATTGATACGGCATTAGTACGCTTTTCAGAAAGTCCAATTTGGCGGAACATGGTCGCCTTTATCCATATTACATTAGCAGAATTTATGGTTAAAACTTGAGAGCAAAATTACCTTTTTGTGAATTAAATTAATGAATTAATTTAAAAGCTAATAAAGCTTGTTTATCGCCATTTTTGTTAAATATTAGATGTTATATAAAATAAACTATGACTTAAAGTGATATGGTTTTTGTTTGATTAATAAATTATAAGAAGTTTTTTCTAAAATAATGTAAGCGCACTAATACCGTATCAACATGACACTGACATAACCATACACAATGACATTGACAGCTCACTCCGCGTGGGATCTAACCTCCTCGAGGTGGTCCGAATGGGGCTCCATAGAGTCGCGGCTGCCCTGGCGCGCCTGCCGCGCGCGAGACTGTTTTACGATGTCCAGGGCCTATTAACGAAGTATCAATATCAACAGACGTACATTGCTGGCATCCTGAACAGGAAGTCTAACTCCCAAAATGCAAGTAAAATGCCTAAAATGTAAAATGATTATATTGCAGAAAACCTAAAAAGAAAAATGATCAAAGTTCCATTGTGCCTAAAATATAAAAGTTTTAAATGTGTGATACCTTAACTGCCAAAGTTCTAAAAAGATTTTTGCCAATCTTATTATAGCTAGAAAGCAAATTGCCTAACCGGTGGCGGCCGTGTACTCGACTTGGCAGATTCACTGCCGTGCCGCATTGCCGTTGTTGGTAGTATTGGTTATTTAATTTGTAAAAACCAGCTCAGCAGTTTGGGGCTATAACGACAGCCTACAAAACTTACATATTCAATCCACCCCAATATTATTGTATCTACTCCGCAATCGGGTTTAAATAAAAGGTCATCCCTAATTATGGCCAAAATAAAGACAACTAGTAAAATTTTTATAAAATCTGGCAGTAGTGACGGCCAAAATAAAGAGAACTTGTCAAATTTTCATATAATGTGGCTGCAGTGACGGCCAAAATAAAGACAACTTGTCAAATTTTCATATAATGTGGCTGCAGTGACGGCCAAAATAAAGACAACTTGTCAAATTTTCATATAATCTGGCTGCAGTGACGGCCAAAATAAAGACAACTTGTCAAATTTTCATATAATCTGGCCGTAGTGACGGCCAAAATAAAGACAACTTGTCAAATTTTCATATAATCTGGCTGTAGTGACGGCCAAAATAAAGACAACTTGTCAAATTTTCATATAATCTGGCTGCAGTAACGGCCAAAATAAAGACAACTTGTCAAATTTTCATATAATCTGGCCGTAGTGACGGCCAAAATAAAGACAACTTGTCAAATTTTCATATAATCTGGCTGTAGTGACGGCCAAAATAAAGACAACTTGTCAAATTTTCATATAATCTGGCTGTAGTGACGGCCAAAATAAAGACAACTTGTCAAATGTTCATATAATCTGGCTGTAGTGACTTACTTGCTGAACGTGCTGGTATAGCGGCGTGCAATCAATAGACAAATGTTAACTCGTGCGGAGCAGAGACTTGCAGTGGTAATACGTATCAGTATAATATAGTATAAATATAGATAAATCATAATTAATTTGTAACTATCGTGTCGCAGTGGATAGTACGTAATGTAAGTATCAGTACATAAAATATATAGATCGCGTGGGTGTGTGTGTAATAAGTAAATAAATATGTGTAATTATTATAAGATACGGCAAGTATTAACAACATATTAAAATATAAGGAAAAGACTACGATAAATGTCTAAAATTATACGTTTTTGTGATAGTAGATATTGGTAAATTGTGTGCATGTAGTGTGTTGGAGTAGGCCTGAGTATGGCGAAAATGCATGAAAACCAGCTCGCTTTTGTTTCATCGTAAGCTACGTTATATCCAGAGAGCCTACTCGGAAACGAAAATGGAAGTTAGTCGTTTTCATGCAAAAGCTACTCTTATGTCACCAACGTAAGATAGCATTTGCACGCAAACGAATCCGAAACTTAGGGTTTCGTTTTTACGAGTACGTGTCCTGATAATACGTGAGATAAGCCGTGAACAGATGCTTGTCGTAAATAAATTCAGCAAAAGTAAACGATGCCACGGATAAAACCAATTGTAAAATTTTATACTAATTGCTGCTAACTCTTGCATTTTTTTCAAACTCAGACCTCTGATAAAGCTGGAAGAAGGTTCCACGTGTCTAATTATACTATGATTATAATCATAAAGCTACAAACAGACTAGAGCCCACGCCACGCAACGCACGCGACGTTATGCAAGGTAACGTCAGATGGCGTGACGACAAGTGGTCTCTATGCCATCTGTTTAAATACAAATTCAAGCGTCCAGTTGTCATGCGTCGTATACGTTGGACCAGTCTGTCTTTAGCTTAAAGCAAAACGTGTGTGATTTAATATGCACTAAAGTCACGGCCGCACTGCAGACGCCTAGGCAGGTGATAGGTTGGCTGGTTGTGTAGATGGTAGCTTAGTGGTTGCTTTGATGCTATTGTTTACCCATCTACGTGGAAATCTACGTGTCAAATGGTTTATAAACCTTCCTCTTGAATCACTCTATCTATTAATTAACACTATGTTAAAACAGCTGATAAGCAGCGCTATTTCTCACTCTGACTTCATGTCAATAGAAGAAGACAGGAGTTAGAAAGTTAGACTATCACTACAATGTATAAAATAAAGTCACTTCCCGCTGTCTGTCTGTAAGTCCCTATGTATGCTTAGATCTTTAAAACTACGCAACAGATATTGATGCGGTTTTATTAAATAGATAAAGTGATTCAAGATGAAGGTCATAAACCATTTGACACATAGATTTCCAAGCAGGCGAAGGCGCGGGGCGCATCTACTTATGATTAAGTTACAGTTCAAAATCCGTGTCTATTCTCGCTACATACAGGCGACTAGCTAAGCTAGAAGCTAACAGTATGATATCTGTCTAATGTCCTGTCTTTTGATCGAACCAAACACGCCAGCCAACCTAGCCACATCCAGGGGGTCTACTCCGAAAACTAAAGTTTCGGATTATTTTTCGAGCCAAACCTACTCTTATATTGTCACTTACTTAAGACAGCTTTTGCATGAAACTGAATCAGAAACTTTGCTTTTCTTTTGAATCTAGGCCCAGAATCGTGGTCATGATTGGAATTTCTGCCTGTATTTTAGCATACCTGTTTAAAGAAAGGGAGAATGACGTCATTTCTTATGGTGTTCCGGTCTACTTCAACTTCTTGTTTTATGACGCCGCTTGCTATTCGCTACAACTCTGCTAGTGTCTGTATCACGAATTTAATCAGACCGGGACGGCATGACAGATGACGTCATTATGAATCCCATTCTTTAAGTACGCGTGATATCATTGCACCAGAGCGGGACGGCGGCGGCAGAAGAGATGACGTCATTAGCACTCCCATTCTTTAAGCACGCACGTAATCAGTGCTGGTTTACCTCCTTCCGGCTGCGAAGGGCGCAGTCCTCTAGTGTCTCCGCGGCCTCGTACTTGCCCTGGCGCCGGTAGAGGGCGCCTAGGTTCTTGAGGGTCGTGGTTACGGTCGGCGAGTCCACCTGTGGGAATGGATTGTTGAGAATTAAACAAATAAAATTAATAAACAAAATGTGTCTTTAATTCTCTTCAAAATGGATATTGAAATTTAAAAAAAAAAGATGTATAAGGATGTATGACTTGTGCTCGAATATTCAAACGTATCTCAAATTTAAGCACGTCTCATGTCGCAATTTTTTGACAGTTTTCAATAAAAATCTGTCGGAAAATAGTCACTTGAGGCGGAACTAAATTTGAGTTGCGTTTGAGTATTCGGGGGTTAGTATAAGGATTTTAGGAAATCGTCAAATTATTATCTTTCTAGTTTATTTATATGAAGAAAAAAGTGGAGCAAAACAACACAGACATACAAAAGCGTTAATCTAAATGCACAATTTAAAATGAAATAAACGCAGCACAGTGAAAAAAGAAATGAATCAAATCCACAATTGGTGGTCATGTATTAACATATTTTTCACATCAAACACAATGAGTTAAATGAATGAAATGAAAATAAGTAGCAAAACCACAGCAATACAGGTAGCAATACAGTTAGGATAAGAAACTATAAAGAAAAACAAGTTTGAATAAATCGGATCTTTGGATCAGAAATACGAGAAATATATAATAAGTTTTTTGAGAAAGACAACTATGCATAGTTTTTATATGCCGAAACCCTGCGAATACCTGCAGATCGTACAAACATTTGCCCTAGCTAGGCCCACAACCTCCTGCGTCACAGCCAGACCTTCGCCCACGGCGTCACAGAGCTCGTCACAAAACAACACACAAAAAGCACATAATATAAGACAAAACAACACACAAAAGTGTTAATCAATAAATGCACTAACAGCACCCACCTTGGCCGCCTTGTGCCAGCCCCCGTACTCCCCGTAGGGCGCGTTCTCCTTCTGCAAGTGTTTGTTCTCCTCGCGCTCCTCCGCCACTTGCCAGATCGGTTTGTTGTCGCCTGTACAAAGAGGTAGCATATTTTGAGGTTATATAACAATGAGGGTAGATGCATGAAATGATTCGTGCTGTACCAGGCCATAACCTTAAGAGTCCACGTGATTAATAAGTGATCAATTGAAGACGAAACGGTCAAACGACAGTCCGCATTGTAGAGAAATGACCGCTCGGCGTGAGTTTTCTGATCGCTGAGCGAGTGTTATTTTCCTGGCTCTTGTCGAAGTTGACAAACTAGTGAAGCGAGTTCTCGCCGGCAGATCGATCAACTATTTGTATATACATCTCTTTTGTTTACACGCAATGTATATCTAACTGTACGTTTCTTGAGCGAGAAAATAGCCGATAGTTAGTAGTTCTCTCGCCGGCGGCGGTGAGAAAACTGCCTGATGGATGTCTTAACATCCAATGATGGGTTTTCTTATATTTTCATTGATCATTTTTTTTAATATAAACCCCGGCTTGGTCTTAGCTTTTTCACATGTTATCGCCAAATTAATATAGCTAAGAACCCTACAGGAGACAAGACTTTTTTGATATTTCATTTTATCAAAATAGCTTTAGTTGTTTTTTTTGCTTGGAGGTAGTAAAAAGTGACCGTACGACATAGAAACACTCGAAAAAATAACTAATGGCTCGCGATATTTTTTTAAATACAAATATTGGCAAACGGAATATGTGTATTGTGTACGTATTTTTAATTGAGAGAAGCTAAGGTTATGGCCTAGCAAGATAATTTATCCGCCTTAAGATTAAAAAAAACGAAAAGCTGAATCGCAGTAACGGAATACCGTGGCTATGCAAAAGTTTCACAATGTAATTTTATGGTTAAATAATTAATTAGGCATAAATCAAAGCAATAGATAGATAACACACCCCACAACCAGAAGAAAAATATTAAATATTCTGTGACACAAGCCGGGAAGGTGTGACACAATCGGCAAAATACTAACACTAATAAAAAATATTGAAAATAATCAGAGATAAACTTTTTGTTTTGCCTTTCCTACCTGTGCCACGCGAAATCCAAACTTGTGTCACTCACCTAAGTCTCATTATAACAACGCCCAATAGCACCAACTGTGTTTATATTTGAACCTTAGAAAAACACATAGAAAAGGAAAAATTCTATGATATTTTCTAAAATATCTTTTTAAAATAATAAACAATTCAATTTACAACACTATTTAATATTGAGTTTTAATAATAACATACATAAAATTCATTCAATACAAAATAATAAAATTGCAACATTCACATAATTGGATTGAGTATAATACTACAAAATACAAATTATTTTAGCTAGGAACTACATTTGCGTGATAGGCAATATTTACTACTGACTACATAGAGAAGCTTTGTAAAACAAAAGTCTAGTAATACTAATTAGCAAAATAAAGTCTACAATAGCGCTTACATTTTGAAATGCGTTTTACAATAAATTTTGCTATGTTTAGCACAGATTATAACTGTGTATCCACCATATCGAAATCGGACCGTACGCAGTAAGGATTTGTTGCTTTGCATTGATTTCTATGGCACAGCGACTATCTATAGGATCGGTATATTTACCGATACCAATGATTTATATTTCTGCCGATGACGTCATCCGCAAAAATATCATCGTAGGGACGAGGTCGATGTTGTGGATGACGGCAAACTCGAGCGCTTTGAAAATAGCTAGTTTGTCTATGCAAAGTCCGAAAGCAGCGGACGCAACCTATCGGCTTATTGTAAATACTGAAGCCTCGTATGCTGCGTACGCTCCTATTCCGATGCCGTGCAAGCACAACTTATAACAGGGTACATAATACATGCTCTTAGAAGGCGTAGAATAAAAATTCTTTCAACATTATACATCCAATACATCATGATTTTGAGTGACAAGACAATGGTGACACCATTGTCTTTGAGATGTCTCTAAATTGACAGTACTAACATTATTGCCATCCCTTTCATAACGACCAGAATAAAAAAGGATGGCGTCAGTTTCAGTGCCAAATTACTGAAATTTAGTTTTAGCGAGATTTTACCTCGGAATACTCAAACGCATCTCAGATTTTATTGAGCATTATTTTACTAAAAGCTTGGTCTGCCTGCACTGATCATTTTATAAATTCTACATTATCAAACTATCTATCTACACTTCGACCAAACTAAAGATACAATGTCAACAATTACCCTCATACTCAAGTATGAGGCCCAAAATAATTTCTTGTTGTTGATTATTTAATGTGATTGGAATTGAACTACTTGTCGTTAACTCTTTCCTACAATACTGCTGTCAATTATTTTGCAAACTCAACACCGACCAGATAAATTATGATTTTTGTGTTACAAGGTGTTTACAAACATTTTATCTTCAGAATGGCTTCTGTATATATACACTAACTAATACTATTCATCAGGCAAATCATTGGCAACAATCATAGCGCTATAACAATCGTACAAGCTGCCTTTTACAAGGAAAAGGCGCTAGAGATTGTATTTACTGTAAAGGGACCTTGCTTTTATGAATTTGTACAATTCATAAGCAAGTTTTGTAAATTTAAATGAAGATTTTCATTTATAACTATCTACAAGATTAAATTAACATTATACTATCAGGAAGCTGTATACAAAACCACTATAGAACTGAAAACTTGGAAGACTTCTTGCTACATTATATAGGATACGGACATACATTTATTTTCTTCTTTTTTTACATAAATTTGTAATTTATGTAAAGTTTTCTTTAAAATACTATATTTTTTACTATCTTTCGAAAATTTAGAAATAAGAGTTAAAGTATATAGAGTATTATTATGTCTATACTTTTCTTTATGGCAACTTGCACAAGCTTAGCGTGTGACACATTATAACAATACAAAATTGTATTAATTTAGAAATACTAACGAATACGAATTCGAGCGTTCAATGAAATGCAATAGAGATCGATAAAATCAAACAAATATAAGAATAATTACAGATAAATATATGAATAATATTTGGGCTGGGCAAGCAAAAATAATGGCTACCATTCTTGGCAATGAAATACTTAAAAGGCTGAATTTGGCAAAAACAAACTATAATTACATTTTAATTGGTCTAAATTGCACCCTGAAACTTATAAATAATTACTATTACAACTAAGGCATGCTATCTAAATTATACAAATCTACTATCACTAAATCTCACTAACATTTTACTGATAATATGCATTGTTTTTTGTCTTTTCTGACGATATTTTCTACAAAAAAACTTCCATTATAAACAACAAACAAAATACATTACTAAAATATTTAGGTTATGCGTTTTGAAGCATTAAAACCTGAATGAAAATCATTATACCTATAAAAGACACTTAGTACATTGGTTCTTATAATGTTACTATATTTGAGCGAATACTCCATTAAAACAGATAAAATAATGTAAATTCAACATCTCAAAAAATATTCCTTTAATTACAGCTTTTAATTTTTCAATAGTTTCTCTACGTAAATGTAAAAACTCAGTTCCGTGTTTCTTATATATAAAAATGTTGCACAGATGTTTGGAATGATGAGAAATATAACATTTTCTATAACGCATTATCTACACAGATTGGTACAGGGCGGTTGTTAAGTTTTACGCTTATTATTTAGTGCTGTTATATACTCTGAAACGGTAAAAAAGTTCGATATATAGTAATGTACAAACTAATGTGGAAAAATAAAAAGTTATCAGTTAAATTTGTCGATACTTTGGCTTGTTAGAAGTACTTTAAGGCCCCTAAACTTCAAATTGGCTGTTATTTATGAGGTGGATAAGACATTAGGGAGTTACTGGTTATACAAAATAATTACAAGACTACAATTTAGAACTCAACCAAAGAGAAAACATGTGTAAAACTGACCAAGTCATAATAAACAAAAATTATGAAGAAAAAATCAAAATATCACCCAAAAAAACTAGAAGTACGACTAAAACTTTTGAAACTATCATGGTTATTAATACTAAAGTCATTTAAAACGGGATATTTACCATGATTTGATTTTTTTTTTGTTACTCCGTGATCATGGCGCATAAAACTGTGCCGAAATATTGGATAACTCAAAAATCAAATCATGGTAAATATCCCGTTTTAAATGACTTTAGTAGAAGTACGACTTTTTACATAACACACATTTCTTCATTCGCACATTCTCTTTGATTTAGTTCTAAATGACAGGCAGTAGAGTTGAATTAGCGTTGGCATGTAGACTTACCGTCAATGGTTCCGAATTCCCTCTCGTGAGCTCTGGTCAGCACTTGTTTGTATAAGGTCTCAGCTTCTTTGTATTTGCCCTGCAGAGAAGTCATTGGTTTAGTATATTTCTACACAAAATCCTACCTCAGAATATAGTGTTTTACAGAGACTTGAAGTTAAGTTTAAATTCTTTAAAACCTGTAAAAATTTCACAGGAAGGCTTCACGGTATCACCCGCGTGGTGACAGATATTTTGGATAATATACAATATACATAAATTGTAGCCTATGCCTATGTGTTATTCTGATGTATAAGCTATATTATTGTAAAGTTTCATTAAAATCCATTCAGGAGTTTTTACGTGAAAGAGTAACAAACATCCATCCATACTTACAAACTTTCGCGTTTATAATATTAGTAGGATGTACTATTTATCAATTTATTTCGAAACACCATCTGCTAGAATTATGTCTACAGAGTTGTAAATTACAACAGGGAGCTAATAATAGGTATTCACTGAATGAATCTAAATAACCTTGCAGCGATGGCAGCTCAGAACTCAGATGCATGGAGACGTGTTGTATATGTCCTAGATTAACATAGGTTTGTTAGAAACGAAGTGTTTTTAAAAATATAAAAGAATTCCCTCATTAAGGGATGAAACGTTTGTATTCTTCTAAGACAAGTAGGTTTCGCAGTTAACCCGCGTTCATCTGTAATGAGTAAGGTACCTGTTTGAGATAGCACGAGGCGAGGTTGTTCTTGGTCTTGGCTACATTGGGGTCGTCCGGGCCCAGCTTGCTCTCGTAGATCTCTAGCGCACGCTGGTAGTATTGTTCCACCTCCTCGTATTTGTTCTAGAAGATAAATAATACAATTAAGTATTTTATTTAGTCTATTTAGTATTTTTTAACAAGTAAATCTTCTCATTACCTAGTTATAATTCTATATTAACTAATTCTGTTAGAGTAGTAATAAATATTATTGGTTTATATATAAACTACTTACATGTGATATAATAGGGAAAAAGGATAGAAATAGGGATTCTACCTGTCAGAATCGTGAATATTGGTACTTATTATTTATTTATTAACTAAGTATTACTAAGTAGTATATTATACATATATATATATATTTAATACTTATTTATCTTTAAATACTCATATTATGTTCATTTCTATTCTAGCTCTATCCTTGGTACACCCCCTGCCTTTCTTTAATTCACACAATTCTTTCCATCCAAAGGTTGCCTGGAAGTGATCGCTTCTAAGCGATAAGGCCGCCCATTGTACTTGTCACATGTAATATCTTATTCATCTATCAATATAATCAATATAAATTCTTATTCATAATGTTCTGTATCTGGTGTACAATAAAGTATTTTTGTATTGTATTGTATTGTATAATAGAATATTACAAGCTGGAGACGAATTACCTAATATAAGCTTGGTCTATTGTTATTTTATTTTTGTGAAGTAGATACAGACAATATGACCGCTTTTGGTTACGTTAGCTTTGATTGTGTTAATGAGGCCTGACGAAGCCCTTGTTTTAGCGCCATGAATCTCTTCTAAATCAAATATGATTGGAAGGTAGGGTTTTCAGTGTCCTCACAACAATTAAATTATTACTACTATCTTGGAAAAAACTAAAAAAATATCTGCAGATCGTACAAACATATGTCCCAAGGCGGGCATCGAACCCTCCTCCTGCGTCGCAGGCTAACCTTCGCCCACCGCGCCACAGAGATCGTCAAATATTGTTGTCAAATTGAGCCTGAGTGTGTGCTGCAGTAGAGACAAGTTTAGGTTTAGGTGGTTGTTTCCGCATTTGGACTCCAGTTGATCCTTTATGCGTGTGTTTGCTAGCATAGCCAGCCAAGCTCCGTCCAGGAGCGCAGAATCTTCCTGGGGTCTTCGCTGGCTTCGCGGAGCATCCTCGGCAAGTTGAGGATTTCTGTTCGTCGCGCTGTTACTACTGTTACTACGGTACTAGTAGATGCGGGTGTAATGTAGTTGTTTACCTGGTTCTGACACAACAGTGCTAAGTTATTAAGTTGCTTGGCGACGTCGGGGTGGTCGCGGCCGAGCACCGCCTCGCGGATGCACAGCGCGCGCTTGCAGAGAGGCTCCGCGTCACGGTACTTGCCTGAAACGAATTAGTTATAGGTCAATATTATTTATTTAAAACTTTATTGCACTACAACGGGTACAAAGGGTGGGCTTAAAGCCAGCAAGAGGAATTTTCTACCTGCCGACCAGACAAATGTTTATACAGAGGGTTGGCGTGCTAACACATAGTTTCAGAAATATACTGATGTTTATTTATTCGTCTCGTCGCTGGCAGAGGCTGGGTGGGACGTTCAAAAGAAAGACAGACATTATTGGGAGACCTAGTAGGCTTATCACACGAAATGAAGAAGAGAGCGAGCCGAGGGAGGCTAATGAGTCTATAGGCTGGTGCCATTTGTTTTTGACACTGACAGCTTAGAGTTTAAGACCATAGATTATAACAGTGATATAGGTCACTCACTTTTATGGTTGCCTGGAAGAGATCGCTCCGAATCGATAAGGTACATTGTACTTGTAGCATGTAATGTCTTTTTGTAATGATGTGCATAATATGGTGTACAATAGAGCATTTTTTCAACTAGATGGGGGTCGCACACCAGTTATTGTTGAGATCTTAGGAGGCCTATATCCAACAGTTGGAAGTCTTGTAACTGAAATATTGTATGTCATCATCAGCCTATCGTAGTCCACTGCTGGACATATGCCTCCTCTAATAAGCGCCACAGCACCCTGTCGTTAGCTTGGCGCAGCCAGCATCTATCTGCAGTCTTTTGCAGGTCGTCATGCGTCATATATATTGTATGTAGTAGAGTGTATATTAATTACCTCGTTTCCCGTAGAGAACGGCCAGATTATTCAGCGTAGCAGCCACGGCGGGGTGATTCTCACCGAGGGTCTTCTCGCGGATTGAGAGAGCGTCGTTCAGGAGGTTCGCAGCCTCCTTGTATTTGTTCTGGTCTCTGGAGAAACGATAAGTTGGTTAGTTATTATTTTTTAGAACAATAAACATAAAGAAAGTCTGGCAGGTTTGGAATAGATATTATGTTCATGGCTTTTGGTTGATTTAGCCGAGAGGATAGCTCAATGGATGTTTTGTTTTATGTGCGACAAAGCTAAGCTGCGTCAACAATGGACTCGACCTTTTCTCCATACACAACACATTAGAAAGAGTTAAACTTTATTTCCAAGACAAAAAAGACGATTTTGATTTTCATCTAAATAGATGACTTTATACCCATGTACGTACAATTCCACCGACGCCGACGTCCGTAACAATAAAAATGCTACTTCTGATGCTATTAATCCCTAACACAGCAGAATGAGTTAAAGATTTCACTTTATTTCCAAGACAAAAAGGATGATTTTGATCCTTTATAGGAATATTCATAACAATTGACTTTCCATATACAATTCCACCAACGCGACGCGACGTCCGTAATTATAAAAATGCGACTTCTAAAACTATTAATCCTAAACACAGCAGATTGCACTTTATTTCCAAGTCAAAATGATGATTTTTATCCTATACTCATAACAACTGGGTTTCCATGTACAATTCGACCGATGTGACGTCAGTAATAATAAAAATGCGACTTCGAAAGCTAATTAACTCTGGACAGACAACCGATGGCTTCGTGAATAAATAAGCATAATCCAAGTCTCGAGTAATGGCCGCCGGCACGGTATAAATGCCGCTCGTTAGTCTTCGGCTAACGACCGCCATTATTAAAACTGCGGTAATACTAACCATTTATTCAACAATATTAAAACTATAATAATAATAATAATGCTGGACAATTCACACAGCATTATCTAGCCCCATGGTAAGCAGAGCTTGTGTTATGGGTACTAGATAACTGATATACATAATACAATATATTACATAGATATATGTTTTTTATTTTACATAGAAAACAACCAGAACACCCGGAACAAATATCTGCAAATCGTACACATAATTGTTCCGAGGCGGGAATCGAACCCGCAACCTCCTGTGTCGCAGGCGGACCTTTGCCCACCGCGCCACATCGGTCGTCATTATGAAAACCATGTTATTATAATTGATTAACATTTAAAATTCGTACAAAGATAGTTCTGGAATTACTTTGCACATTTCAGAACAATCAAATTAAAAAAAACATTAAAATTATAATGAAATTATTTACATTTATATTCTAAAATTTTTTGGACAATGGAAGACAAAGAACGGCTTATTTGAACTGAATGTATGATTTGAGACTCAAGTAGTACTTATTTGAGATTTTTTTTTGAGATATAGACTGAATATAAAGATAACTATCTCCAGAGGGCTATCTCTTACTAACCTGTAGACCAGAGCCAGTATATTCAGCATGGTGGCGACATCTGGATGATCATGCCCCGACGTCTTCTCCAAGTCTTCTAACGCTTGCTTGCACAGCGGCACGGCCACCTGGAAATTGGAATTGATTAGTTAATGCGGGTAGTTCATAAAAAGTAACGTTATCATAAAGTTTCACCCGATAACTTGAGTTATATAGGTGCTTGTACAGTAGCCAAGCTCGATGTGGAATGTGTTTGTAAGCAAACCGCCCATACTTAAACTAATATTCATTCTGTTGCCGCGTCTTTTTATGCGAAATTTACATTACTTGTCGATTCAAAAGTTTTCAATAAATATTGCTTACTGAATATCTGCAATTCGAAACCAAGGCAAGTGAGTTTTCGTTTTTTGTGTCGTGGTTTGTTTACAAACATTCTACATCGAATTTGCCTAGTATATAAACCAACTACTATAAAGGTTCGTTCAGACCAACACACGGTACTAGAGCAGCGGCTGTAATTTTTAGAGATTTTTTTATTATATGTACATAGATAACGACCAGAACACCCGAAACAAATATCTGCAGATCGTACTTACAATTGTCCCGAGGCGGGAATCGAACCCGCAACTTTTCAAGACTTATTACTTTCCATATTACTTTAAATAAATTGAGTAAAATACCTCGTAGCGACCCTGGGAGGCGTACTGTATGACCAGGTTGTGTAGAGTGCGGAGGCGCGCCGGGATCTCGTAGCCAGCGTTCACTTGCTGCGCGAAATGGAACGGCGGGGTCGGCGACATGGCTGGAATTAAATACATTAAATACGGTTAGCGTTAGATAACTCGATGTAAGAAAAAAGCCAGGTAATACGAAAGATACGAAATCATTTTGTTTTTTTACAACATATTTATGATCAAATTTGTTAAACAAAAAGAACACAATATCACTGTAGAATTACTTAAACTACTAGCTTACTTATTTATAACAATACTAGCATAATACTCGTATATTAATTAGTTAAGATAGTAAGCTTTAGAATTATTGTTTATACATTCTCATTTAATTGAACTTTGTCCCGAGAGAAATAAAATTCATTAAACTGAACTAGGCAGTCTACATTTCATGCAAACACAGACAAGCATGTATTTATTGCCGTTGTCTTCCTGCAATGACCTACAGGTAGCTGTTAGCTACCTCCTGGACACAGCGTCCGCTCAAGCAACACTGGACGAAGGCTCATATTTTCTATTACTTTTTGATCGGTCTTTTTGGATTCGTTACTTTAATTTCTAGTTATTTCTATTTAATCTCAATTTATTTTACTTAATTTTTTGTTTTACTTTATATGTGTATGTGATGTATAATTCTCGTTGTATGCACTGTGTATTTGTTTTACTTTATATGTGTATGTGATGTATAATTCTCGTTGTATGCACTGTGTATTTGTTTTACTTTATATGTGTATGTGATGTATAATTCTCGTTGTATGCACTGTGTATTTGTTTTACTTTATATGTGTATGTGATGTATAATTCTCGTTGTATGCACTGTGTATTTGTTTTACTTTATATGTGTATGTGATGTATAATTCTCGTTGTATGCACTGTGTATTTGTTTTACTTTATATGTGTATGTGATGTATAATTCTCGTTGTATGCACTGTGTATTTGTTTTACTTTATATGTGTATGTGATGTATAATTCTCGTTGTATGCACTGTGTATTTGTTTTACTTTATATGTGTATGTGATGTATAATTCTCGTTGTATGCACTGTGTATGTATAAGGAGCTATTTATAAATTAAATGTGACTTGATTTGATATTTGTGATCAATAATATCTCCTGCGCACCTCCCGCGTCGAGACTGGCCGGCTTTGACGAAATTCGGCTAGGCCGATGATTAAAAATAAATAAATAAACAATAAAAGGCCGATAAATAAGTACATCAGAATTCCGGTTTGTCCACGTGATCATCATCAGGAAAGATATCGATCGGCTGTCTTCTTCTCCGCCGGAATCTGACCACAGCTATTTATCTTCAGTAGAAGTATTATTTGTATACTCACTCTTGTTATTCCTGTTGTCCTCGTGATCATCATCAGGGAAGAGATCGACCATGGGGTCGTCTCGCTTCTTCTCTGTCTGACCGCTGCGGTTGGAATCCTGCTCCTCATTGATGTCGCTGTCGTATTTACTGGAATAAAGATGGACAATTTATTCAAGGATCTCTGTTTTAAGTTCTTCTGAAAATGGAATGTTGAGCAGTGGGGTCACATGGGGTAAACTCAAGAATAAGTCTGTAAGTAAAGGATGCAGATTTAGGTTCTTGTGGTTTTCTTTTCAGTGATAAAGCAGCTTTTCCTTATTATTTCAGTATTTTTATCAAAGGTGTGCAAAATAAATAATGAAGCTTGCCTAATACTAATAAAATCTTATCTTTCCTATGTGTGTACACTCCCTAATGTGGGTCTCATATGGTTGGACATACAGGGCAGTGCCCCTTTATAAATTAAATAAATTAAAAAGACAAGACTTGGGCTGTGTCTTGTCAAAAGACTGTAGCTCATCTCTGAGCCCGGCGTCCTGGCAGTCTAACGCTTATCAAGGGGTTGTTCATTTTTACAGCCGTGCGACTTTCTGGTTCTCTATTACTATAGCTTCTCTCTCCTGTGTCCAAGAACCAATGAACTTTAGACTCACCGTATAGACGCCATAAAGTCCAGATGCTTGTTCTCTTCCTCCAGCTGCGCGACCCGTTGCTCAGACGCCTGCAGATGCTGCTGGGCCGCTGCCAGCTCGTC
Source organism: Eupithecia abbreviata (assembly GCA_943735965.1). Lineage (NCBI taxonomy): Eukaryota > Metazoa > Arthropoda > Insecta > Lepidoptera > Geometridae > Eupithecia > Eupithecia abbreviata. Next base: position 11,422,314 of record OX030987.1, on the reverse strand, counting down.
CCGGAGCCAGGCGTTCTCCTGGCAGAGTCTGCGGACCTGTGTACGGAGCTTCTGTTTCTCTGCCTCCACGGACTGTAAGTGGGAGGCTAGGGCCATCATCACCTGGAAGGTAAGAGTGAACATTGTAAAATATATAAATAAAATTTGATCACAAATACTTGCATAAATAATACCACATATGAACTTAAATTTCTATATTAGCAAAATTCATATTTTGCTAATATACTAAGACTAATCTCACTTTGATCTCTACACTAGGATAGAGATGTGCCGTAGAGACCAAAAAGGAGTAAGGTTAATTTGCATTGATAAGTCAATGCTCAATACAATAATAAAAATCGAATGTACATATAATTTTAAATTTAAAGATTTTAACTACACAAAAACATTAGCGATGGCTTTTGTACCATGTTTTTTTTGTAATTTAGACAAGTTTAAGATGTTTGTTTATGTTAATTTTTAGTATCTACAATAAAGTGTTTATTTATTCATCAGCATCTATTCTAACCTGCATTCTACACATTTTATCACAAAAGCAACACCGACTTAACAATTCAAGTTAAAACATTTATTTTCACCGAGCTACAAAAAACAAAAACTTCTCACTCAGCATTTCCCCCTATCATCAAATAGACAGCTCTTTCACAATGTTTACCCCAACCCCCAACAGCCCAGGCTACACAGTACACACCTTAATGAGTGCTACCGGCTAAACTTCAATTCTTTTTTGTACGGTAACGGCGGACGTTTTAATAAGACCGCTTTTTGTAGAAACTAAGCTTTTACGTCTTCCTTCTCTAAAATTACCGTTGGAATACTTCAAATGTGTTTGTTGTCTATGATATTCAATACCGATCGCTCTTATTTTGTGATCGGCCTGATTCAAAACCGTTACCTACTAATAATTCATGAACTATGCGAACTCGCAACAATGTTGTCGAAGGAGATTAGAACCGAGAGGTCTGGAGGGCCTTTCAGAGGCCAAGATTTACTTTGGGTCACTGATCTGTCTGATTCACTTTGGGTCACTGTCAACTAATCATGCGGATCATCACCATCAGCCTATAGTAGTTCACAGCTGGACATAGGCCTCCACGACCACACGCCTCTCTCCTCCTCTAACGAGCGCCATATCTTCAGCTTGCCGCATCCAGCATCTGCCTGCATCTTAGCAGGTAATCATCCCACCTGACCGGAGGGCATCCTACACTACATATAGATGACTAGTTGTAATTATTTTGTTTAAATATAATCTTTTTTCTCAGATTTACGTTTATATTAATTGCCCTTTCCAATACCACACTACTCGATAAGAATATTTTCGTCAAATAACGGTCGCTGCCTCTTACAAAGTTCATAGAGCACCCCACAGAAGCAACTCGTACTGTACGTACTCGTAGTTATGCAAAGGACGTGTAAGGCACAGTGTAGGGTCTATACAGGGCGGTGTACAAAGAATATACGCCCTCTGTGGATAAAACAAACATTCTCACGTTCATCAGCTCAGTTGTCGAGTCAAGCACACGTCCTGCCGTGTCGGCTGGATTGCCGTAATTTATAAGAGAGAAGATTATACATTTGTAATAAAAATCGGATATTGTTAAGTGTAAAGACATTAACGATTATAATAGTTACTATGATTTTGCACACCCTATCAGTATCTGGATGTACTCGTATTTAAAATTAAGAACTGTTTATTCAAACATTCATGCAAATAAAGATTGTGATTATGAATGTAAAGAACGGAATAATCTTCATTGCAATTCTATGCAGATGTAAGTATGGTTCCTCACAAATACTTACAGTTCGGCTATATTGAATTTCATGCTCGCCACTCTACTTATTGTACACAGTTTACCTAATTTTCAATTATCTCTATCTTGCTCTTTTCTTCTGCTACGCGGCCGCGTATCGGATTAAGTCCTCTTTCTCCGACACAAGGGAAGTTCAACGGATCTCAAGGATCAAGACGAAAAGGAAGTCTCAAGCATTTTCTACTTTACTTCATTCCATAGATAGAGCATTTATAGCCTCTTATAAATTCCGCAATAAACATTTCCATACCCATACGGAACCTGCCCACTCCGGTCCCGCTAAAGTCATCAACCCAACATAAAAGGAGTGAAGAGGCCTTTGTACGGAGCCCCAAGAGGGCTGTCGTGTCTTGCACCGACCGACGTACGGAACTCAGTAAAAGTGACGTAATTTAGTTTGCCCTCGTGTCGCGTAAGTTTGCTGTAAGTTGGGGTAACAGTTTTGCTTTAATGGCCACAATGTTAGTATGTATAGGGGTCATAAAGGGTCGTAGGGATAGAAATAAACGATGTAGGAATAGATATTGTGAAACTTTAACTTTTATCGGTTTAAAGTTATGATATTCTTTCCCGACTAGTATTTCAGTGATAGCAGCAGCAATCGATCGATATAATATATTCGAAACAAAAGAAACTGATAGACATAATAATATTTTTATTCTTTTGAAATCAAATAAAGAAGTAGCGATCCTAACATGTGGGTTAGATAACCGCCTTCCAAAAAGATAGTAAAAAACAAAGCCAAAGATTCTGCAGTTTAAAGGCGCTGTCCGACCGCCATGCAGGCTACGCTACGCACGAATACGAGATTATATATTCGAGACGCGTGGCTTGCTCGAATATGGCACCCACGCAGCTCGACGCTGTCAACAGTATACACGAGCTACACGTAAACCGATAACGTAGACCCACTAAACTACTAAATTACGTCGCTATCAGTTGCTCTGAAACTAGAAATAACTAAATTACGTCAATATCAGTTGTCAAACAGAAGAACCCATGCAACTCATATGCGCCGCGTGGCCGTGCACAGCGTGCGTGGCGGTGGGTCAGCCGCTTTATTCCAACGCCAAAGGGCCTTTCATTCAAAGCGTTTCCTTTCACACTTCCGAAGCAAGGTGTGACCTAAATTAGGCGGAGTCCTTAAGGCATTCAGAGAATGTGGGGCAGCCTTCAGGCGCCAACTAAAATTGCGAACGTGCTGACGTTATATGATGAAGGGGATTCTTTCGTGATATCTTTGCGGTAACATATTGCAGGATATGAAAACGCCTGACTTGAAACAAATAACACTGGAAACACAGAATTATCTAACTCCAATAGGTATAGGCAGGCTTTGTGATAGGGACAGTAAATACCTTTCATTGCCAACGACGCACATTTAGTTAGAATATATATAGAAAACACTTTAAACACAAACCACACAAAACAATACAGAAAAAATATTTAAAATAGTGGAAGTATAAAGCAGCCTTATCGCTGAGAGCGATCTCTCTCTTCTAGTTCTGCGAGACCAAATTTATCTAATTTAACATTTTCTTTTTACCTATCAAATAACATATGATATAAGTAGATCGACTATAAGTTAAAGCAGAATTATGTCAAATTACACATTACACCGTACAAGTATTGATAGTATCTGAGATAACATGGCGAAACTATAGGGTTCCTTGTTGACTACGGAACCCAAAAGCCTCTTGTAAGTCTAGCTAGAGTTGTAACCACAAAGCCGCATCCGCATGGAACGTGAAGCATGCATGTCACATGCGGTACCCCCCGACCGCAAGATCACGTTTATCCTATTGTGCGAACCTTGGCAAATTACTGTCATTTGATGCAAGCTGCGTAGTTTGCCGGAAATTTGCAAGAAGCTAATGTTTATTGCCATAAATAATATTGTTCTAGCCGAATTTCCGGCCACGGCGCGCGGCTCGGCGGCATCGGTTTATAGCTTTAGAAACTATCATGGTTATTAACACAAAAGTCACTTATAACGGGATATTTACCATGATTAGATTTTTGAGTTTACCAAGATTTCGATTTCATTCTATCAATCAAAAAGTACAAATTGCACGGGACACACTATCTAGAGTTTCTTTGCTCTATGGACGATTCTGCGACGATACCATTGTCATAGTAAAGTGATTGATTAGCAGAACTCACCCCCAGTGTGAATTCAATTTGTCAGCGTCTACGTTAATGTATTTAAGACGGACACGAACTTCATGAATGAAGAAATAAGGGTTGTGTATTTAGCTGGGCAGAATTTTGATTTTTCGAGTTTTATAATTTAAGTTAACTTTATTCTAAAAGACAATATTTGTTTGTGCACTATACCTCTAATAATGTCCTGCGCACATAGCTTGTCTCCGTTAAGACTGGTTGTTAAGCTGAACGTTATTAGATGAGTGCTGAACCGTGTAAGTAATTAGGAGTACTTACGCGTTTACGAGCACTAAACGAACTCCTAAAACAGTAAAGCATCTCTAAGTCTAGTCTTTCGTGTGTCCATCATAGACTTAAGGGGGGAGCCTGCTTTAGAGGCTTCAAAAAATCGTTTTTTTTTTTTTTGCATAAATGTCTTCCTAAACTATCCAAGAATGTGCCCCTAAAATTTCAAAAGCAAATTCAAATTATTTTCGGAGTTACAGAAGAAATAGTGAGCAAGCGTCAAACAAGTATACGAGCGGCCAGATCGCTCGAAGTGCCCGCGCGAAAACTTTGACGGGCGATTTCTCGGTTTTTCATTTTTACGATTTTCCCGAGTTGGCGGGAAAGATAGAAAAAAAACTAAACATCCTATCGAAACGAGACAAAATTGGTTGTGTTCGGGATAAAATTCTCTTCTAGTTGAACCCTGAAAAAGTTGTGATTAACCATTTTTTTAAACAATCTAAAGTGAATAATTTTTTCCAAAAAATTTTTTTTTTTTTTAATTTGCGAAAAATAATTGAATTTTTCACTTTTTTTTTAATTTTCTTGGTTTAACTAGAAGCTATACTATTGAAAATTAATTTTTTTTTTGTTTTTTAGTTTCAAATGAAAATTGCGACCTGCATCTTTCCCGCCGCACGACACCTGCATACTCGAGCCGCCTCGGCGAAATGCTTGTACCACGCATAATATGACATATATTTTGATGAACAAATTTGAGAAGACTCTTGAAATATATAACAATAAAACCTGAAAGTTTCGTTTCAATCAAATATTTCTTTCCTTCCCAAAAAAATCCTCGAAAAAATCGATTTTTTGAAGCTTCTAAAGCAGGCTCCCCCCTTAAGGACTTAAAGGTGGGAGGATACGGTAAGCAATTTTATATTCGTTTCGCAAGCACGGCCGGTGTCGTCCTCGTCACACCGGTGCACAAGCTGCGCAAGTCGTAGACGTAGTAGTTAAGGACAATATTGGATTTATATTGCTTGCTTTATTATTATTATTACCTGTGACTTGTAACTTGGTGTTATTAATAAATAATTTGTATTTGTATTTGTCTGTCGGTGTATGCACTGTACATAGAAATACCTTTACGCACACGGTACGTACAATATAATATTTTTTAGTCTGCCAAGGTACGTGTCTAAGGCACGCTTTGTCTGTAGATATGTATAAACGGACCCTAACACGTTACATTACGCCCCGTAACGCCGCCGGTCAGTGCCGTAACGAGTTTTAGAGAGGCACTAAACTAAACTGTTAGTCTGGTCTTTTAGTTGTACATCAGTACAGTAAGTAAGTATAAAAACGTGCTAGCTAAACTGTAAAATATGATGATACTAATGGCAAACACCGCCTGGCACCAGATGTGTTTTACAGATACGCGATTTATATCTTGCAAGACACGGTCGAAATATTTGGATGGTGTTTGTTGTCGCTATTTTATACCAGTTCTATTCTACGATATCCTCAGCGTTGTTCTGGAATAAACATTTTGAGCAATTTAACTTGCATACTTTCTAATAGACAAAGACTATACCTATGATGGAGACGGAGGTAACCTTTAAACCGACCTTCCAGTCCCGCAATTCTCTTTAACCTAAGATTCAGGGTCGATAACAACATGAAAATCCTACTCAGCTCACAAATTTACTACCCTGTTGCATAAACTTGGTCTCCGACATTACGGATCGCTACCGATTTCCGTCCTACCCCGCCACCATATAACTATCTAATCCAATGGGATTCAATTATTATTCATCCAGCATGACAGGAGATGGCGCACGAGGAAACTACCAACTGTATCAACCGTCAAGGATTGAAATTTGATCCCTACTGAAATTGAAGAAATGCTTACCTGTGTTTCCCCTTAGTTCAAAAGCGGCAATGCTCTTCTTGACAAGCAACATCTTATCCAGCACATGGTCTGTTTTGCCTGTTTCTACAGCTAGCAATGGCTTGTATTCAGCCCTGTTGATTCCTACTAATCAGCAAGAAACCCTTACCTGTGCTTCTCCCAGCCCAAGTTCAATGGCGTCAATGCTCTTCTTGACAAGGGAAGTCTTCTCCTGTTCATGATCTGTATTGGCTGCTAGTCCAGCTAACAGCTGCGTGTGCTCAGCCCTCAGAGCCTCGAGGCCAGCGGCGACGGTACGCGCGCCAGCCACCATTTCCTCCTGCGTCATCGCCGTCATCCTTCCTAGCGATTCGATCTTCTTTCTGTAGACAAGAGAAAGATACATTTAATATGACATGCCTTTGACATTTACACATGACAGGATAATATGTCGTTCGAAAGAAACATGGGAAAAAATATTTTCCTCGCATCTCTTGCGTAGTGACATCTACATCTACAATATGACCCCAGCAAATACCAGCCGCATGCTGAAGACATGGCGCTATGGCGCTCATTAGGGGAGGCCTATATCTAGCAGTGGACTAACATAGGATCATGATGATGAGTTTCCCCATAATTCGTAGTGGTAGAAGTTTTGGTTTTGTATGTAACACTACTTTTCTTATGTTTCTTATTAATGAATTAATGGTAAATAACCTCGGTTGCTCCTCGAAACAATGACTATCGAGAACAATCTCCATTTTGAATTCAAACTGTAATCAGTTTCCTTCAATTCTATTGTACTTTTAAGACCAATAAAATTAACATTTATTGATGGAAATTGGCAATTTGGTTAAAGAGCACTTTGTTTCTCATACAATGTATTTTGCGAACGTACTCATTTATAAAGGATGTTCAAATCTTAGAACAAACAAAATAAAGCGGTTGTATGGAGAATTCCGTATCGAATGTAGTATGTTATTCAAGTACTTTGTTCAATATCTAGTTTCTATAAGGACAAGTCATCATCAGTCCGTATGTGTCCATTGCCGAACTAAGGCTTTCCCCAAATGACGCGACGCACGCAACTAATAGAAACGAGTTTCGATGGAAAATTGACAAAATGCGGTTCAAAATATAATAAGCTACACCGTCAACTAAATCGAAACCCGCGAAACTTGCATGATACATGCAGATCGGAACGTCTTAGATGGACCCCCTGTATTGTTTCCATGACTGATTCAATCATGCACAATCAAATTGACCCTCCTACTGAAGACAAAGAGTTTGACCCCCGGCATGTCTCTACTACTGTATGTCTCCGCTTACATGATGATTGATGTGATGATTGGCTAGGTTATAAGCAAGGCGAACACGAATAACCTACATAGATGTACGGACTGGACGACCGATGTGGCGCGGCGGAAGAAGTTTCGCCTGCGACGAGGGAGGTTGCGGGTTCTATTCCCGCCTTGAGACAAATGTTTGCAAGATCAGCAAATACTTGACCCTGATGTTCTGGTATTTATTGTAGTGTATAATAAAAAATAACTATCTATGTAATATATTGTATTCAGATTAACATCTAGTACCCAAAACACAAGCTCTGCTTAACAAAAAACGCAACATTATACCCACGACACAACGGCAAATACAATTAGGTCTGTGTGGGCCATTTAAGACGATCTGTATACCTACGTAAGAGTACATAATACCCATCCTACATTAAAAACGATTAGATTTAGAGTTTTACATTAGGTACGCGACATTGAAAGATGTTTGAGATTCCTTTATTTCCTTGACTTCAGTCTTTGATTGAACGCTGTTCCCTTTTCCATTTACTAGTTTGTTTGTTTCGATGGCATAGAAGCGTCCGAGCTCATCAATCATGATTAATGCCTTGTTTACACGTAACGAGCACAGTAAAATTATACTTTATCACTCGGTCGAGCACTCGTCACAGAGTTCATATAATACATACCGAACACTCGGCCGAGAGCCCTGTCTCGTGTAGTCAAGGTTTAGTGACCAAATATATTAAGTTTCCTTTGATCGATCAGAATATTTGGAATATCACCTATTCAAACGTCAAAGCAACCCACATTCAGATTGTTGATATGCGTATGAAAAGCCTTTCATTATCGTAAAATGGGCGTGTCATAACTGTGGCATAAAAATAGACGGAATAAGGGTAAAGGTTAAGGCAGTTAATATAATGAACGCTAAATCTCTTTCAGAGAGAAATTTACTATTTATTGTTAAGATGTGGCCTCGGCATTATTAGGTACCTCAGAAATCAGTCTCTGCATCAACGCCGGAAATTGCCTAATTGATAAGTTTTAAACCTTTTAAACGAAGCACAAAAGTCGAAATCGGGTCAAATTATATCAAATTCAACTCATTATAAACTCAGACCGCGACTCGGAAAACGTAGTGAAGGGCGCCCTACGGCTAGGTGGGATGACGAACTGCAAAATATTGCAGATGGATGCGGCAAGCTGAAGACATGGCGATATGGTGCTCATTAGGGGAGGCCTATGCTAGCAGTAGACTATTATAAGTAAGTGTGGTTCTTAGTAATGGATTTTATCTTATTTCTTTGCTGTGTGTGCTGTGTGACGATGTGTAACCATGTCCGTCTGTTTAATAGCTGTACTATTAAACAGACAAACATCGTTTCACATGGTGACACACCACACCAATAAAATCAATAGCGCGCATACATTTCGCAACCATCAGAATATCAGGGCATCATGACCGGAAGGAAGCGGCGCGCCCAATCGAAACAGACTGCACAAGTGACAGTGGCGGGAGTGCTGATATAGGACGGAGTGCCGTGAGAAAGCACACCCTGCTAGGCAAACCTGACCATTATTCCAAAGAACATACTGCTGGTTACAGCGTCAAGTGGTTAATTCATTGTGATTCGATTGCAATAACTGGCATCCTAGTCTATGCAATCTTTAGAGATGACAAAGTCTAATGTCTCATCAAAGAGATGTTTATAAACATCATCAAAGACAACGATTTAACAAGAATCGTTTGTTTAAATTACGTTTTACTGTAATCATGATTCCAGAAATTCTTCACATAATTCGAGAACAAGCAAAATGGAGAATTTGACAAACGTACTACGCCATGACATAATAAGAAGCCTACAGTAACAGGGAAACCTTATAATCTGACATTGTTCGGTACTTTTCCGATGTTGTGTAACAAAATATTTGGCCTAATCCTTGGCCGAACTAACAGGATAACAAAAGATTAACTTAAAGCTAACTTGATTAGCAAGTTACTTATCATAGGTAACATTTCAGTTAACTTGAATAACGGAAACTTATACGACGATAACTAAGTTTATTTCCAGATAGATAGAGATAACAATTAGGGAACCTTCTCAAAATGTTATGAAAGAGAAGTGATTATCGTAAACCTTATTAATATATGAAACGATATATTAATACTATTACGTATGACTCACACAAGATTAAATTCCGATCACAAGTTTTTTATGTCGACACATAAAAAAGTAATCGGATTTCGAGCTTGTAAAAATTCTCAACGTAGCTTGAAACGTGACAATAATGGCAAAGTTTTAATTAATATGCGTAAGACTTCACAAGCGTAAGATATTCGCGATCATCATTAGCATTCCAATCGGTGCCTATAGTAACTAACTGTTGTTTGATAAATCGGCATCAGTACATAACCTAACGTACATATCCCATATAAAGAGAACTATGTCATTAGAACTCGAATGTTTTGATAGGAAACGGATGTAGGCACGGTGAAGTACATATCTATGTATATTGATTCTATTACAATACTTATTTTAACAGTAATAATAATTTACATAAACAAGGCCGAAGGTCTGAATGAAATAACAAATAAAACTATGTGGAACAAGTTGTGATATGTTAAACGATACAACGTGTCCAAAAGCACAGAATAACTACATAATATAGAACTAAGATATGCCTTGTTAGCAGTTGTATAGACAAGACCTTGAAAGCATGAAAATAAGGTGTGAATTAAATAGTGAATTGTGAATAAAATTTATAGTAGACAATTTGAAGGCTAAAATATTTTAGTAAAAGGATAACTTACAAAGCAAAGAGCACAATCTACAGAAAGTACAACATAACCAAAGCTCTTTCGAACAGAATGAAGTAAATGAAAAGGGAAAATAAAATACAATGGTTGGTAGTCGACAAATGTCAAGGTCTGAAAGAGCATTCCCGCGAGAATGCCAAATATAAGAACGCGCAATATGAAATACTAAGTACAAAAATAAACTGCCAGGATGCCGGTCGACTGAGACAGCGTAAAGCTAAAAAGATATACAGCATAACACATTTATTCATACAATTGCAAAGGACACTCGTGCAAATGAGTATCGAAAGCTAACGATGTCGCAGTGCGATGAAATACAATACAAAATAAGGAATACAATAGGGAAAGGCACCCGGAAAACATAGAAGACCTTTCGATAAACCCTATTGATCGGATAGTAAGACTGCACGCAAATATTTATGTTGATATAATACGAAGCTAACAAATGAGGGTAGAATTATAAAGCCTTGTGGAACCCTCTTGTAAAGATTGCATTACATTGAGAGACGAATAAATTATTTATTTAAATTTCTTATTGGTTTTATCACATCACACTGCGCCAAAACTACTGAACAGATTGGGCTGAACTTTTTTTACATAGATGTAGCTATAAGCTTGATATCAAACAGGCTAATTGTTGTCCTATAAACTGTTCCTATATTATAGAAATCACCTTTAAATGTTTTCATAAGAACAACGCGTAAGAAGCCACGGACTGAAACTAGTTTCTGCGTAAATTTGCAGAAAAATACTCAAGATTACTTTGCTTTATTATATCTTTATATTTATGAGGTTCAGAGTTTTTCATCTGTGTTGCGTGTTGTGGCAGGTGGTAAATATGTTCTTTATACACAAACAGCGTACTTGTTATCAAACCAGAATCTAAATATTTCGGCCTTGTGGCATAAGCAACTCGGTCAATCCGCTTGTACTGTAACCGACTTATAAACATTCAAAGAAGGAGGTTCCATGTTCTGCTGTGCGTAGCTTTTTTAATATTCGTCGATTTCTCTGTCAAATATCGACCGATTTTGCTAATCCTTTCGCTATGGTATAGAAAATGATCCCGAGTTAGTAAACATTTTTATTCTCGATGAATTTGTTTTTATCCCGTAAAGCTTAAACAACTAAATAATACTTTTGAAAAATCACGACTAGCTATTATGAGCAAAGAAAATGCTTTAAAGATCCTAGGTTTTCACATAAGAATGCGTCAACGCAGTACTTAAGAATTCTCAGCTTACCCGATAAACAATAGGCCAATAGCACTATTCTCAATTTCAATAGGTACATAAACAACAAAGAACATTAAATAAGCAAATCTTTGCGCACGAAATATCTTATTTTTATGTCCGTCTGTTAGCGGGTTGATTATAAAAAGGTACAATAACAGAACATTAATGCACCTCATTCCTACCTGTTCAAACAAAAATAAACATGGTTACATCATCTCACGTAAACTCATTGTTCAAATTCCTTTAATTCATCCAATTTCAGGCCTGAAAGAAGCGACAGGGGGTAACCTTGCCGAAATGTATCCTCCTCGGAGGGTGAGTGAAACGTGGGACGCATAAAATCTGAGTTTCCATGGAAACCAAGGGCGACAACCCTCCAACATAGCCATGTTGAGTCAAAACAGAGTATAAGGATTTTGTAGACACCACACCGCAAGACAGGTATTTCATTTGGGGTTATTAGAATTTAGATGTCTCAGTTTTAGATTTAGATGGATTCATATTATATTGTATAAAAGTTTATGATATGGGTGATGGATGATACGGTCGTTTAATAATGTTGAGCCAGACATATAAGCGTCCTAGAGTCGGCGCACCAATCATTGGACAACGGTTCATCTTAACATTCCCGATGTAAAGATGAACTGTTGTACAGTTTACATTTTTAACAGAGCATCGCACTAAAAATTTCAAATATGAAATTGTTACCATACCTCCTACTAAGAAATATGGGTAAACATTTCTTACTTCACTTGTTTATATCATAATGAGGTTTACAAATATGAGTTAACATTAAGAAGTGCTTTTATTATAACAGGGGCAAAACGAAAGCAGAAAAAATAGCCAAACACTTTTAAAACTTAACAGTTTCAAACGAAGTTTGTCCTTATTTCTCGGAATCCATTTCACGCTAAAATGAGAACATTTTAAATGAAAGTAAGGAAGCAACCGTGAAATAGCTGGTGTTTATAATTTAAAATTTCAGTTGCTTTAAATTCTGCAGTGCAATAAAACGCTGCAGGGGGATTAGAGTAACAGGGGTGTTTCATATAAAAACGGTTATTCCTGGACACATGCCAGGCTATGATATTGAAACACACTCTGCGTAGGGAAAATAAACTTAAACCATAAAGGCTGTTGAAACCAAATCTGGCTGGTAAAATATATTTAAGTTCATTGTATGAAAAGAGCCTGTCAATTTCATCAACAACAAGCAAAATAAACTTTGCCCTTTCGATTCCATTCTTAAAAACCCAGCGAAGTGTGCGCGGAAAACATTTCGAGGCGAACCTTTGAAGACCCTTCTCAACGGAGTAGCAGGATTAGGCTCATTCGTGTCCAGCCCAACGGGCTTAATTAACTCAGCTGGGAACTCACTCAATGTTTGTGTGTATTATTAGGTCTCTCGAAATTCAAAGAGAACAAACCTGGTGAAAACATTTGTAATGGGTTTGACCCGTTTATTGGTGTCTCGAAGAACAAATATGATCTTCGCTTTGCCAGCTTAGGAAAAAGAAAAAGAAAGGCATGATTATCTAACAAAGTTACCGTCAGCCTACCGGCTAGGAGCCAATGAGTCAGAAAACAAAGGAACTAATGCTATTACACCACACGTAAAGGACAAAGCCTGTGCAAATCGATATGTCTAGACGTATAGTCGGCACTGTTGAACCGTTTGCATTAAAAATTGAACTCATCTATTGAGCTAACTTTAACTTTATTGGTATACGTGCTGCAGTTCGGTTTGAAGTTGGGCCACTTGTAGTTATTGCGTTTGGAGTAGATGATTAAATATTTAGAGCACCAGTCGGGTGTATCAAAACTCGAGTGGGTAGGTGAAGTTTGTTTGCGGTGTGCAACCAGGAACTTACCAGACTTTGAGGAAATGTATTGCTCTTAGTTGTGAATTGTTGATTATTCAGACAAACCAACACCACCAAAGATATCCTCTAAGCCTCTATAAGGCACGTGTTCTTCAAAAAGTATATAAATAAATCGGACAACTACACGTTAATTAACGTTTCGTAATTTTTTTGTCCATTTTAATAAAAGTACTTTTATACTTTTATTAAAATGGACAAAAAAATACGCAGTGTTAAGCAGTTGGCCGATTTGTGTGAGCTTAATGCGAAAACTTCCTTTTCCATTCCTCTTACTAATGGGGCGTATAAATCTTGAATGGCAATTTTGCAAAAGCAAAGATGTGAACAATTTTATTCGCTCGATATATTTCAAAGGGAATATTGAAGGTTCCGGGAGCAGGGAGCGAGATGGGAGTACAAGTATATCAAGGTCGAGGGTTGCTGAGGGTTCTATGGCGGACGGATGTATCTACATCTACCAGTTGGAAACCTTTTCAAGGCCAGGCTTAGAAAACCCTTATAATAACGAAGACTTACAAATTGGACGACATTAGAATTTGCAATATTGTACAGAATGTGTGAAAGTTATCTTAACTGTTGGTGGGTGAACAAAGCAAGGTCTAAAGATAAAATACAGTGACTGAAGAATGGTAAAATTTTGTGGGAGCAAGAGACATGCTGTTCCTAAGAAGCTTGTTTTAAAAGACCTTGCTCAGCGCTAACTGGTAAACACATAATACCTAAACAGTTTCGAGTCAATCAATTGCTTATTTTAACATATTATATTTTAATACCACATGCGCTAAGAAGAGCAGTTCATAGTGCCACAGAATAACTACATTGTTTGTAAGTGCTTAGTGCAAGTTATTTGCGTAAGTTGCCCGACCCTCTAGAACAACGGTCAGCAACAGGCGGACCGCGGTCCGTTTGCGGACCGCAAAAGGTCGAACCTCGGACCGCCAAATATTGTAATGTGTTGTGTGCACTTCTTGCAATTCACGAGCGCGCTTGGCCTTTGTTTGTGTTTAGTCGGTGTTCTATGCGGGGTGTAACAATGTACGTGCCTAATAGAACGACTACGAGCTAACTTCATGAAATTTGGGCTTCTACATGTCCATATGGATATAATTAAACACACGTAGTTTTATGTGTTTACGTTAAAGAGGTTTTGAGTTATAGAAGTGTCAAAAGTGGCACCAAGTGGTTCGTGTAATGATACACTCGGCGCTTTCCTTGGCTTGGACACGCTGCCGCGTGCCCTAATGCGAGCGGGAGCGAATATCGAAATCGGGGGTGGGTGGGCGCGGGGGAAATCAGACTGCCAGTCGGTAAGTCGCAGTGCAACCGTTCATTTGTTTTTTGATTTCGTTCGTTTAATAAAAGACCTTTTCGTACCTAAGTTACCTAAGATATGGATCCTAAAAAGCGAAAAGTGAAAATAGGAGATTTCTGGAGGAATGGACTGAACAATATTGTTTTACGCTGCCTGATAGGGCTCAAGCGGTCCCAGTGTGCCTTATATGCAATAAAACTGTCGCTATTATTAAAAGTGGCAATTTGAAGCGACTACCCATCAGCAATTCCACAAAAACTTTCCTCTTGGCAGTGAGGCTCGTAAAGAAAAACTCCAGACATATCTCAGTTCTTACAAAAAAAGCACGAAATTACTAGTTCGTTGCATGAGCGAGCAAGAAAAGTCCACAGAAGCAGCGTTACGTGTGTGCTGGACGCTTAATAAACACCAAAAACCATTTTCATATTCTGAGATAGTGAAGGAATATATGTTGGAAGTAGTCACGGCACTTTTTGAAGAAAAAAAAGATGTTGTCGCTGCAATTCAAAGTATTCCATTGTCAGCGAGAAGTAATACAAGAAGCATGGAAATTTTACTCTCGCATATCGAACTCTGAAGAAGACAGTGTTTGTGAAATTTCAGGCCGATCTTAGGAACGAATTTGCTACAAGATTCCAAGACTTTGTAGAGGTGGGCAAGCTATCTCCGTTTCTTAAATCGCCATTTGAAGTTGATCCAGCGGCAGAATGGACAGATGTGGCTGCCAAGTTTTTTAATATTTTTAATCAGAATTAATCTGTCAAAGCCCTTCAAATGGAGATAATTGATTTGCAAGAAGATGTATCTTTGCAAATGTATAAAACGGTATCCACTGAAGAATTTTGGACATGTCCCAGAAAAATATGAACAAACGAAAAAACTAACTATCAATTTAGCCACTATGTTTGGCTCGACATACGTATGTGAAACATCTTTCTCGAAGATGATTTTTTTAAAAAACAAATATCGTTCGAGATTAACGGACGCCCACCTAGAAGACACACTTCGAATTTGCTGTTCCTCTCGAGAACCAAAGTATAAAAAACTGGCTCAAGACCGTCGGTGTAGTTTCTCACATTAATCTTCTTGTGTTTTTACAATTCAGAATTTGATTTGAAGCAAAAATAATAAATAAATAGCACTTAATTAATATTATTTTCTTTCTGGACCTCGTTAATATTTTCCCACATTATCCGGACCCCACCTAAAAATACTTGCCGACCCCTGCTCTAGAAAGTGGCACAAGAGATGCTGGAATTAACTTAGTGTGCTTCAGCTCAAAGGATTTTGAATGTGCCAGTACGTTGCTTATCCTGCACACTCACATTACATATGTTTAAACTTTAACACTTTGACTGCTGAAATCACACCGTATGTGTTTTCTACAAGTGACTAATATGCGTAAATCCATACTAGCGCAGCGGCTGAGAAAATACAGATCTGTGTGACTCAGCACAGCTGTAATATTTTTCGAACGAAACGCATGTGCGGCGCAACACAACCGCTGTGTAGAGCTGCAGCACGAATTTTTTAGGTTAAAAAAAAGATCGCAGTCGTCGAAAAAAAACCGCAGTGAAAGTGTTAACTTCTAGCAGTTTAGTATTTTGTATATGAACGTACATGTGACCCGATTTTTAAATCATTAGCTACAGTACAGTTAGTAACATTTACCCTTGTATCACACACTTCACACTGCTGGGCACAAAATAGGCGAGTTTCATATCATTTTGAAAGGTTATTTGTAAAGACATAATGTATATTTTTGCTGAAAGTATTACGCCTGGAATTTCATAAAATTAAAGTAATTGCCACTCTTTGCGTTATTAAAATGTAAATAAATGCATTTGCATCACTTTCTTTCTGAAAATGAAACCTTTATGATTTCACTTTTAATCACGTAATATAATAATATTAACTCTGAATTACGAATTTAAAAGCCTACTAAAATGTTATAATCGCAATAATGGATACAATTGATATAAAAAAGCGAATGAGAAATTCTTCACGTAATATTAATAAAAGAAATCCTACAAGCCTTCAAAAACAAATTGAAAGAAAATATTACTTTTTTGTAATTGTTTAATTTTTTTACTAACTACATATATAGGGACGTCACCTTCCTGTAGCCACAGGAAGGTGACATTGGTGAAATGGCTACCTTCACAAATGCCTCCGCCTTACAATTTAACACTTTGATTGCTGAAATCACACGGTATGTGTTTTCTACAAATGACTAATATGCGTAAATCTACACTAGCGCAGCGGCTGAGTAAATACAGATCTTTGTGACTCAGCACAGCCGTAATATATTTCGAACGAAACGCATGTGCGGCGCAACACAACCGCTGCTGTGTAGAGCGGCAGCACGAATTTTTTAGGTTAAAAAAAAGATCGCAGTCATCGAAAAAAAATCGCAGTCAAAGTGTTAACTGTAGGTACCTACCAATTCTGAATTCGAATACAACATAAATTTATTTATTTAACCAATGATTGACCAAAAAAATTAAGAATTAATTATTTTTTCGTGATAACCTCTACTTTGTTCCTAGGGACAAAATAGTTTCGTTTTTATGATGAGCCTAGGCTCATCATCATAAAACCTGAGGGTCGTAAGGTCCTCGCCCTCAGCATCAATTAACAGGCAAAGTGCCAGTTTCCGATTAATTACCTTCCTGACAGAAGCTGGTAGTGGGTTGGTCAATGGCAGGCCGTAATTGCCAATCTGCCTTTTCGCAATTTTCATGCAAACTGATGAAGAATGGAAACGCCTTTTCTAGTATTTAAGTTGTGTCGATCGCGGGTTTGAATTGAGGTTAAACTAATATTAATTAACACGAGGAAGTACATGTATCTAAATTGAGTTCCGATTTAATGTATTTAAATAGAGCCGTTTTAATTAAACGGAGCCTAAGTAATAAGGGTGGTCATGAACTCGAAACGATAGAGATAAATTTTATCGACAGATACTAACAATTAAGTTTAGTTATTTAGGAGAAATCTATGTGTACAGATAGGAAAACACTATAAAATATTAAACTAAGACAAAAAATCTATAGAACTCCATACTTACATTCTGTAGGCGTTAAGGGTCTTCGACATTATACAACTGAAGTCTACCAACAAGCACAATTCATTTCACTGCACTAACATGACGCGAATGACGTCATTATCACAACAATAATACTAACACTGATAAAAGAGGTTATAAAAATACTAAGCCACTATATAGTCTGATATAATACTGTCCACTGAAAAGATTAAAATTTATGTTAATCACTTACACACGACCTTGGAAGGCTAAGCTATATTCAACGAAGCTGAAGCTAAGTAACAAAAATAGACACGACATAAGCCTTTAAAGAGAATGACGTCAACGATGAAAGTTTTGATAACTCCGATAGCAAAAGCATAAAAACACTCTGTTATTTATCTACCCGGGACTCAGGTCATCCACGTGTGTTTTGGCACAGACGCGAACGGAAAATAAAAGTCTTGCCAATTCTTACACAATTCCCGAAACGTCGAAAAGGAGATACACATAACGCGGGAGAATGAGCGAGATGGATGTAAAAACTATGTTGATCGAAATAGATCGACTCCTACGCATCCCGGTTGGTTCGCTTGTGTCGTTGATCTCTTTGGATTTGTCGCCAGATATATTGTTTGTTATTGTATATGGACTATTTGTTTGTTGTAATAACGCAACATATAGAAGCGGGAAATGAATTGGCAATCAAATCAAACATGTTTTGATAAACAAACGGCAAACAGGGGCATTTAAATATGTTATTACAGTATTACACATATTACTAACCAAAAAGATGCGATTTAGAGTCCCAAAATATGTGAACTGGTTTAGCAACACGCGTTAAAAAGAATACGGTATCTAATAGATTAAACTCAAAGAAAGCTAAGCTAATAATTCACCACATGGCAGCAAATCTCTCTTGTTGAAAATAATATTGGTTTATGTGGTTTAACAGCCGACTTAGTCTATTGATGAAGCTGCGGCTAGACCTCAGAAATTTGAACCGATATAAATGCAGAGGAATTCACGACTGACAATGCATGACTGTATGAAAAGCGATAATTGAACTATATTCTATAATTGTTGGGTCTATCATCCTAAACACGTGTTATGGTAGTTTAAACTCCCATCAAGCCAGTGAGAGCCTACTTAATCGAATATGAAGAAATTCATAAGAATACTTCTACTTATGTAGAACATTTTAACAATACAATTCTTAATACCGACAAAAACAATCTTTGTTCTATATCGGATGTATCTGTACAAAGTTAAGCATTCAAACTAACTAGGATATTCCTAGCTTAATTTCAAAGGAAACTGTGCTCCTATGAGCCGTAAGATATCAAAGACTTTCAAGCTCAAAGTAAGTGCTGTACTGTCCTCTAGGGAAATCCTGAGAAGCTTTTCATGAAGCCTTCGACGAATATCTTTAGCAAGAATTCAAATGATCTTTGAATAATGTATTGAGATAAGCGATAAAAATTTGAAGTTCTTAAACCTGCAAGAGATTCGTTTGATTAATACGCACGATATTTTTATTGATGATTGCGAACATATTATATAAAGATTTGGATTTGAGAAACGATGGAACTTGAAAATAAATTGGCCCGAATAACCTGTATATTATACTCTGTTGTGATAAAACAAAACTTGAATGACAAGTATGACAATCAATCTTAAGATATCATTTAATAAAAAGGCAATTCAGGTAGTTATTATTCATGATAGTTTCGAAAACAAAGTTTGAATGATAGAAACTGTAAAAACCGATACCTATAACAAAATGAGAAGCATAACCTTTTAAAACAAGGTTTTATAGGAACCTTACTTTATCGGAAACTAACAAATTCACAATAACCGATAAGAAGCAAATAGACCTGACGTCATAGATTAGGTACACAGATGAGCTAGTAGGAGCAAATAGAACCGGGGCAGCGGTAATGAAAGCTAGAAGAAAACCAAATCATGTTGTTTACGTAAAATAGGTCAAATTTGAGACAGAATTATCTAGTTTAGTTCACGCACATAATACAAGACATATAAGTTATTTAAGTTTATAAGGTTATTTTTATACATATGTATATTAGTATTTTATTTACCTTTGAGAATACATTATAGAGAAGTTGGATATATTTCCATTGGATTTGTAAGAATAGGAAGATACATCCCAAATAATGATTACAAAATGATATATTTATTACAGTATTTATTTTTATTATTTATTATAAAAAAATCTACATTGATTGATGTTGTTCACATTGTTACATTTGATTTCTTTTTTCAGAAATTTAATCAAAAGAACAGGAGGTAATCTCCATGTTATTATATCACGGCGAAAAAACTTAACAAAGAGTTAGCCAGAAAACTAATTTCAAAGAATTGCATGAATCTCAACTTTTTATGTAAGAGTCGACATAAAAAATGATGTTGCCAAGTGCTTCAAATTGTCGTTTAAGACACCGTAATACCCCAATCAAAGATAAAAATCGCATTAGACAAGTGATATCTCGGTTAGCAATAAACATACAGTATAATTCACAAGCGATTGACTAAATTTAAAATGTGATGATTATGATTAGAAGTAAAAGTGTTAGAAAGCAAGCCTGATCCGACTGATTGATTTTGCGACAAACGAGGTGACAGGAATTTTAATTATAGTTAAAAGCGATAGGCGTTATAAAATTGTTAATCACAGATTTAGACCATCGAACTGGATCAATTTGACTTACGTGCTCTAACTAGGAATGTATAATGCAGAATATAAAGGAGATCAACATTTCTAAGTATAAATATAGAATATTTGTGAGTTAACTATAAAACGAGCTAGTGGTCGATAAAATATACAAGACCTCGTTTACCAACATGCGATTACGTTAAATTTTTATACACAGTTGGCCGCATACAACGATAAGCGAAAATAAATATAGAGCGAACCAAAAAATCAACTAACTGAAGCTCAATCCAAGTCTTGAAACATACAAAACACTATCACTTCTTGACCAACGGACGGGTCTTTAGGACGCGTAATGTTATCAAATAGATTTAAGTGCCGGTTCGCGGAAACAGCGAAATACGTCCGGACGCTCTGAAATCTAGATGCGTACTAAAGTGAATCGACTTGCGAGGCGAACTCAGCGGTGGCCTAGAGTGGTACGCAAGCGCCACGATTAAAATCATCGAGTCGATAGCTACAAAAATTTTACCTATAATACCAATGGATTGACACTGACGGAGAGTCCATTTAACTTTAATCTATTGTTGAATTGGGTCGAATGTTTATTCTCATCGAGGAAGAAGCGGTGAGATATCGATTATACTTTCTCGTTTCATAATTTCACTGATTACTGTATGAAAGGTGTGATACCATAACAGACATTAAGTAAATACTTTCAATTATTAGAAAGAGGTACTAAATATAAATAATGGCATAGCTATTTGGTATAGGCACAAACTTTCTAGTCAAATTAATGACTTTAGTATTAATAACCATGATAGTTTCAAAGTAAAGTAAAAGATAAGTAAAGTAAAAAATCGTTTATTTCTTTAGGCTTACAAAATAAGCACTTAGACAAGTCATATTTTATATATAAATTATTATCAAATAAAATTATTTTACTGTTCACTTAAATTTTTTGTCCACTAGTGGAAGAAGTGAAAAGAAACCACTAGCAAAAGTGTTATAGTCAAATTATGTTCAGTAATTAATCATTTTCTTGCATCTCGTTGACTTCGAGTCTTCAATGTACTTATAATTTTGATTTATAACTAGAGTAACATTTACTTACACGCCGGTCTGTTATATTTATTACACAATAAACTATATCCTGCATCCGAGCAATGCGAATAAAACCTTTTCAATTTTCAACGTAGTTTCCCCGCTCTAGTCCGCCAATCGCGTTAACCACCCCAACCCCCCACACACGCGCAGATTGTGCAACACGTACACACACCTACAAGCGCAATGCAGGGGTGCCCATGAATCACGAGTAAAAAGTTTTAGGGGGACTTTTAAATCGATATCATCTCAATTATAAGGGTGCATCTAATTGAAATTAAGGTTGCGTTTTAAGTTTACATTACGTTTACATACAATTAATTTACGTTTTGAAGGTAAATTATTTTTAAAAGAAAATATATTAAAATCCTATATTTATAATTATAATAATGAATTGTTATAAATATAAAGAACGCTTTAAAACTTTTGAAACTATCATGGTTATTAACACTAAAGCATTTAAAATGGGATATTTACCATGATTTGATTTTTGTTTAAAAAAAAAAATCAAATCATGGTAAATATCCCGTTTTAAATGACTTTAGTATAAAGAACGCTTATTAAGCTTTAAAAGGTCTCGTATAGCAAGTCTTGCTTTTAAGTTATAAATAACTACATATGTTCAAACCGCTATACGATAACTAGCAAACCGGACGTGTTATGTTCATTGCGAAAATTACACTAGTAGTTACATAGACGATAACACTACACATTACATGCTACGATATTACACAAATGACGATGTAGGAGCCGAATTCATGACAGATAACAAACCCCATTTAGAGGGGGCTAGGGGAGGCGATCAAGAAGCTGAGGTAACCCATAATGAGAAGTTGGGTGAAAATGTATTTGGTACAAGGTCAGATGGAATCGATAAGGTATAGAGAGCAGACGCCAGAACATCTGAAAAGCAAATTGCAATTGTAAACAGAAATCTATAATAGTTTGTAGTAGAACGTTAATGTGTCATTGTGGGAATATGGCTGGATAATGTTGTTGCTTCGTTGTGATGTGTCCAACAAAACAAATATGTCCAAGATATTGATGGATTCGACTATGGATAATTGACTTGAGTATAAAAATTGATCTGAACTGGGAGAGAACTATGAGAGAAAAGAAAGCTAGTTCAGTGAGATACGCTTATCTTACTGTGAAATAGCCCATTTTTTCTTAAAATATAAATATAAAAGTGGGAGCTCATCCAAACTCGGATGCACTTCATTTGAAATTCAGCAGCGAATTCTCGGGAACGAGCTAAGTTTTTTAGATTTCTGTTCCAGCTACGGTTTACATAATACTAGAGATATAATGGATGAACATAAAGAAAAACATAACAAGAATAAGAGATAACATAATAAGATATTGGATGTTAGTTTTTCTTTGGGAGAGATAGGATTTTCCTTGACATTGGTCAACAAAGTTATTGTTGACGTCTTCTTCTTCTCTACGCCATCTGAAGTAATGTGGATTTCAGAAAAGGTCGCAAAAAAGTGAACAACCAAGTTAATGCCTTGGCCAAAATTATGTTAACTGATGAAGCTGACGCAGCTGATCGATGAATATCGAGAAACCAAATTATTTAATGGGATATGAAGAATACAGTTCCTGTTTGTTATTTTTAATTGGTTATTTTATTACTAACATACTTGAAGGACATTGAGAACACAAAAAATTACCCAGATTTTTGCCATGCTAGCATCAGTTTTTATATGATAACAACTATGAAGACATTTGTTATATTATAAGGATCACAATGTCAATTCAGTAAAAAGCTTACATAATATGAAATTCCAACATAGCACAAAATATGAAATTCCAGAAAGAGTGACACAAAGTATTTCTTAATTTCTCAGTATGGTCACCTTGCTACGTTGCAAAGTTTTAGATAAGCCTTGTTTCAGAATATCATGTATCGGGATCACGTACAAAACTGACTCGATAGCTTCGAGGCCTGTAAAGTTTTCCTGTATAATACATGCTCTCAGCGGTATACGTCAATATTATGTTTACGAAGTGGACTTGACAATAGAATTCCATTATTATGATATACCATCTAACGCAATAAGGGTTCCTAATTCGGTATTTACTTTGGCGTTATTACTCTAGAAATTCAGATAATACTTAAATCGTGAGAAGTATCAGTTGTTACTTTGAAAGTTTCATCAAACACAATAGCTTTATTAAACCTAATAATACCTTAGCGAAATCTCTGAACAATATCGAATTATTCAAACAAAGCTAACCAATTCAAACGAAAGTAATGAGATCTGAGAATTTGAAGCAAATTTTCTTTTAATCCCATCAGATATCGCAATACGAAAATGTAATCATAATACAAAGACAAGGCATTGATCTAAAACTCCCACTCACAAACAATGAACTTTCTCTACTGATCCCGAATAGAAGTTATGTAAGAAAGAACGGCATACATAAGAAGCGGGAAAAGAAATCTTTGAAGAACGGGAAACGAAAAATAAAAAATGTCGCAAACTAAATTGAGCTCAAATAGAACAGAAAAGAAAATTCGATGTGAATGGGTAATCATAATCAGTCACTGAAGCAAATGTATGTTAACGTATATCATGTTACACGATAAATATAATATTGTTTTCAAGACCTTATGTAAATGACCATGGGCTAGGCAATGACTGGAACGATCCAATAAACAATATTACTTTCGACGATAACAAAGTTAACAAACCTTCGGTAGCAGTATGAAATCCAGCCATATTATCGACGTTAATCAAGTTAGATATACCGCGTGTGACATCCAATGGAGTTGAACAAACCACGGGAGACGCTGCCGATAATAGCAAAGGGACCGGTAATAAAGCAGCAAGTACTTAAGGGTAGATAAACCTGTCCACGACTTGCCTCGTAAAGTAAATTCTCGCATCTACAACTATTCTCTTGTTTTTATTATGAGAGACACTGAAGACGTATATTATGGTAAACGAGATGAAATGTCAGTATGCTGGGGCTATTATAGCCCTATATATCAACGCTATCTCGTGATCTAAGAACTGGTAACAGGTGATATTTATAGACGAGATGATTTATTCTCTAGTAGGAGATGCATTAAACATGACGTAATTTGCAATGTATAAAAATGTATGCATAAGGCCGAAAAAAGTGCGTATAGAAATGAACTATCGTTATTCATTGAGCTCAATTAACTCATTAATTCGTTGCCGTAATTACGTTATAACGGCAATGAGTTTTAATAAAAGATCGAATGACTTTACTTTCCATCTAATTAGTTTAAGTCCACGAATTATAATATCTACTGTGTGTTCAAATCATTGTAACGCTGAAACGTGATTTTTGGAATTCTAGATAGTTGAAATAAACCTCTATAATCTTGTCCGTTCGATATGTAATGAAATGAATGAGCTATTGAGCAACCACATAACAACAGCGTTGTAGACGTTGTGGTTGCTCCTCAAGTTTGTTCTTCGGCAAATGGATGAGAGTGATTGTCAAAATAATCTTTATTGTAATTTTTTTCTTTGTATTTTTCTTTTATTTGGAGATTCTACAAATTATATTCTTGACAAAAGTTTTGTCACAAAACACATAACATACAGTGTACCAACCGTACCTATCTATAGTCAAATTCTTATGTGCTGCTCGCGTAAAATCGGCACATTACTTTGTATAAATGCGGCACATTAGAAGACAAGTCACAGAGTTATTTCTTACCACGAAAATTCCACAGCAAATACTTTCCTCCGGCGGCTACGCCGGCGGCGACTCACCAAAGTAATAAGTTCCTACACTAGTTTCTCGCAAATGCACGCCACGTTCCGCCACAGCGATCGATAGTGACTCACGCACGAAGCGGTCATGGCCATTGTCTCATTGGATTCTGATTAATTTATTTACACAAACAGATATACGCAGACAGAAAGACGCTGGTAACTTGCATTTAATTTATCGAATAGTTTTGAGTTTAATAATTGCCGGAGACATTTTCCGAACACTGGGATGGTTGTATTTGCTGCATTGCTTATAATAAGTCTGTCAAAAGATGAAACCTGGAGCTAAATCAGACCTTCAAGAAAAAGAGTAGACGTCTCCAAGCATTAATATGAATCCTTAGATCTCCCTCAATCCCTCGGTTGGACCTTTTCCTATCCTAGTATCTTTGGTTGTTTCTTTCATTTCGTTCGTGTGATCTATACCACACACACGAACAAAATAAAAGAAACAGAACAATCGCTGAGCAGTAATAAGGTAACATTAGTTTCTCGAGACATTTTGCATCATAAATAATACGCGTAATGTCAGGAAGGCGTCACTTATTAACTGAAAGCGACCATTAACATTATAAACTGCAAGTGAAAGAAAGCAAATGAAATGAACTATCACGTAGGTCGTAATACCGCCGTGTCCGATGAAAAGATAAATCTAAATTACAAAAGGTATAATGAAGAGATAGATGAACTATCTAACGAAGATTACCGGTAATTTCGGAACGCAATAAGTTATTTGAACGATTGATCTTAATGTTAAAATAGATATTGACAAGCTTTCTAAGACGATTTATAATGTAATGTATAATGTTTTAAATTGAGTATGCAAATCCCTAAATAATATTAAAAGTCATCGAAAGCTTCTCAGCAAGCGAAGAAAAAATGGTGGATTTTAAAGTAAGAAAAATCTTATGCTAAGTAAAATATTTTTATGTGTTGCTGACAATTATGTACTTCTCCGATAGAAACGACACGATATTGGACTGGATCTCATTACCTAAAAGGAATAAATGTATAATTGTAACGTACGTAGCATTATTTTTCTCCAAGGACTTCATAACCACCTCAAGACACGGTCTGTTTCTGTGCTTGACTCAGCGATATATTTCATAGACACACATTCGAATAATTATCAGACTACAAAACAACCAACCAAATACGTGAATTAATTAAATTAGAGTCCGGTGAAACTAGTATGCTCTGAGTGAGCCATTCTTTTAGAAGAAGCAGTTACTTTCCCTTTTTAATTTCTTCTTTAAACATTCTTTGTTCCCCTGCAGTTATCAGTATTGAATCTAAAATTTGTTATAGTACAAATCGTATTTGATGATAGATTAATTGGCATTTCAATTTCTCTTTACGATTTATTATTCACGTGAAGATAATTAAAAAGAGTGGTCGTAATGTGTTTCCTTGCGTAAGCCACGTGGGAGTGCTTAGCATAAATTTCATTAAAATTTGGTGTCACAACACAAGCCAGTGGTCGTTAGTTATATAGAAAACTGTGCCCAATAAGATATTAAAATTTCAAGGTTACATAGAGGCTCAGATAGAATGTAATTTTGAAACAAGGGACCGGGGGTTTATCTGCCTTGAGAAGGGAAAAGGGACTGAAAGATTAGATATTTCATTTTGTTAGTATACATAAGTATGTAGTTAATATTTTAAAACTATTACTTATTTAAAATTGTTTCTTCTACTTATTTTATTGATTTAATATTGTTTATATGACTATGTTCTATATTCTTCTGTCCTTCCTTTCAATTTCAATATTTTAAATTGTTCATTCAAATTTGTATTTTACCTAAAGTTCTTATTTCGTGTATAAGAAAGTAGAGTAAGATATGTAGAGACTAGAGACTACATGGTAGAGACTCAAGTGGTTTGTCCCGTAAAGAGGTTTCAATAAAAAAATCTAAAAAAATATACGTTTGCGACAGGCGAAAGTAATGAAAAACAGGAAACAGTGTAGACAACACAAAAGTGATTAAACCATGGAGTACCATTCCCCAGTTCAAGGGCAGGGCTTGAAATAGCCAATTGAATGTGCGAAATCGCGACAAAAACTCTTAAGTTTATGTTTAAGCCTGTAGCTGGTATGCCGTCGTCGCTAGTGAAATGATGATAAGGCAAACTCAATAAAGTCATTTAGATTGTCGTTAATCATAATATCTTCCCGATTCTTAAACCATTAACGAACTACTAAGTAATTTAAGGATTCAGTAGTTACAGAATCAATAAGATATTTGTAAGAGAAGCTTCTGGGTTTTACAGGTCAGCAGAGAAATGAAAACATTCCGTAGTTATCATTCTGAATGTACTTACTTATCTATAACAGAAGATACGGACTAGAAGTGGTTTTGCTAGGATTCGACTGATTTAATGGTTAGAAAAAAATAAGACCTACATAGTGTTAGTGGACTGACATTACGCTCTACGGTGACGAAATTTTCATGAAAAGCATTACAAAACAAGTAGTAATCTTCAGGATCGTGGAATTAATTATATTGCAACCGTACAGAAAAAAGCACGAATGGAATTAAAGGTACCAAAAAATATGGACATTGCAGAATGCAGAGGACATAAAAATAAAAAACGACATGCCCATCTCGATCGCAAATAGCACAACCGGTCCATCGAGCTCGACAATTTTCTATCTGTTCTATACATGACAAGACAAGTTGTACAAAGGAAATCCATAGGTAGTACAAAAATCTATGTTTTACTTACTGTTGATTTATATATTTTTTACTTTTGTCTACTTGGTTGGTATTTATTAATTTTATTTTATTTTTCAATTGGTTACGTTTGCTCTGCGGTTAATTCTGACAAATTTAGCTACACTGGTTTAGAAATTTTACGAGCTTGCAGATCTTGGAGATTGTACAATGAATGACAGACCAGTCTTTATAATTATAGTAAATCCTATGAGACTAAATGTCCCAAAATCTCGAAGCAGTTAATAGAATCATCTCTCCTTTCCTAAACATGACATTTCCATACCTCCCAGCCGGGTCAATGGCCGCTGGTAGCTATTCCGCGTACTGTGACAGGGCACAGGTGCATTCCCGATTGTGACCAAATGCGGAACCGTCACAGGTATCAGGCAGGTGTTCCTTTCAAATTGAGTACTATGTCTTACGTCGTTTGGTGTGAATTTAAATGGATTATTTGAAGGAATAATCCCAATTGGTCGTCTTCTGAAATGAATGGGGTGGGGAAGTATTGAGGGTGTTTTATTGATAACTAGCTGCGCCCCGCGGCTTCACCCGCGTGGAAATCTATGTGCCAAATGGTTTAATCCTTCCTTTTGAATCACTATATGTACCTATTTAAAAAACCGCATCAAAATCCGTTGCGTAGTTTTAAAGATCTAAGCATACAGAGGGATAGACAGACAGCGGGAGGCGACTTTGTTACAACAAAATGCAGTTGAAAATTGGTAAAATTGACGATCAATCGGGACACAGTTAAACGACAATAATCGCTGAACATTGTAGATTCTAGATATTGTTTAACAAAGTGAACCTTCCAAAAAAGCTTGTAATCGTTTCACGACAATTAAAAATCAATGCCAAATGCATTGTGTAGTTGTTTTTTCTTTGGTTAGACTAAAGCCCGTTAAAATAAAGATCTTGTTGGCCCATGAGAAGAAATAGTGCAATACAAATCACAATGCGGAACAATACGTACAACATTCTTTAAGCTGAACGCGCACCTGTCCGCGCACCAGGATCCGCACGCGTCGCAGTCATCGCATTTCCTAAATGTTTATATGAAATAGTATGCAACAGCAACAGTATACCTATCCGCGCCGAAAGCGCAGCATTTCAGTAAAATCGAGTGCGGCTCCTGCGGCGAGGACAGGTGCGCGGTGCGTTCAGCTTTAAACTTTTAGATCGACGACGACGACGACGACGTGGCGAAGGCTAATCAATTAAAACGTGGAAGTAAATGTCAAAATTGGTGTTAAGACGAGAGTTCAGGGTAAGGGCTCTTACTCAAGCCAATTAAGGTATGACTAACTGATATGACTTTAATCACTACAATCTGAGACAGACTACATAGTCAGGAAGAAAATTGTATGCTAGTAGGTATGTTGGGGCTGATGTTGGCATACTAAACAAATGTATTCTTATTTCCGCATTTGGTCTCGTATTTGTTACGTTACGTGTGGTATGCGAGCCGATAAGCCGCTGAGCCAAATAACGATTTTTTTTCATCGATTCTGATGTTAAAAATTCTGCCAATGTCGGAATAGAAGCTATCGCTTAATCGCTAGAATAAGCGCCAAAATTTGAGATTGCGAAAAAATGGAAAAACTAGAAAAATGGTTGAATGTATTGATGTATATTTGACGACCGATGTGGCGCGGTGGGCGAAGGTCCGCCTGCGACGCAGGAGGATGCGGGTTCGATTCCCGCCTCGGAACAATTGTGTGTACGATCTGCAGATATTTGTTCCGGGTGTTTTGGTCGTTTTCTATGTATAATAAAAAATATCTATCTATGTAATGTATTGTATTATGTATATCAGTCATCTAGTACCCATAACACAAGCTCTGCTTAGCTTGGGGCTAGATGATGCTGTGTGAATTGTCTAGCATTATTTATTTTATTTATTTTATAAGTCTCTATTCTGTCCTCGTTAAGGTTCACGGTCGGACGACAGACACCCGCGACTCCGTGCCAGCTGGCGCGAAGCGCAAACGCAGCCCAATGTCTCTGTAGCACTTCCTTTGTTTCAATGTCAGTAAAAACAATATAAATTGCAAATCCAAAACAATCATTTTAATCTTTTCATTACATTTTTTTTATTGATTTATGAATATTCGGAGATTTTTGGAGTGAACCAAGAAACTTTTTTACTATAGTTTTGAAATTATTGTTTTTGTATTAAGTAGATAATAATTATGTAGGTTCTTTATAATAAATATCTGTCTATGTAATATCAGTCATCTAGTACCCATAACACAAGCTCTGCTTAACTTGGGGTCAGATGATGCTGTGTGGATTGTCCAGCATTATTTATTTATTATTTCTAAGAAGTTGGTAAGAGCAGTGAATTTAGCGACAATTATGAATATCAGGGCAATAATAATAACCTTACCCATACATTATTTAAATAAATCACTTAAGATACAATAAAATTTCACAAAATAATTAAACAATGGTTGGTACATGGAGTTCTTATGAGTCATGTGTCAATGTGTTTTGTTGCCAAGCAAAAACATTGGCTCACATCCAAATACTACAAAGTGTTATTGTTTTTATAATCTGACAAGAAATGTCAGTTGGTTCTTCTAATGAGAATTAGATTGGCTCTCTTATCATTGTTTACCATTAATATAGTACCCTCAGAGTTAGGGCAAGAATCAAGAGACACTGTCTCTTGTCATCTTCATGATGTGGATTGTAGAGGCAAGTTAAAGACCTAAGGTCCTGATTTGAGTCTATTGTAACTTTAGCAAAATCAAACACCTTTAACATGTGTTTGATTTTGGTATCAAACAACATAATTACCTTTTTATTGTAATCTTAATGCAATTCTGCAGGTTATGGTGAACATAATTAGGTTCAAAAAGGTTTAGTGTGTCTCAACTAACACTAGTCTAACAAAAGTGTGTTCCAAGCATAGCCCTCAAAAAACTTCTGAGATAAACTATCAGTCAACTAGGTATCATAGAAAATACATATTTTTAGTTTATATGCCAATTATTATTTAATAAGTGGATCTTTATTCCCTGACTAAGATTTATCAATAAAATAAAATGTAGTATGAGAATGATTTGCTCAGTTTACAGAGAGCCCAGGCACGGTTACTCTTGACAAATAAGTGATGCATATCAGTCAACTTGAAAGAGGTTTGAACTTACGAAAATTTCATTGAGATTTTTATAGAGTCAACATTACATAGTTTGTAACAAAGTTTATTCTAGATTATTTCTCTGTGAAAACCCATTGTATATACTTTAAAAATAATAGCTTAATATGGTACCTCAATCTGTCTTACGATATCAACACGAAAAAGGGTTTGTTATCTAAATTAATACTATTTTATTCTATTGAATATTTTGATTCCAAAAATAAAGTCACTTAGATACCTGAGTAAAGTCTGTCAAATAATATAAAATTTTGAACAAAAGTAACGAAATTGATAACTTTTTCATAAATAAAATCAATTGTCATAATAAATTGAATGGGTAAAGCAGCAGGACATGCCTATTTATCAGTCGAACTACCTAACAGCAAGTAACAGAGTGCAATAACTATAGAATAGGAATAACATGCTTTCATGACATCATTTAACATATTTTGTTGACTCATATCAAATACAACACTGCAGATTATGTCTACATCCAAGTTTTGCACTGACATTGAAGTAAAGGCTGATTGGAGTTGACCTAGGCAAAAGAAATAATGTAAAATTATCCCGTAGTAATATTACCTAATATGGGCTATTTTTTAACCTGAACCTCAGTATAAGCCTAAACAAAGTGTTTAAAAACCTAGCCTTGAAGATACAAAGGCTATGGTAGTAAATTTTAGATTACACTATTTAGACTAATTAATAAATCATTAGGTAAGTGTACCAACAAGCTCAACGATGTCTGATTATGTTTTAAAGGGAAGATTCAAAGGTAAAGCCAGTTTGACTTGAATAGTACGAAGATATTCATCAAATCTACATTAAATATTATAAGTACCCAGTTATTGCGATTAGTCATCAAAACTGAATGGAAGGTTGATTTTAGATCATGGCGATAAAAACTAGGATTATCTCTACATTATGAAACTTTTTTCAACATCGTAATAAATAAAATCGCAGATGTAAGGCTTTTAGGACAAAATTTAGCCCAATGACTAGAAAAATACGAAAAAACATTTCTGAATCGGTTTCCCATCGGAAAATGGCGTTACAATTTCTCGAAGAAATTGACTTCTGTAGTGCAACAAATGGTATAAACTGATGTAAATTAACAGGGCCAATATAGCTATAGCATTTGCAAATGAAAATGCACAGAGGAAATCATAGAAAACTCAAAAATAACTCACCTTTCTAAATAAATTGACAGCAACACAGCACCACAAAATTCACTTTATCAAATTTCAATCTTACCAACATTTGAAAATAGCTTTTTGACAAGTGTTAACGGGCTGTCATATAGGGTTGTCTAAACAAACATAGCCGGATTTTTTATACGGCTATGTTGTTTAAGGAACTCATCTTGCTATTCACTGAGATTTATTCGTTAAGCAGCGGGAGGTTGTGAGGTTCATTTTCATCTGTGGCATACTCAGCAGTTGGATTTAATCAAACGCTACGTCCTGCTTCCTCTGGCATACTCAGAACAAAAGTGGTATACTACCATAGCTGTGCTGAGCTTGATGTATGGACGGAAGAAATCACCCCCCTCCTCAATAACGACTGAAAGTACTCAATAGTGAAAATAAACAAACATTTTATATCTGACAAGTTGGGCTTGTCAGGGTGCTATGGCGCTCATTGGGGGAGGCCTATGTCCAGCGGTGGACTGCTATAATTATGCTGATGATGATGATACGTTGGGCTTGGACTCTGGACAGTTTCCTTACCGTCTAGGGATATTACTCTGAGAATACTTCACCAAAATAAAATATACACGGATTAGTTAGTAAACAATACTTATTTGATATTTATCTAAATGAACTGGTCCGTCAACAAGAGGATCCTGATTCTTAATCAACTTTAAAGATTGCTTCGCTTTATTTATTGAGGGCTAGAGATGGAAACTGCGGGGACACCTGAACCCCTCCGGGAATGGCCTCTCGTCGGGCCGCCAGCCGATAATATACATTACTAGCGGACCGTCCCAGCTTCGCACTGGTATTTATTATTTTTATTATTCATAATTTATTTGCTGCCGTTTATTTCTTAACATTGACTTCCCGTACCCGTACCCCAGTGACGCCTTTAACGCATAGTTATGGTTAGCCGAGTGTGAGCCACGCGACTTTTTCTAATGTTTCCTGTACACGTTGGGCCAATGCGTTGGGCCAAGGCGTTGGGCTAACATGTAGAGATCTACTTAGCGCATGTTGAAAGTTGGCGGCCAACATTGGCTCGCAAATCGACTAGTGTTGGTTTTTCGTGCACACATCAAAGGATCTTAATTTCATAGAAATCTATTGAAATGAACCGATTATTATGGAACCAAAGTAAGACACTCCACGTCCATCTTGGTTGAAGCGCCAATGCGGAATTATCGTACGCCAAATGTATACAGGACGCTTTATGCTTACATTTTTGAACTCGTGATATCTTTCGAATGGGGTGTCCGAATTGAATCATTTAAAAAGTTTTATAAAGGTATTGAAGCAGTTTTTAATATAAAGTCATTTATTTTGATAAGGATTAATATCACGGTACAAGTAATAGAAATATAGCGGCAGCATTGTAATTAATTTTTTAAAATAAAAAAGCACTTATTGCGACGTAATTATAATAGTAGGCCTGTACTCGAAAGGGGTCCTAACCAAGAAATATCTAATAATATTTTAATTAATGGAAATCTATATGTATACGTATACAAAATCAACATCTAACTAAATAAATGCATGCAATTTTATTTTTAAGTCTAGATGATTGTATTTTTAATTTTATATATCAATTTTTTTATTTTATTTGACATACATACTTTAGTAACATTACATATAGAATCAATTATTATTTTACTTGTCAATTACTTTAATAATGCACTATTATTTTATAAGCTTATGGAATAAATGGCTTTTTTATTTTATAACTATAATAGTTAGATAGATGCTGTCGCGACATTTTTTGTAGACAATGATGTGTTCTGCAAGATTGTAGTACATTACTTTGTTGTATCATCAGTAGTTTTCGCAGCGCACGCAATGTAAGGAATTTTTAAGGTAATTTTCTTACACCTTGGTTTCGTTACATTATTGAAATTTTAGTACGGATCCCTAATTTAAAAAAAAAATATAGCCTATGTTCATCGGGGATAGTGTAGCTTCCCACCGGTGAAAGAATTTTTCAAATCAATCCAGTAGTTCCGGAGCCTATTACAAACAAACAAATAAAAAATCAAACTTTTCCTCTATAAAATATTAGTATAGATATACATATGTAGATTCCGGGATTTTTCACGAGGTGGGGCGGGGCGGGGAAGCCTTTCGCGTGTGGCTGGCACGCTATTTGGACCCAACGTGGGTACAACCTGCGGTCTGCCAGCGGAGAACCGTTTATTGTAAATAATCATATAATCATGTAACATTACAGCAATTTTAAACTAAGTCGCTAATTGTGCTTATAATAAAAATTACAAAAAGACAGACAAAGAAAATACTTAGTAAAATTAAACAGAATTAATAAAAAGAAAGGGAATCAAATAAAATCACCTAATTAAAATAAACTGGCCCAAAAAAGAATTCACAAAACAAGTAAAATACAAATTGAAAAATAATAGGTACTTAAAACATACAAAATTAAAATTATATTACACAAAAAAGTACAGGGTTTATTATAAATAATAAAAAAAATAGAAAATACTAATACCTAGTGTCTTATGTTCATCAAATTATGACTACCCACAGTGTGACCAAGACGAGAATTGAATTGAACGAAAGATGTTCTAAAGGAGCCTGATGAAATGAAATGAAATGAAATGAAATGAAATGAAATGAAATGAAATGAAATGAAAGTTTATTTCTTTAGGCTTACAAATAAGCACTTAGACAAGTCATATTTTATACTATTCATTATTATCAATTAAAATTATTTTATAGTTCACTTCAATTTTTTGTCCACCAGTGGAAGAAGTGAGAAGAAACCACTAGTATGTTCATAACTTATGTGTCTAGTACATATGATTTGCTTATCTGTAATTTGTTAGATTTTGAGTTGGAGCAAAACTCGTTCCAAGCTTTTTTATCTTCTAGATAATCTGATATTTTGTAATAAGCCTTTTTACAAAGAATATGCTTCACAATTTTTTTAAATTTATTTATTGATAATTTTTGCAACTCACTTGGAGTTTTGTTGTAGAAGCGTATACATTGCCCTTTAAAAGATGCACTTATCTTATGTAGTCTAGTTGTGGGAACAGCGAGTTTATTCTTATTTCTAGTATTTACATTATGTATATCGCTTTTTTTAATGAATCGATTGATGTTTTTATGAGTGTACAACAAGTTTTCATAAATATATTGACATGGTACTGTCATTATGTTTATGTCTTTGAATTTATTACGTAGGGATTCTCTGGGACCCATATTATAGATCGCACGAACAGCCCTCTTCTGCAACACAAAAATGGTGTTTATATCTGCAGCGTTCCCCCACAATAGTATGCCATAAGACATAATACTATGGAAGTAGCTGAAATAGACTAGTCGAGAAGTATCAACGTCTGTAAGTTGACGGATTTTTTTAACTGCATATGCTGCAGAACTAAGTCTCTTCGATAGCTTATCTATGTGTGGGCCCCATTGGAGTTTACTATCTAAGGTTATTCCTAAGAATACGGTATTGTCTACAATTTCTACCGTTTCTCCTTTTACGTTTACATCAGCCTTAACTTGTTTTACATTAGGTAGAATAAATCTTATACATTTTGTTTTGGTTTCATTAAGCAAAAGATTATTGATACTAAACCAATGGACTACCTTTGAGATTGCAGTATTTACATCGTCGAAATTTGTTTTTTGTCGATTCATTTTAAAAATTAATGAAGTATCATCAGCAAACAATACAATCTCATGATCATTCTTTACAAGATGAGGCAGGTCGTTAATATAAACTAAAAATAGGAAAGGACCCAAGATAGAGCCCTGCGGTACACCCATTGTAACCACAGACCCTTTAGATCGTTTCCCATTAATGTCAACTCTTTGTATCCTATCACTCAAGTAAGATGTAAGAAGATCCAAAGAGCTGTCCCTTATTCCATAATGATGTAGTTTCCTGATTAATGTTTCGTGATGAACGCAATCGAATGCTTTTGACAAGTCACAAAAAACGCCTAAAGCATCTTGCGACTTCTCCCAAGCATCAAAAATATGCGATACCAACTCTACACCGGCATCAGTAGTTGACCTGCCACGAGTAAACCCAAATTGCTTACAGTGTAGCAGGTCATTGCCATTAAAATGTCTAAGCAATTGGTGTAAAATAAGTTTTTCAAAAACTTTACTGAATGTAGGCAGTACTGATATTGGTCTAAAGTTAGTGGGGTCAGACCTAATACCCGATTTAAACAATGGAATTATTTTACTATGTTTCATTAGATCAGGAAATATGCCACAATCAATGGATTCATTAAATATAAAAGCTAGATCTGGTGCAATGGTATCAATTAAAGGTTTAATAATTTTAACGGAAATGCCCCAGAGATCTGCAGTTTTTTTAATATTTAAAAGTTTAAAGGCTTTTTTTATATCATTTTCATCAACATGGGTAAAAATAAATTTACTATCGCATTTAGGTACATTTTCTTTAAGTAATGATTCAGCTATTATTTGAGAAGAGTTCAGACACTTTGTAGTACAGATTGGAATGTCAGTAAAAAAAATTTCAAAAGCTTGCGCTACTTCAACATCATTTTTGATAGAGCAATCATTAATCTTTAAACTGTAATCATTAATGTAGGTATTGACCTTTCCAGTCTCACTATTAATTATTTTCCAAGTTGATTTTATTACATTTTCACTATTTTTAATTTTCGAGCTAATATAATTTGATTTTGCTGTATTACACACTTTTCTAAATATTTTTGAGTAATTTTTTATTTATTTATTTATAATTAGATATTGTGAGAAACTCACTGTTATTATAAAGAATGTATATACAGATGACGCACTTTCTAATTTCAATCGCACAAGTGCTGTGTACAGCAGCCGGACGGATGGTATTGACTGCTTACAGCAGCCTTAGAATTCCTTGTATCAAAAGTCAAAACCTAAGCGTTTAACAGTCCTTTCTGAGCTTACGTTTATGTTCATGAAACGTCAATTTAGGGTCAAATAGAACACCAAGATTTTTTACTAACGCGCATCTATTTGGCGCGGAATCTATGTGCTAGTTTTGCATAATTATACTCGTGGTTATATTCCTTGATTATATAGGCATGCACCTTATTCTCGTAGTTATACTCCTTGATCATATAGGCATGCACCTTATTCTCGCTCTACTTACATAATTTCCATTACTTGACACTGGCAGAAAAGTGTCCCACCAGACACAGTTGCCATTAACAAAGAAGAATCATCTGTCTGTCTGACTGACAGATGATTGATTTCGTTTAGTTTTCGTTGTTTTTCAGCGGTGTGATAACGTTTATTCAGGTTTCTATCAAAATTGTGTGTACCAAAACTGTAAAAACGTGATTATTCTGCTTTGTGGGTGATTAATAATTATACTAACATACTTGGTGTCGTCATTTGCGGTCACTGTAATTGTGCATGAAATCCTCAAAATTCCCGATGATCGTTCTTCCGTTGTTGAAAAATGCTTCTTCCCTCTTTGAGCGTAGCTGTGTACATACTGGGTATTATGTGGGGGGTAGCGTTTATTCTCGCCTTTGTAACTATGCGCACTAGGCATAGCATTGGTAAAATCGCTATTCTAGTAGTAAGCGTAATTAATGTACTCGTGCTAACCTTGCCAATAATAGAGATCCAGTCGGTTGCCAATTATTTATGGTATGATAAATATGAAATGGCTCACTACTATTCCCTCTCCATTCTGCTGATAGGTGTTATCTGTGGGTTTGGTTGTGTTTATTACATTCTTTGTGAACCTAGGGAAACCGAGAAAGTAAAAACATTTGGTAGCCACTAAAAACTGGTTGAACTTCACTGGTAAGTTGTGATTATGAATCATACATTACAGATTTTTGTAATAAATTGTATGATTTTGCCAGTCAAGAATTAGGTAATTTGTCTGTTAAACTATGTTGACTTTTGGATGGTGTTTGGATAATTTAACAAGGTGAATTACCAGACAGAAAAATGCCTTCAGTCTACATTATGTATAAGTTCTAGCCAATGCCAATCTGTAAGGCCAATGACCAGCTGACTAGCTGAAAGCTGCATTATGAGGATATCATTGGTCAAAACAAAGTCTATTAAAGATATAATCGGTTTTCTCTTTAATTTACTATTTGTAATAAGTTATATAAATTGTCAGCACTAGACTACTAACTGGAAACCGCTTATCAAAATTATCTTACACTAATAGTTATCTCTTTTGTTTATAGATACTTATCTATTGTCTATGTGAGTTTTATCTTAAAAGACTTGTTCCTCTTGTTATCTATTAATAACTGTTTTGTCTGCTTGTGTTGATGAACTCTGTGAATGGTATTACAACAACCAACTCGGAAATAAAACACTGAAGATAAATTATATTTGATATACATACATTGAGGCCTGTATCATACCTCTGCAGCGATACCATAGCAGGGGAATTTGCAATGGTTTCGCCATGATTTGTCAATTTTACCACAAGTGAAACTGCCTGTTCCAATGCATGAACTTGACTATAATTCTATCTCTTTCCCACGCGATTCCATCATCTCGCCAGGCGCCAGCTATATGTCCGCTCTTGGTCTGCGATTAGCGCTGTATGTAATACAGCGTTTGTGGTTAAAAATTATACTCTACTACTCGAACAGTGATAAAATACAATGTAGTAATGTTGCTATGATTTGGAGTAAAGATATGCTATGTGCTGTGTGTCTAAAAGTACCTTCTTTGTGTGGATTGCAAAATAACTACATTGTTTTTCTTACGTGATAGATAAGTCTCTTAACTTATGAACATAATAATAATCATGGAATAAGCAACAATTGGCAGTCTTATCAAGTTATCACTCAAAGATGGGCTTCCGGAAGAAGTTGTAACAGCTCCCTCTGTGAACAGCTTCAAAAACAGACTCGACCACTGGTTACGACTGCACAATCTGACCTCTATAAGAGACAATATAGTGTAGTGAAAAAAATAAGTATATATCAGCTCTCAGCTGCTCGTCTATAAGAAAATAATAATAGATTAAAGTAATTATAGAGATACATGGAAAAGTAGTCTGTGAGAGACATGTGGTCTCTCACAGACTACTTTTCTATGTATCTCTATAATTACTTTAATTTGTCCCATTTCATTGGTATCAATATTCATGGTACAATACTAACACGACATTATTACTAACAACATTTAACTGCTCCACTAGTTTTCTCGGAATAAAAACTAGCCTGTGTTATTCTAGGTAACTATACTTATCCATGCAAATTTACACCTCATTCAGTTGTTATAGATCTATGTAATCTGAAAATAAATACTTTTATTACTATTATTTAATATACAATAACATATTAGTGTGAGGTTCTCCTTTGTTATCTTGCTGTTTGAATTTGGCTCTGAAGTCATAATCAAAAATCAAAGTGGTGGTCCTACATTTTATCACACATTAACTCTGCTTACTTTGTGGTTACATATTACTTCATGATGTAAAAAGTCCTGCATAATTTTAATTACTCCATGTATTTGTGTATAATTGCCAGCATTACAAATAGGTAAAAAGGTTGATTTTATATATGTTAGACGAAGGTCTAGTATTTGAGCTGGGCCTTAGTTTTTATTCTGTATTTTATATTTTCTATTCTATACTAGACTGTTGCCTGGCATAAATGAATTATTATTATTTATTTATTCCCAGCGAAGATGTCGAATGTCATTTGCCAGGGCCTCCGGTCCCCTATCAGGAGCCTCTCGAGACTGAGTAAAGCCAGAGCTATATCTACTTCAATAGTCCACAACGAGACCATTCTAGTCAAAAATAATGAGGAATTTGTTAATAAGGTAAGTAAATGTTAATTTATCTCGACATTTTCGGTTTAAAGATGTTTATTTCTCATAAAACAAAATGTTCACTTATAATGAGATCATCACGTAAGCATATCCACGGCCGGCGGCGGGGAGGGTAGCAGCGCCCTCGAAAAAATCGTAGAGGGTCTGAATTCTGAAATCACTACATAGTATAAAACAAATTCGCTTCCCGCTGTCTATCTGTCACTGTGTACGTTTAGATCTTTAAAATGGTACTACTCAAAAAGATAAAACTGTTTACGATTAGTTATCATTAATAAAATTTCATTCGATTTTTCTCTACTAAACTTTATGACTCTTCACACGGACACTGGCAGAGTTGTGGCAACACAGTCACAGCGAGCCATAAAAATAAGAAGTTGAGTTGAGATCTTTAAAACTACGCAACGGATTTTGATGCGGTTTTTCAATAGATAGAGTGATTCAAGCGGAAATTTTATAAACCATTTGACACATAGATTTCTACGCGAGCGAAGCCGTAGGTTGCATTTACTAAAATAAAAATTAGTTAACAATTTTAATATTACAGGTAATGAACAGCGAGAAGCCTGTAATAGTGAATTTCCATGCGGAATGGTGCGAGCCCTGCAAGATCCTCACACCGAAGCTGAAGGAATTGATCGAGCCCCTGGACAACTTGGACTTAGCGGTTGTTGATGTAGAAGACAACGCGGAGTTAGTTCATACTTTTGAAGTAAGTGTTTTGACATAGTGGTGTGGAGATAATGGCAGTAACACGTCCGACTAGTATCTGCCTTAATGTTTTTTGTTTTTTGACTTTGAGTTATTATTACAGTACTCTCTCGCTAATCCACCACTGTAGCCGCGGGCAGAAAGTAGTAAAAATAGATTCATATTAGAGACAGTGGGAAGCAACTTTGTTTTATACTATGTATGTAGTGATAGTCATACTAAATTTAAGTCTTTTATTTCCAGGTGAAAGCCGTACCAGCGGTAATAGCAATCAAGAACGGCCTAATCGTAGATAAGTTCATTGGTCTAGTCGACGCGGATATGATCACAGGTCTTATAGATAAAATGTCGGGGATAAAGAAACCTGAGTCTTAGAAATGTTGCCCTTTAATAGTGATAAGTAGACATTTTTAGTGATTAGTGACATATTGGCCTTACAGAATAACTCTTGACTAGACTTTTTAAGGCGAAGTGGGCTCCGTTTTGCGAGATCAGGAAAGTTAAGACCCTATGAGGCCAATATTTCACTATTTGTATTTATATACGCAAACCTGACTATTACAATGTACCTAAAGTAATTTTTTTATTGAATTTTGTTTTTATTCATGCCATATTTTATAGTGAAGTGTTATCTATCATTTAGGTTATTAGAAATGTGCTCAGAAATTATGCCCTGTTTACACTTGAATCAGCTAGAAAGAGTTTAGTTGGCAAGTGCAATTTTTCTATCTTCTAAATTTTGGAACACTAGTGTACATAGGGCATAATACGTGTATACATAGATATTTAAATACTTATTAGTGATTTTAAGGTGACCTATAAATTTTATTATGAAAAATCGTAGTTTGACTAATTCATTATGAAGAATGAGGTCAACAACGAACCATGTTTCTAAAATTTTATCTAGGCTTACAAAATAAACACTTACACAAGTTACATTTCATACTATAAACAGTTTCACACATAAGAAATTAATTATAATTATTATCAAATAATGTGTTAATAATTTTCATTTTTTGACCACAAGGGGAAGAAGTGAAAAAGACACCACTAGTATTTGTATATCACTTAAGGGTCTAATACATGATTATTTTACATATCTAAATCTAAATAATTATTCAATTTAGATACATGTCAATGTGTATACAAAGCTATGCACAACATTGAATTTCTTGTATACTATTGTTGGTGCGGAACTGAGCGACATATGGCCATATGTCGCTCAGTTGGCTTGGTTTGTGTTGGAAGAACATAGTCAAACCTCACTCACCCCGAAGAAGTCCCATGGTAGGGGACGAGCCATTGTTCTAAAAACTTGATTCCTTCAAAACAAACACGGTTCGTATTTAACCCGCTTAGATTTATAATGAATTGGTCTATAAATTAGTAACATTCACTATATAACTTAACTAGTTAGTATAAAAATATTACCATTTTAATAATTAAAGTTGCAACAAATAACTAAATAGAGTGTTACTATAACTACTCGTCTAATAAGCATTTGATAGCAAAAGATTTCTATCAAATGCCTATAAATCGAGGGGTATAAATGTAATACAACATAGACAAATAAATATAACTGAAAATAATTAGCACAAATATAAATAGATATTTAAGAATAGTAGAATCTTTTTTGATTATCAGTAGATTTGGTCTGTTTAGCTATTCGAAACTTGCGTCGGGCTTCACGAAATAAATCTAGATATATATTATAATGTACTGATGACCTTCTAGTCTTAAGTCTTAAGGCTAGGTATTCCTGAACTGATTTCCTCCCAAGAGTGATCGCGGCTACCAAGCTCGATCTTGTGTATTTTGAAGGTATTTAAACATAAAACCTATATAAGAAAATCATTTTATGATGTTATTTATTATATCTCTGCGAATTTATTAAGTGTCTGTCTAGTAAAATACAAATAAATGTTACCTGTTTCTTTATGATTGTAAATTATCCTTAACAATGGAAACATTCATAAGCTGATGAAATTCAAACATTTTATAAATATGATTTGTCCACA
Organism: Eupithecia abbreviata; assembly: GCA_943735965.1. Lineage (NCBI taxonomy): Eukaryota > Metazoa > Arthropoda > Insecta > Lepidoptera > Geometridae > Eupithecia > Eupithecia abbreviata. Next base: position 11,379,530 of record OX030987.1, on the reverse strand, counting down.
ACATTACAAAAGTTAATAAATAATGTTGGGCAATCCAATAATTAAATAAAATATCAGTACTTCAGTCATAATATTGAAGAAACATTAAAAATAGGGTAACTTTGGGATTTTCTTGTATCAAGAGAAGTTCATTAGATCTTGTAAGTGAATGCTACATTAACTATACAAGATTCTTAAGTAATTTCACACACTATTTTCTGTGTCTCAGAGATTTTAAAAACAACTATACCGCGGCTCTACTAATACCTATTACGTGTGCAGTGGAATCCCTAGCTTTAAATTACAACAACTCTTAGTATGGGTGCAGTGTGTTAATGCCGTGAAGCCACACGCAACTTTATCTTTGACGGACGGACTATACATTGTAGCATTCGATGTAGATAGTGTAGGATTGTAGGACCTATAGAAATAGTGTGTCGATAAGGTGTTCTAGGATTAGCAAATTTTTAGTTACTCCTAAAACGACTATATCGGCACCAATATAGTTCAATATGTATTGTTGTAAAGAGCTTCATTGTGTTGTGTATAGGTGCTTGACTATTCCCTCCCATGGATGTATACCCCCTTTTGAAATATTTGATGTTATTGATTCAGAATATTATCAAATTGTTAACTTATTATGACCTAGCCGAGCGAGTAGGTAACGTAAGGCCTGTTTAGATCTACGTGGTATTTGCTATCCAGCTGTGGAATGACCCTAAAAATACCTACATGCTTGATATTTGAAAGCAATTTCAATGGACTTCGCGATACAATTGCGAATTACGGGGTATAAGGGTTATCGGAAGGTTTCGCTTGTATTTCGAGAAGAACGGGCCATTATTTGAGTCATAAAAACTAGCGCCCTAAATGACGGGATCAAGCGTTTTGTAGGAACATTAGGACCAGTAGATAGGTAATCTTCAGAAACCGAAGACGATAATAAGAGTTCTGAAAACGCTCTAATAGTTTAATAAAAAAATGTCCTTGCCCAATAAAGTAATCGTCTTTAGGTTCAGTCGCCTGAAATAACATGTAGTCAATTTAACGGTTCTAAAGCGGTAAAGAAAATGTAGACTTGCTCGGGCGACCGCTTTTATTCAGTTACTAAGCGCTCTTTTAGAAAGTAAGTTATAAACTACATTTTATTACAGGAGACTGTAAAAATATGATTTTAGAGAAGCTTCGTGAGTAGTAAGTAGTGTGTGAATTTAAATATAAAAATTATAGAATCTTATTCGACCAGCATTGGGTCCATTTTACCTTGCACTTATATCCAAATAGATTTTGGGCTCTAGATTCTTTTGATTTCGATATTTACCACGGAACGTACGTGCTACTATGATCTTTGGATAATTATTACTGATTTACCTACTGGAAACTGAAGCCTCATAGATAGTTAGCTTTATTTTTTATGGATTTGATTTGTATGATTTAAACGAAATATCCATCTAGGAAATTAATTGGTAGATTATGTAGGCGCTAATTTTGTACATACCTCTGTTAATAATGTTTATTACAATTACAAACTATTCATCGAATTATTTCAAATTTCATAATATATTTACTGAAACACTGAATCTTTTATTTCTTTTTAAATGATGATGATGATGATCGTTTTCCTTGTAGTTTTTTTAGATTTTTCCCATTGAAGGACCAAAAGGGAAATCGTCTGAAAAAACCAGTTCAGTTAGAAAAAGTTCTGAGTACCTATGTTTAAAATTTGTAAACGAAGGGTAGACATTATCATCATCAGCGTATGTAAGTCCACAGCTGGGCATAGGCCTTCCCTTATGAGCGCCATAGCGCCCTGTCTCCAGCTTGACGAAGGGTAGACTTATTTCTAGTAAAAATGAAAGAACAAAATCTCCATGTACCATTTAATCGTGGATAAACCTGATATCATAGTGTAACGAAACTTTAATATTTATACGGCGGTTTTCACTTCTCACTTATATGACTGCCTTTCTTTAACCTTTGGACAACAGATTCAAAAGATATCAAATCTTGTGAAAAAATACCTTTATAACAACTAGCTTTGGCCCACGGCTTTCCATTTTTCCATCCAGTATATAGCTTGTCTCTGTTCCAGGGATAAATATTATCAAAAACCGTTCAGCAGACAGAATTACTTTCGTTTTAATAATAATAGTATGGATGTCAAATCTTGCGATCTCCGTTTGAGAGGTTCCTGTATAGACAAGCTAGCGAATTGGACTCATTTTAAACAAAGCTAGCGAATTGGACTCATTTTAAATTAAATGTTTCGTCACTGATTCATATAACTAGATTTAACTACCAAAGGTTATAAGAAAGGCGTCAAACAGAATTCCAAGAACAGGGCCATACAATTTTGATATAGGTAGGCAAGCAGATTATTTACTAGTTGAAATGCGGTTGCACCTACCTAGTTTTCATGGACGGATTATTCCTCCTTTTTCTACAAACTTTTTAAAATTTTATACAGAATACTCTCATTTTACCCGCGCAATGGTGTCAATCTAGATGTCGCCAAAATTAAAATTGACTTATTTTGACTTAACATTTAAAATATAATCGCTTTTTTTCTTAACGGTCGAAAGAAAAATTATAATACCTACTAAGTGCCAAATGAGGCGGCAATACAATTAGTTCACCTCCACGAAATCGTAAAATGCATCGAAAGCGACAGAATAGCGATAAATACGCTTTTCTTTCGTTTTTGATACAAATCTAAAGCGATACCAGTAACCAGTGTCAATATATCTGACATATTCACCGTTATAGCCAAGCTATCTGACACCTATTAGAGCATCATTTTAATTGCTGACAATTAAGTTTTGGCCACATCTGAATTGAAACTATTGTTTCTACAGTCCAATTTCACCTCTAAGGGTTCGTTCACACACCATCCATTTTACAGGATCGTTTCTTTCCGTAAAGGCGTAGTTACTGGCGTAGGTATGTAGTTGTAGGAGCGAGTTTACACACCTGGGGCCGAATTTTTCAAACCAATCACTACTATGACAATAGTATCGTCGCAGAATCGTCCATAGATGAAAGAAACTCTAGCTAGCTGGTGCGTAGAATGCTTACACGTTGAGATTGATAGAAACCTTTCTATCTTGTCACTTTTGACACGCGTCCCTACATTTGTGGTTTCTTTCAAAGGTTAATGCCAAAATTAGAAATTCTGAGACGTTATGATTTGGTGTTTCCAATAGCCAGGGATCGGTAAATACACGGTCCTGTAAAAACGGATCCGCTGTGTGAACCCGTCAATTAGAGATTTTATTAATAATGGCTAAAATGGGAATACTCCAAAACTATGTAGATATTTGTATTTTCGAACCCATGATTCAAAACTAGCATGATTTTATATTACAACTATAATACAGCTTCAAGTTTACACATATTATTATAACTATTGATAGTGTAAAACCGCCTACTTACTCACAAGAATAGAGACAAAAATCCTCCTGACGTGTAGGTAACAACATAAGAAATAAATTAACATCCCAAAAATTTTCGATTTCGTGGGTTTTGAACCCACAACCATTAATCAGTACGGGAATGCGCTAACCAACTGCGCCACGATATCAAGTAACCCACGGGCCGAAAATCTTTGGGACTTCCTACAGACTCTTTAACTTTTTTATACTTAAGTTCTTTTGTTGTCTCAAAGTTATAACTTATCAAGGATACATCTTTACAGACTTAAGAACGTAATAACCTTAACAGTAGGTGCATAGATACGTCCACGTGTACATATAATATCGGTTAGATACGCTCACGATTATAAAATCAGTCTAAAATATATTAAGGCAACTTCAGAATATATATATATATCGGAATGACTGCGTTTTCTTAAAATGCAAAATTTGGTTAACTTAAAACAGTTGTTTCGCAGTGTTTTTCTCACTCTGACTTAGGTCAATATATGGTAATGGACAACTTTTTGCTGTTGTGTTAAGTTTAGAGGTTGAACTTAACTTTTTGGTAGGTAGGTACATAACATACATACAGTACAAAGCACAAGGGAAAAAATGCTCAACGTTTACAGCTATATGCTTTTGGAAGATTGGCCCTGTTCAGAGAATTTTTATGTTAAATGAAGCTGTAATGTACCAAAAACGTGTATACTGATAAAACTTTGTAGTTACTTTTTGGACTTTTTGAAATGATACTGAAGTACGTGTTAAATCAATGAAAACGCAGACAATCCTCGACACACAGTGCCATCTAGCGTCGAATGCAGGAAACCCCTACGCTGTTTACCATTTTCCTTGAAATAAATTGAATGTACTCAAAAAAATCTTATCCTTTTTGTCTAGCGAGAAAATATACGAATAATTATGCAGAAATATATAAGATACCTAAAAAATTATAAATTTTTGATCTGTGGTCGACACCATTGATACATTTTTTATCAATTGTTCGATCAATGTAATGTAATGTAATATCGGTAAATAGTTAACAGCTTAGAGGTCGCATAGAATTTGAAAATATCATGTAACGATTAGGGGAACAGTTATCTACATCCTATTTAGCGAGTCTTGATCATTTTTTACCACCATCTTCACATGTAGATTTCGTTTATCTCTCAAAAACCTAAATATTAACCATAAAATCAACTATTATGAAATATTCGGTTTTTAAAACTGAGAATCTGGTGTTTTACAACGCATATAAGATAGGAATCTCAAATCTATATAATATGTATGAATATAGGACAATTTAAGAGCAGAAAAAAATCAAAAGCCGATTCGCTTCATGAGTTTAATTTAGTTTAACATTGCTCCCCATTAAATTCGTGAAACACAACACTCTATATAAGAATTTGTCGATTTACTACATAAACAATACATAGATATACATCACAAGTACATAACTAACAACCAACAGTAACATATAGCACACACGAGCGAAAATCGTTGTGATTTTTTAACGAGAATCACAAGAATTTTCTATAAAAATTTGCTCGGTGTTAATCTAGCTTTATCTACATACATTTTCATAAATAATTTTAATACATACAATCATTTGGCGTCAGAAAGACTAAGGATCATTTGGGAGCGATTTTATAAAAAAAAAACAAAATTAGACAAAAAATAACAAAATTAAAAAAGTTTTACATGAGTACACGATGTTTTTACACGAATACGCTATTAACATCCTGTTCTTCCTCATAAGTGCTGAAATGCATAAGTTATATTAAGAGATGATATATTTAGTGATTATTTATACAATATTTACAATTATTATTTACAATTTTAACTACCCACACGGAAGGACGAACAAATCAACAGTCCCCGTTTCCTTATATTTTGAATTAAATCGTTTTTATTACAATTTACTTTGTTTAACACTTTCATGATCAAACACGCACATGCCCAACGCCATATAGCGGCGGCGCAGTTAATGCGTTAACATTTCATTTCTTAAGAAAATACTCTGCAATTGTCCTAAGCTACTGTTTATTTAAGAATCTTGAGTGAATAACTGGTAAGTAGGATATAAATATATTTACATGAAATATATTATATGTAGTAAATGTACAATTGAACTATACTAAAGCAGACTGCACACAGGCGCGGCAGTGTTGTGGTGTTAGCTTTATTTTCATAAGTTTTCATAAGCCATATTGGTTATCATAGCATTTCTTACTAATCAAATGATTTCTCAAAAGTATTTAAACATGCCAACCAAGAAATCTGTGACCTGAGCCTTAATTTTGAACTTTCATTAGTATCGACACTTCTATGAGACGTCTCATTATTGTATGGTATATGTATGTATGGTACATGGAACTATGCAAATCCCATACAAACATACTGTACAATACACTTTTTTTTGTATAGTTGTTTGTTACTCTTTCACGCAAAATCTACAAAACGGATCGGGCCGAAATTTTCTAATACAGGTAGTTCGAGGCCCGGAATAAACCGAAACATAGGCTACGTTTTAATGTTATTTCTATACCATGGAAACTGTTTAATGGTATAAAAAGTATGCCTCTGTTTGATTATAGTCGAGCTACATCTATACAAAATCTCAGCCTGATCTGTTCAGTAGTTTTGGTGTGAAGTGACAAACATCCATCCGTACATCCAAACTTTGATTAGGCCAGGTCACAGATATGTTGGTTATACGAAGTCTTGATTATAGCATAATTGGAAGCCTTTCAATCTTTTCTCACCTTATATCCGAAGTTAACGATTAAAGTTTATAAAGCACCAATAGTTTTGGTAGTATTTGCCTGTCATAAAATCCTTTTTGCGTTGTGTATTGTATCACGGCAAGCATAAACGGTCTCCACGGAAGACCAGCGCTATGGTACGATCTGCTCTACCATAGCACATGCTGAGTGGAGACCGATTTTGTCAGTTTCTGTCTTCTGTTAATCTTAAGTTTAATTTATCTCTGTTCTGACAAAATAAAAATCTTTTTACTTTACTAAACATCGGCTAGAGTTTGTCAATACTCGCAATGGGCGTTCAAGTAATTAATATCTTGACAAAACTCGTTGTTTTCTTATAAAACTTGTGTCGAATCCTTTTGGTTCAGTTGTTAGATGGGTTTTATTAAAATAGATACATAATCGAACCGGCAACCTTCAGCTTCCAAGAGCAACCTTCACCCACTCTGCCATAAAGGTCGTTAATGCAACTGACTCAGACTGTTAAAAGCTCCGTTTAAAACAAGAGTATTTCCCCATTTTCTTTCATACTTTTGTTGCTTCAAATGATTTTCATAAGTACAATTTTACTGTATATATAAGCAAGGAACTAAAAACGTTTCAGTCATAAGAATTTCATAATGCAATGTAGACCTTATTTCTATTGCAATAACGCTACTGAGGCACGCGCTGACAATGGAAGCTACAAACCAAAGGTGATCCTTTTCTAACGTATGGTTTCTCTTTCTAATGCCGCCATCTTGAATGCATCGCGCGCCTGTAAAAAAACAATTATTAATTTTACTAGGAGTCAGAATCAATAGCTTAAACTCATCTTTTATTGCATACAATATGCTAATAACAAAAAATATGAAGTTACGGAATATGCAAAGGTTTACAAAAACATTTGATAGAGGGAACTGTTGATCGTAATACAGGCTTTTATTTCGGTCACGAATTAGCATTGCCATACGACGTGGCAACGCTGCCAGCATTCTGGGCACTCTGCCTTCTGGCGATGGCTTAGATTTTAGGAACTAAAACAATATATTTTACATAGAAAACGACCAGAACACCCGGAAAAAATATCTGCAGATCGTACACACAATTATCCCGAGGCGGGAATCAAACCATTAACCTCCTGTGACGCAGGCGGACCCTCGCTCATCGCGCCACAGAGATCGTAATACATAAATCAGTAAAGATCTTATTTAATATTTGAAGTCGTCGAAAATTTACGCAGCCCCATCTATCCGTGAAAACTGAAATAATCAAATTCTCAGCTAAAAAGGCCCTTACCCTTGCTGTTGTCATACTTCGTCCCCCAAGTCTTGCACGCAGTTCTCCGCGATCGGCACAAACTTGTCTTCTATCTGCAGGAGCAGTATCGTCTTGTCCACGTGAGATCTGAGGCGAGGGTCGAAGTGGTTCGGAGTCCATTTGTGTACCACCTGTGGGAATGGTATAGTTTTTATTACTTGCAGTGCATCAGGGATGTTCGCAGAGTATGAGACGGTGGGTTTGCTGCCATTCTCCGGAACTATAGCTGGTAAGGCACCACCTCTCCCACGGGGCATTGTTTTGTGCGAAGAGTGACCTAATTTTAGAATTATTAAGTAACTAGTGTTCAGGAATATAACTCCGTCGAATATCCGTTGATAAGGTCCGAAATTAAAAACAACTCGCAAGGACAAGACCTAGACTAGACACAAGACCCTAGACTCTAGGGTGTATCACAGTATCAGGAAGGAAGGGTTGCTATCCCAGAAGTGGGCTCAGCTACGTACCGTGCCGTCCATCCCCTGTCCCGGCACCCAAGTGTCCCACACGTTGCGCCCGCCGCGCTCGCGTTGGTACTCCGAGGGCCACTGCACGTCGATGCGGCGCCCTAGGTTTATACAGTCGTACACTCCGAGAGGCTCCACTATCACGCACTGAAACAAAACCTTTAGTTAGACATAAATAAATAATGCCGGACAATCCACACAGCATCATCTAGCCCTAAGCTATCTATTAAAAAAAAACGCAGCAAAATCCGTTGCGTAGTTTTAAAGATCTAAGCATACATAGGGACAGACAGACATCACTTCTCGCTAATATTAAAAGTGCGAATTGTTACTTTACAAAAATGCCGAAGATTATTTTTTACTTTAAAAATTGTTTTACTGTTCACTTAAATTTTTTAACCACTAGTGGCAGAAGTTAAAAAGAAACCACTAGAACATTCATACTTAAGTGTCTAATACTTTTGATCTGCTTATCTAAATCTAGTTAATACTTTTGATCTGCTCATCTAAATCTAGTTAATACTTTTGATCTGCTATCTAAATCTAATTAATACTTTTGATTTTCTTATCTAAATCTATTTAATACTTTTGATTTGCTTATCTTAATGTAATTCTAAATAAAAAAGCCATAACCATCCACTAACCTTAGAGCCAATCTGAACATTGATCTTCATCTCGCTCCGCCCAGAATCCGATCGTTTAATCTTCATCTTAACATCCTTTCCCTTATCCTTCTTCAATATACTCTCCTTATGGCTCAAGTCTGAGTAATGCGTGGTTTCCTTAGCACAATGAGGAGTATCCTTAGGATGAGGGGTTTCTTTAGGAGCTGAGTCTGGCTTCTCGATGTATCGTCCGGTTAGTTCCCGGTATGATTCCCGCTCGTGCCGGATTTCCTTGCTGAGTTTTGATAGGTCTTTTGAGGTGCCTTCGCTCATGTAGTATCTGGAATTTAAGATATTGTATGGTAAGAAGTCAATGTAATACTCGTACAGTAAAGAACTTATTATTGTAAAAAGTGTTAGTTTTTGAAGTGGAAGAAAAACAATCAAATTGTTAAGAAATAAAATAATATCCCAAAAGGTATTCGGCGGATTTCTTAAAACCCTAGAATCAAATAATTGTATTTTATACAATTATTTAATTTCTTAAAGTATGTTTGGAAAAATTTAATACCGACTTCGAATCCCGTTTGGTATATAAAAAATCGATTTTCTTTATTTTTTTTTCTATCAGAGGCTGAGGTTACAATTTAAGACATGTTTAATTTAAAACAAAGTGATTCGACCCTTTGTTATAAATTAATCTGTTTCTAAAGTTTTGCGGGATACATGAGGGAGTCTTATGACTAGTATACAAGAATGTATTAATAAAAATAGCATTTTACACATTAGTATAGACTAATGACTAGTATGTTACCTGTGTGAGTGTAGAGGCTGTAAGCTGGCCGCTCTATTGGCTATGATCCGGCAGTCCGGGAGCGAGACGTCCACACCCTGGCCCAAGTCTTCCAGCGACGACCCCGAACCAGCTCCGCTCACCATTGAAACCTGGACGTTATTGTTATAGACTTAGAGTACAGTTTACAGCCAATAAGTACAAGTCAAAAGAGTACAGTTTACAACCAATAAGGCTTATAATTTCACGCATTATAGAGGAAGAAAGTGAATCTTTAATAGTGTATCATAATCGAAAGAATCGAGTTTTTAGCCGAAAGCAGAGATATTTAATAAATTTAATTTGAAATCTCTCAATTCTATCAGTATATATGTACATCATTTTTCGGATTCCAAATCTGTGACGCACAAAAATTAGAGTATTTTAAAAGATTTAGCCCGGTTGAAACTAGCGTAACTCCTCATCACAAATACTAACGATCGAGATAGATCTTATCATAATAATATCAGTATAATGATTACTACCTACTTTAGTTCTGTGCTGAATAACTGAGATTAATAAATAAATGTTTCTCTATCTCTATCTATCAGAGGCTGAGGTCTAAAATAAAGCCCTCTCTTATCAGTCGAAATAAAGATGGCGTAATTTTAGTCCTGAAGGTTTTTGTCCAGTGTGTTATAAAAGTTTTAGGGACATTTGAATTGACATCAATAACAGTTCTTATATAGAATAATACATGTATTACCTTTTCACTAGCTGTCCGTCGCGGTTTGTCTCGCCACCCACACTCCAATAACTGTAAATAATATATAAATAAACAATTGTTTCCTACAGTAGGTAGAACTATATAGCAGGAAGAATTTATTTTCCGACGACCGATGTGGCGCGGTGGGCGAAGGTCCGCTTGCGACGCAGGAGGTTGCGGGTTCGATTCCCGCCTCGGAACAATTGTGTGTACGATCTGCAGATATTTGTTCCGGGTTTTCTGGTCGTTTTCTATATATAATAAAAATATCTATCTATGTAATGTATTGTATTATGTATATCAGTTATCAAGTACCCATAACACAAGCTCTGCTTACCATGGGGCTAGATAATGCTGTGTGAATGTCCAGTATTATTTATTTATTTATTTTCCGCGGGTCTTATTTACATGAAGCTTCATATCCCGATTTGCCGTTTTTTGTTTCGCACTCATGTCGAATTGCATATGTGGTTATTTATTTATAACCTAAAATAAAGCAAATAACTTGTATAACTAGTGGCAGTTTAGTGCTGACTTGACAATATTAGAGAAGTCTTGTATCAGGGGGCCAGACGTATGAACGCCGAGTCACAGGAATAAGAAGTAAAGCCTCAAAATAACCGTCATTATTCTTGACGTCTAGCGAATCACGTGACAAAGATGAGCTGTTCTAAATAAAGAACGAGACAGACAGCTCCTTCGTCTGTAACGTTGTCGCGACATGAAGACATGACATCCCTGAGTTCCCCCGGATTCCGGACAAAGACTTGTATTACCGGACGTGTCCGGAGAATTCGTCCGGAATTCTCCGGCATGTATGGCAGCCCTATCCGTGAGTGCGCATAATTCCCACTCTCGTTGCCCATCACCGGCCAAGATGTTTGGCGACTATTATACCTGTGAGTCAGTAGATTCATTATGCTGCGCCTGCGCGCGTGCGTCGGCCCCCAGTAGTCGGAACGACGCCGCAGCGCGACCGCGTCTAGATCGGGACCCGCCTCCCTGTATCAAACATTCATAACATAAACATCGTATTAGGCTTAATGTAGCGTTCCTTTGTCCTTTGTTGATGACTCGTAAAGGTTGTGATGCATAATGAAGTCTACAATGTAGCGTTCCTTTGTCCTGTTGATGACTTGTAAAGGTTGTGATGCATAATGAAGTCTACAATGTAGCGTTCCTTTGTCCTTTGTTGATGACTTGTAAAGGTTGTGATGCATAATGAAGTCTACAATGTAGCGTTCCTTTGTCCTTTGTTGATGACTTGTAAAGGTTGTGATGCATAATGAAGTCTACAATGTAGCGTTCCTTTGTCCTTTGTTGATGACTTGTAAAGGTTGTGGGTCAATGCATTGGCGTTCAAATATGAGCCTAAACTCGATATCTTTCGATATATTTAACAGAGACAGTATAACACAAGCTCTGCTTACCTTGGGGCTAAATAATGCTGTGTTGTTGTCCAGCATTATTTATTAATATTTACCTGTCTGTGTGGTTCCTTGGGCGGTCGCATGCTGCGCTGGCGGCCTCGCGACGCACTGCGGCGCTGAGTCTCAGTGTTGTATGCTACGCCGGGGTATGATGATGTATGCACTGTGGAAATATAATTATTTCTATTCTTGAGACTGGTTCAAACCAGTAAACTTAATACAATACATTACAGGTATACATATTTTTTATATCAGCATAGAAAAACGATCAGAACACCCTGAACAAATATCTGAGGAATCGAAACTGCAACCTCTTGCGTCACAGGCAGATCATCGCCCACCGTGCCACAGTGGTAGTCAAAAACTAAGTAACATTAAAAGATCTTGATTTTCGTCGCGCTTCGTCTTAAGCATTTTTTTTATACTAGCGACCCGTTTCAACTTCGCAGGATTTTCTATATAAATACATATAAAACTTCCTCTTTATTCACTCTATAAAAAAAAACCGCATCAAAATCAGTTGCGTAGGTTTAAAGATTTAAACATACATAGGGACAGACAGACAGCGGGAAGCGACTTTATTTTATACTACATAGAGATGATGTGGTTTCTATGAAAATAAATATTCCCAAACCTTGTGTATTCTCCTCTTGCGTCCGTTCATGCGAGTGTTCTCTTAGCAAGCCGGCGAGCGAAGCCAGCGTCGATGACGTAGGTTTCCCCGCGCTGGCCAAGCTGCCTCTCGTTCCCGCTGCAAGCAAAAATATTTTATTTTTATATATTTATTTATTCAAAGCACAACTATTTTTACAGTAACTAACCATTACAAAATAAGATCCAATTTGAATAGCTTGTAGTGATTTCAAACTTCATCTACACTTTACTATACTGATGTAACAATCTGACAGAAGTAGCTGATATTATTTATAATCGCTGTGGACCATTATATGGCTAGGCGTATGCTGGGTGGGACGCAGGCAGATTTTGTAATGCATGAAAGTACCGAGTGCTCTGTACGTTTCGGCGCAGGCACGTGCGACGCAGATATGTGTCTGCCCTGCTCTGCGCCTCGTTGTAGTGCCGGCACAGATTCCTGCACGACGCGTGCGACATGTTTTTTACGTTAAAAAAACATGTCGCACGCGTCATGATTTTGTTGCAATGACAGAACATTTAATAGAATTAGTTCGTTGTGAACCTGCTGTTCGTCCCGATTATGAATCTGAACTCATTTTCAATTCAAACACGTCTATTCTTTGTACCAGCTAGAACGCGAATGCGTGCGTATGTTAACTGCGTCACAGCATACGCTCATGGACTATGTCTGTCTCGCCTGCCCTGCGCTGCTAAATCTGTACTGTGCTGCGCTGCATCTTAGCATACGCCTAGCCTAACTGTGGCTTATCTACGCGCCACTCGACAGTGATCCGAAGCGTGCATTCCATCAGAATTATTTGCATTTTGATTTCGCTTAATTCTTTGTGGTGTGTTTAAGTGTACTGAACGCATGTTCGGACCGGTCTCGGTCGGTCACTCGCGCGCAGCCGTTCATTCATTTGCATTCAATCAGCGAATTCTATCTAGTTATTCCTTTCATTAAAATCACTTATTTTATCGTAAATAACACCATGCATGTCTTCCATCTCGCTATATTTCTTCCACAATCAACCATCCAACCTATCCCGAATGCCGACGATATTTTACAAGAAACTACACACCCAAACAGATTTTACAATTTCAATAAATAATAATAATAACACGCACTGTCCAAGAAAGGTACGGTGGCAGTCAATTATTAAATAACGAATAGATAGATCATTCTCGAAATTGACACACTTAAAATAAAGATAAAGGTAATCGCCCACTTACCCAACGACGTCCGCGACAGTGTGAGGTTGTGCCTCGGCGTCGCGGTCCGCGCGGCGGCGCCCGCTTCGGCCTGTGCCGCCGCACACGCGCCGCCGCCGCCGCCGCTCGAGCAGCCCTCACCGCAGCGACGACGGATCCTGTATGTTAATGTCATTGTTAGACCACTATTGTGCATATAGAAGTACAGCTGTCATGGTGAAAAGGACATGTACCGCACGCTCCGACACGATAGCGAGCGATGTCGCACGCTATCTACAAGACAAAAGCAATGATCCGCATGATCGTAAATTTTGCTTCTAGTGAGTGGGCGCGCTGTAGGCGCTTGGACCTCGTTTGGAGCTAACGGTAAGCAATATTTGTGTCGGGTGTTCTGGTCGTTTTCTACGTGTAATAAAAAAAAATTTATGTATTGTATTATGTTTATCAGTTATCTAGTACCCAGTCACTGTTAAATATATCGAAACATTCCGATTTTAGGCTCATATTTGAACGCCAATGACATGACCTTTACAAGTGATCAACTAAAGACAAAGGAACGCTACATTAACCATCCTCCATAGTTTTTCATCTCTTGTTTGGGGGACGCACGATCATCAGGTGAGAGGAGACACGTAGATTGGGTAGCCGATTGGTTGGTCGCAGGAGTTTATTATGACACGTCAGGTTATTAGTTACCTTCTCCACAAGCTAGCCAGTTTGTCCCGTATAACGGACACGGTCACGGCGGAACCCAGTAGCTCTCAGAGCGGTGGTGAGGTGTCGGCATAGGAAGTGGTGAGAGGAGACACGTAGATTGGGTAGCCGATTGGTTGGTCGCAGGAGGAGTTTATTATGACACGTCAGGTTATTAGTTACCTTCTCCACAAGCTAGCCAGTTTCTCCCGTATAACAGACACGGTCACGGCGGAACCCAGTAGCTCGCAGAGCGGTGGTGAGGTGTCGGCGAAGGAAGTGGTGAGAGGAGACACGTAGATTGGGTAGCCGATTGGTTGGTCGCAGGAGGAGTTTATTATGACACGTCAGGTTATTAGTTACCTTCTCCACAAGCTAGCCAGTTTGTCCCGTATAACAGACACGGTCACGGCGGAACCCAGTAGCTCGCAGAGCGGTGGTGAGGTGTCGGCGTAGGAAGTGGTGAGAGGAGACACGTAGATTGGGTAGCCGATTGGTTGGTCGCAGGAGGAGTTTATTATGACACGTCAGGTTATTAGTTACCTTCTCCACAAGCTAACCAGTTTGTCCCGTATAACGGACACGGTCACGGCGGAACCCAGTAGCTCGCAGAGCGGTGGTGAGGTGTCGGCATAGGAAGTGGTGAGAGGAGACACGTAGATTGGGTAGCCGATTGGTTGGTCGCAGGAGGAGTTTATTATGACACGTCAGGTTATTAGTTACCTTCTCCACAAGCTAACCAGTTTGTCCCGTATAACGGACACGGTCACGGCGGAACCCAGTAGCTCGCAGAGCGGTGGTGAGGTGTCGGCATAGGAAGTGGTGAGAGGAGACACGTAGATTGGGTAGCCGATTGGTTGGTCGCAGGAGGAGTTTATTATGACACGTCAGGTTATTAGTTACCTTCTCCACAAGCTAACCAGTTTGTCCCGTATAACGGACACGGTCACGGCGGAACCCAGTAGCTCGCAGAGCGGTGGTGAGGTGTCGGCATAGGAAGTGGTGAGAGGAGACACGTAGATTGGGTAGCCGATTGGTTGGTCGCAGGAGGAGTTTATTATGACACGTCAGGTTATTAGTTACCTTCTCCACAAGCTAACCAGTTTGTCCCGTATAACGGACACGGTCACGGCGGAACCCAGTAGCTCGCAGAGCGGTGGTGAGGTGTCGGCGTAGGAAGTGGTGAGAGGAGACACGTAGATTGGGTAGCCGATTGGTTGGTCACAGGAGGAGTTTATTATGTTGCGGAGTGCCTGTGGGAGAGATTTTATTTTATAAATCAATGCTGATGTTCGGTAATGGACACGTCCACTGCTGGACATAGCCTCCCCCCTAAAAAATTACGAATGTCAATTTATTTTTTCACATCACAATAATATAAGCACCTTTAAAATTATTCATTCTAGTGTAAAAAGTGACCTTGTTGAGTTGTTGAAATTCTGAAATAGTAATCTACGCATGAAAACCTTCTTTTTTAATAGCCAAAGCACATTGTTTTAGTGGAGTCTAAACACCATAGTCGGTAGGTCGCCGACAAATAGATAAAATACATTTAGGCCTCGCCTACCGAAGTGTTCGCGTCTTCGACTTGTGTGCCCTTGAAAGATGAAACATCATACTATCGTCGCCGTGTGTGACGTCACCAAACGGCTCTATCGGAAGACCAGCGTTGGTTGTAACATGCTTACAGCTAACTCATGCTAAGATAGAGACCGTTTTTTGACAGAATTGCAAAAAACCTTTCTTCCAAGTCAAGTATTTTAATCACGTTTATTTTGTTTTTGTTTATTGAGTTGCAAATAAAACATTATCTCTCTCTCTCTAGAATATCTCTCACCTGTTTAGCGTTCTGTATGGATCCCCTCTCCGGGTTCCGGTTCCGTAGATAAACCAGTTCTTGCTGCTGCCCCGCCCACAGCCCCCGCACGCACTCGCGGTTCAGTTTGATGACGCGGAACCCTAAATGTCTCTTGTTCAACATTATTATCTTGTAGTCGTCGTTGCCTTCGTCCATTACGTGCCTGAAAGTTAATGTGTTGAATTTAAGTTTAGCTAGAAAATCAGGAGTTACCTACCCTGCTATACTTTGTGCCGCTAGGCCGGCGCCTCATGGCATATGACGAAACAAGACAAGTGTCGCGTTATGACACTTTCCCCATATGGGTACACCGTACGACACAAGTGAATTAACATAAACGAGGTATGATGAGCCGATTTAACGATGATGACACAATGTCAGGCGTGGGGCAGGGGGCTTGTGCGCATCGATATCTTCAGTTTGTACAATTTTTATCTAAAAATAGGAGAAATCGGGTGCTAGATCATCAGTCATCTAGCATCTCATTTCGGCGCCTGATTGTTACAAAACGTAACAGAAAGTAAGGGCCAATGTGACTCACCTAAGTGCCAGTAGATGGTCCGCGCCCTGCAGTACGTTGTACCGCCAGGCCGGCGCTGCCTCGTGGCAGATGACGAGACGAGACGAGTGCCGCGTTATCGCTGAGTGTAGCGCTGTACTGCTGCAGTATTCTTCGGGAAACATGAAGTGGTCCTGGAATAAAACATTTGTATATAATATAATCTGTTTTTAAAAAAATACAAAATATTTATTTCTTTAACTTAATGTACAGTATAATATTACAGTTTTTGAGATTCCCTTTTAAATAAAAGAAATATCTGAGTTAGGGAATATCGCTGTTCCAAAAAAATCTAGTATTAAAACCGTAAAATTAGACGGGTATAGTAATGATAAGGATCCATAACAAACACATACGACGTAGTATGTCAGGATCCTGTACCGACACAGACCACAGGTTAAAGTGATTCACGTTAACAAAATCTTTCATAAAATCGTTTTTGGAAAGAGTAGTGACATAAGATGGCGCCAGTCACACACACACACAAACACACACTTAAAGGGTCAGAAGGGGCAAAATTTCTATTGTATTAACCATTTCAGTATAGTGTGCTGAAGGTTTATCTAAAATAAATTTAAAAAAAAAATACCTGGTGTAATTTCAAGGCCATTCTGACAGCGGGCGCTAACACCGCGTGCAGTAGCGACATGTCCGTGAACACCCACTCGTCGCGCGCACACGTGATGCGGAAATCCCCCTTGAATAGGGAATGGAGGCCGTACAGGAAGAATTCCACGCTGCAAGAGAAAATAAAGTCTCATTTGTTAAATGTCAATGTCCTGTTTTCTACCTAATCTAATGGATAAGTTAGCTTCGATGGATAGTTTGTACGACACCGATGCTATCGATCGACGATCGATCGATTGGTTAGTCGACGACGTTTTATGGACGGTGTCCCGTCGATCAACCAAAGGTACCACAGCAAGTCACGAAACTCAGCGCGAAGCATAACAAGGACAGAGCAGTCAAGTCCTTTCCTTCTCGGTACAGTGGAGTACCGCGGCTTACGTTACATAATCATCATCATCTACAGAAAGTGGTACCTTGAAGCAGACACGTGTTGTGCGGCCGCCAGCGCGCGGCGTCCCACGAGACTCAGCGCGAAGCAGAGCGAGGACAGAGCGGAGTCCTTTCCCGCACGCCGCCGCCAGGCCGCGCCGCGTCGCATACTACAGTGGACTATCCACTCTTGGTATACGGCGCAGAATCTACTCCTGAAAACGTTATGAAATCTTTAGACAGAATGCAAATAAAATAAAAACCGTATACGTCCCTGAAATACTAAAACTTTGGGGTGTAAGGAGGACTCCAACAGAAGCCTGCGTCATCCCACCTGGTCGTAGGGCGTCCTACACTATGTTTACCAAGTCTAAGGATTATAAACTGAATTTAGCTTGGGTAAAAACTTACCTAGTGATCCCAGAAGCTCTGAAATCATAGTCTTCATCCAAATTCACGTTGAATATCGGATCCAGATCCACAAAGTTCCTTTCGTTCATCGGTTTCAAGGCTTCACCTAAAATGGGCGAGCTCAGCCATTCTTCTAGCTTGTTGGACTGGATGGTGTAGTAGATTATACTCTGTATAGATGAGAAAAAGATACATTAAACAATTGAAATAAAATTAATTTAATTTAAACACATTATAATGGAAGGTCTGTCAGTCTTCAAATACTCAAACGCATATCAGATTTAAGCACGTGTCAAGTAAAGATTTTTAGTTTTCAATGAAAAACTGTTGAGATGAATTCGGGGTAAGACGAATCTTGCTAATGCACTAGTACCTAAGTGTGCAAATATAGATATATTTTCAATACCGCCTGCAACGTAGGAGGTTGCGGGTTCGATTCCCGCGTTTGGATTGTATTAAGTACCCATAACACAAGCTCTGCTTAGATTGAGACTAGATGTATGGATTGTCCAACATTATTTTTATTTACTTATTTACATAGCTAACTTTCTGACTCCCAATTTCTTACTAATTCTGTATATTTTCTTGTTTTTAGTATTTTGTATGTGCTGCTGGTTTTCCTTGAACAAATAAATAAATCGGGTTTGACTCTCACCTTCACATAGTAAGTGAGTAACACCTTCCTAAAGTCAAATGCCTGTAGCATAGACAAAGCGCTATTATCAGTGACGCTATATCCCTCTAAGACGTATCGGGTGGAGGCGAGCTGCCACGCGAGCCAGCGGAGCGCCCAGGCGGAGCCGGGGGCGAGCACACGGCCAGAACAGCAGCCGCACCACCAGCCACCGGCGCAGACACCCTCTGGGAAAACATAGATTCTTTGATAGGGCAGATACCCTCTGGGAAAACATTATATGTGATAGGGCCGCCCATTGTACTTGTCGCATGTAATATCTTTTTTGTAATTATCTGCATATGGTGTATTTATGTGGCATTTTTGTATTGTGTTGTATTGTACATTTAGTTCAATAAAAAGTACAAAAAAAAAAGATACAATTAGCGGTTTTATCGCTCAATAGCAAGATCTATATATGTCTGTAGTGATCGATATCGCTCTTGAGCGATAAGACCACCAATTGTAACTTGGTTTTTAAGATGTTATTGTACATGGTTTCTTATATATTAAGTGAGCGATAAGAGTATTTCCTACCTATCTATCTATCACACAAACGAACAATAATGTTATTTAAATTAAATGATGAGACTATGACTCTATTATCTCCTAGAACCTGATTTCGCCAAACAAAGTGCCATAAGTATTAGCTAATTGGTTAATCAAAAATTACAACAAAATTAAACCATGCTTTCTGTTTGGAGAAATCGGCCTTACCCTTATCCTGAGTTTGGGCGCTGGGAGGTGCGACACAGTTTTAAATTTATGCGCTATCCAGTGATTTTTTGTCCCGTAGTATTTTAGTCTTTGTTCATCCTATCCTACTCATATGTTTGTTGCTCTTTCACGCAAAAACTACTATATGTATTTTGATGAAACTTCACAATAATATAGCTTACATATCAGAATAACACATAGGCTTATAATTCATAAAGATATATTGTATATTATAAAATATCTATCACCACGCGGGTGAAACGGCGGGGCGCAGCTAGTTTTAAATAAATAAATTGAAATTGAATTATAAACTTACCGCTGCTTTCTTCAGGCCCTTCAGATATCGCCTCCACTTCTCTCTGCTGGCAGTAGGTGCCTCTGAACTCCAACCCTCGCAGTTGGAAGGAAACCAGCCCGTTGCCCATCTCGACTATGTGGACTAGGCAGTTAAGGTAGTCCGATGCTAGTACTGTAGGTAGAGGAAGTACTCAATACTCAAATATTTATTGCAAACATGTTGTACATGGATCTTTAAGTTAAAATGTTTCAAACATGCACCCTGCCAGGGCACGGCAATATTTAGCTAGGTGGCTAATACTTATAATCTAACGATAATAATATGATACTAGGATTGTTAATAAATAAATAATGCTGGACAATCCACACAGCATCATCTTGCCCCAATACAATACAATAAATTACATAGATAGATATTTTTTATTATACATAGATAACGACCAGAACACCCGGAACAAATAACTGCAGATCATACACACAATTGTCCCGAGGCGGGATTTCAACCCGCAACCTGCGTCACAGACGGACCTTCGCCCACCGCGCCACTGAGGTGGTCAAATATTGGAAGAAATCAGTTTATTACAATTAAACATGTTACAAAATTCGGGTGGTTCCTGTTGACATGACGTCATCATCATCATCATCAATCTATAATAGTTATCTGCTGGACATAGGCTTCCCCTAATGAGCCCCCTCACATGGCATGGCATAACAGACTGAAAAATTAACATAACGCGCGTTATCGGCGTTATTACGCAAATTTTAGCGCGAATAACGCGTGTATAGGCGCATTTTAACGCCTTTCACGCGTTATTTACGTTAAAACGCGCCTTTCACGAGTTATTCACTTTAAAATGCGCCTATACAAGCGTTATTCGCGCAAAAACGCTGATAACGCGCGTTACGTTATGTGTTAAATAGCGTGGTAGCCTTGCAGTTTAAACTTACCAAAACAATCTCCCTGCTGCACCGCTCCCCACCTGCCCATCATGAGATCTCCGCATAGATAGTGTTGTAGAGACCGAGTTAGATGCTCGTAGAATATCGAGTTTAAGTTGTTGTCATCTGTAATTTAAATAGTTACTTTAGTATTGTTTAAACTTATCCTGTAGCAAAGGTGAAATAGGAACAGGAAGCATCCGAATTCAGAATTCAAACATTTTATTTCCTTAGGCTTGCAAAATAATCACTAAGACAAGTCAAATTGTATAATACTAAAATGATTATCATATATGTATGTAAGGTGAAATTGTGCAAGATAATTTACTAGTTTTTTTTAAATATATTACTGTACTGAGCCAAGTGTAGGGGAAAATAAAAGAAATAAGTCTGAAAACTATGAAAGTGCATATATCAGTGAGATGCATATTGAACCCTGAATGGGTTTCAATATGCATCGATTGGACACAAGTATGTTTGCACAGATGTATTTTATTGTATATATTTTATTATATGTATTGTATTTTACCTGCTCCCAAATTCCTTTCCAACTGCGACGACAGCCTGGTATTGCTTTGGTCGACTCTCTTTGTGTTGTAATCGCGCTCCCAAAACTTGACAGGGCGGACGTATGACGTCATGAATATGGCGCTTCCTGGAACAAGATGCATTGAATATTTAAATGTTTTCTTATAAACGAAAATATGTCAATGTGATTGATTTATTTTATCAGTTTCGTCTGCAATTGTCACGTTTTCTGCTGTGAACTTTAGAGGCAATTTAATTGGGTACATTACAATTACATAAATTAAATAGTATTGAGTAGTATTTGAGTCATCTAATACCCATAACACAAGCTTAGCATGGGACTAGGTGATGCTGTGTGGAATTTCCAGCATTCTTTATTTATAATTAAATAATATAATAATACAATTTATTTACATATATGAATATTTCAGTGATCCTGGGTTGTTGTGCGTCTATGAATAAGCGTTTTTGTGAATTTCTGTCTTTAAAACCGCTGCTTTAAAAGTATGATATTGTTGTTTACGCCCAATAGGGTTCACATTGTGATACTAATCTATACATAAGAACCTACTAATTAAGCCAATGTGATGACAACAATAAATATATTGAGTATTGAGTATTGAGTATGATGTTCGGGTCGTAGAGTATCAATTATACCTACCATTTAAAGTCAAACAAAAGAAATAATTTATATATTTTTCGGCCTGTACCGTCCCACTAGAGAGTAAAAGCCTCCCTCCCTTTTGCCTGTGAAATTTATAAAAAATTACCTAGAACGGGTTTTTATTAAAAGTTACCTAGAGCGGGTGTGAGCGGCGACGACAGCGTGGCCGACATGGCGGCCTGTAGAAACAACATGGCGGAGTGCGGCACTGAGAAGGGCTGCGCAAACGCATGGAACGCACTGCCCCACGTGATCTGCCACGGGGCTATGTATGTCACCACGAATTGTATCTGGAAGGAAAGGAATTTTACAGGTATTAAAGACCACGGAACTATGTGATACTGGCATGACATTTCGTTACTGGACTTATACATGTTTCTTCTTATTTTAAGTTTATGGTCTGTGTAAGTCTTATAACGAATAAAATTAATTCATTGATTTCACAAACCTAGATCAATCCGGTTGTGGCAATCTACTCGATTTAGATCAATCCCTAGCCAGTTACAAACACAAGAATCATCGGCACAGCGAGAATAGAATAGTTTCTTGTAGGATATTAGAGTCGACCTTTGGACCAAAGGACGAAATGTGTAAGTAGCCGCGAATATTTTGTCGCGTAGATACGCGATACAAAACAAGATCAAAAAAATATATAAATATGTGAGAATTTGGCAGCCTTCTCGCTCAAGAACGATCTCTAACAGACAACCGTGGTTGAATAGGATCGTTGGATTGAACTCGGGGACATGTGTGCATTATTATATTATATTTCAGTAAATAAAGATAACAATGGTTTCAGACATTCTTCTAAAAACAATTTTATTATGAATATGTTTCTTCACTTATTTATAACTGATTTAATCTTATAAATTTACACGTAGAACCAACAATTAATGCTAATTTAAGACAACTTACCTTTAACAGAAACTCGTACACCTTACTAAATATAACGGCAGTGATGAAGTAATCTACAAGAAACGTCTCCGATATCTTCTGACTGCTCAGATCCCTTTGGAAGAGCAGGACGGCGAATACAAGGATCAGGTATTGGGAGTCTGGTTCGGAGTAGGCGTGTCTTAGACCTGGGGACAAAGTATATCATTTTAATTTCATACTCTCTCCGATGTATATGTATTTGCTGTACATACCTACATAATTATATGAAAACCTCGTAAATTTTGTTTATTTATCGACGGTATAAATAATATAGATATACAGAATATATATAAACTTGCCAAGACACAAATTCAATAATGAAAGTAACAAAAAAGAACGTAACAATTTAAGATTAGGAACTTCTATGAAACTAAGCACCACCGTTTTATAATGATCTCAGCTCTTTTTCGACGAATCCACTATCTGAACGAACTTGGCTTGATTTTACATTTATGTTTTTGATTTGATTAAAACTAACTCTGTCAACTGAATCAGTGAGTCTTTTACTCACATTTTAAGGCGCAGACGCATATGAGGAGCGCGCCGACACCGTCGCCGTATTTCTCGGCTATGGCGGGTGCGTCTTGCGTAGTTGCTGCGATCACCACCGCTGGGTATAGGATGTTGCGTTCCAGAAAGCAGAGGTATACGAATATCTGAAAAGGGGAGAGTTTATATTTTTTTTAAATAACAAAAACTGATTTTCAAAAAAGTTCAACTACCGAATATTTCTCTTAGAAACTCGGGTACAAAGATGACCAATAATTATAAGTATTGATACAACGGGTATTTATCGCGTTTATTTACCTTTTTCCCGAAGTTTCAACAGGTTTACACTCTGTCATCTCTATCTGTGTTAATCTGTGTTCAGATCGCGTAAGTTTAAAAATATTTAAAGATCACCAACCATCATTGGAACGACTGCACTGATTTTCATCGAACGTTATATTATTAAATTAGCAAACACTAATGTGGACTACTGTCCACATTAGTGTTTTATTTATCAAAAGCTAATGCTTTTGAGTCCGCCTCTGGGCAATTGTTGAACGATCTGCTGATATTTGTTCCGGGTGTTTTGGTCGTTATCTTTGTATATATGAATTTGAATTTGAAAAAATATCTATGTATGGTAATATATTAAGTATGTACCTATATCAGCCATAACACAAGCTCTGGTTAGCTTCAGGCTAGATGATTCTGTGTGGATTGTCCAGCATTATTATTATTATTATTTATTCACTACTGAACGAACATGCCTCACCCAAGGCGGGATTCGCCATAATCTCCCGGCTTGACAGGCAGAATTGTGATCGCAGTACAGATGTTAAAAATTAACAATACACAGATGGAATCTGCTGCGTTTCCTCTGGTAGGTTCCCTTACTCGGCTCTTACGTAATCCTCGATCTAAATTTCACGGGTCGACTTTGACTGCCATTGAGAGTATTGAGTTATTATTACCTTCTCAACCAGCATAGTCTTCTGCGGTTCAGTGACCTCATACATAGCGTGCTCGTGAGCCTTCAGCACCGGCCCCGCGAGGCACAGCCAGGGCTGCTGCTTGCGGAGTTGCGGGATCAGGTAATGCAGGCCCCAGCCGAGGATGCCTGCTATTATCCATAACACCTGAAAAATAAATAATAATTTGAACATCATCGCCAACAGCAATTGGCTTAGGCCCTATGCTAATACTGGACGTAAGCCTCTCCTATGTGCTTCTATCATTATTAATCTTATTATTCTAATGTATTATACCTAGAATATTTTTCAAAAATAAAGTCACTCATTTTAGAAATTTAGGTTTATTATAGCATCGGCAGTTTCGATTTTTACGAAATTCATAACGTGAGGGATACACGTCATTTCATAAATGAAATGTCTTATCCGATTCATACAAACTTGAATATACTATAAGGTTTTATTTACAACCTAATTATTTATGACTACACAGGAAAAACGGATGGATTTGTTTCATTTCCTATGACGACTTCAGTTAGTCTACGTTTTGATAAAACAGAACGATAAATGATAAAAAATATGTACCGTATTTAGCTGTGGCCGAAGTGTAGTAAACACTGTGGTACAATGCAATCCAAACACAAGCAATCCAAGAAAGGTGCAAACGATGACATCATTCTTCAGCCGCGCGTTCACTGTAGCCTGCAGCTTCTTTGGTAATGGGTCCTCCATATTCTCCTCTGACATTTCTGGGAGCTCTTGTTTATCTTTATCTTTACACTCCTTTTTCTCTTCTCCTTCATTCGTTTGGTCAACTTTGAGAGAAGACGTTGAGTTTGTATCGCCACCGCGTGGGTCCATTTTTAGAGAACTAACACTAGATGTCTGCGAACGCTTGTGTGTCTTAGCTATGTTCGTTTCAGAGCTGAAGTTGATCTTCGACGCTGAGCTTCCTATCGAGTTCTGTTTTGATATATTGCTCTCTGAATGCTGCTTTTTGTCGTCAGTTAACGCATTGGGGTCAGGTTTTTCCAGTTCTGGGTTGCATTCTGGTGTGTGCACCGCGTATAGCTCGGGCGGTAAAAGATGTTTCTTTATTAGGCTCCAGATAAGGCTGTAATCGCTAGCGGATCTGCTCAAGTGATACGCGATAGGCACTAGAAGACCGCAGAAGATTGAGAAGAGAATGTTATGCTTCTGGTGGTGGGATTTCTTCCCTTCAACGAGACCGCTGTAAGCGAATCCGTACAGCACGCCTATAGCAGCTACCGATCGAACTATGCAGTAGACAGCTGCACTCAAACTGCTTGTAGCGTTTCCCCCAAACACATGCATGTCTATTTGCTCCAAGAAGTACATAAGAAATGTATTCACTTGGGGAAACAGACCCAGACTGAACGCGATGGGAAAAAACAGCAGAAACTTCGTCAGAATCTCTTGTACTATGAATAAAAAATTTCGTTCGTTAATTACCAATCCGTAGATCGTCATCGGTTGTTCCAAACTTCTTCGGCTTCTAGTGTGGATATCGTCTATAGGAGCTGTTTGCTCGAGGTAACTGTGGACTCCGCATAGTAAAGCTGTGCATATACAGAAGTACACAGGTCGCGAGAATACTACCATTTTGTTGAAGCCGTGGACTGGTGACGCGGAATCGGGTTGCACGCTTTTTATCAAGGAATATTGACTGCCAGCCATGATGAAACAGAACCAGAAAGCGTAGACATCTTTGTAAAATCCAAGGTTTAAAACCATCGAGCCTAATATAGCCACCATTATAGCTAAGACGATGGTGCAAAATGTATCGCTGAAGCTCAAATTTCTGTCAAACAGAGCCAATAACTGCAAACGATCCATTTCAACTTTGAAGTTGAAGAATTTGCAGTTGACTAGGTAGTAGCTCTTTGGTTTCGGCTGGTTAGCTTTCTCTATTTCATCCATCATTTTGGAGAACTTGCTTCGTATGTTGTTTTCTACGCTTTCTTCGCCGATCGAGGGCATCAGACTAGGGACGTTTGCTGATGCGGTTTCGGCCTGTTGAAGTGCTTGTTGTTGCGCTCTTTGCTGGCTCATGAGGTAATTGATATGCATGCTCGGCAAGCCCATTCTAGATTGGCGTTCGGCCTCAATCTGCTCCAGTAAACTATCGGTGACGTAAGCGACGGGAGATCTCGGTTGATCCGTGTAAATGCCGTTCCCAGTTCCGCCGTCGAAAACGTAGAACCTCTTATTACTCGTGCTATTCGTTGTGATAGGTATAATGGAAGCAACGTTATTATTGCTGGCTATTAGGGGGTTGTTGCTGCCTTGGTTCGAGGAACTTTGGTCGGCGCTGTCGGCACGTTTCGGCTTTGGTATACACTCGCTGTTTCCCGCTTCGGACTCTAAGGAGCCGCAGCTGCCTTCGCCGGCCGTTTCTTGTGAATTATCAGGGTTAGTTTCGAGTGGTTTGACTCTGTTTATCCGCATGCCGTCTTCTTTATCTGGGAGTGGAATGGACTGGGCTTGAGGTCGTCCCAAGGTATTCTTATCAAAGGTGTACGACATCCAGTTGCCATACTCATCCATAAAACAGTGTATAGCTCCGTCGGTCGTGTCTTCGTGCGAGGTCGCAAAGTGCGCCCGATTTGAACTATTCTGGACGTTCTCATTGGTGGTAGGGCGATCTTTCCGATCGGGGTTTTGTGACTGTGGATTGTTCCTTTGCCTCGTCGAGCGTTTGATTTTTCGTACCCTGTTTCTGTGGTTTCTATCCATGAGGGGTCGGAGTCTAGGGGTTTCTTCAGTGGTTTGCGGCGCGGGTTCAGGTGAACCACCTTCGGCGCCGGCGGCTACATTAGACGCACAGCAGGGTGAGAATTCTACTCTTGAGTTAAGGAAGGCAGCTAGAAGGGGCATGGAAGTAGGGAGAAGGGTGTTGGCAGAGTTTTGAGCTACTTCCTCGATGGAGCGTTTTCTCGTTTTGTGCATGTTTTCTCTCTCGCCGCGCAGGCTCTGCCGGTGACTGCGCGACCGCTCCTCTCCCCGGCTCGCTTGCGGCATGACTACGGTATTCGCATTCGTCGCGGCAAATAAACATTCCAAGCCTTGTACCAAAGCAGCCTGAGCCTCAACAGCATCCATGAGAATTCTTTCCTCATTCTGATTCTCGTCTTTTTCCTTCCTAGAATCTCTCTTCTTGTTCTCCTTCTGCGATGAAGCTCGCGAACGCGCTAAGTTTTTTATTTGCTTTGGTATGGCTCCTAAGTTTTTTGGAACGTTGGAAGACGTTTCACCGAGGGCGGTGGTAAGTTTCTGGACAGTTTCTTCTGGTAAGGCGCATGCCTCTTCTTCTTTCTCGCTGAAAGCCTCTTGTGCCTCTTCGAATAGCCAGTCTAAACTGTAAGTGCTCTTTTCGTCTGAACTCTTGAACTCATCTGACTGAGCTTCTTTCATTTCTGCAGCTGCTTTATCATTGTCTTCTTTACAGTCTTGTTCTGGTGGTTTCTCGTGGTTTATCTCACTACTACTGCTAGTGTTAGATATATCATGGTCCCAGAGTTTCTTTTCTACGGCTTTATCATCAGTTTTCTTATCGCTATCAGGGTTTTCATTGGATTCTAGGCTAGACTTTTCTATGAGTAGATCTTTGGAGCTTGCACTGGCCTTATCGAAGTAATCTACTGCGCGTATTACTGTTACATCGCATGCCGGTGCGTGTCGCTCACGTTTTGAGTCGGGCTGTTCGGTTTTACCCTTTTTAAGTCTCACAGCTTTGCTTTTTTCGTGTGGATTGGGATTGTACCTATAGTTGGGCCGACGATCGCCGTAGTGAGACGTGACTTTAAACTCGTGAGTATTAGATCCTCTCACTATGCGCTCTGGAGCTCTATCTAGCAGCGGCGATCGTGAGCCGTTGTTCTCATAATCGCTGTCACTAGAACGTAAAGCCGGTGACTGTTCCGCGTCCCAATCGAAACCTCGGAACTGCTTCTCATCCTCGTAATCACTGTAGCTCTCGCCGCTCGAGTCTAGATCTGTCTCTTTTTGTGACGTTTGCATTTCATCTGATATCTCAGCGATAGGGTAAACTATCTCGGAGCCATATGTTAGGTATGGATAGCTACACCCTTCGCCGGATTCATTCCTAGGGTATAAGTTCAAGTGTGGGCCGCGGGTTAAGCTCTTGCTGGGAGGGGGTATCACAGCACTTTTTGGGTTTTTTAGCATCTGGCCGCCTATAGTCTCGGCGCTATTGGGGTGGGGGCATAAATTCGATACACTAGGAGGGGGGCAGCCTATTTCTAACGCCGCGCTTTTTATTCGTCGCACTCCCGGGCTTTTTCCTTTGGCATTTTCGGCTTCCCCGGACGGCGCTTCCGCTTTCACCATCATGTATTCTCCGAGCTCGACGCTTGCAAAGAACCCTGTATCCGCGTTGTTAGAGTGTCTCCTCATATGAGACACGAGCTGAGCTGTGGAGTTTAACAATGGAAGCTGTATCGTCGACATAGTCGAGTTTGAGTTCCTCCTAATGTTGGAAGGCTGAGCGGTCGCTAACGCCGTCGCAGATTTGGTGCAGCTCTCTTCCGGATAGTTGTTATATCTACGCCTATGCGCCAGTCTTTTCTTCGGCGACGGAGGACCGACGCTAGGTTCAGAGTTGTCCCTAGAATCGGAGCTGAGTTGTCGAGCGAACTTTGACTGGTACGGTTCACCGGCCGCTTCTGCCGCGTCTAGGTACAGCCATTCTTTGAAGAAGTCTCGATTGCTGGAGCCGCGTCTGTGAGGGCACTCGTGATACCGCCTACTGACTTTGGCAAAGGGACCCTCGTCGACTAACATGTGAACGGGAAGGTTGTTATCTACTCTGGGGCTTCTGGCGGCTTCGACTATCAGCTCATCTATTCTAGTGCCGTGGGTTCTTCGTTTGGACGTGCGTTCCCGCCTGTGGCCGGACTTGGACCGGCTTCTGGTTGGATGGTGCTTGGGGTCTCGGTCGGGCGCGTCTGTACCGTCCGCGGTGCATAAGTCATACTTGGAGGCAGCTTCATCTGGCTTCTTAGTGGATATCGCGCTGTCTTCTATGCTGGATTCTGAGCTGTTTTTGCGGTGGACGTCTACTTTTAGATCTGGAAAAGACAATTTAGAGCACCATGAATACAATATAACGCATTAGACACCCACGTGGATAATTATTTTATTTGCGAACTTAAATAAATTATGCTTACAATATTTATTGATTTAATATCTGAATATCGACGCCAAGCAACTGAGTTTTAGATTTGTGTTGTGGTTTATTTACACACATTCCACATTGAGTTTGGGTAGTGTTTAGATTGTTTGCAACAGTCTGACGATACCTCAACTGTCTCATGTGCATTTTGATAATACTTGCACCTATTAAATCTTTGCCTCCAAGCATTATGATTTAAATGGACTTGTTCACATGATTGAGCTAGCAAACATTATAAATCCTATGAACTATATACACGACGACGACCTCTGTGGCGCGGTAAGCGAAGGTCCGCCTGCAACGTAGGAGGTTGCGGGTTTGATTCCCGCCTCAGGAAAATTGTGTGTATGATCTGCAGATATTTGTTACAGGTGTTCTGGTTGTTATGTATGTATAATGCAAAAAAACTATCTATGTATATGTATATTGTATTGAGTATTTCAGTCATCTAGTACCCATAACACAAGCTCTGCTTAGCTTGGGGCTAGGTGATGCTGTGTGGTGCAGCATTTATTTATTTATACAAATGTATACAAACCTATAGTGCTATTGTTAGGTTTGTGGTACTCCAGTGAGGTGATAGACTCGTTATCGGAGCCCCCCGTCGCCTGGCCGCCCATTCGAAGCATCTGCATTTCGACACCTTCTATTGGGCTGGAGACCATAAAAGTAATGTAAGATTCAGATCACAAAAAAGATGTCTTTCATATTTTGCGTAAATTGTTTTCTCTTAACACAGACACAATAGAAATACTATTGTTTTTTTATGAGAAAACAATTTATTTACAGAAAAAGATTACAATTATTTGCAACAAAACTGTGGAATTTAATTACTTATGATGTTTAGAATCTTTGTAGCTTGTTTGCAACAGTCTACAGTTAGCTCAATTGTTTCAATTGCAAATACTTGTTCTAATTTGTTTTGTTACTTTCTTTGTCACCAATTACATTAAATAATGAAAGATATACAATTATGACTGATTAATAGAATTATACAATATTAAAAATATACAATTTTGAAAATAATAAAGTAAATTCATTTTAAAAAGACATATACATACATACATTTGCAAAACTGCAAACATTCTGACAGAATTCCTAAAACTACCCGCGTTCCACGAATAGGTCTAGGTTAAATGTATAATTAGAATTCTAAGTGGCAATTAACAAAAGTTCCATAAACTGTGACACCATAACTTCAGTCATATAAGAATTATGAATAACACTAGCTTCTGCTTGTGGCTTCACACACCTAGAACCTGGATAAAACATAGCAGGATAATGTAGCTTACTACTGGAAAAAGAATTATCAAAATCCATCAGTTTGACGAATGTAAGTGGTAGCAAGAAACTTATTTGTGCAAACAAACAAATTTTACCACTTTTTAAATAACTCAATACAACATCAATGAATAAAAGGAGCAGAGATTACTCATCTAAATTAGTTGTTTTGTTGGTTGAATGCAATGAGTCTATTCTTTGGTATTTTGACTTATATTTTTATGATGAACTATTTTATTTTTATATTATTTTATTTAAATTATAAACTAAGGGATCCTTTTTAACTTATTTCTGCTTTAGATTCATTTATTATTACAAAACTGGTCTCTCAAATACAAAAGGTGATAGAATTATATAATACTTACTCAGACTTCTCATTGCCGGTGACAGGGTCTGTTGTTTTTTGAACAACTATGCACTCTTTGGTGTCATACATGTGATGGAGACCATGGTTTATAACCTTCAGTGCGGTGAACACAATGGCTACCAACATGCAGTAGATTAACCAGCCGAGACTAGCTGGAGGAAAATACTGTGGACAATAAAATCTATGCTTTATTTACAGTCTAGTTAGGTCTTATCTTTAATGCATTAGTATTATCCTTTTGAGTATTCTTATAGAGTAAATTAACATCAAGAGCAAAAAATAACATTTGAAGATAACCCACTGCAAGGTCAAAATAATCAAAAACTTCCTCAAAAGAGCATTGACACAATGACTCTTTTACTGATCAAAACATCACCTTACTAAACAACTTGACCTGGTTACAGTTATTTACAATATAACCTTTTTATATGATGCTACTGAGCTATAAATACAGTAAGGGACTCACCAGGTACACGGAGAATGGTAAACATAGCAAGAACAGCCACACGTAAAGGTGTAAAGTGTTACAAAACAAATTCTGATGAGGGTCATAGAACCAGCCCCCTGTAAGAGAAGCCCAAACACCCTGGCGCAGTATCTCTAAAGTCTGCGAACCCATCTTACACGTTATGTCCACATTTCCGCGTTTAGCACGTCCTCCGATACCACACCATCAATTAATCATAAAAACACTTTTTCGCTGCAAATTGTTACTGCCATTTTGGCTGGCATTGTTCGATACAAGCGATTTTATGCTCTATCGACACAGTTTCTTCCGCAATTATCACTTCCACAACATCAATACATTAAATAATAACGATCAGAACGAATACACTTATTTAATTTCATGGAAAATTTACAGAATAAGCAAATAATATTGAATAGATCTAAATAAAATATACGGAAATTCACAAATCAACATTTTTCTGGAAATGTTTTGTTGACAGTAGAGCTGTCTGCGGCTCTCGCTGTCTTTCTGGCTGTCAGAAAGACAGAAAAGAACGAATGGATGATGACAGACAGTGTTGTGCAGTTTGCGATTTAAAAAACCGGTTAATCTTGCACTTCACCAATCGATAATCGGAATCGAACAATGAGTACCTAGAGAAAACCGAGATGAAAACCATAAAAAATAAAAAAATCTTACGTCCATGTATAAGGCGCTGTCAGACCTACTCGTGTCACTCAGACAGAATAAAGTAGGTATTTGTCATGTATACCTTTTTGTTTTCTTCATGTTTACTTTTATCAGAATATTCAGATTATACGCGAAATACATGGACAGTTTAGTTGTGTTCGACGTTGGTACCAAGAAGCCAGCTTTGATTTGTTTTCATTTATTTATAGTATAGGTAGTAAGGATGTCTGACTTAGATAGAATTTTAAAACAAGCTGCTATGCAAATTGGTGCTGGAGGAAGTGCTGGGTTTATTGAAGTTTGCATTATGCATCCCCTGGATCTAGTAAAGACTAGACTGCAAATACAGTCGACCACAAAATCCCTAGGAAGATCGGATCCACATCACTACAATGGTATCGTAGATTGTATGAAAAAAATGTATAAACACGAAGGTATGCTGTCCTTTTGGAAAGGAATATTACCTCCAATACTTGCTGAAACCCCTAAACGAGCTATAAAGTTTGCTACGTTTGAGCAATACAAAAAGATATTTATGTTTGGTTCCAGTACAGCGACACCATTGGTATGTTATTAGTACATAAAGTTAGATTTAAATCATACACGTTTATTACCATCATCATCATCATCTTCGTTTAAATGTTGTTAGTAGGCAGGAGCGTCCCAGGGGAAGAGGAGAGGGGTGGGGGGGGGGGGGGGCTCTTAGTCTATAATATAAAAATGAATCGCTGAATGTGTTGCTAAGCGCAAATCTCGAGAGAAGCTGAACCGATTTCGCTAATTCTTTTTTACAATATTCCTTGAGTTACGAGGATGGTTCTTACGGAGAGAAAAAAGAGAAACAGTTTTAAAAATTGCTTGTTACAAATGGCCACCCGGGCGAACCTGGGGCGGGCCGCTTGTTTAGTTATAAAAATACTAGAAAATGTCCAAAACCTTAAATATATTTTAAATCCATATTTCATCCTACCTAACATCTAACTAAACAATAGGTTATCCACTGCGGAAAAAATAATGATTCGCGGCTCGCTTCGCTCCGTGCGCCGATATTATTCGTGTGTTGGACGTTTTGTTATGTTTAGTATCAGTTCTACAAAAGTAACGTTACCTATTTTGAGTGTTCATTCCGCTACGGTCATTTTCTATCAATTCTACTACAGCAAATAGCGTAAAAAGTAACAAATACTCTACTAGGTTAATTTAACACAGAGCGGAAATTTTCGCTATTAGATCTTTTGTTTTTATCATTGTTCCTTCTGAATATGACAAAGAGCGATCTCCGCTTTTAAAAAAATAACACAAAAATCTAACGAAAACCAACAATTATTATCGCGGCTCACTTTGATTGTCGTCAGCATTTTTGACAACGAATTTGCCAAACACTGCAAAAATGTTCGTTATTTTGAGAGAGAAAAAAGACCGCACCAATAATGCTTCATAATTTTCGGTATCTACCCCACCAATTGTATTTTATGGGTACGGTCCCCCCCCCCCCCCCCAAAGTCTGGCTGCGATCGCGCTTGCTAGTAGGAGGCAAGATAATTGGTTTTAAGTAGGTACTATTATAAATTATTTAAATAAATAATACTGAACACAGGAATATCTAGCTGATTCTGGCCCCAGAACTACTGACCTCACGGTTATCTATTTACATAAATTTAAGTGGTTTTCAGTAAGTTTCTATCAATGTTTGCCAACTAGGTACCATAAAACGTTTTTTTTCTATTTTCGCCTAGCTTTAGACGAGCTATGGTCGCGACGATCGACAAAAATGTGTAGTTAGCCTCTGACTATGGTACAGACCTAGACCCCAGTTTGAGGTCACTTTAACCACCACCTCAAATTTACCAGAAAATCTTACAAATCACCTAAATTTTCTCTGTTACCACGCCTGCAGCATTAATTTGGTCTTAGCTTGGGCCAGATTTTATGCTCATTTAAAGTTACCATACTCACAATCGCATAAAAATTACACGAAGTCGAAAATCAAACAAAATACATAAATGTCATCTTTAATATTTAACTAGTTCCTACATTTGCCAGGGTCTGGTCTGGACCCCTTTTGATGACACCTTAACCACCACAGCAAAAACTAATTAGGTAAACAAAATCTGCTAAACACAATTTTTCGCGACTCGCTCCGCTTGCCGGCGACATTTGTTTAGTTCTTCGTTTGCAGCAGAGACATTTCCTTAACTGGCAATAAATCTTATATCACACTAATTTATCGCGGCTTGCGCCGCTCGCCAATAAAGACCAGGCCTTGGATGAATATCGATAAAAAATATTAATGGGGTTAAAAGTTTTTCAATAGTAGATAGTATGCTAACATTGTCTATTTGAGAAAATCATAAAAAATTGCATTGGGTACAGCAAGCTTCCAATGGGCAGCATTATTATATAAGCATCCTATCATAAACAGAGTCTGATAAGAAATAAGATAAAACACTAGATAATGTAAACAACTATCACTAGATAGATTGATAGCTCTTTATTGATCACCACACCACAGCAATAACATACAAATAACAATATTGCACTAGTAGACAAGTCTTGAATTACCAACATGCTTTTATGCTACAGCATTGTACTGTGTGTAAGCATTTTCGTGGTATACTATCTAGGTAAATAAATAATGTCTCCGTTTTTTCCAGACTTTTGCATTAGCTGGTCTTGGTGCTGGATTAACAGAAGCAATTCTAATCAACCCATTTGAAGTTGTAAAAGTGACTCTTCAATCTAATACGGCGTTATCTGCACAGCTACCCAGTACATGGTCTGTCACGAGACAGATCGTCCGCGAACACGGCCTTGGTTCTAGAGGGTTGAACAAGGGCTTAACTGCCACAATTACGAGAAATGGATTATTTAATATGGTCTACTTTGGGTTCTATCATAGTGTGAAGGGCTACGTTCCCGAATATGAGGTAGGTGTCATCGACCAATGAAACAACAAAAAGTACCTAAATGTTACTTCGATTAGGTAGGATCGTAATAGTCTCCATAGTTTATTATAATATATGGCTCTGTATTTTTACCGTATCACTTATTTTATTTTATAAACAAGCAAACGTCAAAAGCTGCCTATCTATGCTTATGTAACTACGAGTATAGGAAAAA
This sequence comes from Eupithecia abbreviata, assembly GCA_943735965.1. NCBI lineage: Eukaryota > Metazoa > Arthropoda > Insecta > Lepidoptera > Geometridae > Eupithecia > Eupithecia abbreviata. The sequence continues at coordinate 11,344,334 of OX030987.1, read as the reverse complement.
TTGTATGTTAGTACCTAAGCAATTAGTATAATATAAACAACTATGATAAGATAAAAGTAATATTTATTTAAGGATCCAGTTCTGGAGTTTGGACGCAAAGTTGCCATCGGATTTACGTCAGGAGTTCTAGGATCTTGTATAAATATACCATTTGACGTTGCGAAGAGTCGGATACAGGGGCCACAGCCTGTTCCTGGCATCGTGAAATACAGGTCTACAACAGGAGCCCTTACTTTAGTTTATAAAGAAGAAGGGTAAGTAAAAGAAGGAAGATCTCTAGTAAATAGAACTAATTGCTTAACTAAGTAGAGCCCTAATAGAGGTCGAAAAGGCCAAGGTATACCCATTTAACTTCGAATCTTATTAATCTGAAACAGGTAGGTACAGTATATTTCATTTCATTTATTTTTTCTCTAAAAATTTAATTAAACATAAAAAGTAAATAACATTAGTTTTTTTCATGTTCGTTATCAAATTATACAGTTACAAATGTACAATATTATATTATCGTATATATTTATTTAAGAAGATAGGAGTTTACAGTATAAACCAAAGCACTCACTATCCTATGCGACGATTTGGTTATGGTGTGGTTGAGAGATATACACATTTGAAAAGGAGCGTTTTAGCAAAATAACATATGTACATGATAAAATACAAGTTCTGCAAACCGGTGTCATCGATTTCGCACCAGGCATTTTGCCAAATGAATCAGGGTAATGTTGTACATTTAGCTCGGTTTGATGCAATGGACTTCTTGCATTGTCTGGAATGCGGTCAAAATGATGCATCTCGTCTAATACTTAGTAGTTAGGTAACTATGTAGATCTATTACTATTACCTACCAGGACCGTGCCTAGCAAAAAAAATACAGTAGGTAGGGTTTTTAAAGTGATAGAATATCAAAAGGTCGGTAAACCCATTCCTTCATTTTACCTATTTCAGATTACGATATCAAAAGGTCGGAAAACTCATACCTACTTTCTTTTTCCCTATTTCAGATTTCGTGCACTGTACAAAGGACTCTTACCCAAAGTGCTGCGCCTAGGTCCAGGCGGAGCTATAATGCTGGTGGTTTACGATTACGTTTACAATTTCCTTGAAAAGAAATTCCATGATTAAGATATTTCTAAATATTTTTAAACTTACGCGATCTGAACACATAATTAAAAGTATTAATACAATGGGTATTTACTATATTACTTTACCAATTTTTTTGCGATAAATACCACTTGTATTAATACTTTGAAAGAAGATATTTCTATTAATATTTTTACTGTTTTATATCGCAAATTATATCCGTAAGATAAGAACGGTAAGAACCCATCAATGATTAAATATGTATAATCAGAAAGCAGAAGCTATTTAGGTACCTACCTACTTTAGGTAAAAAAAGGTAGGTTGGTTTCTTCGTTCCTACCTACCTACTTTATCGATGTGCTGATAAATATAATAATATGACATGAAATTAAATGAAATAAGTTTGAAAAAGAAAATGTAGGTATTTGACTAGAGTCATACGAAAAGGACCATTATGTTTTCTGAATTATATTTTGTGACATAAGCCGTAATATTGGCATGATAGCTGATATTTAGTTAAAACAGAGAATAAACTACCTAAATTAGAGTGGCTACGATAAATTCACTGAACTTTCTTGAAGCGTTTTAGCTTGTTATAATAAGGAACTAAAAAAATTGCAATATCTACATACTTGGGTATTGCAATTTCGTTTTTAATGTATATTCTATGAAATAGTCTTATATTCTTCTTCTACAACTATGTGGCAGATTGGGAAAATTTCGAACAAAGTTGGAAACAAAAAAAGCATTTACGTGTTTACCGGACATTGGTTCGTAATTAATTATAATGAAGAAGATTCTGTTATTTTATAATATATTACTTTAAAGTTAAAGGCTTTTAATTTTAATCCACTTCCCATCCCATTATTCCTGTCTTCCAAACTAATTCAATTAATGTACAACGATTGAGAAAGCTATTGAATAGGTATAGGTAAGTAATAGAAAGAAAATAAGCCGAAAATATAATGTTTAAAAAATACTTTATTACTATCTATCATTCGTTAGAATCAAATAATAGAAACAAATTAGAAACAGTAGGTATTTATAATTAAAACAATTGAGCTAACTGCAGATTGTTGCAAACAATCTACAGACTCTACCGATCCATATCGATACCAGTTCGAAGGGTCCCCTAAACTATATCATTCTATTAATACCTAGGTTTTAGATGCGAAATATTGGCCCTTTAAGAACTCTTAATAAAAATACGTAAGTATTTATCAAAAGGTGCAAAGCGTTTGTTCTCACTAGTTCGATTCGTTTAATTGCCGATTGAAAACTAATAAGATTTTTTTTTCATTATTTTGATCGTCGTACTAAACATAATATCAATAAAGCTAAGGGTTTATTTTTTAAATTTATTGGAAAATTAACCGCATTACTAATACTTAAATTAGATTAAACGTATTGCATCAGAAAGCCAATTACAGATTTTCACGACAATATAACTCTTGAACTTATAGTAAACAACAGCACAGCATAAACGACAAGGACGTGGAATAAGAGAGGTTAGGAATGATGTACCTAATGTAAGTACATAACACAAACTATATAGGGATACTACACGTATGTACATAAAAATAAAGAAAAGCTAAGTACATACGTCACTATTAAGTTTAAAGGCAGTTTGAGTTTTTAGTTATTGGATCTACGGGTAAATGCTAGGGGTAAAAGTGTACGCATGAAGTCATAGAATGTAAAATAAAACTGAAAAACCGGTAATCGAGTTCAATAAAAAATAGACATCACTAGAAATGTCAAAAATACATTCCGTTTTACTCCAAAGTTGGTTAAAAATAAGATCATTTATATAGAAATTTTCTGCGTGAAATGAAAGAAATCTATTCGTTCGTTGTTGTTGACAAAATGCAACAAAATGGAATAAAATGGAATTTGTCTGGTTTGGAAATTTATTTTGCGTGATTCTTTTGTAGCACTATTGAATTTGATGATATTATTTACAAGTTCTTTGCTTCCCATCAATTATTTAATTTAATTATTCGCAATTGACGGTGAACTTTTTAGTAAATGAAGATATCGTGTCTTGTTTACATTTATTGCATTAACACGAACCTACCTATTGGTAAGTAAATAGCTCGTAGACATACCTTCCTTTCACTTCTTCCCTCGTAAAATTCTGATATCCCATTCCTTAAGTTGTGAATTTAATAGATAAATAAAGGTTAAGGTAAAAGTTTTAAACCATTTGGCTTTGACGAGTAGTAACTACCTACCTATCATGGTCACGACGATATTGTAAAAGTCTGATACATTTTCAGATAACTTAAGATGGATCACATACAATCACACATACCGCAGTTGGTTCAGGTCTACCAGCCAACTTCAGACTCCAAGATGCACAATCCTCAGATTATCCACATCACTCACCCTGGCCTGCAGGCCCAAGGGAAGGTGACTTACCAACAGACAATCACATCTGACATCCACATCCCGATGACTTCACTTCAGAATGAGATGATCTCACAGAACCAGATTGTGATGTCGTGCCAGCAGACCCACCTACAGTCTATTCAGCCTCTTCATGGCCAGGTTCTTCAAGGCACAGACCTGACACAGCAACTGCAGATAACTTCACACATGTTATTGCCTCCTGTGCCTGTGTTCAAGCAGCAGATACTGTTGAATGAGGTCCAACAGTATTACGGGTATGATTATGGGAAGGAGAGTGTCAGTATCAGTAAAGTGGAGGCACAAGATCCACTACAGCTAGAAAAGCCCAATGAGTAAGTTCAGTTTTATATTAATAAATGTTTGTATTTTCACAATAATAGTCAAGCATGAATGTTAAAAGAGGTATCTAAGGAAATCTAGATCAGAGGCAGTATTAGTAGTTATTATTCTAGTAATAGTAGCTTCCTTCTTAGTATTTAACATCTTGACTGAGATCACCTATCTGTCTGCTGTGGCCATGTGATAATGAGAAAACCGCTCTTCGTAGGGTGAGGCATATTCAGCAGTAAATGCATGAGGTATTTTAACATTCTACAGCATTGATTCAATATCAATTTTAGATTCAAAATGCTTATAAAATAAATAATATTTCAGATGCAAAATAGAAAGTGAGCCCCAACCAACAGAGAATGAGGCAGAGACAACGGAATCAATCTTGAAAATGAAGCGAATCAGAAATCTCACACCACAGCCCAGCACTTGGGCCAGCAACATCAGGAAACTAAAACACCAGAGAGGGGAAGCCTACATCAGTCGCCGAGGCAAATTTGTACCCGAGAGACAGATTAAAAGCACTAAAGACTGCCTCCAGAAATGTAAATTCAAATGCAGGGAACAAATATCTGATGAAGACAGAGAACAAATATTCAAATCCTTCTATTTACTAAGTAACAATGAGAAAAAGCATTTTATACTCAACAGCACAGAACGTAACACTGTTAAACGAGGCATCACAATTAATGCAAAACGTAAACATTCCTTCAAGTACTCGTTTATTGTGCGGTCACAGAAATACACAGTCTGTAAAAACTTCTACTTAGGTACATTAGCTATATCCCAAAAACCTGTATACAATGTTCACAATGGGAAATCAGACACAAATATCCCTAAGCCAGATGGTAGAGGCCTGTCTGAAAACAGTGCCCATGCGTTGCCCGATGAAGTCAAAGACAGAGTGAGAAAACACATACTATCTTTCACAACTACGGATTTCAAACCTGTGAAGCAATTTTCTAAGAAAAAGCAGTTCTTACTTTCGACTTTAAGCATAAAACGCATGTACAATTTGTATTTTGATCAATGCAGCAAAGAAAAGGTAGAGGCCGTCAAAGAATCCATGTACAGAAAGATATTCAAAAGAGAATTTAATTTACACTTTACTAAAATTAAGAAAGAAGAACCATTGTGTTGTAAATGCAAAGGAAGTATAAAGAAAAAGTGATTTAGTATCAGCATTTGGTATGTGCTTACAAATTACAGAAAGGTGCCTGGACATCCATCGCTGCCAAAAAGCAAGAAGGAACTAAGAGGTACCTAAGAATATTTTCGTTTTGCGAATCTTGTATTGGGATGGAAAGACAATCTTTAGAGAAAACAGGGAAAATATGAAAACACCATCTCATTATTCATCATATTAGTCATTTTTTTTCTTGATCTCATCAAGAATATTGAGTATTTTGTGAGGGAGAATCAGGAATAATAAGTATTTTGAGAATGAGAGGTATAGTTACCTATTCCTCCTTTCTTCCATAAATCAAGTTATGTTGTAAAAGTTTTGAAACTATCATGGTTAATTAACACTACAGATATGTGTGTCTCCAAATATTTGAACTTGCTTTGTAAATAAATTCAGTCTTGCATTACCTTGAAATTTAATTGTAATATTTTGCTTAGAGTTCAAATTATAGCTTTGTCAATAGAAACAGATCTTTCATACATTTTAACTTATCAAATAAATACGAAGAGGGGTCTGGTGACAAATAAGAATGCGAAAAATATATAATTATATATATTTTATTTTTTATTATATTAGGCACTTAACAAAATATCCTTTACTTTAGTAAAATCATGAGAAAAGTACTTACAATTAATCAATGCTCTTTTATTTGGTTTTCCAAGATAAAACTAAATTTAATTAAATTTCCAGCATGGGTAGAATAGTTGGTAGGTACAAAATAGCCTCTGCAAAAGTCACAGAAAGCAGAAATCTTGAAATACATAATTAAGACTTACAAGATAGTCTACCTCTCTCAAATGCCAGATTCAAATAACTTATATTCCAATTTATTATGTTAAAACTTTATTTAAACACATAGAGTGCCCATAACAACACATGTACTACCTATCACCTGTATTATATAATCTGTGCTATCACACTGCACGTGGCACTCAAATCATTTTGCTCTTAAATACTAAAATAATTATTTGTTGTATCCAAAGATAACAAATAATTATTTTAGTATTTATGTCTAACACGGGAGGCTGGGGAGTAATGCGTTACTCAAATCATTTGGCTTGGGTTTCATACAACAAATAGTTATTATATTAATATATAATTTAGTATGTCATGTAGCTACAGGTACTAAACCAACAGGACAGGGCGCTATGATGCTCGAAAAGCCCTATGTCCCAACAGAGGATATGTAATTATAAGCTAATGATGTACTAAATTCTGTAAATCTCGTCCCACACTACTTGATCCTAGCAGGAATGAGGATACAGACCAAGTCTTCTCCATTTTCATTCTTCAGCTCCCACTTCACGTCGACTTTAACTTGAGGATACGACTTTTGGACGAACATTGTCGTTACGTAGCTTACTTTGTCTCCACTCTGAAAACAGGATTTTTTATTAAAGCTTTTCTGATAACAACACAAGCTGATGGTACAGCAAATCAAGGGCCCTATTCTGTTGAACAACTCGCTTCACTATATATATTTTTAATTGTCTATTATACACATTTTAAATAAATGTTAAACACACTAGATTATAATTACAATCTAGCCATAGACTTGGCTAATGGGTAATTTAGTTTTAACTTATTTTTATATCAACATATTACTATGAACGTGTCCATTAGCCCTTTTCTTATTGTCAACTACTACTTAGGGTTTTACTTTAGGTTATAGAAACTACAGATGTAGGGATGCACATCAAAAATGTCAAATTGGAAATATTCTATCAATCGCTCCGTGCAAATATCCGCACTATTCGGAGTTTCTTTACAAGAGGATACTTTTTCACTCTTGTATTGAAGAGACCCAAGGTGTAGTTAGCTGGTTGTACACTACTATCAGTTGCAAATAGACTGTTGAAATTTTTCTAAAGGCGAAGTGAGTCGGTTTTGGGGGATAAGGATGAGCGAACTCCGGGGAAGGCAAGAACCGCGGAATATCCTGTCCCGCGCTTAATGCCTGTTTTTTATTAATGAATTACTTATTTTGCTATAAAATAATTACTCTATTGCAATAAAATAAAACCCTTTATGATAATCGGAACACGTAGATAACATTTAAAGAATTGAATAGAATTCAATTCAAAGAAATTTCATTGAAATACGTTTAATTACTTGCAAATGAAACTGCTTTTGCCTTAGAAATCTCTGTAAAAATTAATGAAAGATTGCGATTTTTTTATCGAGTCAGTTGAGGCAATCTTGTTTCGACTCCCCAAAACTTATCTACTTACTAGAATCCTAAACCTCATTAAAAAAATCTAAAAATCGTGTTTCGACTCCCATAACTTATTAACGAAAGTCCTAAAAAACAATGTTTTTTGCGTTATAATAGATTTTCCGTACAGTCAAAACTTGGGTTTTGTGACTCACTTCACCTTAACTATCAATTCTTCGTTCGTCTACTCATATTTCGCTATCAATGTTAAGGGAAAGTTTTAATTGGTATCGCCTTTCAAACTGCAAACTAATAACAATCCAGTGAAGTAAATATAAATGCTGAAATATATGCACCGTCTGAATTCATTGCAACTTGTTCTATCAGTTCATAGGGACACGTCTAATCGAACTCTATTGAAGAACATTAGTTTGGTTCTTTTATCATTAGTACTTTCAAACAGAAAGGAACTCAGCACAGAATAACTACGTACTAATTACCTTAACTTAACGAGTTTTTTAACGAATTTATTTATCTGTTTTACCCGACGTTAAATTAGTAGGTTCTTAATTATGTGTTCAGATCGTGTAAGTTAAAAAATATTTAGCTCAGAATACGTATACCTATAGCACTATACTACGTAATAGCCTTATTATCATACTGACGATATAAATAAATAATACTGGACAATCCACACAACATCATCTAGGCCCAAACTAAGCAGAGCTTGAACGAATATCTGCAGATCGTACACATAATTGTCCCGAGGCGGGTAGCGGACCCGCAACCTCCAGCGTCGCAGGCGGACTTTCGCCCACTGTGCCACAGAGGTAGATATGCCAGCGATTTAAAAGCAATGCACCCCGTCCGTCGCGTCGTTTTGCTTCAGGGGTTAAAACATGCTTAATGTTTACCTTAAGCGGACAGACGAGGTTGTTGTCCTTGCATCCATCACCGTTGGGCAGCGGGAAGGGAACTGGCAGGTTCATTATGATACCGTGGACTTCTGTCTCGATCTTTGATACGGCTACAGCTGGGAGCAAAGGAGTTTCGTCAAAACCGTGTCAGTACAATATCTTTATTGAGAACACCAAGTCAGAGACGAGATAATGCCAGTATCTCGTCCCTGCACCAAGTTATAAGGTGTTGAAATATTTTCTCAGACTGTTACTCGTTGCAACTTTATTTTATAGAAAAATTCTCAATGTGTTATAGTGTAATTTGATGGGGGAAAAACACGACGTGTCGCTTTGTGACTGGATCTGGCTAAAAACATTATATAAAATTAATTCTTGATACACAATTATTGATATAAATTTAGGCATTAGGTACTAATATTTTGGTATAAGTACACTTATAATTTTCCATAGCCATCTTATCCATCATCATCATCATCAGCCTATATCAGTCCACTGCTGGACATAGGCCTCCCCCAATGAGCGCCATAGCGCCCTGTCTTCAGCTTGCCGCATCCAGCATCTACCTGCAATCTTTCGCAAGTCGTCATTCCACCTGGTCGGAGGGCGTCCTACACTACGTTTGCCGAGTCGCGGTCTCCACTCAAGAACACGTTTGCCCCAGCCAGCGGCCGTCGGTTCTTCGCGAAATATGGCCGGCCCACTGCCACTTCAGCTTGCTAATTCTTTGAGCTATGTCGATAACCTTGGTTCTCTGTCGGATGTATTCGTTACGAATCCTATCCTTCAGAGAAACTCCGAGCATAGCTCTTTCCATAGCTCGCTGAGCGACTTTGAACTAGTGGACCAGCCCTATCGTGAGTGTCCACGTCTCAGCTCCGTAGGTCATAACGGGTAGGACGCACTGGTTGAACACTTTCGTTTTCAAGCATTGCGGTATGAATGACGAGAAGTAGTTTCCCAATTGCTGCCCAGCCTAGCTGGATCCTCCTTTTGGCCTCCTTCTCGAAACTGTTTTTACCCAATTGCAGAATCTGCCCAAGGTAAGTGTACTCGAAAACAGTTTCGAGAAGGTGACCATGTACGACCACCGGCCTTGGATCAATGTGACCATTGATCATGACTTTGGTTTTATCCAAATTCATGCCAAGACAGATACATCGGGAGGCTGAAGCTAGGCCGTCCAGCATCCGGTTCAGTTCCTCAAGCGACTCCACCATTAAGACTATGTCATCAGCGAATCGCAGGTGTGAGATGTACTCGCCGTTTATGTTGATGCCCTTTCCTTTCCAGTCCAGCAACCTAAACATATCCTCCAATGCGCAAGTGAACAGTTTCGGGGATATGACATCCCCCTGCCTCACTACTCTGCGCAATTGGATGGGATTAGACTGCTGGCCCTGTACTTGGACACTCATGGTGGCGGCCTCGTAGAGACATCTCAGCACCTCGATATAACGATAGTCTACTTGGCATCGCTGTAAGGAATCCAGAACAGCCCAGGTTTCGATGGAGTCAAATGCCTTCTCATAGTCCACAAAAGCCAGACACAGGGGCTGATTATACTCTTCGGACTTCTGTATAATCTGCCTCACTGTGTGTATGTGGTCTATGGTGCCATATCCTCCGCGGAACCCAGCCTGTTCCGGTGACTGGAACTCGTCGAGTCTCCTGGCGAGACGGTTCGTGACTACCCGTGAGAACAGCTTATAGACGCTCAAGAGTGAAATGGATCTGTAATTTTTAAGAAGGGTTTTATCTCCCTTCTTAAAAAAGAGCACCACCAAACTCCCGCTCCACGCCTTTGGAGTTCTCCCACTGTGAAGGACGGTGTTAAAGAGGTTCTGCAGCTCCTGTATTACAGGAGCTCCTCCGGCTTTAAAAAGCTCTGAAGTAATTCCGTCCTCACTGGGGGCTTTTCCATTTTTAAGCTGCCTTAGAGCTAACACGATCTCATCTTGACTGATGTCAGGCAGTTCGTCGGTATAGTGGCGTGTCAGGGTGGCTCTGGAATCTCGGTCATCTCGTCGGTAACGAGGGGCATGTGCTGCGTATAATCGGCCATAGAAATCCTCTATCTCGGCGGATATCTCCGGCTTTGACAATACGGTCCTCCCGTCGTGCGTTTTAAGCTTTGTCAGGTGGCTCCTGCCAAGCTGCTGAGTGAATACTTTGGACCCTCGGGTTCGCTCTATCGCCTCTTGAATGAGGCGCGTGTTGGAGCTCCGAAGGTCGTGCCGTACCATCTTCGCAATCCGCTTGTTCAGGTCTGACCACTCTGACAAAGTCGCTTGGGTGGTCTCCCGTCTTTTTGTCATCAGCACAAGAGTCTCATCCGAGAGTTTGGACTTCTTGCCAGTACGCTGCTTTCGACAGAATTTGATGCCCTCGTCCCTCAACGTTTCAACCAGATTGTGTAGGGTCATCAGCGTCATCAGTGGGTTCCAAGGCAACAAATCTATTCCCGAGAAGCTGCTGAAACTTCTCGGTGCCCGCCATGATTTGGATTGGGTCAGGTCGGAGCGTGGACTTCATCAGACGGTTTCTTTCAAGCTTCAAGTTTATATTCAGAGAGCCTCGGAGGAGTCGGTGATCAGATCCGGTATTGAACCTGTTGATCACAGAGACATCTCTGAATATGTGCTTGCTATCCGTCATGATGAAGTCGATCTCATTTTTAGTCACAGTGTCGGGGCTTTGCCATGTCCACCTCCTTTGAGGCTGTTTCTTAAAGAAAGAGTTCATTAAGAACAGCCCAGCATTTGCCCCCTGTGATTCCTGACTCCATAACCATGCGGGCCTATTCGGGATTCGTTGCCAGTCTGGGTTCCCACCTTGCCGTTAAAGTCCCCCATAACAACGTTGAAGTGGGCCTTAGTGGTGTTATGTAAGGCTTTGGATATGTCTTCATACATATCCTCCACTTTATCATCCAAGTGTGCCGAGGTCGGTGCGTAAACCTGAATTACCTTCATGCTGTACCGTTCAGACAGCCGAAGGATCAGGTACGCTACCCTGGTCGACACACTGGAGATTTCTTGGACGTTGTTAGAGAGGGCCTTATTGACGAGGAAGTCTACGCCACCCTGGGATGTTTTATCACCCTCGCGAAAGTAGAGAAGATGGCCCGAGTCTAAGGTCACGGTGTCCTCCCCCTCTCTACGGACTTCACATAACCCCAGAAAATGCCATTTAATGTTCTCTAACTCCACTTCCAAATGCGCTAGATGGTGGTCAAGCCTCAGAGTGCGTCCGTTAAACGAAGCCAGGGTCAATTTTTTTACTGAGTGGCAGCCTAGTGTAGCCCGGGGATTCTTAGCACCCCCTGCCCCGCCGTTACCATGGCCGCTGCTATGGCCAGGAATAGCGAGGCGGCCGGGAACTGCGGGCCACTTTTTCTTGGCGTGTCTACTCATATGGGGGGGGGGGGGGGGGGGGGGGGGAATGCCCATATTCCCATCGCTGGGCATGCGGGCGTGCGGGTGGGGATCGCAGTGCAATTTAGTGTGCTGCAAGGGACGCTGCTGCCCGCCCCCCGGTGTATGTCCCTTAGTCGCCTCCTACGACACCCACGGGCAGAGTTGGGGTGGTGCTATTCTATCTAGGCCGACACCACACAGCCAACGTTAACCAAATCTTACCCATCGTTGGTATAAATCCAGAAATAGACTTGTAAACTAATAAGGGGGTAAATCCAGAACTGTCACATCTAGAAGAATTTTACGAAGGTTACAGAACGCCAGAACGACCGCCACAGGCGTTTTGACGTTCTGTAACCTCTGTAACCTTTGGCGTTTCGACGTTGGGTTGGTATCTACGCTAGTTTTAGTAGGACCTTTGACGTAGATTGGGGTCGAATTTCTATGTTGTATTGAAATGTATATAATACTAATCAATAAATTTCAATACAACTTAGTCTAGATGTGGCAAATGATATCCTCAGCTTTCAAAAAATCCTACTGCAAAATTTTGTCTGCATAGTAGCCAAAATGTAAAGTATGATTATGTTTCATTAGGTACTCTCTAGACGTCTAGTCTAGAGCTTATTAGCTTAAATGTTAGCCAAAATTCTGGCAAAAACAAATAATAAGATGCATCTGACTGATTAGTTAAGGAAATATAGCGATTTGGTCAAAAAATATGGCTAATTTGCTCAATTCTACGGCAATCTTTTCTGTTCAGCTTAAAGCCTTAAAATTAAAGGTAGGTAGGGTATACTAACACGGTGTGAAGACTATGCTAATGGTGGCGTTGCTGTTTCGCTTGAGGATGCATTCTTTGGCGTCGTCCGCGCAGTGGTTGACCCCCACGCTCTCGATAGTGGCTAGCTTCGAACCTGCAACATATAAATTATAATTGATAATAAAAGAAGCTTTATTTACTTCCACACTAAATTATTTTCATTTATTCTTCAAATGTTTGCAAACTTTCCACATCGAATTTGGCTATAAAGTACCTACTTAACATATGCAACCTAGTATTATTTACATAAATAACTTAGGAGGGCAGCACGTTGGGCTCATCTGGCTGGAGGCCTGTGGCATTTTGCCGACTTGCCACCCCATTGCCACCCTGTAGTTAAGTTATAATTTAAATGTGAGCTGTGAAGAGGTTTTCCTGATAATAATTTGTCGGTATTTGGTTTGAAATCCGTTGTTATATGTAGGTACAATTTAATTTTGCTCGCTTTTACTAATCGCACAATGTTGGAAATGTTGGAATATCTTCACTAGAAACTTATCCCCACAAATTTGCAAAACTTTTTGATATATAGCTGCTCTGAAGATAAAGGCAGTAGATATGATTTTGAAGATCTGTGACTTCAAGCTGAATATTTAAGCATGTCAGAAAAACAGATTTCAAATGGATTCATCAACAGCAGCATATTTTTCTTGTGAGATTCAAAATCCTGGAACCTGTTTTCTGGATGCCGGCCGACCGAATTGCTGGCGGGCACATTCAAATGTCTTGGCGGGCCTGGTATTGGGCGGCCTCGTTCTAGTATAACTATGAACTCTCTTATCAAATCACATTGCTTTATCTAATCGCTGTAGCCTGGTCAAAGACCTCACTTTATACATTGCTCTGCTTAGCTTGGGGCTCGATGATGCTGTGCATATTGTTCAGGTCCGTGAGGTATTTATTTATTGAGATCCAGGGTGATAGCAGACAATATATACAATAACCGTCTGTTTGAATATCTTCATCATTTTATCTTCGCATTCATAATACCTATCTATTATTGTCATGTGATATATATATACTTGATGTCCGCTCTTCCATACAAATAGGTACCAACAACTAAATTAATTATTAATGATTTTATTTGAATGCAAAAAGGGTTACTTTTTATTCCGGGCACAAAATCTAGTAATTTATTATATGGCTATTCTGGTATTCTAGGTCAGAATCTGGATACGGATAGATGAATATAGGGCGCTATGGCGCTTATTAGTGGAGGTCTATGTTCAGCTGTGGACTAACCAACATATAGGCGGTTGATGAATATAGGTAGGTTCATAATAGGTATGTAAATCTATTTAGTATAAGTAGGTAAATATTAAATAGCCCTAGCTAAGCTAGTTGACAAAACTCAGATTTAAATTTTTTGTAATTTCTTAATGAGATATAAACTACCAACAATACATTCCTCATTATTTATCGATCAAAATACAATATAGTATCATTGCAAAATGATGAGCCGTTTGTGATGTAACTAAGCAATTTAGTCATCACACTAATCAGTAATCACCGACTAAGTAGGCTCTAACCTTCATTGTCTTCCTCAGGATATTACTAAATGGTGATGACCAGTCAGTATTGATGACTAATGACCACATTATCATAGAATGACCACCTGATCATTAATTAAACAATAGGCCAACTTAGGACCTTCCTGGATGGACAGTTTAGCAAAAAAAAATTGCCGCTCGCTTCGCTCTTCGTTATTGCTGCCGTCTACAACAGCCTTCATCTTACTTAAAGATGTAAGGTTGATGTAGGATAGTCGAATGCGATTATTCGATTTATGAATTTACAAATGTATAGAAGGAACGCAAAATCGGCCTGAAAAGTTAATTATAAACGCATTAAACCATATTTTACGATTTGCTAATCCGAGCCATTGTTTATTGTTGTTAATTATAAAAAATCATATATGTAACTAAGTCGTTACACTATGCAAATTATAAAAATAAAGAAAATAAAAATCAGAAAATATGTAGATATAGGTACTTAAAGTAGGTAGGTACTAAAAATTGTTAGGTAGGTAAAACTGGCCCAAAAAAGAATTCATACAACAAGAAAAATAATACTTAAACATACAAAATAAAATTATATTACACAAGAAAGTACAGGGTTGTATTATTATTATCAAATAACAATAATAAAATAAAAAAATTGAAAATACACCTAGGTGTGAAAAATTCCGTAAAAACAAAGCATAGGTACCTAACTAGTAGTTGTAACTGTGTAGGAATTCATTAGCGATATTGATAACGCTATTTCATTGTGTTTTTGTATGTACAAGGTAAGTACCTACCTACTTATCTACGTTTTAGACATAGGAATTTTTGATTTTTTGAAAAATCCAAAGTTTTTATCTTAACTTATTATCATTTAATTAAACCATTTAATTTGACACATCGATTTGACGATCGACGACCGAATGTGGCGCGGTGGGTGAAGGTCCGCCTGCGACGCAGGAGGTTGCGGGTTCGATTCCCGCCTCGGAACAATTGTGTGTACGATCTGCAGATATTTGTTCCGGGTGTTCTGGTCGTTTTCTATGTATAATAAAAAATATCTATCTATTTAATGTATTGTATTATGTATATCAGTTATCTAGTACCCATAACACAAGCTCTGCTTACCATGGGGCTAGATAATGCTGTGTGAATTGTCCAGCATTATTTATTTATTTATTATTTCCACGGGGGCGAAGCCGTGAGGCGCAGCTAGTTGTGTATAAAATCTAGCGACGCGACGACAGAGTTTTAGTTGAGTATGGGCGGTTTGTTCACAAACATTGTACATCGAGTTTAGCTAGTATACCTTTACCGTTTGGTAATGTTTTTTGATTATATTTTCAATTAACCAGCTTCTGCCTGAAAATTTTAGCCCGATGATACATTGGCTTCAAGAGATAACAACAACCATCCAAATAATTTAAAACTTACGCTCTCTGTACGTGCCTACATGTTTATTGAACTGTTTTTCCCGACGTTTCTACAGAAACGCGATAAATAATAACCTATCAATAATAATATACCTTTAAGTAGCTATAACAAAATAAGGTAAATACATATACACCTAGGTATAAAAGTTTCTGCCGATTTGTTTCGAGTTTTAGATATACTTTACCTATTTAATCTATATTATGTAAAAAATACTAGATATATCCTTGATAAATAAATAATGCTACACAATCCACATAGCATCATCTAGCTTTAGCTTAGCTCTCTTTTCACTTCTTCCACTAGTGGACAAAAAATTTAAGTAAACAGTAAATTTATTTTATTTGATAATAATTTATATACAAATATGACTTGTCTAAGTGCTTATTTTGTAAGCCTAAAAAAATAAATGATTTTTTACTTTACTTTACTTACTTTAACCCGAAGCTAAGCAGAGCTTGTGTTATGGGCTTTTTACTTACTTACTTACTAGATGACTGACAATTATACTTAGGCGGTACCCCGAGGCACACTAGCGCCACCACCTAGTTTATTTTATTATTACGGTGAACTAAGGAAACATCAAAAATTTTTATTGGAAATTTCGTGACAATTACATCAATTCATAAATAACAAATCGCAATGCCCTGCAAACAGCACGGCAGGCGATGCCAGAGTCCGTTTAACCATATCGAATACCCGGACTTCAGCCTTTACAAGATAAAGACGGCTCTCAAACAGCTTAAAAACAACATGGCACCGGGGGATGACAGAATAACGACAGAACTTCCGAAGCTTCAGCGGGTGGATTACCCGTACTTAAAGTCCTTCAGAGGCAGTTCAACCGCAGGTTCAAACTCTGTCTTTCTCGAGGGACAAAAACCAGAGGCGTGAAACAGGAGCGGCGTGGTACTGTTCCATAAGAAGGGTGACAAAGCAAGGGCCTATAGTTCTTTAGAAGGCTATAGGCTTCGAAAAAGAACATCATCATAAGCCTATAACAGTCCACTGCTGGACATAGGCCTCCCACAATGAGCGCCATAGCGCCCTGTCTTCAGCTTGCTGCATCCAGTATCTGCCTGCAGTCCTTCAAAGGTCGTCATCCCACCGTGCCGGAGGACGTCCTACATTACGTTTACCGAGTCGCGGTCTCCACTCTAGAACACGTTTACCCCACCGGTTGTCGGTTCTTCGCGAGATATGACTGGCCCACTGCCACTTTAGCTTGCTAATTGTTAGACATACATACATATGTCAATAACTTTGGTTATATGTCGGATGTATTCATTACGAATCCTATCCTTCAGAGATATCTTCTTCTCTCTGAAGGATACGAAAAAGAACACTAAGAGAAAAATAACAAATAAGAAAATAACTAAAGGCATGGCCCATTTCATTGCTGAGATTTTAACCAAGGCCACAAAATATTAGGCACTAGTAAGATGTGCCAAGGCGAGGATAATCAATGAAGGAAATAGCTTCCTTCGTTGGTCACACTCGTCTTTAAGCTTTTCGAGAGTTATCATCAACTGTCTCTCTCGAAGGTTTTATAACTTCCAGCTTCACAAACAAGCCGGGTTTCGAAAAGGCTTTAGTAGCCTACACCAGTTCATTACGCTATGGCAGATAATAGAGAAGACAGAAGAGTATAATCGGCCGTTATGTCTAGCGTTTGTGGACTACGAGAAAGTCTTTGGCCTCTTATTCAATCGAAACCTGGGCAGTGCTAGAGCCTCTCCAGCGGTGCTAAATCGACTACCGGTATAGCCAAGTGTTGAAGTATTTGTACAGCAAGGCTAAAAATATATCTATACGTGTCCAGAATCAGATCACAAATCCGATCACGTTGCAATATGGGGTCAGTCAGGGAGACGTTCTTTCTCCGAAACTGTTCACTTAACTGGAGGATATACTAATGCTCTTAGACTGGAACGGATATGGCAGGATACGTGTGTGTGTACTGTGTACACTGTAGTGATAAATAGGTACCTATCTATTATCGCTCTAACAAGTTGTACAATGAAAAATGATGACATTAAATTCCGAAATTATTTTATATTTTTAATAACTTCAAAAAAGTGTCCGTGATTTTAATTTTATATATACTGATTAAGTATATTTTTTTGAAACCAGAAAGCTTAACCATTGTGTCCTCTGGTTTTGGGGAAAATTTGTAGTTTTTATTTGATTCAGTGACTGTTGTCCTTTATTGTTTAGGTACTTACCTAAAAACGGCTCTTTTAGTATCTTAATTTTGCCGAGAGAATCGAATTTTAATATAGTTCTGTGGTATTCATAGTAACTTAAAACGTAACAGATAGGTAAGTTAGCAATGTACCTACGTAATATAATTGCTTAGCATAGTACCTATTATCTAACTAATAATTGCATTCTAGCGGAGACGATACAATGTACCTACTACCTACTCGTACAGGTATTACGATAACGTTTCACAAAGCAGAGTATAACTAGGCCCACATATTACAGGTAAGTATTGGTAGAGTAACATACCACAATCACTGTAAAACTTCGCCTGCGCACTGGCCAGAAGAACGGCAACTGTCAAATAGAACAACATTTTGAAAATTCGAATTTCTTTCGCGCGCTAACGTGTGATCGACTCGCGCGCTTGTGTAAGACTGACCAATGACCACTCATCAACGGATGGACTATTGTGGTCTGACCTTTATTACTTTATAATGCGCCCGCGTCGGGGCAAAGATAAGCGGAGGTCAGCGCAGAATGAACAAGTTGTATGATTGTTGAGGTTGTTTTCGCTGAACAATGTCAATGACCCTTTAGTGCCTCTTGACACGACCCGCTCACTGGGTTGCGATGCGGGGTACCCGGCACGAATTGTAGGTAATCAAATTATGCTCGAAGGTACTACTACACTTCGCCCCGCACCGGCTATCTGGAAATCGTATGAAAAGGGCTTAGTTTAGTTTAGGTCTGTCCAGACGATCTAAGTTTCATCTATCTACCTACTCTATTTTGCTTTACAAATAGTGCTGAAGCACTTGAAATTTATTGTTCCCTTGCTGGTCGCTTTATCAATATTTCTTGAGATGAACTCTGCCACAGCTCAATCTCGGCGAGGCACAGCCATAGAGTAGGAATTTCTAACTCTATGGACACAGCTCACATCTCCGCTTCGATCGCGCCATCCAATTATGTTACATTTCTTCTCTCCTGTTCTTTTGTTGGTAGGTTAGGTAGCTCTATTGTGGCTCTATGCTGCCAAGCTGGGTCCAAGTAAATGTGTATATGTAAATAACTTTACTTACATTTTTTGTTTATCATAAAACGGAAGCCTCAGACTGGGGTTACCTAATCTCTAAGACAAAAAAATGTCCAAACAAAATTTGACTTCTACAGGACCTGAACCCGCAACCCTCTTTGTCTCCGTCTTTCATCACTACATAGTATAAACAAAGTCGCTTCCCGCTGTCTGTCTGCCCCTATGTGTGCTTAGATCTTTAAAACTACAACGGATTTTGATACGTTTTTTTAAAAGATGAGTGATTCAAGATGAAGATTTAGAAACTATTTGAAACCTAGATTTCCACGATATCCTCACTGTACGCTCGCATACTCTTTGCCGACAAGTCATTCGATTGGAAGGATAGGTAGGTATAACTCGACTCGTGCGCATGTTTCAGGAAAACTAACAAACATTGCGAATTCTGAACACAGTTTTGCGCGCTTTGATACTTTGTTTTGGACAGTCAGCGTCAAAAATACGTTTTGAAAAATATTAATGAGGCATGAAATTACTCTGTGGCATATGGGAAAATATCATTAAAATTTTTGTAAACAGTAGGTAGAGTCAGCCACACACCGTTCATCGTGGTTAATATTTCCTTATTAGATGGATTAATCGACAAAACATAATTTAACAAACCTAAAAAATACAAAAATACAGCCTAACACGGTCTGTGTTAGGTACCGTGTACGTAGGCTTATATTTTTCTTGTGTATTTTTCTTTTTTAGGGCTCCGTACACAAAGGATAAAACGGTACCCTATAACTAAGACTCCGCTGTCCGTCTGTCACCATTAGAGGAAAGTAACCAAATATGGAATAGTATCCCTAATTTGGAATACCTACATTTCTCGTAAACAAAAATTCCTAAACGCCTGGAGCTGCGATCGTCTATTTATTTCAATCACTATAAGCACGTGGAGGTTTCGATTCGACGTATCAGTCGAGCGAGTCCTTTGTCCGTAGTCGGGGCGTTTTGTTTAGTCACTATGAGAAAACTTTCTCAGGTACGTTAATATTGAGTATTTTCGAAAAGTTATTGCATATAGTATCCATCCAAAGGTTGCCTGGAAGAAATCGCTGTTAGCGATAAGGCCGCCGATTGTGCCATTAGACTTAGTACCTATTTTTTTTTTGTATTGATGGTGCAATAAAGATATATTGTATTGTATTGTATCTATAGTATTGTGTTTGAAGAAAAGAAAATTAAAAACATTACATTATAACGATAACAAACAATATGAGGCTTATATTTGTAATTAGATAAAGCAGATATTTACAATTTTATCTTAAATACATCAAATAAATTTACAAAGGAGAAATATAATTAGAGGAGAAAACGTTTAGGGAAAGTAAACACTTCATAGATACAGGACGCGGAATATCGGGAGGGAGTTAATCATAATTATAGAGAATATTGATTGATTGGGTCCAACATTGGTTGGCAACCCACAGATAAAACAAAAAAAAAAGTAGAAAAGAAGTAAAAAGATTTTTATTTTGTCAGAACAGATAGTGAACTGACAAAATCGGTCTCCACTCAGGATGTGCTATCATACCATAGAGCATAGATACCATACCATAGATACAGTAGAGCAGATCATATCATAGCGCTGAAAGAATTAGGTAGATTGAAAATTCTCCATTCATTTCATACATGAATGTCTTTGTGACCATATAATATCTTGGATTCTAAATAAATCGGAGTATAGAGTAAATCATAATAATATCTAAATTTGTAAATTATAATATCACACATGCTATTATTAGAGCCTTGTCTTTATGTTTGCAGAAATGTTATAAAAATATTTCCTGTATGGTTTTTGATTTTTTATCCTGTTTTGCGTTTCTTATTCATGGCAAGGCTAGACCATAATTTGAAGGTAGGTACTCATATTTACCTTCGAAATCCGCCTACGAAAATTTTCCTTGTACATTCTCATCATAACATTAGAATTTATTTATTTATAAACATTAATAATGAATATATTGTTGACACCGAATTTCTTAAACTAATCATTACATTGATTCCCTTAAAACTAAAAACTGACTTAAATTTCCTTAATTTTCCACTGCTTTTTAAGTTTTCCGGGAAAATATGTACCAATCCCTTGGATATGAAATTACCCAGAGATCATCGTCTTTCTATACAATAGCGAAAGAATCATCAAAATCGGTCCTCAATTGATGGAGATATCGACGAACATACAGCCACACATAGAACCACATCTTTTTTCAAAGTCGGTTAAAAACTAAGCGCAAATCATCGTTCACTCAAATCAATTTTTCAATTGCGCTCATCAGGGGAGGCCTATGTCCACCTGTGGACTGTTATAGGTTGATGATGAATACTACACTTGCGAGCTATAAACTGGATTCACTTCATCGCTGGTTTCTGCAGACCATATTTTACAGTTTCCATGGAATAAACTGTAGGTTGTGGTATATTATTTTAAAGATAATTTTATTAGCTTTCAAACTCTTTCGATATCATAGCGAAAAAAATGTTCATCATATGTCATGGAACGTGAAAACAATAGACATAATTTTTTGGAACGAAACATCAATTTTTTCAAACTCCTGAATCCCTATAAAAACTGGGAATTTATACAATTTTGTCATCAGTCCAATATATCACGTCACTCAAAATACTGGAATTACAAGAAAATGGAAACCACACCAATAGAAGCCGCTCAAATCGTCACCCTAATCCAGCAAGGGTTCTCTCAGCGTACTATCGCTCGACAGCTTCATCTGAGCCAGTCCTGTGTCTCCAAAGTATACAAGAGGTTTAGAGAGACTGGAAACTTAGTCCGAAGACCAGGATCTGGACGACAGCGATGCACTTCGGCGAGAGATGACCGATTTATTGTCAGCACTTCTCTCCGAAATCGACATCTAACCGGCGTTGACGCCCAGCGGGAGCTCGGAGAAGTTCGAGGGAGAACTGTCAGCGAGTGGACAGTGAGGCGAAGACTCAAAGAAGCTAACTTGACCACAAAAAGGCCAGCAACGGGACCCAAATTGTCTACAGCCCACCGACAAGCCCGACTTCAGTTTGCTCGTGATCACTTAGATTGGGATATACAGCAATGGAGCAGAGTTTTGTTCGCGGACGAGACTAGGATGTGCCTGCATGGCAGCGACCGTCGACGGAGAGTCTACAGGAGACCGGGAGAGCGATACGCACAATGCTGTATAGCGGAAATAGTGGCATATGGGGGTGGGTCTTGTATGATGTGTTTTCAAATGGTATACACCAATCTGCAGTTTATTCCATGGAAACTGTAAAATATGGTCTGCAGAAACCAGCGATGAAGTAATTCCAGTTTATAGCTCGCAAGTGTAGTATGGAAGTATAGATTTAAAAAGTATACCTATCACAAAATCGTGTACTGTGTTTTCTAGGCAGCTGTAGCAATGAGAAGTTTCTCTGAAGGAATTCGTAATGAATACATCCGACAGAGAACCAAAGTACATACAGTCGTGGTCAACTAATTAATTAGGGACAATCTCTAGTTAAGCCAAATTGTGTTTTTTTTTTCAACGGGTCTTAAAAATATTCCATATCTTTTACATGTAAGTATAATTAGTCATTGATGTGCCCGATTATACAAACAATAACAACATCTTAAACATTAAACCTCTTTACAGTATAGCTGATAGATTATCATAGTGCTATTTGTTCAAATAATGCTGGCTGGCCATTTAATTAGGGACACTGAGATATTGCGTTCAAAATTTGAATCTCAATACTTGTTTACTTCTTCTCTTATTGTTTTGTGGTAGTTTTGGCGGCAAACCCGATTTTTATTTTAAGTTTTGAAAAATATTTTGAAGAAAAATGGGCAAAAATAAAAGTTGCGATCCAACACTACGAAAAATTATCATGAAGTTTGTTGTCGAGCATGGTTGGCCATACCGAAGGATAGCAGAACATTTAAATTGTTCAAAAACTATGGTATACAATGCAGTGCAACATGTCAGACGCAATAACACAGCTTTAAATGTGCCCAGAACAAAAAGATCGAGAAAAACAACTCCGCAAGAAGATAGAATGATCACCAGGTTAGCTAAGAAAGATCCGTTTCTAGGCTCTATTTTAATTAAACACGAAGTGTTTGGGACAGACGAAAGAGCTGGTATCTCAGCGAGGACCGTTCGACGACGTCTGGTAGAAGCAGGGTTGTTCGGAAGAGTGACTCGCAAAGAACCGTTGTTGAAGAAAGAACATAGAAATGCTCGTTTGGCGTTTGCACGTAAATGTGGACATTGGACCTACGCCCAATGGCAACATGTATTATTCTCTGACGAGACAAAGGTTATTTTGATTTCTTCAGATGGAAGGCAATACGTACGGCGTCCAGTAAAAGCGGAAATGAATCCAAGATTCACAAAAAGCAGGTGAAACATGGCGGTGGAAACATTAATAATGTGGGGTTCATTTTCTGGACGTGGAGTGGGACCTGTGAGGAAAGTTCAGGGTAACTTAGACCAACATCAATACAAGGCAATATTGGAGGAAACGATGCTTCCCTATGCTGAGGAGCATCTCCCTATTATATGGACGTTTCAGCATGATAACGACCCGAAACATACCGCCCGTTCAGTCAAGTCGTTTCTTACCAGTCAGTCAGTATCGGTGCTAGATTGGCCAGCAAATAGCCCGGACCTTAACCCAATCGAGCACCTTTGGCACGAAATCAAGAAAAAAGTTGCCACTTATCGTACCACAACTTTAGATGAACTTAATGAAGCTTTTTGTGAGGCATGGGCAAACATTCCTGTCGAATCATGCCAGAAACTGATAATGTCTATGCCACATCGGTGTCAAGCGGTAATTACTAACAAAGGTTTTGCTACTGGGTACTGATTTTACACGTAATAAAATGGAGCTGTTAAAGATATTATAATACTGCAGATTATTAGTTTTGTTTAACTCTATTTTTCATTATAGTTTACTGTCCTTAATTAAATGTCCTACAGAATTATACCTTAAAATTGAATACATGTTCAACCTTTGATATTAAATACTTTTTTCTATTTATTTATTCTTTTATTTACAGCCATTTATAGCATAATAATCGGACCAAATTATGCAAATAATAGGTGCTGAGAAATCAATAGGGTTTTATATTTATATGTACGTACATAACCGGTTATTGCTCTTCACCATCTTGAAAGTCCCTAATTAGTTGACCACGACTGTATGTAGCTCTAAGAATTAGCAAGCTGAAGTGGGCAGTGGGCCGGCCATATCTCGCGAAGAACCGACGGCCGCTCGGGCAAACGTGTTTTTGAGTGGGGACCACGACTCGGTAAACGTAGTGTCGGACGCCCTCCGACCAGGTGGGATGACGACCTGCGAAGGACTACAGGTAGATGCTGGATGCGGCAAGCTGAAGACAGGGCCCTATGGCGCTCATTGGGGGAGGCCTATGTCCAGTAGTGGACTGCTATAGGCTGATGATGATGATGTAGCAATGAGATATTCCGGAGGTCCCCAGTTCATAAAACTAGCAATGAAATTACAGCATCTCTCAAATTACGAGTAATCTCACGAGCATTGTGACTTGTCCTACGGAACATAACCACCTTTACAACCTAGCGTGGGTGACAAGCAAGCGAGTTTTGGCGATATGATAACCATGGTTTTTGAAATACGGAAGACTAGCGCTATGGTACGATCTGCTCTACCATAGCACATGCTGAGTGGAGACCGATTTTGTCAGTTTCTGTCTTCTGTTAATCTAAGTTTAATATATAAGAGGCTCTGTTCTGACAAAATAAAAATCTTAATACGCTATAAATATTGGGATTTTTACATCTTTTTGCTGGGAATAGGTGCCTATGCTTAGGGTAGAGTGATTTTACAAAGGCACTCTACAAGCGTTGCGTACTAAAGTACACCTTTTATCAAAACCCTATAAATTAAAAAAAAATCAGTTTAAAGCAGGCACAAAAAGACCCATATCACAAATAAAAATACAGTGCACACAATATAACAATAAGAGATTAAAATATTAAAACTAACATAGATAAAATAGATACCAATGTATATTTTATTTCCGTTCATGTCTAATTCAAAGTCAATAGCATTTATTTCTTTAGGCTTACAAAATAAGACAAGTCAAATTGTATAGGTACTATTCATTATTATCAAATAACATTATTTAAATGTTAATTGTTCACTTCAATGTTTTGTCCACTAGTGGAGGAAGTGAAAAAAAACCACTAGTATGTTTATATAACTTTATGTGTCACATGTGGACAGAAAACCAGCGCCTGTTTAATGGATTGCCCAGGAAGACAGAAACAGCTTTCAGGATGGTGTTGTTAGAGCGAGTCTATAGAGTACCTATAGGGTTTCAAAAAGAAGTGGGTAAAAAAATCTACACGATTGCAATTCTCAACAGATCACGTTGGTAGAGCCTTGCTTACGTTCCGGGTCATTAAGCGCTCGTAGGAAATTGCACGTGTGAGTGAGTCACACCCCGTGACCTTTACGATTAAGTATTTTTTAACATCATCATTCTGTAAGTAGGTTGGTGCCTACTGTTAGGTTAACACTTACAATAAATAAATAATGCTGGACAATCCACACACCTCATCTAGCTCTAAGCCAAGCAGAGCTTGTATACTGTACTGGTGACAGACGGACATGGAGGACCGGACGGCGGCGGAGTGTTAGTACATAATTTTAATTATGTGATTTTATTTGATTACCTTTCTTTGTGTAAATTCTGTTTAATTTTACTACTAAGTACTTTCATTGTCTGTCTTTTTGTGATTTTTATTTTCTTTATTTTTATAATTTGCGTAATGTAACGACTTAGTTTAAATGGCTGTAATGTTACATATATGAATTATAATAAATAATAGGGTCACCCCAACCCTAAAAAGAACAGGTTTAGTCAACAAGATATGAGAAACTTTAAATTTATTATATCTAGGTCAAAGCCGTGGTCACCCTTTTCCTTGTATGAGTCGTTGTCCCAGGATTGTAATAAATGTTATGTTGACCACTCAGATTAAGTAGAGTAGGAAGGTAAATAGCTCTGTGTACTCAGAATTTGAAGCGTTGTTCTGTCTTACAGGGAGATCTTGCGTATTTCATCAATATACATTTTTGTTTATTTACTTCCACCGTAAGCTTATTTCCAGCATAAACTTAACGACATCAATTGTAACATGTGCAATGTTACACTTGATGTCGTTAAGTTATATAAATTTTAAAAGTTATATTACAATTTTATTATACATATAACACACACTAACTTTTGACATAGGAAACACTGTGGGAAACATCATGGGAAACACTATAGGAGATTGTGCAAAGAAAAAGCAGACAGACATGCCTTCTTTAAAAATCAAATACAAAGATTTATAGTAATTTATCAAAGTAAAATAAACAATAAATAAGTGAAAAGGTATATAGATAGATATAAAACACTTTACCATACCACACAAAACGGCAAATAAAATCTACGAGTATTTATTTTATTTTTAAATAAGGATTGTCTGTCTGCTTTTTCTTTGCACAATCTCCTATGATTACTTATATCAAAAGTTAGTCTGTGATATACAGGGTGAATTTTTGAGACGGGACAGTAAGGGCAGGTACCTTAACCGTTATAGTTAAGTACAGGAAAACGCTTTTAGGAGACTATCCATAAATTTTTAAAATATCCTGAACTGCATTTACAGATTTTGGAAAACAATTACAGTCAGGAAGAAAATGGTCATTTTACACAAAAACTTTTTTTGATGCTAATCGATCCTGTTTCATATAAGGATCCAAAGTCTCTACTGGACCGACTGAGGTTTGAGTACTAGAAATGTCAGAAATCGCAAAAAAACTTTTCCATAGAACCTAACGACATCAAGTACGGTGGAATTAAATAAACAAACATCCATTTGTTGGGTTGGGTCGGAGAGGTTGAATCGCACGACATCCCCGGGTTTAGCTGTGCAAAAACAACCAAACCAGGTACATTATACTCCGATTCAAAATCCTGGATATTTTTTGTATACAAATGGGTTTTATTGTAACCCATTTGTATACAAAAAATATACCAACGAATATTGGTGTAACATATTGAACGGCATTGGTATCATCGAAGCAAAACACAGAAGCTCGAAACTATTTTCGGTTTTGAAAGCTTTCATTCATAATTTAATTGATATCTGGTTCGTTTTCGAATTCAAATTTAAACATTTTTCACTGCACATGTAAGATTATGCATTCTTGAAGTTTGTGTTTCAGTTTTTCGTGATTAACTTGCTGATACCTCGTTGTTTTCTGTTATTATTATCAATGGTTGTTAAGTTTTCATTCATAAATGTCTTTGTTGACAAAAAATATCTTGGATTCGAAATCGGAGTATAGGTACGTACCTACACTTACCCAATGAAACACTCAATTCCCAATTGTCATCAATTCGTCGAACGACTGCGATCACATACTCATTGTTAACCAATGATGCGTGATGGACACAAATTGATGTTATTTTGGAACTTGAAATAACCTACCTGACGACCTCTGTGGCGTGGTGGGCGAAGGTCCGCTTGCGATGCAGAAATTGCGTGTTCGATTCCCGCCTCGGGACAATTAATACGATCTGCAGATATTTTTTCCGGGTGTTCTGGTCATCTACATATTATGTATAATAAAAAATATCTATCTATGTAATCTATTGATTATACGTATACATACGATCATACGATACAGTATATCAGTCATCTAGTACCCATAACACAAACTCTGCCTAGCTTGGGCTAGATGTTGCTGTGTGGATTGTCCAGCATTCATCATAATCATCATCATCAGGCTATATTAGTCCACTGCTGGACATAGGCCTCCCCCAATGAGCGCCATAGCGCCCTGTCTTCGGCTTGACGCATCCAGCATCTACCTGCAGTCTTTCGGAGGTCGTCATCACGCGTCAACACGTTTGCCCCAGCAGCGGCCGTCGTCGGTTCTTCGTGAGATATTGCCGGCCCACTGCCACTTCAGCCAGCTAATTCTCAGAGCTATGTCGATAACTTTGGTTTTTTGTCGGATGTATTCGTTACGAATCCAGAGAAACTCTGAGCACTGTTCTTTCCATAGCTCGCTGAGCGACCTTGAACTGGTGGACCAGCCCTATCGTGAGTGTCCACGTCTCAGCTCCGTAGGTCATAACGGGTAGGACGCACTGCGTTTTCAAGCATTTCAAGCTTGAACATTTTCGTTTTCAAGCATTGTGCAGCATTATTTATTTATTTTATACGTCGTATTTTTATTCATTACTGCGGCGGCGGCATCCTGAAAATGATGTCGCGTCTGGACTTTTCCATCGAAAACAAATGGGTGAGGATATTAATGAGGTTTAACCCAATTTAAAGTGTCATTAGGTGCGTAGATTGTATGTATGTATTATAATATTATGTATGTTAGATCTAATTTTGTCATGTTATCTTATAGATAGATATACAGATAGGACATTTATTCGACACTTATAATATATTATTCAAATTATTATAATATATTATCTATTGTTTATTCCTGTATTGTTTTCTGTTTTGTCTGGTATAATAAAGTGTTTTCTATTTATCTATCTATTATTATATTCTACTTTAATTTGATTTTGTTGCAACATTTTTATTTTTATGTATTCTCCTTAGGTTAGTAGGTACATTCTATCTATATATTAACTTTATTCTGATTTCATCATCATCATCAGCCTATGATAGTCCACTGCTGGACATAGGCCTCCCCCAATGAGCGCCATAGTGCCCTGTCTTCAGCATGACGCATCCAGCATCTACCTGCCAGTGGCGTGCCTAGGTTTGCCGCTATCTTGTTATTGCATAAACAAAAAAAGGTCTTTAAAAAAGGTCGTATTTGGAGAGCAAATACAACACGCGTATTGAGATTTGAAATTTCTTCAGATAATTGACAAGATAATGATGTCTCTATGCGTTGGTTATCGAAATTACAAAATGAAATTACATTCATGTGTTTTTGTGATTTTTTTTTAAATTTAAATCATCAAAACCAGACGTATTCCAAACCGTTATCTCGTTAGAAAATATGCAACTCCAGCAATACAATTTGTTGGAATGGGAGCAACCAATGAATGATTACCCAGATTGTTTATAAATTGTCATACTCATTCTGATGATACCCACATTTCATCAGTCATTTATTTGAACGTGTACAGTCATTTTACCTTTGAGTAAATTCGTCATAGCCTAAATCGATTTTATCAACTTTATGGCCACATTGTCCTCCCACATTATTATGTCATG
Source organism: Eupithecia abbreviata (assembly GCA_943735965.1). NCBI lineage: Eukaryota > Metazoa > Arthropoda > Insecta > Lepidoptera > Geometridae > Eupithecia > Eupithecia abbreviata. Next base: position 11,315,522 of record OX030987.1, on the reverse strand, counting down.
AATTAGCCTCTAAGGTCGGATTCTACCAAAAAAAACTATTTCAGCTTGAACGAGTTTAAGTTTTTATACTCTGTTGTAGTACATATCAGTCAATATTTGAGCATTTTTTCTCTATTTTATTTGAAACTAACGGACCTTCCCGGCTTCGCACGGTTGTAGTACGGATCCCTAACTTTTTTGAAAATATAATATAGCCTACGTAAAGTTCATATGCATATATATATATATATATAGTTCACCGGGGATGTAGCTTCCCAATGGTAAAATAATTTTTCATATCGGTCCAGTAGTTTCGGAGCCTATTCATTACAAACAAACCAAAAGTCAAACCTTTCCTCTTTATAATATTAGAAATTGATAAAATTATTTTCTATTCTTTATTATCATTTATCCCACTGCTGGATTTAGGTTTGATTTATACGCTTTTATTGATAAACTCTCCAATCTTTACGAAATACCTAGATCATTTGTCTTCTTCTATTGACCTAAGTCAGAGTGGGAAAAAAAATAATGAATGAACACTTTATTGCACTAAATAAAAAATAAAAGAATATAAATCTTATATCTAGTTATCAACAAGAAGTACAATAGGCGGCCTTATCGCTGATAGCGATTTCTCCCGGGCAACCCTTTAAGAACACAGCCTAACTGTTTTAAGTTATTATATTACTTTGATTAAGGGTGTAATATGTTTTAAAATAAAACAACCTCGCATTATAACGATAATGTATTAATCATATTCAAATAGTACAGTAAATATATAATAATTAATAAATACGTAATCCTTAATATATATATTCTCATTGGGTCTAAAACTTTAAATACAATGCAACGGTTTGTGTCAAGTGACGACCGAATAATATATATCATTTTGATATTTTTAATCATTATTTTATTTGATGTTTTATTCCCAATAAGCTAATGCGTTCTATTTTACATATTAAAGTATTACAAGTAAGTTCAAAACGAATAACATACGTTAAACAAAACATATATTAAAATTATTAAAAACATTGATGTCTACTTAATTAAAACCAAGTTTAGTCTACTCTACGATAAATAATAAATAATAATATACAAAGGGTAGGTAATATAATTTCCTTTACTTTGAAAATTATCTATAATTCTATGAACAGTAGATATTATAAAATTCACAATAAATGCAATTGATAGATAATATTTTTTAATTTAAGCGCATGACTCTCCTTTTAAATTAATAATAATACATATGAAACTTATTTACGATCTATTAAATGTAATAGTCTCTCTAGTTGCTAAAGATATTTTCATATTAAAAATGTATATTTTTATTTTTATTAGGTACACAAAACACATGACAAGCAATAATAGAATAACACAAAAAAAAATTAAATATGATCTGGCTTGAAGCGTAAATTAGTGCACACAACAAATAATAAAGTGACATGTTAAGAAGTAGTTATACATAATAAAATTTTGAGAATTTGTACATAATACAATTTTAAACAACCTTATAATTAAATTTAATTCAACTTTGAAGAACTAGGATCGAGACAAAAAAATACAAATGTACTAAAATACATACTTATTAATAACAAAGAATTAAACAAGAACCCGTGTGTCGGTTGTTGTTTAATTTTACCAATCAATGGTTACAGTGGACGTGACGCCCTTTCGAGCATCATTGCCCCTAAGGCTAAAATGGAGGATATCTTTGATAGTTTTAACATAATTATATAAATTTAATTTATTAATACAATATAATATAACATTAACAATCGTTGAATGCTTTTAAGTGTTTAGTATTTAAAAAAATTATAACATTAAACCATTTCACATGGAATATCGCGTGATTTTTCTGATTTTATTTCAAAGCAAATTCTGAATGAAGATATTATCTCTAGTAGGCTTTTTCATGTCCATTTAAAAGAAAAAAATAAGAGGATTTATTTGAAGCTAAACACTCAAAGTACTCGAAATATTAAAAAAAAGCTAACACAACGTTCAGAGAAAAATAACATTTTATGAGACTACCATAAATACATTGGTACAAGTTAGATTGGATAGATACAAACGATGAAAATAAGATACTTATACTCTAGCCAATTTTAAGATACAATATTTGTAAACAAGAAAATCTAATAATATCATTATGTCAGCATTATACATTGAAGGAAAGATCTCAATTGAATATGTAGTGCTAACGCAGTCAAAACATCAACGGCATGAAAATGTAATTAAGGTTAGGTGAGTCCTGTTGACATAATATTGTACCTTGCTTAACTACTCAAACATTTATATATTATTATTTTGTTACTATTATAAGGATAACCTTAGACTAAACATAGATGGGTAGGTATTTTCCAGTAATTTCTTTAAAAAATGCTCTAGAAATAAAAGACATTAAATTTTTATCAAGTTGTTTGATTTAGGTAGAATCCTTAGTCCTAATAGTTTCTTGAGCTTGTATTAGGTGCCATATTAGTAATTAGACAAGAAGAGGGTCCTTAGTTCGGTTACTAAATAATATCGAGTCGAATATGGAGAATAAAAAAAAAACAAACAGCTTGATCTAGCCCCAGACTTAGCCAAACTTGTGTTATGACTACTAGATAACTGATAAGCTTGATATCTAGATTAACAATGAAAATTACAATCATATAATAGAAACAAATTATAACTGTATTTAACAATTGCAACTGTAGACTGTTGCAAACAATCTACAGGTAGGACTGATTCATATCAATAGTCGGAAGCGTCCCCAAAACGCTGGCTACATTATTGCCCAGTATGGGTATGCTGATTAAAAAAAATGTATACACTTGTACTATAAAATATATATTACTTGATAGACTTTAAATATATGTATATCTTGACCATAGAGGCGCTGTACCAGATAACGAATTACTAATAAAATAACATATTAAAATAGAACGCCTCAACGATGCTTCTATGCTACCGAGTAACCGAACTTAGCTCTGAACCCACGTTTTACCTTACATTACCCGAGTCAAAACCAGATGTTTGGGAGTTTGTTTAGTTAAAAGTGATTGCAAGCCCCGCGTCGATAATACAGGCAAGGAGTTTGGTGAGTTTGGCATTCAACTTCATTATCAGAATTATCAATATCATCGGAATTATCAGAATCAGCGTTATTAATATCATGAACAGTTTTCTCAACATCATCTTTACGCTTTGGAGTTCTGAAGAAGTATTCAAAATACTCTCGCAGAAGCTTACGACCAAGCTCAGAATCTAAAGGGACGTAGGCATTATATTCGATATCCTCATTCTTCAGATCCTCAAAAGAATCACCGGAGAAAACAGACGGGTCTACATTTTCATAAGAGGTGAAGTATTCCGGAAACAGGATTGGTGAAGATTGAGCTTGAGGGTAGGCAGAAACTCTTACAGCGTCCGTGTTGTAGTTGTCTCTGGGGTGTCTGGTAAAGCGGAACCTAGCGTGAGGGTGCGGGTAGGTGGGGAGGGCTCTAGCGTCCAAGTCCAGTCCACAGCAGCCCTGGGTCGTGGCGATTTGCGTTCGGGTACCCGTCGGCCTCCACGAACGATCTGCGGTTGTAAGATCTACGTACAACGATATTTATGATTATAGTTTTTAGTCATAGGTAAGTAGGTATGTGAAGTACAATCTCGCAGCAAGAGAAACAGATCCCTGAGTTCGGTTTGACTATAAACGTCATCGTGACGATTCGTCAAACCGATCTCTGGGCTAAAATCAATCTACCTATTATAAGGTATATAGGGAAACATTAAAAATACGTGCTACACGATTTTTGACAACATTCTTGCTTGACTTTGCGTAGAAACCTCAGTATTTTCCATTTATCCAAATAGTTTCTTGAGCTTGCATTACTTTTGATTGGTACAAACGAAGATGGGAAAATAGTCCTAAGTTCGGTTACTAAATAGTAAAGTGTAGAGTGGAATATTAGAGAATGAAAAACACAATATGATCATGCTAGATTGCTAAGATCTAGCCTCAGACTTAAAAGATCTTGTGTTATGGGTACTGATATTCATGATGTCTTTATTAACAAAGAAAATTACAATCAAATTAGAACTAGTATTTATAATTATAACAAATGAGCTAGCTCCAATTGCATACAATCTACAGCTACCTCAAGTAATCCATATCAATACCAGTCGGAAGCGTATGTCAGACGCTGCTGGCTGCATTGCCCCGCTGTATGGCAATGCCGATACAAAGATCTTGGCTATTTATAGAAACATCCAGAACACCTGGAATAAATATCTGCAGATTATAGGTATAAAAATTTGGAGGCGGGAATCGAAGCCGCAAGCTCCTGGCACAAAACTACCTTAACCCACTGCTCTATATATATTGCCATTTTTGTATGGGTTTTGTAGTTACATACTCGGCCTGTACAGGGCGCTGGCTGTACCAATTAACTTCCATACAAAAATGGAACGACTTGACGACGTGTCGATGATATCGAGTAACCGAACTTAAGGCTCTGTTATATCCTGCCCCACGTTTTCCCTTGAATTTGTTTGTGAAGTTATGAGTAGCAAGCCGCGTCTATAGCGAGGGCAAGGTGTCTTGGGTATCAGCGTCCGATTTGTATTATCCCTGGTGTTTCTGGTAATGTGGAACCTATTTTGGGGGTGAGGCTAGTTGGGGAATGCTCTAGCGTCCCAATCCTATCCATATGAGCTCTGGATCATGGCGGTTTGCTTTGGGGTACCTGTCGGCCTCCACGTACGATCTGCGGTTGTAAGATCTAGGTGCAACGGTATTTATGATTATACTTTTTAGTTATAAGTAGGTATATGAAGTAGGTACATCTCCAAAATAGAGAAACAGATCTTATCACAAAACATAAATATGAAATGAGAGTCAATATTATGACTTGGTTGTTGACAACGATAAAAGAAGTGAGATCTAAGTGGGTGCCAAGCTCAATGGTCAGTCCTGAAATTTATGTATGTATAGCCACATAAAATATACAACTAAAAGATATACAACTTAAGTTAGGATATAAACATATTGAAGCCTAAGGTCTGACTTGATCCCTGAGTTCGGTTGGAATATATTATCGATTGCAGGCAGATGCTGGATGCGTCAAGCTGAAGACCTTGGGCCTATGTCCAGCTGTGGACTCTTATAGGTCGTTATATTGAATACGTCGTCAAACCGAACTCTGGGCTTAAATCACTCTACCTACAGAATGGACCAGATAATATTTACCGAGACTTAATTTTTAAAAACTAACACAAACTAAAATTTACTGCAAAAAATCAAATGAGCACAATAATTAACACTCAGGGTCAAGTCAAGTCTCACTGAAAGTGAATCGAAGGGAATTTTAGAAGTCTGATAGTATATTGAGTCTTGTCTTCTTCTTTAATGATAAAAACGCGCTCCTTCTACATCACTACTAAGTATAAAACAAAGCCACTTCCCGCTGTCTGTCTGTCTCTATGTATGCTTAGATCTTTAAAAATGCGCAACGGATTATATTGCGGTTTTTAATAGATAGATTGATTCAAGAGGAAGGTTTATAAACCAATTGACAAGATTTCCACGAAGGCGAAGCCGTGGGGCGCAGCTAGTATATGATAAGACAAGCTATAAATTCCCTTCGATTCGCTTTCAGTGTGTCGTGACCTTTAAACCACATCAAAACATGGTAAATAATATAGAAGGAAAGGTTGTGAGGTAGTGGATAAAGAAATTCGTGATGGTGTCTAAATCAGTCTGATAGAAGAGAGAGGCTAAAATACAGTGCTGACCCCTAGAGTGGGATAAGGACGGGAAGAAAAATGTTCTAAAATAAACAACCACAGAACAGGGGAAAATAGGAATAACCAATATGCCCACCTGATGTTTCCAGTCGGACGCAGCAGAGGGCGCAGTGCGTGTAATCTTCGCATGCCAGCGCCGCCACCGCCGCCTGGTGGACAAGAATATACCTACTTTTATCCGAACTGTTAACACATTGACTGCCGACGTTCATCTCCGTGCTCGTGAACCAGAGACGACGACCCGACAGTCGCATTGCGAAGCTGCACTGTATTAGCAGAGATCGTGTTAGGCCTTTAAATATCGATCTAAGCGTGCACCGACCCAATATCTAAATATCAACTCAACGTATTCAGAGCAAATATTAAATTAAAAATTCTGTATTTTCCTATGACTGCAGATAGATTCATGACACATCAGAAAAATCAAAAGACAGAGTAGAAGAGACAGAGAAAGACCTTTAGTGTTGGTTGCCCCACCTATTAGGGCATAAGGGCAGGAAAATAAAAAAGAAATAATTACAATACAGTGGTATAAGGTGGGTAAGAAGATATTAGACAAAGCTGTCGACATGAGACCTTCGGAAGACGGAACTTCCCCGTTCGTTATCTCGAAATTAATACATGAACAGAAATCAAATGACGATTATTTGACACATTGTTCTCATACAAAAGAAAAGGAACACTTGTGTGTGTTATTTACAGCCAAAAATCAATGTCTTTACCGTGAAATGGTATAGAAAATAACAAACATTGACTTGCTACGGATGTACCTACCATCACCTACCATAGGTAGCTTGACAGCGACGACACTGGAATTAAATTGAGGCCTATGGAATATGGAATTTAAAAAATCGTAGGCCTGAACTTTTGTAGATGAAGATTGTTAAATGAAGCTACCAGAAAGGAAAATAACAGCAAGCTAACGACCCTAAAGTCCGTAGAAAAACCTTAAGGCGAAATGAGTTCGCTTTTTCGAGACAAGGACGAACGAACGCCGTGCGGGGAAGGCGAGAAAGGGAGGCAAGAGCGGCAGAATGACCGGCCCGCGCGCAATTTCACTGGTTTTTTATTTTTAAATTTGTTATTGCTCTAAAATAATACTGATTTCAAAAAACGAAAACCATAATCGTCTAAAGTATTTATTAGGGAACACGTAAAAGAAATTTAATTACAATAATATTAAATAACTAGCAAATAAAACTGGTTTTTGCGGACCTTTACCCTACAGGAAGTCGTGAGGAATAACGCAGTAACTTAACAAGACAATATCTCGCAACGATGCGTCAGGGACCTAATTCAAAACTCGCATTGCACATCGAGCTGACACCATTTATTCACACCTATTCCTCAAGCCGTAAGATCTAAATTCCCATGAATGCCGACGACCTTAAATGTTACCATTGATGTACGTCCGTTGAGTTTCAATTAGTATCGTTTAAGGAAAGTTTCGGCTTCCTACTTGTAGGAAGGAAGCAGGAAAATTGGACATTGTCATATGATTACCTATGACAAGCTTGTTTACTGGACCTGCGAAGGAGATCTAGATTGTTGTTTGGACTTACACCGCCCTTATTCCATTAACGTACACTGATCGCTTCACCATAACCATTGTTAATTTGTTATGTATCGTCTCAGAATGACACATTTTAGCATTTTACCTTTTATGAAAAAACTACAGTTTTATTAATTTATTTATTGAGATACTAGCTGCTCCCCGCGGCTTCGCCCCCGTGGAAATCTATGTGTCAAATTGTTTAAATAATAAAAAGTATCCTATGTTAGACTCCTGGTTCTAAGCTACCTCTCCACCAATTTTCAGCTAAATCGGTCCAGCCGTTCTCGAGTTATAAGTGTTGTAACAAACACGACTTTCTTTTATATATATATAGATTAACATCATTACAGATTTTTTTATTAAGCCCTAAGGCGATGCTATATCTACTTAAACTAACTTATTTATTGGGTCTAATTTACAACATACATAACCAATTAATTTATGAATTTTTTTTAGTAACCTGCTGTTCCTTTTCCTTTCCTTTCCCTATTATGTAAACCATTCTATCAATATCTCCGTGCAAATAACACCGCACGCACTAGCTAGTGTTTATTTCATCTATGGACGATTCTGTGATGATACGAATATCATAGCGACGACTGATGTGGCGCGGTGGGCGAATGTCCGCCTGCGACGAAGGGGGTTGCGGGTTCAATTCCCGCCTCGGAACTATTGAGTGTACGATCTGCAGATATTTGTTCCGGGTGTTCTGGTCGTTATCTATGTATCATCAAAAAATATCTACAATCTATGTAATCTATTGTATTAAGTATATCAGTCATCTAGTACCATGTTGTTTTGGGAGATATCACTTTCAGTAAGGCCACCTATTGTATAAAACCTGAAGGACAGAATATATGTATATATTGTATATTATTCAAAATATCTATCACCACGCGGGTGAAACCGCGGGGCGCAGCTAGTAATCTATATATTTCAGTTGCCATGGGCGCCGCCAGCATATTGTAAAAATTTTAGCCCAACTATTTATTATTATATTAGCCCGGGGTGTCCCACTGCAGGGCAAAGGCCTCCCTCCCCTTCTTCCACTCATCTCGGATTTTTTGGTAATTTAGCCCAACTAAATTACCAAAAAATATTTTAACAGAGACCTTAAAACCTTTTATAATTAAATAAGAGGCACCTATACTTAATTAACATAGGTTTTTTTAAAGCTGTTCGTTCTCTCTACCTAATTAAAAATCAACAAATGATTGTACCGAAGAACCGACGGCCGGGCAAACGTGTTCTTGAGTGAGACCACGACGTAAACGTGACGTGTAGGACGCCCTCCGACCAGGTGGGATGACGACCTGCGAAAGACTGCAGGTAGATGCTGGAGATAGGGCGCTATGGCGCTCATTGGGGGAGGCCTATGTCCAGCAGTGGCCTAATATAGCTGATGATGATGATGAAATGATTGTACACGTCGTCCTATCTATGTAAAACAACTGTGTGAAACCTATTGTTAGAAAATAAATTCAAATGTGATCTAATAATAGTTGTACCTTTGCTACAATACAAAGTATAAAAGTTGCTACAACAACTTGCGCTAACCTCATTTAACTTTGAACGCAACAATATAAAATAAACTCCCGCGACAACAAAAACCACAAACATACCTGACGCATGATAAAAGTTCTACTATGTTGCCAAAGTACAACTAAGGCTCTAGACAGACGGACTGCATTTCAACTGCAATCCAACTGCAAATTGCAGTTCAGTTGCAGTTTGAATGCAATTGACATCACTGCAATAGAACTGCAAACCAACCGCGCAGTCCGATTGCAGTTCTATTGCATTGCACTCGTGTCAACTGCTTTCAAACTGCAATTGAACTGCAATTTGCGGTTGGATTGCGGTCCGTCTGTCTAGAGCCTAAATAGTCGCACTAACGAAGTCTGTGTAGTGTAGTTTCAACATCCAATCCTACTTTTAAATAATTTGTTATTGTTCATCCCACAGCTGGAAAAAAATCTACAACATATTTTTCTAGTTTACCTTTCTTTGGCTTTATCTTTGGCAATATTGTCCCGCTAATCCGACTAATATTATAAACGCGAAAGTTTGTGAGGATGTTTGTTGCTCTTTCACGCAAAAACTACTGAATGTATTTTGATGAAACTTCACAATAATATAGCTTACATATCAGAATAACACATAGGCTACAATTCATAAAGATTTAGTGTATAATATAAACATCTATCACAACGCGGGTGAAACCACGGGGCGCAGCTAGTAAAATATAAAATAATATTAAAAACAACATTAATTTTCTACATAATACATTAAAATAGATAAGGTTAAGTATCCCTTTTTTAACCTTTTATGAAAAATGTAACATATGTGAAACATATGTTTTTACTCTGGATTTTTAGTTAATGTAAATGTTAATGTAAAAGTTAGAAAACGAAATTTCAAGTTAATGAGATGTTTATTCAGTTCCAGTCTTTTTACCCTTTTTCACCCACTACGAACGTGATTTAAATAAAAATGGTAGGGCGTGCGTGAGTCAAACTAATTTATCGAGAGGGTTCCGTAAACCATACACTTTATGAACGGTGTATTCTGCGAGCTAACTTTAAACAAGAACCGTTTTAAAACTGTCGTTACCACTTGGTAAAATAAAATATTTTCGGCAATTACCTTGGCCCATAGAACTGTTAATATTTTGTCCCTAGGAAAATCTTAACACTCTAATCTAGGCTTATTTTTAACCAGGAGTGTAAAAATAAAAAAAATCTAGCTATAAATCGATTGTTCGTATGATTTTAAAAGAACGCTTATAAAAGCGCTTGCTGCCAAGTGAGTATACATTATTTTTTGTTGGGGACGTCATTGAATCTGGTCTCCTCGGAAGACCAGCGCTATAGAATGATCTGCTCTACCATCATAGCAAATGGTGAGTGGAGACAGATTTAGTCAGTTTATCTGTTAATTTATATGTGTACTATTCGCCTCTGTTCTGGCGAAATAAAAATAGTTTTACGTCTTTTACTTTACTATATCCAACCTCGCTAACGGGATTATTTCGCCCGATATCCTGTTGCGGAACCCTAAAAACAAATGAGATGTCTAATGAACAGGTCCCTTTACACCACAGGGCCTGTCTGTCAGATCCAACACTGTACTTATCGGTACTAATTGAATTCAAAGAAAGTTCTCTGTTGTAGAACAATCTAATCCAAGTAACTCAATAGTCAATACTCAATATATTTATTGTTGTCATCACATTGGCTTAATTAGTAGGTTCTTATGTATAGATTAGTATCACAATGTGAACCCTATTGGGCGTGAACAACAAGTGGAAGGCAGACCGAGGTTGTTTTTAATATGTAGGTACTAAGGTAAGTAGTACCTACTTGTCTAGTAATTTTAGTAATTATTATATTTTATTTGCCTTATCATAATGTCAGTTTTATTTATTTTTTTATTCTTATCATAATGTCAATTTGTCATTTAAAAATTCATTTATATCATAATAGCATTTGTCAATTAATAATTTCTTTAGTATTTTTATGAATAAGGTATCCGATTCTATGTCTTTTATTGCGTTTGGTAGTTTTTACTTTTTTTTACTTTTTGTTTGGTAGTTGTAACTGCGGGACTTAAGCTCTGGAGAATACGAAATACATGAGTAAATCGAGTATGGTGATATATAATAATAAGAATTTTAGGTAGTAACTTTAATTTTAAATGAATAATAATTATTCTTCTTTAATTATTTCATTATCAAAAAAATTCAAAGTTGCAAACACTTGTAGGAAAAATATAGCTATGAAAGTATAGGGCCTACTTAGTGTCACTCGGGCTGATGTCAGGATTCTTACTAATACATTACTCACTATTTATTCTTACTACTTACTACTCTTCAAATATCACACAAATCTGCTCAGGTTCAATCATAAGTATGGTGTACTAATAAACTCACATACATACCTTATAAATGAACAGCTCTGAAATATTCAGTAAACACCTTTTTAGGCAGTCGTATAAAAAATTACACGCGCACACACATCATCATCATCAGCCTATGTTAGACCACTGCTGGACATAGGCCTCCCCTAATTAGCGCCAAAGCGCCCTGTCTTCAGCTTGACGCATCCAACATCTGCCTAGATTTATAAGTATAATTTTTAAATCTGTAACTGCATTTAAATTTATATTGAGCCGATTTAGATTTTAAATCCCTACGATTTTGTAATGATCTCATTAGTTAAGGACTACGCAAGTGACTAATATTGACACTAGATGTAAACTAACTACAACAATCAACAATGATATAGATTTAATAATATAACTATTATTCTTATCATTTAATTATGTAACTATCTTTAAGAAAAAAAAATTAAGTCACATTTCAGGAATCAGTGGATTCTCCCACGTAAAATACAATTCCTGAAATAAAGTTTATACTAGTTCAGCTCCTATTTATTAATTTCTAATAAAAACATTGATATATTTCATAAAAAGATCTCTAAGAAATCCGTTACAAATGACGACCTTCAATTCGTATCAGATAAATAAAACCCACGTTTCATGAGAAGTGAATTTATAGGAAATTTATTTTTGAAGTTCACGTTCTATTTCTATTGAACTTGTAAGAAGAACTATTTTTATCTAATCCGTCCGGCATGAAATAGCTACCTAGATATCACTACATAGTATAAAACAAAGTCGCTTCCCGATGTCTGTCTGTCCCTAAGCTGCGTAACGGATTTTGATGCGGTTTTTTCAATAGATATAGTGATTCAAGAGGAAGGTTTACAAATCATTTGAAACATAGATTTCAACGCGGGCGAAGCCGCGGGGCGCACCTTGTAATTCTATAAATCGAAAAATATAATTTCACAGAATTATGCGCCCACTGATATCGGTGACGTGCCTCGTGACGTTGTTGTTGGTGTTAAGATCGGTTCACGTCTAACAAAGAATCGTCTATCGACATTGGAATGCTCTACTGGCTTTCAAAAGACATCTCAGAACCGATATGCCTCCGGAAGGTGCACTAGTACCTAGGTACAGTCACTGCCTTAAACAGTTACACAGATGGACGCTCAATAACCCATAAAACAAGACACCGCTGTTCTACCGACGCTTAACCTCGACTCCAGAAGGCGTTGAACAATAGGTACGAACTAGAACGCTAATTTCACCTCATACATAAACCTACTTCTAATACTCATGACGTGAATATAACATGACTGACACAATATTTGCATGCCTGCAAGCTAAATATTTAAATGACATATACATATAGCTTTAATAGACATGTACTGCAAATAAACGATTGATTGATTGAAACCTCTTCCAGACCTTCGGCTTGGTGTGGCGGCCGCCAGTTCAATTTGCAAGAAAAATCTGCATTCAAATATGGGCTATTCGTAATTTTAAGATACAGAGACAAAATGGCGTGCTGTTGCTTCAAGTGAGTTGTCTGTGCTCAGAAGCCGACAATATTAAATGCGTCTACTTTAATTAAAAGTAAAAATGATATTAATTGACATAAAAGACAGGCAATACGAGTCCGTATGCTCCCGAACTAGTTAAAAAATGTGTAATGTGGAACCAGTGGCTTCTCCAACTAACATAAAACTACACTTTTTAGTATTACGAGTTAAAGTCCATATTTGAATGCATATTTGTTCTGTACGGTCCAGATCTGCGACAATCTTAACTGAACTCTTGTTTCAGATGCGAAGGTCGACGTTGGGTCGCTGAGCTACAGGATTAAATAGAACTTACCGCTTGACGGTGCGTTCACAACTGATGGTGGTCCCTGGAACAGGGTGGAGCGCTGCGAGGGTGTCAGAGATGTCAGGGTTTCCAGGTTGTCACGGAGGGAGTCGAAGAACGAGCCTACGTCGTTGAGCACACCTGTTGGAAAGAGGTTTCCATTAGGTATGTTTAATTTCAACTCGGCAAACGTAGTGTAGGTCACCCTCAAGTCAGGTGGGATGACGACCTGAGAAGGATAGCAGGCAGATGCTGGATGCGGTAAGTTGAAGACAGGGTTCTATGGCGCTCATTAGGGCGGCGCCTATGTCCTGCAGTGGACTAATATAGGTTGATGATGATGATGATGATGATGGTAAATTTAGAGTGAGTCGTGGTTGAAATGTGCCAAAGAGTGGATATAGGTCCGTTTATATCTACAGACAAAGCGTGCCAGACACGTGCCTTGGCAGACAAAAAATATTATACAGTACAGAGTTTATAAACGTGCATCTACAGTGCATACACCGACAGACATCGGCCCTGGCGGAATGAATATTTAGTTATTTAATTGGTTCTCTGAGCTATAAGGCTAAGCAAATGTATAATGCATATACAATTATATAAAATAAACATATACCCCAAGAAAACAAAATATAGTAATTTTTATTCAGGCATGTTTTGGTGCAATTATCAACGTTTTCACCTCACAGTTTTATAAAGTTTTTCTACAAGGTTTTTATGTGGAGCAAATTTTTATTTATTTCTTATTATAAGGGAAACCAAAAAGGAGTTGCTTCGGTTACGACTTTCTAGGGGTGCTGATTGTTTCATAGAGTAATAAAAACGGGCGCTTCTGAGTTTATCGTTTTGTTTACTCTTTGCAGATAGGCCCTAGTTATCTTTATTTGTTTCTGGGCCAATGCTGTGTTACTTGTGAATTTATTGTGTTCCCAACTACCCACATCACATAAGCAGTCATGACTCATTCATGACACATCAAAAACAGGGATCGTAAACTGCTCGCATTTATAATAAATTTTTCTAAATTTTATAGTAAATACTAGATTCGCCCCGGGCCTCGTCCGCGTGTAAATCTATGTGTCAAATGGTTCATAAACCTTCCTCTTGAATCACTCTATCTATTAATTAAAACCGCATCAAAATCATAGTTTTAAAGATCTAACCATACATAGGGACAGACAGACAGCGGGAAGCAACTTTGTTTTATACTATGTAGTAACAACGTAGAACACATCGTACTACGTAGGTACTATGATTGTTCTGATTTTTCTTTTGCCGTGATTTGCCTGATTACTTTTTGCTGGTAGAGTCTAAGTCTAGAGATATTTGCGCGGCTGATTTTGCCGTAGGTTTAGAGATTTCGCTATTATTAGTACCGAGTCTTTTTGAAAGTCCCTGCTACTTGTTAACATGTTATTTAATGATGTTACGATTAATGAGTTGGTGGATCACAAACAACTCAAAGCGACTTAAGCAAACGACAATCAAAACTTTTTGCTAAATCAACTTTTTACCTGCGAAACGTGGGTTTTGTTATTCGAGTTTTTCTATGTGGTTGGTGAACATTCTTTATTTACACCATACATCTGCATCTTACGGCTCAAATTATTTTGATAAATGATATAGGTATGTATCAAAATACTCGTCTAGTCTCCTGAAAGCATAGTTGATTGAAGCCTGAATACTCCTTGCCTCCGTTTTGTAGGCCTTTGCCCTCTCATTTCGCGCAAACAAAGTGTAATGTAGTAGTAATGGAGTCGAGTTTTTTTAAAGTTTTCAATGACTCACTCAAAACAGCTAGCAACGCATCTTTTGTTTCATATAGTCGCTAAAGCTAGGCCACTATTGTGACACATAGATCAAAGATGTATGTTGGGTATTGTCACCGCCTTTTGTTTAGATTGAGTACCTACCAAGGTAAGTATTGTTTCATAGTGCAAGAAAGGACAGAATGTGTTACGTTCTGAGATTTTCTTGAAGATGCGACATCGAAAGGTATGAAAATCAAAACCACCTTATTTCTTATTTGACAATAATGAATACTAAATTTGACTTGTCTAAGTCCTTATTTCGTAAGCCTAAAGAAATAGGTACAGATTTTAAAATCTGAAAAATATTTACGAAAAGATTCCAATCTTGCTCTACATTAGTATGATATATGTCATCATCATTATCAGCCTATAGCAGTCCACTGCTGGACATAGGCCTCCCCCAATGAGCGCCATAGAGCCCTGTCTTCAGCCGTCGGTTCTTCGCGAGATATGGCCGGCTCACTGCCACTTCTTTTAATTCTTTGAGCTACGTCGATAACCTTGGTTCTCTGTCTAATAATACTATATGACTCCTTATACATATATATGTATATTGTAGCCAAAAGAAATAAACTTTTTGAAAATCTGAAAAATTCTAGAGCTATTTTAGAGCAAGCTACAAAAAACAACAAAAAAAAACAAAAAGCAACTACGAAAAGTTTCCAAGTTTTTTATCAATGTTTTTTATCTTTTGTTTTTTTCCAATTGATATAGGTATATCTTTCACAAGGTCCGTTTACTTAAACTCCCTATTATATCTGATTACACGCAAAATGTCCTTTATGATATATATCGGAAGAATATCCTATTTATCGCATAAAGAGCTTGACAAAAACCAACCAATTTATCTTTATCAGTTTTCACTTGATTGTCCCGCGGATGATCCAATAAATAACCCAAGCGTCATATTCAAGAGTATTCAGATGAAAATCTTATAATATCCTCCGATATTTTCAATAGGGATGTTTTCTCCTGCAAATAATTCTCATGAATTTATTGCTATAGATACGTAATGCCTGCTGCCATTTTGTTTTTACAGGCCGTATTTTTCCTACGTGCTGGATTGAAAGAAAGCGTTTTATTTTTAATGGAAATGGGATGTAATGGAGTACCTGTTTATGTTTTGAATAAAGAGAAGAATCAATTAAATGCCAATAAAGTGAGGAATCCGAAGATTCTATTGGTGGCTTTTCATCATTTTCTGTACCTAAACCTTTTTTTGTTAAGGTTCTGGTAGTAGGTAATATTTGACGTACGTATGAAAATATTATTAGAAATTATCTTTGATTGAGGCGTGATGTAATTTTATGATAAATTATGCCTGAAGGTTGTTTGTTAGGAAATGTTGAAAAAGTTAGTTTGTTTCTCTTCTTAGTTCTAGAGATTTTACAACAAAACTAAAAAAACTGTGTTAAAATAATCCCGGACAACGGACTGCGCGAGTTTGTTAAGAGTATATGTATTTGATATCCTTATCGAATGCTGCTGCGTGGGCTAAGCAGGCATACATTTGTCCCGCTACAAGAATCGAATCCGCATTTTATTTTGTCGTCATTGGGTCTTTGCCTACTGCGCTACAGAGCTAGTCGTAATGTAGTGTTCTACATTGCCTTATGTTAGTCCAGTGCTGGACATAGGCCTCCCCTAATAAAAGCCTTGGCCATAATCCTCACGATGGACATGCGGATTGGATACGTTCTGTGGTGGATCCAATCTGATAAGGCGCTGCTACCCGCAACCTGTTGGATATCCCTCACGGTATCCGCTTGAAGAGTTGGGGTGGTCTACTGTAAGCCGGCACCACTCGGCAGTGCTTACCGACCCCGATATATCTTGGGATTCTCTTCTTACCAAGCGCCGGCGTTGGCTGGCGCCGTCTGCGCCCCGAGTTCAGCGCCGTGGCCACCGCTGAACGCTTGGAGCTCGCCCTGTGGACAATAAATACCTCATTAAATATTTTCAAACTTACGAGCATCTCAACACATAATTATAATCACTAATAAAACGTGTAGGTATTTATCGCGTTTAATTACCTATTTTAGTCAACCCGTGCAGACCACGACAGTGTGAACCTGTTGAAACGTCGGGAAAAATTGATAAATAAACGCGATAAATACCCGTTGTATTAGTGCTTTTAAATACCTCATTATAAAGTCACTCATTAAACGTCTATGAAATATGAAGATATCTATTTAGATCATTACAAATTTACTAATAGAGAAACTATAACGTAATTTGAGTTCATTATTTTAATCTATAGGTATATATATAAATAAACCCCTATTTCTTCTGGTGACGCTATAACTTGAGAAAGGCTTTACCGATTTCATTCATATTTTTTTTAATGTTTTCCTATACTTTCTAGAAGGTATTACAAACAATTATGAGAATTACTATTTTCAAAACTTTACACGGACGTAGTTGCAATGCGCAGCTAGTTATATAATTTAGGTTTTGCTCTTGTTATATGTAAATCTTACTTGAACTCATCATCAGCGTCGTCGTAGTGGAACCCGGAGTCCACCTCGGGGGGCCTCGGCTCCCAGCGGGCGTAGGGACCGGGGGCCCACGGCTTAGAGACCAGCAGGCGCAGGAGGTCCATCGACTGGTCCTTGTAGTCCCGTTGCGCATTGCTCGTGAGGACTCCTGTAGAAGAGTTGAGAGAATATTTGATTTTATTTTTACAAAGTCTGTGTGCTTTAAGCTATATTGAAATATGTTTAGTAAGTAAGTAGAGCTTGTGTTTTTTGATCTTTGTAACCATTTTATTATTAAAACATACTTGTGAAATAATGTAGTACACACCGTGTGCTATCAGGATGGGATTATATCATTACGAACTAAAACAAAAAAAAAAAACTAAAGTGACAAGACATTTATTTTGGCAAGGCTCAAAGTACGAGTACGTAAACTATTTAATTTGACATGGTTCCATCCCATTCGAATAACGGGCGATTAGTAAATTGAAACATACTTATTTTCTTTCATAAAATGTCTGAGTTGCAAAAATCATCAATAAATAAATTTAAAAAAATTGTGAAGCATATTCTTTGTAAAAAGGCTTATTACAAAATATCAGATTATCTAGAAGATAAAAAAGCTTGGAACGAGTTTTGCTCCAACTCAAAATCTAACAACTTACAGATAAGCAAATCATATGTACTAGACACATAAGTTATGAACATAGTAGTGGTTTCTTCTCACTTCTTCCACTGGTGGACAAAAAATTGAAGTGAATATCAATATAATAATGAATAGTATAAAATATGACTTGTCTAAGTGCTTATTTGTAAGCCTAAAGAAATAAACGTTCATTTCATTTCATTTCAGCAAAATTGAAAAGAATAAAAACTAAACCGTATAAGCCCGCCACTTTTTTTAAATGAACCGATGCGTCCCCCCACAACCTACGAATGTCAAAATAGTGAATTGTTATTTCATCATCATGAACAGTCTATGTTAGTCCACTGCAAGACATAGGCCTCCCCAATAATCGCTACATGTCTTCAGCTTGCCGCATCATGCATCTGTCTGGTCCTTCGCAGGTCGTCATTCCACATGGCCGGAGAGCGTCCTACACTATATTTACCGAGTCGTGGTATCCAGTCAAGAACACGTTTACCCCAGCGGACGTCGGCTCTTCGCGAGATATGGCCGGCCCACTGCCATTTCAGCTTGCTATCTCTTAGAGTTATGTCGATAACTTTGTTTCTGTCTGAATGGTCGAGGACGTAGATGAATGCGTAAGGAAGCCCTACTCGGCTGTAGTTAGGTTATCCGGAGTTAAAATGATGATGATGATGGAGGCTAGGATAATGATCCTGTATGAGATCACGGATTCTTCTAACATGAGCTCTAATATAGCTCGCTAGATCGAACTTGGTCTTGAATACCCTACGGCATGTACCTATGGCAGTAGAGTTGGCCCGAGGACTTATATATGTATACCTACGTGTAGGAGGGCTTAGGTCTCTGTTTTCGTATCTTGCTTCCATTGTCTCGAGGCATGATGAATTATCCAGTACCCTGTCTCGAAAGTCTAGAAGTAATGAGAATCTTCAAACATAGTGACTCTGACTGATGCGGGCCCTTTGATTCTAGTTCTAACTTGTACCTATGTTTCAGATAACTTGCTTGCATTGTATTGTAAAATATTTCAATATCTATGTAGTATGCTAGTATGTATCAGGGTCGAGGTAAGTATTTATCAAGCAATGAAGTCTGTTTGTTTTCTATGTATAATTAAAATATACATATATCTATGCAATATAGGTATTATGTATATCAGTTATCTAGTTCCCATAGCAAAACTCCACTCAAGAACATATTACCCCAGCGGTTGTCGGTTCTTCGTGATATTATATGGCCGGCACACTGCCACTTCAGCCAGTTAATTCTTTGAGCTATGTCTAAACGTAATTATATTTAAAATAGTATTGTAAGTCGTTACTATCTACTAATCGAGGGCCTTTTGGGAAATACGTGCGAAAACCATTATCAAAGCACCATTTACTGTCATTTAACGACTCTAAACACAGGTTAAATTTATTTAGACAGTGTTTGTTGTACGCTAATGGTTTGGTTTACTTTTTACCCTAATGGTTATAGATAAGGGTTGTTTAGGGCTAAGTTAAACTGATTAAAAACTCTTGATGTCATGTATTTTGAGAATTTAATTGATTTATTTAGTCACTAAAGTATTAACGACCTAAAGTTTCTATTCAATTAAGCAGCAAAAAAAAAAAAAAATTTGGACACGCCCACAGTGGCATTAGAAAAGCTAGAGAACAAAAAAAGACACTTTTTTACCCATTATCCATAAAATTATTATTCTGGTTATTCCGCAAAGGTATACATGGAAAGACATCGGTTACTTTTGCCATGGAAAATACATGCGAAGCCGCGGGCAGATGCCGGTTTTGTCCATAATTCTAGACATCCACCTATCTGTTAACCTTCACACGTCATAATGGCGGTACAGATCCTAATGAAATTTGACATGAATTTAGATGTTAGGTAGGACATTATACTTGTTTTACTGACACATAACTGATTGAAACATTGGACTAATTGATGACTAATTGAAACAAATTTTAATACTTTTTCCGTTTGTGACCAATCAGAAAACCTTTTTGCGGTGACTGGTTGTTGCCTAAATCACCTAAATCTACCGGAATACGTGCGAAGCCGTAGGAGTCAGCTAGTTACCTATCATTTATGTACCCAAAACAAGGATTTATTAAAGTTAGGTAGTAAAAATAAATTTAGCCCTTAGTTCCGGCGAAGCAAGTTGAAGACAATAACTTCTAATTATTCCAGTTAAGTTAGTCAGTGTTTCCAAGATTTTCATTATAATTATGATAAAATAATTTATTATTGCAGTTTAGAAGACGACCGACTCATAATTTATTTTTAATATTAGCGAAGTGGGATATAATATAGGAAATAATGAATAATAACCGGCCAAGTGTGAGTTCAACTTGTACTTTCACCTCGGCCACATATGTAAAAGATCATGGGCTCAATTAGAGAAAAAAAAAAAAACAGCTCGACAGACAGCGGGAAGCGACTTTATTTTATACTATGTAGTGATACGAATGTCAATAAAATCCAGGCAGGACATAGTATGCATTTGCTTTGGCATAACCGACTCCTAATTAAGTCTCACTGGACCTCGTTTTTGACATTTCAAGCCCAGCCTGGACTTCGACTGTCACTTTCGTATTGTGTAACTAGCTGACACATGCTGGGCTTGAAATGTCAAAAACAAAGTCCAGTGAGACTTAGACAATAAGGCTGCAGGTCCACGTGTTATCGTTTCTTTTCCACATCTGTCAATCCTATGCATTTGCTTAGGCATAATCTGCGATCACAAATCTATCTAGATGTCGGGTCGGCACAAAACATCCAAACATCGTCTCCGTAAATAAGAGCGCACTTGTATAATGTGAGCTCTTCTTTTGTTTAGTTCGATTGAAAAACAGCCAACGCAAACACGTGTCATAATCACAATGCCGCAAAAATTTGCAAAAATAAAAATAAAATATTATTTGTTAGTTTAAAAACCATTTCAAACGGAATATTTACCATGATTTGATTTGTTTTCAGTTGTTCCGTGATCATGGCGCATGAAACTGTGCCGAAATATTGGAAAACTCAAAAATCAAATGATGGTAAATATCCCGTTTTAAATGACTTAAGTGTTAATAACTATGTGTATATATATAGTTTCAAAAGTTTTATTGTTAGTTTAAAGCTTATTCTACATTTACTTACCTCAAATGCGCTCTCATTTACGGAGACGGCTTTTAGCTTTGATTTTGTTTGTGACCCAAAATCTAGTATTTGTAATCGCAGGGCATAACCGACTCTAATAAGGTCCACGTGTATGCTATCGCTTCTTTTGCCCATCCGTCAATCCTCCGACAGAACACAGAATGCATTTGTACACCTGTTTTACCATTGTGTACGGAACATCAGCCTCCATCAATCTACCAGAATGACGTGGAGAATAAAACGAAGTGGGGTGCATCCTGCTTTAATGGATGTAGGTGAGTATAATACTTCGTTGGACGCAGGTAAGTGCTGTATGAAGGAGGTTCTTATCTAGGGCATTTTATTTTATGGAATAAAAGGCATTTAGGTAGGTATAAGATAAGTGCAGGGTTGTTAAAGTAGTAGTAGTAGTAAAGATTTTTATTTTGTCAGAATAGAGACTCTTATAAATTAAACTTAGAAGAAGACAGAAACTGAGAAAATCGGTTTCCAGTCTCAGCATGTGCTATGGTAGAGCAGATCGTACCATAGCGCTGGTCTTCCGTGGTGACCGAGGTGCGCAAGGTGGCCTAATACAAGAAGGAACAAAACTAAAATGTAAATTAATTAACAGAAACTAAAACTATGTAAACAATATTATTCATATTATTATTTATAATTGCTTAAAATTTATAATAGGTATATAAATTCTAGAATTATCTTTGTGCATTTCAAATAAAATAAAATAAACCGAGGTTACTGTTGTGGTGTCGCAGCGTAAGAATATTTCACCATTTAACGTAGGCTGTAGGTGTGGTATTAATCGTAAGAGGCGACCAAGGGATCTTTTCTTATCTGGGGAAAATTGGAATAAAAAAAACTATACAAGTTTTCCCCCTTGAAGATCCCTCTTAGGGGGGAAACTGGAATTGTTTTAATTCTATTGCAGATTTCTTGTAATTCTTTATTGTACACTAAAAACTTAAAAATAACTTAACTAAAAAAGATATGTATGTACATAGGCGAGCTTAACCCTAATAAAGAGTTTTCTTACAGCAAAACCTTAGGTTTAAAAGAGAAGCGATATAACATATACAATAATACGGGAAGAGATTTCTGTTTTAAAGATAACGTCTCACGATCACCTCTCGATACAATCGTTAACCGGAATAAGGCTCATGTTTTGGAAACCAGAGTAAGTTCTTTTCAGTGTTTAGGTTTAATAAGGAAAAAAAACATTTCTAATTTAAGTTTGATATTAAAAAAAATTATAAACACCCAGACTCGGATTTTATTAATAACATGATAGAATAGGGTAATTTTGTCCCGCTACGGGAATCGATCCGCAACTATCTATAACTCAGGCAGCCGGGGACCTGCGCTACAGAGGAACAATAAGAGATAGGAAGGAACAATAACTATTAGACTTATTAATTATTTTGAGAAACTTGAAAGAATAAGCACAACTTGCCTTTTCTTCCGCTGATATACAGGGATTTTATAAATTCAACAGGGGTCCCAAAGGGTTCGCGCAAAGAAATATTAGGTATAAAAGGAACTCTCGGAAAATTTAATTCTTCAGCTACAGGTAAAGCATACAAAACAAACTTTTTGGTGATCCTGAAATATCCTAAACACACAAAATAAAACAGAACAACTGTAAAATTCAACTGGTTTTGCGTCACAAAGCTTCGTGACTTTGCTTAAAAACCCTGCCTTATTCTTTTACTCGATATTTATGCATATTAAAAAACTATACACCGACTTCAAATGCCGAGATACCTAGTGAAAATGGGTTTTGATTTGCGCGATATAATTTTAAAAGTGGCGACATCTAGTTAAAATTCGAGTCTAATTTAGTTTGATGAGGGATGGATGACACATGGATAGAACGAGGAATGAAAAGAACTATGTCCAAGAAAAAAAAAAACTATACACCGACTTCAAATGCGGAGATACCTAGTGAAAATGGGTTTTGATTTGCGCGATATAATTTTAAAAGTGGCGACATCTAGTTAAAATTCGAGTCTAATTTAGTTTGATGAGTGATGGATGACACATGGATAGAACGAGGAATGAAAAGAACTCTTGTTTACGCCCGTTGCTATGGAAACCATTTGTTACTAGTGCTTGAACAATGTAATGTCAAGGGTAAAAAAACAGCCTTATACTAGGTACCTACCTACTACTGCTAATCTATTAAGAATTAGCGAAAATATCACCGAAATTGTTGTAGCTAGCCGTGATTTTTCTAAAGTGTTAGGTAGGTATGTTGTTTTTTAATTTTGCTGAAATAAAACTAATTCCTCAATAATAAATTGATTATTTAATAATAATAAATGAGGCAGCGTTTTTAATATAAGTATGTTAATTAATATATTATTTATAGGATCACTCTATAGACAGAATTGAAATAATTTTTAAAATCGGTCCATAGGTAGGTAATTCGCGGAGAAATCGACGAACATTTTTTTTTTTTTTTTTCATCCATTTTTGTCTACAATCGGCTGTTCAGCCATAATTAGACGCGGTCTCGGGTGGGATACTCAGGTGCCATTTCCAATGAAAGGCACCATCTCTAGACTTGAATACTTTAGTTCCTTCAAATCGACGAACATACATAAAAAATACATACATCCGTATAATGATAAATCAGGACGGCAGACTGACACGACCGGGGAGCGGTCAGGTGCTGGACCAACGGCCGCGAACATAAATCTACCTACTCACATCATTATTTAAGCATAGGTGTTAGATTTGGTATAAGCTTAGAGGTTAAAGTTACATGTGAAAGGCGCAGCAATTTATTTATAAATTATAATAATATTAACTAGTATTTATAGGTAATAACACAGTTATCGGATAATTTATACAATATCATGCAAAAGAATCAAATTAATTTCATTAATAACTCGGAAGGTATGTATGTAACTTAATTATTCAGGTAGTCAAATAGTAATAGTTTCATTCAGAACAAAGCTCATCAATGAAATCCATGAAACACGAAACACCTTGATTTTCCGTTCGGCCTATCATAAAGTCATATTACCTTACCTACCTTCGTCATATTAGAATCAGATAGCAAGACGAATGTGACGAGTTGGAACCCTTTGAGTTAGAACTTGACCCTTTTTGGCGTGAATGATTGTCCTTTCCTTGGATTGAGTTACAAAAGTGAGGGTAGGTTGAATAGGGGGCAATCGACAGGCTCCCGTGTGTTTAATTAATAAAAACTATGAACCGACTTCAAGTTCCTAAATAATGATAATGGGTTTAAAAGTCTTAGTTTTAAAAAAATTATCATCGAAATCGGATCGATCGATATTGAGTTATTCGCGCACATACAATGCAAGGTAGTGTAGTGTATAAAACGGTTAAAACGTCGTAAAAAATAGTTATATAAACGCGATAAATACCCGTGAATAGTTATTATACTAAATTTATGTACTATTGTGAGGACGGAAAAAACAATGGAAATCCATGTGGCGCTATAAGTGAGAACGTTTGCTTGATTTGTTGATTTTGACAGTTATGAATACCTACATTAATTTGTATTATTATAATACAATTTATTATATTTATTTATGTTACGTTTTAATACAACATAACTTATTACAAAATAATTAATATTGTACCCACAGTGTAGAAATTTTATTGCAAAAAATGGCGCTAAAATCAAGATGGCGGATATATAGCTTAAAAAAGATCTTTGGATAATTCCGAGTGGTCTCATCTATCCTTACTGCTCCTTGTTGGAAACATAGACCCAGTTCTCAGTTAGTTTATAAATACTATACATCAGTAGAGGCGTTTGGCTGGTATTAGAGAAGTTTGTAGCCAATGGCATCCGGGGCCCACTAGAGTAGAGATTCAGGCGTTACGCGTTTGATTCAGAATAGGGTTGCAAACTCTGACCATAACCCGACTTTTGTGGTGAATTATTCAACTATATTGAACCTTTATTCATGAATGAGCATTTATTTGTCTGATTGAAATTGTTGCCTGCATTGTTAAGATTGTGAACCCATTTGGTCTTTTTGAGATCCAACAAGCGTTTCGTTCAACAGGCCACAACTATGACTGCTAATGTCATAATAACTGACAGAAATTGACAGCCCCGTGCTCCCTTTCAGACCAATGACACGATGTCTGAATAAAGAGCCTTGCGCTTTGTTGATGATGTAATAAACCCTGCACCTATTTATTTCTCACAGCCAATTATCCCCGACGGCGTATAAAACAAAGGGGTACCTTTGGGTGCCTACGTACCCCGTAATTAGCTAGCTAGTCAACAAGGTATAATGTGCACCTACGCTCACAAAGCCCTACCTACGTATTACGTACCCCATTGATGGGGACATAATACGGAGGCTTTGGTTTGGCTTTGACGCTGGAGCGTCAGATAATTTATGTCTTGGATTAATAAGGGAAAATGAGCATTGTCTTGAAGACCGAGGAAAAATAAGACACCTTGCTTATAACTTATAATTGTAACGAGCGGTCATATTGACTCCCAACAGATTTTTCCACCGAGACCAGAAAAAAACTGACGAACTTAATTTGTAAGTGTTATTTTTTAACGATAAACTTTAGTAAATTTTAAGTTTTTGCGCGTCATTTTCTCAAATGTTTTTGCATACCGACCGACTAACGGTCAAGCATTGTTGATGCATAAAATGTATTTACTTGTTATCTAACATAACACAGGTTTTGACACATACTGTTTTTAAATCTTTACCACATTGAAAAGCAAAAAAATGGTTTCATTAGAAGCCTTCGTTAAAAATACACTTTTCGACTAGAATAGTGAATAGCATCTTGTAAAAGTACAAAAATATGAATACTTTGCAAAATCTCAAAGGTCCAATGTCACCGTTGCAATTGAACGCGTTCACGAACTCAGCGCATTTTACCGACATAAAGTTGATCCGATTCAAGCGCTAAACCGAGTTCAAGAGCTGTAATATCACACAATTTGTGAATTTAAACTCGATCAAGCTGAACTGAGTTTCAATCTAAGTTCTGGCAGTAAACGGTAAAATGGGACCTAAGAGTTAAGAAAACCCTACGTCTAATGTCCTCCTTTTTACAAAAATAACTCACTAGGTATAGGAAAAACCATTCGTCGTAAATAGTCTCTGTTTATTCTCACACGTGTAAAAGGTGAACATTTAATTATGAAATGTATTGTAGACGCTAATGAATTAGGTACCTATTGTCTATCATTATTATGGAAGCCACGCTGGCAACCCACACACACAGCGCTATTAATTTATGCTCTGGCTTTTTGTTTCCTAGCTAATGGGAATTTGGAAGATAATTTATATCATATATACGCATATTTATATTTTGGTGGGTCTCCTTATCCTCCACTGGAATATGCCGCTCCCCAAAGGGGGCTATAATTACCATGCGACATCCATGAGCTGATTTGATGGGGTCGATTCTTACGTCGCGAGTGTCAGCTTATTCAATTTTCGTAATTACCCTGTTGATTTACCTTGTTGACTACATATTGTATTAACAAAGCTTGTCATCATCATCATCAACCTATGTTAGTCCACAGCTGAACATAGGCCTCCCCTAATGGCGGTTGTCGGTTTTTCACGAGATATGGCCGGCTTACTGTCACTTCAGCTTGTTAATTCTTAGAGCTATGCCGATAACTTTGGTTATCTGTCGGATGTACCTATCTATTCGTTACGAATCCATCCTTCAGAGAGACTCCCAGCATAGCTCTTTCCAAAGCTCGCGTATTAACAAAGCTTGTCAGGATGTTTAAAAATATCACATGTCCAAACACCCTCTTTTCTATGTGTGGAAATCGACATATATCGTACAAAAGACGATGGGTTCAAAGCTAGTTCATATCCAAGTGCTTCCTCGACATTTCACACACAATACAACCTCCCAGGCAACAGTTATTTAAAAATAAATCTTTCCCATTGAAAATATCGAACGAGATGGAACTTTAAGCCATACAATACAGTTTGCTTTTCTCAGCGTTGTATGCGAGAGGTTTTAACTGTTTACTTGCATTTATCTTTACGTACGTAGGTACTTTTTCGCTCGTGACTTTTAATTTGATGCGAGATTTTATTATCTTTTATTCTTGTCTTGTGTGATATAATAAAGTGTTTTCAATTTATCCATTTTTCTTCTTTCTTTCGTATTCTGGCATATAAAACTTGAATACCTACTAAACTTCGCTTTAGAATCTAAGATATTTTAAGTCAATATATACTTAACCAGAACTGATACTAATAGCCGAAAATACAATGTGACAATGCAAGGTTATCAGTAAACTAAAACAGAAACTTCAACAACGAATAATCTCAATCTAATCGAAAAATGTTTAAATGTGAATTCGAAAACGAACGAGAGATCAATTTAATGTTGAATGGAAGCTTGTAATGAGACGCGTGTATATGTTAGAGTGTTTATGGACAAATAACTTATGTATAAACATTTGTGCAAAGGGCGGGAATCAAACCCGTAACTAAATGGTTTCGTGTTGAAATGAGCGAAGGCCTGAAACGCATCTGCGTTCGTCGTGCCACAAAGTTGATTGGATAAAACTGCAAGAAGTAAAAATAAACTTGTTATCATTTCATTGCATTTATTGCAAGTAATATGGTCATACATAATACAAGGTATGGCACATTGGCAAGCAGGTTCCTATAAAATGTAATTTTTAAATGATTTTACTTAAGTTATAAAATATGAACATGTTATGTATCTATAGGTAGGTAGACAACTTATAGGTAAGTAGACTAGATAAGTAAGTACCAACTAGAAAAGTCGTTCCATGCTATCATGAAAATCCAATATCTGTAGTAAACTCCGGAATCGCTTCTCAGATACAATACTATAGGTGTTGAATAAACTTAAATAACGATGACTCGCCGGGCGAAGGTCCGCCTGCGACGGAGGAGGTCGCTGGTTTGATTCCCGCCTTGGGACAAATGTTTATACGATTTGCAAATTTTTCCGTGTATTCCGGGTATTGTAAATGCATGATAAACAATATCTTTGTGTTTGTATTATATTATGTTTATAAGTCATCTAGTACCCATAAACACAAGTTTTGGGGCTAAAAAACGCGATAAACACCCGTTATGTACTACTCTTATGTGTTCAGATTGCGTCAGTTTAAAAATGTTTATAACCTAAATAAATTCCTTGGGTTTTTCACATTAATTGATATAGCTGTGACAGAAAGACAGACGGTTAGAAGAAAATTATAATTTATTTCCATTTGGCACCGGATACCTAAATTGCTTGTGAATTATAGCTCATTGCTTAATTCTTACGATTATGCAAAATGCAACGCCATTTTTAGGTCGAGGGGCGACTATTTTAAGGCTTTCTTGAGTCGGTCTCAATTATGGCTAAATGTGAAAAATAATTTGATCTGTCACATGCTAAAGGCATCTTAATTGTTTTTATAGTGATAATAACCCACACTACGAAAATTCTAATATCTGAGTCAATCATTTTAGGGATATATTCATTACATTTAAGGACTGGAATATGTGTTGATTTTATTAGAAACTAGCTGCTCCCCGCGGCTTCGCCCCCGTGGAAATCTATGTGTCAAATTGTTTAAATGATAAAAATCCTATGTTAAATAAAAGTCCTATGTTAGACTCCTGGTTCTAAGCTACCTCTCCACCAATTTTCAGCTAAATCGGTCCAGCCGTTCTCGAGTTATAAGTGTTGTAACAAACACGACTTTCGTTTATATATATAGATTAGAAAACTCCATGAACAAAACTGTCGACGCTATAATGCGTCCACCTCACAAAATATAGAGTAAATAGGACTTTGTGATCAAGATTTGTAACCAATAAGCTAATTATTAGCAATATACATCAAAAATTTAATAGAAAATGACGAAAATCGATTCTTTATTTGAAATGTTTAATATTGATGATAGAAGTCATAAACCCAGAGACCACAGAGATCTACGCATAGTAAGAAGTTGCACGTTTAAACAAAATTGAATATTCTTTACCACGGGGATAAAACAATGACTAACGGGAGGCCTAAGTCCAGCTGTGGACTAACATAGGCTGATGACGATGATGGAGTAGAGAGAGAGTTAACTGTCGAAGTAGAGATTTCAGTTTTACGGCTGACCTGATTGTTTTGCTATCTCAGCGGGTTAGGGGACAATATTATGGTTTACGATGCCAATATCAGTCGTTAACTATGTTAATCAATATCTAATGGCTCATGAAGACCCCACCGTGTGGGAAATAGACAGGAAGAGAGACTATTATTAAAACTTTTGAAATTATCAAGAGATACTAAAAAATCAGGACCAACAGAGACCAATAAAAAGGTTTTAAAGGTACGTTAAGTACTTATATAATTTTTTCTAAGTTACACCCGTCACTAGACCTTAAACTAAATATTTTTGAAGATGGTTCAGTCTCGCATCATCATTTAGTTATTAACACTAAAGTCATTTAAAACGGGATTTTTACCGTGATTTGATTTTTGAGTTTTCCAATATTTCGACACAGTTTCATGCGCCACGATCACGGAATAACTGAAGGCACTGCGAGTAAGTTTTTATGAGCAGGCATACTCGATTTTTGTGTTTTGCTATATAGGAAAACTCAAAAATAATATCATGGTACCTAAATATCCCGTTGTAATGGCTTTAGAGAATAATCTTTCCCAACACCTTACGACCTTTGTGGCATAGGGCGCGGTGGGCGAAAGTCCATTTGTGACACAGGTTTCAGTTTCGATTCTCGCTAAGGGCTTTTCTTTATGATCTGCAAATATTGTTCTAGGTAAAAACCTCGACAAACCCCTAGGGAATTTCTATGAAAAATTTTCAAAAATATTCCTTAAATGTTAAATGATCTATTTAATATTAAACCAAAGAATTTGTAAAATATAAGATTTTGTGTCCAGACCCAGGCCAAACCCCCAGGCGTTTTCTATGAAAAATATTCAAGTATTAGTATAATCACTACATAGTATAAAACAAAGTCGCTTACCGCTGTCTGTCTGTCCCTATGTATACTTTAAAACTACAACGGATTTTGATGCGTTTTTTTTAATAGATGAGTGATTCAAGAGGGAGGTTTATAAACCATTTGACACGTAGATTTCTACGCGGGCGAAGGAACGAGGCTCAGCTAGTTACTATATATGTATTTTAGGGCTCTGTGTGAGCAGTCCAGCATTACCTACCTCAACCTACTCGTAACCCACAAGATTGGCCGCCACTTTCCGTGAATTATTCAAAATAATTTTACCTAAACGCAGGATATTTTAGCTCAAAGTCGAGTTTAAAATCCTGAGAAAAGAATATGAAACATTTTTATCCCGGAAGTTGATTTAATCAACTTAGTTATGAATAAAACAGGAAGTCGGAGAAAGTGCGTCAATGTTACGTAAAAAGACTAGCACGTGTATCGCTGGCGTTATTTTTAGTTTACGTCGTCTCGGTGAACTATGGCAATTAAACTATAGTTTCATAATTTATTTAACACATTTAATGCTCAGGTAGTACTCCTGTTTCCGCATTTGGACTCCAGTCGGTCCTTTATGCATGTGTTTGCTAGCATAGCCAGCCAAGCTCCGTCCAGAAGCGCAGAATCTTCCTGGGGTCTTCGCAGTCTTCGCAGAGCATTGAATGCTCAGTCTCTGTTCAATGTTCAATCTACAGCAGCGAGAACACATCCATGTGAGTCATGGGCATTGGAAGTGCTAAGCCTCTCACCAACACAAATTATTATAGTAAAGAAAACGTAGACTTACAAATCCTGCAAATCCTTCGAAGGCAAACCCGTGGTTTAAGATGGTTAAAAGCTTTCGTAGGCTTCTCTTACAATGAAATAGACACGCCGACTTACGAGATTAAGAATTTGAATCGTAATCAGGGGATCTAACTATACCTAGTTATAGGTACATGAATTCATAGCGGGGTTCAAGACTTTAGCGGTTGAAATTTGGTGCGTAGTTTTATCTAAGCATATATAGGGACAAACAAACAGCGGGAAGAGACTTTGTTTTATACTATCTATAGTCTATCCATCCAGAGTGTAGAATGTTTGTAAACATAAGAAATTAGCTGATTTTTAGGGTTATCACCACGGAATGATGCAGGCCTAATAGAATTCTAATGATTTCACATATACATTATATTAGATTTATTACTTTTTATAATCCTGACGTCAATTCTATGCAGAATCTAATTATTTCAATTTACAAATCGCCATTATGTGGTCAAAAACAAAGATTATAATCACTAGAGATTTTTTGTCTTTGTAACAGTGCCATCCCTAACGAATCTCAGTTTTGACGTCCCGTGTTGCAAACAGTTGGTTACTTTTTAACTACGATTTCGAATCAAGGATAGCACTATGACCATACATATTTCTGACAGAGAGTAGATATTATTTTAATTTAGCCGGATTATTTAAGCCTGCATATTTGCTTAGCGACAATCAGTCCAAAAGTTATGAATTCTTCCAATTTCATCAATAATGTTTAGTGCTTCAAGGAAAATACTTTAAACAGGCACTTATTTACATCTATATATAGATAAAATTTTTAGTCATATTTCATAATTCTTTAGCTTTTATTCCACTCTATAAGGATAGGTATGATAAAAGTAGGCTGATATCACAGGGATGCTTTGTTTATGCCATTTAATTATCTACATCAAATATCACCAGCCCAGTAAGGCACCCCCATCAAAGCTCAAGATGTGACCTAAATAAAAAAATGTTTTTCACCTCTACATCAGCTGATTGAACTGTCAGTGGCTCTGTTTACAAACATTCTACATTCTGGATGGATAGACTATAGTGGTTATACTCCGTGCAAATAGCATCCTGTCCGCACTATCGTAATCTCAAATACTCTACTTTTACATAGTAAAGTGATTTTAATACGAGTATGTAGTGATTCACTGTGGAGACGCCATCGGCATAAATAAAGATCTCTGGCATGGATATCTGCAGAAATGACGTTCAAGTGCATGCTACACCACAAAAATGTATACAAATCCTTTCGCTCCGTACGCTCCGATTCCGACCCAGTGGACGCGTAGCTTTACTTTCACAAAGACCCAATTTTGACAACGCGCGATTTGTATATGTTTGTCTGTCCATTTGTATGCTTAGATCTTTAAAACTACGCAACGGATATTGATGCGTTTTTTTTTTGCGATTTGACACATAGATTTCCACGCGGGCGAAGCCGCGGGGCGTAGCTAGTGAAATATAAAATATATACTTTGACAAGGTTCTGTCCTGTGCCAAACTGATAGAGTAGCTGAGTATACCTGCCTTGTTAAGGAGGTTCCTATCTCTAATATAATAACAACGTAGAATGGAGCCCCGAACATAATGTCCTTACTTTACGAGTGTTGCCACTGTGGGGATAATTCGTGAGCTTATTTTTTCTTCACATAACGAAGGTCGGGCCTTTTTTCGTAGGTAATGTAATGAAGAACAGTTTATAAGACCAATTATTTTAAAGACTTGAGAAGCTTTGTTAGTTTTCGTATGAGAGCCATCTTCAAGGTTTGAATTTTGACATGACTGACGAAAGCAATGTGGGCCATTTTTATTACTTACTCATTAAATACACTAATTAATTGTCATTATATACAAATAAACATTACCTACATACTAAAACAAACACATACATTAAATAAAAATAAAAGAGTGAAATTAGCAATGCTAAAAGCCGGATGTTTGTCTGCGGAACGTAGGAGTAAGCTGCTACGATCTTTGCTTTGCTGCCCACACTGTTGGAATACTCATAAATAATTACTTAATATATAATACATTATAGTACTCACTTGAGGAAAAAACATAGCTGATTCCCGAGGAAAAAACACCTTATAGGATCACACATCACCTACCAAAAAAACATGAAATATTTTTTTTGATAATTGAAATGATTCATCTACCTCCTTTGATAATATGTGCGTTAAACGCAATTGTTTTTCGAAGTCGCCTAGTAGTATTCCAAGCGGCTCAAAGAAGGCTTTCTACTCCATAGATTACCTCAATGATGTTAATGCTTGGCCAGATGTCGCTCAGTTTCGCACCGACAATAGTATGTAAATAATTTAATGTAGTGCGTAGCTTACTTAAATATTGACATGTATTTAATTACATTAAATAAAATAAATAATGCTGGACAATTCACACAGCATTATCTAGCCCCATGGTAAGCAAAGCTTGTGTTATGGGTACTAGATAACTGATATACATAATACAATACATTACATAGATATATTTTTTTTATTATACATAGAAAACGACCAGAACACCCGGAACAAATATCTGCAGATCGTACACACAATTGTTCCGAGGTTCATTATATTTAGACTTATAAAAAATATGCAAATAACTATGTATTAGACATATTAGAGATGAACATACTAGTGGTTTCTTTACACATCTTCCACTAGTGGACAAAAAATTTAAGTGAGCGGTATTTTTTTTTTTTAATTTGTAGTTTAAAATATGACTTCTCTAAGTTTTTATTTTGTAAGCCTAAAGAAATAAAATACTATTGTCTTTGACTTTGCAAATGTGGTTCTTTTGGTCGTTTGTAATCACATGGATTTGTCTAAGGCATTGGATTTCGTGATGGTGAAGGGATTAGTCGCTGAATAAATTGTGACTATTTTCCTAAACGCACGTTTCGGTTTTCTTTGTTTGGTAAGACAAGGGATGTGAAGTGGTTCATCATCATCATCATCATCAGCCTATAGCAGTCCACTGCTGGACATAGGCCTCCCCCAATGAGCGCCATAGCGCCCTGTCTTCAGCTTGCCGCATCCAGCATCTACCTGCAGTCTTTCGCAGGTCGTCATCCCACCTGGTCGGAGGGCGTCCTACACTACGTTTACCGAGTCGTGGTCTCCACTCAAGGACACGTTTGCCCCATCGGCCGTCGGTTCTTCGCGAGATATGGCCGGCCCACTGCCACTTCAGCTTGCTAATTCTTTGAGCTATGTCGATAACCTTGGTTCTCTATCGGATGTATTCGTTACGAATCCTATCCTTCAGAGAAACTCCGAGCATAGCTCTTTCCATAGCTCGCTGAGCGACTTTGAACTGGTGGACCAGCCCTATCGTGAGTGTCCACGTCTCAGCTCCGTAGTTCATAACGGGTAGGACGCACGGTTAGGAAGTGGTTCAAGGTGGGTTCAAATTAAGTGTGAATAATTTGAAACCAGTTTGAGAATTTAGGTTAAAATTAATTGCTTTAGATACGTCACAAGCTGCAAAGGGGGTGTAAAGTTAAACAAAGTCTAGGAAAATTTGATTTGTTGCATATTACTACGTTAGTATTATATTAAAATATTATCATGAATTACGGTCTGTTAAAGTATGTTAAGTAAGGGCTTCTGTCGGATGGTCAGAATGGCGTCCTAAGTTAAATAGATACTTAGATAGATAGATAGAAAACTTAGGATTGGTGTTATGCTTTAAGAATAGATTTTATTCAGAAACCAAACTGTTTGACTTAAAACGGTCCAAATCAGAGCTCACTTAACCCAACCTGTTGCTCTACGTAACAGGTGTGTAACTTGGAACTTTCTAAAACTACTTAGGTATTTGTTTAGGCCCACGTGTTTACTGAAATAAGTTCCAACTTATTTATTTTTCCGGCTGGTGGGCATGTGATTTGTTTGTGTATTTTTTGGGGTTGTGTGGTTGTACAAAGAACCCTGTGTATTTTATTTACCTTACCGTGGTAATATAATGTTTTATATTAATTTTGGGAAAGTTGGATTCAATCTGTTTGCTTGATATTTGTGTTACCACCTAGGCTGGAAGGATCTTAATAAACCAAAGAAGGGATAATACTACCATTAGAGCTGCCCTAGTACCTATGTAATGTATTGTATTATGTATATCAGTTATCTAGTATAACACAAGCTTTGCTTAACATGGGGCTGGATAATGCTGTGTGAATTGTCCAGCATTATTTATTTATTTATTTATTATCACTACATAGTATAAAACAAAGTCGCTTCCCGCTGCCTGTCTATCCCTATGTATGCTTAGATCTTTAAAACTACGGGATTTTGATGCAGTTTTTTTATAGATAGAGTGATTCAAGCGGTAGGTTTATAAACCATTTAGCACATTGATTACCACGCGGGCGAAGCCGCGGGGTGCAGCTAGTTTTCCATAAACAATATTGACCAGCGTTACTAGGGTAGCATAAACGTGAAGGAGATATAGTATATTTGATTTTACCAGTGAATCTCCAATTATGTTCTAGGCTACTATGGAGCCCTGCAGTGATATGGGTTCGTTTTGTTTCCCAGATTTCCTTAAGGCGGTACCCCGAGGCACACCAGCGCCGCCACCTATTTCATCTTATTCTTACGTTGAACAGAGCAAATTTCATTGGGCAGTTTGTAAAACCTATTATAAGCTTTTTAAATCCTTTGTAATCGTTTTATTTTGTAAAGTTTAGATAGAGATGCGAAAATAGAATTTGGTGGCCACTTAGGGCAACTTACGAAGTTGCCCTAAGTGGCCACCAAATTCTATCTCTGCCTTAACTATACAAAATAAAATTACCAATCATATTTTTAAAGTTTGCTTTGTTCAACATTTAAGATGAAATAGGGGGCGACACTTGTGTGCCTCGGGGTACCACCTTAATCGTCTTTCACAGTTTTTAATCTTCTACTGTTCGTACAATATCAATTTAAAAATGTAAATGCAAAGGCCCAAGGGGCTTTATTTGGTAAAATATCTTCCGGCTTGGTTTAAATTGGGCCAAGGCCAGGCTTAGGTTATTGCGGTGTCATGAATCCCAGTAGTAATTAAGCTTAGTGCAAGCATAGTTCGTAATTTTTTCGGTATCGAGTGAACTTGGTAGAAATGATCTAAAAAGATATTCATAAATCTTGGAATTACGTGTCGATTTTTACTTTTATATTTTATTTAAGAGCGTAGGTGGCCAGCCCCTTTGTATGACATGACCAGAGTCATTCAAGTATTGTGTCCTCGTCCATAGTCATTCCAAGAGCAAAAACATCATTTGTTTACTTAACTTCAGCAAAAACACCATTTGTTAGTTCCTCAAGTAACGTATGGAAATTAAGCTTTTATACTATCACTAGCTGCGCCCCGTGGCTTCGCCGGCGTGGAAATATATGTATGTGTTTATCAACCTTCCACTTGAATCACTCTATCTATTAAAAAAAACCGCATCAGAATCCGTGGCGTAGTTTTAAAAATCTAAGCATACCTACAGGGACAGACAGACCGCGGGAATAGCATACTCGTATAAGCATACATAGGGACAGACAGACAGCGGGAAACGACTTTGTTTTATACTATGTAGTGAAGACCAAAGTTCACCTTCACTTTATGAAACTTTGAGTCTGGCAGGCCAAAGCCACTATGGAAAACTGAAAGTGGAAGTATTTGATTTGTTATAGTATCATAACAACATATAAAAAATAGACCTTTATTTATATATACCTTTATAACGAATGTTTGGTGCAAATTCAGCAACAAGCCAATCTGCCAAAGCCACTATGACCCAAACTTCATAACCGGTGATCGTACATATCTCTGTTGGAGGCATACGCTGACAAGCTCTCTGCTTTTATAAATGACGAAGGTCTGGCGGTTGCAGGCTCTAAGCCTACAAGGCACGTAAAAACAACTTATTTTGGTCGAGTGACATAGCTTGAAATTGTCATACACTTCTTTTTTACAAATTTTCAAGTCGAATGTGTCCACAGAATCGACATCATAATCTAGCTAATTAAACCTTTATCACTGATATGATGGATGGTGGAGTTCCTGAATGCTATCTGTATGATAGAATAGTAAAACGGCATGATTTAAGCAGAATTGTTTTCAGCAAATTGCAATTGAAATCGTTTTACCTGAAGATATTTGCTACTTTTTAATCGAACCGAAAAAAATGAGGTTCTCAATTCGATTGTTTTTTATGTGGTTGTTAGCTTATAACTCGATCATACAGCGATTTCACTGAATTTGGTGTCATAAAAATATCGTTAGCTGATTGTATATTTCCTAAATAAAAAAAGACGATTTCTGTGGCGCGGTGGGCGACGACGACGGTCCGCTTGCGACGCAGAAAGTTGCGGGTTCGATTGCCTGGAAGAGATTGCTCTGAGCGATAAAGCCGCAATTTATACCTTTATTCTAAGTTTTTATTTCTGTTTCGTGTGGTATAATAAAGTGTTTTCTATCTATCTAGACTAGACGATGCTGTGTGTATTGTCCAGCATTAATTATTTATTTAATTGGTTAATAAATGACAGACCTCTTTCTATTCGATCCATGGGGTTGATGCCCATAATCCCTACGCTGGGCATGCGGGTTGGGGATCGCAGTATGCCCGCCCGGTGTATGTCCCTTAGTCGCCTCCTACGACACCCACGGGAAGAGTTGGGTTGGTGCTATTCTATCTAGGCCGAGACCACACATCCAAAAATCTTCCTATTCTACCTACTACGTAAATAAGCTTTTGTTAATTTATTGGACAAATATGTCCTCGACATAAATATGTTTGAGTCCAATCATTTTAACGCAATTTCATTATTTAGTGACTAGCGTTTACCCAATTTCCAGAATCGATTAGGCAAGGCCTTATTTGATTAATTTCTAACGAATTGGTTCAGTATGTAGAGACACCTTTAAAATGTGAAAGCAATTTTAAAAGGTACTAGCTGCGCCCCGCGATTTCACCCGCGTGCTGATACATATTTTGAATAATATATGTACATCTTTATAAATTGTAGCCTATGTGTTATTCTGATGTATAAGCTACATAAATATTGTGAAGTTTCATCAAAATCCAAAACAAACATCCATCCATACTTACAAACTTTCGCGTTTATGTAAAATCGACGACCGATGTGGCGCGGCGGTCGAAGGGTGGGTTCGATTCCTACTTTGGGACAAATGTTTGTACGACATGCAGATATTTGTTCCGGATGTTCTGGGTATTTTCTATGTATAATAAAAAATATCTATGTATGTAATGTATTTTATTAGGTTTATCAGTCATCTAGTACCCATAACACAAGCTCTGCTTAGCTTGGGGCTAGATGATGCTGTGTAGATTGTTTCACAATATTTATAACATTTAAGGTGGTATCTAAGGTAAAGTTAACTCTTGAGCGATCCAAGAAGCCATTTTTTTTTTTTTTTGCTTGACTTGTAATAATAAATTTGTTATAATAATAAGTTTTGTTATATTGGTTGTAAATGATTTAAGTCCGCAATAAATATTTTTTTATTTATGTACCTATTCTGAAAAGGCTAATATAAATATACAGTTTGTATATATTTTTCATTAAACGTCGAGGTAATTTTTCTCCTGTGTGAAATGTTGATTTTACTAGATTGGAACACAGAGAAAGAAAAAAACACTTATTTTTTTTAGACAAGCACTTACCCTTATTTCGCCGCAGACCACAATTAATAAAAGTAAATTAAAAATAAAATAGAACTAAAACGGATGATGAGGTGATGAAGAAAAAAGGATTTATAATTTATTAAATAATATAAAAGCTATAATAAAATTACCTACTCCGGTGATACAAGGACGATTTTAATTTCTAGAAAAAAATTAATTCGGTTATGTTGGTTTATTTGCATTTGATTTAATTTTAATTCACTGCTAGGTGGATAAAAAGATTAATATACCTACTTTTTAAACTTTTTAAAAATAATATCGTACAGTGAGCATTTCACTTTTTAGCATAACCTAAACATTTTTATTTATTGTTACAAAATGTTTGTTCGGATTTTGTTCTTATTTGAAAAAAGAAAAACCTATAGCGATAATAAGAAAATAAAATTTAAGTTGACAAGGATAAGAAATCTATAAATGACCAAGATTATAAGTCTGCTAAGAAAAAGTAAATTCAATTAATGTTAATTTCTTATCAACAGAATAAGATGAAAATAAAAGATGTCAGAAAATCAAAAACATACTCAATTTTAACTTAAAATAAAAAACTGAATTAAACAGAAAACAATTTAACAACATAAAAAATCGATGTAAATCAAAAAATAAATTCAAATAGAGAATGCAAACTTTGTAACTAACCGGCCAGGAGCAAAGCCAGCACAGCGATCGTGCAAGCTGCGTTGAGCTTCATGGTTCGGAACTGAATGCCGCACGAGGTGTGAGGGCCGCCTTATATCTTAAGGGTGGTTGGAACTTGCGCCCCGCGAACAAGCCCTGACAGTTGAAACGAATTTCACAATCTTTTCACTACACGGTCTGTACTTACGACCGAATAATGAATGAATTAATGTACACTTTATTGCACTAAAAAAATAACATAATAAAAAACCTTATATCTAAATATTAACAAACAGTACAATAGGCGGCCTTATCGCTGATAGCGATACTACGATACTATAAACTACCTACACAAACGCATCTCAGTTTTAAGCTCTTGAGACGAGCTTAAATCTGAGCGATTTTGTTGCGATTTTTTGACAGTTTTCAATGAAAATCTATCAAAAATTCGACGCTTGAGATGTGCGTATATCTGTTTTTGTATTCGGGGGTTAATCCCTGTATTTGTTTACTATAGTTATATATATATAATTAAGTCTTAGCTCTATCAGAATATATTTATTATAGTGATTTTCACTTCATAAATGAAATTTTATGAAGTGAAAATCACTTCATAAAATTTCATTTCATTTCATATTTCTTTTAAATCATATAGTTTATTTGCTTGATTCTTAAATCTTCGAAACAAATTTTTCCGATCTTATTTCTGATTGCGCAAATGTAGCCTACTGCAAAAAACCTACATTACAAACATAATAATAAAATAACATACACATAAGATGACTATCAAACCTTTTATATAGATAATAAATAAATAATCAATAATGCTGGACAATTCACACAGCACTATCTAGCCCCATGGTAAGCAGAGCTTGTGTTATGGGTACTAGATAACTGATATACATAATACAATACATTACGTAGATAGATATTTTTTATTTTACATAGAAAACGACCAGAACACCCGGAACAAATATCTGCAGATCGTACACACAATTGTTCCGAGGCGGGAATCGAACCTGCAACCTCCTGCGTCCCAGGCGGACCTTCGCCCACCGCGCCACATCGGTCGTCAATAATGCTGATACAAGAGTTTTTTGACGACAGGGAGTGACTTTTCACGTTTGATGTCCAGAGGGCGAGCATTCTATAAACTTAGATAAGTAGGTATAGCTTGTACAGTGAAAGATTATAGATTTAGATTTTATACCTATTAACCTATTTTTAGACGTATTTCAGGGCTGAATAATGATGTGTGGAATGTCCAGCATTATTTATTTATTTTCGTTGATATTTAGATATACCGCAAAATGTATATAGAGAACTTTAGTAAATTTACTAACCGTGAAAGTTTAAGTGGTGCATGTTTATTAATCATCTGACTGTCCCTTCTGTACCAGATAGCATCCTTCTATGGACTGCAATGTTGAAAAGTCATAAATTTTTATAATTGGAATAGCAAATAGAAAAAGGTATCTGCTTTTTCATAAATAGGTATGTACCTCTATTGAAAATTGGTCACTGAAAGTTATACAGGTTTGTGTAAAATCATTTGACGACCGATGTGGCGCGGTGGGCGAAGGTCCGCCTGCGACGCAGGAGGTTGCGGCTTCGATTCCCACCTCGGAACAAATGTGTGTAGTGTACAATCTGCAGATATTTGTTTCGGGTGTTCTGGTCGTTTTCTATGTATTATAAAAAATATCTATCTATGTAATGTATTGTATTATGTATATCAGTTATCTAGTACCCAAAACACAAGCTCTGCTTACCACGGCGCTAGATAATGCTGTGTGAATTGTCCTGGATTATTTATTTATTATTTATTTATTTATTAGTATCGAGGAGATAGTTTCAATTTTGTTATTTTAAAGAAAGAAAGAAAATATTTTTATTCACCTTATAACTTACTATATGAAAACTATAAAAAAACTTAAGCTACGCAAATTATTACTACCTATATTACAAATTATTTGTCTCGTTAAAGAAAGGGCATTTGTTATGTACTAGTTTCAGCACGCGGCTTCACACGCGTTGTTGCTATGGAAACGTTTAAAGGTGATTTCTATTCAATGAGAACTGATTCATGGGATAAAAAGTAGCTTATGTTTTATTGTCTAGTGCGCTAAGTTCTAACATCCATACTTTCACATTTGCAGTGTTGACAAAAGTTTGGATTTTTAGATGGATGGATGAATGGATGTTGGTTAGTTATTCTAAATCATCCGCTAAAATTGAACGAACCGGGCTGAATTTTGCATAACACCTAACTTGCATAATGCATACAGGTAGTTCTAGGCCTGGAATGAAACATAAGGTATTAACGTGTGCGAAACCGCCGGCAGAAACTAGTGGATAATAATTTCTAGATCTTTTTCTCGTGGAAGTTGTCATGGCCATCCTATCTATATAATAACACTGTAGGCATCGATATAAATACTATTTTTCTCTCCAGTAACTTGTGTTTACCTTGGGTTTGGCGACCGATGTGGCGCGGTGGGCGAAGGTCCGCCTGCGACGCAGGAGGTTGCGGGTTCGATTCCCGCCTCGGAACAATTGTGTGTACGATCTGCAGATATTTGTTCCGGGTGTTCTGTTCTTTTTCAAAAAAATATCTATCTATGTAATATATTGTATTATGTATACCAGTTATTTAGTACCCATAACACAAGCTCTGCTTACCATGGGGCTAGATAATGCTGTGTGAATTGTCCAGCATTATTTATTTATTTGGGTAAATCCTGCGTCAGTAGATATTATAGATAGACTGTATTATGTTCACACACACAGCACAATTAAAAATAACAGAAACAGAACTTTAGGTACATATAATATGGAAGCACGAACCTACACAATCATAATATTGTAACACATTAATCACTGTATTATATATATATATATATATTATATACAAAGTATTAAACAAAGTCGCTTCCCGCTGTCTGTCTGTCCCTATGTACATATGCTTAGATCTTTATAACTACGCAACGGATTTTGATGCGTTTTTAATAGATAGAGTGATTCAAGAGGAAGCTTTATGAACCATTTTACATATACATTTTCACAAGGATAAAGCCAGTGAATAAAAGAGCCAAGTAAATAAAAAAAACATAAAAAAAAATCCCCTTAGCGCCCATCTTCAGCTTGACGCATCCAGCATCTGCCTGCAGTCCTATTGTAGATTGATGATCGCAGTTGTTAAAAATACGCAGAAAAAGCCTCTGGTAGGTTCTTAGTCGGCTCTTACGACTATCCACGGGCTGAAAGACTGCTGTAGGAGGGGTCGATTCTGACGCCGCACTGCCAAGGCTGCGTTAAAGAAAACACAATGGAACATCCGCCCATCATCATCATCATCATCAGCCTAGAGCAGTCCAATGCTGGACATAGGCCTCCCCCAATGAGCGCATCTACCTGCAGTCTTTCGCAGGTCGTCATCTTACCTGACCGGAGGGCGTCCTACATTTACCGAGTCGTGGTCTCCACTCAAGAACACGTTTGCGCCAGCGGCTATCGGTTCTTCGCGAGATATGGCCGGCCCACTGCCACTTCAGCTTGCAGAGCTACAACATCCGCCCACACTCCACAAAACAAAAAGCAGCAACATTATTCATGAGTAATCCGGAACGATTATTATTTTTCCCACGCGATATATCACAAATCGTTTTAATACGATACCTATTGCATTTCTTGAACATCGTTACCGCAATTTATGGGTTTTGCAGGAAATGAGAGGAAACTTCAATTATTTATGAGCAACTATTTATTATTCCATTCATTCCATTATCCAACTGCGACGTAGGAGGATGGGTTCGAGTCCCGCCTTGACACAAAT
Source organism: Eupithecia abbreviata (assembly GCA_943735965.1). Taxonomy (NCBI): domain Eukaryota; kingdom Metazoa; phylum Arthropoda; class Insecta; order Lepidoptera; family Geometridae; genus Eupithecia; species Eupithecia abbreviata. The sequence goes on along the minus strand of OX030987.1, from coordinate 11,272,471 downwards.
GTTTGTACGTTCTGGGTATTTTCTATGAATAGTAAAAATATATCGATGTATTGTTATTATGTTTATCAGTTTATCTATATTTAGTTATCTAGTACCCATAACACAAGCTCTGCTTACGAGTAGCTTGTAACGATGTCGGTAAGACGTAGCAAGCTGTTTTGTTGCTACGACGTAGCAAGTTGTTTTGTTGCTACGACGTAGCAAATTGTGTTGTTGCTACGACGTAGCTAGCTGTGTTGTTGCTACGACGTAGCAAGTTGTGTTGTTGCTACGACGTAGCTAGCTGTGTTGTTGCTACGACGTAGCAAATTGTGTTGTTGCTACGATGTAGCTAGCTGTGTTGTTGCTACGACGTAGCAAGTTGTGTTGTTGCTACGACGTAGCTGGCTGTTGCGTTGCTACGACGTAGCTAGTTGTGTTGTTGCTACGACGTAGCAAGCTGTGTTGTTGCTACGACGTAGCAAGCTGTGTTGTTGCTACGACGAAGCAAGCGACGGTTTTGTATCTACGACGTAGCCAAGCTACGGTGTTGCTACTACGTAGTAAGCTGTGTTGTTTCTAGCAAGCTACGTTGATGTCTCTACGACGTAGCATGCTACGAAAAAATATACATCGCGTAGCAAAATCTTCACCGACGACGGTGTATCTTTTCTATTGTTTTGTTATATGAACACAGTAACATTGGCTTCTAAGCGATTTAATCCGCCTTCAGATTTCATCTTTTTCTTAGAAAAGAGCCATACACTCACTTTAACGAAAACGAAACTCGCTTTCGAGCTTTCTCAATATTAATTGCTTTTAATACTTTATTGCTTCTTTATTTTGCTGGTAGAAAGGCTTCTGCTTCTATTCTTTTTATACTCGGATGCTGAACAGTGTTTCCTGCATGAGTTTTTTTTATCTATATTTTCTTTGATGTTATATTCAGTTCGGCGTTGGCGGCAGAAAAAGGTTTGGTCGCCGCGGGAAACAGCTTGTACATATATTATATAGGCTTCAAAAACATACGTCATAATTTAAATGTGGAGGAGCGAAGCCACCAAACACAAGTGTTTCCATAATACTTGAAAGGTGTCTTCTGATATGGTTAAGACTGTGTATTCTTTATTACTGAATAAACATTTTGTATAATTGTATTATGTAAGTTTCGCCACATATGCCACTTATTTCTATTTCTCCTAATCAGGCCGTTAATCTCGAGGGCGGACGTTGATTCAACACTTCCAAAAAGAGTTCGTCACCGTGACGCTACAGTATTTCAAAGGGTTACAGAATAAAAGCTGGGTGTGCTTAGGCGTGGGTTAAATATTGGCTGCTATTAAATATTTTGTCACTATAAACAGGCCTTTATGACGATACCTCAGTTTTCTTGTACTTGAGGGTTTAGTATCTCAAAAGGGTAGGAGTAACGTCCCGTGTGCATAAAAATTGTTTATTATCTAGCTTATATGGGCCACAAGATGTAAAATACAATTTAAAAAGAACTATCAAATTAAAGAAATTACAACTTACAAAAAGAAACTTACTATTTTACAAACATCTCGGTCAAAAATCGGTCATTGCTCGTTGCGAACGGCTTTTACCCCGTACTGACTGTATAACACGTATTTCTATGTTAGTCCATAGTTTTTTAGCCATACCACTCAGTCAACATCATCGATAGATGTTAGTCCCCTGGCTGGACATAGGCCTCCCCCAATGAGCGCCATAGCGCCCTTTCTTCAGCATGCCCCATCCAGCATCTACCTGTAGTCCTTCACAGTTCGTCAACCCACCTGGTCGGAGGAACGTAACACGTAACTCCCCGTAACAACGGTAAGTACTCGGCGGTAGGACGACCTTTCACGCTAATATGATTGCGAAAGTTTGATGAATGGAGAGATGGATGGATATTTGTTACTACTTCACGTCAAAACTACCGAATCGATCGGGTTGAAATTATGCACAGATGAAGATCTAGAAGTAGTATAATAAATAGGTTTTTATTCTATAAATCAGTTCTTTATGGGAAAGAAATAACCACAAAATCCCGCCAAACTGGAAGAACAACAAACAATTATCTTTGTTGACTTGGAATAGCGTATCTATACGCAACTTTATAACCAACTTTAGGAGGTTTTATGTAGGTATCTTTTTATGTATTTTCATATTTTCAGTAAAATTTAAAAATTACATAAAACTAAATCTCATCAAGAAGGCTTTCTACTCCATAAATGATTATCTCAATGATGTTACGACAATAGTATGTAGTAAGTAATTTGTTGTTGTGCATAGCTTTACTTAAATATTGACATGTATCGAATCATATTATATTTAGACTTAAATAGGCAAATAACCATGTATTAGACATATAAGAGATGAACATGCAAGTGGTTTCTTTTGACTTCTTCCACTAGTGGACAAAAAATTTAAGTGAACAGTAAAATAATTTTATTTGTTAATCATTTATGTATAAAATATGACTTATGCTTATTTTGTAAGCCTAAAGAAATAAATGATTTTTTCTTTACTTTTACTTTACATCGAATTTAATGGTCCGTCAAAATATCAGTATGTATTAACATCCTAAAATATTTCAGCTTCAATCCTGACCGGTGTTGTCAACCGTCCAGTATTGCCAGCTGTAAGACATGGTTTTAAAAAAATTATCATGTTGTTTCAAATAAAATAAATAGGTACCTAATGCTGTACAATCTGAACAGCACTATGGGTTTGTGTTATAGGTACTAGATGACTGATATATGTAAATAATACAATACATACATAGATAGATATTTTGTATTTATACATAGAAAACGACTGAGCATGCCTTACTGTTTGTATAACAAGAACCGCCTTGGACAAATTAAAAGACATTGCGGTGCAGGTGTACTTTAGCTTCATCATCATTAACTTTAATTATGGGAAGATATTGTTCCAGCAGGGGACGAAGCTTTTACAGTAAATTAGCTGTTGCACTAGGCTTCACACGCTTTTTACCGAGGTACAAAGTAACCTACGTCCGTCTCTGGGATACCGTCTGCCTCTCTGCCAAATTTCATCGCGATTCGTTCAGCTGTTAAAAGGTAACAGATAGACATATAGTTAATTTCGAATTCATATTTAGTAATCTATACTAATTACAAATTCGACAGTAACTGTAAGATGCATTGCAGTCATTTAACAAGTGCGAAGCCGCGGGGAAAAGATAGTAGTATTCAAAATTTCGCTCCACGTGAGATGAGAGAGTTGTTACCTTGTCGTTTTCTGTTATTGATATCAGTTTATAAGTTTTCTATACTAATATAATAATATTATTAAGAGGAAAGGTTTGATTTTTTGTTTGTAATGAAGAGGCTCCGAAACTACTGGACTGATTTGAAAAAATTATTTCACCGTTGGGAAGCTACACTATCCCCGGTGAACATAGGCTATATTATATTTTCAATAAAGTTAGGGATCCGTACTAAAACCGTGCGAAGCCGGGAAGGTCCGCTAGTCATTCATAAATGGCTTTGCATTAAAATATGCTTATAAAATATCTTAGACTCTAAATCGGATTAACTGTAGTAAAAGCAAGGCTAGTTTCTCGGACAAATAAACCCTCCATGTACAAAGAACTCATCAAGGCTTTCTTTGAAAGTTTCGACCAAATTCATGTGAAAACAATCATCAGATAGCTATCATTACGTTCCGTGAAAACACGTCAGCCATTACGCAATTTACATACTAGAGATAGAAATCTATGGGTCACGCCGCGCCGGTAGTACCGAGGCCTAATATCTCTTTGTGATTTGTGAAAAGACTGTTTGTTGTACCAAAGTCATTCTAATTCTTTAGTATTATTAGGGCATTTTTCCTGTCATGCCGATTGCCACCCGCGTGCGGATCTAGTCTACGTGCGGGCTATCCGCAACCTATCATTTCATTATAATGTTTTTCTAATGAAAAATAAATGACTGGTAAAACGTAACATGAAATGTATCATGCAATGAAAGGACTCGCCGTACACATTGCTGCAATGTATCATGAAAAGTAACACATTTGTAACAATTTTTCATAGTTTGGACGTCCTGTGCGCGCGAAATGCATTTCACGGGCACGCTACGAGCATTAGCCGCGCGGACCCATGTGAACAAATAAAGAAATTTGGATAGCAAAATGGTTTTCCGTTTACTGTTTAACAGGGTGTAAATAAGTTGATGTGTTGACTTCATTCGTAACAAGTAATTACGAAAATAATCCTTCTTAAAAGCCCCCTACAATAACAGACGGCATACCTACAAGTATACACCCTTTTTATACAAACTATATACCTAAAATTAAAGTAGATTGCTATAACCTATGGAAAGAATATTTTAATGTGCGGTCTCGAGAAATAGGTATCTGGTATAAAACGATCCAGCCGCATCCCTTGAGTTCTCCGTGGATTGACAATGGCATTTTGAATCGGCGTGAAACTGTTATTGCATTGCGACTTCGATCCGGACACATCCCAGGCAATAAATTTTTACATTTAATGAAAAAATCAACATCACCAAATTGCCTACTATGTAATTCTACAGACGATGTTTATCACATATTGATGGAGTGTGTTCGGAACGAATCGTTTAGAAATAGTATTATACCATTTAGTTATAGGGATATAGGTCACTGTAACAGCGTTCTCGCTGAGCCTGTCTCAGACGCAGCTAGGGCGCTGTACAAACTCGTAATGTTAGGTAATTAAGTTAATTTTATTTTAGTTAGATTTGATTTTGTGTTTTTCTGTTAAACTCACCAGGGCGACATAATCGCGTGTGCGACAAAGCCCTTTATAATAATGAGAATAAAAAAATAAAAATAATATTACTATCTATAGGTACCGACATTCCTATGGCTCCTAGGTACAAAGGTATCATAGGTACATAGGTATCATAGAGCATAACATAGTTTTTTTTTAAACACCGTCTTACAAATTGCCCAAACGTATTATCCAATCTTTGTAAAGTTTTCACGTTTTCGCGGAACTTTCATATTATTGTCAAAATTAATAAAGTTAAAGTAAAACTAAGAGTTTGCTAGGTTTCTCGGTTATTTCGTAATACGAGGAAAATCGTCCTTTTCCTTTAAACTTAGTTTTGGTGTAAGTAATTAAAACTGTATGGGTTCTATCGAAATCACTTAAAACTTTAGGTAGGAAGGTAAGTCAAATCAAAACATTCGTAATTTATTTTTTCAGGGTTTTGTGGGTATTGAATTTCAATTCAATGGCAAAAGCTTTATATCCAAATAATACAAGTACCTATCACTACGTAGTATAAAACAAAGTCGCTTCCCGCTGTCTTGTCTGTCCTTATGTATGCTTAGATCTTTAAAACTATGCAACGAATTTTGATGCGGTTTCCTTAATTGATAGAGTGGTTCAAGGGAAAGGTTATAAACCATTTGAAACATAGATATCCACGAGGGCGAAGCCTCTTTTTAATATTAGTATATACATACACATCAGTTAAGGACAATTATTGTATTCTGTATTGCTTGCCATATTGCGTTTGACTTTTAACTTGATCTTATTAATAAAGAATTGTATTGTATTGAAATAACCTTTATACGTTTCCATAGACAAAGCGTGCGAAGACGCCGACAGAAACTAGTAATAAATAAATACAGGTATCAACAAAATATAAACTTTATTACACTAATTCCTTACAGCTACGATGCCATGACACCTCGGCGATAACACCGGATCAAACAACTTCACCAAATAAGCATCTTCAAAACCATTTTCATACAAATATATTATTCTATCCAACAATATCAAACTCTCCACGACTTGCGCTAAACATAACTTCATTAAATAGAATAGCACCAATTTCTTCCATGTTTTATCTTCATTTTGGATTATTTCTTGGAGGAATTTGTCAGGTAAAGCATCGTATAAACCAAGTTTAAGGACGCTGTCAGCCATTTTGAAGTAGATGAGGAATGAGTCAGCCTTGGATGATATTCGTTTGAGCTTTCCAGTTGCTAGGTTGGAATGTGGTGCGTGAGTTTCTATGATGACCTGAAAAAAGAGAACTTTCTATAAATACTTTACACAATTTTAGTGAAGTAAACTCGATTAGCTAGCTATTTGTGGCGTCCTCGTATGTATCTAGGTCTTTAATATTTTAGTTAGGTAAAAAAAGAATAGAGAAAATACTACAAAACGTAGAAATGATTTGACTGAGATGAGGTAAGAAATGCGGGTTCGATACCCGCTCCGGAAAAAATGTTTGTACGATCGGCAGATTGTTTCGGGTGTTCTTGTTTACATCCAAGTAAGACACCTATGCATCTTGTTAAGTAGTTCACACAGCCGGCACTAGAGGCGCTGTTCAAATCTTTAAATATCGATCGAGGTCAGCCCCTATCTTCTTTCTTTGTCTGTCAACTCAACTGCATTTTATTACTGAATAAACCGAATCTTTGTTGTAGAAGCTGGTTTCTTTCTACATTTTACACCCCTGGGGAATCGTACCCGCAACAGCAGCGTCCAACGCAAGCCGTGAAAAGGCCGACAAGTAATTACCTCAAGCATAGCCCTGTAGAGGAGGCTTCTCGGCGGCAGCTCTCGATGGTAGACCATCCGTTCTATCGAGTGGTTGGCGAGCATACGCGCGTTTCTACCCAGGGAGTAGCCTGAAACATTTTACTAGTCAATATCATTGAATACAATATCATCATATACAAGAGCACGTATAATTTTATAAAAATTGAGGTAGGAACTTAAAGACCGACTATTTGTGTATTAGGAGCGGTTGAAAAGTCGGAAAATAAAAACAACAAGGTATGCTACAAGGTTAATTTACAATGTATTATTTTGTATGTTTTATGAATTCTAATTTATTCTTTCCGAAATAAATGAGTTAATAATAATAAAAACCCCCGTTCGCCCCTCCCCCTCGTTCCCCTCAGTCAGCAGTGGACCTGTGCCTTTGGAACAGCTGCAGTGATGTAGGGCCGAGGTCGCCCAGGTGTGGAGAAAAATAAATGAGTTAATAATAATAAAAACCCCCGTTCGCCCCTCCCCCTCGTTCCCCTCAGTCAGCACTGGACCTGTGCCTTTGGAACAGCTGCAGTGATGTAGGGCCGAGGTCGCGCAGGTGTGGAGAAAGTTTTATTTTATCTATAATCCCACCTGAAAGGCACCGCGACATGGGAAACCCCCCGTTGCCCACTTCCCCGTCGTTGCTCTCGGTCAGCAGGTGGTAGCAGCAGGGTACGTTGAACACAGCCGCAGTGGACCTGTGTCTTTGGAACAGCTGCAGCGATGTGGGGCCGAGGTCGCCGCAGGTGTGGAGACCTGGAATAAATAAAACGGATTTTAAAAATTTCGCGATGAGTCATCATTGATCCATCACTGAATGGACAGAAGAGGTTTGGCCGTAGACAACTCCAATTAAGTAAAAAGTACTAGACAAGCGCAAGAAATCCAACTTTCCGCACTCTATTAAGAAATGCCACAAGCGCGGTACTTAATGTCTTAATTATTAGGTTCTTCGCTACCCCCCACAAAAAATCAGATTTTCCCCCGCGGGGGTAATTATCCCCAGGTTCGGATTCTGATTCACTGTTATACTACACTAGCTGTTCCCCGCGTTTTCACCCGCGTTAAACTCGAATTTCACTTTATTGGTTGTTTTTTTTACACCTTGGGTTATATTATTGAAGTTTTAGTAAGGAACCCTAACTTTTTGAAAATATAATATAGCCTATGTTCACCGGGGATAGTGTAGCTTCCGAACGGTGAAAGAATATTTCAAATCGGTCCAGTAGTTTTGGAGCCTATTCAATACAAACAAACAATCAAACAATTCCTCTTTATAATATTAGTATAGACTACAAAATAATAAAAAAAGGCGTACAACCTAACAAAAGAGTTTCCATACAGTAAATTGTTATCAAACCTTTGTTGTCAAAAGAGTGTTGCTAAGCAACCACGTTTATTTAGAAAAAATGGCGTATTGATATGCAAGAGGCGTACAACCTAATAAAAGAGTTTCCATACAGAAAATGTTTATCAAACCTTTGTTGTCAAAAGAGCGTTGCTAGGCAACCACGTTTAATTTAGAAAAAATGGCGTATTGATATGCAAGGAATTTTATAGGTACATTTTTCACACCTTGGGTTACATTATTGGAGTTTTAGTAAGGATCCCGTACTTTTTTGAAAATATAATATAGCCTATGTTCACCACGAATATTTAGGCTTCCTAACGGTGATTTTGAGAATTTTTAAAATCGGTCCAGTAGTTTCGGAGCCTATTCGTTACAAACAAACAAACAAAAATTCAAACCTTTAACTTTATAATATTAGTATTAGTATAGATAGATAATGATAGCTGATAAAATTATCTACGACGTTGGTTCTATACACTTTTTAAATATTCCCAATCGTGGTCTAGATACGGGCTGAAAAACAATAGATTCTGAGACGTAAAATATGATTCTATTAAATTCACCTGTTAACAGAAGCCTTGTGTCCTCGTGGTGTGGAAACTGCTGCCGAACGATACCGGCCAAGTCAGAGTCACGCGTGATGAAGGCCGCGGCAAACCTAGAAATAATGAATGAATAAATGAAATAATTTATTTGACACGACACATTACACAATACATTTAAAAAACATTTTTTTTCAGAAAAAATACAAGACAAAGAGAAAAAAAAATAACCCCTAATTATTTCAGAGCTAAAATTAATAAATCATAACCCGTCAAAGTTAGGGACGCACCGAGTTTAGATTTAAAGCTAAAGCTTAAAACTGGCTCGTAGAAAAGACAATCTGCACCTACGAGTTCTTAAATTATACGTGATATTATTTTTATTTTTTAAAAATTTTGTTACATTTAATATTAGATTAGAAATAAAGAAAACGAATTATGGCATCTAATTTATTGACATGATACATGACTTGATTTTTTTGTGTGTATGTTAAACTCAGCCTTTGGATATCGTAGGTATGGGTTGATCCAGTTAATATAAATAAATAAATAATACTGGACAGTTCACATATTATCGTCGTATAACGTTGAGCGATTCAACGTCATCCGTCAATTTCGTTTACGAAACGAGCAACCTTACCAACGGATGACGTTGAATCGATCAACGTTATCATCAGTCAAATAAATAAAAATAAAAAAAATAATGCTGGACAATTCACACAGCATTACCTAGCCCCATGGTAAGCAGAGCTTGTGTTATGGGTACTAGATAACTGATATACATAATACAATACATTACATAGATAGATATTTTTTTTATTATACATAGAAAACGACCAGAACACCCGGAACAATTATCTGCAGATCGTACACACAATTGTTCCGAGGCGGGAATCGAACCCGCGACCTCCTGCGTCGCAGGCGGGCCTTTGCCCACCGCGCCACATCGGTCGTCAAATTCGTTTGATATTCATAGTAGACCTCCTGTTGTTATAAACCGTCACAAACCTGTGCAGATTCTCGTCAGTCTGTTGTATCCGCGACTCAGTGCTGCCATCTGCGCGCTTGGCGATCACGTGCCATTGTTTCTGGTTCAAAGAAAAAAAAAAATTGACAAAAAAAAATATCAAAATTGTGCTGAACATCTATGCTGCCAGAGGTCGATTCTCGTCGCGACCGCCACGGAAAACTAGGGAAACTACTACAAGGGCAGCAGCATTGATAATAATTATCTTTGTATTTTATGTTTTGTAGTGTAGTATACGGGTGAATTTTCGAGACGGGACCGTAAGGTGGGTTTGCCATTTTTACCGAAATGTATGGGAATAGTTTTTTGCGATTTCTGACATTTCTAGTACTCAAACCTCAGTCGGTCCAGTAGAGACTTTTGATTCTTATAAGAAACAGGATCGATTAGCATCAAAAAAAGTTTTTGTGTAAAATGACAATTTTCTTGCTGACTGTAAATTTTTTCCAAAATCTGTAAATGCCGCTCAGAATTTCTTAATAATTTATGGATAGTTGAGGTACCTGCCCTTACTGTCCCGTCTCAAAAATTCACCCTGTATAGTAGCAGGTATATTGAATAAGTAGGTTAAAATGCACCCACTTCTATAACTTTGTCTCTCTCGTCGAATAAGGTTTGCTGGAAGAAATCTCTTTTTAGGGTTTAGAATTGAATGAATTTTCCTTGTTATAACTTTTCTTTTATAATGTTTTGTATATATTTTATCGTACAATAAACAATATTTTTGGAAACTTAACTGCAATCACCAATGCCTGCATAATAATTTTATGTTCTTGTAAATAAATAATGCTGGACAATCCACACAGCATCATTTAGCCCCAAGGTAAGCAGAATTTGTGTTATGGGTCCTAGATAACTGATATAGGTACTTAATACAATACATTACATAGATAGATATTTTTTATTATAATAGTTAACGACCAGAACACCAGGAACAAATATCTGCAGATCGTACACACAATTGTTCCGTGTACACATGTCCAGGCGGGAATCGAACCCGCAACCTCCTGCGTCGCAGGCGGACCTTCGCCCACCGCGCCATGGAGGTCGTCAAATGATTGATTATGATTATGCAAAAGAAAGCAGCGGAAGTTACCTTTATCATACGAGCCCGTGTTTCAGCCGCTGCTATAGCCTGCTCATTGCAGTCCACAGTGAGACTGGGTACTCGGTACCCGAGGCATAGGGCCACTTGCAGGTGGCCTCGGCCGCCGCCGGCCTCCACGGAGCACGTGGCGTTCGTGGCATCGAACAGTGAGGCCACTAGCTGGGACATCGTTTGAACCTGGAAGGGGAAATAGTAAGAGTTATGTGTTTGTATGTACATCATCATCATCAACCTATGTTAGTCCACTGCAGGACATAGGCCTCCCCAATGAATAGAATAGAATATAACACTTTTATTAGCACACACAAAAGACAGATATACATTTAAAAAAACACACATTAAGCTAAAAAGATTTAACACTAAAACTTAAAGATAAACAATAGAAAATAGGTAAAAATAACATAGCCTGTCCTCAGTACGCGCTAATTAGGTCCAGCCTCAGCTTAATGTCGCTACAGCCCGAGGACTGTAACAACGCTGGTTTTCAGGTTGAACCTATGGATGACGTTACATTACTGGTCTATGGTTAACAACAGACAGACATTGACAGTCCTAGCACTGATTTTTCTTAGTATATATATGTTTTTAGTTTGTGGTACATTTTGTTGATTCACAGTTAATGTTTTTCTTTATTGGAAATATTATTTCTATATTTTTCTAATGAGCGCCATAGCGCCCTGTCTTCAGCTTGACGCATCCAGCATCGACCTGCAGTCTTTCGCTGGTCGTCATCCCACCTGGTCGGAGGGCGTCCTGCACTACGTTTACCGAGTTTATTAAGCTTGCAATAAAATATCAGAATAATTTAGACTAGACGATAAAAATGTTTGAGATGAGTTTTGCTCCAACTCGAAAACTAACAACCTAACAAGGTAAAGGTTTCTTGTTCGCGTAAGAGTTTGAGTGTGAGTGGTTAGAACTTACTTCATAACTCTTCTTCTGATTCATAAACTCAGTAACAGTGAGCTCATGCTTCACCGTCCCACCCCAACCTTCAATCTTACGCTGCAGTTGTTCAGTTGATAGGCAGAGTTGGTCGGAGACGGTCACATAGTGGCTTCGGGCGTGCGATATCCACTTTGATAGCTCTGATGTCTCAGCTGAAAATTGATTGGGAGCTAGTTATCAAAAGGTATAAGACATCAAAGTTACACAGTTGAAAAACGTGACTCTCTTGAGTTAGTTGCCGACCTCTGTGGCGCGGGGGCGAAGAACCGCCTGCGACGCAGGAGGTTGCAGGTTCGATTCTTAGCTCGGGACATATGTTTGAACCACCTACAGATATTTATTCAGTGTGTTTTCTATGTAGGTATAATGAATAAATATTTATCTATGTAGTGTATTGTATTAAATATACCAGTTATTCTAGTACCCATAACACAAGCTCTTCTTAGCTTGGGTCTAGATGATGCTGTGTGGATTGTCCAGCATTATTTATCACTAGCTGCACCCCGCGGTTTCACCCGCGTGGTGATAGATATTTTGGATTATATATGTACAATATATCTTTATGAATTGTAGCCTGTGTTATTCTGATATGTAAGCTATGTATATTATTGTGAAGTTTCATCAAAATCCATTTGGTAGTTTTTGCGTGACAGAGCAACATACATATTTACATACATCCTCACAAACTTTCGTGTTTATAATATTAGTAGGATTCACTTTTTACCTACCATTATTCTCCTTATTACTATGACACTGCCAAAACTCTTTCACAGCTTCGCCCAGTTCCTTTCCATCCAAATAGCAGCGCAATGGCTCTGGTAATAAGGTCCAGTGTTCTCTGGTGATGAACTCCACCATGTGAGAGTTGGCGATAGGAAGCAGCGGAGTCAGGTAGCTTGAGATGGCCTTTATACGGTGGGTGAGAGCTTTAGTCGCTGACCTTGGATCTGCCGTTTTTTAAGGTTCTTGTTGAGGTATCCCTCAAATGACATCTTAACATGGTATAAAATGAAATCCCTTCCACTGTCTCTTTGCTTAGATCTTTTAAACTACTCATTGAATTTTAATGCAGTTTTCAGCAATAGATAGAGGGATTTCGTTTATAAACCATTTAACACATAAATTTCCATGCGGGAATCGATGTGTCAAATGCATTATTCAGGTATTAAAAGTAGCATAGAACTGTGCTGCAGGCAGAGGCTGGAGCAAGCTTAAAGATTACCAGCTCAAACATAATCAATATCAGCCTATACTAGTCCACAGCTGGACATAGCCCAATATGCCTATCAGGAGATCAAAAAAACCTTACCTGTTCTAGAATGAGACATTGACATCATATGGATTAGCTGATGATATCTTCAGTTGTGCACAGACCTTCTTATACTGTGCTCGTATAGTCTCCGCTAGGCCAAGAATATCTTCCTCTTCACTATTATCCCTAGGGAACGAGTTGATGAGGTCATTGACCTTTGTCAGCTGGGTAAGAATTTTGTCGGAGTATTTTGTTTCCGCTTCTGCATTTAGGTTGATATGGAGTGTTACTATTCCAAGGTAGTAGCCTGAAATATTATTTGATAATTAAACAGCTGTTTGATATAAATGAATATCCTAATAATAATATAAAAGCGACAGGTTGAGCAATTTTAAAAGTTTGTATGAAGACATGAAATTACTGAATGAATCGGGTGGAAATTTTGAACTGATAAAGCTGTGTGCCTAGCTTGAATAGAGGCACATACGGGTTATTACAATAAGCCTGGTGTGTGCCACTGCTGGGCAAAGGCCTTCCACCCGTCAGGTTACTCATTATAGTGAAAAAACGCAAACAAAGACACAGATAGATACTACAACTAGGTACCTATTTATTGATTTGATACTTTTTTTTGTTTCTTTAATTGTGATAGATTTGCAAATAACAATATTATTTTAATTTTTAATTCTAACTTACCAAGCTCCCTGCCCAGTTCAGCCCCGCGGTGGTATCCTAAATGGTACCCTTCAGGGTTTCCTGCATCAGACCCCGCTTGGAACCCTTCACTGTAGCTCTGCTTGTGTTCTCTATTCTCAGATAGGAAGATGTCGTCTAGCACAGCATTGTAGTCATCTGATGCATCCATTAGAATATGTTATAGTTATAAATACTTTTGTAATTAAATAGCTTGCATGCCTTCTTGCATTGTTTTTGTTTTGATAAATTTTAAGGTTAGGTTCAATCAATTCAAGTTAAATCAATTCAAAGTTACATACAGTTTTTTCTTCTTCTTTGTTTCGTGGCTTTTGTTTACAATGTATCATCCGCAAGCTGCCAAATAAAAAATGGCAAAGAGCGTAAGATTTCAGATTTCATTAAATAACTTTATTTCTTTATATTGTCAAAATTTGCACATTATACTTACTTACAAAAATTATGTTAAATTTTATTATAAAAATATTATCCTAAAGAATCAACGGAGAGCGACACGAAGAAACATTTTGTATCTATTTTTTTTCTAATTTGGCAAAACCTACAGCGATCGAGTATTGGTTCACATTCACAGGATCGAAATCCCCTGTGCGTTATTGCCAATAACGTCCCATTATTTCTCGCTATACTTGCCAATAACTTATTGGCAAGTATAGCGAGAAAATAATGGGACAAATTAATTTGTAGTGACATTTTTTGTGTTGGTAGGACAGGCCTTAAATCCTCCCAAATAAATTAAATAAAAATTCTGAACTGCCTTGAGTGTGAACAATCTCAACCATCTACTAACAATAGCAAGTGTAAGCAACGATTTTTTTGTTATTTTCTGGATTTTTGGAGCATGAGTGAAATTTTTTGCATTCCTTGGCAAACGTAAATCAGAGCAAGTCACGCCAATATTGGTTTTTCGTTAGGTATCTATATTTTTTAAAGGTCGAGTTCTGGACCCTTGTCAGAAGGAACGAAATTAAATGTTATCGGTTAACAGATAGATTCACCAAAATTTTGTGGTCTCCTCAGATTTTTCTGCGCTTTTTGACAAAGTGACATGGCCAATGTATTCGTTTTTTTTGTTGTGATGGTTGAATTGGTAGTAAATAACACCAGAATAGCGCACCAGACCACTCAAAATAGGTAGGTAAGGTAACGTTGCTTTTGCAGAACTGATGCTTATGCTTAACATAACGTAACGCCCAAAACATCAATTATAACGACGAGCCGAGCGAGCCACGATGCGTATTTTTTACCGCAGTGGGTATATTAGGTAACCATTGTTTAGTTCAATGTTATGCTAGCAGGCCTAAGTAATAAAAATATAATTAAGGTTTGGGAAATTTTCTAGTATATTTTTTACCTACTTTAAAAAATATACTAGAAAATTTCCCCTACTTTAAAAAACTAGATTTTGGGGGGAGGCTGCGAGTATAAATCTGGATATATATAATAGAGGAACCTCTGTTGGTCGGTCTCGGGGCCACAGCACTACCTACATCGCGTTTGAAGAAAACCTGCACAGGACACTGAATCACATGACATGACTATGACATGTCGTCATTGACAATACTGTTAAATTACTGTGAATGTCAAATGAAAAAATCAAAATAAACACGGTCGGTCACAGGTTATCTCTAACGCAATAATTCGAATAAAAATATCATTCCCTTTAGAATTCCCCTTTCCCCGTCTCTGTAATGTAATGTAAAAAGATATAGAAATCCAAAAAAATTGCTAAAAGTAAAATTTCACGAGTGGTAGATAATAAAAAATAATTCTGTCAAACCAGTATCATCTGTTTGAAAATGCTTCGCGAAATATCACTTGCAGAGGTGAAAAGGCACAACAGTAATAACAGCGATTGGATCGTTATCCACAACGAGATTTACGATGTCACAAAATATCTGAATGAGGTTAGTATGCTCAACCCTCAACCCCTTTCCTGGATCTACTTGGCTTATCCTGTAACCCTGTATAAGTAAGAGCATTGCTCTTAGGGTGACTGGTTACCCAAGAAAGAAGAAAGAAAAAAGAAAGATGTCAGGGTATCAATTAATCTCATTTGGAAGTCCCGCCCGCGCTGATAGGCATAACATAATTCTGGAATGCTACTAAAAAGTTTAATTATCAGCAAAATTTACCAGAATTAATGGACGGCTTGCAGGATCCATCATCCATTGCAGAATTATTTGTCAAGAAATTTAAAATCTGTCCCCAGCCCGTAGAGAATGTGCCCGCTGTTAGAGATAGTGTGATTGATAGTCCGATCCAGTTTACGCTGTCTGATGTGCTGAAAACTGTCACACAAATAAAATGGGGCAAATCACCCGGACACGATGGCTTGAGCATCGAGCACATTCTTTATGGTACTGAAAAAGTACTTGAACATCTGCATATTCTTTACAATCTATGTATAAAATATAGCTATCTCCCACGGGACCTAATGAAGACTGTAGTGGTTCCGATTGTAAAGAATAAAACGGCAGATCTTAGTAGCTCTACCAATTATAGTCCTATTTCATTAGGAACAGTATTAGGAAAAATACTTGAGCGACTCATATACCCAAGTATCCGGGAGAGTATAACTAGGGTGACCTCTACTGACCTTTTCGACCTTAACATCAATAATTTGATTGAGGAGCTAAGAAGTACCAGGGTTGGTTGTTACCTGGGCGGTGTATGTGTTAACAACCTGAGCTACGCGGATGATATGGTGCTTCTTAGCCCCTCAATCAAAGGTATTCAGAAACTAAAAGATAACGCCATGATTGAGTTCATTACCAAAACTGGCTTTTAATCATCTACCTTCAAATAGGTTACTTTTTATAAATCCACCCTCAATTCTCAAATACATAACATACCTTCCTTCTTTAACTTGATTCTAATTAACATAATTATAAAAAATCAAAATACCTAGCTAATACAACATTCAAATTAGGAACACAAGCTAATCAGAATTATTAGGTACACCGATAATGTCAGGCCACCTCTCTGAGGGTGGTACTTCAATGTCAGGCTCAGCAGTTGTATCTCTGTTTTCATTGTCAGCTAATCTAGCTTCTGCTGTAACTGTTCTCGCCAGTATCTGATCAGCATGTCTACGATGTAGCTCTCCATCTTCCGTTCTCACCCTGTATGAGCTGGGCCCCTCCACCATCTCCACAGTGGCCCTCTGCCACTTCTGCCCGGCTCCATACATGTGAATCAGCACGGGTTGGTCCACCATGAAGGCCCGTACAGGCACCCGCTGTGCCGCCGCCTCCAGCTGTTCCTCGCCTCGGCTTGGCCTAGAGTCAGGGTGGAGAGAAGAAATAGCCGTCCTGTACTTACGACCGTTGAGCATCTCAGCTGGGGTTTTATTCGTTACGCTATTAGGCACTGTTCTCATGTGAAAAAGCACCTTGCTTATCATTTCACTCCATGGAATGTTTAAATGCTGCATTTTCTTTATTTTATTTTTAAACGTCTGAATAGCTCTCTCTATCTGTCCGTTGGTTGCTGGGTGGTAAGGTGGGGAGAGCAAGTGTCTTATTCCATTTTTCTGTAAAAATTGACTAAACTCATCCGAAGTGAATGCTCTGCCATTATCAGATACCACCACATCTGGTAAGCCTTGTAACGCAAACATTCTTCTCATCACAGTGATAACGGCCCCACTACTCATAGAGTTCACAATCTCTGCTTCCATCCATTTACTGTGACTATCAATCATGACAAAGAAAGTCTTTCCTAGAAATGGTCCAGCAAAGTCTATGTGCATCCTCTGCCATGGCTTCTCCGACATAACCCATGTCTGCGGATCCTTCGGCGGACTGTTCCTTACTAGCTGGCAGTGTTCACATCTGGCCACCATCTGCTCAATCTGATTATCCATCTGAGGCCACCAGACATAACCTCTTGCATATGCCTTTTTTTGAACTATACCCGCATGTGGGGCATGTAATATTTTTAGCACCTGTTCATGAAACTTAGCTGGTACTATGACTCTGTTACTCCACAATAAACAGTCTTTAGTGTGTGAAAGAGCCTCCCTTCTCGTCCAAAATGGCTGCAACTCAGGATCAGTATTCTTATTTGGCCAACCATGCAGTACATGAAACCATACCTTCTGGAGCAAAGTATCCTTTCTGGTCTCCGCAGCAATACTTTCAGTGCTCATGTTCCAGCCTCTAGGTTGTTCTTCTAGCAACAGTACTTCTTTCAGGTCCTCCTCCGCCAATGTCCCTGTAGTCGGTTCCGTCCATCTACTTAAGGCATCCGCATTGCCAATAGATTTCCCTGGTCTGTGCTTGATGGTGTACTCATAACATGCTAACTTTAAAGACCAACGTAGCATCCTGGGTGAAATCTGGTCAGGGATTGGTTTACCTGGATTAAACAAGCCCACCAATGGCTTGTGGTCGGTTACTATGCAAAACTTGGGACCTAACAAAAATTCATGGAACTTTAGTAATCCAAACATGATTGCTAGAGCTTCCTTGTCGATCTGCCCATACTTTCTCTCATGAGCCTGCAGGGTGCGCGACGCCATCATAATCGGTCTCTCCGATCCATCTTCCATTACATGTGCTATGATAGCGCCCACTCCGTATTCAGATGAGTCACATATGAGCAGTAATTCTTTCTTCAAGTCATATCCCACCAATGTCAGATCCGATGATAATAAGAGCTTAGCTTTATCGAACGCTCTTTGTTTGCTTTCACCCCACCTCCAAGCCGTTTTAGATTCTAGCAGCCGATACAAAGGCTCCAATAAGGTGGCTCGGTCAGGTAAAAATTTCTGGTAAAAGTTGTACAAACCCAGAAAAGCTCTCAAAGTTTCTTTATTTGTCGGTGCTGGTTTTTCTTTAATTTCTTTAATTTTGGCAGGTGCTGGGTGAAGTCCTTAGCTATCAATCATGTGACCTAAAAATGTGATGCTATTCGCAGCAAATACACATTTTTTGCTATTCAGTCGAAAGCCCACTTCATTAAGCTTCTCCATCACCTTATGCAGCCTTTGGTTGTGCTGTTCTAGCGTCGCACCCGCCACCGCCACATCGTCCAGCAAACAGGCCACGCCCTCCATGCCCGCCAGCGTAGAAGACATCACTCGCTGGAAAATACATGGCGCCGCACTTACACCAAATGCCAAGCGATTTACTTTCATCAGACCAATGGGCGTATTCAGCGTTAATAGCTTGGCCGTTTCATCATCAACCTTCATTTGTTTATAGGCATGTTTCAAGTCGAGCTTACTGAAAACTCGGCCTCCACTGAGCTTCTCAAATGCCTCCACTGACGTCGGGAGAGGATACCTGTCTACTTGAATAGACGCATTCACAGTAGATCGGTAATCACCGCAGATTCGCAGTCTTCCGTTCCTGATGACTTCTGTTTATCATCAGATTGCTCGTTATCTTCCACTTGATGTACTTTTGTCTTCCTCTCACAGGCTCTTGCTATGTGAGCATACTTTTGGCATTTAAAACACTTTGCCTTCACAAATGTACACTTCTCTCCAGCCTTGTGTATTCTTGTACAATGTTTACACTCATTGGACTTGATTTTGCCAATATCCATCGCCTCAGCCGCTGACTGAGAAGAACTAGGCTGAGCAGCCTCTGATCTCTGGCCTGGATATATGTCTTCAAAAGTAGCTTGGTGATTGAGACACATCTGTATCGCCATTTTGCAAGTCAATCCTCTGGTCTTCAGCAGTTCCCGGCGCAGACGCTCATCTCGCACTCCCAGCACGATCCTGTCCCGCACCTGACGCTCCAAGTCTGTGAAGTTGCACTTAGCCGCTAACGCACTTATTGCTGCCACAAAGTCCTGCACGCTTTCCTTGTAAAGTTGAGCACGTATATGGAACTTTCCTGCTTGTAAAATCTCATTCACTTCTGGCTCATAGAAACTGTCCAATAGTCCCAAGATCGCGCTAAACTCTGCATCACATGGACGTAACGGTACTAATAACGAAGCAATTAATGCGTAAGTGTCTTTTGCGCACTGTGACAAGAACAAAGAGCGCGATTTATCTTCGTCCTGTCTCGAGTCTCGCGACAGACCCGCCGCGTCCAATGCACACAACAATTGTTCTTTATAATCACACCACACATCAGTTCTCGGGTTAAATGGCCCCGGCAACACAATATTCGTCATATTGAATGCCATTTTAGCTTTTATTGCACTTATTTTCCGAAGTCGCCACTAAAAGATAACGCCATGATTGAGTTCATTACCAAAACTGGCTTTTAATCATCTACCTTCAAATAGGTTACTTTTTATAAATCCACCCTCAATTCTCAAATATATGACAGAAACTGCTTTTAGTCTGCGAGAAATATGCTATTTCTCATGGGCTAAAATATAATGTTACCAAAACTGAGATGATGGTGTTCAGGTCGGGACGAGGTCCAGATAGGGTACCGGATGTACATATGAATGGAGCCACTATTAAAGTGGTTAATCGATTTAAGTACTTGGGGCATTGGTTAACAGAGACGCTTAGAGACGATGATGACATTGAGCGTCAGCGGAGAGCCATCGCCGTGCGAAGCAACATGCTCGCGCGCCGCTTCTCGAAATGCAGTACCGAAGTCAAAAACACCTTGTTGTGGACTAATATAGGCTGATGATGATGAGATTTTGAGTGGCATAGGTAGTTTTAAACATGCTCATACTGCCTAGGGCATGCCAATATTTTGCCAGCTGTATAACAGTCACTTATCCTAGTAATTCTCTACTTCATTTAAATATTCCAAAACCTCCTGGTTTTATTTCAGCATCCCGGAGGAGAGGAAACCCTTCTGGAAGTGGCCGGGCAGGAGGCCACTCAATCCTTTGAGGATATAGGGCACAGTGATGATGCCAGGTAAATACAAACATACAATATAGTTAGATTATTAATATCTCTTGCTATCTGGTTTTGAATACCTAGTCTTATATGTATTAAAAACAGTATAATGTACATATATACATTTTGTACATGATGTTCAAAAAAAATTACTACTAATTGCAATCCTAAATAGACATATCATTTACATACATATATGTAATTATACAAGTAAGATCGTTGCAACTAGAAGCAGTAAAGGATCAATAGTATTTATAACATCTCTGATATGTACAGACAATGTCAGCGTCGTCGGTGATATATTTTTTTTTACCAATTCTATATTTTCAGAGAAATAATGAAAAAATACAAGGTTGGCGTACTACCTGCAAATGAGCACTCTATTGCAAAATCAGGGGCACCAAAAATAAGGTAAGTTTATTATTATTATTAAGTTTATTATTTCGATGTTTCCATACATAATGCATGAAACCCACATGCTTCTGAAGCGCCACACCACACCAGATAGTATGGTTCTAGCTTAATCCGCCATGTCATAGACCCTAATATAGTGCAGTTTTTTTTTCTTTGGGTAGCTTGGGTGTCACTGCGGCCATGATAGGCCAATTGTGGTCGTTGTCGGGAGTATGTGTGAATTTGTAAATTCTAGAAAAAAAAATACATAATGCTGGGCTTTTCACACAGCATCATCTACTAGACCCAAGCCTGCTTAGCTTGGGGCTAGATGATGCTTGTGTTATGGGTACTGGATAACTGATATACTTTTTTTTATTATACCTATGAAACATCCAGAACACCCTGAATTATCTACATATGAACATTTATCCCGAGGCGGATATCGAACCCGCATCCTCCTGCATCGCAAGCGACCTTCACCCGCTGCGCGCGCCTTAGTGGTAGTCAAATCAAGGCCTTTTACCTACTTATTAATTCTTTTGTAAATTTTGAGTATTTTCAGTTCTAAGAAGAAAAAATCCAGGTTAGAAATTATTTTAATTGTAATCATTGTTTAATTTGTTATCTCATGTCAATTAACATTTTGTATATGGTATAGTAAACAACCAACCCCATAAAGTCAAATATTTAAATCGTTAGATAAACCCCTACCGGTAGTGCCCCGCCGCGCGCCGTGTGGTTGCCGCGCGAAATAAAATAGCTCGCTCATTCGGAATCAGTATACATCTTAACACAGTGCTATGCTAGCCGGACGTGTCGTAACTACCCACATTGTCACAAAACGTCATAGTGTGCATTTAACAAATGTTCGTGCAATATAATTGCACAATAAATATAACAGTTAGGTTTATTTGCGAATACACGATTAGTCATTAATGTGCGTGCGTCGACATTTTCTTTACACAAACATTGTCAGTTTTTGGTGTCAGGGCATATCTAACGATTTAAATATTTTGTTTTAGTAGGCAAGGTACTCATCACAAGGATGGTTTATATGTATATAGTATTGTAATATATAATATTTGTATAGTTGTACATACGTTAATAGACTTTAATGTAGTGTATTTATTAGTAGCAAAGGTTGGATAAAACCGAAGGCTTGTTTAAGTTTAGAAACTTAGATAAGAGTTAATTGTGATTGTTACGTACGTTTTGTATTATTTTTAAACTCTTACCATTGATGATTACTAAATTAAGAAATATTTACTATGTTAGTAGCAGTAGCGTCGAAGATTACTATATATGTGTCGATTCTGTTGGTTTTTAAATTTAATCAATTCGACAGCACTAATATAATTAATCAGTTGTTACTATTACATATATAGATATATATACAGAAGATGTTGCATGCAATCACGATCGAAAGAGGACGGCGACATTTTCAGGTTGTTAGTTTAAATACCAATAGAATCGACACCAATAGCTAGTCCTAGTCAAACATATCCTTTGTAAAAAGGCTTACTACAAAATATCCGATTATCAAGACGATAAAAAAGTTTGGGATGAGTTTTGCTCCAACTAGAAAACTATCAACCTGACAAGGTAAAGGTTTCTTGTTCGCTTCTTTAGTTTACCTTAAATTTTGATTGAAGTGAACAAAAAATGAAAGTGATCTCATTTATTTCCTAGTTTTACTTAAGTAATTTGAATTTTGTGACGTGTGAGTCCTTGGAGGTGTAAAGGAAATAAAACGCTTTGATATTTGATATTGGACCAGTAATTCGTTTAAAGTGTATATTTTAGAGATGCGGAGTCGTGGCGGACCGCATGGAACAGAGAATATGTGGTTTTTCCCGCGAAGGAACACCACCAATGGTTATTATTATTATATTATTTATTATTATTACAGTAAAACGTAGTAAATTACAAGATTCAAACGAAAACATTTTTTTCAAAGTTACGCTGTTGACTGCTTTAAGGCTAATGGTGGCATTAGCTTAGCAAAGAGCGAGGCTCTTTGTAGTATGGACTACAAATCTAGCTATAGGTACATAGCTGTAGGCACCTACTCGTACCTAGGCGGCAGTAGCCTGCCGGTAAGTAAGCCAACTGCTATAGTTTGAAATACGTCTGTTCGCTAGGATCCTATTGATAGATCAATCTTATCGAAGTAAGTTTTGCGGCGAATTGTTAATCTGTACTAATATTATAAAGAGGTTTGATTTTTTGTTTGTTTGTAATGAATAGGCTCCGAAACTACTGGACCGATTTGAAAAATTCTTTCACCGTTGGAAAGCTACACTATCCCCGGTGAACATAGGCTATTATTATATTTTCAAAAAAGTTAGGGACCCGTACTAAACCCGTGCGAAGCCGGGAAGGTCCGCTAGTAAGTAAATATGTTCGTCCTTATATTTTGCAATGGATTTCGCTAAATAATGCCGGAGTCTAGTTAATGAAACTTCTAATTATTTAAATGTAATACATATTTTTTGTTACATTGAGCTGTGGACCTGATGACAATCGCTTAGCGACCGAAAGATCAGGGCGTTACCTCGATGGATCTACCAATACGTTTGTGTTGCTTTCTCTATTCATATTAACTAGATATCATTTCATTATTTATTTGTTTTAACCAAACCAAAGTTATCGACATAGCTCTAAGAATTAGCAAGCTGAAGTGGCAGTGAACTGGCCATATCTTGCGAAGAACCGACGGCCGCTGGGGCAAACGTGTTCATGAGTTGAGACCACGACTCGGTAAACGTAGTGTAGGACCTGACATCATAGCAAGCCCTCCGACCAGGTGGGATGTCGACTTGCGAAAGACTGCAGGTAGATGCTGGATGCGGCAAGCTGAAGACAGGGTGCTATGGCGCTCATTGGGGGAGGCCTATGTCTAGCAGTGGAATGCTATAGATAGACTGATGATGATGATGATGATGATTATTTTGTTTCATGTTTACATCGAGTTTTGAAGATATTGAGATCATAACATGAACTGTGAACCAATTTAGTACAGTTTGACAATGCCCTTATACAGCAGCATACGTTGACATATCTTTTAAGAAATTTATTATTTATTTTACTGTTAGGTATATGATAAATTACTTTAAATATATTTATTTAATTTTTAAAGAAGGCATTACTGTCTTTTTTTCTTTGCACAATGGTGTTTCCTATGTCAAACGCTTGTGTGTGTAATAAAATTGTAATATACCTATTAAAATTTTATAGAACTTAACGATATCAAGTGTACTTACGGTGGAAATAAATAAACAAACAAACATTTTGAGGCGTACAATGTGAAATTAGGGCTCTTTTGGATTCAATTGGACCCAAACTTCATTATGTGATCGTTCCTACCTGTGTACTGTTTACGCAGACAAACACTCAGGTCTGGCGGTCACAGGCTCTTGGTCCATTATTGTATTATAATCACTTTGGTAGTGATTACCTTCTTCGAAAAGTCTCTGGAACATAAAGTTTAAATAGGTATTCTACCTCAACTCTAGAACGAAAGATTTCCTTCGTTCAAGTCTGGCATAGGTACAAAATGTCATTTAATACAGAAGGTGACTTGAGTATTATTATAATTATGGGAAAAACGGAAACTCAAAGAATCTATTTTCAACGCCTAATTTGCGCACAGAACAATATTTTATCGAGACCTAGACCTATCAGACTGTGATATGTGTGACTGTGAAGAAACTCTCCAAAAGGCAGAACAACCGTGTCCATGGTGTGAACCAAGCTCGCCACCCGTACCAGTTCCAACACCACCCTCGTCACCACCAGCGTCAGTGCCAGCGTCACTACCTATGTAGGTACCTAAAGCAAAAGTATGACCACGTTCCGAACTGACCAAACATTTGAATAAATGTAAGGTAAGGGTAGGCTATTTAACAACATTTAAAATATACTATGTACAAATAATGGTCATACAATCGGATAATCGCGCAAAAATCTGGTGACATCATAGCAAGTACATAGCTACCTCGAATGATTGCAGTTCGCTTTGATTGTTTTCGGGTTTTATATTCGATCTCTGAGAAATTTCTGAAACGGTGTTCTGATATTTTTTTATAAATATTATAATGAGCGGCATAAATGATAATTTATATTAATGACAATTTATAAACCATTATTGTGTTCTTTACTTGCGTGTGATGTGACTTCATATATTTCATATAACCAGAACGCAGCGTCGAGACCAAAAAATATATATAAAAAAATAGATTACAAAATCGACGTTTATAGCGCAGTTTTGAGAATTTTTACGTTTTAGATTTTTATCGAAAATACCGTAGATCAATTTAGTGTTAGTGTAGCTTATTCAAGAATAAACGATTTTCCAAGATTTGTTAAATAGCCTATTCAATTTCCGACTTGCCTTACTATTTATTATTAAAGTAAAAAGGTTTCTATTTTCGTCACAATATCAGAATTATTATAAATTAGTTCATATGTACATATGAACCCACAAATAAAAGAGAAATCTGTGACGAAAAAAGAGACATCGCTCGCGCAGAAGTGATAGGTACATGTCATATCGCTACTGCGTTTTATGTGACTCGGTACATATCTGACGGAAAATACGTCGAGCGCATCATCGGTCGCGTGTATTCGGTCTAATCAGACCTGCCACATTACGCGTCTAGTCAGTTTGAATGCCCTGTACACCAACGATCTCCACTGATGTTACGCCTAGTCTGAATGCATCAATCAAAATATACGTTTCGCGACACGTTACGTCGACCGACTATGCGTTGACGGAAACGGAACAGACGCTGTACGCTTGACGCACTAACGCTTCATCGGTTGAGTGTGAAAGGTTGATATATTTGCCTGTTTTGGCGTTACACGACTGATAATACGCGACGCATTTTCCGTCAGATATGTACCGACCCTTAGAATGTATTAGCTGACACGTCTCATTACATTATTTGCAAGGCTAAGAGCTCAGCGACTAATTTCTCTAATCGAGCTCAGCAACTCATTTCTTTAGAGAATATACAAAAAAGTGGTCGGTGTCCCTGGTGTGTGTTTAAGGTTATGGGGCGACTTAACGGGTTTGGTTGTCAAACTAGGTCTATGTCTCACTACTTAAATTCCTCAGCTCATTTTTTTATTGGTTCCTTAAATGTGAAAGAAAATTATACAAAAATCTTACTTTGTTTTGATTCGTAAGTCATTATTTGGTTCCATAAACCAATTTTTTTCATAAGTTGTGTAGTTTTCTTGTATGTACAAGAGAAGCTAAAACTTCATTTTTCTTTGCTCTTATGCCGTTCCAAAAACGTATGCGGTGCTCTGTCCCACTGCTCCTATGTACGCGAAATCCCTATCCATTTCACAAAATAGCGCGCAATATGCTTTCTTAGTGTAACTGTATTGCAGAGAACCAGTCTTCCCTTTTACATTTTGTTTCTAAATGAAATTAATAGTCCAGTCCCATTTTAGGTAACGTTACGCCAAAATGAAGGCGTATACGGAGTTTCTAGCTGGTTTAATAACATTATTAGGTTTAAGAATCCTACTCGTAATAAGAACGTTAATTTAACTTAATTTATTAATTCCACCGCAGGTACGTGTTGATACACTTAGCTTCGTTTTAATCTAATTTACTTGTATATATAAAAGTCAAGTAAATATATAACTTAATTATTATTATTAATATATGAAACAATAATGGATGGTATGGGGAAGTAGAGATATTAAGAGAAAAACAGTGACTCCTATTTAACACACAAAACACATAAACATTTACAAATGATGGATAAAGGGGCTAAGAATTAATAATAATGTCAAAAATTAAAATACTAAAACTTTGAGGAATATAAATATATAATGTATATTATATATAATACAGTTGTATAATGGGCATTGTCAAAATAAACTAAAATAAAGATCTAAAATATGAACATAGAAATACAGTTAAAACGAATACTATGTTAATCAACAGAAAAAGACTACCCCTTGTGACGAAAACCACGTCCCCTCCCAGGATAGAGAGAAGAGTCAATACTATTGTGGTGCCTAGAGAACGGTTATTATTATTTTTTTATGTCTGACTCTTGCCATCATATATTCCTAGTATACAACAAAGTCGCTTCCCGCTGTCGTCGGTCTGTCACTATGTATGCTTAGATATTTAAAAGTTTGTGTGTTGTTTGCGATTCAAGAGGAAGGTTTATAAACCATTTGACACATACATTTCAACGTGGGCGAAGCGGCGGGGCGCAGCTATTAGGTATATTTTAGGGGACAGACCTAACTCATTTACTAGGCATCAGTTCTACTAAAGTTCTAAACAGAATAATACGACTAAGGCCCTATTATGAAAGCATACTCAGTCATATATCTATGCTTGTGTGACGTTTATGAAATGAAAAAGCGGTACTCAAGCATAAATTGACGACTAAGCAAGCCTATAGAATACCAGGAGTTGAGCTCGTTTAGCGATTGTTTGTCGTGGACCACCCTTCAAAGGGTATAGCTTATAACCTGCGTACTTATAGAGGGGATTGAGAATGACGTCATTTCTCAATTCTTATGCTGTCTTGCTGAAGGTGCATACACACAGTTGATCCGTTTTTACAATACCACCGTTTTCTCCGGAATCAATCTTTTACTGGGTCCGTAATATTGTCAGATGTGTGAACATGCTCGTACAAATACCTTACGCGCCGCCGCCATCAAAAAACGGATGCTGTGTAAATGCGCCCTCAGTCAGAGTCCAATCTGAGCGAGAAAGTATGAGAGAAAAAAAAAATGAAAACTTATTGCTAAACAAAACATAAGTGCGCTTACCAAATAAATATAGCAAAGTATTACAATTTAACCTGACGTGATTCTCAATCCCATTCTTTATCGTTTCGTGTTGGCGCGAAATTTTTTTCATGTGATACTAGCGATGATATGATCCGCCTTAAGATTACTAGTTTCGAGTTGCCTCGAGGTTCAAATTTTTATCGTTTTTTTTAGTTTTTTCTGCGTTCTACAATCAAAAATATTACCGAATAGTAATTTGTTTAAAAATCGTAAATATTTTCTATTCACTTTTACTGATAATATCGAAGAATTTGGGAATATGAGATATATAGGGCTAAAAATCATTAATATAATCTCAAATGCCTCGAAAATCCAATTGAAACAAAGTTTTTTTTTATCATAGAAAATGGTCTACGATTTGCGTCAATTTTTTTTCCGTTATTATTCCTTGTAGAAAGCAGAAAAACGTTAAAACCCACAAAAAAAATTAAAGGTGTCGAACTAAAACGATCACTCTAAAGGTACAAGTCCGAGAAAATTTAAATCTACATGAGAGACTGCGGTCGCGGTTGCTTATTACCAACCACGGTCGCGACATCAATAGCGCTGCAGTCTATGGTCGCTGCGCACCGCGGCCGCAGGCCGCAGTGTCTGCGGTCCATCTTGGAATTGCACCTTCAACTTCTCAGACTTTACCTCTCGTACTGGCTACCGCTTATATTTTTGTGTTATTAATATTATACCTACATATTTGGTTATTGTTCATTTCTATACAACTTATTAATAACGTTCCTTTTTTTAAGACGACCTCGTGGAGAGCCCTGCATGCAAGGGTAAATAATATTTATTATTATTATTTGTTTTAGTACTAGGCGAACTCGTCGTCGTTCATCTTTTGCACCTGACAGGTTGGATTTGTTTTTAAAATGATGTAGATAGATAGATAGTTAGGCAATTATTGCACAAGTTGTATGTATTTTGTTTACTATTTTGATGTATAAATCACGCACCTGACGACCGTGACGTGACATGATCCCTCTGCTCTTCACTGAAAATCAGCGCTGGGTGGACACATTAGTGGGCACCCAGCACAATGCTGAGTGAGGGCCATATTTGCCTGAAATTAAATGAAAGCCAATTTAATTATTTTTTTAATGAAAACTACTTCATCTGGTTTTTTCTTCGTTTCTTTTTGAGTAAACGATGTATTTTATTAAAAGTAGTCTCATTTGAAACCGAGATAGTCTACCTAGCTAAGAAAATGATACAATTTCGGTACACAAGCCTAGAAAAAAATTATTTTTTTTTAGAAATTTGCAAAAAAAACGATTTTTATTTTATTTTTGATCTGTAACTTTAAAACTCGGTTATTGAGGTGTACTTTTTTGCATGTTGTATTAAGCTTCATAATTAAATCTACAAATCCTCCAAAAAATATTGGTCTATCTCTTTTCGTTGTCATGTTATTCACCATTTAAAATAGGTACTTTTTACGCCTGAAAGAATATAGGAGCAACAAGCAAGCATGATGTGTCATTTTTTGACAGTTCGCAAGTCGACGCTCAACTCGCGAAGCAATCATTGTTCCTCCGCAAACCCTTTACCTAAAAACACTGTACATTTATATAAAACAAGTCATCTCTTCATTTCGGGAGTTTCATTTGGGTACGTTGTGCCTAAACATCTGGCGACCGTGTCAATACAAGCTTGCGTAAGGAGAAATACGCAAAAATACTGAACGAGCCGCCGCGCCGGCAGGCGTCCGCCATTGACGTCGGATTTCTTGCCGGGCCATTGCGGCCGTTCCTATCTACAATTTCAAGATCCATCTGTTCAACGGAACACCTGAAGGGCCAGCCATTGGAGCCATCCGCAGTCCATCGATCCAGCGAAAGCGTCGAGCTGCATTCATGTCAATGAAGCTAAGTGTCCCTTCCAAATTCTTTCCATAAAATTTTCTTATCTATTTACATACATCAATCGGTCAATATTAGTGCAATCTATCTATTTACAGTGTTTCTAAAGCTCAATAATAAATCTATTCACAATAAATTCAATCACAAAGTTCCATATTCAATTGAATATGGAACTTTGTGATTGAATTTATTAATTTATTAATATGAATTCATATTTCTACCCTACGATAATATAAAATAATAATTAATTGCCTACCTACAAGTGACTTTCGTTCAAGATTTCATGTAGTTTCAATATAATTGTCTACAATTTACAATCGCTAAATTTGGATAAAGGTAAATTATAATTCTAAGATTTTTAACCCTGACTGGTGCCTAGTTATCCTGTAGGTATAAAACGTGTATTCACCCATCTCGCCGACTATTCCAGCACGTACCTGCCAGCTTCTTTCGAGAATTCGGCCCCTGCCCCCGTCCAGCGGCCAGCGCGTGGGGTGCGCTGCTCACGCGTGGAGTGTGGAGGTCAACGACCGGCTCACAGGTGACGCCTAGTCGAGGAGCGTGAGGCTATTTTCATTACCTTATCTAATTTCAACTATTTCTTTGCGGTTTTTTGCACTCAGTTTTTTTTTATTGTAACCTAGTCAGTCTCTATTCTTTGTGTTATTTTATTGTTACGATGGGAGGTGAATCTAGCGCAAAGGACTCTCAAAGTTTAGTTGATCTTTATACAAAACGTAGCTCAATCAAATTAGCTCAGGCCAAATTACCAAGTTTAAAAACTATTTTCAACATGCCAGTACTAAGGAAAGGCTAACGCCCGATGAGTTAGCTGAATTGCCTCTTAGACTTGCAAAGTCAGATAGAGGTGTTAAATTCTACTAATTTGAGCTCCGAGTTGGACGAGCGAGATGACATTGAGCAGCTTTTCATCACTAACATTGCTGTGGCTCAGAGTTTAGTACAAAAACAAAACGCACAGTTGCGTCAAGATGAAAGCCTCAACTCAAGTCACTAGTCTTCGGCTCAAAGCCATATAGACCAAGAGGGATGTTTTGATTGTCCACACTCCACATCATGGCTTCTAAGCTCGACAATAATACTAGCGTGAAATGGGAAGAATGGCGTGGTACGTTGGATGACTTTAAAACAATTTAACAAATTTTTAATCGGTCGTGCTGACGTACTCGCTTCTATTCATTTGAATTCCAATGCTAAGCCAACCCCATCAGCTTTTAGGGCTTCTTCTAAGCCACAAACTAAATCTTTTGCATGCGCAAGCGAAGAGAAGGCAAACGCAGCTTCTACTGTCCCTCTCATGCAGTGCGTCATCTGCCATGAAGGGCATCGTATCTACGATTGTCCAACCTTCATGGCCAAGAGCGTAGAAGAGCGCATTGCCGAAGTGCGTAGGTTGAAGTTGTGCTTCAATTGTCTTCGCCCTGGACATTTTCCACAAATGTGTCCGCGGGGCCCATGTCGCATATGCAAAGGAAGACATAATAGTCTTATTCATAAACCGGATAATGTGTCCACTAACAATGCTTCTATTTCCAGCGCTGTTAAGGCCAATTCGGATAGCGCTGTCGATACTACTGTAAATTATTAGAATCAAAGTTCTAATCAAGTGTTACTGTACACTGCATTTATTGAGGTAGCCAATCCGCGGACGAAACAAGCCGAAAGGATTCGATGCCTCTTGGACTGTGGCAGCCAATCGTCATTCATCACACAATCTCTCAAGGATAAGTTAGGTTTACCTTCTACTTCAAACTGCCTTGTCAATGTTCTCGGCATTGGCAACCAGAACTCTGGACAGGTTACCAAATCCTGTGTGGCTCAATTGAAGTCTCTAGTCAACGGCTTCAAGGTCACATCCGGGTTCCTAGCTCTACCACAAATCACAGGTGATTTGCCCAGATTTCCTATCGACGCCTTAAATCTTAAGATAGCTAAAAATATTCAACTTGACCCCATGTTTCACCAGCCAGCGCCGACTGATGTTCTCATCGGCGCGGATCTTTTCTGGGACATTCTCGGCCGCGAGTAGCAGTCTCTCGGTCCTAACAATCCTAAGCTCGTGAATTCCCAGTTTGGTTGGATTATTTCAGGTCCTATTTCAACAAGTATGCAAGCTACGCATGTTCGATGCAATCATTCAGTCATATAAATAAGCGCATTGAATGTTGACGATGATGTTCAAATGAATCGTGATCTCGCGAAGTTCTGGGAGCTTGAAGAGGTTCCTCTAAGGTCTACACTTAGCGAGAGCGAGACGGCATGTGAGTCTCACTTTACGTCTCACACTTCTCGCCTAGATACAGGTAGGTTCTCTGTAGCTTTGCCACTCAGAGATACTGCCGATTGTCTCGGACAATCCTATAATGCAGCTAAAAAAGCTTACTCAATTTAGAAAAACGATTTCGCAAACAACCCGATGTTAAATCGCAATACGTTCAATTTATGCGTGAGCACTCTGACCTAGGTCACCTGTCACAGTGTCCTATTGCTATACCGCATACTTCCTATTTCCTATGTCACCACGCTGTCTTTAAGGACAGTAGTGAGTCCACGAAGATTAGAGTCGTGTTTGACGGACCGCTCCCACGTCATCCGGCTATTCCATTAACGATATTCTGTGGGTAGGACCCAACATGCAGGACTCGCTCTTCTCCATACTCATAAGAGCTCGGTTCCACAAGTACCTCCTGACCGGCGACGTGGAGAAGATGTACCGCCAGGTCCTAATCAACGAGGAGGACCGAGACTTTCAGCTGATACTATTTAGAGAAGATGAGTCACTGCCCATTATGACTTACACATTAAATACTATTACATACGGAATGGCTATAGTTTGACCGAAACCGCTGTACCGCGCCTGGTATGTGAGCGGCGAGATGGGGGGGAAATATCGGCCGCTCCGATCCATCGGTCTGCCGTCAACGCGTCCTCTTGCTCTTTTTTCCTCCCCCCACCTCGCCGCACTTTTCTAAGGAGCGGTACAGCGGTTTCAGTCAAACTATACTAGTAGCTACTTAAGCACACGATGCCTATGGCAACTAGGTGAGGAGTGCACAGATCCAGCTATCAAGGATATAATCCAACACGATTTCTACATCGACGATCTCATCATCGGATCCAAGAACGAATCGGATCTACGATACATCCATCAATCTGTTTCCGCAGCAGGAAGGCTGCTTCAATCTCCGAAAGTTTAAAACTAATTTACCCGCGATATTAGATTCTACAATAAATTCTAGCGACAATTTAATTGTCAGCGAGTCTACCTCTACGCTAGGAATGGGTTGGAACCCATCTACTGATCAATTGCATTTTCCTTTCAAGGTTCCTCCTCCCTGTTCTAATTTATTTATTTATTTATAAAAAATACAGCAGTTAGCTTACAGTCTAACACCAAAACACTAACTACTAGACTTAAAAAAGACAGAATATATTAAAAACAATATACAGTATATAATAATAAATTAAAAACAAGATTACAAATAGGTAGGTAGTCATACATAAATAAACAGATTATTTAAAAGTAAGGTACGATCTTAAACGTAAGTAGATAAGGCTTAAACTATCATTAAATATGTCCACATGTTGGAACTGTTGCAAGAAATCGTTGAGTAGTGCGAGTGCTCTGAGTGTAGGAGCGTTACCGGCGTGTTGCGTACGCGCTGCTTGTAGAGCAAAGAGCCGATTAGGGCATGGATACCGGTATTCGGTATTACCGAAAAACCGGTAATACCGTAATATTTAAAGCACTTCCGAATACCGGTATTGAAATAGCAAATCCCGGTATTTCGGTATTTTGAATAATACGTTTAAACTAATCCGCTACACGTTCTTACACGATTAATCCACATAACAAGGATGTTATCCCTAAAGTTCGAGCAGTTGTGAAGTTGTTCACGAAGTCTCCCACAAAAAAAACGAAAAAAAGTATGTGAAACAACAAGAAAACAAAAAACTTGCTTTAGTTTTAGACTGCAAGACTCGCTGGTCCAGCATGGCAAACATGGTAGAAAGATATAACCGTCTCAGACCATGTATCCTTAAAGAACTCACTGATGTGGACTCTAATATTTCATTTTCGAAAGAACTTCAACTTAGTGACAGTATACAAAACTCTAAAATTTTCGTTTAAAAAATTAGAAAAACAAAATACCACCCTCTCAACACAACTGGCAGAGTCAATGCGTAGACGCGTGTTACAAAGACGTACTCCTCTGACATCTATTATCGCTACAATATTTACATAACCCTGAAACTTATTTTGAAAATCAAATGTCCCTGTACAGAAGAAGGGTTAACTTGGAAAATGAAAAGCGATGAACTGCTTTCAAATTTAACAAGCCTCATAAACCGTTTTCAGGAAACTCAACTCCGTGACCAATCGGCAATATCAGTAGATACTGGTAAAACTAGTAGCAACGACGATGAGGGTGCCGGAAAAATACATCTAAGGACTTTTTACAACAAAAGTATAGAAAACGATCCTGATCCTATTGATGATGATAAATTATTGACAGTTTTACGCATGGAAATGAAACTATACGAAAATGGCGGAGAGATTTTAAAAAATTCATTAATATGTAAGAAGGACGGATCTTCTCGGAGATAATTATAATTAAATGTATAAATTTAACCGTCCTTTATATATTAATAATTATTTTGAATTTTTATTATCGTGTTAGAAGAAAAAAACTTGAGTTTGAACATTTTAATTGTATCTTTGATTTAATCGTGATTATTTTGATGTTTGGAAGTACTTTCGAGTTTGTGTGATTCAAAAATAATGCTTTTTAAGAACCTTTTTTTTATTATAAGTACCTATTATATTAATTCAGTCTGAAAAAATATTACATGAAGTAGAAAATATGTATATTTTTCTACTATTTTAATATCCATAGTGAAATACCGAAATAATACCGAAATACCGGGATCCCGGTTTTAAAAATATTAATACCGAAAAAATACCGGTATTGTCAATAGGTCCAATACCGCCATGCCCTAGAGCCGATGGAACCTGCGTCCCGTTCTAATGTAATTATTTGGGACGTAAAGGGTAACTGTACCCAATATTACAGGATTATCCACTCTGTTACGGAGAACTAGACAGTAGTGCATGGCTAAATGCAGTTTGCGTCTCAACTCTAGTGTATCCAGACCAATCATACCGGTAACAAAAAGAGAGGGAAAAAGATACGGATAATACCCATAAATTCGTTTATACAGATACCTGGCAAACTTACGCTGCAGTCTCTCTATCATTATCGTATACTTGGCCTCCCGTGGATCCCAACTAATAACACTAAACTCCAACTTGCTTCTGACAAATGCATTATAAAGCATGATCGCTACCCGTACATCCTTAAAATGCGAAGCAGTTCTCATTATGAAACCCAGAGTTCTATTAGTGGTTTTGCACATCCCGATGATATGCTGGCGAAAGTTGAGGCGCGTATCCTCTACCAAGCCCAAATCACGTATGGAATCTACTCTCTCCATTATCTCAGTTCCTAATAAAATTCTAACTAAAAGATATTTCTTATATAATTCTTTCGTCGCTATTTAAAATATTCGATCCTTTAGGATTGCTGAGTCCCTGCGTCATAAAGCTGGGACGATCCAGTCCCTATTGCTATTCAAAAGGATTGGAATCAATTTGCAAAGACTATACCTACCTTGTTGGATCTGCAGGTTTCTAGACGAGTTCTATGTGATAATCCAGTTTCAATAGAACTGCATTCTTTTAGTGATGCGTCACAAAACGCTTACGGCGCCTGTATCTACTTGCGCTCTGAAGACACTGAAGGAAATGTAACTGTCAATGTGTGTTCCAAATCGAAGGTGAATCCTATCAAGGCCACCAGGATTCCTCGCCTTGAACTATTAGGAGGTCTTCTGGCAGCCAAACTATGTAAGGATGTCAGGAAATCTCTTCGATTTGAAATAAAAAGGCAAGTACATTGGTGCGATTCAACTATTGTGCTTTGTTGGCTACGAAGCAGTTTCCAACACTTGGAAATATTTGTTGCTAATCGCGTATCCGAGATATGTGAATGTTCAGGATTGGTATGGACTTTTGTGTAAGTTAGGTTGCAAGCTTGTTGACAATTATCTCACCAAAGTACGTTTATGACCGTTTGCTTTTCGCGCTATTTTATAAATATGACTCATTCTGTCTTGAGATTTCGTCGAGAGTAACGGTTCACATTCTTTTGTTCTCGCATAAATTTAACCACTTGAACGTCCCGTGGTACTTAAGTACCACAAACGTTTACCCCCGATTACGTTCATGGTACAAAATAGCCACACGACGCTTAGCTCTTTTGGCTACCGATTTATTTATTATCTATGCCGCTAGGTCGCTAACCGTCGTACTAGATGGCTCTATCAACAATTTTTTTAACAAATTCTAACAAAAGTTCCCATACTTGGTAGTAAAAATTATGAAAAAAAAAAAAATTTTGATGACAGAGCGAGAGAACATTTTTAGGGGAAGTGTGGTGCTGCAAATATGTCGTAAAATATTTTGGATTAATGTGTATTTTTAGGATTGTGATACATGTAATTATTCCTTACATTTTACGCGTGAACTAAGAGTAAAAACAACACACTCTCCTACGCTCCAAAGTTGATAAATTGAGCAAAACAGATAGTCGAATCGCTGTTCTTGTATCAAAATGGCTGTGTTATGTTTTCTTACGTGATATTAGTATAAGTTTTTGCAGAAGCTATGTTTTTAAATCGTAAAATTAACAATCTAGAATAATTCTTTACAAAGAAAAAACTAATCAAGATCTTATTTTTACATAGATTTAATAAGTTGGTATTCAGCCAGAGCATGACTTGCGTTGAACCACATTTGGGTTTGAGGAGACCTATTTTGATAAATTTATTTAAAATACTTCTCCTAAATATTTAATTATTATTTTGGTACCGTTTTAACGGGGTTAGAGGCTAGTTTGTTAAACTTTTTTTGTTTTTAATACAGATATCACAAGTAAATCACAAAAAAATAAAACTTGCGGAAAATCAACTTAAAAATGATACCATCCTATGTTTGATCATTTTTTACTATATAAAAATGTAGGTACGATGACTCATATTATTATTCAAGTTTATTTACTATATAATAACGTACATGAAGTAATTTTTGGTTTTGAAATCGCTTTAGTACTTTTTATGTGATAAATCGTTTTATCGGGAATATCGCGCAGCGTGGCACGCCACGCTCGCGGAGAAACGGCTGGGACGTAAGTCGCTCGCTGCGCTGAAGGCGCTGGACGTTCAAGTGGTTATTAACCTTTTAATTTTCGTATTATCGATATCTCTATCGTGAGGTTCGATATTGACTAGTGCCGTGCGTGGAATTGTTTTCGTTTGGAGTGATAGTCGAAATTGTACGAGATACCCCTGTCTAGCTCTCACGCTCCAACCAGTTTCTCCAAGCTCGCCCTAAGCTAGCCCGCCAAGTGAAGTACAGATCTCGAAAGGTATAGTTAGCCGCGACGCGCCGAGGAATCCTGGGAACGAGTGGAGTATAGCTACACACCCGACTTTCAAGGCTAGTGGTTTTTCGCAACACTCGACACACCCGTCATTCATACGATTCAACGTTTCTCACTCTCATTATAATATTACATACAAGATAGAATCACGTCGTCACACTTACGAGTCATCTCATTACATTAACAATCATACAGTCCACTCTCTATTATAGATTTTAAATAAACCAAGCTGGGAATCGAACAATGAACTAACAAACTAAGCTGCATGGCGTTATGTTCCTACGTCAGCAAACCCCGCCGATCTCATATCCCGCGGGATCAATCCCGATCTATTGAGCACCACTACGCTTTGGTGGTCAGGTCCCTCGTTTCCAGCTCAGCCTGAGACCGAATGGCCTACTCTCAATTTTAATAAAACTGACCAACAAAATTTACCCGAATTAAAATCTAACTTACAATCAGATTTAACTACACTTGCGAGCTATAAACTGGAATCACTTCATCGCTGGTTTCTGCAGACCATATTTTACAGTTTCCATGGAATAAACTGTAGGTTGTGGTATATTATTTTAAAGATAATTTTATTAGCTTTCAAACTCTTTCGATATCATAGCGAAAAAAATGTTCATCATATGTCATGGAACGTGAAAACAATAGACATAAATTTTTGGAACGAAACATCAATTTTTTCAAACTCCTGAATCCCTATAAAAACTGGGAATTTATACAATTTTGTCATCAGTCCAATATATCACGTCACTCAAAATACTGGAATTACAAGAAAATGGAAACAACACCAATAGAAGCCGCTCAAATCGTCACCCTAATCCAGCAAGGGTTCTCTCAGCGTACTATCGCTCGACAGCTTCATCTGAGCCAGTCCTGTGTCTCCAAAGTATACAAAAGGTTTAGAGAGACTGGAAACTTAGTCCGAAGATCAGGATCTGGACGACAGCGATGCACTTCGGCGAGAGATGACCGATTTATTGTCAGCAGTTCTCTCCGAAATCGACATCCAGCGTTGACGTCCAGCGGGAGCTCGGAGAAGTTTGAGGGAGAACTGTCAGCGAGTGGACAGTGAGGCGAAGACTCAAAGAAGCTAACTTGACCCCAAAAAGGCCAGCAACGGGACCCAAATTGTCTACAGCCCACCGACAAGCCCGACTTCAGTTTGCTCGTGATCACTTAGATTGGGATATACAGCAATGGAGCCGAGTTTTGTTCGCGGACGAGACTAGGATGTGCCTGCATGGCAGCGACCGTCGACGGAGAGTCTACAGGAGACCGGGAGAGCGATACGCACAATGTTGTATAGCGGAAACAGTGGCATATGGGAGTGGGTCTTGTATGATGTGTTTTCAAATGGTATACACCAATCTGCAGTTTATTCCATGGAAACTGTAAAATATGGTCTGCAGAAACCAGCGATGAAGTGATTCCAGTTTATAGCTCGCAAGTGTATAACTAATCTCAACTAAAACCGATGCTATAATACATTTTAAAAACTATTCTTATTTCTCTAAGTTAAAACGAATATTTGCTTATCTGTTGCGATTCATCTCGCAGAACAAAAGAACCGGTTCGTTATCAGTAGACGAGCTTGATGCGTCATTCATACATTTATGTCGCCTCTCTCAACGTGACTTGTTTTCACATGAAATTAACTTACTCGAAAATAAAAAATCAATTAGCCCTAAATCTACCATTTTATCGTTATCGTTTTTCGATAACGACTGTGTAGTCCGTGTCGTATTCAACCTTCTGATTTTAATAACGACAGCTTAAAGAAAAAAAAACTTTTCATTTTCATTTATAAGAAACATCCTATTCTATTACATTCTGCGTATCATTTTACAAAGATATTATTTGTAATCAGTAATATTTATTCACATAAGACATGGTACATAATACATTGGTGGGATAACACAGTAGAGCTGCATATCTGCAGCCCGAATGCAGGCACGTGAATATAAAAATCAATAAAATTAAATTAAATGTCAGCAATTAAATAAAATAAACGCAAATAAATTGTCAATTAAAATAGAATTCTCTAGGCCAAAACTTAAAATTAAGGTAATCTTCAACCGAATAAAAACAATGCTCAATTAATAAATTAAATTACTTTCTGTTGAATAAGGGACCCTTTAGTTCTTTTACATCGTTTGGCAATTTGTTGTGAACTTTGATAGCCATATTATAACAGTTTCGACTATACAATTGCGTTTTCTTTGCAGGAATTGCTAATTGGTCTTTATGCCTACAGTTAAATGTATATACTTGTTCAAAAGTTTTAAACAATTCCTTATGTGATTTGACAAATTTACACATTTCTAAAATATACAAGCATGGTAATGTCAGGATCTTATGTTTTTTAAATATTGTAATAATTTGTGTATGAACACGTAATTTACACGCTGGCCCACAGCTGCTATGGACGGTACACAGCCCGAAGTACTGTCCGTAATTGTTTTAAATGTAGACAACTACAGGGTAAAACAATGAAACCTATGCTAGGTAATTTACCGTCTCAGCGTATTACGCCAAGCTTTCCATATCAAGCTGTAGGCCTCGACTTTGGAGGTCCCTTTTTGATTGTCAATAAAAAGGGCTGAGGTGCTACGCTTTTAAAATGTACCTTTGCATTTTCGTATGCTTACGCTACAAGTGCGTGCATCTTGAATTAGTAAGTGATCTTTCAAAAGATACCTTTGTTATGACGTTTCGCCGCATTGTGTTACGAAGAGGCAGGCCAGCCTAACTTTTTTGTGATAACGGCCGTAGTTTTGTCGCGGGCTCTAAAGAAATCAATCAATTTTTAAATTCTAACGGTTATTCTATATCTGATTTTGCAAGTGAGGAAGGAATTATATTTTTTATTTTCTCCACCTTACGCACCTCACTTTGGCGGCATCTTTGAAGCCGGTATAAAATCCGCTCAAGTTTCATTTAAAACGCGTTATGGGTAATTCCCACCTAACGTTTGAAGAGCTTTCTACTCTTTTCGCACAAGTAGAGGCCTTATTGAACAGCCGTCCACTCTGTCCATTATCGTCCTCTCCCGATGATTTCCTATGCCTTACTCCTGGGAACTTTCTCATTGGTCGGGCGCTCACCACGCTACCTTCGCCTACTTTGGATGACTGCAACCCTTACAATCTTAACCGTTACGAAAGGCTGTAGCAAATTTACCAACATTTTTGGCGCCGATGGCAGCGAGAGCACATTGCTGAACTTCAGCAACGTCACATATGGAAGACCAATTCCTCAAACCCAAAGACTGGAGACTTGGTACTCATTCAAGAAGATGACGCCCCACCGCTCTGCTGGAAACTCGGACGTATCTCCAAGTTATTCTACGGTCCTGCTGACAATATAGCACGAGTTGCTGATGTAACTACAAGAGGAGGATGCATGCGCCGTCCCTTGGTTCGCCTGTGCCCACTTCCAACTAACGAAGAACTAGAAAATTGAAAATCAAGATTTTCAATGGGGGCAGGATGTTTACGCCTGAAACAATATAGGAGCAACAAGCAAGCATGATGTGACATTTTTTGACTGTTCGCAAGTCTACGCTCAACTCGCGAAGCAAACATTGTTCCTCCGCAAACCCTTTAACTAAAAACACTATTTATTTACATTTGGGTACGTTGTGCCTAAACAGGTACTTTCTGTCTTGTCTAAAGTAAAGAAAACAAAAACTTTATCTTAAACAGCCGTAACTATCAAAGACAAAAGCAAAGACCTCATTCCATTTCTTCCTATCTTGCCTCGTTTTATTTCATAATTTATGTAGATTAAATCAGTTTATATTCCTGTTGATCTTGGTACAAG
The DNA here is from genome assembly GCA_943735965.1 of Eupithecia abbreviata. Lineage (NCBI taxonomy): Eukaryota > Metazoa > Arthropoda > Insecta > Lepidoptera > Geometridae > Eupithecia > Eupithecia abbreviata. The sequence goes on along the minus strand of OX030987.1, from coordinate 11,231,710 downwards.
ACAAGACAGAAAGTACCTATTATAAATGGTGAATAACATGACAACGAAAAGAGATAGATCCATATTTTTTGGAGGATTTGTAGATTAAATTATGAAGTTTAATACAACATGCAAAAAGTACACCTCAATAACCTAGTTCGAAATTTACAGATCAAAAATATAAAAAAAATCGTTTATTTTTTGAAAATTTCTATAAATATATTATTTTTCTAGGCTTATGTACCGAAATTGTATTTTTTTCTTATACTTAGCTAGGTAGATTATCTAGCTTTCAAATGAGACTACTTTGAATAAAATACATAGTTTACTCAAAAAGAAACGAAGAAAAAACCAGATGAAGTAGTTTTCATTAAAAATAATTAAATCGGCTTTGCCTTTGAGATAGGTTACATATAATTTTTTATTTTTTGTTTTTATCGATAAATATATATCATGTATCTGCACATCTCGTTTGATCAAGGTTCGACAATACACATTATATAGTATTAATTTGCGTAGTTTTAAGTTTGTTGTGTATGGTAGTTTTAAGGTAAATAAAAATTTTCCCTCTATATATTATATACTCTTTCTTTCCAAGTTAAAATAAAATAAACAAGAAAAAAATACAAGATATGTTATCAATTTGTACATCCGCCAAATTGTCAGCTTTTAATGAAAAATTTATAAAATATAATAATATAATAGCTATTTAGTAATTAATATTATAAAAAATAATTAAATACATATAATAAGTTATTTCGTAATTATTACTGTAGGTATTTCATTAAAAAGAGAAAACATACGGGTTGACTTGAAGCTTACCACCATGCCTCCATAGTAAAATAATAAATAAAAAAGCCTTTAATTTCCATCAAATTACTAAGTTTACATTGTTTTTTTTATTCTAGTTGTTTATATAACTTAATTAATCTTAGGTGTAATTTAGTTTCATACAATAATATCTGTAGGAACCCCTTATTGGGTGAAGGCCTCCTCCAAAGTATTTCATTAAAAAGAGAAAACATACGAGTTGACTTGAAGCTTACCACCATGGCTCCATAGTATTTCATTAAAAAGAGAAAACATTCGGGTTGACTTGAAGCTTACCACCATGGCTCCATAGTATTTCCTTAAAAAGAGAAAACATACCGGTTGACTTGAAGCTTACCACCATGCCTCCATAGTATTCCAATATAAGTTATTCTAAGAATAACTTATATTGGTAATGAGTGCTTCCCCTTACAATTATTACCACTACTGGTTAATACTATAGTGTCGGGTGTGTGAACTCGCTCCTTTAACTACATAAAACATCACGGAAAAAACGGATCCTGTAAAACGGACGTTGTGTAAATGTGCCCTAAGATTTAGGTAGTTTCCTGTGTTAGTTATTAAGGTATTCTTCTTGATCAATTTTGTAAGTAATGTTGAATCATACAGTCAATATTCCAGAATAAATGTGCAGTATTTCCATGTAACTATCTGAGTATAGTTTTCGTAGTGTGATAGAAAATGTACTTATACAGTCAACATTATAGAGTTATGTTGACTCATGCTGTATGTCCATGTACCTAACCTGAGTATAGTTTTCGTAGTGTGATAGAAAATGTACTTATACAGTCAACATTATAGAGTTATGTTGACTCATGCTGTATGTCCATGTACCTAACCTGAGTATAGTTTTCGTAGTGTGATAGAAAATGTACTTATACAGTCAACATTATAGAGTTATGTTGACTCATGCTGTATGTCCATGTACCTAACCTGAGTATAGTTTTCGTAGTGTGATAGAAAATGTACTTATACAGTCAACATTATAGAGTTATGTTGACTCATGCTGTATGTCCATGTACCTAACCTGAGTATAGTTTTCGTAGTGTGATAGAAAATGTACTTATACAGTCAACATTATAGAGTTATGTTGACTCATGCTGTATGTCCATGTACCTAACCTGAGTATAGTTTTCGAGTTTTGTAGAAAATTATAGAAAATGTAATGTTTGGAGTTACGGAGTTAAGAGATGTTGCTAATGATCTCATGAAGATATCACTTTGTAGTATTTCGTAAAACTTTTATAAATGTTTTACAAAAAAACATACTAAAAAAATATATAGTAAACCAGTACTGTCTACTTGTTTGTTGCACCTGAGTATAGTTTTCGAGATTTGTAGAAAATTATAGAAAATGTAATGTTTGGAGTTTCGGAGTTAAGAGATGTTGCTAATGACCTCATGAAGATATCACTTTGTAGTATTTAGTAAAACTTTTATAAGTAATTTTGTAAAACATTTACAAAAAAACATACTAAAAAATATATGGTAAACCAGTACTGTCTACTTGTTTGTTACTATGTATTTTTATTGTGAATATTCTCGTTTAGTTTATAAACCATTACTTTATTGTTGACGTGATATTTTTGGTATGAAATATGTATCTAGTTTCTAATTAAAAACTAAGTTAGCACTTAAGATAATGCCGCGCTTACATATTAGCATATTATGTTATTGATTCTGATCTATAACACCACATGCAATGATTTATATACTATTACGTTGATATTATGAATTTACAACTGCAAAGCTGGTTTATTATTGGACTTGTTTTTTTTATCTTAACCATCATTTTTTTTTCTTGTTTTTTTACAGCGGCAATTGGTGGAAGTGGGCTCTTCTTCTCCTCGCAGGCGCTATAACTGTAGGTTTAATAGCAAAGAAGAAAATGGCGTGATCCTAGAGTATCTGTCTATTCTAGGTAGGTACGGTCGTATAACATCAACTTCTGTGAAATATAAAACGCCATCAGTAAACAGAACAACAGAAAAAGTAAACCGTAAAGAACAGCTTGGAATAGACCTTTATGGTTGAGGTTACTTTAAAAGATGTACCTTACTTTCAGGTAGTACCTTGAGTTAAGCTTTGATTCATGATAAGCCAAAATACGTAGGTACATACCTATTTCCTCAAATAATTATAAGGCACTGTGTGATTCTAGAGCCTCTGGCTATTCTAGCAACTTCTTTAAAATAATAAAATAATGCAAATGACAGAAAAAAATAAAAACGTAAAGAACAGCTTGGAATAGCCCTTTATAGGAACTTAAATATATGTACCTATCTGTCAATGGCAGTACTTTGAGTTAATCTTTGATAGTTGTGATAAGCCAAAATAAGTATGCCACAAATTATTATATAGGTACATTTTAAAAATAATAAAAGTTATCCTTCCGAAGATGTTGCACTCATAAATATGAGAATAAGAGATGTATTACATTCTAATAACTATGTACTCAAATGGCTATTTTACTCGTTTTATAACTGAATATTAATTGGTTGTGTAGTTTAAATATACCTCCTATACAGTGGAAATAGAAGAAGCATTTATGTAAGCAAATAATACTACAACTACTTTACTTGATTTAGGTACTTTTTGATTTTATATGTATTTAGGTATTTTTAAATAATATTAAATCTTCTATAAAATTGATATTTCAACTTATAGGTACTCAATAATGTTTTCTGTTATCCCCATGTATGTGTAACGTACAATTGTATTTATATATTTATTTATTTATAGGAAACTTGATTGTGCTTAGGTTTTTAAACTCTGTGATTGTGATCGTAGAAAATTGTGCGGCATTATAGAAACCTGTCGATATTATATATTATTTAGTCATATACGTCTTTTATTTAATCAAATAGGAAACACGAGAAGGATATATATAGAATAACAAGGCCCTCGGATAATTAATTAGGTAAGAGGTTAGTGGATTGGCAGGTCACCTACTGGCAAGTTACCTACTGGGAAAACATCGCTCAGCAACTTATTGTTTGCAAGCTTCTTCCCGCGGCTTCGCACGCGCTTTTCCGGCTATAAAAAGCAGCGTATGTCTATCCCTGGGGTGTCTAGTTTACCTCCCTGCAGTTTAATTAGGATCGGATCAACCGTTTAAGACACAGGATATTCGCTCTGAAGCTTAAACGACTCAACACGGCGCGAACTCTTCGGTAGGCGAGGCTTAAATGTATGCAAACTCACCTGATATCTCCCGCTATACGTGCGTTGGTTCCGATCAACCGTTAAAGACACAGGATCGCTCTGAAGGTTAAACGATCCAACACGGCGCGAACTCTTCGGTAGGCGAGGCTTGAATGTATGCAAACTCACCTGACATCTCCCGCTATACGTGCGTTGGATCCGATCAACCGTTTAAGACACAGGATATTCGCTCTGAAGGTTCAACGACTCAACACGGCGCGAACTCTTCGGTAGGAGAAGTGGTGGGGGTGACCTCAACAGACGACGAATGTGCTCCTACAATTTCTTGAATTAATAATCGAAAATGACGCAAAAAGTGTTGGAAAGCGCGGTACGTGAACTTCATAAGTTGATTGACGTCTTGACCTATAAAGTTGTGTCGCTGGAGATCAAGGTGAGCGATCAAAACGCTTTAATAACGAAACAAATCACTGCCATAAATCTTCTCAAAACGCAAGTTGAGGGTAGACCGGCGCAAGTACTGGCCCCGACTCCGCGACCTCCAACGGCTGCGAGTGCCCAGCCGCCGCGCCGCCGCAGGCCCAGCCAGCAGCTTCGCAGCGACCAATTCCGCAAGCGCGTATAGTCGCGGCCGCGAACATCATCGCGGCTCCCAAGAAATTAACTACAACCAAGAAAGACAAGGTGAGAGAATCGATCACTGTTAATTCGCCGAAGAGTGACGAGGTGGAACAACGCCAACCAAATGTAGACCCCTCCACTAGTTGTACTCCAACGAATAGGATGACTTCGACGGCAACAATGCCGAAGATACACGCACCAGCAGCGACTACTTTGGCTGACAGCGAGTGGAAAGTCACCTACAAACGTCGTCTAGCAAAGCCACGCCAGGTGTTGACTGGTTCGGGAGCAGATAATGACGAGCTATAAATAGCGGAGCGACTGCAATATATACAAGCGTGGTCCTTTAGACCCCAGACTACTGTTGAAAATGTCAAAAACCACATTAACAAAATTTCTACTTGTGATAAATATATTGTTGAAAAACGAAATATTCAGACCGACCAACACGCTGCATTCGTAATAGGATTCCCGGAGACTCTGTACAAACAGCTGTGTGCACCAGAGTCGTGGCCACAAGGAATCAAGATCTCCGACTGGTTTCGTCGCAGCGTTCGACCGCCACACGCAATAAATGCAGCTTCAAACGACGGACGTATGACTCTCTATTTCAGCAAAACCAGTGTGAAAAAATAGTTTTGTCACCAAAATATTGCCACCCTTGACAAGAAATCGCAAAGGCTTGAAGTGTCGTTAAATAGTGAGTTAGGATGTGATATTCTGGCACTAACCGAGCACTGGCTACCAGAATGTAAACTAAAATGTGTTAACTTACAAAACTATAAATTAGCGTCTTATTACTGTCGGAAGCAAATAGTGCACGGCGGCTCGTGTCTGTTTGTTAAAAATAGTTTTAAATGTGCAGAAAACGTTGATTTGACATCCTTATCTGTAGAGAGAAAATGCGAAGTGTCAGCTATTGATTTGTTAGATTATGACTTGACCATTGTATGCATTTACAGAACTAATTTAGTCTCAACGAATGAATTTATAAATGCTTTTGAAGTATTGCTCAATAAGATAAGCGAAATAGGCAGGGAATGTGTGATTGTTGGTGACTCTAACATTAACTGTTTGGGGTACCCAAATAACGATGCTATAAAGTTAGTGGATTTGATTTCAGTGCACGGAATGTCTAATTTGGTTGATTTTCCTACGCGGATCACGACAACCACCTCAACTAGTTTAGATCACCTATATAGCAACTAGGCGGATGGTACAGTCTCGGTGGCTCCCGTGGTCATTAAAAATTATAAATTATTATTATTTGACATAATTAAATTAAGTAAATTAGAACCAAATAATGATACAATCCAATCTTTAAATATGACATGAATAATTATTATGAATGTATTTTAAAATCTAATAAACAACAGTTTTAGCACGGATAGTGATTACTCGAATACCACCTAAAACCTCAAAGGATGTGTATGGCATATCTATGAAACTTCTAAGGTATGCCATCATTCCTCTTGCACCTATACTTGCGCATGCATATAATACCTGCATCAGGGAGGGTTCCTACCCTAGCCCAATGAAGTTGAGTAAAGTTTCACCTTTATTCAAAGGTAAGGGAAAGAGAAGCAACATAGACGGATACCGGCCTGTTTCAATAATACCAGCAATAGCGAAGGTATTTGAGAACGGCCTTAGGTCCCGTCTTGTTGCCTTCCTCTCCGCTACGGAAGCCCTCTCTGATAAACAATATGCCTATCGCGAAGGTCGCTCGACCACATCACTGGCGAGGGAGGTCATCCGCCGCATACTGGCTGCTCATGAGGCTTAAACAACAGGTCGCGGTGATCTGCTGCGACCTGTCAAAAGCCTTTGATGTTGCCGACCACAATATTCTGGGAATTAAACTCGATCACTACGGTATCACTGGTAAGGCCCACGACTTATTTTGTGATCTTATGCGGGACCGATCGCAAGTAATTTCGGGGAGCGGTGGCGAGGCAGTATCCGACCCACTGAAATCGAGGATGGGCGTCGCCCAAGGATCCTCTGTTTCAAATATACTGTTCTCCCTACTGCTTAATGAATTACCCGAATTCATCACTAGTGCTGATGTGTACCTGTACGCCGACGATGTGGCCGCTATCGTCACTGCGCCCACTGTAGATCTACTGGAGGCGAAGCTCAATTGCACGGCGACACTACTAACGGAATGGTTTGGTTGGAATGGGCTAGCCCTAAACCTAAGCAAAACCCATTTCATTCATTTCTACCTGTCGGGCCGTGCACCTAGACTACTAACCGTGTTAGTCAATGGGAACAGCATTGACCAAGTTGAAAACACTACATTCCTTGGCTTCCAGATAGGCAGAGGGCTGAAGTGGGCGAGCCATATCGACAAGCTGTGTGGAAGGCTGGCGGGTGCATGCTATGCGCTGAGCCGGATGGCGCGAGTGGTCTCCGCCACTGTGGTTCGTGCCTGTTTCTTCGCAACAGTGCAATCGCTGCTTCAGTACGGCGCCGAGCTATGGTCGCGCGCGGCCGACTGGGAGCGCGCGTTGCGGAAGCAGAAAAGGGCTGTACGAGCAATTGTAGGGATCCCTGCTGATATACCAGGTGGCTATGTACGTCCGGCAGTACCATGGCACATACGCCACGCTAGGCAGCACCCACTCATATGCCACGCGCAGCCGTGATAGACTGGCCACCGTGACGCGGTCGCTGGAGAAGTCGTCCAAGCAGCTAACTCACATCATGGGCCCAGCCGTGTACAACCGACTTCCCAGTGCTGTTCCAGGAGCCCACGGTCTGCCTGCATTCAAATATAAACTCAAACGCTGGCTTATTGAGCAAACGTTCTCCAGCTACGACGAATTCGTAGTTAGTGTTAAGTTATAATTTATTATCATAAAATAATAGTTTAGTCTATTTAGCTATGATATTATTAATTTGAATGTTAATTAATTAATTAAATACTATTATGACTATAATGACTATTAGGCGAGGCTTAAATGTATACAAACTAACCTGATGTCAGGTTAGTTTGTATACATTTAAGCCCGCTATACGTGCGTTGGATCCAAACAATCATTTAAGTTTAAGACACAGGATATTCGCTCTGAATGTTAAACGATCCAACACGGCGCGAACTCTTCGGTAGGCGAGGCTTAAATGTATGCAAACTAACCTGACATCTCCCGCTATACGTGCGTTGGATCCGATCAACCGTTTAAGACACAGGATATTCGCTCTGAAGGTTCAACTACTCAACACGGCGCAAACTCTTCGGTAGGCGAGGCTTAAATGTATGCAAACTAACCTGACATCTCCCGCTATACGTGCGTTGGATCCGATCAACCGTTTAAGACACAGGATATTCGCTCTGAAGGTTCAACTACTCAACACGGCGCAAACTCTTCGGTAGGCGAGGCTTAAATGTATGCAAACTAACCTGACATCTCCCGCTATACGTGCGTTGGATCCGATCAACCGTTTAAGACACAGGATATTCGCTCTGAAGGTTCAACTACTCAACACGGCGCGAACTCTTCGGTAGGCGAGGCTTAAATGTATGCAAACTAACCTGACATCTCCCGCTATACGTGCGTTGGATCCGATCAACCGTTTAAGACACAGGATATTCGCCCTGAAGGCTAAACGACCCAACACGGCGCGAACTCTTCGGTAGGCGAGGCTTGAATGTATGCAAACTCACCTGACATCTCCCGCTATACGTGCGTTAGGATTAAAAGCACAATGACTCATTTTGTTTCTACAGCTGACACGCAACAGTCAAATCAGCTTCCTCTTGGCTCATCCCCCATGCATTCTATCCCCCTAGGAATATTATTTCGTTGGTCCAAGGCACAGTACTTTACTCGTAGTCATAGAGTCATTATATCAGGGAGTCTAGACTATTTTTTTCTAGATGACTTGACTCTTCGGTAATAACTTATTATATTTATTATATAATAACTGCGTCAAAGAGAATACAATAATACAACTGCGTAAGATATCTGTCAAAGAGTCATACAATTACTGAAGGAATTAAAAGAGCAAAACTTACGTAGTTTTTGTATTCTCTTTGAGCAAAACTAATCCAAATCAAAATCCCGAACTTTGCATACAACCCCCCTCTGAGACTGAAATGGTTCATAAAGTAGTCAAGAGTGGTATTTGCTTAGGCTTTGGAGGCCTCGCAGTGCTTGCCGGATTTGTGATGCTGTTGGGCTGGCCAGTTTACTTCATGAAGCAATACAAGGAAGTAAGTAAGGCTCTTGTTCACATCACGGTTTTCTAACCGTAGGTATGTAGATTTATGAGTAGGTAATCAAATCATAGTAAATGGTAATCATGCTCGGTAGGAACCGGGAATACCCGATTTTACAATCCTAAATCATGGTGTCTCTAACTTTCATACAAATTTTCACCTATAGGTAAGCGAATTTATGTAAGACTATCAGCGCCCCGCGGTTTCACGTGCGTGGTGATAGATATTTTGGATGATATACAATATATCCTTAGGAATTGCAGCCTATGTGTTATTCTGATACGTAGGTAAGCTATATTATTGTGAAGTTTTATCAAAATCCATTCAGTACTAGTTTTTTTGCGTGAAAGAGCAACAAACATACTTACATACATCCTCACAAACTTTGGTGCGGCCCCGATTTCACCATCACGAAGACTAACCGTGAGCGGGTTTCCTCGCTATTACGCTATTAGATACTTCCAGCCCCGAGTCTACATCCTGAGACAAGAACCAGGAACTTCCCCGGGAGCACTCGGTACCCGTGGTGTCGCTACTCACCAACAGCTCGCCACAAGCTGCCCTGCGGGATTATTATTATTTTTTTATATTCTATCTATCTATCTATCCATCCATTTCAGATAATGATCCTCAAGCCTACTTCTGTGGCGTACAACATATGGCAGGATCCAAAGACACCCTCGTACATAGAGTTCTTCCTCTTTAATATCTCGAATACTGATGAGCTCCTGGTGAACAGCTCGGACCATTACAAACTAAGGCCGATAGTTACGGAGTTCGGGCCTTATGTTTATAAAGAAGACATTATTAAAGTAAGTTGAACTATGTCTTCTAGTTGCATGTTTTTTTATTCTCTACTAGTTGCGCCATTCCGCTTGGTGATAGATTTTTTGGATAATATACAATATAATAATAAATAAATAATGCTGGACAACTCACACAGCATTATCTAGCCCCATGGTAAGCAGAGCTTGTGTTATGGGTAATAGATAACTGATATACATAATACAATATATTACATACATAGATAGATATTTTTTTTATTATACATAGAAAAACAACCAGAAGACCCACCCATCTTTATAAATTGTAGCCTATGTGTTATTCTGATGTATAAGCTATATTATTGTAAAGTCTCATTAAAATCAATTCAGTAGTTTTTACGTGAAAGAGTAACAAACATTCATCCATCCATCCATACTTACAAACTTTTGCGTTTATAATATTAGTAGGATGTATACTGGGTTATTGGTAATTCGACGTATTCCCGTTAGGAGGTGTGCTAATTTAAAAAAAACTATCTATTTAAATTTAATTTTTTCTTCTGATTTATAAAAACGACTAGCTGTTCCCCGCGGTTTCACCCGCGTTAAACTCGAATTTCACTTAATTAGATAAATTTTTACACCTTGGGTTATATTATTGGAGTTTTAGTACGGATCCCTAACTTTTTGAAAATATAATATACCTAGCCTATGTTCACCGGGGATAGTGTGGCTTCCCAACGGTGAAGAATTTTTCAAATCGGTCCAGTAGTTTCGGAGCCTATTCGTTACAAACAAACAAACATGCAAACAAACAAAAAATCAAACCTTTCCTCTTTATAATATTAGTATAGATTAAACATTGGTAATTTATCAATATTAAAACAACAATTTATCGGGCAATAACACTGTATGTATAACTCATATATTTCATCCTAGTAGAGTACCTAACTTTGTTAATGCTGCAAATATATGTACATATAGCGCTGTGGGCTACATTGTGAATATCACATCGTTACATAGTAAAGTACGAACACAAATCACTACATAGTATAAAACAAAGTCGCTTCCCGCTGTCTGTCCTGTATGCTTAGATCTTTAAAACTACGCAACAGATTTTGATGCGGTTTTAATAGAGCGATTCAAGAGGAAGGTTATATAGCATTGTACCCGTGCGAAGCTGGGGCGGGGCGCTAGTGTATAATCAGTTCAATTTAGTTTGTTATTCCTCAAATAATAAATAAATCAAGGACTTGGTTCTAAAATCCAAAATATGTTTGGTAATACGGGATTAAGAGGGCGCCATTTCACGCAACAAATTAAATTTTTGCCCCCGTTCCCCTCACCAAAAACACGAGTAAACAGAATATCACATAGTACGCATCTGTGCGTACAATATCGTATTCTGTGTCGTGTGTCCAATATCGTATTCTGTGTCGTGTGTCCAATATCGTATTCTGTGGCGCGCGGAGTGTAAATACAGTAGGTAAGTATAAAATAGTAGTAAGGGTAATATAATTAGAGAAGGCGCGCTCGGCAGGCGCATGGATTCGTTTGCGTTGTTTGGATAATTATTATTGTTTGTACGTACATTATATCCTACTAATATTATAAACGCGAAAGTTTGTAAGTATGGATGGATGGATGGATGGATTTTTGTTACTCTTTCACGTAAAAGCTACTGAATGGATTTTAATGAAACTTTACAATAATATAGCTTATACATCAGAATTACACATAGGCTACAATTTATAAAGATATATTGTATATTATCCAAAATATCTATCACCAATCACGCGGGTGAAACCGCGGGGCGCAGAGTACATACATACCTAGCATAGGTAAACTTATTCCCTACTCTAGGTATTCGTTCTGTTATAAAACAAACATGCGTAGGTAGGTACCAACTACAAATAAAAGACGGTAGGTAGAGATGTTCAATGTTCATACTAAATTTATTATAATATTCAGATTCAGGTATGTAACCTTTATGGAGAAAAAATAAACACGTAGGTACTATGTACCTATCGATTCATCATAATTTAGTTAAGCCTTCCGAATTTCGAGCTATTTTTTGTGTAAAAGAAGTCAAGTGCGTGTAGGAAAAGCTAAATGAAGGATTCCAATTTATGTATGGCCATTTCATTTCATTTCATTTATTCAGTTCCACCGTAGGTACACATGTCACACTTGATGTCGTTAAGTTCTACATAAAAATTATATAGCACACATTAATTTTGACATAAGAAACACCATAAGGGATTGTGTTTTAGAAAAAGCAGACAGACATGCCTTATTTAAAAATTAAATACAACATCCATAGTTATTTATTATTAAAATAATAATAAATTAGTTAAATTGAATTGAAATAAAAGAATACATGTCAAGATAACATTTAATTGAAATAAAATCATGTCAAGATAATTAAATGCTGTATAAGGGCATTGTCACTTACTTTACGTATTGTATAAGCACTTACCACTACCACCGGTTTCATTATTTTCGAAGCTCGAGATCGAGCTGCGTTCGAAAATAATGAAACCGGTGGTAGTGGTAACGTTCGTAGCAAAAGACAAAAAATGAGGATAGATCGGTATGTCTGCCCATAAAAACTTACTCGCAGTCGCAGTGCCTTCAGTTATTCCGTGATCATGGCGCATAAAACTGTGCCGAAATATTGGATAACTCAAAATTCAAATCATGGTAAATATCCCGTTTTAAATGACTTTATGTGTATACTAGACAATATAGACAACTAGCTGCGCCCCGCGGTTTTATCCGCGTGGTGATAGATTTTTTGGATCATGTACAATATATATTTTGTAGCCTTTGTATTATTCTGATGTATAAGCTATATTATTGTAAAGTTTCTATAATATTAAAATCCATTCAGTTTTTTACGTGAAAGAGTAACAAACATCCATCCATACATACTTACAAACTTTCGCGTTTATAATATTAGTAGGATATTAAAAAAATGTAGTAGGTATAAAGTATATAAAAAAATTTAGTAAGTATAAAGTAATATGAAGATATAGTGAAGAAGTTATCTAGAGGCCGTAACAACTCTGCTTAGCTTTGGGGTAGCCCAAATCTAACTTTGTTTTTTATCGTAATTACCACATATTTGACATGATTTTTATTTTAATAACAATAGAACCACTACTTGGAAGAAATCAGGCTATTTTTGTGAATAGGGTCATTAGTGAGTAATCAAAATGTTTATTCATCAATAAAGTAATAAGTGTAACGGAGGAGCGCGGGGAGGGAGGTATCGAAGTGAAACAACAGCGGTACGGATGTATAGACAGTGTATTAAATAACTGCTTGCTATATATACACTACAATAGGAGGTCAGAACACTATCCCACCAAGGGTGGAAGTAGTGCTCATGCCACGTCGAGGGTTGAAGCAGATGAGATAATAGACTATAAAAATTATGGAATCAGAAGTCAACAAAAACGTGAACGGCTTCGATAGCACCTTCTAACCTGTGGCGACATCTAGTTATAATTTTACGAACTAACTTGGAAACATTGGTTTATTGATTTTAACTTTTATATGGTTTGTTACAGTATCTAAATATTTTATTTTATTTTTCTATACTTTTTGATTTAGTTTCACCCCCTTTTGTGGTTGCACTTTATAGAGGGTTACACTGTATATCCAGTTCAAAGTCGCTCAGCGAGCTATGGAAAGAGCTATGCTCGGAGTGTCTCTGAAGGATAGGATTCGCAACGAACACATCTGACAGAGAACCAAAGTTATCGACATAGCTCTGAGAATTAGCAAGCTAAAGTGGCAGTGGGCCGGCCATATCTCGCGAAGAACCGACGGCCGTTGGGGCAAACGTGTTCTTGAGTGGAGACCACGACTCGGTAAACGTAGTGTAGGACGCCCTCCGACCAGGTGGGATGACGACCTGCGAAAGACTGCAGGTAGATGCTGGATGCGTCAAGCCGAAGACAGGGCGCTATGGCGCTCATTGGGGGAGGCCTATGTCCAGCAGTGGACTAATATAGGCTGATGATGATGATGATGATGACACTGTATATTGCTGTGATTGTCAACAGGAGAATATAACATGGCATGATAACAGCACCATATCATTCGTGAATCAGCGAAAACTAACGTTCATACAGTCAATGTCCAAAGGGAGTCTAACTGACCACGTTACCAACGTGAATCCTTTCCTAGCGGTAAGACCCCACCTACACTTTATTTTTTTTATTCGCTTATTCCTTTAGAACCACGCAACTGATTTTCATACGGTTTTTTAAAATAGGTGAAGGATTATTTTCAGGGCTTTGTACAGAGGGTGCCATCAAGACCCTATTACTGACCCTGCGCTATCCGTCTGTCTGTCATCTGTAGGTACATACAATACAATACAATTAAATTACTCTTTATCGCTCACCAAATGAAGAAACAGATACACAAGACAGGAAAAAGACAAATACAGAATGTGTAGTACAATAATAAGGTCGGGGAACCAGAATACAATGTATGTATAGTCTTTATCATACAAGCTTTAATTTTTTCGATATTTTTTCAGACACTAATTTACAAACATCGTTGGTTCAGTCCAATTTACTACATATATTACGAACAGGAGGTGCAAAAAAGAATAGATCGCCTGCGGGAGATAGAGGAGGCGAGACAAAGAAACAAAGAAAGGAGGGATAGATATCGGGGGGATGTTGTATTCGGGCCCGGCGCCTGGCAGGAAGAACTTCCAGAACCTCTCCCGAAAATAACGGATTCATACGACGATTTTAAGAAAGAAATACACAAGGAACATAAAAACATTTACACGACGGCCACAGTTTCCAATTGGTTGTTTGACGGCATTCAATATCCGTTGAGTGAGAAATTACCTAAGCTGAAATTTGTGAAGTCTAGCGCGTGGAATTTTTCAAAAGACCTGTTGACTGTTCCGTTTAAAACCTTTGGATGGTATTTTAATGTGAGTAAAAGAAAGTTTTATTTTAATTTTAGTTTATTAGGTACATATACAAAATACACATGACAAGCAATAATAGAATTCTACTAATATTATAAACGCGAGTTTGTGAGAATGTTTGTTGCTCTTTCACGCAAAAACTACTGAATGGATTTTGATGAACTTCACAATAATATAGCTTACATGTCAGAATAACACATAGGCTATAATTCATAAAGATACTAGCTGCGCCCCGCGGTTTCACCCGCTTGGTGATGGATATTTTGGATAATATACAATAGGTATATCTTTATGAGTTACAGCCTATGTGTTATTCTGATATGTAGGCTATATTATTGTGAAGTTTCATCATATATATAATAAATAACACAAATAAAAATTATATGATCTGGCTAATCTGGCTTGCAACGTAAACTATTATGTGTTTTTCGTTTTTGACTAGAGTATTACGCGCCAACCACAAACAGCAGGGGTGGGAGTGGTCTCAATCGCTTGGCGGACTTTTTTAGTTTGTTAGCCATGAAATTGCTATGTGCTTATTTTGTAAGCCTACATAAATAAATGCTATTGACTTACCTACTTTGAAATGATTAACGCGAGTGCAGTGCAAGCGTTTTATAGAAACATCGATTTGTACACTCTGTTTGACGTCTCTACGAATCCTTCGTGTGCGAGTCCGACTCGAATTTGGACGGTTTTTGTATGTATGCTATAACCCTGCTTACTTTGGAGTTAGATGATGATGATGTAGACTGTTTAGTATTATTCATCGGTTTAAAGAATGTATATTTTCTCAAAAGAAATTACATTTCACTTATCTGGGAAAACATGTTAAGAGGCCTGCGGAGGACGAATTCTCCATACAAACGTAATACAAAAATTATTTCTAATTAAAGCATATTTCCACTATAATATTTTATTATTTATATTTGAATAGTATTTATCCAGGTTCCTGAATAGTTTTTTTTTTTCAATTTACGTACCTAAAATTCAATGAAAGCCAATCGCATTTTGCACATTTTTATGCGAAAATGGACAAGTTTTCTTCCTATTTGTTTCGTATTAAAAACAACAATATCTTACGCGTTGCTTATTAAGGAACATAGCTTATATTGTCTAGTAACAGAATAACAATACTATGTGAAGAATACAAAAAGTTTTCAGCCATCATTTTTGGTATTACGGAATCCGAGAAAATTCATACTAAATTTTGAACGGCTAATATTGCTATCGCGCACGCATGGGGCGTGGCGCAAGGGTTAAACAGGGACAGCGATATTCGAAGCGATTTTTGCAAGCGCCTCAAATTGAAGTTGGGAGCGAGGGTTGCCGAACCCTTAAGCTATTTTAAATAAACTACGAGCAACCAAACAATTTTTGGTACCATACCTACCTACTTTAAGTACTTATACAGAATTATAGCTAATTAACAATCATGTACCTACTGTAGAAGTTAGAGATTTATTTCGCGATTATTCCGGCCGCTGGGGCAAAGTGTATGACGCACTCCGACCAGGTGGGATGACGATCTGCGAAAGACTGCAGGTGGATGCTGGATGCGTGAAGCTTAAGACAGAGCGCGATGGCGCTCATTGGGGGAGGCTATGGTCAGCAATGGATCATAGGCTGATGATGATCTTGGTCTCAGAAAAACTTAGCTTTAGTGGGTGGGCAACAGTAGGTACCTATACATAAGAGTAGACAAAAGTTGTATGAACTGTACAGTGAAAAGCAGTACAATTTTAGCCAGGAATTCAAAGAAAAAGTAAAAAATTACTCAAAAATATTTAGAAAAGTTTGTAATACAGCAAAATCAAATTATATTAGCTCGAAAATTAAAAATAGTGAAAATGTAATAAAATCAACCTGGAAAATAATTAATAGTGAGACTGGAAAGGTCAGTACCTACATTAATGATTACAATTTAAAGATTAATGATTGCTCCATCAAAAATGATGTTGAGGTAGCACAAGCATTTGAAATTTTTTTTACTGACATTCCAATCTGTACTACAAAGTGTCTGAACTCTTCTCAAGTAATAGCCGAATCATTACTTAAAGAAAATGTACCTAAATGCGATAGTAAATTTAATTTCACCCATGTTAATGAAAACGATATAAAAAAAACTTTAAAACTTTTAAATATTAAAAAAACTGCAGATCTCTGGGGCATTTCCGTTAGAATTATTAAACCTTTAATTGATACCATTGCACCAGATCTAGCTTTTATATTTAATGAATCCATTGATTGTGGCGTATTTCCTGATCTAATGAAACATAGTAAAATAATCCCATTGTTTAAATCGGGTAGTAAGTCTGACCCCACTAACTTTAGACCAATATCAGTACTGCCTACATTCAGTAAAGTTTTTGAAAAACTTATTTTACACCAATTGCTTAGACATTTTAATGGCAATGACCTGCTACACTGTAAGCAATTTGGGTTTACTCGTGGCAGGTCAACTACTGATGCCGGTGTAGAGTTGGTATCGATATTTTTGATGCTTGGGAGAAGTTGCAAGATGCTTTAGGCGTTTTTTGCGACTTGTCAAAAGCATTCGATTGCGTTCATCACGAAACATTAATCAGGAAACTAAATCATTATGGAATTAGGGACAGCTCTTTGGATCTTCTTACATCTTACTTGAGTGATAGGATACAAAGAGTTGACATTAATGGGAAACGATCTAAAGAGTCTGTTGTTACAATGGGTGTACCGCAGGGCTCTATCTTGGGTCCTTTCCTATTTTTAGTTTATATTAATGACCTGCCTCATCTTGTAAAGAATGATCATGAGATTGTATTGTTTGCTGATGATCCTTCATTAATTTTTATAATGAAACGACAAAACACAAATTTCGACGATGTAAATACTGCAATCTCAAAGGTAGTCCATTGGTTTAGTATTAATAATCTTTTGCTTAATGAAACCAAAACAAAATGTATAAGATTTATTCTACCTTATGTAAAACAAGTTAAGGCTGATACATATAAACGTAAAAGGAGAAACGTTAGAAATTGTAGACAAAACCGTATTTTTAGGAATAACCTTAGATAGTAAACTTCAATGGGGCCCACACATAGATAAGCTATCGAAAAGACTTAATTCTGCAGCATATGCAGTTAAAAAAATCCGTCACCTTACAGACGTTGATACTTCTAGACTAGTCTATTTCAGCTACTTCCACAGTATTATGTCTTATGGCATACTACTGTGGGGGAACGCTGCAGATATAAACACCGTATTTGTGTTGCAGAAGAGGGCTGTTCGTGCGATATGGGTCCCAGAGAATCCTTACGTGAAAAATTCAAAGAAATAAACATAATGACAGTACCGTGTCAATATATTTATGAAAACTTGTTGTACAATCATAAAAATATCAATCGGTTCACTAAAAAAGTGATATACATAATGTAAATACTAGAAATAAGAATAAACTCGCTGTGCCCACAACTAGGCTACACAAGATAAATGTATCTTTTAAAGGGCAATGTATACGCTTCTACAACAAAACTCCAAGTGAGTTGCAAAAATTATCAATAAATAAATTTAAAAAAATTGTGAAACATATTCTTTGTAAAAAAGCTTATTACAAAATATCAGATTACTTAGAAGATAAAAAAGCTTGGAACGAGTTTTGCTCCAACTCAAAATCTACCAACTTACAAATAAGTAAATCAAATGTACTAGACACATAAGTTATGAACATACTAGTGGTTTCTTCTCACTTCTTCCACTGGTGGACAAAAAATTGAAGTGAACTATAAAATAATTTAATAGTATAAAATATGACCTGTAAAAGTGCTTATTTGTAAGCTTAAAGAAATAAAAACTTTTTATTTTAATTTTCATTATGATGATGATGAGAAAACATCTTAAGCTAAATAAACTTCGAGCAACCAAACAATTTTGGTACCTACTTTAAGTAATCAGAATTATAGCTTATTAACAATCATGTACCTACTGTAGAAGTTAGAGAGCTTTATTATTTTCAAGTTTGAAGACTGTTTTTTTTATTTATTCCTTTATAGTATTTTTAGGACGCAAACTCTAATGTATAAAAAAAACTCAATTTTCATAAATAAAAAGGATTCTACTTATTAACAATCAAAAATTAAATCAATCTAAACAATAACAAATACTTTAAACAATCACTCCTTTGGAATCTATTATGTACTTATAACGACACAGAGAGGGCACGTCCATGCAGCTCGGCGATTTGTGGCAGAAAAAAGGGCCTGTCCCACGTTCCTTCGGCTTTTATAGTCTAAAGTCATCTGTCACATTGGATCACATCTATCATTATATTTATTTGTCTTCCACAGCGAACGGAGCCTAAATACGAGGGCACCTACCTCATGAACACTGGCAAACGGAACTTCCTGGAGATCGGTAAGATCCACAAGTGGCGCCAGTCAGACAGAACTACGTACAGGGGCCGATGTGGTAGAGTATGGGGAGATGAGATCTGGGGCCCGTACTGGGGAGAGCCAAGAACTATACCCATCTTCAATAGTGATATTTGCTCGTAAGTGTATGTCTTGAACTATTTGCATGTGAAGAGACATTTGAATGAATCGTCTTCTATACTAATATTATAAAGAGGAAAGGTTTGATTTTTTGTTTGTTTGTATGTTTGTTTGTTTGTAACGAATAGGCTCCGAAACTACTGGACCGATTTGAAAAATTCTATCACCGATAGGAAGCGTAAATATCCGTGGTGAACATAGGCTATATTATATTTTTAAAAAGTAAGGGATCCTTACTAAAACTCCAATAATGTAACCCAAGGTGTGAAAAATGTACCTATAAAGTTCCTTGCATATAAATACGCCATTTTTTCTAAATAAACGTGGTTGCCTAGCAACGATCTTTTGACAACAAAGATTTGATAACAATTTACTGTATGGAAACTCTTTTGTTAGGTTGTACGCCTTTTTTGATTATTTTGTAGTAAAATGTTTATATTATCTTTGATTTTGTATCTGTAGACACGATAATAATTTGTTGTGGTTGTGTTTGTTCATTGTTATTCTTTCAGATTATTTACGAAAACTGACTACAATACCCAAATCATAAGTTCTCTATCATAATGGTTTAGACAGACTGGCGAGAAATATTGAGCTTCTCACAGCGAGAGCTCGGGCAGGCTGATAAAGAAACTTTGCAAAGGTCTATCATGGATGGAAGCGGACGATATTGAACTCAACTTTTCAGATCTGAAAATAACGTTTAGACTCGCTCATGATATCTTAAAATACAAAAACGAGCAGATATATTCCACTTTTAAATACCCAAGTGACATCCTTTATCCTATTTAATATTATAAACGCGAAAGTTTGTATATTATAAGAGGAAAGGTTTGATTTTTTTGTTTGTATTGAATAGGCTTGAATTGAATAGGCTCCGAAACTACTGGACCTATTTGAAAAATTATTTCACCGTTAGAAAGCTACACTATCCCCGGTGAACATAGGCTATATTCTATTTTCAAAAAAATTAGGGATCCTTACTAAAACTCCAATAATGTAGCAAAAGGTTCTAATACCCGTGCGAAGCCGGGACGGTCCGCTAGTTGTTTATATATTTGTTCCGGGTGTTCTGGTCGTTTTCTATGTATAATAAAAAATATATATCTATGTGATGTATTGTATTGTATCAGTTATCTAGTACCCATAACACAAGCTCTGCTTATGCTGTGTGGATTGTCCAGCATTGTTTATTTATTTATTTAGGTATTTATATTTTATGGTGACGTGAAGTATCTAAGTGCTTATTTTGTAAGCCTAAAGAAATAAAAAAAAAATAATTTGAAGTATTTAAAAATTGAAAAAAAAAAGTATTAAGTATTGAAAAATTTAAAGTAGGTATTGCAAAAGAAATAATCAACAGTCAGTAATAAAATATGGTAGAAAGGTAGTGTAGGGATGTTGGTTGTACTGTGGGTTTAGAGCCAACATAGTAGAAACGTCTATATCTGTTTATTTACATTTATTCATTATTCACTGTGGGAAAAGAGCTCTATAACTATATCTTAATCTTGGTGTACTAACGTTCGTGCCCTTAGTGCTAACACATATTAACACCACAGTAGCTTTTACAATACAATACAAAAATACTTTTAGTGTTCACCAGTTACAGATTATTATAAAAGACATCACATGATACAACTATTAGGTACTTACTATTTATTTATTTATGTATTTAAGTAGTGTATTATTTATTTTGGAATTTGTAATATTTATTATTTGTTTTTTAGTATTCTTATTTAGATAACATATGATACACCCCCTGCCTTTTCTTAAATTCATATAATTCTTTCCATCCAAAGGTTGCCTGGAAGAGATCGCTTCTAAGCGATATGGCCGCCCATTGTACTATCACATATAATGTATTTTTGTAATGTTTAATTTGATTATGGTGTACAATAAAGAATTTTTGTATTGTATTGTATTGTATTGTATTGATACAAGTACAATGGGCGGCCTTATCGCTTAGAAGCGATCTCTTCCAGTCAACCTTTGGATGGAAAGAATTATGTGAATTTAAGAAAGGCAGGGGGTGTACCAAGGATAAGCTAGAATGAATATGAACATAACATTAATATTTATAGAGCATGCTTTAAGTAGTTTATTTGGTTTTTGTGTTTCGCCCTACCTCACTACTTCAGTTATATTTAAAATCCTCAAATCATCGGTTTACTTGAAATATCTACCCATAGTCTCCTAAAGTAATCCCACCTGGCCGGGAATAGAATTAGGAACATGACATCTTTTCATAAGTTGCATGTCATGTTCCTAATTCTATTTTCGTTTTCAATAAAATAAATTGAAACAATTGTTTTAGGTACTGGGTCTTCAATAAAGCTGTAGATAAAAAAAAAATGGGCTTTAAAGTTATGGAATACCAGCTGCCGGAGAACTTCTACAATAATCGCCATAAGGAATCTGGCGATGTATGATAATTTATATATTTTGAAGTAGATATGAGTTATGCGCACATAATATGCGTTTTCATCTAATAGATAGAAAGTACTTTTTTTGCACAATTAATAAATAAGAAACTATTTACCATTGATGTATTAAAAAAAAGAAGATAAGGCACTAGCTTCCCGAAAATGGCAAGCTCAAATCTGGTCCAATCTGGTCCCCCCACCTCAGTCATAGTCGGATCGGCGGCGCGGGCGTTCGTGATTCGCGCGCTTGTTACCAAGAACTTTTGTGTTATTTATTGACTAAAAAACTGTAGCAATGCCCTCGTGCTCGTTCACTAGGTGTACAAACAGCTCCAAAACAAAAAAAAAGCTCAAGGCATCAGCTTTCATTCGTAAGTACACCAAAAATTTATATTTTATGATTATTTTGCTGCCTAATTTCGCCATTTGCAGACAGGGATAGAAATATACGAAACATTAGTGTGTTAAAAAAGATAGCAATAGTCTTGTTGCGAGTAGAGTCGTTCTTCAATTCACACCATCAATCTTGTCCCAACTGGTGTGATAGTGGTGCGAGTTGCAGAATAAAAATTATATTATTTTCCCTCTGCAACTCGCATCCCTTTGTTTCCATTGAATTTATACGTCGAGTACAATCACAAAAAAACGGTCATTTTTAGGTACTGTCTGTATGTGTGTAAAGTTTTAAATTCTATTCGTGGAACCTTTCTATCATATGTACCTATTCATTTCACATTATTTAATGTACAAAACACAAAATAACATAATTATGTATATTCATATTAATCATAGGTACCAGTTGGGACAAGATTAATGGTGTGAGTTAAATGAACAACTCTAAAACGATATACTAATACTGTTGTCTCGGTCTCACTTCGGTCTTAGGTACGTCTTACCATCTTTGTTGCTCTTTATATTGCACAGGACTGGAAATGTAACTGTGAGCGTATGTGTTTGCGTGTAGTTGTAACACAGGCCAATTATTGAGCAAGCTCTGGGAGAACGTAACCTATCTTTTTATTTTTAATACATCAATGCTATTTACAACAAAATCTTAAAAACGTAAGTTACATTGGTGGTCATATCGCTCAAGAAAAAACAATAAATAATAAAACTCTTATATACATACCCGCCTCGCCGAATGGTCATGTATATACCGTATATGCATACCCGCCTCACCGAATGGTCATGTATATACCGTATATACATACCCGCCTCGCCGAATGGTCATGTATATACCGTATATGCATACCCGCCTCGCCGAATGGTCATATATATACAGTATATACATACCCGCCTCGCCGAATGGTCATGTATATACCGTATATGCATACCCGCCTCGCCGAATGGTCATGTATATACAGTATATTTTTCAGAAATGCTACTGTATATCTAACTCTCGATATAACTCCGAAAACTGCCTGCCTAGAGGAGCCCTAAACATCACGGATTGTCGCGGAGTCCTAGATAATATCGGAGTGCACGTCATCCCTCTGTTCGCCAGCCAACCCTATTTCCGGGGTGGGGACAGGATTTACCGGGATAACGTGAGAGGGATGAGGAATGAGTGGTGGTAAGCACCCTCCCGACTAGTTCTAGTAAAGCTGAAATACAGAAATATTTACATTTTATTGGTAAAACCACTTTACATGTCAAATTTTCGTATAAACTACATTTTGTTAAAATTGAAAATAAAATAAATCATATTAGAATAATAAAATGAGATAAAGTCAGGTTTACAATTGTAATAGTTCGTTCTTAGTACAGAATAGAACAGAATACACGGGCACTGCTGCCGCTGCGCTGCGTCGTCACTCTGTACTTCTACATACAAATCTGCCCGGCATGCAGTGCGCTGAAACAACGTGCATCGAAGCAACGCACGCGCAGCGCACAAGGAGTGAGGGAGACGAGGCGGGAAGGGGTGCTGCGGTGCGACGACGCAGTATTGTTTAGTTTAGAATATCGAAGCTGACAGTTGTGCGTCGTCGCGGCGCACTCACTGCGGTGCGACGTCGCAGCGCAGCGGCAGCGCAGCGGCAGCGCCCGCGTGGCATCTTTCTAAGTCTTATTTTAAAGCATGATAGACTGCTATCAGATGTGACAGAGTCTGGTAGTTTGTTGTATACTGCCGGACCCATCACAAGAATTACCTTTGAGGACTTCGTGAGGGAGCGGGCGATGGCCGAGAGCTGGTCGAGCCCTTATTCATATTTCAATTCAATTTAAGAAAAATATTTATCCTTACATTTTCAAGCTCTTTTCGCAAATAAAACTCTGATCGAACGACTATAAGACCTACTAATTAATGAGTAGTAGCAACACTTATTTATAACGTAATTATTTGTTTTTTATCTTTGTAAATCATAGTATTTTGTTGAACAGGCGTACGAAACCCTACTTCGGTTTAGAAATGTTCACTGGAACAACTATGTACACTAAAATGACACTTCAGTTCAACATAATGGTCACCAACATGAGAGGAGCACAGTAAGTACTACGACGAGGTGGTCATAGAGGGAGATCTTCGCCCACCGCGCCACAGAAGACCTCTGTGGCGCGGTGGGCGAAGATCATCGACGATCAGAGAAGCATCTACCTACGACGCAGGAAGTTGCAGGTTCGATTCCTGCCTCGGGACAATTGTGTGTACGATCTGCAGATATTGGTTCCGGGTGTTCTGGTCGTCATCTATGTATAATAAAAAATATCTATCTATATAATGTATTGTATTATGTATATCAGTTATCTAGTACCCATAACACAAGCACCGCTTAGTTTGGGGCTAGATGATGCTGTGTGGACTGTCCAGTAATATTTATTTAGGCCACGGCACGGTAGATGGTAGCTTAGCTTGTTGCTCTTGCTTGAGCAACAGGCTAAGCTCACGTCAAGTATCAAACCTCAGAACTGCCGACAGGGTAAACCGATTTTTTTAGATACCGATTCCCAGTTCTGGCAATGGCATCCATGAGAAAACCATATAAGTGTTATATGGGCGATAAATGGTCGAATAACTATCGAGGAATAGTATGAGTATGTATATCTCGCAAAACCAATTTCAAACTAAGGGTTTCGAAGTCGGTTGTTAATTTTTTAAAAAATAATATTATTATTTCCTTTGGATTCTTGGACTCTCACAAATTTCAAATGACATAAGTAAAACTAGGAAATAAAGTTATCTCTTTGATTTTTGTTTATTTCAATCTTAGAAGTGAACATGAAACCTTCGCCTTGTTAGATTTAGTCAAGTTCGTAGCGCGCGCTACGGAACTACGTCGGACCCGCGTAGCATTAATAAATTCATTATTTTAACACTTTGATTGCTGAAATCACACGGTATGTGTTTTCTATCTTTTCTACATATTCTATGCAACAGTCTGCATTAGCTTAATTTTGTCAATTGTAAATATTAATTCTGATTGGCTTCTATTCGTAAGTTGTAATTTGTAACTACAATACAATACAATACAAAAATAATTTATTGTACACCAGTTACAGATTATTATAAAAGATATCACATGAGACAAGTACAATGGGCGGCCTTATCGCTTAGAAGCGATCTCTTCCAGGCAACCTTAAACTCACCCACAATAGAAGCTTAAATCTCTCTCTACCAACTTTATGAGTTATTAAAAGATGTGTGTTTTTTTTCGTACAAATGTCTTGTCGGGTAAATATCTCCCTCGCGCAAACACAAAATCCTAGTTTGAGCCTATCAAGGCTTGAACTTATATGTCGTGTTTTAAAAACGATTGGAAAGCGGATGTTTGGTTGGTTAGGCAACCTAGAATTACTTTTCGTATTATAAATCCTGATTTTTTGATAATTTTTACCTCTTCACGTCATCACGGATGTTAAATTTTTTATACATGTTATTCTCAGCCGAGGATAATATATACATACACATGTTTATTAAAATTACATAAAAATAAATCTCATCAAGAAGGCTTTCTACTCCATAAATGATCATCTCAATGATGTTAATGCTTGGCCAGATGTCGCACAGTTTCGCACCGACAATAGTAGTAAGTAATTTGTTGTTGTGCAGTGAATTAGCTTTACTTAAATATTGACATTGTATAGAATCATATTATATTTGGACTTAAATAGGCCAATAACCATGTATTAGACATATAAGAGATGAACATACTAGTGGTTTCTTTTTCTCTTCTTCCACTAGTGGACAAAAAATTGAAGTGAACAGTAAAATAATCTTATTTGATAATAATTTAATGTATAAAATATGACTTGTCTAAGTGCTCATTTTGTAAGTCTAAAGAAATAAATGATTTTTGACTTTGACTTTATGTAAGCTATATTAAATCTTCCGGAAATGCATGTGAAACTACATTATATATATTGTATATAATAAAAAGCATATTATTTTTTTTATGAAACATACGTATTTATTTTGTTTGCGGAGGAGGACTCCGCTACACAGTTTCTTCACTTTTGCGGTAGTCAGCCCACATTTGTACCCTATACTATAAGTTTCTTTTTTTTAATAAAGATTTTTGTATTTATATTTTAGAATCGGCATGAACCTTCCAAGGAATAACACTGTGATGCCCATGTTCTGGTACCGGCGAACGTCGACGATTGCTGAAGACAATCTCGAAATGATAAAGCTGGTGCACCGCCTCAGATTTGGACTGCCTTACGCGTTCTTAGCGATCATAGTAAGACTACTGGTTTAACTAAACTCTCAAACGCCAACAAGTTTCATTGCCGGAAGACCAGCGGTGGTTGCTAGCATGCTAGCTATCCAACTCATGCTGAGGCAGACCCATTTTGTTACAGGACTTACACACTTACTCGTTTCCTCTTAGTTTTAGTTTATTATTTTCTGTGTAAGTCTTATAATTATAACAAATAAGAAAAATCATTTAATTAATTCATTCATTCATACTAGGTTAGGTAAGCTCGTGAGTCCATTCATCATCTATTGAAGGTCATCAACTAAGATTTTCTTATTTTTCTTTCAGTTACTTGGACTAGTGCTTATTATATGTGGAATACTAATTCTGTCAAAAGGTTTGATAAAGTTCATACAAAAGCTATTGAAGACCAAAAAGCGTTGTTGCCAACTGTGTCGAGATATTACCCGTAAGATGAGGCGGTAATTGTGTTACTGCGTATGTTACTGTGTGAATTCAGTATACAGGGTGTTTGGCGCATCGTTTGTCATAGACATAGACATTCGTTTATTTGTTGCTGCAGTGCAAAACATAAACAAAGTAGGTTTTTGAATAAAAATTACTTAACTTAATTAACTTTTAACGAAAAAACAATTGCAAAAAATAGAAGCGTTTTACCTGAAATAAAACGCATATTAAAATACTTACCTCACTGGAAGCTTTATAATGAGAGAGGGCACATCCGTTTCCGTCGAATTTGACTACTTTTTACCAGTACCATTGGTAGTACATCCGGTCTGAAGGGCGACACCTAGCGGCCGCGCGCCATTTTTTAGTTTACGTAAAATGGACAGCGCCATATTTTCTCATTGGCTAAGTTTCACCAGGCAGAATTAAAAGCAAAGCTTCCAGTGAGGTAAGTATTTTAATATGCGTTTTATTTCAGGTAAAACGCTTCTATTAAACTACTAGACCGTCACTGGAAGCTTTATAATGAGATCTGTTTGTTTTCGCCTGGTGTCGCCACTTGTATAGTTTGAGGGAATAGCGCCAATGTGATAAGATAATATATTATCAAACAACAGAATGTCAAACAAATAAGTGTTTAGAAAAGGCACTTTATGTTCTCTTACTTTTGTTGAACTATTAGTATGACACTCTTTATGTAAACAATAATCGTTTTGTTAAAACTTTATAAAAATATATTTAATATAATATATTACTTTTAAGCTCTGAGTAGCTTAAATAGGCATAAATTAATATTTCAGCGGACATAAATTTAGTGTTTAACATTTATTATTTCTCGCTATAAAATTGACGGCCCGTCAATCCCTCATCCTAAGATATCGCTCGTGATACCAGCTTATTTGAAAAAAGGATTTTGAACCTGATTTTGCAACGACAGTAGGTACATGAAGCTGGCTTTGCCTCTTTCAGGCTTACTATTTCTGACACAGCTACATAATTAATTCATAACACTTTATTCCATTCAACCTCTGTCATAATAGGAACCAAGTCCAAGAACCAAGGTATGCTCTTTCCCGAACAGAGCAAGAGTAATATCACGTTATGACGAGATATTTAAAAAATATTGTACAAAATATTTGTACTATATAGAATAAATTTGGTTTACTCGCATCTCAAAGACGAGGTTTAATTTATCTATAGGTTTTTCAAAGCAAGTGCTTCAGAAAATGATTAAGTAAAACAAGAGCACTCTAATAGCTAGAAGTGTCTACGTTACATAACGTTAAAAACAGATGTATGTACTGCATGTTTATTTATGCTTCAAAAATAAATCCTATTAAGACAGGGCCAATGATGCACCTGCACGGTTTTTGTATTGACATCATTAGCATTAGACCATGAAGTCTAACGTTTACAAACTAACTCATTACTCACATAATAATTTTATAGTAAGTATAAGACGACAAATTGTCAAGTGTTCCATATACTACTTGTTACAGTTTTTAATAATTGTTACAGTTTTTCAGTGCTAATGGAGCCGCTAGCACTCTGGCTTCGAGGTCCGCGCGTCAATACTTTTTTCCCGTCGAGGAAATACTCATCAAGTACTTATCAGTTCAGATAATTCGTCAATTTAGGGATAAGAAATGGTAGTAGAAATACCTATACTATTGGGCGATTCCAAGAACACTGAATGCGTCGTGATACTTAATTTTTCAGATATCGCGCGGTCTTTGAGTAAAATAGATGAATTACATCCGAGTATAAGAGCTCCCCGCTTTGCAAAGTTTGCAAACGTTGACAGTAGATGCCACTGGGAGTAAAAGATAACGAGACAAGGTTGCTTACTCTTTTGCAGAGAAGCTAATGCCGTATGATTGTCACACTGAGCTGTGAGCTGCGTGTGTTGTATTTGACATGCCTGGCTTTGAAGTATTTGTAATATTTTATTCTTAATTGCAGCGGAAGAGTAACTTTTATCGTAAGCAAGTGCATTGTATTCATTATAAACATGATGTATGAAGCATTTAGAATTTGTTTAAAATTCATTATGCTTATCAAACTTTTTATTTTGTGAATTAAGTTTAAAGTAGGTAGGTCTACCATAAACTTTTCAGCGACGAACTGTCAACTGTCGATGTTTAAGCCTGTGATAGCAGCCAGCAACGACAAACCATATGAATTCCAGAAGGCCACAATTAATTTTAGTAAGATTTGTAGAAAACCAAACTAAAAACGTCTGAGCGAAAACTATATTTTATGACGATAATAATAGTATAAAACTATGGCATGGATTTTGACTGCCCAGGGCTTCCACAATAAAACAAAATAAATTATCTCTTTCTGCAGTTTGGGAACCGGATTCCTGAGATTTAACTTTCTACCTAGGTACGTAAGTATTTATATCTAATAACCATGATAGTTTCAAAAGTTTTAAGTGTAAAGTTTAAAGTGTTTGGATCAAGATTGTGCTCGCGAAGCAATACATCAGGAAATCGGCGAGATATGCTAGGATTATCATATTCCAGTTTTGGGGCAGTATTTGGGCCACCCTATTCCTTTTGATAAAAAAAGGATTTTGCTGTTGGGTATAAATACTATAAGGTTATTCTGTAGTGTAGCCCGAATGAAAACTCTAACCACTCTAGGCGCAGAAAGCGGCCGTCATAATTACTGGTGTAGGATTAGGCTGCGAAAGGACTTGCATAGCCAGACTTGTGGTTTCAGAAAGTTTGGGAAGTGGGCGTTTTTATCAAGTGAAAAGGTTTAGTCATAAATAACATACTCGTTTCAATACTCCGAGGTTAAAAATGGGATGGATGGACCGATCCGTCAGATTATGGAACTAAAATCTTATATAAGATATAAAACTTTGGTACCGGAGCTACTTTTATAACACCTTATTTTACTATGCTGAACTATTTCAGACCTTTTCAATGATATCGGGCTTTCCTAATTTGGAGCAAGGGTTTGCGAACTAACAAATGTGCTGGACTCATTGATTAGTATCTACTAGGAGCATTTAAGCGTCCTGTACCATTGTTTAGTGTTTACTAGGAGCATTGGATCATCCTGTACGATTGTTTAGTGTTTACTAGGAGCATTGGATCGTCCTGTACGATTGTTTAGTGTTTACTAGGAGCGTTGGATCGTCCTGTACGATTGTTTAATGTCTACTAGGAGCATTGGAACGTCCTGTACCATTGTTTACTGTCTACTAGGAGCATTGGAGAGTCCTGTAACATTGTTTAGTGTCTACTAAGAGCATTGGAGCATCCTGAACCATGTTTTTGGTCGAGCTGCGAGCTTCGGCCATGAAAGAAACCTCGCGCGTTCTCTGGTTCTTATTTAAGCTACTCCCGAGCTGACCTCAGTGGAGTTTATTATGGTTCCACCCCGCGAGGGTGTTATTGTTGGCATTGAAAGGAACCTTGAGGTCCTATTTGTGTGCCATAGCTCTGCCCCCGCGAGGGGCGGCTAAAACCTTGATAAGGTTTTCTGACCTTTAATTTATAATTGGTATTTGTAACGAAATAGCAAATGAATAAATTATTTTGCCTTGATTCCGGAAGGGGGCCTCGAGCTCCACGCGATGGACCTACTGGTGTGCGCAAGCTCTACCCTGCGAGAAGCCGTGAGAACCTTGATTAGGTTTTGCCTGACCAAAAAGGTTTTACTTAAATACCACCCAGCTTTCTCCATCAAATAATCCAAATCAGTAACTTCTATTTCTTAAGGCTTACAATTTTAGTATCATCGATACTAGTAAAAATTTTTATGAATTTATTATAAAACAGCAAAGTGTTTATTGATTTTTCAAGACCGGCCGTGAATAGCCGAGATTGAAACAAATAAATAATTTAATATTAGGGGGTATGCTATTAAGTGAAGTTTTGAAAGTGTCCGTACTTGTCTAGTAATTATTTCTCAGCTTATTTATTACTTTGTACAATAATTTCGTCTCAATGGCCACACACTAATGTAAAAAGTCTGAAGAGACTTATTGAAGGTCATCTTTTTCAAAAGGCCATCAAGTTATTAAAATTAACGTTCAGGTCTTTGAACTCTGGAAAGAAGTTCACGAAATCAAAATTATAATAATGGCAGTATAGGATTTATCTGCGTGAGCCAAATTACGTAACGTAAGGTGTCATACATTTTCACCTCTTCGTTTGAACTAAAGTCTATGAAATCTGGAGTGTAGTTGTAAGAGTCTTATCTATGACCTAGGGGTGCTACCTAAGCACTGAACCTCACCCAGCTATCTCGTAAAGCTATTGGGTCCTTCAGCTTTGTTTCGAGGTTGAAAGTAAATTCAGATTACTGACCTTGTCAAGACATCGGTCAGCGAGGTCATTCTGTTCGTATAAGCACTACAAACGTCAGAACAGATAGATAGGTACCTTAACATCATGGCAATCAGTTCCAAAATGACCCGATCTGGCAATGAAAATAGTTATAAAACTTTGGAGCTTACCTATATCCTCAACGAATTTGCTAACTGTGGGATCAGGACGCAGAGTGCGTTTTGCACTACTAAGGCGGCTGTTTTGGTGGCGGCGCGGGGCGCTCGGTCCATTCACAGCATTTGTATTTCATTTAAATTATAAAATAATTTTAAAGGGTAGACAGAAAAATATATTTTACCAAATCATTTCTTAATTTCTTTCAAAGTACTGAAAATACCGGACCTGAACCGGTAGATATATATGTACTAATTTTAAAATACGATATTCAAACTGTAACCGAACTCGGCGGGAACATTTGAATTTGAACTGAAAAACTAAAGAAACCGAATACGAAACGGTTAACTATAAAATAGTATAATATAGTAATGATCAGGTATTTTCTTGTAAAATACGAGATCCGAGCTGGAAAGAACCGAAATTACTAAAATAAATTATCAGGTATTTATTTTTAAAATACAAGATCCAAAACCGATTACAAAACGGCCAATTATAAAAATAAATGATCAGGTGTTTTCTTTTAACATACGAGATCCGAAATGGAAATAACCGAATATACGAACCACAAACCGGTAATATTTAAAATAAATGATCAGGTATTTTAAAATACGAGATCCGAACGGAGAAATCCGTTAAATTTTACCCGTTACGATAAAGATTAAAAATTTTGACCACGTGCTTTCTTAAAAACCACGTGCGTTGGTCTTTGCCCTGCATAGGGACAGTTATGGTTTAAATAAAAATAAAAAACGGGTCCTTATGTTTTATCTAAAATAAAAAGATAATTTACGAACACGGTCGATAAAAAATAAATCTTACGATATTTAATGTGCAAGGAAACAGGTATGTTCAAAAACTTACAGTTTTTTCTGCGATCCACTATTCACTTTAGGGTATACCTTTAGTATAATTATTACTGCAAGTGTAGCGCAACTGTAACAGAGCCAGAGCTGCTGCGGACCAGTTGCTTCGACGGAGAACGAAACGCCAATAAGAAAATATGGCGCTGTCCATTTTACGTAAACTAAAAAATGGCGCGCGGCCGCTAGGTGTCGCCCTTCAGACCGGATGTACTACCAATGGTACTGGTAAAAAGTAGTCAAATTCGACGGAAACGGATGTCCCCTCTCTCATTATAAAGCTTCCAGTGACGGTCTAGTAGTTTAATATCATAAAACGTGTGTTATAGCAGCAAAAATGTCTCGACTCAGCATAAATGCCTTACTACTCAGGAGGAAGTAGGCGCAGATATTCTGCCAAAACCACTATGATTACAAGACTCTGTGAGAATTTGCCAAAATTAAATGAGGGGTGGAGGGAGGTTTCTGCTACCTTGGATACCTGTAAGAAAGACAATAGATCTGCCTTCATTAAAAAACCTAAAAACCTCCCCCCACCCCTCATTTCATTTTGGCAAACGATGCACCAAACAGCCTGTATGATATAAATGAAAAGAAATTGTTGTATGACGTTTGGTCGAATGATAAAATTATTAGATATTTTTCAAATGGTAATAATAATAAGGTAAAGGATAGAAATATGCAAAGTTCGAACGGTATACCAATTACCGTTGAAATAGAATTCGTTTTTTTAACATTCGACCGAAAGTTAGGCACCCGAAAATACTACTACGATGATATAGAGATTATTATTATCGTTTACTTGTTTTAGTTTTTGATTTTAAGTTCATACGAATGTTTTTTAATTTAATTACATACATATATTGATACGATATTTTCGGCGTAGATGCAGGCAGGGAGGACTTACATTTAAATGTAGGTATAATTTGTAATTTTATTGGAAAGTACCTAGACTAAACTACCTATGGCCTCCCTAATTCTCAATGTGAATTATAATAATCACTATACTATGTTTAACACGCGGCTTCCCACGCTTTTTCCAAGATAAAAATGACCATAAATTTTATTCCATCTCAAGAACTACGTGAAAGCTAAATTTCAAAATGTAGTATATTTAATTAGCTAGGGGCCGCCTGCGGTTTCGAACGTTTCATTGCCGGGATTAAAAGTAGCCTGTACAACATAAGTAGGTATAGACAACATAAAGATAGATTATATTTCTGAAAAAAAAACAGAAATAAATAATAAATAAATAATAATAATGCTGGACATGACCCCATGTTAAGCAGAGCTTGTGTTATGGGTACTAGATAACTGATATACATAATACAATACATTACATAGATAGATATTTTTTTATTATACATAGAAAACGACCAGAACACCCGAAACAAATATCTGCAGATCGTACACACAATTGTTCCGAGGCGGGAATCGTACCCGCAACCTCTTGCACCGCAGGCGGACCATCGCCCACCGCGCCACATCGGTCGTCAAAATATAAATAAAATCTATATTTGTGTTAATTTTTTTAATGAATCGTTCGGTAGATGTATGGGCAGGTAACAGATAGCGATAAAAGTTAGTAACGTACCTACTTTTATTTCAATGTTAGCATTTTTAGCTGTTGCTAGTTAAAACTATGTTTAAACTGTTTATTTTAATATTGACTGTAAATATTTCTAAACTTAACATTTTTTAAATAAAAATATTAATGTTATACTAGTATTATTTCATTTATTACTAAAATTGATAAATAGGGTGGAAAATCAGGGCCCTGAAGGAAAACTTCTTTGAATCCTTAAGATAGATTATTTTTTACTCACTGGACTCACTCAGCGGACCTTCGGCTTTGCACGGTTTTAGTACGGATCCCTAATTTTTTGAAAATGCCTATGTTAGCCGAGGATAGTGTAGCTTCCCAACAGTAAAAGAACTAAAAAAATTCAAATCGGTCCAGTAGTTTCGGAGCCTATTCATTACAAACAACCTAACCAAACAACAAAATACCTTTCCTTTTTATAATATTAGTATAGATAGGCAACATTCCTTTATTTTAGCACTCGTCCGCGTTTCGTTTTTTTTTATTTCGTTCGTCCGTGCGTTACGCATTTTAGAGTTAGGATAGTATTGTAGATAGAACTAGAAAATTATGGATCCTAACTCTATGGTTAGTTATGGGAACACATATGTAGAGTCAATATTATATATATAATTTTTAAGAGCCATGAAATAAGAAGTTGAAAATATTATGATTATTTGTATTGCCTATTTGTTGATTTCTTATGAGTTTTACGATTTTTAAGTTAAACAAGAATATAAGTCAAATTTTTATCAGAATTATATTGTTCTGTTTGCATTTATATTTAAGAATGATTCGTATATCGTCGCTTACAGAATTGAAAGGGCAAAACAGTGAGAAAAGCGATTGGATCTCTACGCACAACAAGGTTTACGATATTTATTTTATTTTTATTCATTTTATTTTTACAATCTTAGTAAAACTTACAGCTAGATGAAGATTAGATACAAGAATATTTAACTTAAGGCCAATCAGAAGTGGAGCGGCGGGAAAGACAATAGCGTGCTTTAAAAAAAAATATGGTCGTTAATATCTAAATAACCGTTTGAGGTGTGTTTATGAAATTTGGAGCATATTATATCTCGCAAATCTGAATATATGAACCAAATTTGACAGCATCGTCAGCTTAGCATTGCTGGATATAGGCCTCCCCTAATCAGCGCCTTAGCGCCCTGTATACAGCTTGCCACATCCAGCATCTGCCTGCAGCAGTCCTCCCACATTTATTCATTCCCACCTGGCCGGAGGGTGTTCTACACTACATTTGCCGAGTCGCGGTCTCCACTCAAGAATACGTTTAATCCAGCGGTTGTCGGTTCTTCGTGAGATATGGCCGGCCCACTGCCACTGACAAATCTAATTGACATGTTTATGTGAAACAGCCTTTGAGTTTGAGTTAAAGTGGCTGTCAAAAGTGGTGCTGCTCGACAGTTCAGTTAGCTAGAACTTGGCTTGTGTTGTTGTCTAGATCAATGTCTGAATAAACAAACTTTTTTTTATTCTAGCTATGTAAAGGTGATGAAATAGGAGACGATACCTTGGAGGTTGTCGAAAAGCGTACTGAAGAGAGTATTGGACTGATTGATGATATCAGGTATTTTAATGTCACTAATTTTAAAACTTTGGCGGTCGATATGGCTACGCGGGCGAAGGTTCACAGGCGGCTGCAGGTTCGATTCGCGCCTTGGGAAAAATGTTTCTGCGATCTGCAAATATTTTCTCCGGATGTTCTGGTTATTTTCTATGTTCTTAGAATTAATAGTATTATATCTATGTAATGTATTTGATTGAATACAAAACATACAAATTGTCAAAATTGAACTACAGACCTCTACCGAATCGACCCTAAAACACCCTGCGTCGCAGGTGGACCTTCGCCCACCGACATAGAGGTCGTCAATTAGCTTTGATATTGGTGATCCTCACACCAGTCGAGTTCAGCAGATTGGGGTACCGCACTGGTGTAGACTAGCCATTCAAAGTGCTGAGTCTCGTCCCAGTTTCAAGCGGCTGTCTGTCTGTCCCTATCTACGCTTCATCATCATCATCAGCCTATAGCAGTCCGCTGCGCTTAGATCTTTAAAACTACGCAACGGATTTTGATGCCGTTTTGGAGAGTGTGATTCAAGAGGAAGGTTTATAAAGCATTTGACATATAGATTTCCACGCGAGCGAAGCCGCGGGGCGCAGCTAGTATTCAATAAATTAAATATTGCTGGACAAGCCACACAGCATCCCAAGCTAAGCAGAGCGTGTGTTATGGGCAAATGGGCACTATAGTTTGACCGAAACTGCTGTACCGCTCCTTAGGAAAGTGCGGCGAGGTGGGGTGGGGGGCAAGGAAAAAAGACCAAGAGTACGCGTTGACGGCAGACTGATGGATCGGAGCGGCCGATATTTCCCCCCCGTCTCGCCGCTCGCATACCTCAGGCGCGGTACAGCGGTTTCGGCAGAGCCGGATTTACGGGAGGGCAAACAGGGCGACTGCCCCGGGCCTCCACAAAAATGAGGCCCCCACAAGAAAAGAGACTTCGGAACTAGTAAACCACTTTCCCTTTGATATTTTTTTTCGCGTCTAAATTTACCTACAGAAGGTACTTTTACATACATGATTATATTCAATATTAACAGAAATCATCGATCTATATTTGTTTACTCCAATCAGGCAATCACTAAGAGATCAAAATCTCAATGGCCTTGATAGGCACTTGCAATTTACTCCCTATCTTGAGGGAGTATCCCAATGGCTGTGTAGGGTGGTACTCTCACGCAGCCTCGGAGGTTGCGTATTCGATTCCGTGTCTCGACTCTTTATTTTTGTTCATTCATTTATACAGGGTTACTGGTTATTCGACCTATTCCTACTAGGAGGTTGGAGGTTATTTGCGTTGAATGCGAACATAATCTTAGTATGCAAAAATTAACCATTTCATAAAACAAAAGTTCTTTATAATGTATCGAGATCAAGGGCTTAAAACATTATTAAAAAAAACTGTTGGTTATAATCAAACTTTTATTTATGTTTTATTTGAAGAACATAACAAGCATTCTTCAAAACAAAAACTACAAAAGTCCCTATTAAGAAATACTAAACGAAAATGTCTTGAATTTTCATTATTTTTTCTAATGAGGTCCAAAATTATGTCAATAAAAAAACATGACACTTGAAGGCAGAGTTTTTTTTAAAAACATGTACATTCTTTCAGCTTTTTAAAACGTATGTAAGTATACTTGGGATTGGTTGTATGGTTTAAGAAAATATATAAAAATATAAAAGATGGTTTTTGTTATGTTATCTTTTAATCACCTATACTAAACTTATGCATTGGAGTCAATGGAAACTATTTTGAGCAACATATTAGTTAGGTAAAATTATTGTGAAACCAAGTACTTATCGATTCTCATTCTTCTTAAGTATTTATATATGTATGTACATGTATTTATTTATTGGAAAATTCGACTGTAAAAATTTACCATCGTAATTGGAAAATAATTTGGGCCCAGGAGCCTCCACTCGTTTGTTGCCCCGAGGCCTCCACACCTCTAAATCCGGCACTGGGTTTCGGTCAAACTATAGATGACTGATATCACTATCACTCAATACAATAATACATAGATAGATATTTTTATTACGTAGAATATATATAATAAAAATGCATATACCATCTCTGTTCCGTCGCGGGTAAAAAATTTGGTCGAGGCTTGTCTAGCGGTAAAAAAGTTCTTCAAAAAATAAAATATCTATGTTATGTATTGTATTAGGTATCTCAATCATCTATGCATCCAGAACACAAGCTCTGCATAGCTTGGGGCTAGATGATGCGGTGTGAATTGTCTAGCTATTATATATTTTACTATAATCACTATCCATGTTTTAGACGTACCGAATCTTGGACAACAAGGAGCAGAGATATCACGGTGTTTGTGTCGCAGTCAGAAAAGAGGTTGTAAAAAAACTTATTTTTGCGACGACGAAAAAAACAAAAGATTTTGTTCTATGTCGTCGGCTGTTTGTTTTTTTATGTATTATTGACGATTAGATTCTCCGTTAATAGGGATGATGACAGTAACAAAAAAACACCAAAATTATCTATTTACAGAATTATAACTGAGCCATAGATAACAAAACACGTATTATATTTTTTGTTCTGAACGAGATTTATTATTATTTTGATAAAATAAAACTAAAAAACACAACAATTGGCATTCATAATATGTTATGTAATGGCACAGAATAACCACAGGAATAACTATGGAAAAGGTCTGACATTCTTCAATCAATACCTTTTTTTTGTTTCTTGACAATATTATAAACACTAGTTCTAATTATATATTTTATTTAATTATAATTTTATTTGTTAATAAA
Organism: Eupithecia abbreviata; assembly: GCA_943735965.1. Taxonomy (NCBI): domain Eukaryota; kingdom Metazoa; phylum Arthropoda; class Insecta; order Lepidoptera; family Geometridae; genus Eupithecia; species Eupithecia abbreviata. The sequence continues at coordinate 11,193,825 of OX030987.1, read as the reverse complement.
GAGATTCCATGGAGTTAAAAAATTATGTTCATTCTGTATCGTCAGATGTTCGTGAATTGGTGACGGACGACATAGACAGACGCCAAGAGTATTGCAGCAGAGCGAAATTAAAATTTTATATGTAAAAGCTTAATATTTCCTTCAGAATATATGGATTTGCAGAAATATTATTTCTTTTTTATTCAATAGATGTCTAAAAACATATATTGGAGTAGATTTCCAAAATCAGTCATCATGCCTATTATGGACCGATTTGGAAAATTATTTGTATTATATGTTGTACCTATTAAAGCTATTGAATGGAATGGAATGATCCCGAGATAGAGGGATAAGTATTTATCCAGAAAATTTTAAAGAAACAGTGTAAATACTAATGAATTTGAAATCGTTTTTTTTTTTTTTGTATAATCAAATTATCATAATTCGATTCCATTTTGGTCCATCGGTAAATTCGGTAAAAAAAACTACGATTATTCAGTAGGCTGCAATTATGCAGTAAAAAAGTAAAAAATCATTTATTTCTTTAGGCTTACAAAATTAAGCACTTAGACAAGTCATATTTTATATATAAATTATTATCAAATAAAATTATTTTACTATTCACTTCAATTTTTTGTCCACTCGTGGAAGAGTATGTTACCACTGTCCCTACTGTACTAGGGAAATGTTTTTTTCAACACCACGTGTGTGTTAATTTTTTTGCCTAAATACAATTTTTTTTCTTTCAGAGTTAGAAAAATTGATGAGGATCGAAAAATTCCACCTAAAAACTCTTGGAGGTCATTTGATTGGTCGGGAGAAGAACTGTATGTTGCAAATTTTTTCGTGGTTTTTGTTCTACTATATTTTCTCAAATATTTTTTTATAACATATAAAATTATAATTGAATAATAGAAACAAATTAGAACCATATATTCTTCGATATAGAATCCAAGATATTGAAGTCGACAAAGACATTGATGAATGTCTAAATGTCATAAATGAAAAATCTTAACAAATAACTCATAGTCATAACAATAACAAGATAACAGCTAGGTAATCTTTATCCTACTAATATTATAAACGCGAAGGTTTGTGAGGATGTTTGTTGCACTTTCAACGCAAAAACTACTAAATGAATTTTGATTAAACTTCACAATAATATAGCTTACATATCAGAATAATACATAGGCTACAATTCATAAAGATATATTGTATATTATCAAAAAATATCTATTATCACGCCGGTGAAACCGCGGGGCGCAGCTAGTATACTTATATTATAAAGAGGAAAGATACGGATAGATAGACAATAGATAGATAGACAATACTTTTATTGCACACTTAAAAATAAAACAAACAAGATAAAAAATAATAATACAAGATATGGGTAAGGGTTTTCCACAATACGCCCGAAATCATGACGATTAGTTTAGAAAACTGTCTATACTTAGGTGAAGAAACGACTTGAAAATGTAGTTAAGTCAACGACAAAAAATGCTGAACTTTGAATTGACAGTACCATTTAACACTTTGACTGCGGTTTTTTTTCGACGACTGCGATCTTTTTTTTTACCTAAAAAATTCGTGCTGCCGCTCTACACAGCGGTTGTGTTGCGCCGCACATGCGTTTCGTTCGAAAAATATTACAGCTCTGCTGAGTCACAAAGATCTGTATTTTCTCGGCCGCTGCGCTAGTGTGGATTTACGCATATTAGTCACTTGTAGAAAACTCATACCGTGCGTTTTCAGCACTCAAAGTGTTAAGAGAAACACCTATCAACAACAACAAAGTACATTGCCTTGGATTAACAGTTCAGCTAGTTTTGTCGTTTACAGATTTTATAATAATAATAATATTTTATTACAGGCACATAATACAAAATTAAGGACCCATATCATATAAAATTCTGCAGGTAGATGCTGGATGCGGCAAGCTGAAGACAGGGCGCTATGGCGCTCATTGGGGGAGGCCTATGTCCAGCAGTGGACTGCTATAGGCTGATGATGATGAGAAAATAAATTAAAACAAAAATACACATATAATACACATAAAATTAAATAGAAACACATAACATTATGTATTAAAATAATATTTGCTGTTATTTTTACAATAGTAATATTTATCAACAGAAGTAAACCGCCTACAGTCCCTCCTCATCTTAAACCTTTGAAAAAACCGCGGAGTTATATGCCGGAGAAAAAAGTGACCAGATTCGTGGTTCCCAATCAAAGGTTCAAAAAATTTATATTTTCTTAGTTATGTACATTAATCACATAAATGAATAATTGTTTTTCTCTTTCGCTTAGTTATGTTATGTAGATTATCACCTATATAAATAATTGATTTTTGTCTTTCTCTTAGTTATGATAGTACTTTATCACATGAATTAATAATTTATATTCTCTTTCGCTTATTTATTTGTAGATTATCACATAAATTAATAATTTATTTTTTTCTTTCGCTTAGTTATGTTATTATAATTTATTATCATGTAAATGAATAATTGTTTTTCTCTTTCGCTTAGTTATGTGTACATCATCACATAAATTAATAATTTACTTTTCATTTTCTCTTAGTTATGTTCTTTATCACATAAGTTAATAATTGATTTTTCTCTTTCTCTTAGTTATGTTATGTACATTATCTAATATTTTTTTCTCTTTCTCTTAGTGGACCCGGCTTTAAATGTCACTGCCACATAGGGTAATTTTTATAATGAATATATTATTATTTGGTTTAAGTATTTCGGTACGAGTAGATTTTATTTAGGTACACTGGTAGGTACAAGTACTTACTGTCTAATGTTAAATACTATTTAATTTGTTTATAAATTTATATTTTACTAATCTATTTTCCATATTTTAATTATTTATTTTTGTGTTGTTGTTTTCAAAGTAATTAGTACCTTATTATAATACTTACGTATTTCGCGAAGCTTCTATTATAATGTATACCTACCTATTTCTATTTCACCTATTTTTACTAAATGATACCTTCACTAGTGTTTAGACTTACAATATTAGCATGTAAAAATATGAATATCATAGGTAAATTATAGCATTTGACTTTCAAAAGTTGCGATGTATTTTTATATCGACAACCTCTGTGGCGCGGTGGGCAACGAACCGCCTACGTCGCTGGAGGTGGCGGGATCGATTCCTGCCTCGGGACAATTGTATGTACGATCTACAGATTTTTGTTCCGGGTGTCCTAGTCGTTTTCTATGTACATATATTATAAAATATATATCTTAATGTATTGTATTAAGTATATCAGTCATCTAGTACCCATAATACAAGTTCTGCTTAGTTTGGGGCTAGATGATGCTGTGTGGATTGTCCAGCATTAAGGTGCAATACCAAGATGGACCACAGGACGCAAACTGCAGCTGCAGGCTGCAAGTGACACTAGTTGTTTCTATGCATCTCTATGAAATTGTCGCGGTAACACAGCGACCGCAGACTGTAGCGCCAGTCGTGTGTTGGAAATAGAAGCAACCGCGACCGCAGGCAGTACTACGGTCAACCGCAGCCGATAGCCGCAATGTCATCTGCAGTTGCAGTCTGCAGCCCATCTCGGACTTGTACCTTTAGGCTGATTTTAGTGTCACGCTGACAGTGGCGGATTTACTCATTTGCCGCCCCTACTGACCTCTAAAAATTGATACTATTTTCATTTATCAAATGAAATCGATAATTTGGCTAGTCTTATTGCGGTGTGTAGGCTGTCTGAGTTGACCAGCTTTGGCACAGGCGCGGTCGCAGCCCAAGAGGATATGGAGGGGGTTACTTGGTCAGTGACGGGGGAGGGGTCTGGGGTTGAAGTAAGCAAAAGTACGAGTACGAGAGACCCATAACTGTACAAAAGAAATAACAAAAAACTTGACTTTGTATTGATGGTAGATTAAGATTTCTGTGTCTGGCAAAATTATTTTAATGTGAACACTTGACTACACAAGAAAAAGAAGACATTTTCATCGAGCGGAGCGAGCCGTGAAAATTTTGTCGTTTTCGGTAGATTTTTGCGTAATTTTTTAAAGTGGGTTTGGCTTTTTTCTATAGCCAGAAGGAGCAATTGCTATCGGCTTGTGGCGGTGCGCGAAAATGACGGAGATAGCCGCATCATTTCGAGATTTTTATGGCAATACAAAAGAAATGCTTTATGCAAAAGATATAACGAAATTTTTGTTAATTTTATCAAAGAATGAAAAAATTAATAAAAAGCGGAGCGGTGAATTTTTTGTGGTTTTCGTTAGAATTTTGTGCGGGTTCGCTTTTTTGTATAGCTAGAAGGAACAATTGTTATTGGCTTGTGGAACTAATCGCGAAAAATTTGTTGTCTCCTTAGATTTTTTTGTGCCCTCTAAGCACAAAGCACAAAGCCTCAAGGCACAAAAATTTGATTTTGCGCTATTTATTATTGTGATTGAATTGAAAGAAAATGACTGTAGCAAAATAGGTGCCGTTGCTTTTGCAGAACTGATACGAAACATAACACCCAAAACGGCGAACGGAGCGAGCCACGATTTTTTTAAACTAAGATTTGGGGTGGGGGGAGGGGCGCCGATTCGTCCTACCGTCACCATGAGAGCACACCACACACCCGCTAAAGCCGGCCCTGGGTCAAAAACATTCATTCCCGCGCCCCATTATGACTATGCAAGCAAATACTTAATAAATACATAAAATATTTAAGTAGTGATTGGTGAAACATTATACGCGTTGATTTAATTTTGTGTGTGTGGATCTAATAACATTTAGAACATAATATAGTTTTTTTTCTGTTAGATAAGAAATATGTTTATGGCAAATTTGCCGCCCCCTAAAATATGCCGCCCTAGGCTCCAGCCTACTCAGCCTGCTGGTAAATCCGCCACTGCACGCTGACCATCGGCGTTGAGAGCTCGGCGCGTAGCTCGTCAGCGCTAACATCAGCGCGGTTCGTTTTAGTATTCTGCTGATCGCCTACATCGCGACTCGACATGCTACGCGCGTACTAAAATACGGTCGGCGTTATTCTAAAAGGTTTCTATAGCGTCCATACAGATTGGTACGCGCCGAGCTCTCAGCGCCGATGGTCAGCGTGACACTAAAATCAGTCTCATTGTTATAGTTATTTGACAGTTCTAACTAAACATTTCTTTCTCTTAGATGGCTGTACCTCTTGATTGTCATAATCCTTATCGCCGTAATAAGTTACATAGTTAATTATATAGTTTCGATTCTTACTGTCTGGTTGTACTATACGAATCTTATGAAGAATAAGTACAAAAACGCAACGACTACAACGGCTGCGACTTTTAGAAGGGATGGCTGATCTCGTATTGCGTTAAAATTGGTTCTACTGTTTGATTGATAACTAAAAAAATTGGGAAATAATTATTTATCTATCTTGTATTAATAAAAGCTTTTGAACAAAACATTTCAGATGTTTCATTATAGCAGACTAGATGCGGTGCACAGGGATATTTAGTTATAGGACACTTATACAAATAAAACATGTTCTGAATATAATATACTTTTCTAAAGCAGGATAATACAGGTTTCTGAGATTCACATATGAATAAATTTAAGGGGCAATTGCCATTTTCATCTATGAATATCTCAGAAACTTGACGCTTTAGGACATAAGGTTATGGAACTTTTTTATTTGTAAAAGTGTCTTCTATCCAAATATTTAAAGTTCATTGGGCGCTGGGGTTCTTGAAAGAAATATAGAAGTAACGGTTACACTCTACACTCTAGAGTTGTTTAATAAACCTCCAATAAAGTTTGTGCTCCTTAATTTTATCTTATATATCATATCCGATATAGCTCAAAGAATTAGCAAGCTAAAGTGGTAGTGGGCCGGCCGTGTTTCGCGGAGAACCGTGTGTGGTGACCGTGAATCGGCAAACGCAGTATAAGACTCCGGCCGTGGGATGACAACTTGCGAAAGACTGCAGACAGATGCTGGATGCGGCAAGCTACAGGGCGCTATGGCGCTCATTAGGGGAGGCCTGTCTAACAGTGTCCTTGATTGTTTAAAGTCAGATTCTTCTTACGACAGATTCGTTTAGGACAGAAGTGAAAGGAAAATGTAAGTAAATGTATCTATGATCATCAACCTATGTTAGTCCACTGCTGGACATAGGCCTCCCCCAATGAGCGCCACAGCGCCCTGTCTTGCTCGCCGCATCCAGCATCTGTCTGCAGTCTTTCGCAAGTTGTCATCCCACCTGGTCGGAGGGCGTCCTACCCTACGTTTACCGAGTCGTGGTCTCCACTCAAGAACACGTTTGCCCCAGCGGCCGACGGTTCTTCGCGAGATATGGCCGGCCCACTGCCACTTGAGCCTGCTAATTCTTAGAGCTATGTCGATAACTTTGGTTCTCTGTTGGATGTAGGTATTCGTTGCGAATCCTATCCTATCCAAATGTATCTATAGTGTAATATTATAGCTTGATGATGATGTGTTTTATCTTATTCCCATGAAACTACGTTATCCTATAGAAGCTATGATAAATGAATGAGGTGACGTAGCGACGGCGCGGCGGCGCCGGCCGGCCAGGGTCATGGCCGACGCGACGGCGAGGAATCCAGCCAGTACGTAGTGGATCGCGCGGTCATACGCATGGCTCCCATGCTTTATATCAGAGATCAGCGGAAAAAATAATTATAATGCTGAAAAAATACTCGGAGATAACCTGAAAAACCTGAAAAACCTTGTTAACTTCATATCTCGAAGGTAGGAAACAATTTGTAGAAATAGAACATCATGACCAAAACACAGGGACAATTAATAAAGTTTCCTCTAAAATGATCGATCTCACCAAATCTATACCACAAGGCAGCGTCCTAGGTTGCATTTTATTTTTAATATATATAAACGATCGACCAAAAAACATAGATAACAATTGCACATTATTTGCGGACGACATACGACCCTTGTAAAAATAACGTAAACTTAAATAACTATATATATAGTACGACTTTAAATAAAATAGTTACGTGGCTCTCTGATATATATATATATACCTATTACTCAACTTCACAATAACCAAAATAATGCAGTTCCACCCTTACCAAAAACCACCTCTATGTATATCTTACTCATTCAACGATATCCCTATAGAATGTATTAACTCATACCCTCTTTTAGGTATTAAAATAGATTCAAATATAAACTGGAAAGAGCACATAAAACTTTTTAAGTTCATATAGGGTATAAGTCTTATGCCCTATATGAACTTAAAAAGTCAACTGAGACAACATGACAGCAACATGTGCGTATTACGCCTATGCCCATGCTTTGGCTTCAGTATAGCACCGACAAAAACAAAGTTTTTATTTTACAAAAAAGATGTATTAGAATTATTTTTAATATTGATACAATGGTTAGTTGCAGGACCTATTTCATAGAGGGAAAGATCTTAACTTTCATATGTATTTATATATTAGAAGCATGTTTATTTGTAGAGAAGAAGAAGAAAACTAAAATAAAATTATCGCACGCGGATGTAAATAGAAATCTGCCGACGTAGAATAAAAAGTAAAAAAAAAGTTTTTGAGACAAAGGATTTATAATAATTTATTTATGAAAATATCTTTCATAAATAAATTATTATAAATCCTTTGTTTTGTATAAAAGTTATTATTAATTTGCATAGATTATTGTATAATTATGGTAAATATCCAGATAAATTAAGAACGTTATATACCTATTCAAATGTGCCAACTGAGAGAGAAAGCAATTATTAGGAAAAATCAAAATAAAAAATGTATATACTTTTTCATATGACAACAATATTTAGTTCATAGATTCCTTAACTAGCTAGATAGACTAAACTATTGTTGTCTTCTTCACCTTCATAAAAAAGTTGTGCAAAAAAAACAGAATAAAAACCTGTACCTTTAACAAAAAATACACAATTAAATTAGACAAAATGGTAGGTATATCACTTTTTTTTACCTCCAAACCACAAACTCAATTATACAACACAAAACACTAAAATTCTATTTTTCCTAAGAGCCCAATAGTAACGTAAACAATTACCAACGTATTTAATAGACTTTTAATAGGCGAATTCAAGATTTTTTATCCAACGAAACATATTATTTAGCTGACTCAAGGTGAACACAACTGAATCAAGTCGAGAGGACAATTTAAATTTAGAATGGACGCATCAATTTTATGCGGTACACCCACACTGGGGTGTAATTATAGTGTATGTAAATAGAATGAACGACAACGCGTTCCAATTTCAAACACTTGATCAAATTGAGTCGTTCTTTGTTCATTCAAAATAAAATAAAATGACTGCCAGTGCAAAATAAACTGTTGACCAAATAGCAAAATTATAAAACTATAAATTGTAAAGGAACTAAAATAGAATAGTGCTTGTGTAAAGTGGAAGTTTTGGAATAATATTTTCTGCTTCGTTGACTTTTGCAAACGTGCTAGTGTTTTGATGCTTGGATTGTTTGGTCATATGAAAAAGTAAGTGTACCTAATCTTGCCTAGAATAATTAATAATACGTAATAATGGTGTCTAATAAATCGTTTTGAGAATCAATACAGATAGGTTGTCTTTGTAAGGCCTTATTATAAAATGGAAGCTTGGATGGTAGGTGATAAAGCAATCGTATGAAAGAGTACGGGACCGGTGATAATAGAAGCCTTACACTAGCCAAACTCGGTGTGATATGTTTGTGAACAAAAACTAGAACTCTTGTATAGCGAGGAGACGTTGTTCTCAGATTTTGTACTACCATGCGCCTGGCTACCATCGAAGCAATCCGCTAAGCTACCATCTAGCAGTGCGGCCGATTCCTAAGGGTTTCGAATCGATTCCATTGTTTACATTTCACACATTGGAATCTAAATGTGTTGAATGATATAGTAAATAAATAAATGGTAATCGATTTTCATTTAGTTTTAAAAAACTTATTTTATTATGTCAGTTTATTTTATGCAGTTTAATGCGTTATACCTGACATGGGCGTGAGAGAGCGTTAGTGACAGCAGGATAAATAGTGCTCCTTTAACGAATTTTTAAATCAAATCAAATCATTTATTTGCTGAACACATTATTATAGGTACAAGTCAGGTCTTATAACTAGAGTAGTGTCACATGTATTCAACCCGCAAGCAGGTGTGCAAATATTAATATTATATTACAATTTAATAATATCACTGTGATTTAAGGTAGTCAACAATTAAAATAATCAAGTAAAATAAATTTAAGGTACATTCTAAAATAAACAGTTAACTTTAAGATTTACAATCATGGTCAAAACATAATAAATTTTTCTACTTAAGATTAATATATTCATTTATACTATAGAAACATTTGTCAAGCAGCCACTTATTCAATTTTAGTTTAAATAAATTGCCATTGAGGTCTTTAATAGGTTCTGGTAACTTATTAAAGATAGTAATGCACATATTAAATACATTTTTTTCATAAATCCTCTTGTGGCATTGCGGTTATCAAATTAATATATATATATATTTATATTAATCAAATTATCAAATTTTGCTCTTTTCTGTCGAGTGATAATATCCTTACGTACTTAATAGTCATAATAGTAATTTATTCATAATAATAATTACTAGTCCTGTTTTTATAGGTACCTAATTATGTTGGTACCTAAGAGTATTTAATTAATTAATCAACATTCAAATTAATAATATCATAGCTAAATTCATATATTAAACTATTATTTTATGATAATAAATTATAACTTAACAACTTATCACAAACTACGAATTCGTCGTAGCTGTAGAAAGTTTGCTCTATAAGAAAAAAAAATTTACCTTTAATTTTTTTTTCTTATAGAGCAAACTTTAACGGTTGTAATGATTTTTTTTTTGCAATAAACTTGTTCTATTTTTCTTCTAATGAAATGATTTCAGAGACGAGGCAATGCCGCTAATCAGAAGATGCGGGTGTCTGCCGCTCAAGACAGGGTGTCTCTTTGTCTGCGTACTGTCCACTGTAAGTATAAAGTTTCGTACATAAATACCACAGAAACAATAAAAAACGATTAATACATTTTCAAATACTTACCTAAAACTACTTTCAAAAACATGAATTTATGCACGAAAAATGCGTAGGCTTTTATTTGAAAACTTACGAGTTACTTACACTCCCATTTTTTCACTTTATGACTGATCATAGTGATCATATCATATTGTTATGCTGGAGGTGCCCACTTGTAGGAGCAACCTACTTAAGTTTGCCCTTACGTCCACTCGCTATACATTTACTCAATATTCAGTCCAAAAACAGCGTAGATATATTTGACCATAACCTGCGGCAGGTTTTGGTCAAATATATCTACGCTGTTCATCTAGCCATGGAAAAGGCACAGCAGGTTATTGAAAAAAATTCAAAATAAAATGTTATTTTCTAAAAATATTATATTAATGTTGTAACAAGTTTCCCAAACGTTATAAATACTAGCTAGAGAGTTATTTAATACTTAAGCTACGCGCCTTCGGCCGACACACCTTAATAAAGCGTTTTTATTTTTACGAATGAAACACTAATAAAACATTTTTTCACGCAATATTAGTTCATTACTGTCGGCTTGGTTCAAATGTTTTGTTTAGCAAAACCCACCCAAGTAATAGCTTCTACCCATCTCGTAACCATTTAGATAAGATCTTCAAAGAACTTTTTCAATAGGTCTGACTGAAAATCAGTTATTTTGCTTTTCTAGCAAAATATTACGCTGAGCCCAGTCCTTTTTGACATATTGCAGCACACACAGACAGACATCTTACCCATATATTAATTTTATCATTGTTTGTTTTTATTTTTTAGTCAGTACAAACAGCTGATCTATAAGAAAGCACGTAATCGAGGTACTGGGTACTGCGAGCTAAAGTTGGGTAGGCGATAAGGCGCTCATTAGGGGAATCTTAAAGCCTATGTCCAGCATTGGACTATTATAGCTTGATGATCATGATGATGAGTAAAGTGCTAAGATAAGCTAAAGATGCTAGATATTTATAAAACTCGTATTGTTTCAGCTAGCATGCATAGCTAACATAGTGGCGGGCGCGTGGAACCTCCCCAGCCACCGAGAGAGGGATCCGGAAGACAACCTCGTGTCTCTCAGCATGATCATGTTCTCCAGCCTCTCAGCTGTCAGTAACGCCATTGCACTGGCGGGGATCTTCCTAGTAAGTAGTCTAATGTTTCAGCTAGCATGCATAGCTAACATAGTGGCGGGCGCGTGGAACCTCCCCAGCCACCGAGAGAGGGATCCGGAAGACAACCTCGTGTCTCTCAGCATGATCATGTTCTCCAGCCTCTCAGCTGTCAGTAACGCCATTGCACTGGCGGGGATCTTCCTAGTAAGTAGTCTAATGTTTGAGCTAGCATGCATAGCTAACATAGTGGCGGGCGCGTGGAACCTCCCCAGCCACCGAGAGAGATCTACTAACTACTACTACCTACATTAGTCTCCGTCATCGCAATCGGTGAGAAGGATCCTACTTCTTTTCGAATCTACATCAGTATCAACTCTATCAACATACTCGTGTTCGGTAAGCAACAAAATATTTTTGTATTACAGAGACAGCTTATAATAGGTATCACAAACTGCTCAATGACATTTTTGAAATTTCCTTTGTTCGACGTAATAATTAGATAAAATAGATGGTGGCGCTAGTGTGCCTCGGGTCACCGCCTTAAGGGCAAAATAACAAATTAAATGACGAAAAGCACTTTAAAAAACTTAACGACAGGCGTTTAAATAAACTAATACTAATGAATAACTGTTCCAGAAGCGTCCAGGCTACCTCCACCTCTCATTAACGTCAAACTGCGTGTTCATAATCTGCATCTTCGTGGTTGCCGTGGTTACCTGTGCTTTCCGGATGGAGAGATTCGTGACAGAGCCGCTCTATGTGCTGCTGATCGTGCTCTTGCTGTGTGCGGGCGTCGGTATGTACTTACCTCATCATGAATATACAATACATACATACCTCACCAATACATACCTACCTCATCCACTAAAGTCATTAATATCACTAAGATATCCCGTTTATCAAGATTTTTGTGTTTTAGTTTCTTTCTATTCCCTCGTAATGACGGATGGTAATCATAACGGGGTATATATCATCATAATCCTAATGAGCGCCATAGCGCCCTGTCTTCAGCTTGACGCATCCAGCATCTGCCTGCAGTCTTTCTCAGGTCGTCATCCTACCTGGTCGGAGCGCGACCTACACTTTTACCGAGTCCTTGTCTCCACTCAAGAACACGTTTACCCCAGCGGTAGTCGGTGCTTCAAGATAAGGCCGGCCCACTGCCACTTCAGCTTGCTAATTCTTAGAGCTATGTCAATAACTTTGTTTCTTTGTCGGATGTATGTTATGACATTGACCGAAAACTCTTTGCTATACCACTAAAAATAAGAACAATACAGAAATTAATACTTCTACTATTAGAATAGAGGAAGTATAAAGGGCGGCTTTACATAATGACGACCGATGTGGCGCGGTGGGCGAAGGTCCGCCTGCGACGCAGAAGGTTGCGGGTTCGATTCCCGCCTGGGAACAATTGTGTGTACGATCTGCAGATATTTGTTCCGGGTGCTCTGGTCGTTTTCTATTTCTAAAAAAAATATATCTATCTATGTAATGTATTGTTATTATCTATATCAGTTATTTAGTACCCATAACACAAGCTCTGCTTACCATGGGACTAGATAATGCTGTGTGAGTGGTAAAAAAAAATATATATATATATATGAATAATATTTTGTATATACAATTTTTTTCTATTTCAGCCTACTCTGTCCTCTTCCTGATGGTGGTCAACAGCTACTATAGGACAATGAAGATGGACTACGGAGAGAGTGCTATTCCTATATGAAATTAGATTAATGTGGCAAATATACCATAATAATACAGATGCCCCCGCATTTACCTACTTTGACGAGCTCAGTGGCGCGGTCACGTAGGAGGTTGCGGGTTCGATTCCCGCCAAAAGACAATCACTACGGATTTTAACACTTTGAGTGCTGAAAACGCACGGTATGAGTTTTCTACAAGTGACTAATCTGCGAAAATCCACACTAGCGCAGCGGCGAAGAAAATACAGATCTTTGTGACTCAGCAGAGCTGTAATATTTTTCGAACGAAACGCATGTGCGGTGCAACACAACCGCTGTGAAGAGCGGCAGCACTAATTTTTTAGGTAAAAAAAAAGATCGCAGTCGTCGAAAAAAAACCGCAGTCAAAGTGTTAAAAACATACCTTTATGGGAGCTTCTGTTAAGGTGTAGCAAAACTATTGGTGCGTGAGTTCAAATTACTCTTGACCTGTTTATTTATTATTATTGTTCGTGGCGGAAGCTTTAACCTATCATACTATTATGGTGCTTTGTAATTACCTCAAGATAATTTGACTCAAAACCAACTCAGATGTTCGTCTCATGTAACCAATTTTTGACAGAACTTCATTGAAAACTGTTAAAAAATCGCGACTGCAATGACGCGCCTAAATGTAGATTGCGTTTAAGTATACGGGGGTTACCCTATCAAATAATGGTGCTTTGTAATTAGCTTAAGATAATTTTTATGTATGGAATTAATTGTTACTTGTTAAATTAATTATTACACCGCTTGTGCCGCTTAGTTATAATGTTACAGAAGTGATAATATATTAGGTATAAAATACATAAGTAAAATATATTTATGTGTAGTAAATTAATTTATTAATTATTAATTAATTTGTGTAATGTATTATTAACTACCTAAGAGTGCATGCACACAGCGGATCTGTTTTTACAGGATCCTGAATACTGTCGGGTGTGTGAACTCGCTCCTACAACTACATACACACACGCCATCAAGGAAAAAAACGGATCATGTAAAAAGGATGCTCTGTGAATGAGCCTTTATGAAACAGTTTTTTGTATGTTGTTCGTGTCAAATACATTTTTAATATTCGGATACGTTATACGTACGTACCCTGTGGTTATTACCAAAAAAATTTAGGAGGTAAAAAATAAAGTCATTTTCGGTTAAACTGTATTTTTACTGCATGTTTTCATGACTAACAATTAACTTCAATGCATTGTTCACAAAGCCTTCAAAGATCACAAACATTTTCTATAAAATAAAATTAAATAAAAAATTAGACATTGTAAATTTTTTAAAGACATTTAAAGCATTTTAATTGATCGATAGTTATAAAAGCAGAGGCCTATTCAAAAAAATTACAATATATAAAAATGTATCAATAAATGTACATATGTTTCACGAATTAATAAATGAATGTCAAATGGCTAACCCCAAACGTTAGTATCGAAAGACCGTAGAATTAGTTTGACTCGAAGATTATAAAATATTATTATACTAATTCCATCCAAAACTGCTTCTATCCATCTCTACTCAGCCCACGAGCACTTAGTACTCAGTCATACAAATTTTTATTTCGTTCACAAACATGATTATCTTACATAATATTTTAAAGGCTTCGCTCTTCCGCCAATACATTAGCCAGAATTTAACAAACCTTTTTACCACCAAAAGTATATAAGTAGTATGAAAGAAGTGTAAAAATATGAATACGAAAATAAATTTATTGGAACCCAGAACAATATATTATTACATACTCGTATGTAGCGCACGGTTTAGGCCTTTGTGTATCACTATCATAAATTGTATAAGTAGTTTCATATTAAGCTATGTCTGGGTGGTCTATGTTCAGCGTTGGACATCTATCGGCTGAGATATGTGTACCCATAACACTTGATACATATAAGGGACTAACTAAAGCTAAAATAAAATGAATAAAACTTATAGACTATATATGTATATACAATGTGTCTGGTCACCGGTGTCGGAGACTTTGGGGGGGTGAAATACGGTAAATTGTATCGACAAATCACTATCCCTATTTTTTTTTCTACCTCCATGACAAAATGGCAGCCATTTTGTTTTCTTTTGCCTCGAAGCACGGGTGCTTGTACTGATTTAGCTATAGCTACCCATGTAAAAAAAAACCCCCAAAGTCTCCGACACCGGTGACCAGACACATTGTATATATTCTGAATAGGCCTTTACATAATAAAGTACTAGTAATAGTTACTACTAATAGTAAGTAGGTACATCCATAATTAAGAACATAAATAGTTTTATAAATGTTAAAGGATAAAAATACCAGAGCCCTTAATGGAGATACATAATTATGTCGGTATAAGAAGACAAATGCCACTTTAAAGTCATTTAAAACGGGATATTTACCATGATTTGATTTTTGAGTTATCCAATATTTCGGCACAGTTTCATGCGCCATGATCACGGAATAACAAATCATGGTAAATATCCCGTTTTAAATAACTTTAATGTTAATAAGTATGATAGTTTAAAAATGCTACTTTGTTAAAGCGAAGTACGAATTTATTGTCAACCTTAAGTTGGTTCTAAAACACATATTTGATAATAATTTATATATAAAATATGACATGTCTAAGTGCTTATTTTGTAAGCCTAAAGAAATAAATGATTTTTTACTTTTTACTTTTACTTTACATCTTGCATTTAATTTTATTTGAAAATGTACTACATAAATCTTTTTTATGATAATTTCACGATATTTAAACAGACAAACATTTACTATGGAGTTAGAATCTACAACATCCAGATTGAGTTACAAAATCATTATTTAAATATTTTAATATTTTGACATTGGATTTGATTACAATTCGCTTCGTTTGGAACTTTGATTAGAATTTTAAAAATGATTTAATCCCTAAACTCTGAAAAATAGAATATCTAGAATAAGTATCTAGGTAAACATTTTATATAGGAAAATGTAATAAAAGTAGTAAAGGTACACATGGGGTACACATATAGGGTAAACATATCTATTAAAAAAATAGTAGTTAGATTATAATTATGTCTAAGGAGTATAAAAATAAAATTTATTGACCCTGAAATGTTTCATTAATTTTGGTAAATGTGTAGATATATAAAACTTTATAGGACAAAGTATAAATAGTAAAAAAAATGTATACAAGGGTTACGAAAATTATTATCTGTGATCAGGTTTTTTAGATGTTATTAACATTAAAACTTATTTTTTTTAAATAGGGACAAAAACACGGTAGAATGCATTAACAGCTGCATGTTGCCTTTATTAAATAAATGACACTTTAGCCTACTTTACTAAATGGAAGACAAATATCTAACATTATGTATATAAATTTCGATCGTACATAACAAAGTCAATACATACATTAGCCCCAAAGTAATTAACAATCTTTTCACAACCAGTTTTAATAATAAAATAATTTGTACAAAGCCAGCTGGTCTACAAAACATGAAATGATAACATTGATAACATCATTAATGATAAGCTTACTTTCATAGCTATAATAACAGTAAGTAGTTTTATGGAATTATCTAAAAGTAGATTATTATTCCGTACCCACATGAAATTCTAATTCCATTCTCAATTCTAATATTTTTTCCTAATGCTCAAACGTGGCGGTTTCTTCAACGTAATCAACCACAAATATCCAAAACCCAATTCGATCGAATTCCATTTCTCCATAAGCTTTGTGCCAAACTTTACTAAATCGATTTTGATTGAAATCGATATTAGTACTGAACTATTTTGATGAGAAACCACCCTGATTCTTATACAATTTAGACATACTTATTTCCTCTCATTTCATATCTTTAATATTTTATATTTGCGAAATATTTCTTCTTCAGACATACATTAGGTAACTATCAAATGACCTCTTTCACACAACAGTAACGCCTACCAAATCTTGGTCCGTAACATTTTTACCATAAATATAATACACAAGATTTAGAAAACATCCAAGAAATATGGCTTATATCGCCTTTCATCTACTTACGACAAGATAATTACAAGAACACAGATTTTACTGATATTTATACGATAGATAAACTGCCAAATCAGTTTTATAAGCAATTGATTTCGTGTTTAACAGTATATAAGCAATTGATTTCGAGTTTAACAGTATATAAGCAATTGATTTCATGTTTAACAGTATATAAGCAATTGATTTCGTGTTTAACAGTATATAAGCAATTGATTTCGTGTTTAACAGTATATAAGCAATTGATTTCGTGTTTAACAGTATATAAGCAATTGATTTCGTGTTTAACAGTATATAAGCAATTGATTTCATGTTTAACAGTATATATGTATATAGCAATTGATTTCGCTGGACAGTTTCTCTACGTTATAAGAATGATATGATGGCCACATCTATAAGAACCTTTATTCGTTTATCATTATTAAAATTTGAAATTAAGTATTCTGGTAAATTGACCTTGAATTTAGTTATATATTTAATTTAAAATCTTAGTAGATAAGGTGAATTTACCAAACTATTCATCATCATCATCATCAGCCTAATATTAGTCTACTGCTGGACATAGGCCTCCCCCAATGAGCGCCATATCGCCCTGTCTTCAGCTTGACGCATCCAGCATCTACCTGTAGTCTTTCGCAGGTCGTCATCCCAACTGGTCGGGCGTCCTACACTACGTTTACCGAGTCGTGGTCTCCTCTCAAGAACACGTTTGCCCCAACGGCCGTCGGTTCTTCGCAAGACATGGCCGGCCCACCGCCACTTCAGCTTGATAATTATTGTCAGAGCTATGTCGACATTTTTGGTTCTCTGTCGGATGTATTCGATGCGAATCCCTCCTTCAGAGAAACTCCGAGCATAGCTCTTTCCATAGCTCGCTGAGCGACTTTGAATTGGTGGACCACCCCTATCGTAAGTGTCCACGTCTCAGCTCCGTAGGTCATAACGGGTCGGACGACCAAACGATTACCTAGTAGTAACTTGATTGTCTTAAGAAACTAAACCAATTTAACATTTCTGAATATTTATTAGTTTTTAAAGGTTGACGTGATTTATAGAACAACATTAACGGGAACACTACGGAAGACATGGCCGGCCCACCGCCACTTCAGCTTGATAATTATTGTCAGAGCTATGTCGACATTTTTGGTTCTCTGTCGGATGTATTCGATGCGAATCCCTCCTTCAGAGAAACTCCGAGCATAGCTCTTTCCATAGCTCGCTGAGCGACTTTGAATTGGTGGACCACCCCTATCGTAAGTGTCCACGTCTCAGCTCCGTAGGTCATAACGGGTCGGACGACCAAACGATTACCTAGTAGTAACTTGATTGTCTTAAGAAACTAAACCAATTTAACATTTCTGAATATTTATTAGTTTTTAAAGGTTGACGAGATTTATAGAACAACATTAACGGGAACACTACGGAATCATTTTCTGTACAAAAGCGAAAGAATCTTCAACACTAAAGTCATTTAAAACGGGATATTTACCACGATTTGATTTTTGAGTTTTCCAATATTTCGTCACAGTTTATTTTTTCAGTTTTCCGTATATGACTTTAGTGTTAATAACCATGACAGTTTTAAAAGTTTTAATCTTCAAATTGGTTATAAATTGGTAAAGATATCGAGTAACACAGAGATATAAAAAATCTGCCGAATCAAGAACCCCCTTTTGTTTTTCGGTTGATAAATACGCTACTTTACGCCAATCGGCATTCCCTGAAGAAAATATCTCCTTACTTGCGCGAGAAACGGTGAGTTTCTGTACTTTGCATTGGCATCCATCTTACTCAATATATTCAATATCTGCATTTTCTTCATTATTTGCATTGTTTGCATTATCTGCATTGAGTTTTATCAGGTGGCTACGTACCACACTGATGTAGTACAAATTGAACACTGAAACAAATATTGGATTATTGTTTGATGAGACTCAAACAATTACATATACAATTATTCGTAGCCGGTACATCTAAAAGATTGCTATGACGACGTAGAGATCGCTACGTCGTCGTAGAGATTGCAACGTCGTAGAGATCGCTACGTCGTAGAGATAGCTACGTCATAGAGATTGCTACGTTGTAGAGATAGCTACGTCATAGAAATCGCTACGTCGTAGAGATTGCTACGGCGTAGAGGTAGCTACGTCGCAGAGATTGCTGCGTCTTGTCAATCAGTAGAGAACAGCTACTGATTGACAAGACGCAAGGGTCTACGGAATTCGTGACGTTTTAACCCCCCTCCCCCTGATGATATAAACGCAGCCCACAGTTGTACCTACACGCGTGGTTCTGGGATATACATATAGTTATTTTTCATTCATTTCAGATTTAAAACGTGGATATATGACCTATGGGTCTAAACTGTCATTAAAAAAATGCAGGTATCACAAATTGATAGTGATAATTATACTGATAATAATACCTATCTGTGTTATCTGTGTTTGTATATTGGCCGAACGATAATCTTCATTTTGTGTTTCAATTTCTCTAAAAATGGTTGGTCATTTCGTCACATTGACGAATTTGGCTTATTAACTACTTTTACCCACGGATTCTTTCGGGATAAAAAGTTAGCTAATATTTTAATTCAGGCCTAGAATTGTCTGTGACATCCCGATCCGTTAAGTAGTTTTGACATGAAGAGGTAACAATCATCCATAAATCCAAACATTCATAGTTTTATTCATCAAACGGAGGTCGTACAGCTTTGGTATATAAGACGATATGCAAACAGAGCAATATTAGATAAATAAACTTTCTACTCTTTAATATTTTTCGTACAAACTTCTTCTAAGGTACTTCACCGCGAGCAAGCGATTAGCCATCAACTATTTTCTCGCTCAAGACGAACAACGAACATAAGATATAGATTCCGTGTCAATAAAAGAGACACATATGTACATACATATATTAATAGTTGATCGCTGGCCGTTTAAATTGCCTGCTAGAACTCTCTGTGCACTATCTTGTCACAGCAACAACATCTACAACTAACAACTAACATTATGTGCCATTTAAGTTTTCTGATTAGTTAGTAGTGATGTAGTCTTTATGGTGTTGGGTAATTAAGGAACTAGTTTAATAGATTTTTAATGCTATGAATAAAGATTTTCTTGTTCTTAACTATCAAAGATAAAACTCGCTCAGCGATACTCACTTGGCGGTCGGAACTAAAAAGATCCGCACTGGCGGCAACGCTGGACAACTGTACAACTCTGCCGCGCTGAGGGACTCGTACGAGTAATCACTCGCTTTATAGCCCAGCGAGACAACTACATAAATGAACTACACACTTGCTTCTCGCTGTTCGCCGTCTAGTTCTAAATTTAGTATCTCTAGCTCTAATCGCTTCTCGCTCATCGCCGGCGGTGAAACAAATGCGCCACCTATTTTATCTTATTATTTAGTTTTTTTAATGCCTCTATAATAGTTTTATTTTATATAGTTTAGACACAGAAACGAAGTTGCCCTTGGTGGCCACCAAACTCTATTTTCGCATCTCAGCCTAAACTTTACGAAATAAATCTAATACAGAGGCATTAAAAAACTTCTAATAAGTATAACAACGTGCCCAATTAAATTATTGAAATTTTCGTTAGTCAACGTTATAATATCGTAAAATAGATGGCGGCGCTAGTGTGCCTCGGGGTCTCCCGCCTTAAGCTATGATTAAGGCACAGTTTAATAAGTAGTTTATATGGACAGCTAGTTGCCAGTTGCCGCAACATTTGCTCTGTCTGCATAACGCGTAAGGTTCGGTACATATCTGACGGAAAAGCGTCGAGCGTATCATCGGTCACGTGTATTCGGTCAAATCAGACCTGCCATATTACGCGTCTAGTCAGTTGAAACGGCCTGTTCACCAACGATCTTCGCAGATGTTACGCCTAGTCTGAATGTATCATACAAAATACACGTATCGCTATACGTTACGTCGACCGACTATGCGTTGACGGAAAAGTAACAGACGTTGTACGCTTGACGCACTAACGCATCATCGGTTGAGTGTGAAAGGTTGAATGCTTTATTATAATTTGCCTGTTCTGGCGTAACGCGACCGTAATACGTAATACGCGACGCATTTTCCAGATATGTACCGACCCTAAGTGATGAAGTTTGGAATGATAAGAGCTCGTTCCCACTTGTCGTCTGTCGGGTCCGATTTTAATCGGATGCTTAAGTGGCAGAACATTTTATATGAAGCTATTCACACTTGTTGGAAATCGATTTTGTGTCGGCACCGACAAGATATCCCGACAGTTATGTAATGTTTCATCCGATTAAAACTCGGAGCCGACAGACGATGAGTGGGAACGAGCTGTAAGACTTACCAAGGAACACCAGGTAGCCCATGGCAGTTTCTGTGCGCATCTGGAACATGATCTTCAGGTAGCCGATTATGAAGAGGACCACGAATAGGATCCAGAAGATGAAGTACTTCTTGATGATGTTGTTCCGCTTCTGGAATTACAAATAACACGTGTTTTATGTTTATTTTTATTCATTTGTATTTATAAACCTTTTTGTATTTTTATTAATTTATTTAGTTATACTTGTAAAACAACCAGAAAGCCCGGAACAAATATCGGTAGATCGTACAAACATCTATCCCGAGGCGGGAATTGAACTCGCAACATTCTTCGTCGCAAGTTGTTCTTGTTCTTGCAGAACTTGTTTCTCTGTCAACTGTGGGCTGATTTTGATGATTGTTTTGGTTTTGTATAGAGGATGACCCCGAGGTCGTATATAAAAATTACAAGTCCCACAAAAAAGAAAATAAAATAGATCCTAATAGTAGATATATAGTCCGTATAGTAGAGTATAGACTACTCTAAATGACTTACAACTTCTCTAGGACTTGTATTTAAAAGAAGTATAGGTAAATAACCTAACGTTTATACCTATGGGTTCTAAAAATCATGTAAAACTTACGTTGTAGGCCGCCCAAATGTATACCATATCCGCCAGAAACTTGATAAAGAACAGTGTTGCCATGAACACCAGGATTGCGAATATCACGTCGGAGGCTGGATCCGTTTCCGCGAGCGGCCCGCGTCTGAACTCCTGGTCGCGCATTCCCTTCGCCATGGCCGTGAAGATGAGGCCTAAGAAGAAGGTCACCAGCTGGAAGATAGAACACCACAATTCATTTTGGGTTTTCTTACTTATGAATAACATGTGCTCCTATGTATAAATTTCCGACACAATGTAGGTACATTGTTTGAGAAATAAATGAATTGAATTGAATTACCCCATCATCGTCATGGGTTGTTCCAGTTCCCCCCCTGAAATCCATCCTAAGGGAGAAAACCAGAATAGAAAAAAGAATCATTCCAGTCTTCCCCCTTGAAATCTTATATTATTTATATCTAAGGGGGAAAACTCATCATTATTGGCTCTGCATTATTATATTTATTTACTAACTTTATTATTTTATTTATTTACTAGATTTTCGCGCGGCTTCGCCCCCCGAAAATGTATGTGTCAAATCACTACATAGTATAAAACAAAGTCGCTTCCCGCTGTCTGTCTGTACCTATGTATGTTTAGATCTTTATAAACCTACGCAACGGATTTTATGTGTTTTTTTTTAAATATTATGGACTAATTCAAGAGGAATGTTTATAAACCCTTTGACATGCGCTGCTAGTAAATAAATATAATAATTCAGAGCCAATAATGATGAGTTTCCCCCTTAGATATAAATAATATAAGATTTCAAGGGGAAGGCTGGTGGGGAAGATCAGGCACAGGTAGAAGAGTATACAAAACATTTATTTGGACACCCCGGTACAAAATACAGGCATAGAATAAACAAACGGAAAACGAGGTAATTGACACAAAAGGGTGATAGTAAAAATATTGTAAAAATAAGACTATGACCAGAGAGAGATCCATGACCCTGCGCCGAAATAGGGGTTGGCTCAGCGCGCGCTGAACATTTTATGTCCAGCGTTGTTTTTCAGTCAAAAACCTAAAATAATAAACGAAGTTACGAACCACAATTCAGGTTTTTCCCCATCATCGTCAACATTATAGGCCCTGAATTATTATATTATTTACTAGCTGCGCCCCGCGGCTTCACCCACGTGGAAATCTATTTGTCAAATGGTTTATAAACCTTCCTCTTGCTTGACTGAAAACCGTTGAGTAGTTTAAAAGATTTAAGCGAACAGACAGCGGAAGCGACTTTATTTTATACTGTAATTTATAAAGATAGAAAGTGTGTAAACAGTGTCTGTCAGTTGCAAATACAAACTTTATCTATCTATCTTCAAGTTTCCTAACATATTTCTTTAGGATATAATATGTAGATGTTTATAAATAAATAAATAAACTTGTGATAGTTAAAATACTGTGACAATGGAAGGTATAAGCTTTTGAAATTATCATGGTTATTAACACAAAATTCACTTATAACGGGATATTTACCATGATCTGATTTTTTAGTTTTCCAATATTTCAATACAGTTTCATGCGCAGATCATGCATGCATGATGCATGATCACGGAATAAAATAAAATCATGGTAAATATACCGTTATAAATGACTTATGGTAGGTATACTTACGGAGTTCACCAGGCCCAACACGATGCATCCTGTCTTCAGAGGCAATACGCCGCAGACCTTATCCATCACTGGCAGCTCCATGATAGCCTGCAAACAAACACAGCCCCTTACTCTTCTTCTAGAGTTCTAGAGCCCCCCGTTGTAGATAGATAGATAGATATATTTATTTATTTTTACACTTTGTTGGTAGCATCTTAAATTCAAAAGTTTTTATTTTCTTTAGGCTTACAAAATATGCAATTAGACAAGTCAAATTTTATACTATTAATTATTATCAAATAACATTATTTTGATTTTAATGTTCACTTCATTTTTTTGTCCACTTGCGGAAGAAGTGAAAAAGAAACAACCAAATCCTAACATAGGCTTATCGAGACACTAGAGTTTAACACACTCTAAACAATACTAAAATAAATTAATGCTACCATCGGAAATTAGCGCGGTAGGCCGTCTCGCACACAAGCACAGCATCATCGCTGTCCGGTGCTTGGGTGGCTTGTGGTAGAAGATAGATCGCTATGGTGAATAGTTACTTTGGGTCGGTAAATAACAAAATGCGTCGCGTATTATCGGACGCGTTACGCCAGAACAGGCAAACATAATAAAACATTCAACTTTTCACACTCAACCGATGATGCGTTATTGCGTCGAGCGTACAGCGTCTGTTACGTTTCCGTCAACGCAAAGTCGGTCGACGTAACGCGTCGCGATACGTGTATTTTGTGTGACTGCTGCCTACCTATAGCGAGCCACCAGTGTGGTATTATAAAGCTCTGTTTATGAAAAAATATTTTCTGTTTATCTCTTTTATTGCTACGACAAACATTATTTTCATATAAGTTACGATTTCAACTGATTATCAACTGATTCATTTACTCATAATATTTTTAGCTTGTCATGACCCTCTAGGATTAACAGCGCGAAAAGAAAATCATCAAATTATTATATACATGTATACATAGGAGCAGATATTGGTATTTAACCAGCGCTGCATGTCTTTGCATGCAGCACAATGCCGAATATACCCTTTGCTAGTAATAAATTTTTGTGTTTAATTTTTGTTTACGTTTAGAAATGTATAGGCCATAAATGGTTTTTATTATTCTTAAATCAATATACCATTATTTAGAAGGCCTACCGTAAAACTTCTTCCCTGCATATAACTCTGACCAAAACCAAACCAGGGGCTGTATCTATCGGAGGTCAAGGTCTTTCAAACCGGCGCAGTTCAAGGTTGGTATATAATCTGTGGCTTCGTCGTATGCTTCATTTATTTATTTATAAAAAAGGAACGATGATGATATTGTTTCTATCTGACAGAAAGACTTTCCTCTATTGCATTAATTTGTTATTATTTCGTTACTTCATTGTTTATAATTGTAGCGAACTTCGTAAAGGTAAGACTCAACACACTTTATTTTTGAGTAGAGAGAGAGAGAGAAAGAGGGAGATAATGATTTATTTATCCAAAAACACTTAAACTAAACATCTTATTAACTAATGACTTGGAACTACTAAAGGCCACGTGCTTTAATTTAAATGACATTCTTCCACAAATTACTTTACTTTTACCGGCAACCAAACCTTCATAACTACCACTTGATACAAACAATGATAAAAATGAAATGAATCCTACCGTTTATTCTTCCCCTGGTCCCTCGAAACACCTCTCCTCACGGGACTCAACACACGACCGTTTAGCAGGAAGCAAGCTCTGATCTGGTTGAAAACTTGTTAAGGGGAATACTTGTAGATACAACTCCAACGAAATCAAGAATTAGCAAGCTGAAGTGGCAGTAGGCCGGCCATATCTCGCGAAGAACCGACGGCCGCTGAGGCAAACCTGTTCTTGAGTGGAGACAACCCACGACTCGGTAAACGTAGTGTAGGATGCCCTCCGACCAGGTGGGATGACGACCTGCGAAAGACTGCAGGTATATGCTGGATGCGTCAAGCTGAAGACATGGCGCTATGGCGCTCATTGGGGGAGGCCTATGTCCAGCAGTGGACTGCTATAGGCTGATGATGAACACTCCAACGAACAATGTAATTGTGTTTAAGCCAAATATGAAAACCGATAAATATTCAGTTAAAATATTCTGGATATTTTTACTGAATATTTATTTAATATCACTACGTATAAAAAATTATTTATACTCATTTTTAATTTAATACTATTTTATCTTATTCAATGTATTAATGTTTTATTATTTATTATGATTTAATTAATATTATAATGTTTAATTGAATGTATACTATGGATTTTATTATCTGAGTTAAATAAATACAATTAAATTAAAACAAAGTTCGCTTCCCGCTGTCTGTATGTCCCTATCTATGTACATATGCTTTGATCTTTAGAACGTAAGCGTTTAGAATAAAACTTCTAATGGCCATTATTGAAATATTGGCGATTTACATGTTGAGATAAAAATCCGCGTAGATAACGAGTAAACAAATTTGATGATAAAAACAAACATACAGCTGAATTGAGACCCTCCTCCTTTTTGCTTTATTCGGTTGAAAATTAATTTGAATCAATAAACACATCATAGTTTTGCATCGGGAATTTCCTGGATAACAAGTATAATAAAGAAGAATAAATATATATTTATTTTATAAACAGAACATAGGTACAAGTATCTACTAAATACTATTACGTAGGTTATTTCTATCCCATGGGAACTGACTATTTTATTTTCAAAATTTTGGCTAATTATTTAAGCTAAGCCTAGTACCGAAGCTAGTAAAGTAAACCAGGAAGTCCTCCCCTTAATCCGGAGTCTGGATGCTGTACCGCACATGCGCAGAACACCCCGCGCTGGTCGATACTCATCTGTCAATGGGTAAGGCTTCAATACGTTCTTGCACAAGTTTACCTTCCCTGACCTAATGAAACAATGCAATATTTGGATTAAAGAAAAATTCGTCACAGCAAAAAAGTTTTCTAATTGGTCACAACGCAAAAAACATTAAAATTTGTTTCAATCAGTCACATGTAAATTTAGTTCTAATAAGTCACGTCTTAGTTTTGTAATTATTGGTCACACGGCGTACTGTCATTACCCCGTCAAATAGTTCTAATTGGTTACAAAGCCAGTAGCCTAATTTGTTACATAGAATTTTAGAATCGTAATCTGCTTTCTTCCACGATTGGGCAAAAGTGAAAATTCAATAACCCTTTATTTCTTGTTTTGTTTGATAAATAAATTAAAGAAAAATTTAAACTTGAAGGTGTTTTATTTTCTTTAGAACTATCAGGACTCTTGTATACGTCACATAATTCAAATTCGATCGACGATCCTCGTCAACGGGGATTAGCGGAATAAGCAGCAACCATGATACCATTTCGCCTCGGTGTGTCACTCGCGGCTCATAACCTACACGTACTGTGATTGCACAATACGTGTAGGTTGATTAGGTACATGATTTAGTTATCTAGCCATACTACTCGTTGATCTATAGGTATAAACTTTATTGTGGTAGGTAGATTTACAAGTAGATAATGTTCAATTAGTAAGACGATGTGCTCGCGTCAAGTGGTTGTGTTAAGCGCGCTGCTTGCGCTCGCGCAATGTTCGCTACCGAAAGGTGTTTGTTTTGAATTACTCTGATTTGTTTTTTTAGTGCTAATACAAAATACAAATGCCAAAATCTTTATTTGAAACAAAAAACAAATTTTATAGGGTACAATTGTAGGCTGACTACCGCAAAAAATAAATTACTGTGTAGCATATGAATGAAGCAAGAGCTATCTTGTATGGAAGTGTAAATGGAACGCATTTATATTTTCGATTATGTGTTTCAAATAAAGTGTAGATAAGTGTAACAAAACTAAATTTATTTCGGTCTATCATTTCTTTAAAAATGTATGATGTCGTGAGTCCATTTTTGGAGGTAAATAAATCTCGCACTCATCAAGCAATCCCTCGAAAGTTTGTGATATTTGCTCTCACTTCTGCTCCCACACAGAAAAAGCAAACAAAGCTTGTGACGAGCTGAAACATATTTACATCTGTACTAATTTCACTATCACTACCTATACATAGTATAAAACAAAGTCGTTCCCGCTGTCTGTCTGTCCCTATGTATGCTTATCTTTAAAACGTATTTTGATGCGGGTTTTTAAATAGATAGATTGATTCAAGAGGAAGGTTTATAAACCTTATGATACATAGATTTCCACGCGGGCGAAGCCAAGGGGTGCAGGTTACTAAAATATAGTTTTTTTTCCATCAGACCAAGCTCACTGGAAAGCCCTGGCGGAAGCCGAGCTAACCGAAGCACTGAGGGTAGAACGGAACTTCAACACAGCGAAGAATGTGATTCTCTTCATTGGCGATGGAATGGGACCCAACACTGTCACAGCTACCAGGATTTACAAGGGAGGGGAGGGGCACAGGCTGTCCTTTGAAAAGTTTCCTCATGTTGGAATGCTAAAGGTAGGAGATAGTCATGAGTCTCTTACGGAGCTTAGTTAGCATTATGCTGTTGGAGCCTTTTTATAACATATATCTATACACAAAATAATGTGTTCTCAAGAACACAATTACCCCAGCGGTTGTCAGTTGGAGACCACGACTCAGTAAATGTAGTGTAGGACGTCCTCCGGCGAGGTGGGATGACGACCGGTGAAAGACTGCAGGTACCTAGATGCTGGATGCGTCAAGTTGAAGACAGGGCGCTATGGCGCTCATTGGGAGAGGCCTATCTCCAGCAGTAGACTAACATAGGCTGATATGATACATCATCTGTTCAATCATTATCACTATAGTATAAAACAACATCGCTTCCCGCAGACAGCGGGATACCGCTGGGGATACTATAAGATCTAGGCATACATAGGGACAGACAGATTTGTCCCTATGTATGTTTAGATCTTTAAAACTAAGCAACGGATTTTGATGCGAATTTTTTTAATAGATAGAGAGATTCAAGAGGAATTTTTATAAACCATTTGACACATAGAACCACTTGAAGCCGCGTAGCGCAGCTAGTCTATATAATATTATAAATAGGAAAGGTTTGCTTTTTTGTTTGTTTGTTTGTAATGCATAGGATCCGAAACTACTGGGCCGATTTGAAAAATTCTTTCACCGTTGGGAAGCTACACTATCCCCGGTGAACATAAGCTACATTATAGTTTCAAAAAAGTTAGGGATCCTTACCAAAATTCCAATAAAGTAACCCGAAAGGTGTAAAAAATCACCTAATAAAGTGAAATTCGAGTTTAACGTAGGTGAAACCGCGTAAACAGCGAGTATTTTATAAGATTTTTTTTTAAATAACAAAGTTGTGATGTTTCCTAACGATATTTGTAACACCTATTACCAGACATATTCAGCGGATAAGATGGTGCCAGACTCTTCGTGCACGGCCACTGCCCTGCTGTGCGGGTCCAAGACGAACCAGGAGGTTCTAGGAGTTGATGCCTCGGTGTCTGTTAGTGACTGTGCTGCTTCCTTGAAGCCAGCAGCCAGGCTGAGCTCTTTGGCTGCTGAGGCTCTTAAGTCTGGGAAAAGCGCAGGTATGTTAATCAATCCTTAAGTGCTTATTTTGTATGGAAATAAAGGATTTTGAAGGTTGACATTTTTTAATCAAATCAATCAAAAATACTTTGTTTCCGTAAGTACAATCACTGTACACTGAGAAAAAAAAGGTGAAGATTCGTTTGAAGAGAGTTATAACTTAGTATGGGTGACTGTTTTGCTTAAACAAAAACAGCAGTAACTTATGTATAATGAAATACTGGACAATTTACACAGCGCTATGCTTATGTTACATATGTTATGGGTAATATTCCTAATATATTATGTAGACAGATTCAGCATAGTGGCGGGTCTGATTCTCGCCAAGAGGACAAATGTTTTTACGATCTGAAAATATTTGTTACGTTTAAATATATCCATCTATGTAATCTTTTGTATTATATTTATCAGTCTTCTAGTAGGTCATAACAAAAGCTCTGCATGGGCATCATCTATGATGGTGTGGATTGTCCAGCATTATATTTACCTGTGTTGCAAAGTATTTATGCATTTTATCAGACAGTACACACACATTAACAGTTTCCTTACTTTAGGCCAACTCTTTCTCACATTTAATTCTCCAAATAGCGCTATCACCAATCTCTCGCTGATAAGTAAAACTCATATTCATTCACCTCCTTATCGCTAAATTAAGTAATACATTATTATCATAGATAGCTTTATTTATATGTGCTGATTTTGAAGACTAGGTTTTGTGTTTTGTTCTGCAATTTTTTATACATCTCTTCGATTTCGAACCTGGTACATCTTCGTCTATACAACCAGTTGATAGACACATATCTACTATAAGAGAGTATAGTGATGGTTTTACACCATCCGAGGTTGCCGCACTAATGATACATATAATAAGGCCTATATATATGCTATATTTATGGCTCGAGATCATGGTAAATGAGAGACGTATAATAATACGAGTAATACTGGACAATCCACACATCAGCTAGTCCAAAGCTAAGCAGAGCTTGTGTTATGGGTACTAGATAACTGATATACTTAATGCAATAGCTTACATAGATAGATATTTTTATTATACTTACATATTTTCCTAGAACACCCGGAACAAATATCTGCAGATCGTACACACAATTGTCCCGAGGCGGGAATCGAACCCGTAACCTCCTGCGTCGCAGGCGGACCTTCGCCCACCGCGCCACAGAGGTCGTCACTAATGTGATTCGGTAATATGCTACTTTGGTTGCTATTTAGGTCACCGAGGCTAATTTGAATGCCCATTGAACGTAAAATATGTCGGCATCATCGTTCAACAGTCTGCAATATTGGCATCGCTAGTCGCGGCTGACAATATCGTCGGCAAATTTTGGTATTGCTCCTTCCTGTTTGTTTGCTTTTTTTGTCAACTGCGTTTCATGTTTTTTGTTTTCCTCTGTACTTACTGGATAATCGTTGTGTCTGAAGTTGTAATACATAATTTAGCTATCCAAATATCCCGATAGAAACGACTTTTGTACTTTGGCGACGATTTTATTTTATGTAAAAAGTGCCAAATCAACATCTCTCGATCCACTTCAAGAGTTTTGCCCGAGGTGTGTCAACTCAAATTCAAAATATTATATTTAAACACTTATATTTCTATAGGCTTACAAAATAAGCACTCAGGCTTATTTTGTAAGCCTATAGAAATATAAGTGAAATTTTAAATTATAAATGATTATCAAATAAGATTGTATTACTATTTATATTTAATTTAATATATATATATATATATATATTTTTTAATTATTTCTTTTTGTATTTAATATTAGTTTAGATTAAGAAATGGCAATAAATGATTTTATGTCGTCGAAAAAAAACCGCAGTCAAAGTGTTAAAATTACATTTACGGTACCTACCTATCTCATTGCTGAAAGGCCTGCTTTTTCTCCTTCTATTTTCAGGATTTATCGCAGCAGCAGGCCATGATGGTAGA
Source organism: Eupithecia abbreviata (assembly GCA_943735965.1). Taxonomy (NCBI): domain Eukaryota; kingdom Metazoa; phylum Arthropoda; class Insecta; order Lepidoptera; family Geometridae; genus Eupithecia; species Eupithecia abbreviata. Next base: position 11,162,935 of record OX030987.1, on the reverse strand, counting down.
ACCAAAGATAATATATAATAGAATAAATCGATGGGTGAAACTAAAAAAATTTGAACTTCTTTGATGTAGTAATCCTACTCAATATTATAATCGCAAAGGTTTGTAAGTACGTATATGTATGGATGTTTGTTACTCTTTCACGTAAAAACTACTGAATGGATTTTAATGAAACTTTACAATAATATAGCTTATACATCAGAATAACACGCAGGCTACAATTTATAAAGATATATTGTATATTATCCAAAATATCTATCACCACGCGGGTGAAACTGCAGGGCGCAGCTAGTATATTATATAATTACAGGTTTTGTAACTACAATGCGAGTGACTCACGCGACACCAGCTCCACTATTTGCACATTGCCCCGACCGGCGTTGGGAGTGCGAAGCCAGGATGCCAGCTGACAGCAGCCAATGCAAGGACATCGCCAGACAGCTGGTCGAGGACTGGCCTGGGAGGGACCTGCAGGTAAGAGTCATCTCATCATCATCATCATCTACCTATAGTAGTCCACAGCTGGATATAGACCTCCCCTAATGAGCGCCATAGCCATGCCTTTTCTTTTTAATGATTTTGTTAGGCTCAAAAAGAAAACGTCAATTTCCAGGTGATCCTGGGAGGTGGAATGCAGATGCTGGTCTCAAACTCCTCAGGCACCTCCTCCGATCCTCTCGACGCTTGGTCCTGCAGGCGGCAGGATGGCAGAAACCTGGTCAATTCTTATATCCAGGATAAGGAAACCCGTGGTCTGAAGTACAACGTTGTCAGGAAAAATCAAGATTTTAGGAACTTAAATGTGGATGACACAGATTATCTTCTTGGTGAGTAAGAATTGTAGATTAACTTGACTGATATTGAATCTAATTCATTGACTCTCTCAATAATAATCATATAATGAATTCAAACCTTTGCTAGTCCACTTCTGGACAAACTACAATATCGTCATCCCATCTGGCTGGAGGATTTTGTATACTTCACTACATAGTATAAAACAAAGTCGCTTCCCGCTGCTGTCTGTCTGTCCTTGTGTATGCTTAGATCTTTAAAACTACGTATCGGATTTTTATGTGGTTTTTAAGTGGAGTGAGTCAAGAGGAAGGTTTATAATTTATTTGACACAGATTTCTACGCTGGCGAAGCCACATGGCGCAGCTAGTAAGTTATAAAGTGCAAACAACAGTCCAAGTCTTAGCATTTGTTCGTTATGTTTACGCTGGTCTTTCAATGGTGATCCTGTTTGGTGATGGTCTCAATCCCCTGATAGCTTTATAAATATGGCAATAGTATTGCCCATTCGTCGACAAATAACGAAGAAATATTCCACTACAGGTATCTTTGCCAATGGCCATTTACAATACGAGTTCGAGAGGGATGATGGGCCCGAAGGCATGCCGTCGATCGTCGACATGACAGAGGCTGCTATCAAGGTGCTGCAGAAGAATAAAGAAGGGTTCTTCCTTATGGTAAGAAAAATATTATTTATTTATTTAGCCATTAATGTCCCACTGCTGGGCAAAGGCCTCCCTTTTCTCCTTCCACTCCTTGCGATCCAACGCTGCAACAGGCCATGATGGAAGATGTACCTCGAGCTCGTCGCGCCATCTCATCCTGGGCCTTCCATGTCGCCTCTTAGCGTTGGGTGGGCTCCACTCTGTGGTTAAAATGAAGAAAAATATGTTTTAAGTAAATTCGTACGAAGTCAATACCTTCCTACCCTAAAGCGAAAATACAAAGGTGCAACGTGCAACGGTCGATCGGTTGTGGCGACCTTTGGTGAAGGCCTATGTCTAGTAGGCTTATTCATTTATTAAGCATAATTTTTAAAATATCCATTCAACTACAGATAACTCACACAATAAGGCGATTTCCAAAACAATAATCCTATATATCTTTGCACTCAATATCTAGATACATACCAGGGATCTCTCGCGGAAGAATGAAAGTTGGTAGAGTGTCACCATAAAGTTTAAACCGAAAGCACCATCTTTTCAGTCTGTCCGAACAATTTTTTGACATTACGAAAACGTCTTATCATCATCATCAGCCATAGCAGTCCACTGCTGGACAGGCCTCCCCCAATGAGCGCCATAGCGCCCTGTCTTCAGCTTGCCGTACCCAGCATCTACCTGCAGTCTTTCGCAGGTCGTCATCCCACCTGGTCGGAGAGCGTCCTACACTACGTTTACCGAGTCGTGGTCTCCACTCGAGAACACGTTTGCCCCAGCGGTCATCGGTTCTTTGCGAGATATGGCCGGCCCACTGCCACATAACCTATTATAACATAGTACATATAAAACAACGTCGCTTCCCGCTGTCTGTCTGTCTCTATGTATGCTTAGATCTTTAAAACTACGCAAAGGATTTTGATGTAGTTTTTTAAATAGATAGAGTGATTCAAGAGGATGTTTCTAAATTATTTGACACATAGATTTCCACGCGCCGCGGGGCGCCTCTAGTAATATTACATAAGGGAAAACCAAAACCTGTGCTTTTTTTTAAAAGGTGGAAGGTGGGAACATAGATATGGCCCACCACCGTGGCCGCGCTCGCACCGCTATCTACGAAGCCTCAGCTTTCGACGACGCAGTGCAGAAGGCCCTGACCATGACAGACGAGCGCGACACACTCATCGTGGTGACAGCTGACCACACGCACACGCTCTCTATCAACGGGTATCAGGATCGGGGATCCGACTTGTTTGGTGAGGTTTTCGTAAAGCGAGGAGATACTAATGCAGTTTCGAATCTTATAGGGCTCATTTCAAATTGTACCATCATCCACCATATTTTATCAGAACTTCAGCATCATCATCAGTCTATAATAGTCCACTGCTGGATATAGGCCTCCCGTAATGAGCGCCATAACGCCCTGTCTTCAGCTTGACGCATTTATTGCGTATATTTGCATATATTTTTGTATCTATCATATTCATATCATTGATTGTGATTTTATGCATAGGTACAGGTAGGTTTCATTAGTGTAGTTGGGGTTCTTAGGTTTAGTATCTTAGTGGGTACACAATGCATATAAACCATGATGTTAGGGCACAACAATTTTTGGGTTCTTTCTTGTTAGATTGTTAACTCTTCTAAGAGGACATCCCCTTTGGCTGCCTTATGTTCTTTTATTAGCGGTCCACATTAATAAGAACAATCTAAATTCGTCATGCAGCAACTTCTTCAATTCGGTGGACAAAGGTCCGCCTGTGCGCGTGTCACAATTGTGCGATGCGGGAGGTTGCGGGAATCGAACTCGCAACCTCCTGCATCGCACAATTGTGTGTACGATCTGCAGATATTTGTTTCGGGTATTCTAGTCGTTATCTATCACTACATTGTATAAAACAAAGTCGCTTCGCGCTGTCTGTATATGTATTGTCCAGCATTATTTAATAAAGAATCATTATTTATTTCCTCTCAATCAAGGGATAGCCCAAGCGTCGCGTCATGACAACACCAACTACACGACCCTTTCGTACGCGACCGGCGGACCCGGCGCCATGCATTACTACGCCGAGGTATATGAAGACGGTGGAGTGCAGGTAAGAAAGAAGAAGGAACCTAAGACAACACATCATAATAACATAAGAACTCCATTGAGTTCTTAAGGCGGTTTAGGACAGCTATTTGAGGCGTTGTTTCATATGCCATCAGTTAACATTTGTGGTTATAATATGAAGATCGTTTTTTTTTTCAAAAAGCTAATTTCAAAGAAAAAAGGGAACCAAAAAACCGGGGCAGTCTTCGGGGACTACTGACAGAAGTGAAAACTAAGTTATTTTATATTTTACTATTACCTACTGGGAAGCGTGCGGTGACGATAACTCGTGTTTTACGCGTTTTGTTCAACCAAATAATAGTACTCATTATAATATACAGTTAGGAAAGCGTTTGGTCACGATGACGCGAGTTCCACGCGCCTAAAGAAGTTTACACTTCAAAAATGGATTTTGAAAGCTTTGCTTGTTTACTAGGTGAAGAGAGAAGACCCCAGTCTGAAGGATACAACTGACTTCCACTACGAACAGGTGGCGGGAATCATAACGGATGAAAACACACATGGAGGAGGTGACGTCACTGTTTATGCTCGAGGTAAGATAGATAATAAATAATAATGCTGGACAATCCACACAACAACATCTCATCATCATCATCATCAGCCTATATTAGTCCACTGCTGGACATAGGCCTCCCCCAATGAGCGCCATAGCGCCCTGTCTTCGGCTTGACGCATCCAGCATCTACCTGCAGTCTTTCGCAGGTCGTCATCCCACCTGGTCGGAGGGCGTCCTACACTACGTTTACCGAGTCGTGGTCTCCACTCAAGAACACGTTTGCCCCAGCGGCCGTCGGTTCTTCGCGAGATATGGCCGGCCCACTGCCACTTCAGCTTGCTAATTCTCAGAGCTATGTCGATAACTTTAGTTCTCTGTCGGATGTATTCGTTGCGAATCCTATCCTTCAGAGATACTCCGAGCATAGCTCTTTCCATAGCTCGCTGAGCGACTTTGAACTGGTGGACCAGCCCTATCGTGAGTGTCCACGTCTCAGCTCCGTAGGTCATAACGGGTAGGACGCACTGGTTGAAAACTTTCGTTTTCAAGCATTGCGGTATGGATGAAGAGAAGACTCGACGTAGTTTCCCAAACGCTGCCCAGCCCAGCTGGATCCTCCTTTTGTCCTCCTTCTCGAAATTGTTTTTACCTAACTGCAGAATCTGCCCGAGGTATGTGTATCCGGAAACGATTTCGAGAAGGTGACCATGTACGACCACCGGCCTTGGATCAATGTGATCATTGATCATGACTTTGGTTTTATCCAAATTCATGCCAAGACCGATGCATCGGGAGGCTGAAGCTAGGCCGTCCAGCATCTGGTTCAGCTCCTCTAGCGACTCCGCCAATAGGACTATGTCATCAGCGAAACAACAAAACAACAACATCTAGCCCCAAGCTAAGCAGAGCTTGTGTTATGGATAACTGGTATACTTAATAACTTAATACATTACTTTAGATAGATTTCTTTATTGTACAAAAAAGGGCCAGAACATCCGGATCAAACATTTACAGATCATACATACATATGTCTCAAAGCGGGAATCGAACCAGCAACCTCCAGCCTCGCAGGAGGTCCTCCGCACGCCGCGTTTAAAGTACATGTTTACACTTGAAGTTCAATACAATTTTATAGTGCAGTTACCCTAAATTTGAGCGTATCAAAAATGTAAATACGTACATAATATTGTAGGTACATAATTATAGTAAGAAGTACCTTATTTTGTGTTCAGAGAAGATTCTCTCATATAATTTTCGAAGCAAAGACTCGGACTGATATAGTATTCGGTTTTTAAGTGAAATTTTTTAGCTGCTTACTTTGCACATTTTTTTTACTCAACATTAAAAAAATAACATACGAGGCAGTCTTTGGGGACTGCCGATAGAAGTGAAAAGTAATATTATATTTTATTTATACTGGGAAGCGTGCGGTGATGTGATGATGACGAGAGTTTTACTCTTTTAGTTCACCCAAAAAGTGTTCAACGCGCCTAAAGAAGTTATCACCTCAATATGTTGTTAGTTATGATAAGTTATAAATAACCATATAACTGATACTTCCAGGCCCGTTTTCCCACCTGTTCCACTCCATCCACGAGCAGCACTACGTGTACCACGCCATCCGCTTCTCGACCATCAGCTCAAACCCTGGAGGTGGAGCTCATCACAGTGTTCCACGTCTGTCCTACCTCACACTGTTGCTTGTTTTACTGAAGCTTATGTGATATGCTGAACTCGATGTTTTTGTACTATTATAGAAACGTACCTTTTATAATAAATAAAATAATAAAATAAACAAACCATTTATTCCATAACCTTAAAATTCTTTAATTTTTCTTTGCAATAGTCTCTACACCTGGCGGATACCATCTTTGGGTGTATCATATTGTGCACCCGAGGATGATACCCGCTATGTGTAGCAATCGCTTTTAGATTAACTTTCTCAAAAGGCCTCTGTGATGGCTTCGGCCCCACCCACGCAAGCCTTCCAAAGGGCCGGGTCACTTTATAGCCCGAGATATAGTGCAAAATAATTTATAAGTAAAATAATAATTGCTACGTAATGTTATTAAAAATGACATGATATAATTTGTAATTCAAATTTAAATTAAAGAAAACTGAAAATACAATTAAAAATAAACTTGCATGCATTTGTAGCATGCATTAGTGATGCTGTGTGGATTTTCCTGCATTATTTATTTTATTTAGTTAGATGTTAATTATGTAGATATTATAAATTTCGATTAATTAAATTTTAATTAGATATTATATATTTTTGTTGGTTAGTAGGACGTACTTTTGTTTTTAATTACATACGCCTATGTTGGTTTTAGAATAACAGATTATATGTACCTAATCCTTAAGAATTTATAATCTTTAACCTATGCTTTAGTAAGTGTGAAAAGGTTTTTAATAAAACGCACAATATTAGAATATATGACATAATAAGTAAATCCATTTATTCAAAAAACTGACAATATCAATCAGAGTGTATTTCTCTTGCTAGAGCAAGAATTACAAAGAAATATAATATAAAAACCTTAATTAAAAATGCAATAAAATATTTACTTTCATTAAACAGTTATGTACATGTTTGCTAAAAATCTTTCGACAAAATTATAGATGGATAGGAAATAAAAATTCTTAAAAAAACACCAAAAACTAAATTATTGTTAAACGATAATAAAAAGAAGATGACAACTTAAAAAAGACATTTAATATTGTACTTACTTAGGTGGTTGCAAACTTTAAAACCTATCTGACGTGTATAAGAGAATTTTGTAAACATCCAGTTACCTTCTTCCTTCTTTCCTTAAACAATCCTACCTTCCTTAAACATCCATACCTTAACAGTACGAGATTTCAAATGGCACAACTGTACAGTAAACGCTGATTTGGTTAAGCCGAAAAGATGTTCAAAAAGGCAAATAATTACCAATAAAAACCGTCGAAACTTTTAAAAGTCCACAAAATTACTATTCAATAATCTAAACTGTGGGTACGAAAACGTGCTTTGGAATGATCTCATTTCCTCTGTACTTATAAGAAAGTTAAAGGACACATAAAGTGCAGTGCACTTGTGTAAAATCCCTTTTTGACTTAGGCTAGAATCAAATATCAAGGTGCTTTTTTCCTTAAGACCTTACATGACTCTTGGAAATAGTACCTCAAGAAGTAAACGACTGCAACAGTCGCTTTACCGGAGAACGAGGCAGAAGATACAATTCAAGAGTTAAACATATGTCAAAATACATCGCTAACAGGGCTTATGTTTGTTAACACAGCCCTATTAATAATAAAGTTTATATTATAAAGCACACATTCATGACGAGTAAAAGCCATACAATTATTTTCCAAAAAGCAGTACCTACTGTACTTAGTTGTCTTCCAAAGCAAACAGAGCAGACTCCGATCTGAGTTTACAAAAAAAGACGTAATTTTTTTAAGTACTCTAATTCTGTTTTTCATTCGGTACTGGCTTTTCAAAGCAACGTTAGTTTTTGCGTTGTTTGAGACTGATAATGCACATCTACAGAGGTGCATCTACAGATGTGCATTATCAGCATTATTCATAATATTCTAATCGAGCTTGAAAACGCATTAAACAACATCTATGAGAATTGCTTATAACATTGTTACTTTATCAGAAGATCTGGCCTTGTTTGGTTTATACTTAGTCCTAGTAGGGGTTGTGCAAAATAATCGTAGTGGTATTATGCAAACCCATACTAATCATACATTATCTTAAATTATTAAATTAGACATGTTTTCAAACACGACCCAGAAAGCAAAGTTCCTGAGAAGTTGCCTGTGTTTATAAAATGTTTTGTAAAATTATGTAACGGCCTTTTAAAATTATGTGACGATAACGGCCTTTTAAACATTGTTAGACTTGAGTAGAGTTAGGAGTCCGCTTTATTTCCTCGATGCTCCCTCAGCCTAGGCGGTGGGAGGTGACTAGACTAGCTGTCTAGGCAGCGCTGTAGATGGCTGGTCCTCGCTCCGGGCTTCTCATGGCAAAGTACTGGCTCCTGATGATCAGGGTAGTGTAGATGTTCCAAACTAAGAGAAAAAAATACATTATTATTAAGATACATATAAGGCAATCGAGACATTTTGATTACCTACTTTTTTCATTACAAACTATAAGTACTTACATAGTAAGTTAAGGTTTTTGAATTGGTAATGATTTTAGATTTTCGAAAACTATATTTCTTTATAGGGTAACAAAATAAGCACTGTATCTTATTTAGTTACATTTCACAGTATCTTATTAGTTACATTTTTACAGTTACTGTGATGTGAATCCACCATTTGACTTGTCAAATGTAACTGATAAGATTGTCAAATGAACATAGATATGTATTTCGATTGGGATATTACGCTCCCCAACATTCGTTACTTTAGACGTAGGTAAAGATCTCATTTCGGATTCTATTCGGCAAGGATGGATTCAACATGGCCATATAAATCATACCCAATATAACCTACATATATCTAATTCTAAAACTCGGTTTATTCTCTGTTCAGCTGGAAAATCTCTAATTGAATCAACTTATATATTAAATACTTACGGATATTAAAGATGCTCTGAGCGATGGAAGACTTTCCTTCGGAGCTGAAAGCTGATCCAATGAGTCCCAGGATTGAGAGGACGATGAAGATGCAAGCGTAGACCAGGTATGCCTTCAGATGTCCTGGCTTGTTCTGGAACGTTAACAGATATTGAGAAAGTGGGACAAATTTTGTCACATTTAAACAGACAAATAAAAAAATGGTGGACGTAAAAAAATACCTTAGGCTATGAAAAAGAAATTACAGCAAGCATATTTCTTTTATGTGGGACTGTGCAAAGTATTATGTTTATTCATATAAAAACGATTAACTTATTGTAACTTCCTGACTTAAACAACTTGCGTTAAGTAATGGAGAACAGTAGTACATTGTTTTACAAAAGACTAAATCATCCCATTATAAAGGATATCTTGTCTCTCTACTCCTACTCCCAAGTACATCGAAGGAGGGTGATAAGACCGAGTTATAATGGGTCATTGGCCTGAATAAAACGTTCTACTTTTCACTTCGATTGCGAGAACATAAAGCAATTCGAAGTAAAAAAAAAACATTAATTATATTGAAAATTAAATGTATAGTAAGAGCAATGTTGTATGTTTAGAGATATGTTTTACGTGATTTTGAAGGCAACAAATTCAAAATTACTTCTGTGCCTTTTTCTTCCATCAACTGAGTTGATCAGTAGGGAGACTTCCGACTTACCTTATGCAATCCCACGAGAAGAACGATGACGAAGGTAAGCATGAACGCGACGATCAACAGGATCAGAGCAGAGACCACAATGATCGCAATGCCAGCAACCTGAGCCGAGTTGTCTTCCTTATGGAAGCCGCCGCCGAATGAATGAGTGTTGTCCTCAAACAAACCCTCATTCTGTGTGGTGAGGATGGCACCACCGACGATTCCCACGATGCCTAACACGGTTAGGATGGAGTAGAGTAGCTAGGGAGAAAAAACAGAGGTTTAGAATGAGAATAAACTCTTTCATCTGTAACCACAAAGGTCGTATTCAACTTGAGGCAGAAGCCCAATTCAATATTGGGACGAAACGTCCCTTCCTCGATTGCGTCTCTGGCGAGACGACTAACAAGCCTACCGACAAAGGGTAACCAGTCCGTCGACGGCGGTACATAGCGGTATAGACCGAACTCAAAACAGCAACTACGGATAAGAATCACGCTCATTAACTGACCATCACTTGAAAGGGTGATTTAGAACGGGTCACCCTCTTAGAAACCGTTTTACTGTGTATACTTCCCTGTAATGATGATTAGCCTTAAAGATACAAAGATATTTTATTTATATTTATATTTCATTTGCTTCCAAAATGGTACTAGTTTCTTTTTTGGTTCTAAAGTAATATAAATAGCAGATAAGAAGTTTTGCGCACATTGTCAGCCATTTGCTATGAATCTTTGTTAAGAGAAACTTTCATCAATAGTAATTTTGATTTTTGTAATAAATCTATTAATGTCAATAGACTCCATCACGACTTGTGATATATAGTTTGTATAAGCTTGTCTTCATAGCATAATTAGCAAAATAATTGCTTACAATGTGCGCAAACCTTTATTATTTAAGATGCACACCTAAGTCTTGTACAATAACAAAACTTAATAATTGTAAGGGAAAGCACTCACTACCAAACCACAAGTTATTCTCAGAATAACTTATATTGGTAATGAGAGCCCTAAATAAGTAGCATGTACTTTTAATGCAATAAAGAATTTTTAATTTTTTAATTTAAAAGCTTCTTATATGGAAAATAGTAGGAGCCGAACTTTTTTCACGCATCTGTCAAAAGCATATATGTCGTCCCAACAGGGTTCATTTTTGATACCTATGTATACTTTGTTTAACCTTAGAACATTTAGGTATACATGAAACAACTGACAAAATAAATTATTCTTCTTCATGATTCATGGAACTACTAGGTACCTAACCTACAAAGGAAAGGTGTGACCACACACATCGTAATCAGCCGGGCTATTTCGCTTAGTCCGTGAGAGTGTCAAGTTGTTTTGGTTGTGTAGTCATGCTTATACATATCTTATAATAATATCTTGAATTCGGAAACAACATCCATAGTTAAAGTTACACATAAATTGACAGATAAATTAACAGACAAATATAATACTAGGTAGTGTTAACTGGTAGGCAAAAAAACACTTAAAAAAACACTTTATTGAATTAGGAATTTTACAGAGTTTGTATTTGAATCGAAGACTGAGACTTGAATTGAAGTGAAGACTTTGAGATACATTTAGAAGTAAAGATGTGACAAACAGGATACTGGGTGGTTTTGACGAGTAAGTTTTGGGGGAAATGGTACATAACAGTAGGTAATAATAGCTGTCTGCAAAGGACATAATTAGTCACTGCTCCCTTTATTGATTGTGTGTAAATTGTGACTCTTCCTAAGATGATAAATAACATACATATTTAGATAAGAATGTGCATTTTATTGTATGTAATTTCCTATATATTTTGCTTCAATAAATACGTCCATCCAAAGGTTGCCTTTGGTTGTGGAAGAGATCGCTCTCAGCGATAAGGCGGCCCTTTATACTTCCTTTTTTCTATTGTTTTCCTGTATTGTGTTCTGTTTTATGTGGTATAATAAAGTGTTTTTTATTTAGCTAATGTTTTTTTTTAACTTACCAGAGACAGGTAGGCGATGATGAAACACCCCGTCTTCAGCTCTATGCAAAAGCAGCACTTGTCGAAAACAAACGCGCCCATATTCACTCTGGAATAATACAGAAGGACTCATCATTGCAAGTTACCTTAAAAGTTTTTTTTAAATATGGAGAAAAAGTCAAATGTAGATACATAATAAGCGAAAGAGAATTAGTTTTTTGCTAAGCGTAGCTAAAATTCATTTTCCTTTATTTCTTTGGGCTTACAAAATAAAATAGACATTACTTATTTTATTGAATACCTCAATCAATCAATAAATTTCTTTCCGGCCCTCGTGGGGGCACAGAGAGGGGCCTCGAGGCTTGGCCTCATTACCCCGGCGTCAACTCGAGGGGTGACGACTGACGACCCCTCGGGAAAAAAAGATATTCCCACAAAACCCAAGGAGGTTTTTCTTTCTTTTTTGTGTCTTAAACGCTGGTTGAGTAGTTTTTTCTTTGTCTAAGTACCTAGGTATTTAATGTAATTTCGTTTTTATTTTCAACCGAATGTGCTGTCTTTTTCCTTTTTCGACTGTTAGTATTTAACTTTAGTATCTTCTTTGGAAACTTGTAATTAGCCGTTAGCTATACACTGTGTTTAGTATTTGGTTACCTAGCTGTTTGTTTTCCCAAAATTATTAAATAAAATTAAATAAATGTTATAAATATTTTATTATATAATTTATAAAATAAATAAATATTTTATAATTGTCTAAGTGCTTATTTTGTAAGCCTTAGACAAGTCATCATCATCAGCCTATATTAGTCCACTGCTGGACATAGGCCTCCCCCAATGAGCGCCATAGCGCCCTGTCTTCGGCTTGACGCATCCAGCATCTACCTGCAGTCTTTCGCCATCTCATGGTCGTCATCTCATCTGGTCGGAGGGCGTCCTACCCTACGTTTACAGAGTCTTGGTCTCCACTCAAGAACACGTTTACCCCAGCGGCCGTCGGTTCTTCGCGAGATATGGCCGGCCCACTGCCACTTCAGCTTGCTAATTCTCAGAGCTATATCGATAACCTTGGTTCTCTGTCGGATGTATTCGTTGCGAATCCTATCCTTCAGAGAAACTCCGAGCATAGCTCTTTCCATAGCTCGCTGAGCGACAAGTCATGTATACTATAAATTATTATCAAATAAGAAATAAGGTGTTTTTGATTTTCTGTTCACGAATATACCTATGTATAATTATCAAATATCAAAGCTGCTTTATTTCCTTAGGACCTTACAGAACTCTTGAACACGTCACAAAATTCAATTACAATTACACTAAAACTAGGAAATAAAGTCATCACTTTGATTTTTTACTAAAGCGTTAAGAGGCCTCCGGAGGGACGAATTCTTCATACAAACGTAATACCAAAATTATTTCTCATTCCACTATAATATTGCATTATTTGTATTAAAATAGTATTTATCTAGGTTCCCAAATAGTTTTTTTTTCGAAATACTTACCTAAAATGAAATGAAAGCCAATCTAATTTTTCACATTTTTATGCGAAAATGGACAAGTTTTCTTGCTATTTGTTTCGTATTAAAAACATCAATATCTTACGTTTTATTTATTAAGGAACATAGCTTATATTGTCTAGTTACAGAATAACAATACTTTGTGAAGAATACAAAAAGTTTTCAGTCATAATTTTTGGTATTATGGAACAAACCAAATTTTTAACGGCTAATATTGCTATCGCGCACGCTTGGGGCGCGGCGCAAGGGTTAAACAGGGACAGCGATATTCGGAGCGATTTTTGCAAGCGAGGGTCGCCGGACCCTTAAGACCGCCAAATTGTACCAAACATAACTCGAAGTATTATAATATTAAGACCTACATTGTAACATTATATTCTGGCAAATAAACATATTTTATCTTTTATAATTAACATATACTGGGATGGTTTATTCCCTAGCGGTAAAAACCCCGTTCAATCACCGAACTCATTATGTAGAGTACCTAAGTACATAGGTACATACTAAGTACCTACAATGGGGCGCCTTATCTCAAGCTTCTCAGTATTGTAGCTACCACAGGAGCCAGTGTATTTACTCCATATTAACACATATTTTTAACCGACTTCAAATAAGGAGTTATCGATTCGACTGTATTATTTTTTAAATAAAATAAATAATATGTATTTTGTATGTGAAATCTGTTTGTAAAAGTTTACGTTTCATTCCATACAGTTAGCGTCATAAGTAAAATAATAATACTAATAAATAATGCTGGATAATTCACACAACATTATCTAACCTCAAGCTAAGCAGAGCTTGTGTTATGGGTACTAGATAACTGATATACGTACCTACATAATACAATACATTATATAGATATGAATTTTTAATATACATAGAAAACGACCAGAACACCCGAAACAAATATCTGTAGATCGTACAAACATTTGTTTCGAGGCGAGAATCAAACCCTACCAACCTCCTGCGTGGAAGGCGGACCTTCGCCCACCGCGCCACGGAGGTCCATAGTAATTGTTAGTGATCGGCTTACTATGAATCCGTCCGGGGACATAGGTCTTTAAGTCAAATTACCGACCTGCACTTACGACTTTATGTTAAAATAGCAACATACCATATCATCTGAAAGTCAAAATGCCTTAGGCCCCAAAATGCCTGAAATTCATATCAGCTCTTTTATCTAATGACTGAATTACTATATACCTGTGGTGTTTCATACAATCGACATGAAAAATATATTTTATTGAGACCAACCATTGATATACCAAGACACCCGTATAAGAAATGCGTTATTTTCAGGTGCCCGTCGTAAGCGAAATGAAATAAGCTTTTTTATTGACCAGCAACGTCATATTCTTAAAAAAAAACCGCGTTAGTATCAGAAAAACATACTGGTTTAGCATATTTTTCTAATGAGTGTAAATGCACCTGTTTTTGAGCGATCATGTGCGCTATAATTATGTCTTGTGGCTAAAATTATTTATAAATTCGACGAGGACATCATTAGAGACGTTATAAAAATTCAAAAATTACTCCCCACTTTAACAAAAATATGGGAGCGCCCATCGATATATGGGTAACTAGCTGCGCCCCGCGGTTTCACCCACCACCGTGGTAATAGATATTTTGGATAATATACAATATATCTTTATAAATTGTAGCCTATGTGTTATTCCGATATGTAAGCTATGAGTGGAAGAAGGGGAGGGAGGGAGGCCTTTGCTCTGCAGTGGGACACCCCGGGCTAGTATAAAAAAAAAATAAGCTATATTATTGTGAAGTTTCATCAAAATCCATTCATTAGTTTTGCGTGAAAGAGCAACAAACATCCTCACAAACTTTCGCAAATATAATATTAGTAGTGTAGTATATGTTGGTAGTAAATATAACTCAGTGGGGGCGCCACTTTCGCTCCAAAGCCCATTAATTTAGCTTCGTTTAATTAGTCGGGCATCAATTGGACGTGTGTACCATACCATCGCCCGTTACCACGCGCCAGACAATAAAATAGATTAACGTGGAGCCCACGGCTGGCCTTGGGTTTAGATCATTGAATTAATTATTAAGGCCATATAATTAACCCAACCATACGCCATTTTAGTCATGAACCTTTTTCGGGGTTCAGTTACTGTACATAGCTTGAAGATTTAAACTATTGTGACTAGAGATGGGCCGAACATGGGTTTCACCGAATACGAACATTCGGCCGAATATTCGGTAAAACTTTTACCGAACCGAATATTCGGCCGAATATTCGGTACATTTGATTCCGTTCCGTCGCACAGATACAAGTCTAAACTTGTTTACGCCAAGCGCCTACCTATATTTTGCATTAAGTTATTATGGATTCCTTGCCTTCCCTGCAAGGGATCCGGCGTGAAGATATTGATTGAAGTTATTATCTTTTTACCAAACTACTTTAATTGAAAATAAAGCTTCAGTGATGACAAAATCAGAAAGCTACACTCTAAACTACTTACTTCATTACACTGTACACTCAAATCATGATAATACACGGGTCTTAACAGTAAAAACTTTGCCGAACATTAGGTGATTCAGCCGAATATTCGGCCGAATATGAATATTCGGTAAAGCTGCCGAATATGCCGAATACCGAATATAAAACGAATATTCGGCCCATCTCTAATTGTGACATCATCGTCTTTGTCTACGTATTCGTGCGACACAAAAAACTGATTTGCAACTATAAATATTCAGTATAATACTGCTAGGATTGCCTGCAGTGAATAACAATCACACTATAATATTATAAATGCGTTCGTTTGGATGTTCCTTCTACCTCTTCAGACCAAAACTACAGAACGGATCGGGCTGCAATTGCTAAGTAGTTCTAGGCCTGGAATAAAACATGGCTAATATCGTAGATGAAGGAAACAATGTTGTTTTTATTCGTCCATGCTAATATATATCCCACTAGCGGACCTTCCCGGCTTCGCTCGGTTTTAGTACGGATCCCTAACTTTTTGAAAATTTGTGAAAGTGAAAGAATTTTTCAAATCAGTGCAGTAGTTTTGGAGCCTAATCATTACAAACAAACAAACAAAAATCAAACCTTTCCTCTTTATAATATTAGTACCTATAGATAAATTAGTTCTCATAGGATAAAACTTCCTAAGAACGCGTACGAAGCAGTAACAAGTTTGAATATACGAATACAATGCAACGCTCAATTATTATTGTTGAACTCGTTGGTATATTTATTATCACTACTTTATAGCATAACAGGTCGCCCGACGCGTTTCGTCTGTCCGCGATAAGCAACTGCTGAACAGATTTTCATACAATTTTCCTCAACCGATGGAGGGATTTATGAGGAAGGTGTAAATATATAATTCAACCTATTGAATGTACAGATACCCTTCCCCATAAACCCCTCCGTCTAATTGACGACCGATGTGGCGCGGTGGGCGAAGGTCCGCCTGCGACGCAGGAGGTTGCGGGTTCGATTCCCGCCTCGGAACAATTGTGTGCACGATCTGCAGATATTTGTTCCGGGTGTTCTGGTCGTTTTCTATGTATAATAAAAAATATCTATCTATGTAATATATAGTATTATGTATATCAGTTATCTAGTACCCATAACACAAGATCTGCTTACCATGGGGCTAGATAACGCTGTGTGAATTGTCCAGCATTATTTATTATTTATTTATTTATTATTTAATGGTGAAAATCGTATGAAAATCTCAAGATCTGAATTCTTATATTATATCCATGTTGCCTTCGTTAACTACGGTACTACGGTACTATGGTACTGTGGTGTATTAGAACATTACCACAGTACTATCAGTGGTACTATCTAATGGTACCACGGTCAACGAAGGCAAGTTGTAATATATTCTTAAATATCTCGATGAATCTGAATCCTTGTGAAGAAAATAAAATTATTATTAATATAGGTACTTCAATTTATTTAATTAATGATTTAATTTCAATGATTCAAGTAGGCTGCTGTGCAGGCTGTTAGCATCACTAGGTACCTACTTGTTTCTATGCATCTCTATGAAATTGATTCCAAGCAATAAATATAAATATATTTTATAATATAATAAATAAATTGAATGGGGTAGGTCGGCCTTTTTATTATTATTAACTCATTTATTCTCAGATTCATAATCCATAATAAAATAATGCACATACAAATTAAAAATGTCAAAAACAAAATCAAACAATAAAATAAATTAAAACTAGAATAATATAACGTAGGAAAATTAAAAATAAACAATAAAATACAAATTGAAAACTTTTAAAGACCTATAATGCAGAACAGCAACAGTGCCCTCTGAAAACTCAGTCTTTGGTTTCCTTTTAGAGTTTAACCTTACAGTGTATGGCTATTAGGCAAGTCGAAAATTTCAAATTACAATCATCTTACAAAAATATTTAATTTGACTAAAATATTTACGCATTGAATGCGATCGGCTCTTCCCGCTTATTAGATATCAAACAAAGCGTCCATGATTACACCCACCCAGAAAAAATACGAATACGACTCGACTCGACTAACAATTCGTTATAGGTACCGATGACGTAATATGCCATCAAAACACAAGGTCAACATTCGGCGCCAGATAGTCGCTAGCTGTGGGATCGCGCGAGCGAAACTGTTCTATATTGTAGTATGGAATATATGTACCTACTGGCGAATGAACTAGTCATGCTTTTCTATGACTTGACATTAAATTAGTAGGTACCTATTTGTGCGGTAATAAATAAATAAATAAATAATGCTGGACAATTCACACAGCCCACAGCCCCAAGCTAAGCAGAGCTTGTGTTATGGGTACTAGATGACTGATATACATAATACAATACATTACATATTTTTATTATACATAGAAAACGTCCAGAACACCCGGAACAAATATCTGCAGATCGTACACACAATTGTTCCGAGGCGGGAATCGAACCCGCAACCTCCTGCGTCGCAGGCGGACCTTCGCCCACCGCGCCACATCGGTCGTCAATTATGTAGACCTAATGGAACTTTTATGTGAGACCGTATGGGTCTGCTTAGAGTTGATAAATAAATAAATATGGCTGGAGAATTCACAAAGGATTGTCTAGCCCCAAGCTAAGCAGAGCTTATGTTATGGGTACTAGTTGACTTATATACCTACATAATACAATTAATTACATAGATTACATTTTTTTATTATAAATAGAAAACCATCACAACAACCGGAACAAAAATCTGAAGAATCTTAGGTACAAACATTTGTCCCGAGGCTAGAATCGAACCCGCAACGTCCTGCGTCGCCGGCGGACCTTTGCCCACCGCGCCACAGAGGACGTCATCGAAATGGCGGTCTTATTTTAAATACCCACCTATTGGTAGGTAGATAATACAGGTTTTTCGTAATGCTCACAAACATTAGTCTACGTCCAATATTTATGAAGTATGTACACATGAAAACATGTCTTTATTTTTCCTGAAAAGTTGCGTTTTTGCAGTTATCATATTATTTATCGGGGAGAAATTATCATTATCATCGTACTGTTTTAGTTTAACTGGCTCGCTGCCAGCTTCTGTTTTTCCGGTCTACAATCTAGATCTCTTTATGACAAGAATCAAGAGTGAATACCTAGGTTACGAAGAAATATCACCTAATCGATGCCTAGGTGTTTTCTAGACCTTCGTAATACAACGTTGGCCACATCGTCACTAGCCATCAAATGAGGTTGTGGACTTGTGGTCTAACGAAAGTCAAACAGTACATAAAGAGACCGCAGGTAATATTAAAACTGCTCCATATTTGGCACGGTTATAAAGTAAATAAGTAATTAAATACACGAAATAAGTTCGGTTTTATTATGCGAATGAATAATGTCTGTACTAGACAACGCCCTAGACAACCAACGTCACGTCACGAACGTTTTGCAAAAAACACGGAAATGATGTTTGCTCGTTCTTTATATAGACAAAAAATACTTAACTAAAGATGTATTGTGTTTGATAACATACACCGAACTCGACAAACGAGTCAGATCTAGATTAGTTTGTTGGTATCTATTGTTTGATTCGTAGAGTTTATACCTACGCACTAACTACCGCTGAACGATAGGATTCGTAACGAATACATCCGACAGAGAACCAGAGTTATCGACTAGCTCTAAGAGTTAGCAAGCCGAAATGGCAGTGGGTAGGCCATATCTGGCGAAGATCCGCCAACCTTTAGGGAAAACGTGTTCTTATGTGGAGTGGTCTCCACATAAGAACACGTTTTCCCTCTCCTTTCGACTCGGAAAACGTAGTATAGGACGCCCTGCAGCTGGGGTGACGACCTACGACCTACTGCAGGTCGATGCTGGATGATTCTAGCTGAAGACCGGGCGCTAGGTGCTCATTAGGTAGGCGCCTATGTCCAGGACTAACATAGGCTGATGATGATGATGATGAACTACCGCTCAACTCACTCGGTTACCACCATACAATGTCACCATAACCGACGACGGACGTTTGAAACAACTACCGTACCTACTAATTTTTAGATAGATAGATAGAAAATTCTTTATTGCACTTTAACTATAAACTATGTACAGTAAAAACTTAAAAATTAAGTACAATTGTCGGTCTTATCGCTCAAGAGCGATCTCTACCAGACAACCATGGATGGATAGGATCGTGGACAGTACCAGGGGATCTGTGTGCTTGTAGGTTATGGGATATTATAAATAAAATACTTATACTACTTACATTACTTACTTATTTCTAAGGGATATACAATAGGTAGATAGGTAGGTACGTAATTATAGATCACTGAGACGACCTTTTCGTTTTGATGTAAACTAGGTAGGTATCTACATTTCCGGTTATGCTGGTATTTTTAGGTAATTGCATATTATGTCATAGGCGAGCAATATTTACGTGCTAACAAGATTCTTTATTTACTTTTTGATTTGTGTTGGTAGACTGAAAAGTAAACGGTTCTCGCCTATACAAATTATATAACATTTTGTGCAGGTAATTTGGAATTATCACGCATTGGTATATTTTAATGTTTAATTATTCCAACTCCTATGTTAAATAGGCGAGTAACCATGTATTAGACATAATATAAGAGATGAACAATGAACATGCTTGTGGTTTCTTTTTCACTTCTTCCACTAGTGGACAAAAAAAGGAAGTGAACAGTAAAATAATTCTATTTGATAATAATTTTATATGTAAAATATTTATCAATCGTGTCAAATTCCTTTTTCGTTATGATACTTTAGTTGATCAAAATATATATGTATATATGACACTAATTATTGTTTGCATTATACATATACCACACGGACATTAACATTAATATTCTGACTGTAATATCGCAATACATCTATGAAAATCTAATGTATACCCACAGAAATAAGGATAGCCTTATGAAAAAGTGTGATGTTCACAATTTCAATAAATAAGATACAAGAAACAAGAACAAGTTACACATCCCATCATTTAGATTACACAAGGTAGGGAAATCATTTATGGGCAATAGCGTGCGCTTCTATAATAAGCTTCCATCTGAAGCAACTGAGCTCCCTATTCGTAAATTTAAAAATTACATAAAAATAAATCTCATCAAGAAGGCTTTCTACTCCATAAATGATTATCTCAATGATGTTGTGCTCAATGCTTGGCCAGATGTCGCTCAGTTTCGCACCGACAATAGTATGTAAGTAATTTGTTATTGTGCAGTGAATAGCTTTACTTAAATATTGACATGTATCGAATCATATTATATCTAGACTTAAATAGGCAAATAACCATGTATTAGACATATAAGAGATGAACATGCTAGTGGTTTCTTTTTCACTTCTTCCACTAGTGGACAAAAAATTGAAGTGAACAGTAAAATAATTTTATTTGATAATAATTTAATGTATAAAATATGACTTGTCTAAGTGCTTATTTTGTAAGCCTAAAGAATAAATGATTTTTGTCTTTTTTTTGTCCCAATTCTACACGGTTTTATTACTACTCGAGTTCCTACCTACTTGATATGATGTCATATGTGATGCCAATGTGACATTCAAAACAATAGTAAGGATAGTTCTTTCCAGCTGGGAAAATACTACAATTTTCTTCTTTTGTTTCCTGGCCTACCAATAGGTTCAATTGCCATTATTTCCCCGATGAATATTATATAAAAAATTATTTGATATTTTATCTCAATCTAGTGAAACAATGGAAGTATATATAAAAAAAAAATACTAAATTATTTATTTGCCCTTTCCCTTATATTTATATGTATATATATGTACACATTTCTGGCCAGCCCCGCACGAGGCAAGCCTGTGTCGCGGGAAGCCTGTTTACATAGGTATTGTTAACGATACAGATTTAAAGAAACTGATACAGGGCAAATAAACAAAAATAATAAGAATAACATATGTATATTAATAATATATAGTGAGTAATGATAGGCTAAGTGATAGCCATGTAGGTACGTTTCCTCCTCCAAGGAATGGTAACAACCTGGTATATAATAGAATGATTAATACCTAGTAAATTAATATACTATTATTTTGTCAAATTCCTTTTTCGTTATGATACTTTAGTTGATCAAAATAGATATATGTATGTATATACATATGACACTAATATTATTATTTGCATTATACATATACCAAACATATTTGGTTTAGATAGTTTTGTATAAATATCAAATTGCGTTTTTTTAAAGAAAAGGCTTTGTAATTAAAAAAAAAAAACTAAATGAAAAGATTTTGTTAAAGCACTAAAACTCCTGTGTTGTCAAACTTTTATGCTGCATCCGTTTATCTGGCTTTGTTAATCTTATCATATTAAATACAGATGCGTAATTTTTACACATTATTTTAACCTGGCTAGTTCAAAGGTTAACGCGATACACGTTAAAGATAATAGTTATTTTCGTATCTCTCGCTCGAAAACGATAATTTTTTTTATCCAAAATTTTGACCAAATTCAGTGGAAGTCAAAATCTATTGTTAAAAATGAGAGAGATCAAATAACCATGTATTAGACTATAGGTAAGAGATGAACATACTAGTGGTTACTTTTTCACTTCTTCCACTAGTGGACAAAAAATTGAAGTGATTATTATTAGCTACATACAAAAAAAAAAATACACAAAATGTAAAATTATTTTACTATATTATTGAAGTGAACAGTAAAATTATTTTATTTGATAATAATTTAATGTATAAAATATGACTTGTCTAAGTGCTTATTTTGTAAGCCTAAAGAATAAATTATATATTGACTTTGACTTAGAGAAAAAATCTATTTTGCTCACTGTCTTTCAGAAGCCCCACTCCCTGTTTTCGAGCAACAGTGCAACAGTGGTGGAAATAAAAGTTCCGATCCATAACTAAGGTAGAATCGCACCCCAGCTTGTAAAATAAACACAACACTATTATTAAAGACGAGGCTTCAAGGTCCTATTACTGGAATTGGGTCGCCAAGGGGGCGCTGTTGGTCCGATGACATCATCCTTGCTTGCCTATGGGTGCGGCCGCTTGGGAACACCATGAGCATTACCACCGTTATATATAACGTAACTCAAGGATAAAAACTCTTAAATCGGAATACAACTGACCTTTGTGTTTTGCTGTAGAACACAGGAAAAAACAAAAAAATCGGTTTTGAATTTGATGTACGTAGTTTGGATCAAAGCTTTCAGAAAGCTTCGCCTTTTCTAGGTAAATGTTTAATAAAATGTCATGACTACTCTTTATAAATTCAAATCCATAGTAAATCCTACTAATATTATAAACGCGAAAGTTAGTAAGATCGGATGGATGGATACTCTTTCAAGTACCTAAAAACTACTGAATGGATTTTAATCAAACTTTACAATAATATAGCTTATACATCAGAATAACACATAGGCTACAATTTATAAAGATATATTGCATATTATCCAAAATATCTATCACCACGCGGGTGAAGCCGCGGGGCGCAGCTAGTCTGTGAATAAATAACAAATACCTAACAGACAAGCTACAAAAGAGAAAAATACAGATATTATTATAACTAATATAGACCGACGACACAAAAAATGCAAAATGAATGTGACCTGTAGATAAACTGAGAACATGATAACCAGTTTGAATAATTATAACCTATTCTTCAATTCTTTATCGTCCCACAAAAATATATAGAAATAACTTAATCAAACAGGATGCGTACATAGGCGAGCTTAACCCTGACAAAGAGAAACCTTAGGGTTACAGGATGGAACCGATAGTGGAAGTTTACAAAGTTAATAAATTGAAAGGATAAACTAGACTTATAGTAAAATATGTATAATATCGAATATGAGATAGTAATATACATACATAAATAATAACTTATTAAACCTAATTAATAAGTACCTAAATAACTATGTTTTGTTTTCAGAATAAGGTACACAAGTAGGTAAGTTTTCATTTTGGTCGACTGTTTGCCAATCTTTAGAACCGGGAAGGTAATTCTGGAGTTCCAGGATCAGTAGTAGGTACATAGCAATTACTACACATAGTACATAGTAATTATTAGTGAAAGTAATTTTATCAAGCAAACAGAAAATAATGAAGTTCTTCGTTACGAAGGATTTTTTTTGTTTGGACAATTTTGAAGGTGGCAAATATTTACTTATTAACAGAGATAATGGTTATCTACGCAGTTGATAAAGAAAGTTCAAGATCAGGTGCCTTGGTTTATTAAAATTGCGTGAAAATATTTTTTATGTTCTAATTAAACGACCTTCCGAGAAAGAGTTTCTTAAAATTTAGAGTTGGGTAGAATATTAGGCATTTATAAACTATTTCTTTCCACGTGTAAAAACCAATTCAAGTTTTCCACAAAAACAATATCTTATTATAGCACTACAAAAAAATAATAATACGCGAACCACTTGTTTTAGATACTCATTATGCATTCAAAGTCAAATACAACAGACACGTGTTTTCGTTACCGGCCTCCCAGACGCCGCAAACTCACAGTATTTTGTTCTTTTAAAATAACTAAAGTATCTCAAACTAAACAAACTGGTATGGCTCTAAAATTAGATAGGACAGCTCCCGAAAATCCTGAGTGAACTGAGCACTGATGAATTTTAAAAACGTTCAGAATGACGCCATCTTTCAAGGACAAACCGTAAAAATTTGCGAAATTTGCGAATAATCAAAAAAAATTGGGGGAAAACTTATCTTGTCTATTTAATTGGATAGTACACTAGTCAGTTATAAATAAATTGGATAATACGCACGTTTTTTTATGTAATTTGGATGACAGATGCCCTGGCTCACGAGCGATGCTCACTACTCTAGTCTGAAGACTGGCGTGGATTTTTGGGCCGCGTCGGCGATGAAACGGGTTTCGTTCGAGTCTATGTGTATACTGATGTATTGTTGCAGGAACATGTTGAAATCGGCGACAATAAAAGTTGACACAAAACTGGACCGCAACACTGCACTACAGCGTAAATTAATTCAAATTATGTGCTTTCACACAATATATTATGAAAATATTTACGGCGATAAATATTTTTTTAGACAGGCAGCGGGTCACTCGCTTGAAACCTGTCAGTCATCATAGCCAATGCTTGATGTACCTACCTATGTGCCAGGTAAGTCCTGATGCCTTCCGTTTTAACCCCTCACAATTGCGCTTTGCTTAGTGTACCTACTTATTTCGTGAATTGGATCTTATAAATAAATTATTAATATATATATATAATATTATAATTGATGGAAGGCACAATAGTATTGTGCTAGCCTAAACTGGTTTATTTCACCATTTCTCTAAGACAGCTCAGGGATTTGACCAGATAACTGTTTTTTTAATAAACTACTAGAACGAAACGTATGATGATTTTTTTAGGATTTTATGAAATCCCTAGGGATTTGGTGAAACAACTGATTTGACTATTTCCCAGCAACATATTGAAAACTTAAGCCTTGACTGATGTCTTTAATATACGTAGGTATAGTATCGAAAGTCAGGTTATTATAAATTATTACCAAATGTTTTCCCTGGCTCTTACGGTTTTTGTTCTCACAGGATTTTCGGTAGGAAAGAAGAATTAAACTTTTTTGTTTTACTGACCTCTATTATTGTTATCTGTTATGAAGGTAACATAATTGTTTTTGTATAATGTTAATGTACCTAGTTATTTTACTTACTTTTGACAAGAGTTGTAAGTACCCAAAAAGAAAACGATCCGTACCGAAAGTGTTGTAGGATTGAGAACCAAATGCTTTTTCTCTTATTGCAAATCCTTGTTCATCGTAGTCAGGTTTGATTTGATAGTTAGTTACCGAGAAAAATACTTCGTAGAAACTTCCCGCTTATCAAAAGGTCAGTGGATTCGCATTGTAGATAGAAAAAATATGTTGTTTGCGACAAATATTATAGAACTTAGTTGCAAGAGGTCGTACCTACCTCACTAATAATTTGGCATGTTTTAAAAAATCTATAAATTTTTATTATCCTTTTATATCCTTTTTATTATTCCTAAATAATGAAAAATGGGTTTTAATGATGATATTGAGTTATTCGTCCATTTGTAGCGCACATACCTACTGAATGCAAATTTAAGACTTCGGTATATGGTTTTCTCATGTTCAGAAAGAACTGGCCCGAAAGGCAGTTGAAAGTTCTGAGGTAACACACATAAAAAATACAGTAGAATTGAGAACCTCCTCGTTTTTTAAATAAAAAAAAATAAAAATAATATCTATCAATCAATAAAATATTTATTGCCAATAAATATCTACATATATATTTAATATTTTAATTCATTGTATTTTCATCTAGTGCTCATAACATTTCTTCTTTCATCGTTAAAATATAAGTTAAACCCATTTGTTACGTCTATAGAAAGGGGTTTTGATAAGAAAGCTTATTTATTTTATACTTTTTTCACGATAAATATATACAAAACTTTTTCTAGAAAATTATTACAAAGCTTAGGCCAAGGGGATTCAATTATATGTCCTGGATTGGGTTAATTTTGTTTTAAGTTTTAAGTTTTATTCCTATTGTTGGTCTTGAAGCCATGAGAGCCATTCATTAAATACAGTATTTATCTGTAAATAGTTCGTTGCACTAGAAAAGAGGCGGGATACATCATCATCATCGACATAGGCCTCCCGTAATAAGCGCCATAGCGCCCTGTCTTTAACTTGCCGCATCCAGCATCTGCCTGCATTCCTTCGCAGGTCATCATCCCACCTGGCCAGAGGGCGTCCTACGTTTGCCGAGTCGCGGTCTACACGTCAAGAACACGTTTATCCCGGCGGTTGTCGGTAAAGTCTTCGAAATAACAGTTATTTTCGTCCTGACCTGATATCGATCACATTTGTTTGACCCACTTACATGAGGGGTGATTTTGGTTTTTCCCCTCAAGGGGAAAAACAGTCACAGATTAGGTAATACTCAATTCTGCCTACTGCTTCGCAAGCGTTGATTCTATGAAAACGTTTCTAGGTTATTTCTATCCCATGGGATCGTTTATGTTTGATTCCAGGCTAAGGGCTATATATAAGCGAAATTTCAGCCCGGTCCATTCAGTCGTTTTAGCGGGAAGAAGTAACAAACATCTAACCTTCGCATTTATATTATTAGTGTGATAACTTCAGTACAGTGCGGGATCAGATTGGGACTGAGGCTTTTTAAAGTACTTATTGTATTTTCTATTTATCAAACTTGGATCTCAATTTTAACAGGCGCATCCAATGCTATGGAGTACCTAGTCATTCATATTACAGATTAATTATCGAGCTATTTTAATAAGTTCAGTGACGATTGTATTATACTTAATTATTATATTTTCCTCATTGATGTATGTATTATTATTGGTTTTATTAAATTCTTTACTTGTTCAACGATATGAAAAACACATAATAATAATGCTGGACGATCCACAAAATATAGTTTTCGTAAGATGATCGGAATACATTCATAAATGTCTCTTAAAGTTCTTAATACCTACAGTATTGGCAACAGCCGGACTGATAGGCGTTAGTGTTGAAAAGGTGTTTTATTTTTTGTATTTTTATTTGGTTCACCTTTTTACATAATAATAACAACATAAGTTATGAACATACTAGTGGTTTCTTCTCACTTCTTCCACTAGTGGATAAAACATTGAAGTGAACTATATATTAAAAATAATTTTAATTGATAATAATAAATAGTATAAAATATGACCTGTCTAAGTGCTTATTTGTAAGCTTAAAGAAATAAAAACTTTTCATTTTCATTTACAATCGTCAACACTGTAGAACGCCTTCTCGACGAGCCACGGTTTAAGTATCCGTTTTAATGAAGAGTCTCAGGTAGTAACAAACATACAAACTATCGCATTTATAATAATAGAAAAACCCTTTGGGGTCGTCAAAAAATTAATTTAATTATTGTTTAATTTTCACAATGAATTCCGTAGCCGACTCTTCAAAGAAGTTTGTTCCCATAACAACATCATCATCAACAGCATAATATGTTAATCCACTGCTGGACATAGACCTCCCCTAATGAGCGCCATAGCGCCCTGTCTTCCATAACAACAAGCTTTGCTCAATTTTGGGAAATTAAAAATGTCCATTAATTTTAAACTAATTGTACGCGGAAGTCTCTAAAATGAATGAATAAACATTGCAAACAAACCATTTGCGCCATGTAGCAGTAAAACGACGTAGGTAGCAGCAGACGGGCCTTTTAAAACGAGTTTTTCGCCTAAATGTGACCTTCAGCTGAGTTTTATATTCGTTTGGAGATGATAAAATATAGCATCGGCACAGATAATATAATACATACTGCATCGGTTTGTAGATAGGTACCTATCTATAACGGATTGCTCGACGATGTGTGGAAATCTATGTGTCAAATTGTTTAAATGATACAAAGTATCCTATGTTAGACTCCTGGTTCTAAACTACCTCTCCACCAATTTTCAGCTTAATCGGTCCAGCCGTTCTCGAGTTATAAGTGTTGTAACAAACACGGCTTTCTTTTATATATATAGATTTGTCTTTAAGAGGCCAACGAAGGACGAATTCCCCATACATAGGTAAAAAAATAATCTAATTAAAGCATATTTCCACCATAATATTTAATGTTAAAATATAGGACACAAACACAAATACCATGAATGTGTCAATGAATAAGAAATATCAAAAGACCAATACGAAACTTCAAAAATAATAAGATGCACCCCTGATTTTCACTGTTCAAAAGTGAATGCGAAACAAAGTCACTTATTACTCACCGTCTGGTATTGAAAAGTCAATAAGAGTCAAGTAGTGTGCTCGAGTTCTGTTGTTGTGTTAGCGTCCGAAATACCACAGACATTTACCTACCTTTTAAGAAGACATCCAAAGCGCAGTGGATGAAGTGCGCCTTAAAGTTGGAACATTGCAGGTTTGATGATTATGTGCCTGCCTACGTAAAAAAGAAAGAAGAAAGAAAGAAAATTATTTATAAAACACTAACACAACACAGAAACAAGGTTAATTACACATAATTATATTAGACTACAAAGTACCTACTATAAAAACACGTAACATAGACAAAATATAAAAATAAAAAAAAGTTAAAAGGTACAAAATGTAAGTCGTATTTGGTACTAAGTAGCCCTCACAGAAAGTGGATAAGCGCGCGTGTGTAGGTCTAATAGGTCCTGACTCAGCTTGTTGCTCTATCACAATAACCCAGGTCATTTGTGAAAGAGCGCTGGTTTTCAGTCAGAACCCGAAAAAAAAATTTGAACATAATAAAATTCCTTAGAAATTACCACCCAGTGATGCTTATGCACAATAGCATACTCCGTATACTTTTTAAAACTTTTGAAACTATCAAGGTTGTTAACACTAAAGTCATTTTTTTTTGTCGACTGATGTGGCGCGGTGGTGATGGGGTTCGATGCCCGCCTCGGAACAATTGTATGTACGATCTGCAGATATTTTTTCCGGGTGTTCTGGTCGTTTTCTATGTATACTAAAAAAAATATCTATCTATGTAATGTATTGTATTATGTATATCAGTTATCTCGTACCCATAACACAAGCCCTGCTTACCATGGGGCTAGATAATGCTGTTTGAATTGTCCAAGCATTATTTATTTATTTATTTAAAACGGTATATTTACCATGATTTGATTTTTCAGTTATCCAATATATGTATCTTTAATTTTCGTTTTTCAATATTAAAAATCAAATCGTGGTAAATATCCCGTTTTAAATGACTTAGGTATACTTTTAGTTAACATCGTATAAAAAATCAACTGCAACGCCTGCCAAAAAGCCTACATACATCTACCATACAGAGTTGCTTATGCTGTCTTAATAGGAAATATATTTTTTTTCGTAATTTTGTTGATATATCTTTATTAACAAAGAGAATTACAATCAAATAAATAAAAAATCATATCCACTGATAGTTACATTATATTATTATTACAAAAAAGGCCATTGGTATCAAATGTAAGCTACAAACTATAAATCACAATCTAACACACTTGAATGGTTAAAGTTATGCTATTATAACATGATGATTATGATGCAATGATTCATTGACTGATGACAGACGACGCAGGAGGTTGCGGGTTCGATTCCCGCCTCGGAACAATTGTGTGTATGGTCTGCAGATATTTGTTCCGGGTGTTCTGGTCGTTTTCTATGTATAATAAAAAATATCTATCTATGTAGTATATTGTATTATGTATATCAGTTATCTAGTACCCATAACACAAGCTCTGCTTACCTTGGGGCTAGATAATCCTGTGTGAATTGTCCAGCATTATTTATTTATTTACATTTCCAGACAGTCACCACCTCTAGGGTCCTCTAGGGTCACGTCTCTCTCTTCGACCAGAAAGTTACTTTGTCAAGTTTCGGCATTTATTTGAGACCACTTGATTATTTCTAAGACTTGGTCTATATCTTTATTGATTCCGTATAGTTTTCTCTTTTTTATGGTATAGTTTTTTAGGGCTTAGGTGTAGTAGATAGCGAGATATAACGATTTTATGTAAAAAATGGAACGCACTCGAGGCGGCGCGGCGGCGGCGGCCGGCGCACTATGGAATATTTAGATCAGTTTCGGATCAAAAATCTGTAACTTCATGAATTTTAATCATACCGTGATGAAATTTGGTACAGATATACAGTAATGTATAGAGATTCATATGGTATATAAGTTTAAGTGATTTCTCATATATGTATATATATATATACAGCATAAAAAGTAAAAACACGGAAAAAACAAGTACAAAATAAGTAAATAATTTATTTAATGTGAAATACAAGGTTTAAGTTAACAAAAAAGTAAAAACTAAAGTTAATTAGAATAAGTTATGGCCAAAAAAAATTTTTTCTTAATGTAAATATTACTAGTATCTAACTATCTACCTAATTACCTTATATTTTCTGCCTACTGTAAAAAAGTGAAAAGTAATGATTAAATGTATCAAATAATCAAAGGTAAGAATGGATACATTGGAAAAGAAGTCACCATCTACTTAGGCTTTACTACACATATTTCAGGGTCGGTTGCAAGTGGTGCCACTTTTAGAAGACTTAGTGCCTCTTCTTCAAGATCTTTGACATTTTTTACGTATGGTTTTCTTAAACTTGTTATATACGGATCTGACGTGTACAATAGAGTTTTAAAGACATCTTCATTTGTAGCTGTTCGAGAACATTTTCTGGCATGATGTAGTCGCATGTTTCTGTAGTCTTTGTTGCGCGACTCTTGTGCATCTTCCGATAGCTGTCCAATAGGTAGAACTGCGAAATATTTGATAATATTTTCTCCGTGTAAAAGTATCTTGTGGACTGAAGATGGCATGTAATACCAATTATATTCATTCACATATATTCTAGCAGTTTCTATTGCGTATTCGCCAAATTTTTTGGAATCGATCATCATTCCTGAAGAAAGAACTTGTAAAATAATGTAGAGGCGTTTTATTAATGTTTCATCCACACCTGTTATTTCCGCAGAGCATGTGCTGTTATAGAAAAATCTTCGTGCGGTATTCCCATCGTTAGTGTTCCCACTACCTTGCCGAGTTTTATCTACTATCAATCCTAACTCATCCCTGAAACGTTTTTGAACAAGTTCTTTCTTTTCCTTCTTCAATCTCTTGCTTTCTTCACTTGTAGCAGACCAAGTTTTAAAAGATAGATTATAGGAAATGTGTAATATCATTTCCATGCAGCGAATCCAGGCATGTAAGGTGGACAGTCCGTACTGGTAGGCGCTTTCATTTTCAGGTCTGGCAGTAACTTTCGACAAATCATTCATAAGTCGCGGAGTGGCCCCACATATCGTGCACGTGGAACCAGAAGGAGTATCTGTTAGTACCTGGGCCACTTTTCCATCTATCATTGTTAGAAAGAGTTCATGCTTCACTTGAACTTCAACAGTATCTTTATTTATCAATGATGGTTGCAAAGCCTTTATTTGCCTGTTGATTTCATCTACAACAGCCTTGGTTTTGTCTGGAGTTTCCTTACAAAACTCTATCGAAATGGGTCTACAAAAACGAACAGATGAAGGTGCCGGATTTTTCCAAATAACGATACCCGACTGTTCATCAATCAATCTGATAGGGACCATAGAAGTGATGAACAAATTGGCATCTGAAATCGTTTCCGACTCCTCTGGAAGTATTTGCTTGTACTGGCTTTGGCCAGATGAACCATCACATCCCCATTTACTGTAGATAATTAATGTTTTATATTGTCTTTGGAAAACTGCATCGATTTCTAAAATTCTAGCTACAGTGTGATCCAATAAATCTTTAATATTGTTTACTTTAGCATAAGTATTAGTGATTGTAATTGTAGAAGACGGTGGATAACAAGATTTTTTTATTTCTTGTATTTTGTAGTATGCCGGGAACATACTACAATTTCGTTCGTTTGTCAAGCTTCTCAAGTACATATATTGTGCTTTTGTTAAATCCAAATCTAAGAAAGCACTCAATGCTTCCGGATCGGAAAGCATTTTTATCTGTTCCGAGTTCCAAATACTTGAGATGTATAATTTTTTTTGGTTGTTGGTGTTCCTTAATGATTCGACAAGATGTGCTTCTGTATTTTCACCCACAGCCCGTAGTCCCTGCACATAGGCGTTACTGATGTGCTCAAAGCCATATTCTTTTAGTAGAAGTGTGTTTTTCCTCTTCTTGTTAGATTCTGAGGAGTCTCCATAAGCTACGCACGGTCTTCCTCGTTGGCCAGAAGTTGATGGTGTAGAATATTGATCAGAGTCCGGTAAAGTCACCGAATACCCTGAGTCCAACCAAGTGCTATTCTTCTGTATAAAATCTTCTTTTTTCCGAAATGCCATAGCCCAGCGCTTGTTAAACGTAGGAAAAATGTGCCTTTGTATGTCACTTATTATAAAACACAAGTTGTTTTCAGAAACTTTAAATTTTTCTTCTAAAACTTTGGACAATGATTCCAGGGTTCTACCACCCTCGATGTAGGGAAGCATGAAATCTCGTTTAGTGCAGCTGAATGAAGACATTTTAGAACTTCAATCAATTACTGACAGGCGTAGATGAGTTTCACTTCACTTGAAGTAACACTAATGTGAATGGCTGGAATAATTTGTACCTCCCTTTATACACTATTTTGCAATACTGCATGGGTACCTACCTAGTGATAATAATGATGTAGGTCCTACCTATATCATTATTATCACTTACATTCTCACGCAAAATGATTGACCGATAAAAAAAATACTGATTAAATGTCCATACTGTTCTTGCGAACAGTCTCTGTGGTAAACCACGAAAGATAACAAATTTCCTGCTCCGACTTCTATCACATTTTTTCTTATAACTTCTAAAACCGCAAAAAACCGCAGCTGATTTTTTTTGCATAATGTGTATGAATAGTTAGACTATTAATTAACATAAAAAAATGCGCGTGGGGAGCCGTGGGCGACAGAGAAAACCTTCAACGAAAAAAAAAATTAGTGAAAAATAAGGTATGTGACGTTTTTAGCTATTACTCAAAAATATGAAAATTTAATAGCTGTTTCGTAAAATACATGAAACAACCTTTCCAAAAATGTATTATACTACATATCTCTGCTGAATATTTATTTCACAATATTGCATTGAAACATGTCCATGCAAAGGCTTGAGTTTGGCACCGCCGTCTTCAACGTACTTCTGACTATGAAAAATAATATTATTTTGGGTATTAAGTAACAAAATCCTATTGAATAACATAATTTGACTATTCGAGTATCTAATAAAATCAAAATATTAGATAAATATGATATTTGTAAAAACCATTTTTAATATGCTCTTGTTCTACGATATTCCATAGTGCGCCGTCTTCAACGTACTTCTGACTATGAAAAACAATATTATTTTGGGTATTAAGTAACAAAATCCTATTGAATAACATAATTTGACTATTCGAGTATCTAATAAAATCAAAATATTAGATAAATATGATATTTGTAAAAACCATTTTTAATATGCTCTTGTTCTACGATATTCCATAGTGCGGCGCTGTGATTTTTGTCCGCGGAGCTCGGACAATTAGGGCTATGTAGTCGATTTGGCCGGGCGTTTGAGTGGATATACTAGATTTGGAAAGATGGAGAGCCTACCTTTAGATGGGTACCCTTTAGACCTCGGGTCTCGAACCCAAGGCAAGCAATTGTGTAATCCTGCTATTCCTAGAACCCTGCATATATTTCGTTTACATTGAGTTGCAATTATCGTCAGCATTCATTTGTTTCTTTAGGGTATATATAAACTCATTATGTAGCACCGTTTTGTTAATTTTGATATAATTTTAACAATTGAAAATGAAATACGAAATAAATGAAGTCCGGCTTATTCAATAAGTTCTTAACATGTAATTAATTACCAGCATAAAGCATTAATTAACAGGGCAAGCATTATAATTATTGGCATAATAAATACATTCACATCAGTTCTTCCTTGAAATAAATACCTACAATCTCTTAATTAATTCATAAATCTAAATATTCGGAAATAAATTAATCGAATTATTGAAAATTCGTTGACCATTATAACATTTCAATATGCTGTTCTATATCTAAATAAAACAGAGCAAAGCCAAAGTATATTTATTGCAATTACATGTGAAAAAGATCGTACATAAAAAAGCGTAACAATGTCATTTGCCCATTATGGGCATGCAATTTTTTTTTTCTCAATAATATATTGCATTAGTTACATGCAATATATTATTGAGAAAAAAAAATTTTAATCATTTAATGTTAATAAATAGCAACACAAAATTAAATAACGTATTAATTAATTAACACGTTGTACGCCATATCACCCACCGGTGAGCCTAGCTTACTTTTCCATTCGGGCCGAGCCAAAATGAGGTAATCGGTCATTTTCATCAACTTGAAATTTTAATTCCAAAGTTAATAAAATGAAGTAATTTGCATGGAAAATAAAAATTACCTTATTAAGAAGCGTTTACGTCAAACCTCTCGCGCGGCTCACCGGTGACCCCCATAGCTCAAACGGCACAGTACGATTAGGCTCACCGGTGAGCCCCGTGGCCTGAATGGAAATGCTCGATTTTTCAAAAAGCGTTCAACGTGTTAATAAAAAATACATAAATGGGTAATTATTAGCAGTACCTGCCTATTTGATCTTTTCCTCACATGCTGTTACATATTTTTAGATCATTCATTCAGCAGTAGAATGCTGAAGTAAGACTGTTATTTGTTGATTTTCAGCTGCACAGGTGTGTTTGTGAAGACTTTGTAGCGATCCATGGACTCTTCTTGGCGGAGTTGGAAGTAATAGCTTCGTATGACCGATAGGAAGTAGAGGAAGACACCTGTAATAAAAATAATAACTCTGGAACTCTCACATAGAGATTTCTATGCTTGTTGCAAGGCTCGATTTTGTCACTCAATCGCGTCGCTATGACGATAGACAGAAGAGAGGAGAGAGATAGTAGAGGTTATGTATCATCATCAGCCTAATAGTAGTCCACTGCTGGACATAGGCCTCCCCTAATGAGCGCCATAGCGCCCTGTCTTCAGCTTGCCGCATCCAGCATCTGCCTGCAGTCCTTCGCAGTTCGTCATCTCACCTGGCCGGAGGTCGTCTACACTACGTTTGCCGAGTCGCGGTCTCCACTCAAGAACACGTTTACCCCCACGGTTGTCGGTTCTTCTTCGCGAGATATGGCCGACTGCCACTTCAGCTTGCTAATTCTTAGGTTATGTATAGATAAGTTACTATCTTCCAGTTCCGTGTTTTTACTACGCCGTAAACATAAAGAAATAAAAAATCTAAAAAAAACCGCAGCCCGTTTCACTAATTTTAACTCGACCAAACGTAATCGTCTCACGAAAAGTTATTTTAAAACTATAATTCTGAACTCGGTCGCTACTAAATGGCTAAAAGTTATAGTCACAACATAAATCAAGTTTATTTTTATAATTTTAATACACTCAATTTAACGAGCGAGCGAAGAGAGCGGTTTTAGAGGCGAGATATAGGTCGGCCATCTTGCCCGTGAAACACATCTGGAAGGTCTCCAGATTGTGTTCTCAGTGTATACTGAGTAATACAACGTGGAAATGTGTTCAATATGTGTCTGATTATTATTATTGTTTAAAATTGTACTTATGACTTTGTGATCACTACATAGTATAAAACAAAGTCGCTTCCCGCTGTCTGTCTGTCCCTATGTATGCGTAGATCTTTAAAACTATGACAGATTATATATATAACAGATTTTTATACAGAGTGATTCAAGAGGAAGGTTTGTAAACCATATCACACATAGATTTCCACGCGGGCAAAGCCGCGGGGCGCATCTTGTGTATAATAAACAAATATTTATCTACATAATGTTATGTTTTGAAACAAACATTAAAAATCCATCGTTAGTTATTTTGCTAAAAAGAAAAAGTTTCTGCTCGCGAATTCGCATTTTTTCGGTATACAAAATCTACAAGTCTGGAAAAGTTCCGGAATACTATCTATGTATTAAAACCGAATATCTATAAGATCGATAAGACATTTTGTCCTGAAAACCTATCAGACAGACTTAATTACTCACGGCTAGTCGATATAAATGATGTACGAAGTACCTGTCTACATAACTACGCCATCAAAATGGTGCTAACAAAAGACATAAACGCGCACGTATTGCTACTAATTAGCATCGTTATTGTTGAAACGGCATCGTATGTCCAATACGAACATTATTAGATGGTATTGAAGGTACATGCGTGGGTAACGTGTTCTTGGGCGGAGACCGCGATTTGGCAAACGTAGTGTTTACCTGTGAAGGACTGCAGGTAGACGCTGGATGCGATAAGCTGCTATGGCGCTCATTCTAAGCATACATAGGGACAGAGACAGCGGGAATCAATTTTTTTTATATTATGAGTCTGTGAGTGATATTCAAGTATTAGGAATGTTATTTTGATCAGGTGTTAGGATAAGTTTTGCACAGATAACAAAAACTTTTAAAGTTATCCTTTCCTTCCATTCATTTAGAGCCTCAGTATCTGAGGGATCCACGAGGAATAAGTACAGGCTCTTCATAGCATTGATCTGCTACCCCACCGCGGCACACGCTGAGCATTCTAATAGAATCTAGACATCTACATACATATAGTGAGTACCATTCAGGAAAACTCAACTCAATTAAATCATGGTAAATATTCCGTTATAAATGACTACAGTAAATATTTTTAGTGCATATTTGTAATTTATTGAAATGTTATATCATCATCATCATCATCATAAACCTATGTGGAGTCCACTGCTTGACATAGGCCTCCCCCAATGAGCGCCACAGCCCTGTCTTCAGCTTGCCGCATCCAGCATCTACCTGCAGTATTTCGCAGGTCGTCATCCCATCTGTTATTAATAGGGACTAATAAGGCTTACGGACAAACGGAATAACCGTTTAAGTTAGCTTATAGATGAATAAATACATACTGTGAATCATAAATAAACGGAAAAAAAAGTTATTACAGTACATAGCCCCTGCAATTACCATGAGAAAGTAGTTCCAACGTCAGCGTGGTCCACTGCCAGGCGCCGAAGAGCTTGGTCATCAGGTGAGCGTATCTCATGATGGCTATAACGCTGAGGATGATCCTCAGGATATCGAAGATGAAAGCTCCGACGTAGAACATCTGGATCTGGTCTTGGATTTTCTGAAAACGAAGAAAAATATTATGTAGAAACATATTATATAAGCAGTTTTCGTTGTTTTAAGAAAACTAAGTTTCAAAAAATTTATTGTAAACCATTTTTACAAATGATTTATTACTTATTTTAAGGGGATCAAACATGGACCCAGCTAGGGCACAGCAATCTTATGAGAGATTTTACCTATTAAACGAAGGTCCGCCTGCGACGCAGAAGGTTGCGGGTTCGATTCCCGCCTCGAGACAAATGTTTGTACGATGCAGATATTTGTTCCGTGTGTTCTGATCGTTTTCTATGTATAATAAAAAATATCTATCTGCCTATGTAATGTATTGTATTATGTATATCAGTCATCTAGTACCCATAACTGAAGCTTTGGCTTAGTTTTGGGCTAGATGATGCTGTGTGGATTGTCCAGCATTTTGTATTGATCATTATTGACGATTACCTTATGAAGACCATGAACCAAAGCCACTGTGATGAGAAGCTCAAACACCATCACGAGCAGGCTCAGGCTGAGGAGCAGTTTAGAGAACGACAGGTCGTTATGCATCAGCACTAAGTTGTGATTGGAATAGTCCGTCAGTTTGTTGTTCAATCCAGATATGTGGACACAGCCGATGATGAAGTGGATGCAGTGGCCTATCTGGAAAACGGGAAGAATATTATAAATGGGTATTTTGAACGTGCTTGCCTAGAATTACAACACCCCAACTCTTCCCGTGGGAGTCGCAAAGGGCGACTAAGGGATATCCACCAGGGGGCGGGCAGTAGCGCCTCCTGCAGAACAATTTATCACTGAACTGCGATCCCCAAACTGCATGCCCAGCGTGGGGATTATAGGCAATAACCCCCCGTGAGATAAAAGGTGTCGGCTTGGTATACCTATGTACATATATCAGTTATCTAGTACCCATAACACAAGCTCTGCTTAGCATGGGGCTAGATAATGCTGTGTGAATTGTCCAGCATTATTTATTTACTAACTGCGCCCCGCGGCTTCGCCCATAGCTATCGATTTATCAAATCGTTTATAAAACTTTCTCTTGTATCACTGTATCTTATTAAAAACCGCATACAAATCCGTTGCATAGTTTTAAAGGCTCCGCGCAAATGGGAAAACCGAACACAGCCACCGGTGGCTGTCGCGCGCTACCACCACATTTGTAACAGTGTCAGAAGCGAGTGGCCGCCACCGGCTACCCGTATGGGGCACGTCTACACAAAATATATGAAAAAGTATGTTAACACTTTGAGTGCTGAAAACGCACGGTATGAGTTTTCTACAAGTGACTAATCTGCGAAAATCCACACTAGCGCAGCGGCTAAGAAAATACAGATCTTTGTGACTCAGCAGAGCTGTAATATTTTTCGAACGAAACGCATGTGCGGCGCAACACAACCGCTGTGTAGAACGGCAGCAGGAATTTTTTAGGTAAAAAAAAAGATCGCAATCGTCGAAAAAAAACCGCAGTCAAAGTGTTAAGTGGTTGTCGCTGGCCACCAGTGGCTGTGGTCGGTGGCTCGTTTGCGCGGAGCCTAAGCATACATAGGGACAGACAGACAGCGGGAAGCAACTTTGTTTTATACTCGGTACCTAATGAAGTGACACTAACCAGTATAAAGTATGCGATGATGAAGCTTCCAACCCTCAGATCAACGCAGCCACAACATTTGCTAAAGGTCCCCAACATTATGGAACTGAAACAAGAAAAAACATACTAGGTAAGTAAATGAAATAATAATTATAAATACAAACAAGCCATCCGACAGAGAACCAAAGTTATCGACATGGCTCTAAGAATTAGCAAGCTGAAGTGGTAGTGGGCCGGCCATATCTCGCGAAGAACCGACAACCGCTGCTGGGGTAAACGTGCTCTTGAGTTGAGGCCACGACTCGGAAAACGTTGTGTAGGACGCCCTGCGGCCAAGTGGGATGACGACCTGCGATGGATTGCAGGCAGGCCCTGTCTTCAGCTTGCAGACTGGATGCGGCAAGCTAAAGACAGGGCGCTATAGCGCTCATTGGGGGAGGCCTATGTCCAGCAGTTGACTAACTCACATCGGTTAATGATTAATAATAATAATGATGAAGATGACCCTTAGCTCTTTCGGTCGTTCTAATAACTCTCATCAATACACCATGTTTTTTATTGTTTTAATTGGATTCTCAAACTTTACCTTTAGTATTTCGGGTACTTACCGAACGTTCGTTTATTCCACCAATCTTCGTATCAGCGCCTCTCGCGGATAGATCGAATACTAAAATGCGCAGTTAGAAGCCTACATGCGACAGTGATAAATAGTGGGACCTAGGTATAATTTCCAACACTACGTGATGGTTCCTATATATTACGAAAGATGCCGTTATTTAACTATAGGTACGTGGAAGTGGAACCTCTATTTATATTGTAACTGGCGACCAGCCCCGGCTTTGCACGGGTGCAAATGCATGTATTATGTTTTTGATTTCAGTAATTTGAGCATTACACGTCAACCACAAACAGCAGGGGATGGAAGTGGTCTCAATCGCTTGGCGGACTTTTTTAGTTTGTTGGCCACGAAATGATTTGCCCTAGTGCAGTGCGCATTTTGCGTGAAGCGTTTGCCTAGGTAGGTATATCATATCAAAAAAACCGGATATAATTTACATCTAATAAATTAATAACTTTGTATGATAAGTAGGTAACTAGAAGGAGGTACCTACTATTTAACGGGTATTGGTATATCCTACTATTTAATGTATCTTTTAAAGGGCAATGTATACGCTTCTACAACAAAACTCCAAGTGAGTTGCAAAAATTATCAATAAATAAATTACAAAGCTAGCTTATTACAAAATATCAGATTACTTAGAAGATAAAAAAGTTTGGAACGAGTTTTGCTCCAACTCAAAATCTACCAACTTACAAATAAGCAAATCAAATGTACCTACTAGACACATAAGTTATGAACATACTAGTAGTTTCTTCTCACTTCTTCCACTAATGGACAAAAAATTAAAGTGAACAGTAAAATAATTTTATTTGATAATAATTTAATGTATAAAATAATAATAATATATAAATTATGCTGGACAATTCACACAGCATCATCTAGCCCCAAGCTAAGCAGAGCTTGTGTTATGGGTACTAGATGACTGATATACATAATGCAATACATTACATAGATAAATATTTTTTATTATACATAGAAAATTATAATGACTTGTCTAAGTGCTTATTTTGTAAGCCTATTATTTTAAAGCTATTTTAGAGCTTATTTTAAAGAAATAAATGATTTTTGACTTTGACTTTGACATGGACCATCAGTTTATGTGATTTCTGATTTGAAGGTAAGAAGAATTTTAAATGAATTGTTCATAAAAGTGGTGGGGAGGTATTCGAAACTTTTTCCTTGAATCATTCAAGGAACAAGTCTTAATGACCTAACCTAACCGGTTTAAATTTTACCGTTGTAGCTACCTGGTTGAACAAATTTCGGTCAAATGTGGGTGTCAAGAAAATAAGGCGCTGTAAACGAAGGAATTTTCAAAAACCTGTGATAAGTATACATACCTTTATATACAGGGTGGTTTTTTGAGAAGGGCGGTGATGGCCAAGTCCGATACTACGAGTTAGAGAAAAGTCATAAAATTATTATTATTATTTATATGAAAACAATAACATCATATTTACGTCAGAGTTTATACTCTATGTGTATTCTA
Organism: Eupithecia abbreviata; assembly: GCA_943735965.1. Taxonomy (NCBI): domain Eukaryota; kingdom Metazoa; phylum Arthropoda; class Insecta; order Lepidoptera; family Geometridae; genus Eupithecia; species Eupithecia abbreviata. Next base: position 11,122,273 of record OX030987.1, on the reverse strand, counting down.
TAAAAAAATATTAAAAATATATTACTGAGACTCTTTTAGGTAAAAAGCAGTAGGATAATGTAAGTTTTAGTTCACTGTTTTTATTTTTCTGTGTTGTAACATCATGAAAATATTACGTCCTACGGCTGTGTCATCATCATCATCATCATCAGCCTATTGTAGTCCACTCCTGGACATAGGCCTCCACTAATGAGCGCCATAGCGCCCTGTCATTAGCTTGCCGCATCCAGCATCTGCCTGCACTGCAGCTGCTACGTCTGTGTAGGTGAACTAAAAACTAGCAACTTTCATCACATGTGGTGCATCAGCCCTTTTATTCAGGTACCTACATCTACATAGCAAATATTGATGAGGTCACTCACGACCACAGAGCAAAATGGCCACTGCGTTTTCATCTAAACTAATTGAAAAACTTACGCCCGCATATTGAAACGCTTCTCTGATGTAAGCTCGTCTCAAGTCGCTATTTTGTGACAGTTTTTAATGAAAATCTGTGAAAAATTCGTCACTTGCGACGTGCTTTGTTTGAGTAGGTATCGGGGGTTTAAAGTTAAAAATTATGAAAAATTTGTACGTATTTTTATGCCACTCATCGATTGAATATATTTTTTATTTATTTGTGGTTTTTTAGTCTCTAAAGAAATCAAAAACGGGTGTAATAACCACCTGCGAAGTTTCCTCAAAGAGCTTGTAATTCTGCATTTTCTTATTCAACCGAACAAAACAGAGGCTTTCAAAAAAGATTATAAAATCTACTTATTAGCTTCTGACCAAAGGATATTTTTAAATTTTGTTTTTCGCATTGATTTAAAAGTACTAGGAAAATTAACTCAGTGGTTAAATGAGGCCAAGCCTCGAGGCCCCTCTCTGTGCCCCCACCAGGGCCGGAAAGAAATCTATTGAACTCAGTGGTTGAAAAAAATGCATATATATACCCACTAGCTGCGCCCCACGGTTTCACCTGGTGTTATTCTATATGATACGTAAGCGTAAGCTATTATTATTGTTGTTTCATCAAAATCCATTCAGTAGTTTTTGCGTGAAAGAGCAACAAACATCCTCACAAACTTTCGCGTTTATAATATTAGTAGAAGGTAGGATATAATTGGATCTAATGTAAAACATGTAGGTATTTAAGATTGGAACTCCCGTATGAAAAAAGTTACCACAATGGTCAAACAATAATATTTTTCAAAAAAAAAAACTGCCAATAATATGAATTGCAATAAATTCACTCATACATGGTAAAAGATCAATGCCTGTGTTAGGTTCCAATCCGCAATAAATCTCGTTTTATTATGCTTTTACCAAAGGATTTGCATCTCAGGGTTTTACCCAGCCTCTCTCTTTGAGGAAAACGACACCTTTGTGCTCAACGGATGGCATCAACTACATTATGTACTGTATTATGTAGGTCTCAGATTTCCAATGGTACTTAATAAACAGAAACTGATTACACAGATCATTGCAATTTAAACCTTCTCGTATTCACATTGTGTTTATTATTGATTTGCACAAGCTGCTGTTTTGCCCACGTTATCAAGTTTCTGTTACGTCATTTTTACTCGACTTTTTTGTTTTGACTAAATACCTAAATATAAATAAATAAAATGCTGGACAATCCACACAGCATCATCTAGCCCCAAGCTAAACAGAGCTTGTGTGGGTACTAGATGACTGATATCCATAATACAATACATTACATAGATATTTTTTTTTATTATAAATATAAATAGCTAGAATACAATTACAAATATTTTAAGTTGAAATACCAAATTTTACCAGTACCTAGAATACAATTACAAATATTTTAAGTTGAAATACCAAATTTTACCAGTACCTAGAATACAATTACAAATATTTTAAGTTGAAATACCAAATTTTACCAGTACCTAGAATACAATTACAAATATTTTAAGTTGAAATACCAAATTTTACCAGTACCTTGAATACAATTACAAATATTTTAAGTTGAAATACCAAATTTTACCAGTACCTAGAATACAATTACAAATATTTTAAGTTGAAATACCAAATTTTACCAGTACCTAGAATACAATTACAAATATTTTAAGTTGAAATACCAAATTTTACCAGTACCTAGAATACAATTACAAATATTTTAAGTTGAAATACCAAATTTTACCAGTACCTAGAATACAATTACAAATATTTTAAGTTGAAATACCAAATTTTACCAGTACCTAGAATACAATTACAAATATTTTAAGTTGAAATACCAAATTTTACCAGTACCTAGAATACAATTACAAATATTTTAAGCTGAAATTATCAAATTTTACCAGTTCTCGTCCGAAAATTCCAGTTTTCGACCCCTTTTACCTAATTTTCGACCACTTAACTGAGGGAAATCACTTGAAATATTATGCTAAAATAGTTTATTACTACTCGTGTTGTATTTCACCAGTACCTAGTCTTCAAAAGATAATACGCGTTAGGATAGTGGCCTTGAAAAATGCAACTAACTCAATGCTGACGCAGCGTAAGTCCGAAAACTCAATTTTTTTTTTTTGACGACCGATGTGACGCGGTGGGTGAAGGTCCGCCTGCGACGCAGGAGGTTGCGGGTTAGATTCCCGCCTCGGAACAATTGTGTGTACGATCTGCATATATATGTTTCGGGTGTTCTGGTCGTTTTCTATGTATAATAAAAAATATCTATCTATGTAATATATTGTATTATGTATATCAGTTATCTAGTACCCATAACACAAGCTCTGCTTACCTTGGGGCTAGATAATGCTGTGTGAATTGTCCAGTATTATTTATTATTATGTAGACAAAATAAGGCATCAGTAATCAAAACCTAACTATAACTACGTATTTACAAGTTATATCCCCGCTCAGTGGTATTACCTTGTAGGTATAAAACGACCAAGGTAAGAAACACTCTTTTCAAAATCAAATGAGGAAAATCGCATACAATAACATTGACACGTTTCATTCCAAATACCTCAATAAAAAATCCTGCCATTATAAAAATCTAGGTTTAAACCTTAGGTCTAAGCAAAAAATGCGTAAAAGACACGAAAAATTGTATGTGATGTTATAAAATAAAACTGTTTATAAACATTCTCACTGTTATTTTGCAATCCTCGCGCCGTCACAATGCACTACACTGATCACAATGCGCACGCGTCGCAAACTGAACCAACCAAGTTGTCGCTCAGGCCTGCAGCCACGTATTTAGAGCCAGGTAGTAAGTGCAGGATCCAGGTTCTTAAATTGGGCATAAACATCTTGATAATATTATTATATCGACGGCCGCTGGGGCAAACGTATTCTTGAGTGGAGATCACCACTCGGTAAACGTAGTGTAGGACGCCCTCCGACCAGGTGGGATGACGACCTGCGAAAGACTGCAGGTAGATGCTGGATGCGTCAAGCTGATAACAGGGCGCTGCTATGGCGCTCATTGGGGGAGGCCTATGCCTATTTCCTGCAGTGAACTATCATAGGCTGATGATGATGATGATTTGCTCGTTTAATTCATTACTTAATAGAAATAGTGAGGTAGATTTATTCAATACCAGTACAAGTAACCTTAGACGGTTACTTAGTGACCAATTCTTTAAAGTGTAAACTACATTATGTTATCTGTTTAAATTAGTTTTGTTTTTAATTATTTTTCTATACTTATGTCTATTTATTATCTTCATAAAGTCGTCAACCTACTTAGCTTCATAACTTAAAATTTGTAATTATCTATCAGCGGAAACTTTTAATTAGCCATCAGCAAACATGCACTGGGTTTTTCCAGACATGTTCTATATATGTAATGTACCTCATTTGTAAACCTAGCTGTAAGTTTCTCCAAAATTATGTAAAAAAATAGATTATTGATTACAGGATGTTTCTACCAGAACTTAGTATAATAAGAGGTTAAATTAATAAATGTTATCATTACATTTGTACAGAGATGTTACTAGGTTGATCCATCTATTAGTAAGTAATTAATAATTTCGTATTTACCCGAACTTTGTTTTTATCACGATCAATAGAATTTATGTATCATTCGAGAATGTTACATGATGCAATGTTGTCGACATAACAGTTTTTTAACTTTTGCGGTAGTCAACCCACAATTGTACCCTATATCTAATAAGTTATTGTTTCAAATAAAGATTTTTTTATTTTGTATTTGTGTAACAAATATCAAACCTTGTTGACAGTGCACGGGTAATTTACAATTCCATGAATTCATATAATATAAGTGGGGGTAAGTACTTTAAAACAAAAACAAAAAATTTCAGGTAGGTACATATAGGATATTTGATCTCCAACCCGCATGCCCAGCTTGAGCATTATAAATAGACATTACCCCTCCCCCATTAGATAAATCTAATAAAGCGCTTATCAGGCCTGCGTTTAGCATTCGACCAATAATAGGCTTTTTTAAGGTGAGGTATATTCTGTGCATTATACAGCCCAACGGCGTACGTCCTTATTACGGCCCTGTCTATCGAAAAGTACGCATCTCGACTCGGTTGGCTTGACAGGACCACTTGGGGTCATGCATGATGTGGGTTCGATTACTGTTCAGTTTAAATGTATTTGGGCATGTGGTTTTACACTGAAACGACAGAATGATTTAAAATACAATACAGTCTTTATTCTACACCAAATACAGATCGACAAAAATACATTACATGCGACAAGTACAATGGGCGGCCTTATCGCTCAGAAGCGATCTCTTCCAGGCAACCCTTCTTGGATGGAAATAATTATTTGAATTCAAGAAAGGCAGGGGGTGTTCCAAAAGATAAAGTTGGAATAAATATGAACATACCTAACTATTTTGTTAAATTAATAAGTTTTTTTACTTAGAATAACTACGCATTTTTTTTATTACTTTTTCATATTACGTTCTCAGAAAATACTTTAGACTTGATATAGAAGAATTCCTAAGGATCGTTTCATTGCTCCACTCGTAGCTAATAATGTAAATTTAGAAAACTATACCACTAATTCAATATACCTACCTATAATAAATACCAAATCATCTTTCTACCAAACTTCTACCTATAGATGTGTTTCTAGAAAGAACCTGTGTTTTCAATTTCTTCCATGGAAGAGCTGATTGTGACGAAAATAAAATATTGATCAGAATAGCAGACTAGCAGACGCCACCAGCCGGCCAAAGAATAAACAGGGGAAGATTCCTACAAAATATCAGTGAATAGGTACCGATTATTAGCTCTCTGTTGTCATTTTTAAGTCTATAGAAATTATTGGAGCTGATGGTGTTCCGAAATAAATAAATAAATAAAATTCGACCGGTAACTTGCACCAGCAGAGCTAATTCAGAAAATGACATTCGGAATTCAGATCATTCTCATCAGCCTATGATAGTCCATAGGACATAGGCCTCCCCCAATGAGCGCCATAGCGCCCTGTCTTCAGCTTGACGCATACAGCATCTACCTGCAGTATTTCGTAGGTCGTCATCCCACCGGGTCGGAGGGCGTCCTACACTACGTTTACCGAGTCGTGGTCTCCACTCAAGAGCACGTTTGCCCCAGCGGCCGTCGGTTCTTCGCAAGATATGGCCGGCCCACTGCCACTTCAGCTTGCTAATTCTTAGAGCTATGTCGATAACTTTGGTTTCTTCTTACACACTTACCTACACGTTTCCTCTTAGTTTCAGTTTATTATGTTCTGTGTAAGTCTTATAACAAATAAATTCATTCTATTCTATTCTTAATTTCTGAAGTTTCAGGGCCGCTTATTCCAATGAGCTTTTTTGAAGCTTCCTCTCTGAGGGAAAACGATTGGCACATAATGTCTCATCTGTGCCATCATCTTTGGCTCACCCCGTCTCATTCAACATCCAGCAGTCTATTGGAAAGTTACAAAGGTTTAGTTGTTATTTCAAGGTTTGCTAAAAGTTTACATTTAGTGGTGAAGTTATTCTAATAATAAAATTTTAGGTAAGTTTACAATTGTATACAATAATATTAAGATTATAAAAACGCGTTATAACACTGTTGATACCTGAATTACTTATTTTGAAGATTAGATTGCATGACAGAATGCAATATTTTGAGTAGCTGTCGGTTTTTTAAAAACTCTCAGAAGTAAAAAAATACTCCCTATTCTCCTACAATTGGTTATTCAATATTCACATTTTTAGATAGGACACAAACCATTGTGTGTGACCCTTTTTTCTGCTACTTTTTAGTTCCATACTTTGAGTTCTGATTCGCCATCGTCAAATAAAATATTGTTTTCCAGGTGGGATGACAATCTGCGAAAGATTGCAGGTAGATGCTGGATGCGTCAAGCTTAAGAAGACAGGGCGCTATGGCGCTCATTGGGGGAGGCCTATGTCAAGCAGCAGACTAATATAGGCTTATGATGATGAGAATTGTCCTAGATACATGAAGAAACATATTTTTGTCTCCTTGCTTATTTTAGATCAATTAAATTACAATAACATCAATCAATCATAAATACAATTATATATTGACGACCGATGTGGCGCGGTGGGCGAAGGTCCGCCTGCGACGCAGGAGGTTGCGGGTTCGATTCCCGCCTCGGAACAAATGTGTGCACGATCTGCAGATATTTGTTTCGGGTGTTCTGGTCGTTTTCTATGTATAATATATATGTAATGTATATCAGTTATCTAGTACCCATAACACAAGCTCAGCTTACCATGGGGCTACATAATGCTATACATAAAAAAAAAAAAAAAAAAAAATATTTACATTTAAGTAATTGATCTAAATACGTAAGTGTTTATCGTCGTACGTCGTATTACGTCATCATGTCGTAGTACCACAAAGTCCGTGTTTCATTACCCTTGCCAGGGGTTATTCGTGCACCACTGATATAAAACCCACCTTTTGAAAATCACAATCTAGTTTTCATAAGCTATCTAATGTAGCTAAAACTAAACTAAATTTTAATCCAAAATGAACCAATACTTGATTGCAATTTTAAGAATTTAGGATCCCCACACACACCACGTCTGAAAGGACTATTTAAATAATAATTAATTGGACTATTTAAATAATAAAAAATTACCAAAATAACTGAACTGAACTATCCAGATTTTCTATTATGTATCGTTCGTTCTTTGCATCTATTTACCGGGGGTTTTTATTTTTCTAGAAAAATGGGGCTACCCCAGCTGGAGTCATGCTGCTTTGTCTTCGACCTCAAGACTGGAAACATCATCATGGGCTGCTTGAACGCTGTGAGTGTTGCCAACATTTGGATTTTTTTCGCCTGACGCCTGATTATTTTGTAATAGTATTCATGTTTGTGCATTGCGACTTGATTCCATAGTCACAGGACGTTTACCAGCAATGAACGGTTATAATTGGCGTTCTCTAGTTGAAGTCTTATAAACTACTTACTCTAGACGTCTAGACTTATGTCTAGAGTAGTTTACTTTTTTGAGTATTATTTTGGAGGTATTGTGGTAAGTTATCTATAAGGGTGAAGTAAGAATAAATATACTTAGGTACATTTATACGTAATATTCTACATGTACACCAAATAAATGTACGAATTTACTAAATGAATAACAAATCTTTTATAAGATTATTTGTAAGCAGAGCTTGTGTTATGGGTACTAGATAACTGACGATGATGACGATGAACGACCGATGTGGCGCGGTGGGCGAAGGTCTGCCTGCGACGCAGAAGGTTGCGGGTTCGATTCCCGCCTCGGAACAATTGTGTGTACGATATGCAGATATTTGTACCGGGTGTTCTGGTCGTTTTCTATGTATAATAAAAAATATCTATCTATGTAATGTATTGTATTATGTATATCAGTTATCTAGTACCCATAACACAAGCTCTGCTTACCATGGGGCTAGGTAATGCTGTGTGAATTGTCCAGCATTATTTATTATTATTATTTATTATACCTACTTACGCGATCTGACTGAACACATAATAATTATTAGCACTAATACAACGACGAGTGGAGTCATCCCGAAATAAAAACTGGGAAAAATAGATAAATAAACGCGATAAATACCCGTTGTATTATTGCTTATAATAATTATTTCAGTTATGTAGTACCCATAACACAAGCTCTGCTTAGCTTCGGACTGGATGGTGCGGTGCGAATTGTCCAGCATTATTAATTTATTCAAATCCCTTCCAGGTGCTCTCGTTCACCCTCCTCGTGATGATGATAGTGGAAGCTGTCACGGTGGACGTGGAAGAGACGCAGTTCAAAGAGCTGGATGACATAGAGATGAAGGCAGGCCTGACTGGGCTGTTCGCGATGAGCATTATACTGCTTTTTATGTTCCTGGCCAAGTTTTGCTTCGATCTTGCGTTCATCTATGGTGTTGTTTCAGTAAGAATCATTATCCATACTGTTTCAATATTATCCATACTGTTTCAATATTATCCATACTGTTTCAATAGTATCCATACTGTTTCAATATTATCTATACTTTTTCAATATTATCCATAGTATTTCAATATTATCCATCTATTTATGATCCCTGAGAGTAACGATGGATCACAAGTTGATTTCACCCATTATCCCTGCGCCAGAATGGAAAAGTATTTGGTATCTCGAACAGACCTATAGAGTGGAAAAAAATCAATGGGCTGATGGGGGCCTTTTAAATCCTTAACACTTTGAGTGCTGAAAACGCACGGTATGAGTTTTCTACAAGTGACTAATATGCGTAAATCCACACTAGCGCAGCGGCTGAGAAAATACAGATCTTTGTGACTCAGCAGAGCTGTAATATTTTTCGAACGAAACGCATGTGCGGCGCAACACAACCGCTGTGTAGAGCGGCAGCACGAATTTTTTAGGTAAAAAAAAGATCACAGTCGTCGAAAAAAAACCGCAGTCAAAGTGTTAAAGATAGAATATTTTACTTAAAGGAAGGATTCCTTTTAAAAAAAATGGCATTTAGTGATTTTCTAAAATTACTTACCTCACCCGGAAATCGAACCAGCTAAAAATTCTATAAATTCAACAATTTCAACAAGTAAAAAGGTTTATCCTACATAGTTTGGGGATCAATGGTAATAATTTTTCCCAATAATCGTGTATCATTTGTTAATTTTCAATAATCGTTATTATAAATTACTAACACATGGTTTTTTCCAGGAGCGAGCTGGCATCATTAAGTCATACTTCATAATGTGGAGTGTCTTCTTCATCCTCTCTCTTTCTATCTTCTTCCTCAATATCTTCAACTTTGACCCGTCCACCGTGTGTACGGAACTATTTTATATTGGTAAGTAGAAATACTATCGACCTAGGTAATTACTAATGGGTAAAATTATCTAGTGGTCTAATTCGGACGAAGCAATTTATTGAGTGGCAATTGGCCCCTGGTAAATCGCAGCAAATCATCATCATCATCATCAGCCTATATCAGTCCACTGCTGGACACAAGCCTCCCCCAATGAGCGCCATAGCGCCCTGTCTTCAGCTTGCCGCATCCAGCATCTACCTGCAGTCTTTCGCAGGTCGTCATCCCACCTGGTCGGAGGGCGTCCTACACTACGTTTACCTACACTACGTTTGTTTAAATCGCAGCAAATGACGGCTGTTAATTTAAATAAAATAAATAAATAAATAATGCTGGACAATTCACACAGCATTATCTAGCCCCATGGTAAGCAGAGCTTTTGATAGATATTTTTTTTTATTATACATAGAAAGCGCTGGCGAGACGACCTGAACGCCTTCCTCGGAGATTAGTGGGAGATCGCACGTAACCGCACTGAGTGGAAAGATTTGGGGGAGGCCATTGCCCAGCAGTGGGACGGAACAGGCTAAATAAAAAATATAAAAAAAACATAGAAAACGACCAGAACACCCGGATCTGCAGATCGTACACACAATTGTCCCGGGGCGGGAATCGAACCCGCGACCTCCTGCGTCGCAGGCGGACCTTCGCCCACCGCGCCACAGAGGTCGTCTTATTTACGTCAGACAAGCTCACAAATTGAGAGGGATAAATAAAATTCTTTACTCAAAATAATAATCAATACTTACCTACTTACCTAGGTCAAAATTAAGTTAGTGAAACAAAATAATAATAAAAAAGTAGAAACATTTATTGAGTGTTAAGTACTTAATTAAGGAACCTAATTATAGTAACCTTGATGAACCTAAGTAAAACGAAAACTAAAAAATATATAACTAGAAAAATACCTACACATAATAACTAAGAAGGCATAATGTTTTTAATCTATTTTCAGCATTAAACGTGTACATGATTCTCCTGAGCCACAGTTTCTACAAACAGCTGAATATGCGCGAAGAAGTTTAATTATTATTATATCTAGATCAAGTTTGTGTCATACATTAATTAATATTTATTTATGATCTAAATGAACTCAATATGAATTCATAGATTTATTTGTACAAGACGAGTGAAGGATGTGTGCAATTTTTTTGATTTAGCGAACCTAACATGTTGCTATTTATTTAGACGCTTTATTGTTTAAGTAAACAAGGGAACTGTAATAGAAAACAATCAAAAGTAATCCTAATTATAAGAAAGTCAAACAAAATTAAATTATTTTTCGGTACAATGCACAGCCTAAACCGAAATTTTAAGGGCAGATTCTTTTAACTACACAACCTCCTGCTAAGAAGGGACTTTTCACAATTTTACCCCTACAGGGGTTAAAAGTGGCTTTTAAATTTTGCTACAGTATAGTTTTGTTCAGTATTGAAATGGCTGCCATTTTTGATCGCGTGATGTTTTTGGCTTGAAATTTTCTCTATGTTGCCAAAATAAAATCAAATCAAACGTGTTTTAGATCTTTCTATAAAAATCTCTTAGGTCAAACATTCTGCGATCGGCTAAGCCCGTGTTATTCTTAAATAATTATTTGTTGTAATTACTTAGTTGTATCTATTTGTATCACATACTATATTAAGGGCTGACTTAATTCTTTTACATCAAATGTATTATTAATATGCAATTTTTAATATCTTACGTTGGTATCAAAAATTGTAGATACGAACGTAATTATTTTATTAATTGTTAAAAAACTAGCAAATATATAGACCGTTGCATGTTTTTGTTAACTGTAAAATCATAACCATACACACCTTTGACCCTGATTGGTGTATACACCCACCTACCAATCAGGGGTGAGCTTCACAATCTATAGATTGTGAAGTTTTTATGTTAAGTTAACGATGTAGTTAGTCATTGATAGTAAAATGTAACGAGTTAGATAGCTAGCTAGTTAATTATATAAACTTAAAATTATTGATGTTTATTCAATGTACATTTACTTTGTTATCTAAATTAAATCGTATTATGAATGATATATTGATAAAAATTATAACAAACAATTAAGAATATCAATTAATGTGTTTTTGTATGCAATTAAAAAGTTCAATTTATAATGTGTTAAGTTGTGGTTGATGGTTCTAAGAATAAATGTTTTAAACACTTGTCTTTTTAATATTTTATACGACTTACAAATATCATTATAGGTACTTATAATTGTTTACCATGACCTACTGAGTTTCTAGTTTATATGGAGTTCTACTGGTATTTGAAAACCAGGAAGTTTCAGACGTAAGTATATATTTATTAAACAATCCAAGATGCTTAAACTGAACGAATTTCTGTCGTCATGACACTCCGTAGGAAAGCTCCATTCGTACTCGTAGATTCAGAATGATTGAGGTGGGACGACGACCTGCGAAAGACTGCAGGTAGATGCTGGATGCGTCAAGCTGAAGACAGGGCGCTATGGCGCTCATTGGGGGAGGCCTATGTCCAGCAATGGACTAAATTAGGTTGATGATATTCAGAATGCAGTCAACTTGCGATCTCAAAGATAGATTTGTGATCGCAGCAGTCAATGAAATTAGTGTGAGGAGTTGTATACGAAAGAGTCATATAGACCAGCTGAAAGCACCGAGGAAAAAGAAACAACCAAATTAGAAATTCTTAGAAACCTCGCGGGTTTGACACCAGCTTGTTGGACGAATCGACAGAATGTATTGTTTCAATACTATTTCAATTCTTTGCCTTCTTAATAATTTCTTTCTTATTCTTCTTCATCGACCAAGATCAAAGTGCTCTCTGTCCCTTGTCGTTCGTAGAATCCACGACGAATCTGCATTACGTCGTACGCCGTATGCACCATCACAATGGAATATATATGGACAACTGAAATAATAAAAAACAAAATAATCAATACAATACAATACGAAAATACTTTATTGTACACCAGATACAGATCATTACAAAATACATTACATGCGACAAGTACAATGGGCGGCCTTATCGCTTAGAAGCGATCTCTTCCAGGCAAGCTTTGAATGGAAAGAATTACCTGTGTGAATAATCAAAAATAATTCCGGCTCGCATAATCGTGCATAGTATAAAACAAAGTCGCTTCCCGCTGTCTGTCTGACCCTATGTATGCTTAGATCTTTAAAGCTACGCAACGGACTTTGGTGTGGTTTTTTTTAATAAAATGAATCAAGAGGATGGTATATTTGTATTTTGTATTTATTTATTTTTAAAGAATATACATGATTTCTTATATTTAACACTCTTTAAACCCGTAGGGGTTTGACCCGAATGTTACATTCCTCGGGTTTCGTACATAATTATGTAACTTTGTATGTAGGTACAAGTGAAATAGTTTTCATAATCGTGTGCCATACCCACCTTTAGATCATAATATGACACAAATGTAAGTATGGTACTCTGTCACATTACTCATTAATTATACAAAAGTACCTACGCGTTTTTCTGAGTTATACAGTAAATGTATATAATACATGCATTTGCACCCAAATACATGTATTATAGTAACCTTGCGAAGCCGGGGCGGGTCGCTAGTAAAATATATAGTATTTTTACATAGTACACTAGTAGTTAAGGGTACTAGATGATTAGGTATTCAATAATCTTCTGTCTAATATAAAAAGTTACTTACTTGAAAATAGAAAGAGGATCAGAGCAATGCCCCAACAGGATCCAAGAAGAAGCAGTAGCGCTCCTAGCTGGAACCCAATGGTCAAGAGAGTGCTGAACGTGAAGTAACTCAGCACGAGGCTGGGTATGCCCTGGAAGTAACAGAAATTACGGGTTTTAAAAAGTTTTAAATTATATTGTATTATATCTAAAGGATCCCGCGAAGAACCGACAACCGCTGAGGCAAACGTGTTATTGAGTGGATACCACGACTCGGTAAACGTAGTGCAGGACGCTCTCCGACCAGGTGGGGTGACGACCTGCGAAAGACTGCAGGTAGATGCTGGATGCGTCAAGCTGAAGACTTCTGTAGCGCTCATTGGGGGAGGCCTATGTCCAGCAGTGGACTAATATAGGCTGATGATGAATATCTAAAGGACCTAGCAACTAATCATCACACTAACAATAGAAAAAGAAAATAAGATTAGCATAATATTTTCAAACCTTTGTGATACTTACTCAGAGAACTCACTAATAACACTCCTATATCACTAAGAAAACCATAAAGGTTTGTACCTTTGTGGTTTTCTTAGTGTTATTAATACAATTATTGTATTTGTTTTTTTTTTTATTCATTTGATACCTATAGGAGTGTTATTATTAGTGAGTTCTCTGAGTAAGTATCACAAAGGTTTGATATAATAAACTAGTTTCTGCACGAAAATCAAAAGAGAATGAGCTTCTATGGTGTAGCGGTGTTTCGCACCAAATTGGGCAAAGCCGACAAAAAAGAAAAGGGAGAAAACCTACCTGTAGGTATTATGTGCTCTGTTATTCTGTTTTATTAACCTGTGAGGGATTCTTACTTGAAATAGCTTTCATCCCTCAAGGATATTGATAATGACACTATTGCACCTACCTGTAGGTATTATGTGCTCTGTTATTCTGCTTAATTAACCTGTGAGGGATTCTTACTTGAAATAGCTTTCATCCCTCAAGGTTATTGATAATGACACTATTGCACCTACCTGTAGGTATTATGTGCTCTGTTATTCTTCTTAATTAACCTGTGAGGGATTCTTACTTGAAATAGCTTTCATCCCTCAAGGATATTGATAATGACACTATTGCATTAGATGTCCCTGCAAAAATGTGTAAGTTTTTTATATTAATACATTTATTAATTACCTTCCAAATTCCCAGGCTCAGCAGCACGGAAAATCCCATCCATAATAATCCTAGTACTATAATAGCCGGAAGCAGTGCTCTCAGCACGTTATCCGAGACGAAGGTGAGATATTTACAGTCAGGACAGTTGTGTATTTCCACCAGAATGACAAGAGATGTCGCCACCATTCCCGAGGATAGGACCTGAAATTTGAAATAAATAAATAATAAATAATGCTGGACAATTCACACAACATTATCTAGCCCCATGGTAAATCATTAAATTAAATCAAGAAATCATTAACATTAGTATAACATTAGTAGGTACTAGCGGACCGTTCCGGCTTTGCACGGGTGTTTGAATTTTAATGTAATTTTTTATACCTTGGGTTACATTATTGGAGTTTTAGTAAGGATCCTTAATTTTTGTTCTCCGCGGATAGTGTAGCTTTCCAACGGTGAAAGAATTTTTCAAATCGGTATAGTAGTTTCGGAGCCTATTCAATACAAACAAACAAACAAAAAATAAAACCTTTCCTCTTTATACATAATATTAGTAAAGATAAAACATAGTTGCTTCCCGCTGTGATAGTTTCTTACGGACGCTATATTTTAATTATTACAGACAGCTAGTCATTTTATTGGTAAAGTTTAAACTTTACCAATAAAATGACTAGCTGTCTGTCTGTCCCTATGTCCTATGCTTTAGATCTTTAAAACCACACAATGGTTTTGACTATATTTTATTTTACTATAATATAAATAAAAAATAATAAAGATCTAGGTTGTTATAAATAAATAAATAAATATAAATATTGCTGGACAATTCACACAGCATTATCTAGCCCCATGGTAAGCAGAGCTTGTGTTATGGGTACGAGATAACTGATATACATAATACAATACATTACATAGATAGATATTTTTTATTATACATAGAAAACGACCAGAACACCCGAAACAAATATCTGCAGATCGTCTACACATTTGTTCCGAGGCGGGATTCGAATCCGCAACCTCCTGCGTCGCAGGCGGACCTTCGCCCACCGCAGGCATGTTATGTAGGCAAGGACTGCAACAATTCGTCCAAATGAAGTTATTTTTGTAATTGGTGGGACCATAGTTTCATTTGTAATTAGGGAATCACGGTAAATCCTGGGTTTTTTTCCCGGCATTTTATTATTTATTTCATTAATGAACAAAATCCACAGCTCTTAAAAATAAATAAACTTATCTTATAAATATAACAGACAGCCAATAAAAGGATTTACATTATTATTCATAGAAAAAGTAAGTATTTTTTATGGATTAAAATATTCTGTAAAAACGGATCTGCTCTGTGAATATGCCCTAACGTTACGCAAAGCAAAATATTGATTCCTTATCGCTTATCGATATCCATATCAAAGGTAGACTTGAACACATGGCTGTAGTCAGCATAAAGAGAACTGAATCGGGATTTCCCCGATTATGGTGACGCAACAAATAGAAGTTCTAACCTACTAATATAATCCTACGAGTGTCTGCCCGCGGCTTCGTTGTTTCCATGGAAACGTTTTAAGGTTATTTCTATCCCATGGGAACTGATTTATGGGATAAAAGTAGCCTATGTTTTATTCCGGGCCGGGAACTACCTGTTTCAGCCCAATCCGTTCAGTAATTTTTGTGTGAAAGAGTAACAAACATCCATATAGGTAGAATAGAAAAATCATTTATTTGGACACAGGTATAAAATACAGGAATAGAATAAATACGTAAACGGAAAACAAAGGAGTTTATCATGGGGGTAAGTGACACAAAAGGGTGATACTAAAAAATTAAGACTACCTCCATGACCCTGCGCCGAAATAGGGGCGTGTGCATTTCATATTCAGCGCTGTTTTTCAGTCAAAGACTTTATACTAATTGAAGTTACGGACGACAAACTAGTACCTATATACCTACAAACTTTCGCATTTATATAATACTAACTGTTCCCAGCGGTTTTACCGGCGTTAAACTCGAATTTCACTTTAATAGGTGATTTTTTTACACCTTTTGGGTTACATTTGAAGTTTTAGGAAGAACTTCGTGTTTTTTTTGAAATACTTAGTTAGTTTTTGGTAGTATAGGAGACAAACATAAATATGAAAAACCTCTGTGACGCGAGCCCTAGGAGTGGGCACAAAAACGGTCCCGGTTTTTTAGTTTTAACCAATGATGTTATATATACGTAGATACGTTGTATCGAGGTCTGCCTAACAAGACGAAAATCAGGTACGTGCCTGAATTGAACTCAGTCCGTCTTGCTCCTGGCCGCGACGCGGACGTACGTTGAAGCGGGATTTTGGAGTATGAAAAATATTAAAATGCCATGTTGCGCGTTTAGAAAGTGCAATACTTACTATGGGACGGTTGTGAAAAGCAAGAAGGATGTGTCTTTTTATGTCTTCTATTTGTTTTGTACTGTTTAAAATGGAAAATCATAAAATAAATTTAATTTTACTCAAAAATCACTGCCGCGCTGTTGCCGCTTTGCCACCAACACGAACGAGACAAGCAATGCGTTACGTTTATGAGTGACAGAGATAATGTCATGCGGCGTTGTATGTTCGAACGTCGACGCTAGGTATGTAGCTATAGTAAAATATCGCAATGTTTTTATTTCTTTACAATGAGTATGACGTCTCTATATGTAAAATCTCTTTGGTTTTAACGTACCTTCTACTCGTAACCTATTTGTTAGGACATGGTAAGCAAATGATTAGGTTTAACAGGAAATTGCCACAATAATATTTATATCAAAAGTGTTAGGTATTAATAACGTGGCAATTCCTGTACATATGCGTAAGCATTCATTTAGTATATTATATATTTTAGGTATAATATGACGTGTTAGTGCGCGCTAATAGTCTGGTAGTTTTCGATGTATAAAATAATGTATATATTTATAAATGTTTCTAGGTAGGTATGAAACAATTATTATTTTAATTAAAAAGGACTGGGAAAAGTTATTTTTTTAATTTTTTAAAAGTTCTGTGAGTAAACTTCTATTCCTTGGAAAAAATATTTTATATCGATTTCGAAAAGAGGAGGAGGTTCTATGTTTGGCTGCATGTATGTTTTTTTTAATGTTCGTCGATTTAGCTGTGAATTAAGGACCAACTTTGAAAATCCTTTGCTATTGTATAGGGAATGATCCCGAGGTGTACAGATTTTATTACCGAGGGATTAGTATTAGTTCCGCATAACTTAAAAACAGTGTCCGTTTGTAGTTGTTTTTCATAACAATCTTATTATTATTATTATTTTTCACAGAATCCTACTAATATTATACACGCGAAAGTTTGTGAGGATTTATGTAAGTTTGTTGCTCTTTCACGACTTCACAATAATATAGCTTACATATCAGAATAACACATAGGCTACATTTCATAGAGATGTTATTGAATATTATCCAAAATATCTATCACCACGCGGGTGAAAACGCGGGGCGCAGCTAGTTCTTAATAATAGTGCCTTATTCTTTAGTCTCTCCCTAGCCAGACTGTATGAGAATAGTCATCAGGTCTAAATCCTCCTTCTAAAGTGACTTATAATTTATGAATGTTAATTTTTTGTTTATTTTTAAGTTGTGTGTCATTATTTTATATGGATTTAATGATGATCTGATATAAACGAATAATAAATTCAATTTCCAAAAAAAAAACTCTCAATCGAGCCGATGATGGATCATGCTTTGTCGTAAAATACTTTATTATTAATTTTTGTATTATTTAAATAAGATAGATCATGTCAATATATTTATGAAAACGTGTTGTACACTCATAAAAACATCAATCGTTTCACTAAAAAAAGCGATATACATAATGTAAATACTAGAAATAAGAATAAACTCGCTGTTCCCACAACTAGACTACATAAGATAACTGTATCTTTTAAAGGGCAATGTAGGTATACGCTTCTACAACAAAACTCCAAGTGAGTTGCAAAAAATATCAATTTTGTGAAACATATTCTTTGTAAAAAGGCTTATTACAAAATATCAGATTATCTACTAGAAGATAAAAAAGCTTGGAACGAGTTTTGCTCCAACTCAAAATCTAACAACTCACAAATAACCAAATCAAAAGTACTAGACACATAAGTTATGAACATACTAGTGGTTTCTTCTCACTTCTTCCACTGGTGGACAAAAAATTGAAGTGAACATCAAAATAATGTTATTATATAATAATGAATAGCATAAAATATGACCTGTCTAAGTGCTTATTTGTAAGCCTAAAGAAATAAACTTTCATTTCATTTCAGATATACAATACTTTCATTGCACACTTTAAAATAAAACAAAAAAGACAAAAACATACAAAATTTGTGATAATTTGGCGGTTTTATCACTAGAGAACGATCTCTACCAGACAACCGTGGATGGATAGGATCGTTGGATCGAATGGGGATCTGTGTGCACTATTATGTAGCAAATATAAATAAAAAGCGATGCTTACAAATGTAATAAATCCTAAAATCAAACAGCCCTTCTCCAACGAGAAACAGAAGCAAAACTTGTTGTCGTAACACATCTTAACCAATAAACCAACACTTATTATAACGGGATCACAACACAAACTGAAATGCGTCCATGAGGACCACTGTAAGCATTCTGTAAGCTTTACTTACGCCTTTACCCTACCTAGCAAAGGACGTAGGTACCTTTGATACACAGGGCTGTCACAAAATCCATACTAGTAACCATTAATAAAGTAAGGTGATTTTGGTGATTTTATTTATTCTTCTTGCACGATAAAATATACATAAAACATTATTCTAGAAAATTAAAACAAAGGCGAACTTAGCCCTAAAAAGAGTTCTTTTACATTCTAGTTTTGTTCCTTGTATTAGGCCACCTTGCGCACCACGGTCCACGGAAGACCAGCGCTATGGTACGTTCTGCTCTACCATAGCACATGCTGAGTGGAGATGGAGACCGATCTAAGTTTAATACATAAGAGTCTCTGTTCTGACAAAATAAAAATCTTTTTCTTTTTAAATATTTGTTGATGTTACTTTTTTTACTTACTTCCAGCAAACCTTATTGGGAGAGAGATACAAAGTGAAGAGAGAAGTGGGTGCATAAATAATTAAAAATAGACAAAATATTAAATTTTAACTAATTATTCAATTTGTCGACCCATTTCTCTACCCTTGGTGATATGTCGTGAGATTTCGTTCGACCCTCTCCCCCTTCTTTAATCTCGGTTGTTGTCCTCAAATTCCTTTATATTATTTACATTACTTTTAAGTTTTGTGGGACAAATAGTAATACATCGGAAATAAAATGTATTTAAGAATTCCAGGGAGGATCCTCCCTGGGATTCTTTACACAAAGTAAAGAGAAGTTGAAAGAAGACTCAAAATCGCTTCAAAATTACCTAAGAAATTGGTGAACTATATTATAAGTTGACGACCTCTGTGGCGCGGTGGGCGAAGGTCCTCGGGGCGATTGTGAGTACGATCTGCAGATATTTGTTCTGGTCGTTTTCTATGTATAATAAAAATATTTCTA
Source organism: Eupithecia abbreviata (assembly GCA_943735965.1). NCBI lineage: Eukaryota > Metazoa > Arthropoda > Insecta > Lepidoptera > Geometridae > Eupithecia > Eupithecia abbreviata. Next base: position 11,102,647 of record OX030987.1, on the reverse strand, counting down.
TTTATTTTATTCTACACATAACACAAGCTCTGCTTACCTTGAGGCTAGATAATGCTTTGTGAATTGTCTAGCAATTTTTTTAGTTGTTGTCAATGATGTATCAAAAATTCTAAGTTACCTAAGAAGAAGGATTTATACCTACCGTTAGTATAATATTTTTCATAGCGTAATATTTGTATATGGAAGGATTTTGGGAGGGACCTTTGCCGTGCACTCTGCTAAAAATAAATCAACAAAAAAATATTCCCTGCAAAAAAAAAAACTATATCAGGTAGAATCACCTCTCCCCTGGGAAATGTTTCATGGGGAGAGTGATTTAATTTAATTTAGTATTTAATTTAATTTTAATTTCTAGTATTAGATTTAACTAACCCTCGTAATAACTTAATATGTTTATTTTACTAATAAAATATGGGTGTCACAGTAATCTGAAATAAAATAATTTTATTTTTATTTCAAAACTACGTGCGTCGTATTATTTTGACAGCCCTAATATATTTCTGGGTCTCTTTCCTCTTGAAACGAACCTACCTATAAATAATCAGGCGTTATTATAACAGGCGCGTATCTACCTACATAGCTAGGTACCGTACCTACAGCCATATAGAATATAACTTTATAGTGTACAATACAGTTTCAGATATCAATGAGTAAACAATACTGAAAGCGTCAACTTGCTAGTCAGGGTCGGATCGAGGACGCTTTAGGGGTCTTTCTAAAACGGCAATTCAACTGAGATTACGGATTTCATCATCATATTCATTAGTCCACTGCTGGACATAGGCCTCCCCCAATGAGCGCCATAGGGCCATGTCTTCGGCTTTATTTATTTTTTATGCGATTATTTATTTATTTATATTATAATAGTTATTTCCTACATTTTATTTTGTTTGTTTGCATTTTATTTTGATTTAGAAGTAACCAATCATATACGTTATACCTACTTCAGTTAATGAATAATAATAACATTTTCAGTGTAGTAAGTCTGACAGTAAGTTTTAAACAGCGTGATTTTTGCCTTTTCAGAGCATTTATAAAACTTATTGTATTTGTCCCGCAAAACTTAATTATGAGAAGTGAAGTCAGTTTTATGTTTTGCAAAACAATAAAATTATTTAATCTAGTCTTCGTTCCCTTAGAGCTCGTTAGCTTGTCAGCGCCGAAACAAAATCGTTTTCCAACAAGTGTGAATTGTTTATTGTTTATTTATTTCCACCGTAGGTACACATGTTACACTTGATGTCGTTAAGTTATATTAGCTTTAAAATTATATAACAATTTTATACACATTAATTTTGACAAAGGAAACACCATAAGGGCATACATTTCATTAAAGAAAAATCAGACAGACATGCCTTCTTTAAAAATTAAATAATTCATAGAAATTTATCACAGTAAAATAAATAAAAATTAGTTAAATTGAATACAAAAATAAAAGAAATAGCTTCATATAAAATGTTCTGCCACTTAATCATCCTATTAAAATCCGGACCCGACAGACGACAAGTGGGAACGAGCTCTTACTCCGCCCCTGGTCCGGTCGTGCGGTTTTTATACAACTCAGCGTTTGGTAAGCTACTCATAAAGTATGGGTAAACAAATGAAAGGGCTATGGTATTCGTTTCTTAGAAATATGTTGTTTAAAATTTTATTATGGAAGTAGTCGTCATCAGAAGGTTAAGATTTGATAACCTTCGGTTGAATAAGCTCTTCAGTCAGCGATTTAAGCTATGGCAATTTTAAGTGGGGTCTTATGAACTCTCCTAATTATAGTAGGGACATTTCAGATAACTTGCGAGTATGAGTTTTAGATGGCTTCATTTAGGGATAGGTTGTTTTTTTTTTTGTTTAGGACTCTCAACAAAAAATCATTTCGTGCGAAATAATATAGTGGTTATATATCTCGTTTTTTTAAGAGTGCTACAGCATTAACAAATTATGGGTTGACTAATTTATTGACGGGCAAAAGTTGATTTTTTTTTAAATGTTCCTTTTTTGAAGTGTTGTAGGTATCTCGATCTATTAGACGTAAAGAACTCAATTTAGGGATAGTTAGATTTTGAAATATTTTATTTAGGACTCCAACAAAAAATCACTTCATGCGAAAAAATAGAATAGAGTGGTCTTATATCTAGTTTTTTAACGAGTGTTGCAGCATTAACAAACTATGGGTCGACTAATTTAATTGATAGGCAAAAGTTCCATTTTTTTTATTTACCTTTTTTGAAGTGTTGTATCTCGAGATATATTAGACGTAAAGTACCTACTTATGTTGCGCTCAAATTGACATTAATTTTGTGACTACTTTGCTGTAAACGCATTTTTTAGAAGTTGCGAGACTAAAAATTTTGAAACTTTCATTAACACTAAAGTAATTTAAAACGGGATATTTATCATGATTTGAAAACTAGTATTGGAAAACTCAAAAATCAATTAGTTGTAAGCGAAAACCTGAAAAAAATCTAGGTTTTTCGAGCACCACGAAATCTTTTCCACTATTACTATATTGGCATCTATCCTAATCCTAGCATACGAGAAAATCAGAACCGTGCATTTTTTGCGACCTAAGGCGATTTTTGTGTCTGTTACTTGCTTATGATTGTTTTTATTTATTTATTTACTTTATTTATTGGCACACAAAACAGAAAAAACAAACGAACAATCTTGACAAATCAGTCAAAATTATAACTAGGGTTCTTATATGTCGGGACAAGATTGAGTTCCTAAACGTGCATGCACAACATGATTTAATAAAAGAAGTTAAAACATTATACTAATACAAATAAATAATGAATAATAACAAAGTTCATGCATTATAAAATTAAGAAGTTAGACTTACAGATAAAAAAATGCCTAAGAACTTGAAAATAATTTATGTCAGGTAGGTCCTGTGTAGTGTATTTATTTTTTATTATTGTTATTTGATAATAATAATAATACAACCCTATACTTTCTTGTGTTATATAATTGCAATTTTATATGTTTTAAGTATTATTTATTATACTTGTATGTAGGTATATATATATATATATCAATCAATCTGTTATGTACCTTCACTATGTTGAATTGAAACACATTACAACTATAATTCCCGGAAGTGCCCACCTCCGGGAATTATAGTTGTAATGTGCGACCTGCGACACAGTGTTTTACTTCTGCAGGTCGCATCGCTTCATATTTTTGTTCTAGCACCTAAGTATGTTTCAAGACTTTTTACTTTTTTTTACTTTACTATTTTTCAATTTGTATTTTACTTGTGTAAATTCTTTTTTGGGCCAGTCTATTTTAATTATGTGATTTTATTTGATTCCCTTTCTTTGTATTAATTCTGTTTATTTTTAGTACTAAGTATTTTCTTTGTCTGTCTTTTTGTGATTATTATTTTCTTTATTTTTATAATTTGCATAATGTAACGACTTAGTTTTAAATGGCTGTAATGTTACATAAGTACATACTTATATAATTTTTATAATAAACAATAAACAATTTTTATTTTTGTTTTGAAACTCATCACACCTGTTTGGATGTTTAATAGACCCTATAGTACAAACAAAAGTCAATATACATACTATACTATAGAGATATTATATGTATAAAAACAAGATATTTCAACATAATTTTTTATTCCACAAAGAGTTCAAACTAGTCTCATGCATAGGTACTGGTTCTTTTCAATAACGAAGTAAAAAATATGAATGTTATTTTCAATTTATTTTGATTAAATAGTGTGTCATCATTATAGCGCAGATTAGCGCATAGCATTCTCTACTTTACTCGACTTTAACGCCTTAAAGTCGAGTAAAGTAGAGAATGCTGACGCTGAAGTGGCAGTGGGCCGGCCATATCTCGGAAAGAACCGACGGCTGCTGGGGCAAACGTGTTCTCGAGTGGAGACCACGACTCGGTAAACGTAGTGTAGGACACCCTCCGACCAGGTGGGATGACGACCTGCGAAAGACTGCAGGTAGATGCTGGATGCGGCAAGCTGAAGTCAGGGTGCTATGGCGCTCATTGGGGGAGGCCTATGTCCAGCAGTGGACTGCTATAGGCTGATGATGATGATGAAAGTAGAGAATTGATAAAAGTGTGCAATAAAGTAAATCAAGTACAACAACATTTTACATTTGTGGTAAGTTTTGATTGTTTTATTTTCTCGCAATCGAACTGAAAAGTAGAGTTTTCACTAGGCCCAAACCCGCCCATTACGAGTATAACTCGATCTTGTCGTCCTCTCTCGCGCCTCGCTACGCTCTAGAATTTAACAACCTCGTACTTATTGGGGTAGTTTAGTCCCTTGTTAAAAATAAACTATTACTCAATGATGTTTTACAGAGCTTGTCAAAAACAAGAAATTGTTTACAAGAAAATATTATAAGAACATTGAAATATTAGAAAACTGATATGTGAAATCATTATCAAAACAGGCTTCAAAAATTCTAAAAAATCAAGAACATTTCTAAAAAAGTAAAAAAAAGTCATACAATACAGTACAAATAGGCTATATTGCACATCAAACACAGAAAAAAACAGTAAAGAACAACCAAAGATGCACAATGGGCGGTCTTATCGCTAAGAGCGATTCCTTCCAGGCAACCTTTGGATGGACACGTAGATATAGTATAGGTATAGACGGTGGCAATACAATGTCATACGATTGCAAACATTTTGTTACATGTTTACAATAAAGCTATCACAATTTAACAACATATTATTATTTACAAGTAAAAATCATTTGAAAAACCTTGCAGTCGACGACACACTATCTTATCTTAAACTAGGTAAGCACATACAATACAAATTCCTTTGCCCTTACCGACAGGCAACATTTCCAAGAGTGCTTACAGGACTAAAGGAAATAATATTTGATTTGACTTTCATACAGAGCAAATGCATAAAGTAAAGTAAAGTAAAAAGTCTTTATTTTGAAACTTACTTAGGTGCTAGAACAAAAATATGAAGCGATGCGACCTGCAGAAGTAAAATACTGTGTCGCAGGACGCAACGCCCACCTCCGGGATTAGGGTTATAATGTGTTTCAATTCAACAGAGTGAAGGTACATAACAGATTTATATATTTAAACATACAAGTTAACATTAAGTTAATATAAGAAAAGTTTTAAAGGTATAGCAAAATAAAATAAAAAAGGAAATTACGGAATGACTTAGGGAAAATTTATAAGAAAATTAAGACTGTAACTCTGTGTGCGTGTGTGTTTGGGGTCTGTGCATTTGGAGCTCCTGAGGACACCGGTCTCTTAAGAGTCCGGGCAACAGGAGCTATCAGGATGGATGGTGTTTGTATGTGTGTGTGTTTGTGTGGTTGGCGCATAGGCTCTCGCTTTGGAGTCGAGACCATAATTTCAGCATTTTAAAATGGAAATGGGCAGGGCATATTCAAAGATTAAAACCAAACAGATGGCCATATATAGTCACAAACTGGATACCACTTGACCAAAAAAGGAAAAAAGGGAGACCATTCAAAAGATGGAATGATGACATCACACGAGTAGCTGGAAAAATATGGCCACAAAAAGCCAGAGACAGAAACCTCTGGAGATCCTTGGAGGAGGCATACACCGCCGAAGGCGGTCCATATCAGGACATGACATAGCAAAAATCTGACATAATTAATTCAAAATTAAATTAAATTCTAAAATTATAATGTACCTACACGACTATTAATTATTTCTTTTACTATTTCTATTGTTTTAAAATTGTACATACTAATAACTATTGGGATATGGAATAAAGCTGTTTTTATTTATTTTATAAAGTGAATATAGAACTAAATATTCCATGAATATTTCAAGCGTCTACCCGTTGCTGTGATCTATATCGAGCAAAAGCAAAAAAATCACGTTTGTTGTATGGGAAATGGAAGCTCCCTTAAATGTTTATTTTATTCTGTTTTTTTTATTATTTGTTGTTATAGCAGCGACAGAAATAGATCATCTGTGAAAATTTCAACTGTCTAAGTTCACCAGTTCATGAGATACTGCCTGGTAACAGACGGACATTATTACTAACTTTACTAAAACTCCGTCTATCTGGACCGCAAAGGGTAAAATGGTCCCATTTTACCATTTGCGTACGGATCCCTAAAAATACTAGTAGCTACTTAAGTCCTACTACAGTAGGTATCTACCTAGTACCTAGTCGCTATAAGTCTGAGCACCTGCCATAGGTAAGTACCTAGGTACTTTTTACAATACGCTCACAATATCTATGTACAAAAAGACTCAAAGAAGCAACAAGAATCCATATCTACCTACTAACAGCGCAATAATAATTGGTTGTTGGTCCGGTTGTGCATTCAATAGGTAGGTACCTATACAATAAGTCGGTCGGTTGCCAGATCGAGAGGACGTGCTCTCTAAGGGACACAATGTGCTTGTGAACGTGATTTTCATAAATAAGAATGGACAAAATACAATTCACAGTCAACGGACTTTCGTACAGTTTGGGTAAGAAACTTTAGCTTATAGAAATCTTAGAAATCATAGATATTTAGGTACCTAAATATCTAAGTTTTGTATGTTTGTAGATATTTAAGTAGGTAGGCTCAGACCAACGAAAAAATCTTATTTTACCTTGTATTTTAGAATTTAAATTATATACCTAGAATAATATAATTATAGCTACCTAGTGTAGGTTTTTTTAGGCTTTGTACTCTTGTTTTTGTGTTTATGTCTGAAAAAGGTATTAAAACTAATTATTATTATTTCTTGTCAAACTTTTAGGTAGGTTATTGTTTTAGCTAGCTTTTTTAATATACAATTTTAGTTCCCTTTTGATAAAAATGTTATTCAGGACTGACATTATAAAAGTGGTCAGATTTTTTTTAGCTATTAATTTCTTCATAAAATAATCATCAGGCGCAGGTACCTAAGCATAAGCACAAATATACCTATATATAGATAAAATAAACCTTTGTTTATTTTGATTTTTATTTTTAACTTTAGTTTATTTTTGACGACCGATGTGGCGCGGTGGGCGAAGGTCCGCCTGCGACGCAGGAGGTTGCGGATTCCCGACTCGGAACAATTGTGTTTACGATCTGCAGATATTTGTTCCGGGTGTTCTGGTCGTTTAATATGTATAGTAAAAAAATATATCTATCTATGTAATATTGTATTATGTATAGGTATCAGTTTTCTAGTACCCATAACACTCTGCTTAGCTTGGGGCTAGATAATGCTGTGTGAATTATCCAGCATTATTTATTTATTTCCATCTATCTGTGATGCATAATGTCGTCTGTAAACGCAGAATGTGTCCCTTCCAATAAAAATATTTTAGTTTTAATATTACATATGTACTCTTAAGCTTAACTCTCTATGGCTGTAACATGTATTTTGTGAAGCTGAATTAAATAAATTGAATTGAATTGATGAGCTGGTAATGTTATCTTCAAAAGAACATTGATGAACTGGTAAATGTTATCTTCCTTTGAAGATAACATTACCAGTGCATCACAATTTTTTGTCATCAAAGCTTTATAGCAAAAACTGTAAGTTATGTCTTCGAAATGAAATGAAATAATGAAATGAAATGAAATGAAATAAAATTGAAATAAATGAAATAAATTAAATAAATGAAATAAAATTTATTGTAGAAACTGTGTACAAATAGATCTTAAAAGCTAGGTGAATCAACAGTTTATCCACTAATTATGGATGTACAATATTAAACTTATATAACTAGGTAATTTGATGATTATAATATTTAATGTCATAGTTCTTTGATTTCATAAAAACATTTCTCTATGAGCCGCGTACGGAGTTTTGTCTTAAATTTACAAGTAGGCAGTTCTCTTATGTCTCCAGGAATTTTATTATATACTTTTACAGTCATGGTAGAGCAATTTTTCGCACTCAGTGCTGTTCTGTGTGGGGGCAGTATCAGCCTCGTGGGATCCCTTTTTTTTAAGACAGAGTTGATTTTGTCTTTGTACTGGTTAAAGAATGAAGCATGCTCTTTAACAAAACAACCAATTTGAAATATGTATAGACTTCAAGTGTATTGCGATGTCTAAAAATACACTTAGTAACAAGTGGTCTTCGAAAAAAGCCGGTTCACTTTGTAAGGACCTTGCTGACATTTGATGTAGGTAGGGATGTTAGGGGACACTCAGGACAAACACTTGGGGCATGGTCGTGGCCCCAGGACCATTTATCCACTTATATATGTCACACTGCGATCAATTGCAATTGCACGGTTCATAAATTCGACTATTATAATAAATATGTTGCGCCCCGCGGCTTCACCTTCGTAGAAATCTTTGTTTCAAAAAGTTTACAAACATTCCTCTTGAATCACTATTTCTATTAAAACCGCATCGAAATCCGTTGCGTAGTTTTAAAGATTTAATCATACATAGGGACAGAAAGACAGCGGAAAGCGAATTTGTTTTATACTATGAGTATGTATGTAGTGATGTGAAAGTCTGTATGAATGTTTGTTAACACTTCTCTATCACTTTCATCTTGGAGATGAAATTTGATATGAAGATAGATTAGTCTATGTGTTATTCTTGAACCTAATCTAGGTTCAAGAATAACACATAGACTAATCTAATTTTGAAAAATCAACCTTTGAGAGGGTTAAAAATTAACCTTTGAGAGGGTTAAAAATTGTGGTAAAGTTTCTATGGAAAATGATTGTACCTACATACCTTGGTTCGATTTACTCGAATTTCTGTATACTACTAAGTAAATAATTAATCACGTATTTATTATTTTTACACAACTACTTACCCTAGGGGTAGTTTTGTAATAAATTTGTGCAGAAAATAATAATAAATTTCTGAAATTTGTATGAAAAAAAAACTCTAGTTCGCGCATTCATTCAAAGCATTTTGAAAATAAACCTTTATCATATTTATTGCCATATCTGTATGGTTCTCCATTTTGATACAAATATTTACACGCGGGTTAAGCCGCGGGACGCAAATAGTTATAAAAAAATCAGCTGGACTATTCATATAATAATTGATTGGTTTGAAATAAACCAACCAACTCGAAATTCTTTTAATATTTAACTGTTTTTTAAAGTACCTACTAATCTCTCGTGAATAAAATGGAGCCATCTTGACGGGATGATTCTCTTTTCTATACAATAGAAAGAGGATCATAAAATCGGACCTCAAAATGAAGAAATCATCGAAAAAATTTAAAATGCATAGTTAGGTAAGGTACAGCCAAACAAATACCTCCTCTTTTTACGAAATCGGTTGCAAGGTTAGAGTAGGTATCTAGTATAAAAAAGTCGCTTCCCGCTGTCTGTCTATGTATGCTTATCTATAAAACTGTGCAACGGATTTTGATGCGGCTTTTTAAATAGATAGGGCGATTGTGCACTACAAGGAATTTTACTGTCCGAACATCCGATTTTTTACGGTCCGATATGGCACGCCATATAATGTATGGGGAAAAGTAAATATCGGACGGTAAAATTACGTACAAACTAGTATATACATTATATGGCGTGCCATATCGGACCGTAAACAATCGGACTGCCGGACAGTAAAATTCCTTGTAGTGCACAATCGCCCATAGAGTGATTCAAGAAGGTTTAAAAACTATTTGTGACACAAAGATTCAGGCGGGCGAAGCCGCGGGGCGCAGCTAGTGATATTATAACAGGGTACATGCACTTGTTATCTATCTAGGTATCTGTTTACAATGCTAATGCCAAGGTCAAACTGACGTGTTGCATGAATTGGTACACTCGGACGCAAGCATGCATAGATACAGTGGCGTGCTGAGCCCCCTGGTTGGTTCCAAATCTCGTACATATGTTTTAATAAGGCAGTGGGCCGGCCATACATATATCGCGAAGAACCGACAACCGTTGAAGTAAACATGTGAGACCGTGACTCGGTAGATATAGTGTAGGACGTCCTCGCCAGGTGGGATGACGACCTGCGAACGTCTGTAGGCAGATGCTGGATGCGGCAAGCTGAAGATAGAGCGCTATGGCGACGTTCATTAGGGGAGGCCTATGTATGTCCAGCAGTGGACTACTGTAGGTTGATGATGATGATGTACGAGTATGATCTAGAAGGTAGGTAATTGTTTTGTGTATATTAGTTAGATATTGCATATTTTGCAGCTGACTGTACGTACTCTACCAACGTAGGTAAGTTATGAGAATTATTTTTATGCCTTTATACCTAATCTTGTCTTTGTGTAGGTATATCATGTGTATTGAAGAGCGTCGAGCGAGATCTCGCAATATTCACTTATTATGAGTGCTTTTTTGAACTAATTTCAATAATTATAATTAAATTAAATAATGCTGGACAATCCATACCGCATCATCTGGTCCCAAGCTAAGCAGAGCTTGTGTTATGGGTACTAGATGACTACAATACATTACAAAGATATCTACATTTTGTTTGTTATATATAAGATAATGACCAGAAAACCGGAAATACATAAATGTCTGCAGATCGTACGGCGCGGGGCGGGATAGAACCCGCAACCTCCTACGTCGCAGGCGAAGCGAACCTTTACCCACCGCGCCAAGAATGAACAGAATCCAAATAATGGAGAATCTAGGTAAATGGACTGTTTTGCTTTCGAAACAATGAGTATCGAGAACAATGCAAAAGAAAGAGAAGATTCTATGTTCGGTTGTACCTATGTATTTTTTATGTTTGTACGTCAATTTTGAAACGAGTTTAAAAATTCTAGCATATTGTAAATAGAGAATGATCCCTAAGTGGTCCCATTAATTGTTTAATCCCAAGGTATTAGATGTATCCCGTCAAGCTTACAAAACAACATACATAGTAAATGCCGCAAATAGAGGCTCTGGCAGGCAGACTTAGTTCAGCAGCTTATGCAGTTCGAACAATTAGATACGAGTATATTACCGATAAAGATACAGCTAGGTTTGTTTCTTTCAGTTACTTCCATACTATTTTATTATGGTATTATGCTTTGGGGACATGCAGCTGACATCCAGACAATATTTTTTGTAAAATAAAAGCGTGTTAGAAAGGGCGATACGCGCAATTTATATATTAACTAGCTGCGCCCCATGGCTTCGTCCACGTGGAAATCTATACGTCAAATGATTTATAAACATTCAACTTGAATCACTCTATCTATTAAAAATACTGCATCAAAATCCGTTGCGTAGTTTTAAAGATCTAAGCAAGCATACATAGGGACAGACAGGCAACGGGAAGTGACTGGTTTATACTATGAAGTGAAGCCACGAGATTCTAAGAATTATTTAAAGAGTGAATTCTTCAGCATTATTTATTTATATATTTTCAATTGATTTTTTTATCTAGAAAGAACAAAGACATAATATTACTAAAATATAAGTGAACACTGGAAAACGTGTAGCACCTCCCAACGCTCAAACTCATTATAAAATATATGTATTTCCAGCTGGTAGCGAAGTCACTCCGAGTACGTCGCTGAATGACTACCTGCGGAGCTACCTCCAGCTGTTCGGCACCAAGGCGATGTGCCATGAAGGAGGCTGCGGCGCTTGTGTCGTCTCCGTCGCCAGGACTAATGCCAGAACCTCGGAGAAGGAGGTGCTGGCTGTTAACTCTGTAAGTAATAATTAATAATAAGGAATAATACTAACTTATATGTATATCAGGAAGGGCTGATGGTAACTAGTAGGTTACCCAGGTTAGTTATTTCAGTTATTTGTAGTTTTGAGTTAAATTACTACCGACTTCCGACAACCGCTGGGGCAGACGGGTTCATGAGTGGAACCACGACTCAGTAAACCTAGTGTAGGACGCCCTCCGACCAGGTGGGATGATGATGTGCCAAAGACTGCAGGTAGATGCTGGATGCGTCAAGCTGAAGACAGAGCGCTGCGGCGCTCATTGGGGGAGGCCTAATGTCCAGCTATAGAAAATTAACATCGTCTTTTCTTTATCTATAGTTATTTTTATTAAACCACGTGTAACTTAACATGAAAATACACAATGAAACCGCATTGGTATGAGAAAAGTAAGACTGTAGTAAAATTGAGTACCTAGCTTAAAAGATCTGAGCGAACTAGTCAGCGGAAGCGACTTAATTTTTCACTATGATAAGATAAATAATAGTTACGGTAAAACAAGTCGTCCAGTTAAATACCGTTTTCCAATTCCAGTGCCTAGTCCACATCCTGTCCTGTCACCAATGGGACATCACCACAGTAGAAGGTTTAGGGAACAGGAAGGAAGGGTACCATGCTGTGCAGCAGCGGCTGGCTGACTTCAACGGGACCCAGTGCGGGTACTGCACGCCCGGCATGGTCATGAATATGTACAGGTAATGACTTCCTTCCTAGATATGGTAGCATAGCTAAAGTACAGTGCAGAAGTGGTAGGGGTACAGGAGGTAGTCGAACGATTTTACCAAATGGTGGCCTTAAGATAAGAAAAATTTAAACAGCACACACAATGGCTAGAAGGAATCACGGCAGAGAGAAGAAAACCGAATGGTGGACAAAGACTACTTGATGATTCAACATCAAAGTAGGTATTGTAGGAAATCTCTGTATGCAATCTGCAGGGTATCAAGAGCGTTAAAGAGTAGACGTATATGCCCAACAGCATGGGAACACATTTTGTCTTGCCACCAATGGGACATCACTACAGTAGAAGGTTTAGAGAACAGGAAGGAAGGGTACCATGCCACATTTCTGATGATGATTATTTTAAATGGCAACTGTTTCTGATTGGACACTTTTCTGCAAGTGTCAAGTAATGGAAAAAAATCGTCAAATTAATGAGTTATGAAATTATGAAGATGGATTGATATTTTCACCAGAGCCTAGTTCGTTATTTAGCAGGATGTACCACGTGCAGGTTAGGTTGTCTTGGGAGACAAAATGTTGGAGTCCCCCTTACATCCCTATTGTTTCTAACTCGGAAAAACAAACTTAACAAACACAATTCACACACACATAATAATAGTAATAATAAACCATAGATATTTTTTAAACCTTGCAGTCTTCACAAAAAGAACAGCAACCTGACAATGAAAGAGGTGGAGAACTCCTTCGGCAGCAACCTCTGCCGCTGCACTGGCTACAGGCCCATCCTCGATGCCTTCAAGAGCTTCGCGACAGATCTCGATCCAACTTTGGAGAATAGAATACAGGTAGAGACAACTATGTTCGTAAAATTGCAAATAGTTTGAATTGATTGCTATCCTCAATAAGTGATAAACCTATACCTTCTTATTGGTTTTTCGTTTTTCTTGTAGATAAATGTACTTAATCCCTGCCTTTCTTAAATTCACATAATTATTTCCATCCAAAGGTTGCCTAGAAGAGATCGCTTCTAAGCGATAAGGCCGCCCATTGTACTTGTCGCATGTAATGTATTTTTGTAATTATCTGTATCTGGTGTAAAAAAAAGTATTTTTGTATTGTATTGTAATCATTGTTATCTTAACAATAATAAATACACTTAATGATTCAGTACCCGCAGTAATTCATTTCTATTTATTTCAGGATTTAGAAGACCTCCATCAGCTTAAATGCCTCAAAGTATGTGGAGGTAAGCAAGACTGCAGAGAAGACGACTGGTGCATCATTGAGAAGGATGAAGAGGTTCTACGAGAAGTATCCTTGCCATCAGGGAGCTGGTACAAGGCTTACACTGTTGGTGATATTTTCAAGGTAGGAAACGGATAGTAGGTGATTAAATTGATATTACACAGGTGTTTTAGAGTAGTAAGACATTATAGGTTAAAAACAAATCATTTAAAACTCGGGTGATTTTCAGGTTTTTACCCGCATCGGAACGAAAAGTTATAGATTCGTGGCAGGAAATACTGGTCAAGGTAAGGTTTAGATTTAAGTCCGCATAGAATATCAATCTATCTGCTCAGTGGTTGAGCTCAGGAACACGCACTGCTGGTTCTCATCTCCATTGCGCCATTCTGTCCAATCATATACTACCACTAATCCACAAGTGGTCAAGTGATATGTGATGAGATCGAAGAAATCATGATGACTCCTAGTCCTTTCTAGTATTTCTTAGTAGTCAGTCTCAACGGAGACTAGCAATTTTGGGACAGAACATTATAGTGCACAAGTGTGCGTAAAAATAAGTTCACTCGCTTTTCCTTCGCTCTCTCAATCTGATGTGATGGATGAACCCAATTATAGGTACACCGTCAATATAGCAAGGAAATAAATATGATTCAGATTCAAAAACTTTCTTTCGGCATACAAAATTACACTAAATTGCACTTGACAATATGCCACTATGACCTGTTGGAATAACACAATAACCATTGTATTCAATCACTTCATAGCCTCTCTGTCATATTTCAGGTATCTACCCAATCGAGATGCAGCCAAAGGTTTTCATCGACATATCTTCGATAGCGTCCATGAAGAACTGCGTTCCTGACGAGAACCTGATCATAGGAGCTGGCATGAGTCTCACAGATCTCATGGCGACATTTCAAGCATGGTCCAAGAAGAGCGAATTTAAATATCTAGACGACTTGTATAAGCATTTGGATTTGGTTGCTCACATCCCTGTTAGGAATGTAAGTAAATTATATACCTTAGTAGGTACCCTCATAATCAATAATCAAAATCTCATTATTTTCATCAATACAATAAATGTACACTTAGAAAGGTCAAATTCTAAAATTCAAAACTGACAAGAAAAAAAAAATTTATTACTGTCGCTTCGGTAAATAAGTAAAGAAGCAATAAAGAGACCTTTTGCCTGTTTGTTGTTTTAGAGTTGAAGCTGATGATGATTTAGGCTACTTTTTCGAGGCGTAACTGACTATACTGAGAAGTGTCTTGCCTAACAAAAGTTCATTCTGTTGCTTGAGCTAGATACAAATTGATAGCTTAAGGTAATACGAGTCAATCATCTATTCATAAAAAACGTGGAAAGGTTTTACTACGCTGTTTGTTGTTGAATACCTATACATTTAACTCGTCATTATCTGTGTGTAATTCATAAAAAACGTGGAAAGGTTTTACTACGCTGTTTGTTGTTGAATACCTATACATTTAACTCGTCATTATCTGTGTGTATACACCTATTAGAAAAATACAAGCTATAATTACTTAAAATACAACTTTCGTATTACAACACTGATTTTAGCCCAACGTTGGAGTGGCCCAAATGATATACGAGTAGTTTAGTTTAGTGACACATAATCGACCTTTATTTTTCTGGTATTCATACTTTGTTTGTAAATAAATAGGAACTTATTAAGTCGAAATAATTTCAGGTTGGGACAATCGCTGGTAACTTAGCACTGAAGAATATGCACAACGATTTTCCATCCGATGTTTTTCTACTGTTGACCACTGTTGGAGCTTTCGTGACTTTAGGTAAGTTTTGCAATGAAAATTACAATAAAGTTATTCGTTAAAAATAATACTAATGATTGTTTAAAATTTTGCTAGGCAATAAACTGAATAGCTTATACTGAAACTTTTCGTACCCAATCCAATTATTTTGACGTACCTTGCAGTGAACGGAAAGCAAGTAAAATCAGCAGTGAAAATGCAAAATTTCATGAAAACTGATCTCAAGAATACACTTATTCTCGACGTGAGATTGCCTCCTATGTCAGAATCAAACTTACTGAAAACGTACAAGGTAAGAAAAACCACAGAAGTAAGAAAACATCGCCATCGCCATCTTTGATATAAATCCAATTAGTATTATTGGCTTTCTGTAATTACTATAAAAAAATCGTAGGTACCTCTACCTAAATACAAGTTTTTAAACAATCGCGATTAGATGACATTATTAAAGATTATTTATCAAGTATAACAATTACGCGATATACATATATCCGATAAATACTTTAACAATCTCTTCTTCTTTCTCAATCTTTAATATGTTTTTTTAAAAGCTGTTCATTTTCTCACAAGATAAATAAAGGAAAGTAGAAAAATATGAGATCGTAGTGAAATGTTGAAGATATAAGAGGTTTACTTTGAATCAATACTTTATTTACTTTCTTAAAACTAAATTTGAAAAACTGCAGAAGAATCCCCCTCAATTTTTTTTCTTCTTCCACTTTTGCCCTGAGAGAAAAAACTCCTAAACCAAGGTAGGTACATCAGACTGCATAATGGTAAAAATACTTTCAGATCATGCCTCGAGCACAAAACGCACACGCCATAGTAAACGCTGGTTTCCTCTTCAAACTAGACGGCAAAAGAGTCACCTCAACTAACATCATCTTCGGAAACATAAGCCCAACATTCGTAGCTGCCACGGAAACAGAGAAAGCATTAATAGGTGAAGAGTTGTTCGATGAGCGAACTCTCCAGAAGGCTTTGGAGAGCTTGAAGAAAGAAGTGGTGCCTGTAGAAGCTCCGCCGGAACCATCAGCTGATTGTAGGAAGATGCTGGCTTTGGGACTGTTTTATAAGGTATCTACCTGGTATTAATGATAGTCCTCAACAAAAACAGAGCTAAAAACGGTCACCTGACTCCTGATCGTTGACTCACCCCCATATCTTTAGTCGTTACGACTATTCAACCTCTTAACAATGAAAATTTTGAAACGAGGGATTTATAGATATTATTCCGTGATCATGGCGCATGATACTATGCCGAAATATTGGATAACTCAAAACTCTAATCATGGTAAATATCCCGTTTTAAATGACTTTAGTATTCAACCTCTGCCTAACCTCTAAACGCATTTCAATACTCAATATTTTTATATTCTCAATATTATTCAGTACCTATGCTTGATCGTAAAAAACCCCTTCACTCGAACTAACCTTAGAATTTTTTCTCATACGAGTGAAGAAATGAACTGTGTGAAATGAACTGAACGCGACCTAGCTTGAATGCATGTTTTCATTTATAATAGATTTTGGTAGACTAAGTATCGACTAAGCATACCGAACTCGAGTATGTTTTGAAGGAATGCTCAAGCCACTTCAGACGAGTTTGAGTGAAGGATTAGTTATTTATTTATTTACAAACATGCAAGTTGAAGAATTATCTAAAGATATGGGGGTTAGTGTCAAAAAGTGTATTTTGGTCTCCTTATCAATACCAGGTTTTCTTGTACCATTCTAGGGCATTCTATCACTATCTCCGACGGTGAACCCCCGCTACAAATCAGGCGGGTCCGTCCTTCAGCGAGAGGTATCGAAGGGCACTCAAACATTCGACACTGACAAGTCACTGTGGCCGTTGAACAAGCCGGTGAAAAAACTCGAGGCGTTGACGCAGGTTTGTGTTCTTTAGCAAACTTGGTGCATTGATGTTTGCCAAGACTCTCAAGAGATTGATATCATCCTCCGTAGTACCAAACTCAACTAACACACACATCAAACATCACTCAAGCAAACACACCACGTTCAAGCACTTGAGTCAAATTGTAATTTTCTGCCTAAACCTTATTCATTTGTTTCTGTATCCCTTACCTACCTGTAGGTCCATTATGTTAATGTATAAACATATACCTAAGGTAGAGCGGGGTTATCTTACTCAAGAATTTTATACTTACTTAAAAGAGAACCCCAAGCCGTAATAACAGTAATATACAGATATAGGTAACTATAGTCAATTTCAGTTTCATAGAACATAAAAAACACTCATTTGCTCTCTGTCACCAATCAACTATTTCCACACGCAGCGTTAACAAAAAGATACTACTGACGGACACCTTAATTACATGTCGAATATTTCAGCTTGATTTGTTCAATTAGTAGTTGTGGAGTGCAGGAGTAATCGATAGTTTGATGAAGTAAATATAACCCTGAGACCTCTGAACATTATCAAACCACAAGTCAAACTATCGGCATTGATTCATGTGATATTGGAGTAATAATTACAGTGTTCTGGAGAAGCAGACTACTCCAGCGACGTAACTTTGGAGCCTAGTGCAGTTCAAGTGGCATTCGTCTTGTCAACAATTTGTAAAGGGGAGATCGAGGACATCGATGCCAGTGACGCACTTGTAAGTAACAACAACAAGCATTATACTGATCTTATCCCACGTAATACCTTGTCAGAAACATCGGTGGATCTGGTAGATGACAGTTTATTATTTATTTATAATGTTTGTATGTAGTGTATTTGTTTTCTTTTTTTTACCAATTATTATTTATTAAAGTGCCACCGTCTTTACTATAATGTTCCTTCATGTCCAGTCCATCCTAAGGTTGCCTGGAAGAGATCGCTCTCAGCGATAAGGCCGCCCTTTATACGTCCTTAATATTTATATTTTGTGTGGCATAATAACGTGTATTCTATTATATTCTATCATACATTAATAGTCTCACTTGATTTTTAAACTTTGGTTGAAATATTTCAGAAAATACCAGGAGTAATCGCCTTCTACTCCGCAAAAGACATCCCAGGAAAGAACTCTTTCACTTCGAAAGACGTCCCCTGGATTGGAGAAAATGAAGAGATTTTGGCTACTGCTGTTTTATATTACGGACAGCCTATAGGAGTGATAGCGGCAGTGACGAGAAAACTAGCTTTGTCTGCTGTGGAGCTGGTGAAAGTCAAGTACAAGAAAAGTGGTGATAAACTGATTTTGCAAGTGAGAGATGCTCTGGATGCTCCTGACAAGGAAAGGCGGGTAAGAAATAGGGAAGCTGTGATTCGCTTTATTTTGCTTAAAATTGGTGTAAATTTGGAGAGACTCACTCAATCTTGATCCCAATTGTAATCCCACCAAATGCTCGAAAGTTTCGGTGCTCCCATTTTATGGAATAAGAGCAAATAGATGATTCCGTTCTGTACAGTTTCATATAAGCGACGTAAATTTGTAAAGCTTTGGGATAAAATTTGTAGAGGGCAGTAGAGATAGAATGGCTTACGAGCCATTCTAGGATTGAAGAGTAAATCTCTTCGGTACCGAGCTTAGAATTTTGAAAACGCAATGCTTTTCTTAAGCGGCATATCTGTAGGTATCTGTACATAACTTATAGTACGTTATCAGGTACGACAAGAATGCAAAACTACACCAAAAGAGCGTGGTAAAGAGGTAACTAAAACAATCCAAGGCCGCTACCACATGCCATCGCAATACCACTACACCATGGAGCCACAGAGTTGTACAGTTGTCAACAACTCCAGAGGTATTCTTGTAAGGTCCGCAACACAGTGGATGGACCTCGTTAATGCGGCTGTGGGTGATGCGTTGGGCATTGACCATAATCGGTAAGTGCCTTATTTTTCTATGTTATCTAGGCATGGACATGGAACCTATGAAAAGAAAATGAGACCCAATGTGCGACCCTTAGGAACACCAATCAAGATTTATCTTAAAAATATCAACATAGGTACAGAAGTATACTTGTGTTATTCAGTTGTCAATAATGTAAGAACAGTTTTCTCTAAGGCAATGATTAGAGCTGCTAAATGTTTTTCCCGTTTTCTCATTAATTTAAAAGTAAATGTAGACATCAAAAGTAAAAAAAAAACGGTATCAAAAGGCTGATTAAAATCAGATTGCTAATATTTACAGGGTAGAAGTAGTAGTTCCAAGGATCGGAGGAGGGTACGGAGGGAAAGGAGCAAGATCGTCACTTATCGCGTGCGCTTGCGCCGTGGTGGCTTACAAACTAAACAGAACCGCCACATTGGTGTTACCAATTAAAGATAATATGGCTGCTATTGGCAAGAGACAAGAATGCGAGATGGATTACGAGGTAATTAATAAATCAATATTAAAATACAGATGTCTGGGTGTAAGAATCAACTCCTACTCAAATATTGATGATGACCGTTGTGGTGCGGTGAGCAAAGGTCCGCTTGCAACGCAGGAGGTTGTGGTTTCGATTCCCGCCTCGGGGCAAATGTTTGTATAATCGGCAGATATTTGTTCAGGGTGTTTTGATCGTTTTCTATCTTTACTTAGTATAAAATGAAGTAGCTTTTGTTGTCTGTTTGCTTAGATCTTTTAACTACTACTCAACGGATTTTAATGCAGTTCTCAGCAATAGATAGAGTTACCTATTCAAGAGGAAAGTATAATGATTTATTAATCACTCCACCCATATTAGTATTATATTGCACCCGTGCGAAGCCGGGGCGGGTCGCTAGTGTATAGTAAAAAAATTTACATAGGTATCTATCTAATGTATTGTATTATGTATATCAGTTATCTATAATAGTACCCACAACACAAGCCCAGCTTAGTTTGGGGCTAGATAATGATGTATGATGATGTAATTTATTTATAGGATACTTATACATACCTACGTATTAATCACTGATTTCTAAGACGCACTGAATATTTTCCAGATTGGTATAAACGATGCAGGGTTGATCCAGTTCCTCAATGTAACCTACTACAGCGACTGTGGCTGTTCTTTCAATGATGGGGCCGGTGACATCAGCTGGGTTTTTGAAAGCTTGTATGACACATCCCGATGGAAGATCGAGGGCTACAGTGTGATCACGGACAAAGTTAGCATGACTTGGTGCAGAGCTCCTGGTGAGAATTTTGGGTTTCATCATTAACCTATAATAGTCCATTGCTGGACATTAGGCCTCCCATAATGAGCGCCATAACGCCCTGTCTTAGCGCCATGGCATCTGCCTGCATTCCTTCGCAGATCGTCATCCCACCTGGGCGTCCTACACTACGTTTGTCGACGGTTTTATTTTGGGTTTACGTTTTTTATATAATCACTGTTTCCTTCAGGTAGGCGTTCGAGGAAAAGGCCGGGCTACACTGGGCGCAGAACTACTTCCGAACCCATTTTCATTATTTAGGGATTTGAAGCCAGTTTATCGTTTTTTAATATGCTATTTTTGATAATGTTTAATCTTTAAACTAATTTTGACCTTTTTGACTTAGGCAATTATTTCCTCATGGATGCATCATAGCGTCTAAAAAAGTATATAGATACAGGTCTAGAAGGAACTTAAATTTCCCCTTAGTTCATCATAGGTACCTTTAATATGGGTCCCAGAGAATCCCAACGTGATAAAACATGATAAGATAATCGTAATTTAAATAAAGCTTGATTATTGATGATTTGACTGTAGGTATAACTATTTATACCATTATGTATCCTAATCTAACTACATAATATGCACTTAATATTAACGATAGAGCTATTGTTAAATCTATTACAAAACAATTTCAAAGCAATTCAAAAAGTAGAACGCGTTATGTAACTACCTAATAGGCGATTTGTGTGCGTACTGTGTAGTTATGTCATTGGTATTTGACATCGGGGTCAAATAAATGGACCATAGAAGTTCAACACGGCATTTGCTGAAGAAACGTTTTTACCAACTTAATTTATTAAATCAGCTGTGGTTAAAACACTTTAAATTAATGATGTAAAAACTAATCTGAAATTTCGTCGCAGGCACAACAGAAGCGATCGCACTAACAGAGCACATAATGGAAAGAATAGCATTCGAGATCAAAAAGGACCCCGTAGATATAAGACTCATGCATATAAAGGCGGAAAACAATGCCATGAAGGAATTAGTGGCCACTTTCAAGAGGGACTGTGAGTTTGACGCGAGGCAAGAGGAATGCAAGAGGTTCAACGTGGAAAATGCTTGGAAAAAGAAAGCACTGAAATTGTCAATAATGGCGTATCCTATCCGTAAGTTACAGATTAATATTTATTAGATTTTTTTTGTTTTGCCTATAAACTACTATAATACAATCTACCAATAAAGCAAATGAATAAATAATATTTCTCAACGCACCAGTTTTACATAACGCAGCCTCGCACGCGCTATTTGGTAATGCGAGCCAAGCGATAATTTAGTCTTAGGTTATGTTCTAAATGTGGCATACATTAATGAATATAAAAAAAAATTACTTCCTGAGCCCTGACTTCAGTGTATCGACTCGATACTTATTACTATCGAAACGTCATCGCATCAAATTGATGGCATTTTTGTATTGAGTTTGCATAATTCCATTTCTGCACGCTAGAGGCGCTGTACCATATCCCAGAGAAAATTTAAATATGACGATAACGTCTCGACACTCTCGTGAAACCGAACATAGCTATAATTTTGGAGACCTTAGGAAGCAGACATGGTCAAAAACTTTCGCCTTTATAATATTCTTTGACCGTCTGTAAATGCTGATTATCAGAGATTAAACTCCTCGTATGTCCATAAGTGTCTGTTCTTGAGCGATAAGACCGCCAATTGTAACTTGTTCCTTAAGTTATTTTACATAGTTCTTATAATAATAAGTGTGCAATCAAGTATTTACTGCCTATCTATGTATGAATGTCTTCCCCCAGTTTACTCCTGGAACTTCCCCGTGACAGTGACCATCCACCACACGGACGGAACCGTCAGCATGGCCCACGGAGGCATCGAGATGGGCCAGGGCATCAACACGAAGGTCGCCCAGGTCTGCGCTTATACGCTCAAGATACCGCTGGAAAAGGTAACAGCTACCGTTTCGTTACGTACTTACCTATATAGTAATATAGTTAGGTATTCTGTGGTTTCGTTAGGTATCTAGCGACATTTAGGAAATCCTTCCTCCTATAATATTATAAACGCGAAAGTTTGTGAAGATGTATATATGTTTGATGCTTTTTCACGCAAAAACTACTGAATGGATTTTGATGATACTTCACAATAATATAGCTTACGTATCAGAATAACAATTCATAAAGATATATTGTATATTATCCAAAATATCTATCACCACGCGGGTGAAACCGCGGGGCGCAGCTAGTCATGGATAATCCAGGATGATCAATTAGACGGATATTGCTCAGACCGGTTTAGTAATGCAAAAGATCGGAATATAAGCAAAAGGCTTTATTAATTTTAGATAACAGTGAGGCCATCAGACAGCTACACCTCACCCAACTCCATGGCCAGCAACGGCAGCATCACGAGTGATTGCATCGCCTTCGCCACCGTGAAGGCTTGCGAGGAGCTGTTACAGAGATTGAAACCCATGAAGCAAGGCTTGGAGAATCCCACGTGGCTGGATGTGGTGAAAGCTGCGTTTAATAAAGGTGAGCCTTATTTTGTTTACGTTAGAATTGATAATTAGGAACTATAGTTACTACGATACTACTTAACTGTTGTACCTACCTATGTAGGTACTGCACAAACCCTTGATCCTCGGAGGAGGTTGCATATACCTTTTGAAAAGCTTCCATTCACCAAAAACCTAGTGTAGAACAAAGGAGACGTCCCAGACGTCTCCCTATTCTGCAAAACTTATATCTTCACTATGACAGTGGTCACAGAATGACACGGTTTGATAGTCTACGAATACATAAAATACAAATGGACGCACGTCAAAAGTATCAAATTTCAAATAATCGAGATGGAATTAATCAAATAATTATGAAAACTGCAATATGACCAGTTGCCCAGCAGTAGATAAAAATCTATCTATACACTTATGCACTCTAGTTTTGACTAAACCCCGGTTTTGTAACCAATATTTTAACCAGCACAAATCTTCCCCAGGAATCAACCTCCAAGCTTCCTACATGTCCTCTCCATCAGACAACCTGCAGAACTACACGGTGTATGGAGTATGTGCCGCGGAGGTCGAGTTAGATGTGTTGACAGGCAACCATCAGCTCAGGAGAGTTGACTTGTTGGAGGACACTGGAGTCAGCATTAGTCCGGATATCGATGTAGGGCAAGTAAGTAATGTGTTCCTGATTGGATTTTGATCCGTAGTATTTAATACTTAGGGTGTATTATCGGATTTATCAGTAAACAGCGTAAGCAATTTTATACGGGGAGCGTCGGTCATGGCCACCTCGTCAGACAACCAACCTTTAAGGGGTGGGCAATGTGGGCATGGCGGAGGCTGAGTAAGATGTCTTAACAGGCAACTACCACTTGAGGAGACTTGGAGTGTTGGAGAAACATGACTTCACTTCTTTGTTATTTGCAATACGTGTCTGGTTTGTCACTTTTATACCAACGCAACGTTCTGAAAACGATTACAGTCAATATACCGTAAAAGCTGATATCTCCGTAACATCACCTGTGATAGGTCAATAATTTGATTTTAAAAGACCTTAACGTGCCCCTTTACCTACAGCGAAATTGTATTTACCAATTAAGGTGTATATACCTAATTTTATATGTTTGATTTATGACAATAAAAAAATCTGAATCTAAAACTCACCAAATGTTATATCTTTTCAGATAGAAGGAGCGTTCGTCATGGGTCTAGGTCTATGGACATCAGAACATCTCATATACAACGAGGAAGGAAAGCTGCTAACGGATAGAACTTGGACGTACAAACCGCCGGGCGCTAAGGATATACCGGCTGACTTCAGAGTTAGCTTCAGGCGAAACTCGCCTAATCCTGCTGGGGTTTTGAGGTCAAAAGGTAGATATTCCTGTGAAAGTATTCAAAATACTTACTGTAATGGCGATTTATGTTGAATGCTAGCTTATGTCCCTGAGCTATTATTATCTAAGGATTTGGACAATATATAAATTTTTAATTAAATGTATGGAGTATTTATTTTATTTACCAATTTTTCACAGCGACAGGCGAACCAGCATTTACGTTGGCAGTTGTGGTGACGTTCGCGCTCCACGACGCTATTTTAGAAGCTAGGAAGGAGTTCGGATATAATGATATGGAATGGCTGAATCTTGGTAAGAAAATGCCTAAGATATACTTATATACCTATAGATATTCTTAAATACCTTTCTAAAGACGAATTGACAGTAGTCGTGGAATTTCTTCTGCCGTCAATTCTCGGCTGCAACTCGGAGTACATCTAGTCGCCCCGTGACCACAATCGCTGTAACGCGATGGAAACAAAGTCGTTTCCCGCTGTCTGTCCCTGTATGCTTAGATCTTTAAAACTACGCAACGGATTTTGAATATAGATAGAGTGATCTAAGAGGAATGTTTGTCACATTAGATTTCCACGCGCGCGAAGCCTGGTTTAGACGTTTTTGAACAGATCGGAATGAAATTTCAATTTTGTATGTAACGATGACGCTAGTTTTGTAATGGTAGATTTGTTTCCATATTTTGTAATGGTAGATTTGTTTCCATATTTTGTAATGGTAGATTTGTTTCCATATTTTGTAATGATAGATTTGTTTCCATATTTTGTAATGGTAGGTTTGTTTCCATATTTTTCAGTGTCACTGAATGACTTAAAATAATATTATATTGTTTCAGAATCGCCGTGCAACGTTGAACACATCCTAAAAGCAATTTCTCCTAAAACCGAGTTTTATAAGATTAACTAAGCAATTGTTTCAAATAAGATATACTAACGTATTAGCTTACCTAAGTACCTAGTACCTACTCACATGACATAGCTTTAAGTTATCCTAAAAATTTTAAAATAAATAAATACTAAAGATGTTTGTATTTTTGTTTTATTCTAAACTACCGGCCCGTCCCGGCTTCGCCCAGGTAATCATTTGTATCAGGCAATTTAAAAAAAAAGTCTCTTTTTTTCTCTCCGTAAGAACCATCCTCGTACGTCAATGAATATTCTAAAAAAAGAATTAGCAAAATCGGTTCACCGGCTCTCGAGATTTGCGCTTAACAACACATTCAGCGATTCATTTTTATTTTATAGATAAAAAGCAAAGCAACGACGTTTGATAACCAAAATAAATGAAAGATAAGGGTGGGTTATTAAAATGCATGATATATAATTTATGTTTTTTTATTAGAATAACGCAAATTCACAATTCATACGGATGTCATCTCCATATAATTTATTATTATTTACATTTAAATAACAAATTTTATTATAAGAAAACCATATGCTTCCAGGTAAAATGCATTAAAATTCTAACGGAAAAACTTTTCGTATTTCAACATAGCATGTGCATAAATACCACGACTCGGTAAACGTAGTGTAGGACGCCCTCCGACCAGGTGGGATGACGACCTGCGAAAGACTGCAGGTAGATGCTGGATGCGGCAAGCTGAAGACAGGGCGCTATGGCGCTCATTGGGGGAGGCCTATGTCCAGCAGTGGACTGCTATAGGCTGATGATGATGATGATGTGCATAAATGAGGGCGAAGGGTTTTAATTTTAATAAAAGTGAGCAAAAGCCAATACACTGTTCCTATAAGTTGTGTAGATAAAGAATAATAGCATTTTCAATCAAAAACTTTATTTACACGACTTTACCAAAAAAAAGAAAACATAATTTGAGTGGAATTATAGATTTTCCCGTCCAAAACTATTTCCAAAAGTAAACACCCAGATAAAATGAACAATCCTTAACTTCACACACACTATTAAATCCTATTTAAGGTGGTATATTGCCAGGATGTATATAATGCTCACCCTTTCGAATTGAATTAGCACGTAGAATACTTTTTTTTTTAAATAAACATTATTGTCTGTGACCATACTCACAGCCTTTCACATTACACGCGTCATTTACATGGTCAAAGCACGGCGATATAGTCAAGGCTTATAAAAGCTTTCTCTAGCATTAATAACCTACGTATGACAGTTTCATAGTAATAGATGGCGCTGACAAATTACTAAGAACGTGGACACGACCGAATTGTATATTAAAGGCTGTTTGCTCGCGCCGCTATGGCGCTCATTACAAATATAAATAATATGGGGAGGCATATGTCGACCAGTGTACTAACATAAGCTGATGATGATGACTATTGACACTAGGACTATCGGAGGGTTCAGATCCCTTACGATCTACCCATCAGTTGAGCTTATCAAAAGGTAAATTATGTAAAAGATAGAACGTCTCTCTCAACGTGTCTCTAGAAGTAGTAACTCTAGAGGGTTGATGACTCAAAAGTCAATAGACTGGGAGGGTTGAGGCTTCGTAAGGCTGCCGTATCCTACCTATCTAGTTATATCAGTTCCGATGGGATACCCTATGATCTACCTATCAGGAGGTAAATGATGTAAGAGGTAGGACGTAGCTGTGTCTACTCCATGCCTGGTGGTAGTGGCTCCAGGGGGTTGAGGGTAGGCATCGGTACCGGCATCGGGACGGGCATTGGAGGTGTTGTGGACCCGTATGAAGGGTCAGGCTGAAACAAACGGACATACATAGTTATAAGGCAGTAGGATATCGATTAGGTCATTTAATTAATGAATTAATATCAAACATACAATACAATACAAAAAGACTTTATTGTACACCAGTTACATATTATTATAAAAGACATCACATGATACAAGTACAACGGGCGGCATATTATATACAGGGTTATTGGAAATTCGACGTATTCCCGTTGGGAGGTGATAGGGGTGACTATTTGCGAAAATTTTCAACCCCATGTGCATCATGCAAAAGTGAACCATTTTTAAGTTATCATGATTTTTAGCTTTTTTCAAAATAAGTCAGAAATGCAACATCAAAAATTGATTTAAAAAAAAACTGTCTATTTAAATCTATTTTTTTCTTATGATTTATAAAAAAGAATAAACACTGGTTATTTATTAAAACAAAAATTATCGGACCAAATTTAAAAATGCGAGATAAATAACAATATTATTTCATTATTCATTGAGTTTTTTTTCCTCTAAAATGCCTTAAAAACTAAAAAAACGCTACGAAACTTGGCTTGCAGATTATTTTAAAAACATTGCTAAATTTTATTTTAAATATGTATTTTTCATTTTATTTACATTGGGTATTGTTTTAATATAATATATTTGGTGAGGGCACTGTTTTTCTGATGGACTCTGGTAGTGCATTCCACAACCTTAACCTTAACATTTTATTATATTTAATATTAATATCTAAATACCCGCGTAAGAGGCGACTAAGGGATATCCGCCTCCTGCAGAACAATTTACCACCGAACTGCGATCCCCAACCCGTATGCCTAGCGTGCGAATTATAGACATTACTACGTTGTTACAGTTTTTATCCAGATTCACTTGTTCGCAGGGTGATATCTCTTAAACGAATGATGTTAAAGGGCTAAAAATTGACATATATACTCCAATGAGTATCTCATTAACCGCATACCAAACACGGGTAGCTACCTGCATCCCCTCCCCCCCGTTCCGCAGACTTTTGGACCTCCCCTCGTAATATGGCCACTTGTACATGTACATATTGTACATACCTGTGTCTGCGCGCGGTCCGACCCGTGCGGCTGCAGCGCGGCATGCAGTCTGGGCACGAGCGCGCAGGCGGGCAGCGCCGCGGGCGGCAGCGAGTGCAGCAAGAATGAGGAGGCGGGCAGGAGCCGCTCGCAGCACTTGAGCCAGCCTTCCCAGGCTACTTTGTTGTGCCATACCTGATGAGATAATAATAGTACTGTAAATAAGTAATAGTAACAGGACGCCCCCGACCCGGTGGGATGACGACCTGCGAAAGGCTGCAGGTAGATGCTGGATGCGGCAAGCTGAAGACAGGGCGCTATGGCGCTCATTGGGGGAGGCCTATGTGCAGCAGTGGACTGTTATAGGCTGATGATGATGATGCTGATGAAATAAGTAATAGTACTTTACATCTTGAAATGAAATTTGGTACGTAGATAGTTAATGTTCTGAAATAACAAATAGACTCTAAAATTTAGATCCCTGAGTAAAAGAACGAACCTCCTTTTCCACAAGCAGCTGCAGTATATTCAACGCCAGCGACTCCAGCGCCGGGTACAGCGTGAGGGCTTGCAGGACGCTCCTCATCATCAGCACCGGAATATCCGACTCTTCGGTCAGTCTTTGGAGCACTGCTGATACCACCTGTAACGAATTTGGGAAGATTTAGAATTTAGTTTACATATACATACTATCAAGCTTATATTTTAAATGCGAATGTTAGATATCTAGATGTTTGAATGGATGTATGGAGTTTTGGAAGTTTGTTACCTCTTCAAAACCACTAAACAGATCATGCTGAAATATTGCAGATACTATTATAAACAATAGTTACATCGAAACGTCATACATTGCGTTCATTATTGAAGTGGAAGGAACGCATTTCAAGTAATTTACGCATTCGATGACAATATGACTTAATTTTTCTTTATTCTACCCTAGACATAAATCCCCGTGCTTGTCCTACAAACGGCAAGTGACCATCTGACCAACGCTGTATAACGAAGGTCTAGAAGACATCTATTAACTACCTACTAACTCCATTCTTAAGTGCTTTAATTAAGTCTTTGTATTATTACTTTTTCATCTCATAGCATAGGCCTGTTCGTGACATCACTTGTACGGGATCTAACGGAAGACCAGCGCTGGCTAAGTTTCTTACGTAGCTTAGCCAGCATTATGCTGAGTTAGAGCCTTTTTAAAACATCTTTATACATGTACCTTTTCTAATATAAGTTAAGTCTTCTGTTAATTTATGTTTTATGATTATTATATTAGCCCGGGGTGTCCCACTGCAGGGCAAAGGCCTCCCTCCCCTTCTTCCACTAATTAATAGTTTCATAATTTATGTTGATATAAATAATTGTCTTTCTATTCTATTCGCTCTCGTCTGACCCATACTGTAGTGTGGCACCCACCACACTACAGTATGGGTCTTCAGACGGGCCTTTTTATATAATCTTGTTGATAGTCTGAGATACTCACATCCTGTGTAAAGATATGCTTCTCTCCAAAGCAGATGGCCGTAGCTTTGATGATGAACTTGAGATCTGCCTTGCTCGGGTCAATCAGGTGAAGAGCCACTAGTAGTTCCGTGGGAGAAACTGGAAAAGTTAATTGTTTTGTTAAGTAATAAATTCGATCCAAAAATTTTATAAATTTTTGTTAGTCCCCAGATCACTGTAATCCGATTTATTTTAAAATGATGACTATAAGTCAATTGAGAGTTGAAAGCCTACAAAATGTATTCAAATAAATGCTTGATCAGTCATCTATCTATGCTTGAGTAACTTATTTCAGAACTCAAGCATAATTATTTGACTGAGCAAGCATTAATAACACGAGCCGTAGACATGCGCGGAAAATTTCCTCTGGTGCAAAACTTAAGTTGTTTTTGAGGTTTCCGAAAGCATGACTCTTGGTATAAATACCATCTACGGTGCGAGCTTCCATATCCATACACTTTTAAACCAAAGGTGTTGTGATAAAAACCAAAACCAGTGACATTATTTAAACCGAGACTTAGGCCCGTATAATGAAAACTTGCTCAGTCAAAGACATCTCGTCGGTCAGACGTCTCAGACATCTATTCTTGAGTGACTTTATGCCATAGAATAGAATATATAAATATACATAGAAAAACATTATTCAAACATATATCGATGATTGATATTTAAACTTGCTCAGTCATAGATTGATAGGCTTGACTGAGTAGTTTCTTAAACGGTCTCAAAATGTTTAAGCAACCACCTTCATTCACTCGTCCATGGTAAATTAAAGCTTGTAAGCAAACAAACAAATTCAGCAAACACACTATAATATGAACAATTACTTACAAATAACGCACACTGAAATACGAAATAACAAAAGTTTTACATTATCTTACTCATGCAATAACGTACCTATTCTTAATTACCTATCTTAAATGATTTTTTTTAATGTTTATCTTTTATTAATGTCATCATCATCATCATCAGCCTATAGCAGTCCATTGCTGGACAAAGGCCTCCCCCAATGAGCGCCATAGCGCCCTGTCTTCAGCTAGCCGCGTCGAACATCTACCTGCAATCTTTCGCAGGTCGTCATCCCACCTGTTCGGAGGGCGTCCTACACTACGTTTACAGAGTCGTGATCTCCACTTAAGAACACGTTTGCTGCAGCGGCCGTCGGTTCTTCGCGAGATATGGCCAGCCCACTGCCACTTCAGCTTGCTAATTATTTGAGGTATGTCGATAACCTTGGTTCTGAGAGAAACTCCGACCATAGCTCTTTTCATACTTCGCTGAGCGACCTGGAACTGGTGAACCAGGCCTATCGTGAGTGTCCACGAGTGTGTGAAATAATTTATCACTTAGTGATAAATTCAAAGAAATAAATATAATGACCGTAGGTACCACGTCAATATATTTTTGAAAATTACACTACTACTAAGAATTTTATATACACTCATAAAAATAAAATTCGGTTCCCTAAAAACAGCGATACATAATTTAGATACTACAAATAAGAAAAAACTCGCTGTGCCCACAACTACGCTACATATAACATGTATCTTTATAAAGGGCAATGTATACGCTTCTACAACAAATCTCCAAGTGAATTGCAAAAATTATCAATAAATAAATTCTTAACTCTGATGCAAGAACTGACTATGTAAGCATGAGATAGATAATTTAATAATACTTATAGAATAATAAATTATTTATTTCAGACCATAGAAAAGTAACAGATCTTATTTAACTTATTCTACGGTCCGTAATATATACCTTAAAACGATGGTCCGGGAGCCAGGTACAAATTTGGTCAATTATTTCCTCCCGAGCGAAAATTCGTAAAATACATTAGGGATTAATATTATCTTATTTCTAGTAATGTCGTCATCGCTGCCACTGCCCAACCCACCCACGGAATCGCAGCTGACGGTCACGAGTATTCATAATATTAATCCCTTATGCATATTACGAAGTTTTGCTTGGAAGGGACTTGGTCATGAAAATCTGTCTCTGTCTGGACCATTAGCATATATAAAACAATCCATAGTAATATTTACCTGGACATTGTTCATCTGGGTTCTGTAGCCCAAGCAGCTTGTTGAAGACTTCTTTGACAACGGCCGGATTCAGCTTTATGAACTTTGGCAGCGCGGCGATTATCTACAACAAACAAAAAAAAATGTTACCAACATATTATTTATATTAAATCCTGTATTGGCCTTCTGTTTAGTGATTAAGTATGTTAATTTAAGTTTTTAAGTGCTGTGGATTTTGTTTTTAAAATAAATAAATATTATATTTTCTACAGCGACTATATTATATATTTTCAAGGCTACATGATCACTTTCCATCAGATGAGATTGCGGTCAAAAGAAGGACTATTAAAACATTTAAAAAATGGCAAGCATTTCATTTTTGTTCATCCAAAGATTGTATCTTGAAGACCTCTGAGGCGCGGTGGGCGAAGGTCCGCCTGCGATGCAGTAGGTTGCGTAAATAAATAATGCTGGACAATTCACACAGCATTATCTAGCCCCAAGCTAAGAAAGCTTTAAAAGCTTTTATTATGCTTCTAAATAACTGATATACATAATACAATACATTACACAGATAGATATTTTTTATTATACAGAGAAAGCGACCAGAACACCCGGAACTCATATATGCAGATCGTACAAACATTTATCCCGAGGCGGGAATCGAACCCTCCTGCGTCGCAGACGGACCTTCGCCCACCGCGCCACAGCGGTCGTCAGATTAGGGGACCTTAACCCAACAGTGGGATTTTACAGGCTTTAATGGTAATGGATATGTTTCTTCCAACTGACCTCTTTCTTCGACAGTCCAGTAAGTACAGGAATAAGGAAACGCACGTCTGAAACGCGAGTCGCGTACAAGTCTCGTATCTTTGACACCAACTCCGGTGTAGGGGGCGCTGCGAACAATATACAGATCATTTAGTAACTAGCTGAGAAAAAACGATAGAGAGATCAATTATATGATGAATGAAAGCTTTCAAAATCAAATTTCTAATAAATTTGGTTTTTAAAGCTTTCATTCATCTGTGATGCTGTATGGATGTTCTAGCATTTATTTGTGTGGTTAGCAGGAAAAAAATGAATTCGGATTATGTCCGTCCACCATTTGTGAACTTTTTAATTGAGTACAATAAAGTTTTAATTTTATGTATGTATGTAGATAGTGCTTCAAGCATTTGAGGGTATCTAAAGGTATTTAAAAAACAAATCACGGAACTATGTATTGATGATCCAATGAAGTTAGGTCTTGATGAAAAAAGCTTGGTAAAGCAATCAAGAATGTATTAATTTATGAATTTCTTGAATATATAAATGTGTAGTGTACTTAGAAGTTAGTACCTAGTGTTATTATTATATAACCACTACTACTAATTGTACTCGACGTATAACTTGGTGTTACGAATAAATGTATTGTATTGTATTGTATTGATGCTGAGCTGGCGATATGCTGTATTCGTTCCATTCATCAAGTGACGGTAGATGTCGCCACAAGCACACTCACATTTCTCAGTAAAGATGTGCACTAGTCTAGTGAGCAGTGTCTCGGCGCCCCGCGGACACTCGTCGAGCAGGGCTGCGAAGGCGGGGCGCAGGCCGGCCGCCGGCACGCCCTTAGCTATGGCGGCCCGCACCGGAGTCTCCACGCAGCGGAGCACAACCCGCTTCGCTTCCGGGTCGCAGCAGCCGTACACGCGGGCCACTTCGATTATTAGGTCTGGGGATGACGAATGTATTGATTAGAATTGAATTCAATGCAGAAGATTTGAAGAGTCTCGCTGAGGTAACCCCGTCAACACTAACAGAGATGCTGCAAGGCTACATAAAATTGCATTTTAGCGTGAATAACTCGTGAAAAGGCGTTATACACTCGAAAATGCGCGTAAAAGTACTATAATAACGCTGATAACGCGCGTTGCGTTATGTGTTAAATAGCGTGGTAGTCTTGCTGGTTTTTTTTTATCGTGAATTCGTTGTCCTTCGTTTGACCACAAGATGGTAAGTGACGATGTGGCCGACGGTGTATCACGAAGTTCAGAAGACACATATTAACTTTAGTCTTGAGGAGACTTGGTTACGATAGGACTGGTTGTGATATTTTTTTATTATTTGGATGTTTGTTATCAGATGATAAGTGAAGATTTGGCCAACGATGTCCCACGAAGGTCAAAAGACACTTATTAATTAACTCTTTGATTTGAAGAAATCCAGGTTGCAGTAAGCCAAACAAACAGAAGCAGGCAGCAATATGCAGCTGTCAAGCCCCAAGTCCTACTCTAGACGCGGCTTTTTGTGATCTGGTCTAGTGTCCAGGGTTTGACCAGAACGAAGCGACACAGCTTTGTTGGAAAAGCAACGTTATTCATAAGTCTACTAACCTTCATTCTCTAACAACAACGTCATGATCAGATTCAAGCACAGTTTGTAGAAGTGGTCGGTCCAAGGCATGCGGAAGGTCGTCCTTGCGGAGAGCACCTCGGCCGGCGGCGACGCCAGCGCGATGAACCCGAGGTAAAGGCGCGCTTGCTTCTCTATCACTTTGCGCGTTGCGTCCGTGGAGCGCGTGTATATCTTGGTGACTGATTTAAGGGTGGCTTCGCGGATGTCTTCGTGTTGGCTTACTGAAAGGAGTTAGACATGTTTTCTTTATAAATATCTATCTATGTAATGTATTGTATTATGTATATCAGTGATCTAGTACCCATAACACAAGCTCTGCTTAGCTTGGTTCTAGATGATGCTGCGTGGATTGTCCAGCATTATTTATGTATTTTTCATTTATTTATGTTTTACAGTAGTACTGAAGACCAATGTGGCGCGGCGGACGAATGTCAAAAAAGGCAAAGTTAGGTAATCGCTAACTGCGGGGCTAGCTGTCACCTTTCTTTGCCCTTGAGTTCTCTACACGCATTTTGATCTGGACTCATATTAGCTCCACGTTTTATCACTGGTTGTTATAACAAAAAAACGGAACTAATTGAATACTTACAAACATGACACACCAACGCCGTCACGTACTTATGGGACCGGGGAGGCCGCATGATACAAATATCCTCCAAAATATCCAACGCGACCGTAGCTACCTTTTCCTCCGTCACCAAATGCTTCAAGTAATCTATAGCTTCTTCCGTCACTACGGGGCATTCTGAGTATATTTTCCTAAGGAGTACTTCCTTGGAGGCTTCCATCACAGGATCCCCTCTTTCACATATCTGGGTAATCAGCGCGCAAAGCAAGTGGCTATAATTCTGATCATGTTTCTCGTGCATTTTCGGTTGTAAAGTCACAGGATGGCGGTTAAAACCTTGCATGAACGCGTATTCTTCGTACAACCAGTGCAGGGCTAACTCTATTCTGTTAACAGGGTCGTCTAGGATGTAGTTAAGGACTAAATCGCGGATTTCCGGCGTGTAACTTGATGCGAAGATCGTTATGAATTTGGAACGGATTTGAGCGGCTCCTCCAATAATGCTTTCTTTTTCAGCTCGCAAGATTCTGTCTACGGCTTGTAGAACCATTTTCTCTTTAGTTTCCTTCGGTATCGGGCGAGTGATCTCTTGCAGTTTTAGCAACTTTACTTTCTGCTTTAGCTTCGGTACGGTAGGTGTCTGTGGTGGTATAGGCTTTTCTTTATCTTTAGTTTTGCGTTCTTCTTCTTTCAAATGGTCTGCTCTGGTTTCCTCCATGAGTTTAGAGACCGCGCTCGACACCGCGCTTTCCATCTGTCGGTCAGCTTTGGATGTTTCCTGAAGCTTTGCTACTGCGTTTTTAAGGGTATTTTTCTCACTCTCTTCATCCTTTATTAGAGGTATTTTCGACGCAATTTCGGATAACGATGGCTGCGTTACGAACGGGATTTCCTGGCTTTCTAAAGCGGGAGGCTGTACCGGCATCGGTGCAGGCTCTACCGAGTCCAACTCATTCTGTATTAAAGACATGATCAGTTTCGCGAGACTTCTTTTCTGCACCTTGCTGCCAGAATTAGGGATAGGTTTGTATAGACTGGCGAAAGTTGGTGGTATTTCATTTGGAAGTCCATTCGTTAACGTAGACATCACGAGATCTACAACAAGTTCAACATTATTCAAACCGTTGAAGAAAGTGTCTTCGGAAACTGGTTGGTCTTCAGGTTTAGCGGGAGCTTGAATGAGAGATGCTTGACTGTCTTCGTCAGCGTCAATACGAGTGAAGTCTTCTTTTGGGAGCTCTTTGGTAATCTCTGGACGAGTTTCCGTGAGGAGTTCACTTCGGCTGTTGCTGTCGCTGCTCTGAGAATTCTGAGGGGAGTCTATTCTGAATCTTTTGGACGGGATTTCGCTCATCTTGACCTCCCCGAGTCTCTTACTCCGCTTTTCCTTGGGTAAGGCCTTGTTTATCTCCGAGGTCGTCATTCCGATGTCCATAAGCAACTGTGTTAGCTGAGGCATGTGATCATTCGATGACGAATGCTTTATCAAGTTGATCAGTTGCAGTTTTAGATGCTTTCTTACTGAGTTGACTTGGGATTGTGTGAGCGTGGGTGGTAGAGTTGTATGGAGATCTCCCAACGCTTGTATGACTCGGGCCATGTATTTTGGTCTTGATTTGCAGAGTAGGCATAGTGTTGTCATACAAGCCATCAAGTTCACGCTGGAAATATGCTGTGAGTTGTGGAAGTTCACGATAAGGTTGAAGATTTGCCTGAAAAAGGAGAAAGTACTCTGTAATAAGAAATTAAATAATATCCCAAAAAAATTCGATGTAGCGGAATCGTGTGATCTTCCCTCGGTACGGGAATGATCTAACCAACTGAGCTACGAAATCATGTTCTCTTGTCTCATGTCTGGGGTGGTCTTGCCTACCCACAAGACATAGTATAGATAGGGAAAAAAATAAAAAATAATATCTAAATCCTTTATTTCTATCATCATCAGCCTATGTTAGTCCACTGCTGGTGCTGGTTTATTTCTATAGGCTTACAAAATAAGCACTTAGACAAGTCAAATTTTATACTATAAATGATTATCAAATAGTATCAAGGTGTTTAGATTATCTGTTCACTTCAATTTTTTGTCCACAAGTGGAAGAAGAAAATATAACTCACTCCGACTCCTTTTGAAGCAGGTCTCTATTGATAAACGGCAGGTGTGTGGGCAGGCTGTCCAGACTAAAGTCACTGGCTGTCACCCTCTCGCCAGGACTCTGGAGTAGTATCACCTCCTCCAAGAACTTAACCGAGTGGGTCCGGATGCCTTCGTTGTCATTATCTATCATGTTTAGGATGATGAGCTGCGGGGTAAAGATTCAGGTCTTAGTATTTTTTTGTTCTTTATTTTATTTTAGGGACTTTGGAGTCATTTTAATGACTACGTCAGTCCCGTATTTTAACTACAAATTGGAACTAAAAACACCGCATCACTCAGTGGTGTTGCTAATATAATTTGGATAACACCAATATGCATAAGGTTTACACTGTACAAGTGTCTAAGCTCTGCTCTCATGGCCTCGCTCCACAATATATTTACACTTACGCGATCAGAAAACGTAATTACAAGTACTATTTTAACGGGTATTTATCGCGTTTATTTACCTATTTTATAGTTTACACACTGTCGTGGTGACGGGATGACTTCGTTCAGCTTCGTCAGGGCTTAGTTTTTAATTAATAGTATGTAAGTAATAGTAAACGTGTTGAGTGGAGATTGGGACTCGACAACGTTAGTGTAGTACGCCCTCTGGCAGGTGGGATGACGACCTGCGAAAGACTGCAGACAGATGCTTCATTAAGGGAATGAGCGCTATAGCGCTCTGTCTTCAGCTTGCCACATCCAGCATCTGCCTGCAGTCTTCCGCAAGTCATCATCCCACTGTCACTGCTGGACTAATAAACGCGTTATTGGCTCTTAAAAGTCGCAGGCAGACCTTCGCCCACCGCGCCACATCGGTCGTCAATTAGCTAGTCACTCAGTTCTTGTCATTAGTGACTTCTTGCAGCAGACGATAAAGCTTAGTAGCCTATTGATGAAAATATAATCATTTAAATTGTATTATATATTATATACACTGACATGGGTTACAAGCCACTGCATTACTGAATTAGATATCTAATTTATACGGTACTAGCGGACCTTTCCGGCTTCGCACGGTTTTAGTGCGGATCCCTAACTTTTTGAAAATATAATATAGCTTATGTTCACCGGGGAAAGTGTAGCTTCCCAACGGTGAAAGAAATTTTCAAATCGGTCCCGTAGTTTCGGAGCCTATTCATTACAAACAAACAAACAAAAAATCAAACCTTTCCTCTTTATAATATTAGTATAGACTAGCTGCGAAATATACCTATGTGTCAAATGGTTTACAAGCCTTTCTCTTGAATCACTCTATCTATATTGTGAAACATAAAAAAAAAACGAAATAAATGAGTTAATAAAGTAAAGTAAAAGTAAAAAATCATTTATATCTTTAGGCTTACAAAATAAGCACTTAGACAAGTCATATTTTATAAATAAATTATTATCAAATAAAATTATTTTACTGTTCACTTAAATTTTTTGTCCAGTGGAAGAATAATAATAATAAAACAGGTATTCACCTTGATTTCACTAAGATGCTCCCAAACATCCTGCATCTTAGCCTCCGTAGCCATGCCCTCACAGATCCACAGCAGAGTGTTCCGGTACAGGATGCTGGCCGCCTGGATGGCTCGCTTGGCAACCAGCACCACCGTGTCCATCACCAGGAGTTGCAGCTGGCTGATCACTTCTGGCAAGTGCTCGGGGAAGTCCTTGCTGGAATGGAAAGTCAACTCCTATATCACATCACACTAATAATAGATGCAAAAGTTTGGATGGATAAATAAATAATGCTGGACAATCCACACAGCATCTTCTAGCCCGAAGCTAAGTAGAGCTTATGTTATGGGTATGTTATTAGATAAGTGATTTACATAATACAAGAGCTTGTGCTATGGGTGTGTTATGAGTATTTTTTTATTATAGATAGAAACCACCAGAACAAATAATTGCAGATCGTACAAACATATATACCGAGGCGGGAACCGAACCCGCAACCTCCTGCGTCACAGTCGGACCTTCGCCCACCGCGCCAAAGAGGTCGTCAATTACTTTGCTGTGTAAAAAGTATTTTTTTGGAAAGAATCAAATAACATTTTACACTTTTTACGCTTTGCACGCATTACTGTATTATTATTCATTACTTAACTAATAATTAGTTTCCTATATTTTCTTAGGGATATTACTTGGATATGTGAAAATTAAATTTGATGCAACAAATTGGAAGATTTTTGTTCCTTTTGTATCTGCTGCTTGGCAACTATCTGATCATTCTATCAATAATCCAGACTGCGCTTAATTCTGTAGTAAAGTGAGTTGACTTCAGAGAGAATGGAGAAGAGGAAGCTGCGCTTAGATTTTATCGATAAATACTACTTTGAACATAGGCCTCCCCTAATATCTCTTGGCCATCTCCTTAATTTTTTTTACCTAACTGCAGAATCTGCCTAATGGGTGTACTCGGAAACAATTTCCAGCAGCGGCCATATACAATGATGATAGATCCATTTAGCCATTGATCAAGACCGATGCAACCTGAGGCTGAAGCTAGGTCGTTCAGCTCCTCCATTAAAACTATGTCTTCAACAAATCGCAGGTGCGGTTTGAACGATGTTTTGTTATTAATATCTTACTTAGTTTGTGCAAACTAAATAAGTAGTACCTAAGCATTTATTTTGTCCTGTTCTGTCTACATAATATAGCTTGGTTATTTGTGATAATATTCTAATCATTATGTAAGTTTGGCTAGTTACATCTTATAAAACACATCCAAGGTTAATTGATGCCTTCTCATTGACAGTATTTGTTTTTGTGTGCTAACACAGTTTCCTGAGGGTATCAACATGGTAACTTACTAACTGTATAGGCCTAATATTTCTGGTTTCAATCCACTTACCTTATCGCTTCAATAAAAACAATGACTTGCTTCTTCACATTATTAGATCTATCGCCCCCAAAGCTCAGGATGTTCTGAATATACAGGGGAATATATTGTGAGCCCTGGTGAAGCAAGACCTCTAGGATCTTTCTGAGAAGGTTGACTTTCGTGCCGCCTTCGGCCATTCCTGCCTCGTTTATCCATTGTACCAGCTGAAAATAGGTACAAATAAAATAAAACAAGACGTGAAGATTTAAAAACCTTTAATATCAAATGAAAAATACAATAGATTCAAAGTAATTCAGTAAATTTTTGCTGAAATGTAGCCCCGCGTCCACTTCAGTCAACGAACCTGGTTTTGGATGGTAAGATTGGTATTTGATGCGAATTTATTAGACATCTTTGATAACTGTTTTAGGGTGCTATATCACCAATATTTCATCGTTTCTACACAATTTAAAATGCATAAAACAAGAGAAAGATGTGAAAATACGAAGCGTTTACATTGCCGAATTTTTAATACACGCACGTAGTCAGTCGCTCGTTATGTTATTATATTTCAGTAATTTTGAGAAGTATATAAATTTATGAGAATGCATACATTGACAGGCCTACAATCTTATTAGATAGACAGAGAGATCCGAGAAAAACGCACACCTCAAAATGTACTTCAAATTTAGTCGCGTTACCATTAACTGTCAAAAACAATGATGACATTGACAACACAAGAAAAGACTTCGAATTTTAGTGCTACCTGAAAAAAATTGCAAGATAACGTTTCTATCTTGCCTGTGGTCCAGTTGAATCAGTTGCCTGGTCTGGACCACCAAAAATTATTTTGTCCAGATAACAGCAATAAATAATCATCGAGATATGAGTTGGCTAAACGTTGGCCTACATAATTTAAATAACAATATACTGCATAAGCTATTTTATTCAAACTTAGAATGTTAGAAATAGTATTTTATTATTCATTTTGGGTAGAGTGGGTACAACAATAAAAATTTCTTTATTTGATTAGTGTCGTTTAAATTAAACTACAACCGGTGCCGGTTGACGAATGTATAAATTCTGCATTTCATAAACACGTGGCTTCAGTTGTTCCTCCATTTCAATCTGTGTGCTCCGCACGACGATTATACAAACTGCAAGGGTAACTGCAACAAAAAAAAAGGTTTAGAAAGTTGTCCTTTTAATAAAATATAAATGAACGGTCGATGTTGGAAGTGCTAAAATTTTTAGATTGAGGATACTTACAAGCCCATTTGAGAATGGGAATCATGGCCACGAAGCCCATAAAAATGCAAGTGAGGATAATCAGCGCTACAGCAAGCGCGAACAGGAAGTAGGCGGCGCTGCAGTAGAAGTTCAGGTATCGTGGCCGGTTCTAGAACAGATGAGAAAAATGTTGGTCAAATGTACCTACACAAGAAAAAATTAAAATCACTTAACGGATTTTTAAACACTAGTGTCCCAATATCTGTAGACCTCTCGCGCCAAACATTTACGAGGTGTAACACTGCCCAGTTCTTATATTAACTCCGGGCTGATATTGACCTTTTCTTGCTAGAAAAATTCGAAGAACAATTTTCAACCGATTCGGGTCTCGAACCCGCCACCTTTATAAGGCTGTTGAGTACGTGACCGTTAGACTTAAGGCTGTCAGTATCATCATAGAAGACGGACTATGGATCAACGCCATCTAGAATTAGGCAGAATTTTGAAGGAACGTAACTTTGTATGGGCATTAGCTATCTATAGAGTTTCTTAATCTATGGTATCATGTAGGTGTATGAAGATTCATTGAGTAGCTAAGTTACTTACAGAATGCACCCCTACCACCAGGACTACATGCATAAGAAGGTTGTACAGGAACACCAGCATATAGTACCCGAAGGTGATGTACAGATTCAACGCACTCTTCTCCAACTCCTGAGGGGGCGGCGAGGGCGGTGCGTGGGGTTGCTCCACGTACGTCGCTACTTTGTACGTGTAGAACGATATAGCGCCTAGACTTAGGCATGAGAGTAACTAAAAAGAAATGAAAAACACTATATTTACAACATCTTAAATAAAACTTAAATAAAGCGATATTAAACTTATATAAACTTTAATATCGCGCGTGACCGCACTGAGTTTAAAAATTTGAAGGAGGCCTTTGCCCAGCAGTAGGACGATTCAGGATTAAAAAAAAAACAACTTGATAATAAAAACTAAGCAAGGAATCTACTAAGATGTCGGTATTACACAGGTACAAGAAGAAGGTATTAAGAGAAACTAAAGCCTATGTATTTATTGTAGGATCAACATGATTCAGATTCGATCAGAGAGTCAAACAGCGAGCTATGGAGAGAGGCGAAGTTTTACATTACTTAACAGCGATTTTTTTGAGCGCATACCTTCCACCTTCTGGATTTAAATAATAGTAGGGGCGTTAACATGTTCACAGTAAACCAAGCATTGTCAAAATAGTAAAGCGTGGTTCCAAAAATATGTATATCAGCTCGCAGCCCACATTTGGACTGTGTACTGGTAGTGATTTCTGCAAATAGCCCTCATACCGGCTTCGGATACTAAACCTGTCTATGTCCCTTTCGTTCCTTCATTTAAAGAGTTCTACTCAAAAATGTATTTAACACATTCACTGCCCAGATAATCAGAAGGGCGCGCGGGCGCATTAAGGACCTGCTGCAGATGGACCTGCCGTTTTGGGCCGTGAACGTATTAAATGAATGAATACAAGTTAGATAGATCAAGGTTATAAACCAAAGTAGGGTATCACAAAATACTTACGATCGAAATATAACCAATCAATAGTGATCCAATTCTGAGTGGTATACAGCAGCAACACTTATTAACTCTTGGATACCAGTAGGTTTCCGCCATTTTAACAAATAGAACACCTTTTATCTATAAATCCGTACTTTCCTCAACTATACCTTTTTAGTAAGAAATACGTTTACACAAACGACCAAAACATGATGACTAGGGTATGAGCGTATGGTTATTGATAAAAAACATGAAGTTATCAATATGATAGTGCGAAAGAGATAACGAGTCACCATTGGACTTCATGTGAAAGGGACCGGAATATAGATTAGGATTAGTTAGACATATCTTTTGGATAAGATAGGCCTCTAATATCTTATGCCACTGTACACGGCCCTGCGCAAATGTCATCCAGGTTCGCCCGGAGACGTTAATCGTCCGCCCATCTGACTCTCACGTAATGCTGATCGAGTTCAAAATGTACTAGGCGAGCAGAAGTTTATTGGAGATAAAAAAATAAAAATTGGAGTTGAAATGACAATCTTAAAAACAGTCGGTGGGAAACGAAACAAGTGATATTGTCACACTGGTGTGACTAACAGGAATTTATTTTACTCGTGGTCACACCCCAAGTAACACAGGAAGCATTTTAACAAACGAATAATCAACTCTTGTAGAACTTAAGGTCCGCATAAACTGTTATAAAAGTTCACCGAGCATCTTGAAGCATTATATTGGCATTTTACATCCATGATGGTGTATAACGGTTGGATAATGGCATATTAAAATGCTTTTCTAAAGCCTTTAGTTTCAGTGCAGCAAACCACGACACAGCTGTACACCTTTCAGCTATTATTAGTGCATTTGGACTTACAATTGGATTTATAAGTAGTAAATAAATGCTTAATGATATTTAATAGCATAAACATGAACCATTATAATGCCACGTAAATCAGCTATACAGGTTTCAGTTATTTTTAGTGCCTTAGTGTTTACAATAGCATTTTTAAGTAGTGAGATAATGCCTAATGCTGCTAAACAGCATAAACAGGAATCAATGTAATGCTTGCCTATTTAAAGATCAACTGAGTTCTGCTGTATGGCTAACAGCTCTTTAATCAAATACACGTGAATTGAAA
The DNA here is from genome assembly GCA_943735965.1 of Eupithecia abbreviata. Taxonomy (NCBI): domain Eukaryota; kingdom Metazoa; phylum Arthropoda; class Insecta; order Lepidoptera; family Geometridae; genus Eupithecia; species Eupithecia abbreviata. Next base: position 11,059,281 of record OX030987.1, on the reverse strand, counting down.
TTGAATTACATTGTAATGCATAAAGATAGATAGATAGAAAACAATTTCTTATACCACACAAAACAGAAAACAATACAGGAATAAACCATAGAATATCAAAGAAACATGCAAGAATTATGATATCTCCGAATCCGATCAATGCACAACAAAACGATTCGTGCGAAGGCAGTATTAGCGATATTAAAGAAGGTTCCGTAGGTCACCAAAATCAAGTAGGATCTGTCAACATTCAAAATACTAACATAAATAATAAAATACACACAATACGGAATTGTGTTATGAAAAATCTGTTATTGCACTTAATGAGAATATTCAACAAAATCGTGTTTATTTCCGTCCGCTTGTTGCTGAAAATTGGTCTTGGGTGCATCTATGCCTGTGTCATTCACGCCTGTGTCTGAATTTTCCTCCATAATTGATAATTCAGCGTCGGCAAGCTGATATGTTCTTATATTGTTCCTTTTTAGAATGCAGCCCATTAATTTCCATTCTTTGTGATCTGGCTTGGATTGCTCATCTTTTAAGTATTTGTGTGTTTTCTGTGTTTTTTAGGCGGCCCCCACCCAAGCTACTATTTTCCTCCCACAAAGAAGGTACCTACAATAACCAGTTGGATTTTCATCTCTCTATCGTCTGTACAATTTTGTACGGAATTGCTCTAGTTGGTATAAAAAATTATAAAAATAAGATACAATTTTATAAAAAAGCATCACACATAAAAAGATACCTAATTAATTAATCATATGATTTATGCAATCATAAGTCACATGGGCCAATACTTGGCAAACGGATTCAAGTTGTACAGAAATTCTGTAATGGGACCAACTGACCATTGGTTTTATTGTTTTGATCATGGATCCCCAAAATTATAATGACACAATTTCAGTCTACATCAAGTGCACCTACTGATATTGGTATACCGGTGAACCCATATAGAACTACTTTATAAAGTATGGCACTACAGTGGTTACTGAAAAGTCTTCTCTGTGGCCTCTGGCTTAATCATTGTTCACGTGTGAGTATTTATGCTGCTGGCGGCATTAATAAGCCTTTTTAAAGGCTCACTAGGCTGCCATAGAGCGACACCATTTTGGAAATATTTTATAACCAAAAAGTATTATCATTCGGACCTATTTATAAAAGTAATAGCCTATATAGTAATGATATAACTTAATTTAGTAATCCCCAACCCATACTATTATGTTATTAAGCAAAATAAATTATTTACTAGGAATACACAATTATTTTCGTTATTTCACACATAACTTTATTTAACATTTTATATTAAAACCACAAAATATTGAAAGCGCGTGAAAATTTTCAATAAAACTTATATAGACATTTACAGTAAACTGCATTGCGCAGTAATATTTGAAGGCATGAAATAACAACCGAGTAAATTATAAATTTTGTTTTGATGAAAACAAGTATGGTGTCACTCATTAAGTTCGAACAAATATTGCGAGACAAAGTAGTTAAATTACCACGTTAATGTATTTTATATCATGTACGGCGGGTAATAATGATGTTTTTGCAATGATGTAGGGTTTATTTAAGTTCGAACTGTGCACACTTAAATAGCTTCTATCATTCTTTTGGTACATTCTAATGCTAGCCTAATGCTTTTGTAATGAAATACAATTTTTCTTTATCAATAATATTGCTAGTTTAATGCTGCTTGAATGCGATTGGCAATTTCATTGGCCGTTATAATGCTTCTTTAATGCGATTGGCAATTTCATTGGCCGTAATAATGCTTCTTTAATCCGACTGACAATTTAATTAATCACAATAATACTAATATAATGCAACTGTAATGCAATAAAGCAACTATTGTGAACCTATTTAGGATCAAAAGCCGTATAATTTGTGCCCAAATAAGCACTACAGTAGCCGTATAAACTTTTGTAATCCAACTATAGAACTATCTCAAAATGCGAAAACGATACAGAAATGCTGTAAATTGGCCGCTATACTGCTTTGCTGTGTTACTTGGGACTACATTGCATAGGATCGCACTTGACCGAACTAATTATAGTGATGTCCAAGTACCTGTACCTACTTTGCTTGTGTATACGTATAGTATGTATCTGGAGAAATCTGATATATTATTTAAACCGCCTAGTACTTGAAAAGTACTAGGCGAGCAGAAGTTCAAAGATAAAACTTACTACTGAACAGTTTAGAGCCCTAAGTGCAGCAGAGGGTGAAGTCGGGTTGTAGGAAGTATATTTGTACATACCTACAATACTAAATAATTTATAATTTTGTTTCAATAACATTTTGTGCCTTTTTCATGGTATTATGTCCTTGATTTCAAATAAAACACATTGTTGATTCAAGCCCAAGTAACACAGCAAAGCAGTATAGCGGCCAATTTACAGCATTTCTGTATCGTTTTCGCATTTTGAGATAGTTGTATAGCTGGATTACAAAAGTTTATACGGCTACTGTAGTGCTTATTTGGGCACAAATTATACGGCTTTTGATCCTAAATAGGTTCACAATAGTTGCTTTATTGCATTGCAGTTGCATTATATTAGTATTATTGTGATTAATTAAATTGTCAGTCGGATTAAAGAAGCATTATTACGGCCAATGAAATTGCCAATCTCATTAAAGAAGCATTATAACGGCCAATTAAATTGCCAATCGCATTCAAGCAGCATTAAACTAGCACTATTATTGATAATGAAAATTTTAATTGCATTTTAAAAGCATTACGCTAGCATTAGAATGTACCAAAAGAATGATAGAAGCTATTTAAGTGTGCACAGTTCGAACTTAAACAAAAAAAACCATCATTATTACCCGCCGTACATGATATAAAATACATTAACGTGGTAATTTAACTACTTTGTCTCGCAATATTTGGTCGAACTTAATGAGTGACACCATACTTGTTTTCATCAAAACAAAATTTATAATTAACTCTGTTGTTATTTCATGCCTTCAAATATTACTGCGCAATGCAGTTTACTGTAAATGTCTATATAAGTTTTATTGAAAATTTTCACGCGCTTTCAATATTTTGTGGTTTTAATATAAAATGTTAAATAAAGTTATGTGTGAAATTACGAAAATAATTGTGTATTCCTAGTAAATAATTTATTTTGCTTAATTAACATAATAGTATGGGTTGGGGATTACTAAATTAAGTTATATCATTACTATATAGGCTATTGCTTTTATAAATAGGTCCTAATGATAATACTTTTTGGTTATAAAATATTTCCAAAATGGTGTCGGTCTATGGCAGCCTAGTGAGCCTTTAAAAAGGCTTATTAATGCCGCCAGCAGTATAAATACTCACACGTGAACAATGATTAAGCCAGAGGCCACAGAGAAGACTTTTCAGTAACCACTGTAGTGCCATTCTTTATAAAGTAGTTCTATATGGGTTCACCGGTATACCAATATCAGTAGGTGCACTTGATGTAGACTGAAATTGTGTCATTATAATTTTGGGGATCCATGATCAAAACAATAAAACCAATGGTCAGTTGGTCCCATTACAGAATTTCTGTACAACTTGAATCCGTTTGCCAAGTATTGGCCCATGTGACTTATGATTGCATAAATCATATGATTAATTAGATATCTTTTTTATGTGTGATGCTTTTTTATAAAATTGTTTCTTATTTTTTATACCAACTGCAAGCAATGCCGTACAAAATTGTACAGACGATAGAGAGATGAAAATCCAACTGTTATTGTACCTTCTTTGTGGGAGGAAAATGGTAGCTTGGGTGGGGGCCGCCTAAAAAACACAGAAAACACACAAATACTTAAAAGATGAGCAATCCAAGCCAGATCAAAAAGAATGGAAATTAATGGGCTGCATTCTAAAAAGGAACAATATAAGAACATATCAGCTTGCCGAAGCTGAATTATCAATTATGGAGGGAAATTCAGACACAGGCGTGAATGAAACAGGCTTGGATGCACCCCGGACCAATTTTCAGCATCAAGTGGACGGAAATAAACACGATTTTGTTGAATATTCTCATTAAGCCCAATAAAAGATTTTTCATAACACAATTTCGTATTGTGTGTATTTCGAATGTTGACAGATCCTACTTGATTTTGGTGACCTACAGAACCTTCTTTAATATCTCTACTACTCCCTTCGCACGAATCGTTTTGTTGTGCATTGATCGGATTCGGAGATATCATAATTCTTGCATGTTTCTTTGATATTCTATGGTTTATTTCTGTATTATTTTCTGTTTTGTGTGGTAGAAGAAATTGTTTTCTATCTATCTATCTTTATGCATTACAATGTAATTCAATTTCAATTCACGTGTATTTGATTAAAGAGCTGTTAGCCATACAACAGAACTCAGTTGATCTTTAAAAAGGTAAGCATTACATTGATTCCTGTTTATGCTGTTTAGCAGCATTAGGCAATATCTCACTACTTACAAATGCTATTGTAAACACTAAGGCACTAAAAATAACTGAAACCTGTATAGCGGATTTACGTGGCATTATAATGGTTCATGTTTATGCTATTAAATATCATTAAGCATTTATTTACTACTTATAAATTCAATTGTAAGTCCAAATGCACTAATAATAGCTGAAAGGTGTACAGCTGTGTCGTGGTTTGCTGCACTGTCACTAAAGGCTTTAGAAAAGCATTTTAATATGCCATTATCCAACCGTTATACACCATCATGGTTGTAAAATGCCAATATAATGCTTCAAGATGCTCGGTGAACTTTTATAACAGTTTATGCGGACCTTAAGTTCTACAAGAGTTGATTATTCGTTTGTTAAAATGCTTCCTGTGTTACTTGGGAGACTTGTATTACAGCTAGGGAGCTGAATAATCTTAATAAATAAATGAGGGTACCTTGTAAAAACGATATGACCATCAGTGTGACTACCCACATAAATCCACTTTATTAATCCAACAAAGTAGAATATGCACAGATGATAACATGACATACCTCCCCTCTAAGTAACTATATAGGCATATAGTAGACAATGATTTAAACCTAAATCTAAACACATTAAAACATAAAATAAACCTATAAACTTCTCTAGGAACAAAACTAAAAATTGACTTCTAAGTAGTATCTATTTCTAAGAATGACACACATAACACCAATTAAACTATGTACAAATTGTCTCTAGAATCTTGAGTCCTTTGATAGGGAGCTCTTGAGTGTTTGTTGGTTTTGTTTTTTATTTTTCCAATTGCCTCATGTGGTTTTTCAGTAGTTGGGATTCCCAACATCTCTGCCCATTGATCAGCATCTGGAATCTCAATCATATCGCTGTCCTCCAAATCCATGCCAGTATCTTCTGTTATCTCTATTTGTGTTGCATTATCAGAAATTGGTATTGTCTCAGTTACCTCCCTCTCTTCTAACCTGGACTCTGTAGGTTTTTTGATTAGTTGGTCAATATGGCGATTGACTAATAAACCATCTGCTGATTGAATTCTGTAACTTGAAGGTCCAGTTTTGTCAACAACTTTGCCTGGTAGCCATCTAGGTCCCATACTTTTGTAGTTTCTGTACATTACATTTTGACCTTCATTAGTCTGTCTTGTTTTTCTTTGACTGTTGTTCTGAATTTGGTCTTCAGTTTTTTTGTGTTGCAGATTGTCTGGGTGTATGGTGTCCAATAATGTTCGCAATCGTCGGTTCATTAGCAGTTCTGCTGGAGTGTTATTAGTTGAAGTGCAGGGTGTGCTACGAAGACCCAGTAACAAGTTAGGTATTCTAACTTCCCAAGCTAAGTTATCCATTTTCCGTAGTTTATCCTTAATGGTTTGAACCATTCTTTCAGCTAATCCGTTAGTAGCAGGGTGATAGGGTGCTGTGGTGACATGACGTATATTATTGGCCTGTAGAAATTGTTTCATTTCATGTGAAACAAAAGAAGTGCCATTGTCGGACACTATTACCTCACACAGTCCATGTATTGAAAATACTGTTCTCAGTAGTCTTATAACTGTCGCAGATGTTGTATTATTCACCATGAATAACTCTGGCCATCTGGAATATGAATGTACCATAATCAAAAAGAATTTATTATGGAATGGTCCGGCAAAATCAATGTGAATTCTCGACCATGGTCTTGTGGGTGTTATCCATTCATGAGATGTCTTTGGAGGCATGTGTCTTTGTTCTAAACATTTAATGCAGCTGCTCACCATGGAGTCAATGTCTTCATTAAGGTGCGGCCACCACACGTAGCTTCTGGCTATGGCTTTTGTTTGTACCATTCCTGTATGAGTCTTGTGAAGCATTTTTAATACGGCTGGGCGCAATTTCGTTGGTACGACTACTCGACAACCCAAAAGTAGACAATCTTCCTGCAAAGATAGTTCCAAACGATTTAGCCAGAATGGACGTAGCTCGGTATCAGTTACCTTGGCAGGCCAGCCACGTTGCACATAGCGTATGACTTGAGTTAGCAATGTATCTCGTTTCGTCTCTGAAGCAACTTCCTCCACGGTGTGTGGAAAATCTTCGGGTGTCTCCGCCATAATCAAGACTTCACCTAGTGGCAGCTCGGGCTGATCCGGTACTGGTTGTGGCCAACGACTTAGACTGTCGGCGTTTCCAAGTTCTGCACCTGGTTTGTATGTGATTTCATAGCTGTGGGATGCCAATGCGATCGCAATTCTAGTCAGTCTAGGGGACAACATGTTGGGCATGGGTTTCTTTGGATCAAAAATTCCTAACAGAGGTTTGTGATCTGTTACTATTCGAAAATGTCTTCCCATCAGATAGTTATGGAATTTTGTTATACCAAACATGATTGATGCTGCCTCTTTGTCGAGCTGTGAATACCGGCGTTCATGTGCATGTAGTGTTCTGGATGCCATTGCTATTGGACGCTCTTCTCGGTCTCCCATGTCATGCGATAACACCGCACCAACTCCGTATTCGGAACTGTCGCTTGAAGTGTGAGTGGTTTCGCTAAGTCGTAGTGTACTAAGGTTAGGTCAAATGTGATAAGCCGTTTTGCTTTGTCGAATGCATCTTGTTCACATTTTGTCCACTTCCATATCTGTGCACTTTCCAGTAGTCTATGAAGCGGTTCGTTGTGGAGGGTGGCCTTGTGTGTAACAAATCTCTCGTAGAAATTGTAGAGGCCTAAAAAAGCTTGCAATTCACGTTTACTTTTAGGCTCCGGCGTGTTCACTATAGATTCGACTTTACTTGGTGCTGGATGAATGCCCACGGAGTCGATGACGAAACCTAGGAACTCGACGCTCTCCTTGGCGAATTTGCATTTGTCTTTGTTTAGTCGAAGTCCAGCCTTCTCAACTCGGCTTAAAACTTCGTCCAGTCTCTCCTGCATTTGCGGCATTGTATGTCCACATACGATGATGTCATCGATCAGTACAGCTACTCCTTGAATGCCCGCCAGTAATGAACTCATCAGACGCTGAAAAATTCCAGGACTTACTTTTACTCCGAAAGCCAATCTATGTACTGTGTACAGGCCCTTACACGTGTTCAAGGTTGAGTTCAAGGGTGAGTAGCTTCGCCGCGTCTTCGTTAACGACTTTCTGTGTGTAGGCTCGTTCCAAATCTAACGTCGTAAAAAATCTTCCACCGGCGACGGTAGCGAAGACTTCATTCGCTGTAGGCATGGGATAGGTATCCGATTCGGTCGCTTCATTGACTGTACTTCGGTAGTCTCCGCATAGTCTGAGGTCGCCCGATCGTTTTATGATCGGTACGACCGGCGTGGCCCATTCCGAGTAAGATGTCGGGCGTAGTACTCCGTCGCTCTCGAGTCTATCGATTTCCTTCTCAACTCTCTCTTTGATGGCAAAAGGCACCGCTCTCGCTTTCAAGAATTTCGGCGTAGCCCCTTCCTTCAGATGTATAGCTACCGGAAGTCCAGGGTACGTTCCCAGTCCTTCCTTGAAAACTTCCTTTTTTTCGTCATGACACGACTCAACTCCTGTTCGTCAGCCTTTGAAATAAAGTTAATGTTCATCGAAATGTTCAGCGGAGCTAGCCAATCCCGACCCAGTAGATTAGGGCCATTACCCTTAGCGACAATAACGGTCAAGTCGCAGGTGTGCAGTCGGTGTTGTACGGGCAGCGTGGCCTGCCCGAGGAGGCGGACCGGCGTCTCGGTCCATGTGCGTAACGTCAGGCGCGCGGGGCGCAGCGTGTCGTGAGGGAGGCGCGTGCGGACGGCGTGCCACGTGACCTCGTTCAGGATGGAGAAGCTGGCGCCGGTGTCCACCTGCATAAGAACCGGTGTGCCCGCCAGGGACACCTACACCTCGTACGGCGGTACGCGTCTGGTGCTCGAAGCTGGTTGCACGCAGTACACTCCGTTCAAACTGTTTCTGTTCGTCGGCGAAGTTAATGTTTCGATTTTCGTTCTTCTTTTTACTTAGGCAAATCTTTTCTAAATGACCCTTTTTCTTTCAAAACCGGCATATTGTGTTAACGAAGCGACACTCTCCCGCGTGTCGGTCGGAACTGCGTTGATATCCATTGGCTCGACGCCGAGCGATGTTGACAGCGGCGGTGACGTGCTCGATGATGCTAATGATGGGGCAGCGGCGGAGTCTTGAATCATTCGGACATCATTCCCCGCACTTTCAGATGAAAACATAGCGTTTACTACGTCCTGATAAGACAGTCCCTCTTCAATAACTCGTATTGTAAGTTATTGTCGCGCATGCCGCACAACAGTCTGTCCCGCAACATTCGATCCAAGTCTGCAAAGTTGCAGGCAGCACTCAGTCGTCTGAGGTTAGCGATGTAATCAGCCGCGGATTCGTCTCGAGTTTGATTGCACTTGTAAAACTTGAATGACATGGAAATCTCGTTCGGTTTTGGGCAATAATGTCTCGTAAGAACTGTTTGTATTTCAGCAAAAGTCACATTACACGCTTTCCTTGGCGTAATCAACGCCAGTAAGGTCTCAAACACTCGCGCACCGCATAACGAGAGAAAATTAACTCGTTTAGCACCATCTTCCAAGACGCCATTGGCCTCGAAACAGAAACTCAATCGATCGAGGTAATTTTGCCAATTATCCGTTTGTGGATTGAACTGTTCGAATTTCACTGCTTTAGAAGTCATTTTTATCACTTTTTACTAAACGTCGCCACTATTATGCCCATGATTTCAAATAAAACACATTGTTGATTCAAGACTTGTATTACAGCTAGGGAGCTGAATAATCGAAGTGAGGGTACCTTGTAAAAACGATATGACCATCAGTGTGACTACCCACATAAATCCACTTTATTAATCCAACAAAGTAGAATATGCACAGATGATAACATGACACATGGCTTTCGGCAGGTTTTCGTAAAATATGTCTACGCTGTTTTTGCACAGAACATTCAGTAAATATATAGCGAGTGACATCGGGGCAAACTTAAGTAGGTTGGTCCTACAAGTGGGCACCTCCAACATGTCGAAATGATGCAAAGTCGGTGTTTACCCACATACCTGTACCAATTTTACTGATTTTAACTTACATCGTACGTTTTACTCTGTAACATAAAATATGTATAAAATTTGACATTTCCAAGTGTACTAATGTATCTTTATGGAATAAATAAATACAATACAATACAATACATAATCCTATTGGATGTTAACCTTCTCATTGATTAATCATTAATCTCTCGGGCACAGGGTCTCAGGGAAGTCGAATACCCGGATTTGCAAGTGTCGCACAGGCCATTACACATCTCTACGTACAAACTGTACACCACCACAAATCCATAGAACTCCAGGACTGAAAACAACAAATGAATAAATACATTAATAAAATAAAATGTTTGACAATCTACACAGGATCATTTAGAGCCAAGCTACACAGAGGTTGTGTTATGGGTACCTCCTACTAGATGACTGATATACTTAATACAATATATATTTTCATTATAGATATAAATACACACTACAAATATTTGCAGATCGTACAAACATTTGTTCTAAGGCGGGAATCGAACCCGCAACCTCGTGCGTCACAGGACCTTCGCCCGCCGTGCCACATCGTTCGACATAATTATCATTATATTATCATGGAAGGTAAAGTCAAATCATTTTAAAGTTGAGTGTGGTTCTACAGTATATGGTCGCGGTCGCTTCGCTTTTCATCAGTAAGTTCTTGGAATTCAAAATATACTCGTAAAAAATGTAAGTGAAAAAAAAGCAATTAACGTTATTTCTTATTTGATAATAATACAATACAAAAATAGTTTATTGTACACCAGATCATCATCATCATCATCATCATCAGCCTATATTAGTCCACTGCTGGACATAGGCCTCCCCCAATGAGCGCCATAGCGCCCTGTCTTCGGCTTGACGCATCCAGCATCTACCTGCAGTCTTTCGCAGGTCGTCATCCCACCTGGTCGGAGGGCGTCCTACACTACGTTTACCGAGTCGTGGTCTCCACTCAAGAACACGTTTGCCCCAGCGGCCGTCGGTTCTTCGCGAGATATGGCCGGCCCACTGCCACTTCAGCTTGCTAATTCTCAGAGCTATGTCGATAACTTTAGTTCTCTGTCGGATGTATTCGTTGCGAATCCTATCCTTCAGAGATACTCCGAGCATAGCTCTTTCCATAGCTCGCTGAGCGACTTTGAACTGGTGGACCAGCCCTATCGTGAGTGTCCACGTGTGTCGAGTGTACACCAGATACAGATCATTAAAAAAAGACATTACATGCGACAGGTACAATGGCCGGCCTTACCGCTTAGAAGCGACCTCTTCCAGGCAACCTTTGGATGGAAAGAATAATGTGAATTTAAGAAAGGGTGTACCAAGGATAATCTAGTATGAACATAACATGAATACATAAAAATAAATAATAATTTTGAAACTATCATGGTTATTAACACTAAACTCATTTAAAATGTTTACTCGAAAATCAAATCATGGTAAATATCCCGTATTTACCATGATTTGTTGTTGTTTTCAGACATACCAATCCAATCTAATTTTTTGTCGTTTGCTACACACATTACCACGACCACCGAACGCATTTCATTATCGAACGCAACTCGATCACGACGCACAACACTGACGGCATCAGAACGCGACGCGGTTGGTACATAACTTCTTCGGTATTTGCACATTCTCACAACAAGATTCCAGGTTCCCAATAATCAAATCATGGTAAATATCCCATATGTGAATGAATGTGTTTTATGTTAATAACCATGAAAGACTGCAGGTCTGAGTCTGAGCAGACTGAGGCTGAGACATGGACAAGACATGGCGCTATGACGCTATGACGCTCATTGGGGGAGGCCTATGTCCAGCAATGGACTGCTATGGGCTGATGATGAACCATGATAGTTTCAAAAGTTTCATCATAATTTAAGTTAACTGATTGAGTGCCCATGATGCTCATGCGCCAGTAAAAGCTGGTATTTAATGTGTTACTTACAGACAAAAAAGAAAATGCCCAAATACCATCCGATTAGTAGCTTGTGAACCAGACATAGCACGAACAGGCAGGAGACCTCTATCAGCCACGTGACAAACCGACAGATCATGAAATGTGGTATGGCGGAACATTTCTTCTGCAAAACAATAACCATTGCTATTAATAAATAAATAATGCTGGACAATTCACACAGCATATATCTAGCCCCATGGTAAGCAGAGCTTGTGTTATGGGTACTAGATAACTGATATACATAATACAATATATTACATTGATAGATATTTTTTATTATACCTACATAGAAAACGACCAGAACACACGGAACAAATATCTGCAGATCGTACAAACATTTGTCCTGAGGCGGGAATCGAACCCGCATCCTCCTGTGTCGCAGGCGGACCTTCGCCCACCACGCCACAGAGAGGTCGTCAATAATAATAATAATAATAATTGCGAATAAGCCTGATATTGTACTGATAGATCGTTTAGAACGGAGGGCGGTGCTCGCTGATGTCACCATACCGCATGATGCTAACCTCGTTAGAGCTGAGAAAGATAAACTTAGCAAATATCTTGACTTGGCTAACGAGGTTGTCAGCATGTGGGATGTAGATTCAGCGACCATAGTCCCGATAGTCGTTTCGGTTAACGGCGTAATAGCGAAGAGCCTCGATCAACACCTGAAGAGACTCTCGCTAGGAAGTTGGATCAAGGGCCAGATCCAGAAGGCGGTACTCTTGGACTCGGCACGTATCGTCAGGAAGTTCCTTTCTCTGCAGCCCTAGTCACCGACCGCTTGAGCCTAGCTTCGCGGTTGGTGATCTACCGTTTTGATATATTTTTTACTGTAGAATAGTTTTATAATATTTTATTGTAATTTCTATAGTAAAAAATGTATTTTATACGAGAATTTAAATAAATGAGTGAAATAATAATAATATTGTTACAAACAATATTTTAGCACCTGCTCAGAATGGATGTAGGGTTGGGTCCCGTGGTACTAAGGAGCTCCTCCTCATTGACATGGCCATTAGTCAACAGGTCAAACGTGGCAGAGGGAACTTGTCGGCTGCTTGGATAGACTATAAGAAGGCTTATGATTCGGTGCCTCATACTTGGCTTGAGAGGGTCTTAGAGTTGTATAAAGTAGATACTACTCTAAGATCATTCTTGGGATCATGTATGAGACAGTGGACCACTGTTCTTCGTCATCCAGGGAGCCGAGCGGAACTACCTGCCACCAATGATCAGATAAGGATAGAGAGGGGTATATTCCAGGGTGACAGTCTGAGTCCCTTGTGGTTTTGCCTGGCTCTGAATCCGCTCAGTACTCTACTGAAGGATTCAGGAATAGGCTATCGCCCTCGGAGAGATGGTGAGATCGTCTCTCACTTGCTGTATATGGATGACCTCAAACTGTTCGCGCCGAATAAAACACAGTTGATGGCCCTTCTGAATATCACACAGATATTCAGTAGTGCTATTAACATGGAGTTCGGTGTCGATAAGTGTGCGGTCATACAAATACAGCGAGGGAAAGTTGTACATTCTGATAATTTACAGCTTTCAGAGACCATATCCCTGAAATCACTCTCGGAGGGCGAAACTTACAAGTACCTTGGTATGCCAGAAGCGTTGGGTATTGTGGACGGAGACATAAAGCAGTCGGTGAAGGAGCGCTTCTTTTGTCGCCTCAAAAAAGTGCTAAATAGCCTTTTGTCAGGCGGCAACAAGGTACGAGCCTTCAACGGCTGGGTTATGCCATTGCTCACGTATACGTTTGGCATACTAAGATGGACTCAGACAGAACTAGACGCCTTGGACTGTAGGGTTCGTCAACTTTTAGTCACTCATCGCATGCGACACCCTCGATCTTCGGTAATGAGATTGTATATCCCACGGAAATGTGGTGGTCGTGGCTTTTTAAACGCCAAGACTCTACACAACCGTGAGGTATGCAATCTCAGAAATCACTTTTTACAAGTTGAATACCAGATGCATCGCGATGTGGTTGCAGTAGATAAGAACCTTACCCCTCTTTCCTTGGCTAACGAGAACTGGCGCAAACCTGTGGTGATGAGCATCCAGGACCGGAAGACTATATGGGAGAGCAAAGAGCTGCATGGGAGATTCTACAAGGTTCTCACAGGACCTGATGTAGATCTCCTAAGCTCAGTGAACTGGCTTTTGGTGACCTCTTTGGGGAAACCGAAGGTTTTGTCTGTGCAATTATGGACGAGGTGGTAAAGACGAACAATTATCGAAAGTATATCATGAAAGACGGCACGATCGATATTTGTCGAGCGTGTCATCTTCCTGGGGAGACCCTCCGTCATATACTTTCGGGTTGTTCGCACCTTGCTAACTCTCAGTACTTGCACAGACACAACCAAGTAGCCAAAATTATACACCAGCAACTTGCTCTCCGATACGGCCTTACTGGTCCTGAAGTTCCGTACTATAAGTACACACCGGCGCCAGTTCTTGAAAATGGCCGTGCCACGCTCTATTGGGACCGATCTATCATTACGGACAGGACTATTCTTGCGAATAAGCCTGATATTGTACTGATAGATCGGTTAGAACGGAGGGCGGTGCTCGCTGATGTCACCATACCGCATGATGCTAACCTCGTTAGAGCTGAGAAAGATAAACTTAGCAAATATCTTGACTTGGCTAACGAGGTTGTCAGCATGTGGGATGTAGATTCAGCGACCATAGTCCCGATAGTCGTTTCGGTTAACGGCGTAATAGCGAAGAGCCTCGATCAACACCTGAAGAGACTCTCGCTAGGAAGTTGGATCAAGGGCCAGATCCAGAAGGCGGTACTCTTGGACTCGGCACGTATCGTCAGGAAGTTCCTTTCTCTGCAGCCCTAGTCACCGGCCGCTTGAGCCTAGCTTCGCGGTCGGTGATCTACCGTTTTGATATATTTTTTACTGTAGAATAGTTTTTACAATTTTTGTATTTTCTATAGTAAAAAATGTATTTTATACGAGAATTTTAATAAATGAGTGTATAATAATAATAATAATGCTGGACAATTCACACAGCATTATCTAGCCCCAAGCTAAGCAGGGCTTGTGTTATGGGTACTAGATAACTGATATACATAATACAATACATTACATAGATAGATATTTTTTATTATACATAGAAAACGACCAGAACACCCGGAACAAATATCTGCAGATCGTACACACAATTGTTCCGAGGCGGGAATCGAACCCGCAACCTCCTGTGTCGCAGGCGGACCTTCGCCCACCGCGCCACATCGGTCGTCAATAGTCTGCAGTTAGCTCAATTCTTTCAATTGTAATGAATAGTTCTAGTTTGTTTCTATTATTTGATTGTAACTTTCTTTGTTAATAAAAATGTTATACATAAATATAAAAAAACCATATAGGTAATAAGTACATTACAATACCATACAAAAATACTTTAGTGTACACCAGTTACAGATCATTATAAAAGACATCACATGATACAGGTACAATGGGCGGCCTTATCGCTTAGAAGTGATCTCTTCCAGGCAACCTTTACATTATTGTTGTAATAGTTTTGTACCATAGTAGCTTATCAGTTTATTTATTTCCACCGTAGGTACACAATGTTACACTTGATGTCGTTAAATACTATTTTAAAAGATAAATTACATTTTTATTATAACACACACTAACTTATGACAAAGGAAACACCATAGGGCATTGTGCAAAAAAAAGCAGACAGACATGCCTTCTTAAAAAATTGAAATAAATTCATTTATAATAATTTGTCACAATAAAACAGATAATAAATAATAAATTGAATAATAAATTAGATAAAATGTCAAAGTAATCTGCTGTATAAGGGCATTGTCAAACTATACTAAAAATATTGTACAAAATTAAATAATATACAAGTAAAATACAATGAAATAATGTAAGGAAGAAGAATAATTTTAAATTTACATTTAAATCATGATTTAAATTAATGCTGCTGTATAGGGGCATTGTCATTGCATTAGCAAAGACCATACCTACCAGTTAGGTATATAAAGGCGGATAGTTGAGTGAGCATTTTGACCGCGATTTTGCTAGCGCAAGCAGAATGCTTTGAAAGCAAAATCGCCAGTAACTTGTCCCTAAGCCTAAAGTAGCTAGCCAAGTAGGTATTAGGTTTAGAAATAAGAGACTTAGGAAAGATTATAATGTGTTAGCACTAACTTTGATTCTCACAGAAAATAACACCAAAAACAGCGAAAACACAGGTACACGTACCTACACGTCTAGATAAATCAACTTACCGCGTAAATTCCCAGCGCCAAATATATGCAAAAGATCAACAAAAACGTTTCAGTTATTATCATAACCACTGAGCAATAATAAACCTGGAATACATTTTCGCTTGTCGTAGAATTTTCAACACGGACGAACAACGAACTTTTAAACGGTGAATTTTTGACAACGAAACACTCGAGGATTTCGACGACAAAGAAAAATATAGTCAGAAGAGAACGAATCTGAAAACAAAATTATGATTATATTAGTAGGTAGACGTTTACTTAAAAGGTTTTAAGCCCTTAGCCTTAAACGTTGGACACGTTCAATGTAATTTTGCTTGTTCTTGAGTGGAGGCCACGATAAACGTAGTGTAGGACGCCCTCCGACCAGGTGGGATGACAACCTGCGAAAGACTGCAGGTAGATGCTGGATGCGGCATGCTGAATACAGGGCGCTATGGCGCTCATTGGGGGAGGCATATGTCCAGCAGTGGACTGCTATAGGCTGATGATGATGATGCCAAGCTTGAGCTTACGCTGAGTATGAAGACACCAAAGGTTAAAAGCGTCCGAGATAAGTTTAATAACGAAAAATGAATTTACCCATTGGTGGCAGAAGTCAAATATGAGTTGAGTTATAAAAATAAGTAAATAAAATTATTGTAAAAAGAATCATTAAAAATACATTACATTATTAAATTGTCTGATTTGGAAATAAGTTATACTACAATAAGTACAATCACATAGGCCTCCCCCAATGAGCGCCACAGCGCCCTCATATCAGTTTGATTGATGCATCTACCAATCTTTCGTAAGTCGTCATCGCACCGGATGGCGGATCGGTCGGAGGGCGTTGTAACGAGCCCAAAATTGTAACGACCCCTTAATTTTTTCGTCTTACTAAATCTTAACCGCCGGCTCCTTAATCTATTTTTTAGCTTAATTAAACCCCAATGACTTACGTGATTCCTCATACCTACTAAATCGTAGACTATTAAATGTAGAATTAATGATTAATGTGGCCAATGATCGTCGATAAGTGGTAGGACTCTACGTTGTGTGTTGATAGTAACTCGATTCTTTTGATGCTAAAGACAAACGGACTAATGCTGAAATAAATTTAATTCCTTTACATTCCTCGTTATCATTTATTGTCATATATTAAGATTCAAAGTATTCATGTCTTAAAATTCTATTATAAACTTATAACAATTGTAGTATGAAAATCAGATAGGTTTCTTTAATTACTATGCCTAGAACTTGGACTGCTAGTAAGGTATTAGTAAATATTGAATTTAACAATCTTATTTTGTATAATTGATTTTATTACGGCTAAGGATAGAGGCTCCACCTGCCGCCCCTACCAGTGACCCTCGGCTCCAGACTGGACAGGCCCCCTCCGTATATAGTCTACAAACTGCTAGTTCTCTTTCCAGTTTGTGACAAAATTGGACAACATATCACAAATAGTTATCGGGACAAGAGGACTTTATTTTTTATCAAAGCTCCTATGTCTAGTCAGTGTCTGTCGGAATTTAATCTAACTTAATACAGGGAATATTAATTTGTGATATTTTATTAAAACTTATCATTCATAACAAAAAGTCAGTCCTCTAAGTTTATCTGCGGGGCTTAACTCTACTAATCTAGATATATGTATAATATCTGACCAGTACCGAAAAGCTCCTATTTTCTCCCTCAGGAGTACACATATACAAAGGCTTCTTTACACATCCAAAACTCTACAGCGTTATACCGTAGTATGGTTCTAGTTTCAAGTTTTTCTACTTGATGTTGTAATCCAGATTAATTCCAGATATAGAGGTAATATAATGATTCACCCAACAGAGAGCATACGTCTCATAGTTCATATGGAAGGTATCACTTTCGGATTGTATCCATGGTGACTTACGCACCGAACTATTGTCAGATTGATATCAAAATATTGATAGTCTCTCACCTGGAGACAACTGAATATACAGTTAAAATTGTATTAGGTCATTCATATCCATACTTGGAACCAGATCATACCATTATGGTATTTATTTAATTTTTAGTAATTATTCAATTTACATAATTATGTCTTATAGCTCGCAATGGATTTTATCACTTTCGGATGTTTCCATGTTGCTACTGCAACGAGCTAATAAGATAATTTCATTATTAAAATATAAATAGTCTCTCTCTTGGAGACGACTGAAAATACAGTCAATATATTAATAATCTCTCTCTTGGAGATAACTGTAAACACAGTAAAATTTCAATAAACAATAAATACAAATGAAATAAGTAATTGCAGTAATTTGTCTAAACAAAACTCCTTTGCTGAGAATAAGTACACATTGAAATACATAATGTAATAAGCGCGAAGCGATGATACGTGTGATATACGTCAAAACATTAATTTTATAACCTATTATGAATTATTTAGAGTTTGGCTATGAAAATTGTTATTTTATAACAAGTTATAATTTGACAAATATCTGTCGAATAAATAATAAAACATGCAACTTAGCTCTGCCTGGGAACTGCCCTCGAGCGACTATATTAATCACGATTCACATAACAAATGTTATGGATCCAAACACTGGCTTTATGTTTATTTATAAGCAAAATTTCCCTTTATTTTATAAGATTCTTAGGCAAAATTTATATGAAATTTAACACAAACTGTTTGCTAATGAATTCACTGAAATTATAATTAATTCAAATCTACACTGAATTTAATCTATTTCTTTAACTTTCAAATATCAATTAGACCGCGCGCGATTGCGTTAGTTAGGGGTCCGTTGCCCTAGATTCGTAAAACCCGACTGTCCTCACCAGCTTCCCGAAAAACTATCCTTCAGGGCGACTCCCGCGCACATAAGGTCCAAATTCCGACCAAAAGTTTTAGGCACTTCACTTATTCTTTGAAAATGATCCGTTTATTTATATTAAGAAAAGGGTCTCATTGTCCCGTCTGTGGGAGTCCGAATGTTATCGTTTAATATTTTAAATAATAAACAAAGCTGAATTATGGTTAAGTGAAAATAGAACAATAAATCTGGCTATTTTATTACGGTCGGTAAAACCTGTGAAACTTGATGCAATCGCTGACAGATACTTTCAATTTGCTATGGGAAAATTCCCGCTAACTCGAACCCCGATCTCGTAATAATTACGAATACATATTAAATCCTATATTTGCGAACAACAGGCAGATTGAGTCCTGACGGTTGTTACAGCGTCTTACACTACGTTTATCGAGTCGTGGTCTCCAGTCCATTTTCCCCAGCGGATATAAGATACACACACCTAAGAACGAACCTGTATGCATAAAATCACAATAAATGATATGACAAAGACTTACAAATGACCAGAATAATACCACAACGCCTCCAGTTCGCAAGCTGTATATTAGAAGGAAGCTTTCTACCGTTGGAAGCACCACACCCATTTCGAATTGTCTTGATTTGTTTTTGCACTGCAGATTACTTACAAATTTGGTCTTGCGAGTTTTGTAAATTGTAACCCAAATAACTGTCTAATCATAATTTTAAAAGTAAATCTGCATGATTTTGTTGTTGAAAAGTACGAAAATTACGTCGAAAAAACAATAAAATTAATTTTGTTTTCAATTTCTTAGATTCGATTCTGTTGTGTATACCATTGTGGTGTATACATAATGAATGTGATATGATACCGAAGTAATGACAAGACATAGATTTTTTACCATTATAGACGAAAACGGTTAGTTCCTATCACGAAACTCTATGGTTCTTGAATCTTCGGATATATCTACACTTTGAGAATTCAGTTGAATTCTCAAGGAGTGGAAAAAATCAATGGACACTGAGATCCTTTATTTTTAAAAAGTAACAAAACTACATTTAAAGATTTTTTAAACTTAACTTAACTAAAAAAATATTAAATTGATATTAACTACTATATACATGAAAGTAAACTATCTGAGAATAAACTATAATGAAACGGGTAAGTAAGTACCTATGTAAGAAAGTAGGAACTTACCTATTAAATGTAGCTTCTGAGATTTTATAAAAGGTCACCGTTATCATTATCAGAAGTAAACATGGTAAATACAAAACAAAATATGCATTATGAACTTTATTCTCAGTGCTACAAGCGTTATTTTAATCAGTGGAATTGCCGGACAGGATTTCCGAATGTTCTTTGAAACTACCTATCATGAAAACTCGGTATCTAACATTTTTATTCTGTTTTTTGCAACAAGTTTTGGGTTTGTTTGAATCATGACATCATCGGAACTTCCGCTAGTTCATTTCTAGAAATGACTTGCTGTTTACTTGTTATCCTATTACTCAATATTAAATAAATGAATAAATAATGCTGATGACAATTCACACAGCATTATCACAGTACCCATAGCACAAGCTCTGCTTACCTTGGGGCTAGATGATGCTTTGTGGAATGTTCAGCATTATTTATTTATTATTTATTGATTTATTTTTCAAGCCTATTTTGTGAATAGGGTGGTGTTACACCCCCGGGCGTGAAATAACGTCATGGCTGTGGCCTGTCGATCTACCGTTCCATCAGATTTATGAGCGTGAGGTAAGAGAGAGTGCACCCACACTTGTGCACTATTTATTACGGTGTTTGCTTTTGCCTGCAACTCATAATCATATTTGTTTAAACTTCCCTTTATCTTATAAATAAATAAATACATCTTAATTTAAAGTTAAACTATCTATTATATATATATATATATATAGTGACTCGTAATAATATATTTTTTTAAGTTCCTCTTTTATTTTTAACTCACTTAATAAATATTTGTGTTTACAGGGCGTAGGTTATTACCCACCTACGCAACACATAATCGCAGTTGTTATCACACATAAATAGGAATCGCAAAACCCCCTTCCCGAGTACGCCAGTCGGCCAACGTCCATCACAATACCGTCTCCATTAGATAAACGCTCTAGTCCAGAGCCCCAGTGTTGTCCGGACATTACAACAAAACAGACCTTAACTCACTTGTTTTTAAGTGGTTTCTTATTTTTTTTATACTAAAAGTTTCCAAAATGTACTGCGAGTGGCCGCGTTTGGGACGATGCTGCTTCTGCATGCCGCTTAGAAGAGGATTGCTAACGTGCGCTTATATTAACTTGGTGAGTAGCTATATACCAGTATTGTTTATTAAACGATCCAAAATTTAAAAATAGATTATTTTCTTTAGTTAGGCTGAAGTTAAAGCGTATATTTTGAGTTGTTCGTCGCGTAAAATGAGTCACTTCGTGCAAAAAGTTCCCAGAATCTGTTGTCAATTCTCTCGAAAGCAAATACGCATAAAAATATCTTTTGTCTTTATTCATTGCATTGCATTTTGATCTTTACATACGTATAAAATGAAGTCGCTTCCGCTGTCTGTTTGCTTAGATCTTTTAAAATACTGAACGGATTTTAATGCAGTTTTCAGCAATAGATGGAGTGATTTTAAGAGAAAGGGTTATAAACTATTTGACACGTAGATTTCCACGCAGTTGAAGCCGTGGGCGCAGCTAGTAAATAATAAAACATAATTATACACACATAAACTTTTTTATGTGTTATCAAAATGCAGCTGCAATGAAACAACCAGCGGCTGAGATGATACACTCACTGATTTATAGAAAAAACAGGACGCACAAGTTACTCGTATATTATCTGAATTGACTAGCACTAAGGATAGGTACGTGTCCCACGGGACTCACTCACAACTCAAGTGATTATGATCCTGGCCTTATTCTCAATCTATTGAATGTCTAACTGTGTTACGTATAGGTTGTCTCATAATGTTTTTGCACACTGCACTCGCGTTAATCATATCACCAACCACCAAACACCAAACACCAACAAATGAAAAAGATTGCCAAGCGATTGTGACCACTGCCCATCTCCTGCTGTTTGTGGTTGGCGCGTAATTCTCAAGGTGGCACTTCACATGGTTATTTGTGTTCGCTATTGGTTGTTTGTTGTATTTGGCATAATATATGACGTTCAGACGGAAATGCAAAAAGAGGCAAATACGACCATCCACACATGGCACACAAATAACGAACACACAAACATTTGGCAGCAGACTGAGCAGAGCGCAAGGTGCCAATACGGCCATTGTGTGGACGGCTTATTGCGTATTTGCCTATTTGACTGCTTTGATGTGCCTCGAGAAACCGACAAGCGCACGGTAACGCGTATTTGGTATTGGCCTTATTTGTCAAATAGGCAAATAAGGCGAACACTTTGTCAAATAAACTGTCCACACATGGTAATTGTTTGCCAAATATGCCAAATACACAAATACAAATAGCCATGTGAAGTGCCACTATCAAATCAATCTCAAAGAATATTGGCAAATATTGAAACTTCCATATCGCAATAAAATGCATGCGATTATTACAGTTAGTGTTTTTAGGAAACTTTTGCTAACTTTCCGTACTAGTTCACGGAACAAGTCTAATACGACCGATGACGACCGATGTGGCGCGGTGGACGAAGGTCCGCCTGCGACGCAGGAGGTTGCGGGTTCGATTCCCGCCTCGGAACAGTTGTGTGCACGATCTGCAGATATTTGTTCCGGGTGTTCTGGTCGTTTTCTATGTATAATAAAAAATATCTATCTATGTAATGTATTGTATTATGTATATCAGTTATCTAGTACCCATAACACAAGCTCTGCTTACCATGGGGCTAGTTAATGCTGTGTGAATTGTCCAGCATTATTTAATTAATTTAATTTAATTTAATAGCAAGTCTCGTCATTTCAGATTTTGCGCCTGTATTATGTAGGTACTCATACTATTATCCCCGCAGATGGTGCCGACATTACGTGCTATATAAATAGGTTTATATGTATGTTAGGTTTTTATTTACATTAAGGTAGGTATATATTTTATATGGGCCGTAGTTTTTAATTATTTTCCATCCTGTACTAGACTAATGATGACGACCTCTCCATTACGACCTCTGTAGCGCGATGGGCGAAGGTCCGCCTGCGACGCTGAAGGTTGCGGGTTTGATTCCCGCCTCGGAACAATTGTGTGTACGATCTGCAGATATTTGTTCCTGGTGTTCTGGTCTTTAAATATTATAATAAAAAATATCAATGTATGTAATGTATTGTATTAAGAACCTATGTATATCAGTCATCTAGTAACCATAACACAATTTCTGCTTAGCTTGGGGCTAAATGATGCTGTGTGGATCGTCCAGCATTACTATTATTAATGTTGCCTGAAATAAATGAATTGAATTGACACTAACGCTATTTTTGTGCTTGTAGTTCTTCAGCGCGTTCATGCTAGGACTCTACTGCTATGCCGTGAACTACTCGCTGAGGGCCGAGCTGATGCTCATGGGCCGGTCTGTCGGCATCATGCCGGCTGAGGTCTGCATCATCTTCTTCTGCCTCGAGCTGATCTTCAATGCGCTTCTCATCTATGGAGCACATAAGGTAAGCTGTTCTATTTCTATACGAAGGCTGAATTGAATGAGGAGTTACTTACTTACAGCAGATGCTTATGGCAGATGCTGGATGCGGCAAGCTGAAGATAGGGTGCTATAGCGCTCTTTAGGGGACGCCTATCTCCAGCAGTGGACTACTATAGGCTGATGATGATGATTACAATTACTTACTTGTTACATCCGCTTTTACTCTCCAACGATCGCTCTTGAGCGATAAGACTGCTTATATTAAATTTATTAATATTGGCAGCCTTATCGCTCAAGTACCCTACTTAATTTTTAAGTTTTTATTGTGCATAAAGTATTGTTATATATATATGTTCTAAATAAAGATTTTTATTATACATATGTTAATGCTGTGTGAAATATCCAGCATTATTCATAATTTTTTTTAATTATATTGTACACAGGGTTTTTGGACACGTAAAAAGAATGTTTATGTTATTGCATAATAAAGAATCTTCTAAGTATCTACCTCGGTCCTGCTTCTAAATTTTGCCAGAGCGTCGTCGGATCGAAGCGACCCAAAAACCATGTGTCCTAAATAATTAAAAAAAATAATGAATAATGCTGCATATTTCACACAGCATTAACATATAATAAAATAATAAAAATCTTTATTTAGAACATGTTTACATAGGATCATAGATACATATTGAAACGATGACAGTACCGAAGCTTTACAAACTGTGTGGAATTGTCAACGCACAACTCCTAGATTTCTATATCAGTCATCTAGTACCCATAACACAAGCTCTGCTTACCTTGGGGCTAGATGATGCTGTGTTGATTGTCCAGCATTATTTATTTATTTATTTATAAACTATATTTTTTATTTCAGAAACTCTTGAAGTACGTGAAAGCCTTCTACTACTACACGATAGTGACCTGTGTCGCACTGCTCGTGATCCAGATCGTGGAAATATGCACCTTTAGTGGCTATAATGGTGTAGAGAAGAGCGTCTTTACTTTTACTGGACTGTGTAAGTATAACCTTATTTATTCATAACTAGCTGCGCCCCGCGGTTTCACGCGCATGGTGATAGATATTTTGGATAATATACAATATATCTTTATAAATTGTAGCCTATGTGTTATTCTGATGTATAAGCTATATTACTGTAAAGTTTCATTAAAATCCATTCAGTAGTTTTTACGTGAAAGAGTAACAAACATCCATCCATACTTACAAACTTTCGCGTTTATAATATTAGTAGGATAATACTAGATGCGCTTCGCCCGCGTAGTAATCTATATGTAAAATGAAATGAAAATATTTAAGTATCGAAAATGAAATACACAATAACAATGGTTAACTGTTAAACTAAAGTAAGGTGTTATCAGTTACTTGTCCATTCAAATAAGTACACAGTATCACATAATTTCGTTTGAATTAGGCATGTATATAGATCATGAAAGATTCGTCTTTGAAGATTTTTTTTTTTATATCTATCAAGAAATTCGCTTACATATTCGCTTATATAATAATGATTCCACTCTATCTATTAAAATCCGTTGCATAGTTTTAAAGATCTAAGCATACATAGGGACTGACGACGGACAGCGGGAAGCGACTTTGTTTTATGGGTACTATGTAGTGATAGTGAAGTAATAAGATAATATTATGTTACCTATACCACAACTCTTCCTCTGGAGTCATGTTGAGGTGGGTAGCAGTGCCCCCTGCAGAACAGATCCTGAACTGCAATCCCCAACCCACATGCTTAGCGTGGGGATTATGGTCGAACCCCTTGTGATAACAACTATTAAGGCGCTTTACAGGAAGGACTATATTTAAGAATTTTTAAGCATAATTTATATATAACATTTTTGAATAACGCAAACGGGATATTTACCATGATTTGATTTTTGAGTTTTCCAATATTTCGGAACAATTTCATGCGCCATAATCACGGAATAACTGCGACTGAGTTTATTGGCAGATATACCGATCTACCCTCATTATATGTCTTTCGCATTGTTATAAGTGACTTTTGTGTTAATAACCATGATACATAGTTTCAAAAGCTTTCGTTGAATAACTTATGGTAAAAGACACAAATTAAGTAAACGTCTTTCAAACAATTTGTGTAACATAGTAGGAGGAGCACAGCTGCCTATGTTACAGACTTATCTGTCTAGTTTAGGCAACTGAGGCTACATAATAGTTTTAACTGGAATCTCATTATGTACTGGTTCAAAGCTGGAGAGTAATGTGATTGTGATAATTCCTTTTTGCAATAAATTTATTATTATAAATGTTTTGTCTTACAGGTCTACAAATATACTTGATCACCCTGGTGCGAAGCCTAATCCAAAATCTAGAGGTATCAGGTCCGCACACGTATGAGAACCAGCTCCATCCGATTGCAAATGGAGATCAGAATGTGGACTCTAATGGGATTTATAACAATACGACCGTCATTCCTATCGATGCTTGAGACTGAATACTTACTATTTATGCATGTTAGTTGTAATAAACCTAATTTAAGGCCCACTTCTTTAAATAAATGATTACCAATAAAGATAGAGAGGTAACACAGAACGAAAGCTAAGTATAGAAGCCTTCGTTCCATCTTAACAAAGGCACAGAATAATTATATACTACTTAGTACCAAATATTGCAATTAAAAGCCGCCACACACAGAAACCGTGGCCGGGCCGAAGGCGAAGGCGTGCGGGTTGTATCATACGAATTTATATGAAAGACTTCACATACAGCGTCGGGCGGTGGCGCCGCGGTGCACGTAAATTTGTATGAAACAACCAGCATGCTTCGGCTCCGACCCGGCCACGGTTTCTGTGTGTGGCGGCTATAAACGGAAGATTTAATAGATAGATCTATCATTATTTAAAGCTGCCAAATACAGAAACCGTGGCCGGGCCGGAGGCGAAAGCGTGCTGGTTGTTTCATACAAATTAACGTGCACCGCGCCGCCACCGTCCGGCGGTGCATATACATATGTGTAGTTTTTTATATAAATTCGTATGATACAACCGGCACGCCTTCGCCTCCGGCCCGGCCACGGTTTCTGTGTGTGGCGGATTTTATTCATTACAAGTAGGTTACATAACTTAGTTAACAGTGCCTTAAAGCCTTTGCTAGGTTTGTCTAGGCACTTGGTTCTCACTTAATTTACATAAATTGATTAAATATTTTGCTTGTAATGTATTATGTTGACTACTCTACTTTGTTAAGTCATACCTGTAAGAATAGATGTAATTGTTTTAAATAAATACAAATATCTACTGTACCTAGTTAACTTACAATCCTACAATAATACAAGATATCCTGCGTCACCTACTAGATCGTTACCTACATGTAAGTGATATGTAATCTTATTTATAATAAGCTAGAATTTACTTACTTTTATTTTATAAAATTTTCATAGATAAAGAAAACAAAATAAAAACATATTATGTGGAACACATTATTTAAAGAATTTTTAGCAAATGCTTCGTAGCACTTGCAGAAAATAGAAGATAAGCTATTTTTTCTCAGTTTGTAAATAATAATGAATATGATGTAAGTTTGTAAATATTATAATCGATGAATATTTTTTAGATTTATTTGTATATTTTGTAATAAAAATTAAAATGACTTGAGTGAATGTATCGTTTTTTAGGGTTCTGTACACGAAAGGTGAAAACGGGACCCTGTTACTAAGCCTCCGATGTCTGTCCGTCGTCTGCTCGTCCGTCAGTAGGTTGTATCATGAACCGTAAAAGGTAGAAAGTTGAAGTTCAAAGTCGCTCAGCAAGCTATAGAAAGAGCTATGTATGCTCGCGCTCTCTCTCTGAAGGATAGGTCTTTCTCCGTAGGTCATGACAGGTAGAACGCTCTAATTCGTAACGAAATCATTCGACAGAGAATCAAGAAGAATACGCAAGCTAAAGTTGTAGTGGGCCGGCCATCAAGAACCAATCACCGCTGGGGTAAATGTGTTTTTGAGTAGAGACCGCGAATCGGCAAACGTAGTGTAGGACACCCTCCAGCTATGGGGTATGCTAGCCTGCGAAAAACTGCAGGCAGATGCTGGATGCGGCAAAGTGAAGATAGGGCGCTATGGCGTTCGTTAGGGGAGGCCTATGTTCAGTGAACTATAATGATTCTGATTGCACGCTGTTTATTCTATAGAGGGTGTCCCACGGTCACGGGTCATTGAGGGCCATGACCGTGGGGTTACTTATCTTATCTTACTACCTTTATTGCTTGTCATAATTGCAGCCATTTTAAGTCTTTATTCAAATCAAAATATGCATTTATCTTATTCCAAGAATCTTAAATTTCATGATTTTATCAGGACTAACTACACTAACACAGTGACCAAAATGGCGAAAATCACTTGTACCTAGTAAGCAAAGACTTGCTGATCAGAATTATTTGAAAATTTAATCTTTTGACCTTTATTTATGCACATATACTCACTTTTATAACTTTAGCTCTCACTCCCAGTAAGGTTTGCTGAAAGAAAGAATCTTCTCAGAAGCTCGCCTTTGTCATTAATTTTCTTGTCATCAATGTTCTTTGTGTGCGTAATCCTATAGTTGTACACTGCATAGTCATAGATTACCTACGACCTTAAAAACAAGTATATAAGAGATATTAGATTTAAGTTAGAAAAAGAGAGCTGGTTCAGCATAAATGTTACATGCACTGGTAAACAGAATACACTGTACATACATATGTATATTTTATACAATACAATACAATACAATTTTTTTTTATTGTACACCATAATCAAATTAATCATTACAAAAATACATTATGTGCGACAGGTACAATGGGCGGCCTTATCGCTTAGAAGTGATCTCTTCCAGGCAACCTTTGGATGGAAAGAATTATATGAAAAGGCAAGGGTTGTACCACAGGTTATTTAAATAAGAATACTGATAAAAAAAACAAATAATAAATATTAAAAATTCCAAAATAAATAATACACTACTTAAATACATAAATAAATAAATAGTAAGTACCAATATTCATTCTTTTCATTCTTTTGGCAGGAAAAACTCCTTAACGTGAGCTTTAAAAACAGGCAAGGATATAGTTTTTCTAATGGACTCTGGTAGTGCATTCCACAACCTTATGGCCTGGATGGTTTATGAGGTGGCATATTCAAAACCAGATTTTCTGACGACCGGAGGACACGGATTTTATCGTGCAAAAGAAAATAAATGAATAAAAAAAACATCATTCTGTAATTATGGTTTAGAGGTAAGAATTACGTTTATTTTCCCAGCAGGTTCATCGTTAAATTTGTGGGTGTAGTAATACCTGACAATCCCAGGCGGCCAACGTCCAATTCAGCCTCATTTAATAAACGCTCGTTCAGAGCCGCCAGTGTCGTCTAGACTCTACAGCAAAACAGACCTTAACTGACTGTCTTTACGTACTTCTATAATATTTCTTTAGTTTATTTAAATTGTGGTAATAGTTTCCGAGATGTATTGCGAATGGCCGCGTTTGGGACGATGCTGTTTTTGCATGCCTTTAAGAAGAGGCGTGCTAACATTCGCTTATATTAATTTGGTGAGTATATTTATTATGATAATAGGTTATAAATAATGTTTGAAATTTTGGAATGTATATTATTCTGTAAGTTAAGTCTCAATAAATGAATAAATAAATGAATAATTATGTGACTTTTGAAACTATCATGGTTATTAATACTAAAGTCATTTAAAACGGGATATTTACCATGATTTGATTTTTGAGTTATCCAATATTTCGGCACAGTTGCATGCGCCATGATCACGGAGTAAAATCAAATCATGGTAAATATCCCGTTTTAAATGACTTTAGAATTATGTGACTCTTTATTTAGTTAAGCTGTAGATAAAGGAGCGTAATATTTTTGAGTCGTGTTTGAGGCGCGTCAAATAACTTATTTTGATGGCATTCAACAAACATGTCATGTCTATTGAAATTATGTAGTACATAAGCGACTCATAACTCAAAAAGTTTTGCGTTACCCATAATGTAAATATTTGATGTCATTATGTCGCATTTGATGATGTTTGAAAATACTAATGCTTGCACAGAATATCTGTCAAAAGCACATTACATTTTCTGAATTTCAACAAAAGTTTCTTGTTAGTAATGGTTACGTCTAGAATCTATAGTGTCCAGCTACTTTTTATTTGTTATTTATTTAAAAGAGGCTATCAATTGATGATAAATTGAGGCCGTCGACGTACGAGCACAATGATAAAGTAAAAATAACAGAGTAAACAATGGCAATCACTAAGTTACAATAAAGTAAATTAAAAAAAGAATCGCATGACATGGATGGTATAAATGAATATAAAATCATGGCAATGCTGCCAGCATTTTAGGCACTTTGCCTTTTGGTGATGGATTAGATTCTTAAGTAATAGATTAAGTGTAAATAATTGTTGTATTTTTTTAATGTGTTTTCCTTTGCATTAAACTGTTTGAGAAAAATGTATAAAAGATGATTTTGGACTTTTTGCCAAGCGTGGTGATGATGATTAAAACCCGCCTTATTAGTTAGATACTTTTTGCTAGGCAACGTTGTTAACTTACTGTTACAATGAATTTGCTAAATGTTTGATGATTTTACCCTAAGGTTTCTGTTATTATAATGCCCAAGCGCTCACACTCAGGGCAATTTCTAAGAAATTTACTTTACGACTTCGATGGGACTTGAAACCGCAATCCTCTCTCATACACCCTAGGACAAACAGGGTGTTCTCATTTTTATGTTTATAACATAAAAATGAGAACACCCTGTTTATCCTTAGCAGCTGGTAAGTGCCTCAATCGAGACGTATACTAATGGAATGATACATTACATTACACCTGTTGTGTGTGTGATACATTAAGATAATTTAAAGCTATACATCCCGGGATGTAATGTACATTGCTCTGCAAGTTGCATTCTGAGCCGGTAGCCTTTCTGTGTTCTCGTATTTTAATTCTTTTATTCGTTCCTAATTTGTTTTCTTATTCGTTTTTAAATTGTATTATTTTAACACAAATAAATATTTTCTATTCTATTCTATATGTACCATCTACAGTTGTTATAGTTCTGTGGTAGTACATCTAATTTACGTAACTTAATCTACTTTTATATGATTTATTTTGGAAGAGCGAGATTCCCTAACACAGGTATTTCTTTTACTTAAAAGGAAATCTCAAACACTGTTATATTTATTGTACATTAAGTTAAAGAAATAAATATTTTGTATTTTATTTTTTGTATATGTACATTATAGCTGCTGTATGTGAAGCCCTTTAATGATTTCCTGACTCTGATTTAAACACTAACGTAAAATTTTCTTCTAGTTCTTCAGCGCGTTCATGTTAGGACTGTTCTGCTATGGCGTCCACTATACGTTGCTATCTTATCTGGCAATTGTACACGTAGGGACGGCTATCCTCGTCACGCCGGCCGAGGTCTGCGTAGTCTTCCACTGCCTCGAGCTCGTCTTCAGCGCGGTACTTATTTATGGAGCACATAAGGTATGCTATTAGGTTTCTATGCGGTGGTTATGTATATTAATATCCCATAAAACAGACATGATTTTTTTTGCCGTTTTTATAGATAATGGTACGGAACTCTTCGTGCGCGAGTTAGACTCGCACGTATAATTATTTTTTATAAAATGATTTTTATTTTTAGAAACTCCTGAAGCCCGTGCAAGTCTTCTACTACTACTCATTAGTGACCTTCGTTGCGCTACTCGTTCTCCAGATCGTGGACACATTTAGCTCTACTGGACCACTTATTATAGAGAAAAGCGTCTTCGTTTTTACTGGAGTGTGTACGTCTAATATTATTTTTTTAATCACTACATAGTATAAAACAAAGTCGCTTCCCGTTGTATGTCTGTCCCTATTTATGCTTAGGTCTTTAAAACTACGCAACGGATTTTGAAGGGGTTTTTTTAATAGCTTGATTCAAGGTTTATAAACCATTTGACACATAAATTTCCACGCGGACGAAGCCACGGGGCGCAGCTAGTAAGTAATAAGATAATATTTTGTTACCTATACCCCAACTCTTCCCGCGGGTGTCGTGTTGAGATGGATAGCATTGCCTTCTGCAGAAGAGATACACAACTGAACTGCGTTCCCCAACCCACATGCTCAGCGAAGGGATTATGGCTTTACCCCCGAATTATAACAGTTATTGGAAGCTACAAGCTTTGTAATAAATTATACAAAATTGTATTTTAGATTAATTTCGATATTGAGCTTGTTCAAGAATAAGCAGCGTGATCATAGAATAGAACATAAAATTTTCCATGGATCTCTATAGTTTCTAAATAAATAAATAATAAATGAATAATGCTGGACAATCCACACATTATCATCTAGCCCCAAGCTAAGAAGAGCTTGTGTTATGGGTACTAGATTGACTGATATACAAAATATATACATAATACAATACATTACATAGATATCTTTTTTATTATACATAGATAACGACCAGAACAACCGGAACAAATATCTGCAGATCGTACACACAATTGTCCCAAGGCGGGAATCGAACCTGCAACCTTCTGCGACGCAGGCGGACCTTCGCCCACCGCCACAGAGGCCGTCTATGGTAGATATACAGGAGTAAAAAAACTTGTGACTTATAAAATTTCCTCCTACAGGTCTACAAATCTACTTGATCACCCTGGTGCGAAGCCTAATCCAAAAAATGGAAGGAGCAGGTGCGCAAACGTATGAGAACCAGCTCCATCCAATTGCAAATGGAGATCAAAATGTGGAGTCTAATGGGATTTATAATAATACGACCGTCATTCCTATCGATGCTTCAGACTGAATCTATTTATAAATGTTAGTTATTATAAACCTTATTTATGGCCTTTTATCAATAAATGCTTACCAACAAAGATAATAAAAAGTAGTAGTAAGCCTTCTTTTCGTCTTACCAAAGACACAAAATCTATCTATATATATAAAAGAAAGTCGTGTTTGTTACAACACTTATAACTCGAGAACGGCTGGACCGATTTAGCTGAAAATTGGTGGAGAGGTAGCTTAGAACCAGGAGTCTAACATGGGATACTTTTTATCATTTTAACCATTTGACTAGACACATAGATTCAACGGGGGCGAAGCCGCGGGGCACAGCTAGTACTATATAGTACTAAGTACGAAATTATTAACACTTTGACAGCGATTTTTTTTCGACGACTGCGATCTTTTTTTTAACCTAAAAGATTCGTGCTGCCGCTCTACACAGCGGTTGTGTTGCGCCGCACATGCGTTTCGTTCGAAAAATATTACGGCTGTGCTGAGTCACAAAGATCTGTATTTTCTCAGACGCTGCGCTAGTGTGGATTTACGCATATTAGTCACTTGTAGAAAACACATACCGTGTGATTTCAGCAGTCAAAGTGTTAAGTTATAGGATACAATTTTATGTTAGTAGTTGTAAACCTAATCTATGCCTACTTCTTTCAATAAATGCTTACTTAAGAGTGCACTCAAATGGGCGATTTAATAGACAAAAAAATTATGAAAATTCATGAAAAGCTTGTATTTTCTGTATCTTTTTTAATAAGTTAATAACATAAAAAAAAAATTAAGTGGAACACATTGTTCTACGAATTCGTAGCAAGAGCTACGACTTTCGTAGCACTTACCGAAACTCGAAGACAAGTAATTTTTTCTTACTATGTTAATATGATGTTGATGATGATTATTTGTTAATGGCAATTGTGTCTGGTTGGATTTTTTTGTTTGTGTTGTGTCCAATAAATAATTTTCTTTCTTCCTTTCTGTCAATGTCAAGTATATGCAATGGAAAATAATTGAAATTTAGCTGAGTTTTCATATTATGAAGATTGTTTGATATTTTCACCAAGAGCCTTGTTCGTTATCCAGCATGGTGTACCACGTGCAGGTTAGGTCGGCTTGGGAGACGAGATGTTGGAGTCCCCCTTACACTCCAATAATAATATGCATGATGATAAATTTCTACATATTGTGACGGCTTAATACTTTGATATATTTTGTGATAAAAAATAAAATGACGTGAATAAATAAATCTTTTGTGTTGTAGTTAAATATTAACCGTATAATCTTGTAATTCTTGTAATTCTTTATTGTACACAAAACACTTAAAAATAACTTAACTAAAAAAAGATATGTACATAGGCGAGCTTAACCCTAACAAAAAGTTTTCTTACAGAAAAACCTTAGGTTTAAAGGAGAAGCGATAGAACAGATAGAGGAAGAGTACAAAGAAACAAATTAGACGTAGAGTATAATACATGGTATGAGATTAAAATATACATACATAAATTAAAATAACAATAGCTCAATAAACCTAATAAATAACTTCAGTTTTAATATAAATAAATATATATATATATATATATATAAATATACCTAGATAGATAGTTTTATGATAATAAGAAGTGCTCTTTTAATTTGGTTTTAAATATGTTAAGCGATGGACTGGCTCGGATATCATGAGGGATAGAGTTCCACAATCTAGCCGCTTGCCCGGCAAAAGAACCTCCAGGTGTAATCGCGCCATCTCGGAATGGAATCACACTATTTGTAGGTAACACAAGCGTAGTTAGTGATTTACTTCGACAATATTGTTGTAATTAACTACATGTTGTAATTAACTACATAATAACGCACACAGATCCCCTTTTTCAATCCAACGATCCTATCCATCCACGGTTGTCTGGTAGAGATCGCTCTTGAGCGATAAGACCGCCAAATTGTCACATATCTTGTATTATTATTGTTTACCTTGTTTGTTTTATTTTTAAGTTTGCAATAAAAGTATTGTCTATCTATCTATCTATCAATATTGCATACCGTTTTACGCGTATGGCGTATTGTACCAGGAATTTTACGTAAAATATTAAGTTTGACAAGGTTCTGTCCCATTCTTATTGTGCGCCGATTCTTTTATATATCCAAGGAGAATTGCGGTCGTAATTGCATTTCGCAAACGCTGACATCTTGTGCGTCTTTAGATAAATAAATATGCATTATCAAATCTATTCTTAAAAAGGTTATAGTAATCAGGGAAATATGTAGATGGTCAAAATTTAGATACCAGTCATGTCCGGGACACCTTTAATTGATATAAATGATACGAAGAGATTGATAAAAACTCTTATATTTATATTATAAATTGATTGATATTTGAGCACGCGCCTACCATGATGAGGTGAAAACGTGAACTGATGCAATAAATAAATAATGATGGACAATTCACACAGCATTATCTAGCCCCAAGCTAAGCAGAAGCTTGTGTTATGGGTATCAGATAACTGATATATCTAATACAATACATTACATGGATAGATATTTTTTTATTATACATAGATAACGACCAGAACACCCAGAACAAATTTCTGCAGATCGTGCACACAATTGTTCCGAGGCGGGAATCGAACCCGCAACCTCCTGCGTCGCAGGCGGACCTTCGCCCACCGCGCCACATTGGTCGTCGAAATAAGCTAAGTGGAAGGCGCGTGTAACATATGGCCTATATAATATAGATGATTTGACAGTAATAATGATTATACCTAAATGCACGGTTGCGCTGCACCGTACAAGTCAGTTAAGTTAAGTTTGACGACCGATGTGGCGCGGTGAACGAAGGTCCGCCTGCGACGCAGGAGGTTGCGGGTTCGATTCCCGCCTCGGAACAATTGTGTGCACGATCTGCAGATATTTGTTCCGGGTGTTCTGGTCGTTTTCTATGTATAATAAAACAATATCTATGTATGTAATGTATTGTATTATGTATATCAGTTATCTAGTACCCATAACACAAGCTCTGCTTACCATGGGGCTAGATAATGCTGTGTGAATTGTCCAGCATTATTTATTATTTTATAAAAAGTCATGAAAACTTGATACGAAACATAAAAGTCATTTCTAACGTGATATTGATTTATGCCGTTAAAATTACTTTGGTATTTATGACTGGTATCTTGAATGATATAAATGTATTTGTATGTATTTTTTCAAAGCATTAGCATTCCCTGGTGCGCAGGTTGCGGGCCAGCTCCAATACCGTTCTCGCAATGATAGCTGGGAGAGTGGACTGCCCGTACACCAGGCACTGTTGTGAGCGCCACCGCCACCAGCAATCCTTTTAGTTTTTAAGATTATCTTGTCTATTTACTAATATGAGTGTTATGATACTTTTTAATGCTTGAAATAAATACTTTTTATTTTTATTTATTTATTTATTTTATTACAACTATTTTTACAGGTATTAGGTACCTAATACAATAGTGTAGTCAACTTAATAATAACAATGGTAAATTTTTGACTAGACCTTTATAACGGGATATTTACCATGATTTGATTTATCTCATTATTAATGAGACTCGTGTAAAAAATATCGATATACATAATGAATTCCGGTATGAATTGTTACGGTATATTGGATGACCACATAAACAGGATAGTATACTAATATTTTGCACGACTATACCCCCTTCCCGAGCATCCCAGACGGCCAACGTCCAATTTGGACTCGTTAAATAAACGCTCTATCCGAGTGCATCAGTTTTGTCAAGACTTTAAACCAAAGCAGACCTTAGCTTTCTTCCAAAGTATTTCTGTATTTTCCTTAGTTTTGTTAGAAGTGTGGCAAAAGTTTCCAAGATGTACTGCAACTGGCCGTATTTGGGACGATGCTGTTTTTGCATGCCGTTGAGAAAAGGAGTGCTAACATATGCTTATATTAATATGGTGAGTATTTGTTTATCACTATCACTACATAATATAAAACGAAGCTGTTTCCCGCTGTCCGTCTGTCCCTATGTATGCTTAGATCTTTAAAACTACGATTTTGATGCAGTTTTTTTTAATAGATAGAGATATTCAAGAGGAATGTTAGTAAACCTTTTGACACATAGATTTCCACGCGGGCGAAGCCGCAAGGCTCAGCTAGTTTATAAAGTTCAGGACCCAACTGGCGAGAAATAAATTATTATCATGTCTGCCATCTGTAATCTGTACGACAGATGTGGCGCGGCGGCGCGGCGGGCGAAAGTCCGCCTGCGACGCTGACGTTGCGGGTTCGATCCCGCCTTGGGACAAATGTTTGTATGATCTGCAACTATGTGTTCCAGGTGTTATTTTCTATGTATAATTAAAAAAACTATCTCTGTAATGTACCGTTTTTGTGAGTAAGGGCCAGGTATTTCAATATTGCAAAACAGCACTGGTTTTTAGAAAACTCAAAACCTCAAAATGCTTTGGTTCCGTCAGTTCCAGCACTTTTAGACACAGACTGACCCAGCAAACCTAATCAACATAACAGCAACTAACAACCTAATCACCCCAACCTTGAAACTTACACATTACAAATACAAATAAATTTACTAATAAAATATATAAATAATTATTAAATTAATAATTAACCAAAAAGTTAACAAATATATTTTTACATTTTAGAGATTTCTGGTTTAGGTGTTTAAGTACAGTAATTATGTTTAATTAACAGTGACCCCCGCACTAGGCTAGGCCTGTATCGCGGAGTATCAATACATTTTCTGATTACATAAATGATTACAATTTCTGTTCTAGATTTATAGCACGCTGTTGCTAGGTCTCTTCTGCCATCACCTGCACAACGATATGGCGGGCCAGCTGAGCTTAGGCAGGTCCATCCACCTCCTGCCAACTGAGGTCGGCATCACATTCTTCTGTCTAGAGCTGGTCTTCAACGCGGTACTAATCTATGGGGCACATAAGGTAATCTTCAGGGTGGCTTGTTGAGATGTGAGTGTCAAACTCGAAACCAAACAACATGAATGTTCGCGCAATCGGCCATACTATCACGCGAACATTCGTGTTGCGTTGTCGCGACAAAACCCTTTGATGTGCGGCAGTTCACCGACAGCGGCGCGAAAAGCTTTCGTATTCGCGAAGACGATACGCGATAGGACGAAGTTTTTGGCCAGACGACGTGTCGCGACAAAGCAAATCTTCGCGTAATCGCGATAGTATGGCCGCAGCATAAGATTCTGACGACCGGTGTGGCACGCGAAGGTCCGCCAGCGACGCAGGAGGTTGCGGGTTCGATTCCCCGCCTCGGGTCAATTGTGTGTACGATCTGCAGATATTTGTTCCGGGTTTACTGGTCATGATCTATGCATGGGCGACATAATCGCGTGTGCGACAAAGCCCTTTATAATATTGAAAATAAAAAAAAAAATGATCTATGCATACTAAAAAAAAATAATCTATGTATTGTGTTAAGTATAAGAGTCATCTAGTACCCATATCACAAGCTCTGCTTAGCTTGGGGCTAGATAACGTTGTGTGGATTGTCCAGTATTATTTATTTATTTAATATATAATGTTGACTATTCTTTGTATTAGGTTTTAGCTGTAAGAATAGATGTAATTGTTTTGAATAAATATTAATTCAAATATGTTCAATATAATTACTATACATTTATTTGCAGAAACTCCTTATATACGTGAAAGTGTACTACTTCTACACTATAGTCACGTGTATCGCGCTGCTCTCTCTTCAGATCGTATCCATAGCATTCAGCAGACACATATTGAGCATCTTAGAGCAGAGCGCCTTCTCTTTTGTTGGACTATGTACGTACATTTATACTTATATCTAATCTATTTGATTTTATTTTTATTTAATCTATTTGTTCCGGGTGTTCTGGTCGTTTTCTATGTATAATAAAAAATATATATTTATGTAATGTAATTGTATTATGTATATCCGTTATCTAGTACCCATAACGCAAGCTCTGCTTACCATGGGGCTAGATAATGCTGTGTGAATTGTCCAGCATTATTTCGGTCGTCAAACTTATTCGGAATCAAATCCCTTCAAAGTACGCTTCTGCTATCATGTTCTTATGCTTAGTAAATCCAAAGTGTTGATTGTCCATGATTGAAATCACCTCTACGAAAACAGTGTTGTGACCTCATTGAAACCTGGAGGAGTAAAGAGGATAATAACCATCTAATTGTTAAGTGGTCAAGTTGACGAGCGTTCTAAATCGTCGTCATTTTGATACTGGTTGCCTTAGCGTGGGTGAACCTTTGAGGTTGCGGATGACAAGGTTTTCATTTCTTCAGCACACATGTCCACTGAACGTCATCATCATCATTATCAACCTATAATAGTCCACTACTGGACATATGCCTCCCTAAATGAATGCCATAGCGCCTGTCTTCAGCTTGCCGCGTTCAGCAGTCTTTCGCAAGTCGTCATCCTAGCTAGCCAGAGGGCGACCTACACTATGTTTGCCGTGTCGCCATCTTCACTCAAGAACACGTTTTTCCAGCGGTTGTCGTTTCTTGCGATATATGACTGGACCACTGCTACTTCAGCTTGCTAATTCATTGTCCACTGAACGTACTTACCTTTCCACAACAAGGGGGGTTTTGTCATAATTCTGCGAATTCGCCTGTCAAGGCTGACGACAAACTTGACAGGCGAATTCGTGATCGCAGGGGACTTGTACAAAATACGCCGAAGAAAGCAGTTACCCTTCCTTTGGTAGGTTCCCTTAATTGGTTCTTACGTCATCCACGGGCAGAGTTGGAGGAGACAATGCATACGCCATTACTGCCACGGTCACAAACCTTATGCCAGTAATAATAAGGTCTACGATGGAAACTCTTTACTTTAATCAGTCGACTATAGATTAAAAAGATAGAGCCTCCCGATTCGACCACTATCGTGCTTTCAGCGTTCAAGAGCGGCAAATAATTATAGTTTTGTTTTTGTTTGGTTCCCATTTGTAGGTTATCTCTGTGCCATTTTCCTCTTAGCATGTGTCTATTATATATTCGACGAAGAACTTAGGTCGAATATGTAGGAATTCGGATTGTATGGCTAAAGTGGAGATGGGCAGGACATCTGGCAAGGAGAGAGGATCTCTGATGGACCAAAGCAGTCACCGAATGGTGGATTAGGGATATGCGGCGGCGGCGGCGGCGGCAGACCACCTGCCCGGTGGTCAGACGACATTGTGGGGGCTGTAAGAAGTAGTGGATCCGACTGGCACAAGACCGCTAGTGGTGCAGAGATAAGGAAGAGGCGTATACTCAGTAGCGGGTGTTAGCGGCTGATTAGATTGTGTCTTATACAATTTTCTCTTACAGGTATTCAAATCTACCTGCTCACCTTGGTTCGAAGCTTGATCAAGGATCTGGAGGTGTCAGGTCCGCACACGTATGAGAACCAACTCCATCCGATTGCAAATGGAGATCAGAATGTGGACTCTAATGGGGTTTATAATGATTCGACCATTATTCCTATTGATGCTTGAGACTGAATGCCGTGAATTTAGGAGATTATGAATGGCCGAATTCGTTAAGAAATGTTTATCAAAGATTGCAATGAAATAAGAATACCTACTAAGATATACAATAAATAGTAAATGTTTTCTATGTTCGGGGAACACAGATTTTTTCTTATTTTTTTTTTATTAAGTTAAATACGTGAAAAAAATAAGAAGATCATTAATTTCAGGAATTCGTAGCAAGTTCTACGGCTTTCGTAGCACTTACCAAAATTAATTGGAAAACATTTATTTTTCAAATTTAACCAATTTGAACTATAATAAGTTTTAACTATTTTGGTACAGTCATGTCTATAATACTATTTATAAAATAAAATAACATGTATATAAAAGTATGGCTTTTTATTGAAATATCTATATTAAATGTAACATTTATCATTAGCAATACTTCCTGAATAAGTTTACAATTAATTTAACGTCTATAATAGTACCTACCGTACTATTATCGTCGTACTTGACGACCGATGTGGCGCGGTGGGCGATGGTCCGCCTGCGACGCAGGAGGTTGCGGGTTCGATTCCCGCCTCGGAACAATTGTGTGTACGATCTGCAGATATTTGTTCCGGGTGTTCTGGTCGTTTTCTATATATAATAAAAATATATATCTATATAATGTATTGTATTATGTATATGAGTTATCTGGTACCCATAACACAAGCTCTGCTTACCATGGGGCTAGATAATGCTGTGTGAATTGTCCAGCATTATTTATTTATATATTATAGACGTTAAATTAACTGTATGTATACGATTGTAGGCTATATTTTGTGCAAGCAATGGGATAATTCACGAATGATTTGTTATTAATCAACTTCTATCTGTCTTTGATTAAAACAAACAGATGATTTAGATACAGGATTGACAAAGCTTTGAAAAAGAAACACATTTCTATTAAGGACTTCCTTCTCCATTTAATTATCTAGTGTAGCGGTTCCCTCACCACCATTTTGTTTCTCTCATTACCTCTTCTTTACATGGGTACTTTATTGTGTTATTAATGCTTGTCATATGTTTAGTGTGCATAACCTAGCTACCTGTCTGTCCCATATGTATGTTTAAATCTTAAAAACTACGCCACGGATTTTGATGCGATGTGATTCAAGAGGAAGGTCAATAAACCATTTGACACAAAGATTTCCACGCGGGCGAAGCCGCAGGGCACAGCTGGTATAAAATAAAATAAAAAAAACTTGAAAATTCACAATTATCTATGCAATCGTCAAGTTACCACGCCAATAACTATATTTCCACGACAATCACCTCACGAATAATTCAGCCAACTGACCTTCAAGGACCTAACTTAAATCTCAATGCGTTTGACCTATTGCACTTTGCACTACAGCTTTTTTTACCCACGACGGCGGGACGGTATATGCGTTTAGGATGTTTGTTTGTTGCATTTGCAAATACATTTTCCCAAGAATCTCCAAAATAGCCCAGGTTTGGAATTCATTGGGAATGGTTCTAACCTAGGTGTAATGGTGGTCATTCGCCAGGGGGCGCTGATTGTGAATTTTGTGAAAACAAATGTTCCCATTTATCCCTAAAAGTGTTTGATTATTTAGACACGGTATTCATGATATATCTATCTATCTATCCTTCAGTTTAAGTCAGATTCTGTTTTTAAATAAAATTGCTCTTTTATCAATTCTATATAGTCGTGGGTTTTACTAAAATTATTTATTTCTTTATCGATTACAAAGTATTCGGCTTATAATATTTTGTTATTTTGCTATTATTATCATCCTGTTTTGTATACCATGCGTAATCCTCTAGATAACTCACACTAACAGAGAGCACAATAAAGTTCATGACACAATGTTATTTCCTCCGTAGACTACTAAATAAGATAATTGTAAGTAGTCAGATAGGATAGTTGGTCTTTTCCCTCTTAACTCATATGGGCACAACGAGGCGTGCTCAGAGCCCGTCCCCTATTACTCTGTGGGCTTGAAAACAAAACAAAACGATATGTTTGAATTTAGAATCTACTCATAGACAAGAATGAAAACTTTTTGATAAGTTTCGAGAAGTTTTTTGTGCGTTATTAAAAAGGATTTAATCCTAGTTCAAAACCAAACAGGATCACTTTGGGTAACCTCAAAGAGTTTTTATGTGCGTTGATTAACTTTTAGGTTAAATACAAAAATGTATTTTGAGTTTCCTGATTTTAAAAGGTGTTGTTGCTGTTGTCCTTTGCGACGTGGGATTCTAGTATTTGGATATTTGAACTTGGTAAGTGGATTTGCGAGTAGGTACCTAACCTACTCGTTTTCTATAATGTAGTAGAGTTTGTATAAAATACAAGATTTATTTCCCGTAGCTTATATAACATACTAGATATACAGCTTTTTCTATGGACCACTGAGTCAATAATAATAGAAGCCTTGCGTATAGTCTGAACACAACCATTTACTGAATTCGTAAATTTGAATTGATACATTTACGATGAATTCAATTTTGTGTTCCAACCACCTTGTGCACATAGTCGTCGTACATTTATTTATTTTTTATCGAACAAGGAACTCTTTTTTTGTTCGAAAACTCACTTTTTCAGAGAAAACTAATAAATTTTTGTATTATTTTTAAACGCAGAACAATTTTTTTTTAAACGTCCGCGTTCCTTCTAACTTGACTTTTCGATAACTCTCTTTCAATATATCAAACTTCCGCCCCAACAAGTGCCCTTTCAGTGGCCCTGAAAAAAACTCTACTCACATTGTATACGTTATTGCAAGTCGAAAAAGATTGTTTTATAGAAACAATTTAAGGTTAGGTATTTTTGTACCATGACCATGGGTACCTAACCTACTGATTTATGCGATAAAAAGTAACCTATGTGGCCTCTATGCAAAATGTAACCCAATTTCATGAGAAATTCTTACCCGACTGCAGATAGTGAAATTGTTTTTACGTTACTTGTGGTAATTACTTGTTTCTACTTGTAATAAAATCAAATAAAAAAAGGATAAGTAGGATATTTTGTCTTTTTAATTTTTTTCTTTCAATCTTTTCAGGTTTTCACCACCCTAATGATAAGCATAGAAGGATGGCTAGATTTCGGCTACCACCCATCGCAGGTTACCTTGAGCATGTACCGAGGGGTAGAAATACACACTCAATTATGGTTCCACTTCGTCCTGTATACATTGGAATTCATCTTCAATGTCGTGTTACTGATCGGAGCTCACACGGTGAGTAGTCCTGCAAGGCTATTTAACACATAATGTAACGCGTTATCAGCGTTATTACGCTTATTTTATTTATTGATTATTACGAATAACGAGTGTCAAGGCGCATTTTAGCGTGAATAACTAGTGAAAAGTCATTATTTACGCTAAAATAAACCTTTTCATGCGTTATTCACGTTAAAATTAGCATAATAACTTAAATTTTTATTTATTTGGAATACAGACGATACATATACAATATAAAGTACAATAAAGATGTTTGAATAAAAATATTTATAACAGCTGAAGTCTTTGAGAATTCAACCGTTGAATTCTCAAAGACGGCAGTTGATAACTCGCTGATGACGGTAATCCTCTTTGCAGAAACAGAACCGACTCATCCGCGTATACTATTACTACGGACTGATGACCACTGTTGCGTCCATCATCATCTTCATCGTGGTATTCTTCAACAACGCTACCGAGAGAGACATGCACTTTGACATCTTGGCGTTTTGCTTGGCGTTCGCTGCCTTCTGTAAGTACTAACAATTTATTTGTTTATACTACCAGAACTAATATATTTTTAACACCGATGTCACCATGTTGCAAATGAAAAGCAGGTTGACCAAAGACTACCCTCAAGTACCCAAAATTATACGAAAAACATAAATACGTTTTTTTTTTTGCCGTTATACAGGGTATAACATGAGGTGGATCATCGTTGGATGGGGGTGGGGGACCTCAGTACCTATCGATTTAAACCCCCTGTATGTTCAGCGATATTCACTGGTTCAAAAGTTATTTAGATTTTAGTAAAATTTTAGTTAAAATCAGATTTCATCATTAATTTCGCGATTGCAGTCAAAATATTGGGTCTGCGACCCTGTCTTTTTTTTTAAACAAGATGAATAGTGGGCCTTTGGTACCCCTATACCAATTTGACTCTTAGATTTATAAAAATACAAAAACGAAAATTAAAGCAAAATTTCTTTTCAAAATCTAAAATTTACATTAACTTTATATGGTCCTAAAAAAAATATTTCGTATATTATTTTTTTCTGCAACCTATCTTAAAAACATCTGGCTTTCATGAAGAATAAACGCTGAAAATTTAATTTGGCAGATGTTGAAAAATGTAATTAAAATAGTGTAAGTGCCAAAAATCCGTGATTTGTTAACAAACAACTACTAGATCATGTCAAGGAAAGGATAGCTAAATAAAAGCATTATGTCTTGCTTTACACCGCTGCTGTGATTGGCTGATTATGTAGTATGCTATTTTTTATTCTGAATTTGAATTTTGAAATGAAGACTGCGTATCTTGCATCCTGTGATTGGCTGAATAGGTAATCTTTTTAAATTTGATTTTTTGAACGAACACACCCCTGACGATCTGGGGCAAGGATTTAAATCATTAGGTGCGCCCTAGTCCAAAAACTGTGGCTTTGTCTTTGAATGTGTGCGTCAACAATGCCGACGCACGCACACTACTAACGAGTAGTATAATAAGTGTTTTTGCCAATAAACCTAACTTTTATTTGTAAACCCAACTATTATGACAATTATCTGTGTAACTAATAATATTCCACACATTTTTATGACAAAATAAATGACTTATTGCCCTGAAATCGAAAATATTTGAATGTGTGCGTCAATCATCAATCGTGCGTACGACGCATGCACACTATCTAATCATCATTATCATCTTCAGCCTATAGCATTCCACTGCTGGACATAGACCTCCCTCGATGAACTCTATCTAATGAGTAGTTAAAAATAGTGTTATTTCCAATAAACCTAATTATTATTATAACCATTCTGTGGTCAATGCTATGCTTACATTGTGATGATACTAAGTACATAATATTATAATGATTAATAAATGGCTACTTTTTTAAACACTATTACGATGATAAAATAATCTAAAGCTCTTCCTGTAAAACCGACGAATGTGCTTATATCATTTGATGTTATTTACGTATTGACTCACTCATCCTGATTTACATTATATAGTAAAAACATGTTCCTCGTAGCTTATCAACTGCAGATAGCTAATAAACAACAGTTAGTACCACTACCACCTTAGTACCACACGACGGAGCACATTCATTTGCCCAAATACGACGGATTTTTTGGTAA
The DNA here is from genome assembly GCA_943735965.1 of Eupithecia abbreviata. Classification (NCBI taxonomy): domain Eukaryota; kingdom Metazoa; phylum Arthropoda; class Insecta; order Lepidoptera; family Geometridae; genus Eupithecia; species Eupithecia abbreviata. The sequence continues at coordinate 11,014,512 of OX030987.1, read as the reverse complement.
AATTACCAAAAAAAAAAAAAAAAATTTATAAGAAACTCCTGTAAACTCCTGTGTGTGTATGATTTGTAATTCGTTTTGTATTTTTTTTTGTTACTTGTATTATTATGTTTGACATATAAGAATATTCTTATCAATAAATAACTGAACTGAACTGATCAGATAGAAACAATAGCAGCTGTGGAAATGTTTCATGGGGAGAGTGATTTAATTTAGTGTATTTATTTGTAAGCTTAAAGAAATAAAATCTTATCATTTTCATTTTCGGTATTTATTTTTAGTATTAGGTATAAACTCCCCCTAGTAACAGTTCTTAATATATTTACTTACAAATTATGGATCACTGTTGTTATCTGAAATAAATTGATTTATTATTTATTTATTATGTGCTGATAAATAGCTTTTTTTTTAAATATGTTAGATCATGTTAGATTTAGATATAATATATCTATTTTATATGGGCCGTATTTTTAAGTATTTTCCACCCTGTACTAAACTAATGTTAAAGACATTTAAATCGGGATATTTAAGTACCATGATTTGATTTTTGAGTTTTCCAATATTTCGCACACATATTTATTTTCATGCGCCATGATCACAGTGGTGCATGAAACTGTGCCTGTTTTAAATTACTTTCGTGTTAACCATGAGAGTTCTAAAAGGTTTTATTAGACTAATGTTGCCTGATATAAATGAAATTATTATAGCAAATTTGTTTTCTTCTTTCCAGTTATACAAGCATATCTGCTGCTGCTCATCAGAGCCGAGATGCAGAAGCTTAAAAACCAGGAAGGACTTTACAGCTACGTCAACCACATGTCAGAAGTCGTGCTAGACCCACCCGTGGGTGGTGGGAGGAACCCTCTATAAGAACATCACCATCGTATCAGCCTATTGATTCAGCAAGATATAGGCCTCTGTAGTAATGTATAGTAATATACTACGTCAACCACATGTTAGAACTGGTGATTGATCCACCCGTGGGTTCTGAGATAAACCCGCTATAGGAACACCATCACCAGTTTGTTTGTCAGTTTGATACAGTCACGTAAAGCTGATTTAGGATTATTATATACCATAGTAGTAACAATATCTTCACGCGGTTTCAGATGCATCGTTTCTATGAGAACGTTTGAAGGATATTTATGTATCCCTTGGGAACTGATAGTAAAGAAAAGTAGTTTATGTTTTATTCCAGGCCAACAACTCTGTATACAATTTCAGCCCGATTCAGTCTGTAGTTTTGAAGTGAAGAGGTAGCAAACATACAAACTTTCGCATTTATATTCTGTGACTTCAGTTTAAGTGAACCACATGTCAGAAATTTATTTAATCCCCTTATTCTACTGTGCTGGCCTATGTCGTCGTATAAGCAACTGGAAAGATTTTAAAAATAATAAAACACACTTATTTATTAAATATTAAGAAAAATATAGTTTTTATTTATTAATCTGGAACCTTCTAGATCTTTGCAAGGTTTTCTAAGAGTTGAATTTTAGAAATCCTTGCATAAATTGGGATTTGAAGATGATGATGTCGTCTAACCCAATATTCGACCACGGCGGCCAGTCTCGAAGAGACTAGCGCAGGACATAATATAGTGCACAAGTGTGTGTGCAAACACAGGTGCACTCTCTAATCTCTACCTTAATAATCCGATGGCACGGCAGACTGACACGACCTATTCCCGGTCGTTTCAGTCTGCCGTGCCATAGCAGTACGGCAGGACCAACGGCTTAACACTTTGACTGCGATTTTTTTTCGACGACTGCGATCTTTTTTTAACCTAAAAAATTCGTGCTGCCGCTCTACACAGCAGTTGTGTTGCGCCGCACATGCGTTTCGTTCGAAAAATATTACGGCTGTGCTGAGTCACACAGATCTGTATTTTCTCAGCCGCTGCGCTAGTGTGGATTTACGCATATTAGTCACTTGTAGAAAATACATACCGTGTGATTTCAGCAGTCAAAGTGTTAACGTTTGTCGCTTACTCACCTCACCTTAGCCTAGCATTACTCGTAATTCTTATTTAAATTTAATTTACGACTTTTGAGGATACCTGTTGCTGTGCTTTTAGAAGGTATTTAAAATAGCATGTATTCATGAGATGTTGCTGAAGGCTCCAAGCTTAACAAGTTTGCACTTGCAATATTTAAAAAAAAGTTACCTATTTGTTTATTATAGTCTTGTCTTTATTATTTGAGACGTATGTATACATTACAAGTTCATGCGGATTAAATCGACGCGTTGTTTTTATGGAAATCATTAAAGTTATTTAATATAATAATAATAATAATGCTGGACAATTCACACAGCATTATCTAGCCCCATGGTAAGCAAAGCTTGTGTTATGGGTACTAGATAACTGATATACATACATAATACAATACATTACATAGATAGATATTTTTTATTATACATAGATAACGACCAGAACACCCGGAACAAATATCTGCAGATCGTACAAACAATTGTTCCGAGGCGGGAATCGAACCCGCAACCTCCTGCGTTGCAGGCGGACCTTCGCCCACCGCGCCACATCGGTCGTCCAATTGCTTTCCCATGGGAACTATTTTATGGCATGAAAAACTTGTACTGTTCAGGTCTGGAACTATAAATATGCAAAGTATCAGAACGATCCGTTCAGTAGTTTCAGCATGAAGTAACAAATATCGTATTCGTCCATCCGTCCAGACTTTCGCATTTCTAATATAAGTGATTATAATTAACCCGTGATGTGTAGATATTAGTAGAAATGTTTTCGTAGATAACACTAATGCAAAATGAACTTTAGATCTCAGCTGAATGCAAGCGCTCGTAAGGTCATTTATAACTACCAGTAACTATCTGCTAGCTTATAAAATAAGACGTAAGAATTTCCAATAATTATTAAAGTAACAAAGTGATACAGATTTGAAAAATTAAAAGAAAATGGCGAAAAGAGATGTTGAGAGCTTTTGTTTGTGCTTGTCGGTGAGGCAAGGGTTGTTAATTTGGGGATACTTAAAGTTGGTAAGTACTGCTGTTTTATAAATTGAATATGACATTAATTTCTTAGAGATCCGAAACAAAAGGTGTTATTTGGTCATCATCATCAGCCTATAGCAGACATACGCTTCCCCCAGTGAGCGCCATTGCGCCCTGTCTTCAGCTTGCCGCATCCAGCATCTACCTGCAGTATTTCGCAGGTCGTCATTCCACCTGGTCGGAGGGCGTCCTACACTACGTTTACCGAGTCTTGGTCTCCACTCAAGAACACGTTTTCCCCAGCGGCCGGCGGTTCTTCGCGCGTGTTTTTTATTGATTGTTCGTTTCGTGCGATCCGTCAACCAAAAATTATTATTTCGTGTTTCATAGTAGGTTCGTCAATGCGTCGTTTCATCCAGGTACCATCAGGTATCCATAACTCATCACATCAAACTAAATCAATTATAAACTAGATGTCACCGTCACCGTCGACCCGCGCCGCCGCAAACATCCCTGAGGCGCTGCAGTAGCGGGTTATAATAATAACAATAATAGGCCCGCAGGGTAGCTTGTGGCGAGCTGTTGGTGAGTAGCGACACCACGGGTACCGAGTGCTCCCGGGGAAGTTCCTGGTTCTCGTCTCCGCTAGCGGAGTGGCATCCCAAGAGAACCAGACCCCCAACTCTTGCTTGCCTTCATTGGCCGGTCTGAGTGGAGTCGCGAGAGATGCATCTTAGGATGCAGACTCGGGGGTGGAAGTGTCTAATGGCGTAATAGCGAGGAAACCCGCTCACGAGCAGTCTTCGTGATGGTGAAATCGGGGCCGCACCTCTCGACACCCCTCAGTCGTTTGCGCCGATGTTGTTCCTCTCCGGTAATTTACTCCGGCTTTTTAAGGAACCCATCCAGCATTCGGCAAGCCACCGTCTGCCACTCTTCTTAACATTATGATTAACCCCTATAGCCCGATTACCCAGTCCATCCATCCATCACAATAACCTGGTTTTATTTCTTTCATTTTTCCATTTTTTTATTTTCCATTTTCCATCTTTCATACCATCTTTGGATGTATCATATTGTGCACCCGAGGATGATACCCGCTATGTGTAGCCATCGCCTTTAGATTAACTTCTCAAAGGGCCTCTGTGCTGTTGGCTTCGGCCCCACGCAAGCCTTCCAAAGGACCGGGTCACTTTATGGCCCGAGATCATGGTAAATGAGAAAAATAATAGAATATCTTTTATAATTTCTTTTGTTTTTCAGGTATTATCCCTCCTAGTAACAATGAGCTTCACATACCTATCAGTGCGTATGTTTGGACGGGTCCCGGAGTCCTATGACAATGCTATAACGTTCCTACAATGCGTCACTACCACAATACCTGAGCTGTTAGACGTGATATTTACAATGCTCCTTATTATAGCTACTCATAAGGTTGGTATTTATTTTATTTATTTATTTTAGGGAAACCATCAGCACACTACTGCTAATAAGGGTAATAAAATATAACATTTTAAGGCTAATAATAGGTTTCCACTGATAGATAAATTATATTACTAATACATAAAACTGACTCTGAAAGATAAAATTTGTAACGAATACATCCGAGAGAGAACCAAAGTTATCGACATATGCAGCTCTAAGAATTAGCAAGCTCAAGTGGCATTGGGCTGGCCGGATCTCGCGAGGAACCGACGGCCGCTGGGGCAAACGTGTTCTTGAGTGGAGATCACGACTCGGTAAACGTAGTGTAGGACGCCATACGACCAGGTGGGATGACGACCTGCGAAAGACTGCAGGTAGGTAGATGCTGGATGCGTCAAGCTGAAGACAGGGCGCTATGGCGCTCATTGGGGGAGGCCTATGTCCAGCTGTGGACTATCATAGGATGATGATGTGATGATATAAAAGTGCAAAGATATCAAAAGCTAAAACGATATAAACCTGAACATACTAAATGGATTTTGATGAAACTTCACAATAATATAGCTTACATATCAGAATAACCACATAGGCTACAATTCATAAAGATATATTATTGTATATTACCTATCCAAAATATCTATTACCACGCGGGTGAAACCGCGGGGCGCCCTTTATATAAAACAAAGTCGTGTGAACTGATTTAGCTGAAAATTGGCGGGGAGGTAGCTTAGAAACAGGAGACTGACATTGACTTTTTATTCCTTTTTTATTGCATCTAAGGAGAAATAAAGTTCGCAGGTTGTCATCCCACCTGGTCGGTCTTTTATACATAGATATATATGTTTTCTTTTATAGAGAAACCTCAAGATGCTGGAAATCTACTACTTCTACAGCATCACAATGCTGGCAGTCTTCATCCTGGTGGTTCTACTGACTTGCTGCAACATGGAAAAGTTCCGACTGCTGCATGACATGATCTTTCACCACGCCTGGGTCGTGGAACTCGACTACTATGTGCTCGTCTGCTTTGGTATTGGGAACATTTGTAAGTTTTGAACGAAAACAATTAAAAATACTACATACCACTCAACAGGGAATTAAGGGACGACCTCGGTGGGCGAAGGTCCGCAGGAGGTTGCGGGTTCGATTCCTGCGTCGGAACAATTGTGTGTACGATCTGCAGATATTTGTCCCGGGTGTTCTGGTCGTTATCTATGTTTAATCAAAAATATATATCTATGTAATCTATTGTATTACGTATATCAGTCATCTAGTATCCATAACACAAGCTCTGCTTACCTTGGGGCTAGATGATGCTGTGTGGATTTTCCAGCATTATTTATTTATTTATCAGCTATTCGGGATACTGTACCTCTAAATTCCGTCCGCATTCCATCAAAAAAGGAAGTGCTTTGATAGATGTATATTTGATACTTCTTCGTGCCAAAGTTACTGAACGAATAGACCTGAAATATTTTACGCCTGAAATAACATAATCTATCTAGACCAGTGGTCGGCAACCTTTTGGCAAGCAAGGGCCACAAGGTGGCAAAATAAAGTAAAGGCGGGCCGTATTTGTGACATTAACCCTAGAAGCTCAATATACCTACGTATAATTGGTCATATCCCATAGAAAAAATAAAAATGCTATTAAAAATTGTTAAAACAGACGGAATTTAATTCGTACACGTAATACTCACATCATGTTTATATGTTTAGGCTTTATAGCTAGAAAAATAACCACCGTAAAGTGTGCATATCAGAGATAAGTTTGTTTTTAGCTTGAAGCCTTATATTCAGTGTATTTAATTAATGAGTTATATCTGTCAAAAATCCAAGGTCTATTATATTAACCATTGAGTATCTGTTAGCTCTGGAATAGATTTGCCTTTCGGGCCACAAGTAAGACGTCCGCGGGCCGCATGTGGCCCGCGGGCCGCGTGTTGCCGACCGCTGATCTAGACTAATAATGTTGCTGCTTCTTATGTAGGCAACGTTTAATTTGTGAAATAAGACTGATGGCCTGACTTGCTGCGATTTTTGAGGTGTGGAGAGAAATAAAAGATGCGTACTTCTATCCAGTATGGCGTGTAATCGTAATGAGAAGTTTGACAAGCGTTGAGGTGAGGTGAGGGGGAAGGGGGTGTGGCTAGAGGTACAATGTTTTTAAATTAGGCGCCAACATTATCCTGGAAAAGTGCGGTGTTCCATTTGGAATTGAGTTATGCACCGCATCGCGTTTTGTAGCCCTATCGTAGACATAATGACGTCACCAAAAACATTGATTGTATTTACTAGCTGCGCCCCGCGACTTCGCCCGCGTGGAAATCGATGTGTCAAATGATTTATAAACATTTCTCTTGAATCACAATATCTATTAAAAAAACCGCATCAAAATCCGTTGCATGCGTAGTTTTAAAGATCTATGCATACATAGGGAAATACAAACAGCGGGAAGCAACTTTGTTATAAATATATTATGTAGTGATAAAAATTCTTTGCAGGCCTTCAGACATACCTGATGCTACTAGTAAGAAGCGAAGTCCTGAAGCAGAGGGAGGTGACGAAAGCCAAGCTTGCTCGTCAGAAGTCAAGCACCAGCTTCCGAGGACTGCGAATTGGGATGATCATGGCTAACAACCGGACAAACGTTTAACCACTAGTTTTACCACTAGTTCGCACTAGTAGTAGTACCACTAGTTTTATAAATAAATAAAAAAAATATTTATTTATTTACTATTTTTATGATAAAATACCTGGATATACAATTTATTGTAGGTGAAATTCAATTTAATTATTTATTTCAGCTTCACAATAATGTAGGTATATGTTACAGCCATAGTTAGAAGAAGGAACGAACGAGTGCATCATTTAAAAATAAAATAAAAACATTGTAATAAACATATAATGTATAAACATTGTTGGACATAAAAACATTGTAAGCGGAAGGGACACATCCTGCGTTTACAGACGCATGACATGAGTGTGCGTCCAGTGCTTCATAAAAGCGCAGTTCGTGTCCAGCCTTCCAGCTATGGCTCAACTCACACCAAAAGAGCGTCGAAGCGGAGCGCAGTTTCAGTGTCATATGAATTTTAACTTTATTTTCATTACAATAAAACTTATTATCGCATGAGAAACTCGAACGAGTCGCGCGGATGCCCGCGGCGCCGCGGGAATTCCGGCGAATTCGACTCGTAGAGGTGAGCCCATAACGTTCAGATAGCTACTGGTGCCCCCCTCCCATCAGGGATGCTGTTCTGTTGCGGATGATTGCGTAAAAGTCATCAGCGCGCAAAACTGTATTTAAAAAAATAAAATAAATTAGTGTTTTAAAAAAATATTTCTTTCTTTTCTTTCTGGAAATATTACAAGCGCTGGTACTATAGATAACTCCGACTCAGCTCTAGAATGGCCGTATTGATCGTGACGTAAGAATCGAACCTTCCAACTCAAACGGTGATGATGATGATAATGATTCTTTGCGTTTCTCAATGTGTCTGGTTTGACACTTTTCTGCCAGTGTCGTAATGACGTTTGACGACCGATGTGGCGCGGTGGGCGAAGGTCCGCCTGCGACGCAGAAGGTTGCGGGTTCGATCTGCAGATATTTGTTCCGGGTGTTCTGGTCGTTTTCTATGTATAATAAAAAAATCTATCTATGTAATGTATTGTATTATGTATATCAGTTATCTAGTACCCATAACACAAGCTCCGCTTACCATGGGGCAAGATAATGCTGTGTGAATTGTCCAGCATTTTTTTTTTTAGAAAAGAATTTTATATTATCCGAGCAATCAAATAATGAAGATCGTTTGTTATTTTCACCAGAGCCTAGTTCGTTATCTAGCAGGGTGTACCACGTGCAGGTTAGGTTGGCTTAGGAGACGAGATGTTGGGAGACACCCCAACTCAAATGGCGGATGACATAAGTGCAACTTACGGCGTAAATATCGGCATATAAATACTACTTTTAGTTGTATAATTATATGCTCATATTAGGTTGAAAGAAAGTTGAGTTAGATTTATTAACTTAATATAATAATGCCCTGGCAAAGTTTGTAAAACTACGCAAGCAAAGCTTATGTGACAGATCAAGTAAAATACTTACTAAAAAGATTCGTGACAGTACGCCATCGTTTCGCAATGTTGTAAAACACGACTCTTCAAAATGAAGAGAGCAAATGAAAGTAGTCTTCGTACGAGTCTTTCAATTTCACTTGTACTCCTATTGTATTTATATCCAGACACATTTTTGATTTTAATTTTAACCGTATTATTGTTAAGAGAACTCTAGTGTCTAGATAAACCTATGTTAGGAAGATGCTATCTATATATAAACTGTTACAAATTCGTATCAATAAATAAATATATCTATCTACCTATCTATCTACAGTTTTCTTTTATTTTTAGGCAACCTAATACTGTATTTTGTAGACAAAAGTAATGAAAACAGTTTTAAATTATTAATACATTACAATTTACACTTGAAAACATCGATAGGAAAAGTGCATTGATGGACAAGTCTATAGCGAAACAAATGTTTTTAATTTATCTTATGTACATACAAAAAAAAAACATTTATTTCCCAACACAACAAAAATGCTTATATTTTACTGGTGGTCCCCGCACTAGGTTCAGAATCTGTATCGCGGGAGGCCGGATTACAAAAAGAATTACTAATAATCTAGACTAATAATCTAGTAAACTGGTATTAATTTCATGTAAACTATTAATAAGAAAGACAACATAGGTACATGTTTATGAGTACCTACAATCAATATCGATTTCGATCATATAATTATTTTTTATAACTGATAGTTCATATAAAACAATATGCCATCTTCAGTCTTCCCAAAAATATCTATCACAGTGGTTTGGGAAACAAACAACACTGCAAAAACCCCAGTTCCTGCAACTGATTTTGTTTACTTAGTCTTTTATCTCTTTCAAAAGCTATTTATGTGCTCACGGGCTGATAAGCAAGTTCAGACGTATCTCGTGGGCCGAAGCATCCACGCGCTTTTAATGACTTGAATTATATCACTCTCATGGACGCTTAGCAATATCGAATAAGCGGAGCGTATTGTGTTTTTTGTGGAAGATTATTTGTTTGTGTTTTGAACGATTAAGATGAGGGTGGAAGCTCCATACTTCAAGAGATGCCTCTGCTGTCTTCCGCTGCGCTATGGGCTTCTGGCTACGGGATACTTAAAGCTGGTAAGTTCAACTATTAGAGGCATATTTTTATTCGAAACAACAAATAACAAACAACTTTGAACTTTTGAGCTCTGTTTTTTTGTCTTCATGTTTCTTATCCAAGGGGTATCGTAATTAATTCCATGATTTTAAAAATTGTGCGTAATTTTACAAATAGTAAAGAAATTACATTGATTTTTATAGACAATGATCACCTCAATCTTTACAAATGACCAATGACATAGATATGTATGATTATCAAATAAGAAATATTCTCTGCATACCAATTTGTCTAAAAATGTCCCTAAATTAATGCCAGAATTTTGTAACATTTGTTTCAGGTGATCGGCATACTAACATTGATATCCTGGATCATAGAGCTGCTAAGCCCTGAAGTTGGGATGTACTGGCCTGGGTGGTTTATTGCACTCAAGTGTTTTGCGCTTCTTATAGTACTGGGTGACACTGCACTGTCTGTTGTTTTCGTGATCGGCGGCCACAAGGTAAATAATATATTTTCAAGGGGCTACAAAAAATCAAAACCAAATTCTTTTATTTCTTTAGGCTTACAAAATAAGCACGAGACAAGTCCAATGTTATACCATAAATTATTATCATATAAGATTATTTTGCTGTTCCTTATATTGTTTGTCTACGAGTGGAATGAGTGAAAAAGAAACCACTATGTTCAATGTCACTTATGTTTCTAATACATTTCATTTGCTATCTAAATATAATGCAATTTTAGATACATGTCATATTTATTTAAAGCTAAGCAAAACATTTAATTTCTTACATACTATTGTCATTGCGATGATCTCAAATCTCCGAATTCAAGAATACAAATGTCGAAAAGAAAACAAATGTGTATGCTTGCGATAAACGTTAATTACAATTTAATAGTAATTTTTCAAAGACTTAGCCCAATCCGAACGGTCCACGAATTTAGGTGTACCTAGTCTTCATCGAATTATTTTGAAATCAATGTCTGTTAGGATTAAACGTTGAATCCTCGAGAGTTGGCTCGATTGGTATGCAAGTGATGCAAAGCATATATTTATTTTTTATCTCGCACATTATTTACGAAGCCTTATTTAAATTCTTAATGTTAGCTTATCATTGTGCTTTTACCAAAAGCAATTATCCTGTACGTCATCAATGCTTTCAACGAACCCCAATTTTTTAATATATTTTTTTTAGTTTAAGTTCTACTTCAGTACCTATAAGCTTTAAAAGTAAATTTAATACAATAGTGGTGATAACTAGTGGTTTCTTTTTCACTTCTACTGGTGGACAAAAAATTGAAGTGAACATTAAAATATTGTTAATTGATAATAAATGAATAATATAAAATATGACTTGTCTGTGTCTAAGTGCTTATTTGTAAGCCTAAAGAAATAAAACTTTGTAATTGATTTTTTGATTCTTATATTTTCAGAAAGATGTGAAGCTCCTTAAGATCTACAATAAATACAGCATCGGCTATTGCGTCGTCAGCACCTTACTGTGGATTGGAGCCTTCCTCTATTGGTTTGTCCTGTTGGCCGGATGGGCAGGGGTGTTGTTCGCGACGTATGCACTCAGATTCATTATCATACTGGGACTTCTTAACACTTGTAAGTACTTTAATATTTAAATAAATAAATAATGCTGGACAACTCACACAGCATTATCTAGCCCCATGGTAAGCAGAGCTTGTGTTATGGGTACTATAGATAACTGATATAAATAATACAATACATTACATAGATAGATATTTTTTTATTATACATAGAAAACGACCAGAACACCCGGAACAAATATCTGCAGATCGTACACACAATTGTTCCGAGGCGGAAATCGAACCCGCAACCTCCTGCATCGCAGGCGGACCTTCGCCCACCGCGCCATATCGGTCTTCATATCATGTTACCTACATATTTTACTATGCGAATCAGTTATCGTTCAGTAAGTTGAACTATACTTAGTGCCTAAAGATGTAGCGCGGCGGACGAAACTCTGACTGCGACGCAGGAGTTTACGGGTTCGATTCCCGCCTTAGGACAAATTGTACGATCTGCATATATTTGATCCGGCTGCTCGGGGTATTTTCTATGTAGAGTAAAAATACAGTGTCTATGTAATGTATTCTATTAAGTATATCAGTCATCTAGTACCTATACCACAAGCTTTGCTTAGTTTGGGGCTAGATGATGCTGTGTGGCTTGCCCAGCATTATTTATTTCATGAACTTAGAAATTAAAGTTGCCATAGACATACACATTTCCATAGTTACAATTATGGGGTCTGATCGCGTAAGAAAAACAATCAATATCTACTCGATTGCAAATTTCAGAAGTTAGGATTTTTGTCAGTTGGGCTTGTATCTGAGGCGACTGATGATGATGATTCTTTGTCAATGGCAACTGTGTCTGGTGGGACACTTTTCTGCCAGTGTCAAGTAATGGAATAGTAAAATTATTGAGTTCTCAAATTATGAAGTGGTTTTATATTTTCACCAGAGCCTAGTTCGTTATCTAGCAGGGTGTAACACGTGCAGGTTGGGTAGGCTTGGGAGACGAGATGTTGGAGTCCCCCTTACAACGGTTGTATGGGGGACTCCGTAGCCGACTCTAGTCCGTACAGTCGCCTCAGGGGTTGTATTACAACCCCTGAGGCGACTGTACGGACTCTATCTTATATTTACTACAGTCATTACTATATGTATTCAATTATTTTACAGGTTTTCAAGTTTACCTTATTCTCCTAACCAGAAGTGAGATCTTGAAGTTAGAGAACAGCACTCAGTTTAGTTTTTCTAACAACGCAAATGAGGCCGAGTGCGCTATGGTGAACGAAACTGGGAACTACGTGAAGAACTCTGAAAACTTAGACATCAACTTGACGCAACCCACTTTAAGAAATGATGATGAAACACAAGAGATTTCAGTAAATGATGATGATGAAGTGAAAGTTAAAAATAAACTGTTTAGTAAGCTAAATGGAAACTATGCTAAGCTTTACTAGTTTAAGTTAATTATATATAGTATTAAAAATCTTTAGAATAAGAATGTATATGTATTTATTGTTGAATTACACGTGTTATGGTAAGAGAATTGTATTATTGTAATTCCCCCCTGTAATCGTTTTTTACTTTATGATGAAATATAAAATAATCAAGATACTTTTTTTTTTATTCGAATGGACATAGATGCTTTTGACCTCAGATGGCCATGACAGCGTTACCGGACATTTGGCGGGCGCAGAGGGCGCCTCGCCGGTGAAAATTAGGTTGGGGCAACACGCACAAGGGCCACCACTTAGGTGCGAGCCTCGGCTTGGGCTGTTGCCTGATGCTACAAGAGGGTAGGGAGGTAACGCCTTAGGTGCACGAGTGCACCTGAGGGCGGAAGTGGGGAATTCTTCGACCCCGCATGGTGTGTAGTGTGCGGAAACTGAGTTGTTGCCGTCACTTCCGCGTTAGCGTCAGTGAGTGGGTCAACGGGGTCACCAAGAACGTGTCTCGGTCTACGGAGGAGAGAATCAAGATACTTAGAGCATTTGTTATTATTGTATGTCGATATAGAGTGCTCGCCACCACTGAAGTCTTACGGCAAAAGCGGGAACTAAACCACATTACATACAACAACAACAGCAACATTTAGCTTTGCGAAGAAAGCAGCGCCGCGTCTATCGGACTTCAACGGTGTATAATACATTACACGGTTTATATTATAATACATTTTGTTGTTCCTTCAGAATTTATCTTTTTATGTTTCTCAACAAAATTTAAAATAGTTGTCTATACCAATTTATCTCTTTGGCGTGGTGGGCGAAGGTCCGGCTGCGACGCAGGAAGTTGCGGTCGGCAGTCCCCATAGACTGCCACGCATCTCTTTTTTTAATTGACATATTACAATCATCTTATAAGTAGGAAGTAGGATTACTAGATGAAGTACAAAGAACAAAAAAGGTAGGAAAGTCAAAATGTTAGTATATAGATATTTCCGACGACCGATATGGCGCGGTGGGCGAAGGTCCGCCTGCGACGCAGTGTGTACGATAAGCAAACAAGTCACAGGGAATCTTATAGAATAGAACTGATGACTGAAAGCTATATAGAAAATCAAGAAAAAAATCAAGAAAAAAACCACAAGTTTTTTCTTGCATAACAATCATTTACTTATTTTACATCAAAACATCGCCGGTCTCTTAAATAAATCGGATCTTCTCTCTGTATGTTTGAATAACCTCAAGGGAAATGATAATGAAATTGACGTAGTATGCATTACGGAACACTTTATAATGAAGGGCTATGAGCCACATTTGATGATCCCTAACTATACGCTAGCATCATGTTTCTGTAGGAGTGATAGCAAGAGAGGAGGAGCTTGCATTCTAATCCGCAACGAACACAAATGGAAAGATCTCAAGAAAATATCGGAGTTATCTGTGAAAGGATTATTTGAATGTTGTGCTGTAGAATTACATTATTATAACATTGCCATTTTATGCATATATAGAGTACCCAAAGCTAGCAATCTTGACATTTTTATGACTAAATTACACAATGTTTTACAAGAAATTTCCAAAAAACCTTATAGTAACATAATTGTAGCAGGGGACTTCAATATTGACATCTTAAAGAAAACTAATGTCTCACTCGATTTTCAGTGTCTACTTTTGAACTTCAATCTCAAACTTGCCCTGAATCAGCCAACACGGCTGAAGAGTCAAACATGCATAGACAACATTGCCCATAACTTCAATAAACCGTGTACAACTGAAATACTAGAATTCGCACTGTCTGACCATACTGCCCAACTAATCAAATGTCCTATAAATAACTTTGCTCTACTTAAATATTGGAGGGTAAAAAAGCGAGATTACTCTCGTGAAAATCTAAACAAGTTTAGGAATGCTCTAGCAGGCATATCTTTCTCCGAAGTATACAGTGAAAATGACCCTAATATAGCGTATAGTATATTTATTGACATTTTTAAATTGCTCTATGACTTATGTTTTCCTTCTAAATTTATTACTATTAAGACCACTAAGCCAGTACGCTGGATATCGCGCGGCATAAAGCTATGCTGTAAAAAAAAGAGATTACTTCTATGGGAATACAGGAAAAAACCTTCGGAAAATAGTAGAGAGACCTTAAAAAAATACTCGAAAATCCTAAATAAAATCATAAAGTTCACGCAGAAAGCCCAAAACAATCAGAAAATAAGAACATCAAAAAACAAATCAAGGACCACGTGGAGTATAATAAATAATGCGAAACGGAGTATCCCCACAGATACAATACAAAAAATATGTTTAAATGATGACTCGATATTATATGAACCTTCTGACATAGCGAATGCTTTCAATGACTTCTTTATAGATAAAATAGTACCAATTCAATCATCTGGAATAAACGTAACCTCAAGACTTACAAGTCAAAGAGACTCTATGTATTTAAAACCTTGCATACCCATTGATGTTTTTAGAATAATAGCTTCCTTAAACAACACAAACAGTGTTGGTTATGATGAAATATCCACGAAGACCTTAAAATCTGTAGCTGAAAGTATATGTACGCCAATTAGTCATATTATTAACTTAAGCATAAGCTCAGGTGTATTTCCAGACGCATTAAAGATATCCGTTATCAAACCTGTGCATAAAAAAACAAAACAAAGAATGCATGGGTAATTATAGACCAATATCTCTAAAACCAGTCATCTCTAAGATATTTGAAAAGTATATTTACAGATCACTATACAACTACTTA
The DNA here is from genome assembly GCA_943735965.1 of Eupithecia abbreviata. NCBI lineage: Eukaryota > Metazoa > Arthropoda > Insecta > Lepidoptera > Geometridae > Eupithecia > Eupithecia abbreviata. The sequence continues at coordinate 10,999,166 of OX030987.1, read as the reverse complement.
GAGTGTAATCAAATTTTATGCAGGGAACAAAAAGGATTTAGAGAAAACAAAACTATCAACATGGCTATTTACGACTTTCTGCAATTTGTCACAAAGAACGTCGATAACAGAATTCCCGTTTGCTCAATCTTCTGTGACATGACTCAAGCGTTTGATTATGTTAAACATGACATCTTACTGAACAAACTTGAAACCTACGGCGTTAGAGGAAACACTCTTCAGCTGATCAAGTCATATCTAGAAAATAGGAAACAATTCACAAAAATAACCAGAGGTTAATTCTGGTTATTTTTGTGAATTGTTTCCTGTCACTAAAATTGAAGAAGGTCATCTTTCACGAGAACGTATTGTGAAATATGGTGTCCCCCAAGGGAGTGTACTAGGACCTCTCTTATATATCCTCTACATAAATGATCTCCCAAAAGCAACCACCCACGCAATGTCTCTATTCGCAGATGATAGCACGGTTACTATAGCTTGTAAAAATATTGATACTTATAAAACTGACATCAACTTAGCATTGACATGTATTATAGAATGGTTAAATGATAATAATTTAAAAATCAATATTAATAAAACAAAGATCATAAATTTCCGACAACGCGATAATGCAGCTTCAATAAATAAATTAAATAATGACATTCACTACAATAATAACGAAATCGAAGAGGTGGATAGTACGAAATTTCTGGGACTAAACATCGACAAAAAATTGAATTGGAAATCTCACATAGACTCTCTTTGTAAAAAAATTAATAGTTTAGCATATGTCATTTATAAAATAACACCAGTAGTCGACGTAGATACCCTTTTGATTGCGTATCATGGTATAATTGCCTCCAATATTAGATATGGAATATTATTTTGGGGAAATTCTACGGATGTCTTAAAAGTCTTTAAGCATCAGAAACGCTGCATCAGAACTATGTTTCACCTTAAAATAACAGACTCTTGTAAACCTTTTTTCTTGAAGTATAAAATTTTGACACTTCCATCACTGTATATTTTAGAGACAGCTATGTTTGTCAAGAATAATCCAGAGCTGTTTAATAAACCTTCGGATTTCGTTATCCGCAACAGGCGTGACAACCATAAAGTCTGTTTACCAAATAGAAATACCACAATGATGAGCAATAGTATCTTTGGTATGGCCCCGTCTATATATAACAAACTACCAAAGTGCATAAGACTATTGCCGAGATTGGAGTTCCAAAGAAAACTTAAAACTATACTTTCTAGCAAATGTTACTATACCATTAATGAATTTATTACTGACAAAGATTTAACCACTCCATGACATTCGTTATTTTTAAGTCTGACTTTTGTTTTAAAATCAATTCTTATTATCTATTTTATTCCTATCTACACTTTTTTTAATTTTAATTATATCTATACAATTTAATTTAAATTCATTATACACAAATTGTAAATCTGACTTGATTGCGCACTTAACGGTAGAAATACATTGAATCTCATTTATGCCTCAACACCTGTATACACTACACATGTATTTCATGCAATAAAATATACTTTTACTTTTTTACTTTACTTTTTACTTTTTACGATCTGCAGATATTTGTTCCGGGTGTTCTAGTTGTTTTCTATATATAATAAAAAATATCTATCTATGTAATGTATTGTATTATTTGTATCAGTTACTCGTATCTAGTACCCATAACACAAGCTCTGCTTACCTTGGGTCTAGATAACGCTGTGTGAATTGTCCAGCATTAATTATTTGTTATTTCCCACTCATAGGTCACCGGAGTTATCAACCCGTGATAAGGGGATGTCACGGGCGGACGACACGCAGACGTGCTATCAGAATTAGCAGGAAAAGCAACTAAGTATTGTAGATTTATAATAGGCTAGTTATTTTTAATCCTATTTATTGTAAAAACCCTTTCAGAACCTTTATAATTAAATACATGGCGATCCTATTGGGTTAACAAGAAACTTATATATAAACTAACTTAACCCGTCTTTAGACGACCGATGTGGCGCGGTAGGCGAAGGTCCGCCTGCGACGCAAGAGGTTGCTTGGGTTCGATTCCCGCCTCGGAATAATTGTGTGTACGATCTGCAGATATTTGTTCTGGTCGTTTTCTATGTATAAAAAAATATCTATCTATGTAATGCATTGTATTATGTATATGAGTTATCTAGTACCCATAACACAAGCTTTGCTTACCATGGGGTAAGTCTAGATAATGCTGGGTTATCCAGCATTATTATTTTTTTATTTATCTAATACACGGTAAACAGTAAACAAAAAATTGTAGCAAATAATTTAGAATATATATAGCTCTGTATGACTTAAAATGACTCGGACACTGTGAACAGCTGCTTCGCTGCTTCGGATGTCGGCTCTGCAAGAAGTTTGTTAAATAGTTTACATCATAGTGATGTAGGCTCAAGGAACTGAATTAAATCTGTCTCTCTTTTTGAAAAAGGAGCAGGTACATGATATCTATACTATAATAATATTATAAAGAGGAAAAGGTTTGATTTTTTGTTTGTAATGAATAGGCTCCGAAACTACTGGATGGACCGATTTGAAAAATTCTTTCACCGTTGGGAAGCTACACTATCCCCGGTGAACATAGGCTATATTCTATTTTCAAAAAAGTTATGGATCCGTACTAAAACCGTGCGAAACCGGGAAGGTCCGCTAGTTATTAATAAATGGTAGACATCCTCCACAACTTAGGCTAGTTTCTACCTGCGGCTTCGCACGCATCGTTTCTAAATAAACGTATAAAGGCTTTATATCACACCGAAACAGAATTATTATGGGATAAGGTGTTTTTTTTAAACTTAAAACGGATTTCAAGTTCGAAAATTTCAAATTCCTAGGTTACCTCTTTTTTAGTTTATCGGGACAAATACTAATCCGTCTAGCGTTTTTGTGATTGGGATTGTGCAGGTTAGGCTCTAGATAGACGGACCGCATTTCAACTGCAATCCAACCGCAAATTGCAGTTCAGGTGCAAGTAGAATGCAGTAGACACGACTGCAATAGAACTGCAAACCAAACGCGCATTCCGATTGCAGTTCAATTGCAGTCGGTGAGCAGTCGTGTTAACTGCACACCGACAACAAAAACAATCGACCAGGCGAAACCCGATTGCATTGTTATTACTGACTGTACTTTAGTTAAATCTCATGGACCTTTTGGGAATTCATGTATGAAAATTTAAAATTCTAGAAATATTTTTCGTGGACCTCTTGGGAAATGATAAACAATAGAATCATGGACCTTTGGGAATAAGCCCGACTACATTCAAACTGCATCCAAACTGAACTGGGGCAGAGCGTTAAAAGTAGTGTGGGCGGGTGGGTACTGGGTATGGTAGTGGTTGAACTGCAATTTGCGGTTGGATTGCAATTGAAATGCGGTCCGTCTTAGGTTGGCTTGGGAGACGAGATGTTGGAGTCACCCTTAAAATAAAAATAATAAAATAAAATAAATGTTTATTGCATTAACTTAAAAGATATAAATACAGGTCCCTTTAAGCAAAATTTGCTTGTGTTAGGAGACCCCGCTCTTACCATTAATACATTAACATATTTAAGTATTTACCAACAAAATATACTAAATTAAAACTTAAAATAATAATATAACAGCAAAAATAAGTAAAGACTAAGAATTAGTTGTTACAAAAGATCAACAGCAGTTCTAAACCCTTAAATCCCAAACAACGGTAGTTTCTATAGTAAAATATTTGAGACATTTACTAGTATGTATTGCTACGATCTTTGGAGTTCGTGTTTTGGGGGATTATTTCCTTCGTCCGAGGGACAAAAAGTAAAACATCAAGTCGAAATTGGCACTAGTTATTGTATTGTCTCTGACTAGTGCGTCAAAACATGATCGAACCTCAAAATAACCTTGTTATTGTTCAATTTTTTTAACTTTTCGATAAATTTTAAAGCCTTACATTTCAAATGTTATCTGGGTTATTTATATTTCCTCTGCTGTTACTTGTGTGGTTCATGTACTCTCGTAGCGTGGGGATAAGTCCAGGGCGGTCGGAGTTCCTGTCCGTGGCTGGGTTGGCTTTACTCGGGCTGATGCTGGAGTTTGTTATGAACATCATGGGCCTGGTTGGAGCATATAAAGTAAGTCTAAACAATACAAAAATGCTTTATTGTACACCATATACAGATCATTACAAAAAAGACATTACATAAGACAAGTAAATTGAACGGCCTTATCGCTTGTAAGCGATCTCTTGCGGGCAACCTTTGGTTTGAGTTTGGAGTCACTTAGGCCTTATTTATTTTAAATTCGCTAGCTGCGCCCCGCGGCTTCGCGCGCGTGAAAATTTATGAGACAGTTTATAAACCTACCTCTTGAATTATCTATCTATTGAAAGAAACCGCGTCAAAATCCGTTGCGTAATTTAAAGATCTAAGCGTAGGGACAGACAGACAGCGGGAAGCGATTTTGTTTTATACTATGTAGTGATAACAAATAGGCGCATGCATCTGTCCATCACCCAATCTAGTGAACATACCTATAGTTTTTTTTAACTAATAAAAGGACTAGTTTTAGCCATGTTATCATTACTACAAGAAGTCAATGGAAAACAACATTTTAAATAAACGTAAAACCCTTTTAGTTCTATATTTTTAATCAAAAAAACAAACCTGGAATACCCTCTACTATCAAATACAAAGACAACTAATCTAGTCCTAAAACTATATGTGAGCCTGACTCTCTTAACTTAGATTAATGGCATCCTCCACCAAACATATTATCTGATAGTGCCAACATAAATCCCATCTCTACATAACTGAATCAAACAGACTATATGTATACTTAATATAGGTCATGTGGGGTAAGAGAAACTACGGGGGAAGTGGATCTGTTTACCGTAAATCGGATACTAGACGACGTACGTTTATGAAACTAAGTTTTCTTATTAGTAAATTACGATATAGTTTAAAAACTTAAATAATATTATATACGTATTATATAGATAATATATATTTATTTATTTCGGAACACCATCAGCTACTATAATATCTATAGACTTAAAAATGACAACAGAGAGCTAATTATAGGTATTCACTGATAGAATCTAAATAAGCTAAATTATGTGTGAACACTAACAACATTGTGACAAGAAAGAAAGCGAACTTTATGGGAAACCATAAAGTGATCGTACTTAAACTAGTGATAAAAATAATAGAAAACATAAAACATAATATAACACAATTATCAAGAATCAACCTAGACCTAAGTTAAGTGCCAAAAAAGTCAAGAGACATGTGACGCCTTGTGAATGCTGGTATGAAACGGGTCAATGTCAAACTTCTTGCTGAAGAAATATTTAATGAACTTATCAAAAAGGGGGGACCAAAGGGTGAAACCAAGATTGCAAATATTTTTTACTCAAGTCCTGTGTTCCTTTCAGAAAAATGCTCAATTCCTGAGAATGTACATGAACTACTCTTTCGTATCAACGATAGTCTTTACCATCGTCTGCATACTGATCATCGTGCTACGTCTAAATTCAACTTTAACCAGCAGCACTAATGAAGCTTTTCGATCGCACTTCTTGATTTGGTACGTGGCGGTGGGACTCATCAGTGCAAGTGAGTAGATGCGTGCTATACTCTGTATTCTGTACAGTCACATAGGCTCGGTACATATCTGACGGAAAATGCGTCGCGTAATATCGGTCACGTAACGCGAGAACAGTCAAATATCTAATAAAATATTTAACCTTACACACTGAACCGATGATGTTTTATTAGTGCGTCGACCGTACAGCGTCTGTTTCTTTTCCGTCAACGCATTTTTAGTCGACGTAACCGGGCCGGCCATTCCGCGGCTCTTGCCTTCCTTACTCGCCTATCCCACGCGGCGGTGTTTACTCGTTCTTGAGATTTCAAAATTACTAGAAAGTTATGAAAGAACATTTTGATTCAACTAACGCAACTACTTTCTATTCGTATTATATTCTAATGAAACATATTAATCCCTTTTCTAATTTCAGTTCTTCAAACATCGACCTTACTAATGCTGAAGACGAAAATCTACAGAGTCAAAAACACGGAAGAAGTTCATGTCGACTCCATTTGCGAAGCAACGAATGATGACCATGCAACAGATAGTCAAGAGTCTTGTTACCATGGAATGGACTCAGATATCGGTGAAGATGAAGAATGGGTCTCTCTTTTAGATGTTATTCAAAAAGAGGGTGATAAAACTGTCTAATTTGCAGGTGACGTTGGAAAAGGCATAGAATTTTTAAGAGGATAAAATTTTCTCACAGTAAATTGACGGTATGATAAGCTTTGTTTTTTTTAAATACCCTCTCCTGGTTAGCTTGTAAGCTAAAACAAATACGTTAAACTCAGATAGATTGATGAGTTTAGTTTCGGTATCAAAAACAGCTCAACCCTCCAATAATTAAAAACAACAGAAATAAAATATACATTGCGACATTCAAGATCTCTAGCAAGGGAGTACAGGATCACTGTACTAGAATACAAAACTTCAAACATTCGAGTGATCACCGCCTATTAAGAGCCACTCTAAATATCAACTGTAAAAAATGTAGACCAAACTTCTCATCAAACTCACAAAACAGTTTCATGGACAATGTCAAATACACTAATGAACTTTCGAAGTATGAACAATATAGCAAATAAAACAGTAAAAGAATATTACGACGAAATAGAAAAAGCTCTCATACAAAGTTCTAGCCAAGCCAAAACAAATAGAAAAACATCAAGAAACGAGGCAATCATGACAGAAAAACTGCAAGAGCTAATAGAACAAAGACACGGCCTAAGAAACAAAGAGAATAAGTCAAAAACATATTGGGTATACTATACAGGAAAATAATGAATTGGAACATAATAAACAAGAAACGAGGAAAAGGAAGACCTGTAAAAAGAAGGGACGATGACATCGTAAAAATAGCAGGGAAGACATGGAGTAGAGTAGCTAGAGATCGAGGAAGATGGGAGGAGCTGGAGGAGGCTTTCACCGCTGAAAGCGATACTCACATATGTATAATAGAGATAATACGTAGTTGAGTATTTAAGTTAAGTGTGAGAAATAAAAGCTGTTTTATTTATTTTTATTATCAAAAACAGCTTGAAATATTGGATGGGAATAAATTAATAAAAATGACTAGAATAATCAAATAAAAGATTGCAGGCAGATGCTGGATGAAAGACAGGGTGCTATGGCGCTCATTAGGGGAGGCCTATTCCCAGCGGCTGGGCATAGGCCGGCAATCTTACCTGATGGTAACTTACAATCCCTGCATATTTTATATGAATGAATGGGAAGAAACTATAAATATACCACCTACCTACCTATGAAATGTGTTATAAGATAATTTGTAATGAAATAATACCCAAATAAAATGGCTGCTTGGCGCCTAAAATGCGCTGTCGTTGCGCTGTTCTTTCTTACCACAAAGCGCGTTATTAATTAGCCAGCGCCTCATCCTATAATGCTTGGCGTACCTAGGTATACTACTTTTATCCGACTTCAATTAAGGAGGAAGTTCTCAATTCACGAAAAACTTCTGAACGGGAAAAAAGACATCGTATCCCCCTTGAAATAGGAAATTCGTATTAAACGCGGGTAAAACCGCGGGGAACAGCTAGTTTGTTATAAAATAATCGTAGATATTTTCGTATCTACTCTTTCTAAGATTATGATGCTGCGATCATAAATTTTAATGCTATCTAGATGTCGTCGGGTCCGCGCAAAAAATCCGTCTCCGTAAATAAGAGCGCACTTGTAATGTGAGCTCTTATTTGGTTTAGTTCGATTGAAACACAGCCAACGTAAACGTGTGACAATGCCGCAATGTCAAACGTTGCAAAAATAGAAAAAATATATTATTTGTTAGTTTAAAGCTAAAAGTATAACATTTTCTCCATTTACTTACCTCAAGGGCGCTCTTATTGACGGAGACGGCTCTTAGCTTTGATTTTGTATGTGACCCGAAATCTAGATAGTATTTTGTGATCGCAGGTATGATGACTCATTTGAATTCCACATACATACTACAGTTATAGTGGAGTCTAGCTAGCTACGCATGCGCAGTTAGTTCGCAGTATCTGATGGGCTCTTCTGTGACTCATAATCAATACATTTGCTAGTTTGCTTCCTAAATATTCGGTTATCGACACACTAAGACGAGATATTTGTGAAAGCTAAATTAGGTTCACGAAATAGTACGAGTTCTTTTCTTGTAGAATTTAATGTTATTTCCTACCTTTAAACTTATATATAATAATTTTACTTGTAAAAAAAATTTTGTTGTGGAACGTTGTTTCTTCTTGATTGCGCCTGTCATTATTTTATCTTTTGTATGTATCTGAACTAGAAAAACGCAGACTTGCTTAATGCCTAAATTTTACGTATCTACCTAGAAATTGACCGGTCAGTAGTCATTACTTATGTTGTAGTTCAGGTTCAGCGTCTCATCCTGAGTTTTTATAATGATTATGTAAACGTAAATATGTTTATGTTTAGGTTATTCTAAATACCAGGAGCTCGATATCAAGTTTTCATGACATCTGTATCTTGTATTTGTTAACCGTTTTGTCTTCCGTGACGTCACCAAACGGCTCCACCGGAAGACCAGTAGTAACGTGTTTAAAACTAACTCACGTTGAGACTTTTGGTGACTCAATTGCAAAAAATTGTCTGTGTTTGCGTTGTCTTTTATTTCTGAATCATGTTTGTTTTGTTTCTGTTACGTTACGAATTACAATAAAATATTCTCATTCAACCGTAATCCCACGCTAGGTGTGGTCAGCACAACATATATTTTTCTTCTATACTCATCTATCGTTGATATGATTAGGGACCTACCTACATTATTCTCGGAATTGCATGGCAACATTCAAATTATTTTATTCTGTTTGCAATCTTGCCAAAACTAGTTAATGCGTCACAAAATTCAGGGTCACTTTATCAAATGAACTCAGTGTACGACACAGATATTTTGGCGATCTATATACGTATACGTAGGATGAAGTCGTTTTAATAATACTTGCCATCTCTTTCAGTCGTGATCTAGACTCTGGACGCGTGCACGTTAATATTTTGTTTGCTTAGTTCTGTTTGTATATGGTAAAATGGACTCTATTTTGATGACCGAGGAACCTCTTATTAGGAAGTGTTGTTATGTTATACCTTTGAGGTTTTGTTTACAAACATGGGCTTTTATAAAAATGGTAAGTTTGCAATATTAGTATATCTGTTAATGTTGCGAACGCTGCATCCAATCAAATATTAAGTTTGACGCTCTTTTCTGTGTTCGCCATTATTATAGTAAGTAGCGGCGTACTCTTGCAGGTCATAGACCGGCCTCAGCTGCTAGCATTAACACTTTGACTGCTGAAATCACACGGTATGTGTTTTCTACAAGTGACTAATATGCGTAAATCCACACTAGCGCAGCGGCTGAGAAAATACAGATCTGTGTGACTCAGCACAGCCGTAATATTTTTCGAACGAAACGCATGTGCGGCGTAACACAACCGCTGTGTAGAGCGGCAGCACGAATTTTTTAGGTTAAAAAAAAGATCGTAGTCGTCGAAAAAAAACCGCAGTCAAAGTGTTAATGTGTAAAAAAATTAAAATGGGCATGTGCATAATACATGACATTCGTTATTTTTAAGTCTGACTTTCGTTTTAAAATCAATTCTTATTATCTGTTGTATTCCTATCTACACCTTTTTTAATTTTAATTATATCTCTACAATTTAATTTAATTTCATTACATACAAATTGTAAATCTGACATTGCACACTTGACGGTAGAAATACATTGAATCACATTTATACCTCAACACCTGTATACATGTATTTCATGCAATAAAATATACTTTACTTTACTTTACTTATAATACATAATTTTTACGTCATAACTTTTTGTAGTGCCTAGTAGACGTTTGCTCAGAATCGAACTGGAAGAAATCGCTTTAAGTTATAAGGCCGCCTATTGTACTGTTATTATGTAAGATTTAGATATGAGGTGTTATTTTGTTATTTTGGGTACAATAAAGTGTTCATTCTGCATAAATAATTGGGCGGCCATAGCGAAGGATAGAAAGAAATGGCACAGTCTGGAGGAAGCCTTTACTCAAAGTGTTAATTCATTCATTTATTCATTCATTCATTCATTCGAACTGATGGCTTTCATGCCGTCATTGGGAAGAAAACAGCATCCCTGATGAGCAGGACTACGGCGAGTCACAACAGCATCCTGCCTGATACAAACTGTGGCCGGGCGTATGACCCCTATGGACACACTTTGACCAACGTGTTGCTCCAGTGTGTGGTATAATAATACAGCAATTATTATTATACCACACATTAGTCTTAATTATTATTTTATTTTATTGTAATGTAATTTAATTTTAATCACATTTGTATTTTATTTTAATTTAATTCTATGGATTTTATTATCTGAAAGTAAATACAAAACAATATGCATATTTCATACGAGGTCGCCCGAGATCTGTCCTCAAGCGAGCGAATGATGATGATTTCAGCTGTGATTTCATGGTCATTGATCGAACTCGGTCTTTATTTTTACTTTTTTCATGTTATAATAGCTTCTGCTAATCCTTTGTTCCAGGCAGCGGATCTATTCGCCCTGGGCTACATCATAGTCACAATGATGATGGTGATTGCATTCGGAGGTAGTCGCGCACTAAATTTCTCCACCCTTCTAATAGCGTTAGTCGGGGTAGCACTGCTAGTTGATGTCAGCTTTCTTATAACACTCACTGTTGGGATATTTAAAGTAAGATCTATTCCGTTTTCTGATCTTATGTCTCAGCGAATAATATATTTGTATTTACCTAATAATAAATCGAGGAACATATCCATATCCTCGATGCGGAAGATTACCTCTAATCCAATCTTGAAAATTATTTCATAAAATACAACACCAACACTAACAGACTATATGACGTCACTTAAATCAATGATTCTTACACGAAACGACGTTAAGTTTTGAAATCCGTGAAAAGATAGAATACAAATTTCTATGGCTTAGACTAGGACACTATATCTAGATAAAAATATTTTTTTGTTTCAGAAAAACATCAGCACTATTCGAGTGTTCTACATCTATGAGTGGTTTGCCATGGCGCTCGAAACCTCCTTCATCATTTTCTTCCTTGTGCAGTTGAAGTCTGCGATGGATGTTGGTGGCATCGTGGTTATTCTTATTGGGACCTCTTACATCTGTAAGTTAACTCCTCTGCTTAGTTATTTATTTTAACCATTCTCGCTTTGAAACGGTGAGCAAAATCAATAATAATATATCAATAATGCTGGCGCGGTGGGCGAAGGTCCGCCTGTGATGCAAGGGGTTGCGGATTCGATTCCCGCCTCGGGACAATTGTGTGTGTAGGGATCTCCCCATAATATTAAATGTAGTGTAATAAACTGCCTGTGAACTGGATTGTGTGTTGCCTACTAACTTCGACCACCACAACGCCAACGCAGGCCTTCTACCACTATAGTGTGTACGATCTGCAGATATTTGTTTCGGATATCTTCGATAGTATACATAACACAAGCTCTGCTTAGCTAGGTGCTAGATGATATTGTGTGGATTGTCCAGTATTATTAATTATTTTATTATAACTAGCTTTATTTAATTCCAGTACTGGACCTGTGTATCTTAGCAACACTGAAGAGTGAAATGGTAAAGCTGAGAAACAAGAACCAATTCGAATTCTCTCAAATGGCACGTGATGGACAAATTGAAGAGTGAAGACTTGTGAACTGTTAATAGTTGAAAATAAAGAAATGGCACTACCGTCGGCAATGATTTTAATGTATATATACGCATGGATTCTGGAGATGACCTAGATTAGCCTTTTCTTGCTGAAAACGAAAGTTTTCAACCAGTGCGTCCTACCCGTTATGACCTACGGAGCTGAGACGTGGACACTCACGATACGGCTGGTCCGCCAGTTCAAGGTCGCTCAGCGAGCTATGGAAAGAGCTATGTTCGGAGTTTCTCTGAATTGCTGCTTCTCATCTGCAAAACTCTAATAAATAAGACCTAAATATTTCCAAGTGCTATGCTTGCTTCTACACCCGCATGCCGTATGCCATAAAATGCCGCTCACTAGAGTAGATACGATAAGAGATGGGTGGAGGGTGAAGGGTGCCTCTTTCGCTCTGATTTGATGATCACATAACTAAAAGAGTAAATAAAGCATCAAAAGCATATAACAGTATACAAACTTATAAGATTTTGTACTGTTCTTATGTCCGTAGTCATTAAGAATATGCGTCTCAAGTGTGGCATCTCCGCTATGACGTCTTCACACATTATCATCATCTTCATCAGCCTATGTGAGTCCACTGCTGGACATAGACCTCCGCCAATGAGAGCCACAGCAGCGCTCTGTGTATAATAGTGGCCCAAACATCAACCGTCAATGAGTGTAAACAACGCAAAATCTTTTAAATCCCCTCCGGATGACCTTGTCCACTTCATAAATTGACCACTTCCAAAGTTGACCACTACCTAAATCGTCACTTCCTAACTTGACCATTTCACATGTTGTCCACTTCCAAAGTTGTCCACTACCTAATTTGTCTTCATTCTAACTTGACTATTTAAAAATATATATTAATTTAGACGTCAAATGCAATCATTGTGAATATACCTCTTAAGATACTGCTTAAGCAGTGTCCTGTCTGTCCTTCGCTTGAAGCTCTCGCAGGTCCGCTTCCGCCTTCCAGCGTACCTTTCCAGCAGTACCGCGGCATGTATTGACAGCGGCTGAAGGGGTAATCTAATCCAGACAGGAGTTCCAATCCTCTCCCATCCTCTTTAAATGTCAAACTGATCGCTTTGAAGTGTACTCCGACCTCAAGCAGGGAGACGTGTTGTCACTCATGCTGTTCAATCTAGTCCTGGAATACACAGCTAGTCATAACAGTGGACGCTGCCGGCGCCGATGTTTAACTCAACGAACAAAATAAAGGTGATTGAATCCTTCATCCGCTTTATGAAGATTTTTTATCCTTAATAAGGTCTCCTAACTCACCCTAAAAACACCTTCACATCAGATGAATACCGATGATGATGCCACCTACCTGGCATCATCATCGGTTTTCATCTATACTATTATACATCGGTACCTATTTATTGTTCCTAACTTAAGTCCATGACATTTGGAAATGCACGGATCAAAATCTTGCTAAAAATGGTTCAGTGAGTCCAAAACAAAGAGATTTTACATTTAGAGACGTCATACTCATTGTAAAGAAATAAAAACATTGCGATATTTTACTATAGCTACATACCTAGCGTCGACGTTCGAACATACAACGCCGCATGGCATTATCTCTGTCACTCATAAACGTAACGCATTGCTTGTCTCGTTCGTGTAGGTGGCAAAGCGGCAACCGCGCGGCATTGATTTTTGAGTAAAATTAAATTTATTTTATGATTTTCCATTTTAAACAGTACAAAACAAATAGAAGACATAAAAAGACACATCCTTCTTGCTTTTCACAACCGTCCCATAGTAAGTATTGCACTTTCTAAACGCGCAACATGGCATTTTAATATTTTTCATACTCCAAAATCCCGCTTCAACGTACGTCCGCGTCGCGGCCAGGAGCAAGACGGACTGAGTTCAATTCAGGCACGTACCTGATTTTCGCCTTGTTAGGCAGAACTCGGTAGACCAACGTATCTACGTATATATAACATAATTGGTCCAAAACATCAGGATCACAGAATACTGAACAAATTATTTCGGCTAAAACTAAAGATAAACTTTATTCTAATTTATCCTATCGAATATTATAAAAGCGAAAGCTTGTGAAGTGGGATGACGACCTGCGAAAGACTGCAGGTTGATGCTGGATGCGGCAAGCTGAAGACAGGGCGCTATGGTGCTCATTGGGGAGGCCTATGTCCAGCTGTAGACTGCTCTGATGATGAATACGCCTAGGCCAGGCGGATATGGCGGGATGAGCTCGACCTGTTCAATAAAGAGTGGGCCCTTCTTGCTGAAAACCGAGATGAGTGGAAGAGGGAGGGCTTTGCCCTGCAGTGGGACACTCCGGGCTAATATAATACATAGGTAATAATAAAAAACCTAATATTTTTTTTACTATAGGTACATAGAAAATACCCAAAGCATACTACAAATATTTGCAGATCGTGCAAACATTTCAAGCGGGAATTGAACCTGTAAGCCTTCGTCCGCTGCGCCACATTGGTCGTCGTACTTGAAAACATAATTAAGCTACTTTATATCCCTAAAAATGCACGTAAAGCCGCGGGCAGAAGCCCGTAGTACTACTTACGTATTACCATATTCTGACCCTATAGGACGTCTGCCTCGAGGTCGAGGTCACTATATCAAATGAACAAAGAAAAACATGGGTGCGAATGAACTGCCAACGACATATTTAGACTAGGTAGGTAGGTAGGATCTGATGCTTACGGTTTAAAATACGTGCCGTCTCTTTCAGTTGCAATCCGACACTGGCAGTGCAAGGTGCACAATATTATTTTAGTTGTTTGGTTCTGTTTATGTGTATCAAACTAAAATGGACTCTATTTTGATGACCGAGGAACCTCTAATTAGGAAGTGTTGTTATGTTATACCTTTGAGGTTTTGTTTACAAACATGGGCTTTTATAAAATTGGTAAGTTTGCAATAAAATACCATGACAAACATATTTGTAAATATTTATTTACGACGCCGGTAACTTTTGAATTGATCTACTTTAGTACTCGATACTCGATTTATGCGTTTTGTTAGCTATATTTTCAAATTGTGTCAGGTCAGGGTTCTTGTCGCGAATGTCTCGAACCCAATAGATAGATAGATAATTCTTTATTGCACACTAAAATGACAATGTAAAATAAAAACTTAAAAAAACTATATACAATTGGCGGTCTTATCGCTCAAGAGCGATAAGTCCATGGTTGTCTCTACCAGACAACCATGGATGGATAGGATCGTGGACAGTACCAGGGGATCTGTGTGCTTGCAGGTTATACATACATTATAAAATAAAATATAATACTTATAATACTTACATGGCAATATACTACATACATATCATAAAATATATATGCTTATACTACTTATATACATAGGGACTCAGTTGTGCATTAGTGACAGCAGGACCAATGTCATTTATTGATCCGCTCTTAGCACTATAAGCTAGAAACCTATTCAAAAATAAGTCTATTTCTTTATCTGGAATTTTAAAACTGGGTTTTTGAGTTTGAAGTAGACTTTTTGGCATGTATTTTTTAATTTAATGATTTAATAAAATAAAAAAAATGGGTCCATAGTATGTTTTTTCTCGATATTTATCTATATTTTAGGTAGTTTAATCAATTTTCTAAAAAATACATTAACGAGGCGCCCAGATCTGCCCATCGCGAACGGATGATGACGTCATGGCCACCGATTGTGCCTGTCTAGCTCCTCTTTTGCCATATTCCTTAATATAAAAACACTAATGGACCTTCCCTGGCTTCGCACGGTTTTGTTCGGATCCCAAACTATTTTGAAAATATAATATAGCCTATATTTACCGGGGACAGTGTAGCTAGATAGTGTAACGGTGAAAGAATTTTTCAAATCGGTCCAGTAGTTTCGGCTACGAGCCTATTCAATACAAACAAACAAACAAAAAAATAAACATTTCCTCTTTATAATATCAGTATAGATCTGCTAATATTTTGTTCCAGGCAGTGGATCTAATAGGCATAGCCTACATGGCGGTCGCGATACTAATGATGTTTGCCTTCGGGGGTAAGAACGCAACTATCACCGTTGCCCTTTTTACGGCGTTGGTGGGGATAGCGCTTGCAGTTGACGCCAGCTTTCTACTAACGCTCACTGTTGGGATATTAAAAGTAAGATATAATATTAATTCTCAGCTTTATGGCACATGATATTGAAGCAAAATGTATAAATTAAGTAATAGGTATTGTTTATAAGTGAAAACCTTCAATAAGCTTTCTAGTATTTATGAACTTTTTATTGTGTTATATATAAGCTTCTGGTTTTCCTTTAAATAAATATAAATATAGGTTATCTCATAAGACCCAATAAATTAATTAATAACTTCGACTTATGGCTTAATAAAAAAAAACTGTTAATAACTCAATAAATAAATAAATATTTCAGCGAATTGTGGCTTGACTTGGCTGAACTGAAATTGATTTGAAACTAATTCTTTTATTAGAAAATAAAGGAAGCCGCAATTTTAATCATTAATATTAGTCACGTCTTGGGCGCCACTTTGGTGCGGTTGCATACAGTTTGAACCCTGACCTAATTTTCTGTACAGACTAGCATCTGATTGTCATAATCCGGCAAACTTTTTTTCAAAAAGTTTCAAAAAGCTTTTTTCGGCAAATCCTTGAGACAAGAATTCGAAATATCGAACAAGTAAAGCCTCTTTCCCTAAAATGTCATAGGTTTTTATCAAGTAATCGAATCTGAACATATACATGTATAATATATATAGTTGGGATATTAAAAGTAAGATATTTATTAATTCTCAGCTTTATGGCACATGATATTGAAACAAAATGTATAAATTAAGTAATAGGTATTGTTTATAGGTTATCTCATAAGACCCAATAAATTAATTAATAACTTCGACTTATGGCTTAATAAAAAAAAAACTTAATGATGTTAATAACTCAATAAATAAATATTTTTCAGCGAAGTGTGGCTTGACTTGGCTGAACTAAAATGTAAATTGCGACTTCTTTTATTAGAAAATAAAGGAAGCCGCAATTTTAATCATTAATATTAGTCACGCCTTGGGCGCCATTTTGGTGCGGTTGCATACAGTTTGAACCCTGACCTAATTTTCTGTACAGCATAATATAATATCATCATCATCATCAGCCTATAGCAGTCCACTGCTGGACATAGGCCTCCCCCAATGAGCGCCATAGCGCCCTGTCTCCAGCTTGCCGCATCCAGCATCTACCTGCAGTCTTTCGCAGGTCGTCATCCCACCTGGTCGGAGGGCGTCCTACACTACGTTTACCGAGTCGTGGTCTCCACTCAAGAACACGTTTGCCCTATCGGCCGTCGGTTCTTCGCGAGATATGGCCGGCCCACTGCCACTTCAGCTTCCTAATTCTTTGAGCTATGTCGATAACCTTGGTTCTCTGTCGGATGTATTCGTTACGAATCCTATCCTTCAGAGAAACTCCGAGCATAGCTCTTTCCATAGCTCGCTGAGCGACTTTGAACTGGTGGACCAGCCCTATCGTGAGTGTCCACGTCTCAGCTCCGTAGGTCATAACGGGTAGGACGCACTGATTGAAAACTTTCGTTTTCAAGCATTGCGGTATGGATGACGTGAAGACTTGACCAATATAATATAATATAATAGCATCTGATTGTCATAATCCGGCAAACCGGGGCACTTGCCTCTGGCAGCAGTTTCATGGGGGGCAGCAAATCCTTGAGACAAGAAGTAAAGCCTCTTTCCCTAAAATGTCATAGGTTTTTATCAAGTAATCGAATCTTAACATATACATGTATAATATATAAACTTTTTTATTAGTCCAGTTAGTTTTTGAACACGTTAGTATGACGTAGTAGATATAGCCCATCTTAACAGATCAAGTAATTTTTTTTTTGAACGCGTGCGTATCGTGCGTGTTTTTTCTGCCGGGGGAATCCCCGCCACATCTATAAGAGCCGAGCTGAACAAATTCGAATTCTTTCGCAGAAAAGAAAACACGCCAAATTGTAATCTTTCCTCGTGATATACATATATTTTCTGTGTTTCTGTTTTATGACATAAATGAAACTTAGGGGGGCTACTACCAAGTTTTAGCCCCGGTTTAAAAAATCGTAGATCCGGGGCTGGATAAATAGATAGATAGAAAATTCTTTATTGCACTTGAACTATAAACTATGTACAGTAATAACTTAAAAATTAAGTACAATTGGCGGTCGCTCAAGAGCGATCTCTACCAGACAACCATGGATGGATAGGATCGTGGACAGTACCAGGGGATCTGTGTGCTTGTAAGTTATGGGATATTATAAATAAAATACTTATAGTACTTACATAGAAATATACTACATATACTATAAATACTACATATATAAATATTTTTTATATGACTTTTTTAGGGTAACTTTAGTAACATTGTTTTTGTGTATTCCAGAAAAGCGTCTACATAATCCGAGTATTCTACATCTACGAGTTTGTTGCCATGGCGGTTGAAACCTCCTTCATCATCTTTGTCTTCGTGAAGATTGTAGAGGCTGGGATTAATGCTGAAGGCATTGTGGTTATGGTTATCGGCATCTCTTACATCTGTGAGTACTCGGTAACTTCTCTACCTTTGTTAATCTTTATTTATTACTAGTTTCTCAGCGACTACGACGAGGCCTATGTGCCAGTGGACTATCATAGGCTGATGATGAAAGGATATACTAAGGAAGTAAAAATATTGAACTATTAAGATCCTTTATTTTTTTTTATTGTTATTTTTGTATTTGTTTTTTTATTATTTTTTGTATTGATGGTGCAATAAATATATATTGTATTGTATTGAATAGAAAGGTGAGTGGAGCTAATAAGAGAAATTTTTTATTTTTATTATGATATCAAATAAGTAGTATACAAAATAAACAATATTGTAGATAGTTTAAGTGAGGCATTTATACATTCATATCTTGTTTTGTTCGACCCCACGCCAACCTTCAATAAAATACATAAACAATTGCTTTCGTACAAGTTTCAAATGTTAGTAAAAAAATAACCTTATTATGATATTTTTTGCCAGAATTTGCACTACTTGTCGATTCGAGGTCTTCATAAATCTATGGTACTGTCTGACAAATAAAGAAACAAGAATTTTGGTTTTTTGCGTGTGAGTTGTTTACAAACTTTATGTTGGGGCTATGTACTTGTTAGGGCGCTCCAGTTATAGTCAAATTTGTAGGTAATATAACAACCGCAAACCACTGTTTATAGTCTTTAGATTAATTAATAAATTAAACGTTAGTTAAGTATTCTGCCGCACGTAATATTAAGATAAGTGAAGAAACACACACTGGGGCGCCTGGCAAAGGTTTCGTTACGACTGTTTTCATTGTCAATCACTATATAAAACAAAGTCGCTTCCCGCTCTCTGTCTGTAGGGACAGACAACAGCGGGATGCCTAGGACATGCATAGGGATGCTTAGATCTTTAAAACTACGCAACGGATTTTGATGCAGTTTTTTTAAATACATAAAGTGATTGAAGATGAAGGTTTATTATGTATAAAATACATGCATTTGCACCCGTGCGAAGCCGGGGCGAGTCGCTAGTAATTCATGAAGTAAATCTGTTTTATGATATTGACTCGTACAATTTATTTTTCGCGGCTTGAGCATAGTTTTATTTATTTTCAGTACTGGACCTGTGCATCATAGTAACACTGAAGAGTGAGATAGTGAAGCTAAGGAACAAGAACCAATTCGACTTCTCTCGAATTTCACGTAACGATGAAGTTACGGGCAAACTGAGGAGTGAAGACTTGTGAACCGATAGTAGTGGTAAACAATGAAATGGCAGAGCCACTACTGTGGCCACCAATATTTATGTATATTATGCGCATGGCATTCTGAAGATGTCTTACATTATGATGATGAAGGCCTACTCTTTAATGAATCAACAAGCTAATTTTACAACACGGATGCCTCTCTTTACAAAAATATGTAACCAGTGTCACACAGGATGATGTACCTTAAGATTCTTACGAAATTCAAATTTGTTAAGGTGTTTAAATGTCATGGTGAAACAAAATACATCATACTACATACACGGACCGATTTGAAACGATTCAAATATATTGTAAACCATACGCTGCAGAATGAAGATGCGAATATTGTTAAAACACTTGAAATAAAGTTTAATTTTGACATTTTCAGTACACTTTCTTTTACTTTCGTAGTAAAAAGCGTAAGGTCTCGCCTACGCATTTATTTATCGTATCGCATTCCTATGACATTTTTCGTTTCAGTCCGACAAGAAAGTCAAAGATGATCATGATTCTTTGTTACTGGCAACTGTGTCTGGCTGGAATCTTTTCTGTCAAGTAATGGGAATAATTGTAAAATTAATGAGTTATCAAATAATGAAGATGGATTGATATTTTCACCGTAGGAGTACCTAAACTCATCCCAAACTTAAGTAATATACATAATAGTATACATAGTAGATAAATATTTTTGATTATATTATTAATATTATATAGAACCAGAACACCCGGAACAAATATTTGCAGATCGTACAAACTTTTGTCCCATGGCGGAAGTAACCTACTCGAAAAGCTCAGCCACTTGTCATGTATGTTGTTAATCTAGTCCTGAAAAACACAATTGGGTAAATTAATGACAGTAGACACAGCCATTCAACTCAGCGTACAGCATATACATAGATAATAATTGGCTACTGACTGAGATGTGAATGTGAATATTCTAACCTAAAAAATGCAAACTTATCAGTAAAACAAGTTCACGAGAGACCAGAGACCGATAATGATATCATCGTGTAGGTACTCTGTGTCATAAGCCCGCTGAATTTCAAAAATATCCATTTATATCCTGAGATATACACGGCGCATGTTTATTGTATTGTTTATATTATTTTGTAAGATGAAATATACTTATTTATTTTGTCTGTGGTAGAGGGCGCTAACACCGATAAACAGTTTTTTTAACTTGTGCGGTAGTCAGCCCACAGTGTTTGTTTCAAATAAAGTGTTGCCAAAACTCGTTCTACCTAAATTCAAAAAGTTAGGATCACTGAACAGTAAATTAATTTAGATATCACTACCAGTCTACTCCATCCTACTTCTATTACAAAAGCATATTTGTGTAGACATGAAGGGATGAAGATTTTGGCTGAAAACAACGCTAAGTCCAATTTCTTCTCATAAAGGTAGGTCTTCCCCTTAGAATAACATAAAGCTAGGTTCTTTTTATCCTGAAAAAAGCACGCGACAAGCAAATGCTAATATTAAAAACACGAATGTCTGAACCTATAGATAGGACGTCTGTGGCTTAAAATACATGACTTTTCTGTTTCTATCTCTTTCAGTCACGTTCTAGACATTGGGTGTGTGCACGTTTGCTCTGTGTACAGAATTAACAAACTGCCTTTTTATTTATCAACGCTTAGAGCATCGATATACAAACAAATAATTTATCAAAGTAAAATGGACTCTATACTGATGAGAGAGGAACCTCTCTTTAGGAAGTGTTGTTATGTTATACCTTTGAGGTTTTGTTTACAAACATGGGCGTTCTTAAAATTGGTGAGTCTGCAATTTTATTTTTTCAGTTTAATACACAACGGAAATAAGGTAAGCTTTAGAATTCCTTAGATTTGCTTTGTTTTTTTTTTTTTTTTATAAACACACAATACACATTACACTGTTATCTAAAATAATCATAAAAAAGTAATTTTAATCTACATTGTACCGTAAAGATATGTGTGTAAGCTATACTTAGTTAAATATATTATAATAATTCGTACTAAAGGACTAATATTAACAAAAACAAAAACAATTTTTAACAAGACACTGGTGATAAAATTAAACAAGCACTACCTAGCTATAAGCTTTGATTAATATTATTAAGGTTTCTTCTGTAAAAAGATTATGTACACATAAATACTTCGTCGGTTATAGGCGAGGTGCTGATAGCTGATCTCAAGCAAATCAAATCACATTTATTTCAGACACAGTACAAAGTTAACATACACAGTCCATACAGCGAGACACATTTTACAACATACACAGAACAAAATAAAACAAAAATCACATACAGAAAATATTTAAATTAACTTGATCACTCTCACTCAGCTTTTGGTTTTCATTACAATAGTATACAGTAAGGCCAGAAATGTTTTATAAATTTTAAATTTTTACATAATGTTTTTTTCCAGATAGCAGATCTCCTAGCCATAGGTTTCGTCTTGTTGGTGATGGTATTCATATACGGGTACGAGGATTTTAGCTCCTTCTCCGTTATGTATCTCTTGGTCTTCCTGGTGCTGGCATTGGTGATTGACGTCGTCTTTCTTCTAGCACTTACTGTTGGGATATTTACTGTAAGATTTTTAATTTTCTGTTTTCTTTCTCATCAGTAGAGGACACATCACTACATAATTATAATATAAGTATTGATACAACGGGTATTTATCGCGTTTATTTACCTATTTTTCCCGACGTTTCAACAGGTTTACACTCTGTGTATGAGGGATTACTGATGTCATCCCAAATATCCGTTGTATCAATACTTATAATTAATTGTGTTCAGATCGCGTAAGTTTAAAAATATTTCCGCTGTCTGTCTGTCCCTTCCCTATGTATGCTTAGATTTTTTTAAAACTTTGCAACGGATTTTGATACGTATTTTTTAATAGATACTGATTCAAGAGGATGGTTTATAAACTATACATAGACACATTTCCACGCGGGCGAAGCCGCAGGGCTCAGCTAGTCTGTCATAATATGGCCATCCATACGTTCCCAGCCCTACTATGGATGCCTAAATCAGAAACAAAAAATCTAAGCTTGTTATTCATTTTCAAGCAAAACCTACTTACATCATCTACAGAAGAATCAGAAACTTCGATTTCAGTTTATACGATTGGCACCTGATCATCAAACCATCGGATGAGTGGTCTGGTCTACTTCTTGGTAGTTTTGCGTCCCTCTGTCCTTTCGCACCACAAGCGATTCGAACAGCGGTGCAAATTGCCCAAGTCTCCTTTTGAATGGAGTCTTTCGCACCACGGTGCAAATAGGCCAAACCTTGTTTTGAAGTCAATTCATATCGGTCATATAAACAATAAAATAACCTGGAAACAAAAGCATCTACCAATCAGCACCCCTTGCACGTGCTTCTGATTGGTAGATGCCACCATCTGGCCACCTATACCTACTCCAAGCCTACGCTTATATCCTACTAATATTATAAACGCGAAAGTTTGTGAGTATGTTTGTTGCTCTTTAACGCAAAAACTACTGAATGAAACTTCACAGTAATATAGCTTACATATCAGAATTACACATAGGCTAATTCATAAAGACATATTGTATATTATCCAAAATATCTTTATCGAAAAATAGTCTAAAATATTTTTATTTTTCAGAAAAGCATCGCCGTAATTCGAGTATTCTACTTCTATGAACTGTATGTGATGGTGGTCGAAGCGTCCTTCATCATTTTCATCTGTGTGCAGATCATGGATGTAGAGATTGGGCCTGGAGCCATCGTATATATCGTTGTTGGAATCCTTTACATCTGTACGTATCACTACATAGTAAAAACAAAGTCGCCTCCCGCGGTCTGTCTGTCCTTATATATGCATAGATATTAAAAACTACTCGACGGATTTTAATGCAGTTTTATATTAAAAAAAAAAATTTTTAATATACCTACAAATATCGCCTTTATTTCTAGTGCTGGACCTGTGCATCATAGTAACTCTAAAGAGTGAGATGGTAAAGCTGAGGAATAAGAACCAATACGACTTCTCTCGAATGTCATCTGAAGGCGAAGAGACGGGCGAGATCAGATGTGAAGACTAGTGAATCAATAATAATTAAAGTAATTTTAAGTAATTATTTACAAATTAACGCGCCGTGCGTGCTTGTACTGTGGCTGTGATTCTTAGAGCTGGATTTTGTAAGGGAAATGGGAGCTAAGTTATGAGTTCTCGAAGGAAAGATTACGTGTGACCTCGTGTGACAGATTATTGTCTCAGTTAGAACTAAAAAAAATGACTAAAACCTTTTTTTTTAATTTAGCCTGTTTCGTCCCACTGCTGGGCAAAGGCCTCCCCCAAATCTTTCCACTCAGTGCGGTCACGTGCGATCTCCCACCAATCTCCGAGGAAGGCGTTAAGGTCGTCTCGCCAGCGCTTTCTTGGCCGACCTCGCCCGCGGCTTCCTTCCGGGACCCAGGGTGTTGCAGCATTAGCCCACCTCTCTGGGTGCATTCGGCTAATGTGCCCCGCCCACTTCCATTTCAGTGTGGATTATTTAAAACCTTTTTTAAGGATTTAAATAATCCAATGAATGAAGAAAATGCATAAAGCATCATCTAGCCCGAAACGAAGCAGGAGCTTGTGTTATGGGTACTAGACGATCACAAATATTCCTGATCGCCGGTACTAGATGACTGATATTTACTTAATACAATACATATATTACATAGATAGATATTTTTATTATACATAGAACATAATATGTCCCCAGGCGGGAATTAAACCCTCAACAATCTGCGTCGCAGGCTGACGTTCACTCGCCACGCCACATCGGTCGTCGTAATTGTAAAATTGTATCCTTATATTTTGCAAATATTTAATGAGTTTGTTTTGCTTACGATCTTGCCAAAAACTGGTTCAGCATGTCATCAAAATAAAATACGGATCACTGTAGCTGATAAACCCTAGCGGGATATACTGACTCATCATCATCATCAGCCTATGTTAGTCCACTACTGGACATACATAGGTCTGACCCAGTGAGCGCCATAGCGCACTGTCAAGACTACTCACACATGATATACTGACTACCTACGAGGTATCAGTATATCAAAAGCACCTTATTTCTTATTTGATATTAAGTTATAGCATAAAAGTTGACTTGTGCCTATAGAAATAAAGGATTTTGAATTTTAATTTTATTAATTATTTTTCTTTCTTAGGGATAATAAACTATCACTTAAAAATTAACTATAAACTTAAATAAACTTAATTCTAGAAGTGAACCAGCCCCGTTATCCACTTATTACTTGTACAAGGGGTGGTGTTAGTGAGCATTTGTAACAATGTAATTCACATGAAAAGTTAAGTACAATCGAAGATAGTATCAGTTGACAATATCAGGTTGATGGCTGTCTTATACAAAGCTGGTGAAGCAGCAAATGGATCATTTTCAGAGAAGTACTTATTATATGCCGTTGTGATTCTATGCAGTGGAGCGCGCATACCTTCGTTCGTTTTGCAAGGAGTAGTAGCGAATAACGCACGCTTACGAGTCTCTCTAATTGGGCGATTTTAAAATGTTAAATGTTGAAGCAGTGTTATTTTTATAATACATGATGAGTGATAAAATATTAAATGTTGAAGCAGTGTTATTTTTAAACTACAGAATGAGTGATAAAATATTAAATGTTGAAGCAGTGTTATTTTTAAACTACAGAATGAGTGATAAAATATTAAATGTTGAAGCAGTGTTATTTTTAAACTACAGAATGAGTGATAAAATATTAAATGTTGAAGCAGTGTTATTTTTATAGTACAGAATGAGTGATAAAATATTAAATGTTGAAGCAGTGTTATTTTTATACTACAGAATGAGACACATTATGAGCATTTGCTAAATCAAATTAATTGTAAAAAACTTAATTATTTTAAATAAATGTTAAATTGCATGGTCTTCTTTTTATTTAAGATACTTTGTTACGTGGAAAAGATAAATCTTTACTTTTGATCGGTACTGTAACATTACGGGTGTTTTTTTACAATTAAAATTTTCTTTACAAATCAAATAAATGAGGCTTAGCTAATACTATACGTAGTAATCCCAAGAATTTGATTTGAGTTCTGCTTTGAGGTGGTTAATGCCCACGGGATTGTAAAAATATCCTTATGTTTTTCTCGGAATTGCACGGCACACTCACATTTAATGGTTTTATTTTACAAGCTTGCCGAAAACTGGTTCCGAATACGTTATAAAATTCAGGATCACTGGAATTCTACTTTGAACAAATGCATTTCGGATGAACGACAGACGAAGTCGATCTCATGGATCGAACAACCACTAAGTTCTGGGGCCTTAGCCAACCGACATTCGCTATGAAGCGATTCGATTTCTACTATCGCTTTCGGTCAAAAGTGTAATTAGTGTACCCAATAATCTTGACGTTGAAAACCGATCACGTCAAATATCTAAGGTATTATGTCAATTCCATACACTTTTTGACTTGCGCTTTCGCTAATGGCTTGGTACGTTGTCTAGAGCCCCTGGGTTTCAGGCGCCTCACTATATATTTATTTAACAAGCACTTTCGTTTCGGATCTCTAAGTAATAAGTGTCAGAATGAGTAAGTACTAAGTACCGACTCGATTTTGTATTTTACGAGAGTAGTTCACGTCGCAGAATTGAAATTGTTACTTTAAACTTTTCTATATGCTTATACTCCAGCCAAATTTAATGTGAAATGTTTGTAAACAAACCACATAAATAAATAAAAAATATATAAACGTAAAATACATTTGCTTGGCTTTGATGTTCGGACATACATAATTGTTTGCATTATTAATGCATTATATAACGGAGTAAGTATGGGCGGTTTGTTTACAAGAATTTCACATTGAATTCGGATTGAGTATGCTATTGGTCCTCCGACCAGGTGGGATGACGATCTGCGAAAAACTGCAGGTAGATGCTGGATGCGGCAAGCTGAAGACAGGGCGCTATGGCGCTCATTGGGGGAGGCCTATGTCCAGATTGTCCAGCAGTGGACTGCTATAGGCTGATGATGATGATGATGCTATAGGTGGGCAAACCTATTTTAATCCACTTCGAAAGAGGTTCTATGGTATATGCTGATTACTCGATAATTTTATTATTTGTAGATACAGAAAATTATCCCCAAGATGGTCGTTAAAGAAATTATTCTATCATTAGTAATGGTTACCCCAAACTAATGTCATAAGACTTATATTTGATCGATACCTATATATTTAAGTATGACTCACATTTCTATATTCGGCATCACTGCTTGGTAAGAATGCAATATGATATTCCAGATCTAGAACTATACAAATTTTTCTATAATTTTATTAATATAGCTATTTTTTTTGTATAATAATAATAAATGCCCTCTATCCAAATATAAACTTTCATTTCGTGCTGCGATTTTGGAAAAAATCAGTATTGTAAGCGATGTTAGGGTCAAATCCCTTTGGTCTTGACGCAAAAGCTCTTTAGATTAAAGAAGCTATCGTATTTAATTATAGGTAATAAATGTAATAATTATTAGATCTGTGAGCGAATTTTTGACTTTACGAATTAAATAAGGCACGTGATGGAATAAGTAGTAATTAAAGATCCAAATAGAACTTCCGAAGCCCTGTCGTCCACTAAAAACCACCTACTTTTAACTGAGATAAGAACATTTTACTTTGCTTTTACTCTTCTAGAAGAAACGCATTTTCTATCTCTCTCATTCTTGAGCTTTGGGTAAAGATCAAACTTATATCTACCTTATAAGTGATTAAAATTTATTTAAATTGCTGCTTGTTTTTATTTTTGGAACACTAATTCTGCGGATTCATTGTAGGTACCTTTCGTGCAATGCTAGAGTATCTTTATATACTAGCTGCGCCCCGCGGTTTCACCCGCGTGGTTATAGATTTTTTGGATAATATACAATATATCTTTATAAATTGTAGCCTATGTGTTATTCTGATGTATAAGCTATATTATTGTAAGGTTTCATTAAAATCCATTCAGTAGTTTTTACGTGAAAGAGTAACATCCATACATCCATACTTACAAACTTTAACGTTTATAATATTAGTAGAATTAACGAGGTTTTAACATGCTCATTTGTTCATTTGTGATACTTTATTATTGTTTATATTTATACATACTTATCATTTTATTATTATAATTGAGGATTAAGTTTAAGATTATTCATTGTACTGTATTTAATTGAGATGTCAATAATAGTGATAATGTAATGATGAATAAATTGAATTTACTGAGTATTTCTCGCAAGCACTTTACATATTTAGGAGGTATCTACCATGAACATTGTATTATGTTAACTCCACACGGTCATACAGTTTGGGTCACGGTCGCAAAACCACGTAAACCATACGGTAGAGCAGTCTCTCCCAATTCTATAAATACCCTCCCTCCCTCCCTTTCAGTCGACCATGAGTGTAGCGTTCGTACCAAAACAGCGTCAGTATTGTTTTGTTTTTCGTCATAGCTGTTTTGAACCTTATTAGCTTTTCCAATCAACAATGATCTTTGCAAATGCCGCTGGGATGATGAGGGATGAACAGCCCCGGGTCAATAAGTGCTGTTTTCCGCTGCCGGTGAAGCTGTGTCTTCAAACGTGGACGTATGCGAAAGTTGTAAGTGGATTGCTTTGTTTGGAATTGGGTCATTTGTTAATGTTTGGGTTAATTTTAACTTTAACGTTCGTTTGATTGAAACGTTTGGTCATTGGTTATTAATGGCATGGAAAAACTGTCGCTGTAATCAGAAATTTGATTATTGGTTTAATTTCATTTATTCTTTGTTTAATTTTTGTCCACTATGGAGACCATGAATCGGTAAACGTAGGACGCCCTCCGACCAGGTGGAATGACGACCTACGAAAGACTGCGATGGGAGATGCTGGATGCGCCAAGCTGAAGAAAGGGCGCGGCGCTATGGCGCTCATTAAAGGAGGCCTGTGTCCAGCAGTGGATTAATAATAATGATATAAATTTGGTGCGTCAGTGAACGTCCCATCCCTCGAACTTCTCCATTAATAGGCAAATCTATATATATAAAAGAAAGTCGTGTTTGTTACAACACCTATAACTCGAGAACGGCTGGACCGATTTAGCTGAAAATTGCTGGAGAGGTAGCTTAGAACCAGGAGTCTAACATAGGATACTTTTTATCATTTAAACAATTTGACACATAGATTTCCACGGGGGCGAAGCCGCGGGGAGCAGCTAGTTTTCAATAAAATTAAGGAGATCGACGAGAGATGTCTGTCTATCCGTGTTAAACTTCAATAAGCTTTCTAGTATTAATGAACTTGTTAGTGTTATTTATAAGCCTCTGGTTTTACTTTAAATAAATATAAATACCTCTTATTTGTTTTTCAGATAGCAGGCCTTATCATAGTAGTGAGTTTGTTTCCGGTGCTCTTCCGCAGCGTTCAGCAGCATGTCTTCGCTCAGTCTTCGATGTACTCTATCCTGGGAGTATTGGTGGTGTTCTTGATAGTTGATATCGGCTTTCAAGTTGCCTCTATTGTTGGTCTTCATAAGGTAGTTAAATACTTTATGTTATTGGAAGACGGTTTGGTTTTCACTTGGTAACATTATAACGTTGTTGATTATTATATTTTATTTTGCTTTATTTGGAAGACAAACAGTTTTACACACTTTACAGATAACTTAAATAAAAACTAATAACCATTTATGTGTCCTCGCATATAGTAGCTAAGGGATTGCTTGCTTGCAGAGGACAAAAGAAAATTAAGAAATAGCTTAGTCTTATAACTTACACATAGGTTTAACATAAATAGAACTAACAATAGATAATAAAAATATTATGATATATGAATATGCAAGTACCTACTAACAAATACCAAAATTATACTATATATTATACAATACAGAAACTAATATATCTTGGAATATGATCCGCAGTGATTCCTCCAATGTGAAAGCTCTAGGAATTATTATCGAGACTAATGAACATCTGTTCAATTTTGTTGATTTTAGTAAAAAAAAAAAAGTAAAAAGTAAAAAGATTTTTATTTTGTAAGAACAGAACAGAAACTCTCATAAACTAAACTTAGATTAACAGACGACAGAGACTGACAAAAATCGGTCTCCACTCAGCATGTGCTATGGTAGAGCAGATCGTACGCTGGTCTTCCGTGGAGACCGTGCTGCGCAAGGTGGCCTAATATAGTGCATTAGTTCATTCATTATAGTGCATTTTTTTCGACGACCGATGTAGCGCGGTGGGCGAAGGTCCGCCTGCGACGCAGGAGGTTGCGGGTTCGATTCCCGCCTCGGAACAATTGTGTGTACGATCTGCACATATTTGTTCCGGGTGTTCTGGTTGTTTTTCTATGTATAATAAAAAAAAACTATCTATGTATGTAATATATTGTATTATGTATATCAGTTATCTTATCTAGTACCCATAACACAAGCTCTGCTTACCATGGGGCTAGATAATGCTGTGTGAATTGTCCAGCATTTTTTTTTTTTTTTTTTTATATTTTAAACAACAATAGGTAATGTTTGAAACTTTCAAATCTAAGATCCTATTCATGCTGATCTAACTATCATGAAACAATAATTTAAGGATAAAAAATAGCAATAATCACCACCATGCGTGATTTGTCGATCGCCTGTGTGCGGCTGCCAAGCCATGCAGCAGACAGCGATGTAGATCTCTATAGATGTCACTGTGCTTGTGTGCGTGACTGCCTACCGCACTAATTTCGAATGCAAATATGTACCTATATATATTTTATGTTGGGTTTTAAAACGATATTACCGGTAAACTGTAAAAACTTTGTAACGATAAATAAATAATGTCTATCTATCTATGACTACCTGTGTGGCGCGGCGGGCGAAGTTCCGTCGCGCCTTGTATTAAGTATATCAGTCATCTAGTAGCAATAACAAGCTCTGCTTAGCTAGGGGCTAAATGATGATGTGTGGTGTGTCCAGCATATAAAAAAGTATCAAAGTGCTCTAATTTCTTTTTTAGAAAAGCTACAACACTCTGCGTGCTTTCTTCTACTACGAAATATTCGCGCTGGTGAGCGACTTTGTGCTAATCCCCGTGATCCTGTACACTATAAACAACGAATACACGAAGGTGGATGTCAAACAAACGGTTATCATCATTGTAGTGGGATCTTTTTATATCTGTGAGTACCTCTTATCTTCTGCAGTATATACCAATCAACTTAACATCCGTAACCACCACCATCTATAACCACAAGGGTCGTATTCAACTGGAGGCAGAAACCCATTTCATTCGGAAGACGATAGCGTCCCCTTCCTCGATTGCGTCTCTGACGAGACGACTAACAAACCAACCGACAACGGGTAACCAGTCGGTCGGCGGCGGTACATAGCGGTATAGACCGAACTCAGAATAGCAACTGCGGATAAGAATCAAGCTAATTAACTGACCATCACTTGAAACATTATTACATCTACCATAGCAGTGATTGTGCCCAGATAATCTATAGAATATTTGTTAAAAAATAACTAAATCAGCCTTTATCATACAACCTCTATTATAGGTATAATGGATACCTTTCTCATGTATAAATAGATATACACGATTTTAAATAAATACGAATAAATAAATTATACATTTAAACATAGAGGAAAAACACGCTTACGCAAAGAAACCCAACTTTAGAAAAATCACGACTAGCTACAACAATTTTGGTGAAATCTACGTCAATTCTTCATAGATTTTGATGATTCTTCTTTGTTGTTTAAAATTTTGAGGTGGTCCCATAAAAGCTTAATCGTCGAGGAGTTCATAATGTGCGCCGTAAAACATATATGTATAAAACATCACATGCAAATAACTATATAACTAACCATGGATGATAATTTTCACAAATGGTATCCATGGCAACGGGCGTAAACAAAAAAAACTCGAAATATAACAAGATTGCGCCACTTTAAATTAAATCGCGCTATCAAAGGGTCTATTCTATATCCAAACCCATTTTCACTATTTAGGAATTGGAAGTCATTTTACCGTTTATTAAAACACGCCAAATTATTATAAGGCTTTTCCATTAATAATTTCCTCTGTATTGACGACTTCATGGTGTTCTGTAGTATTAATATTTACTTTGAATAAAATTTATCAATTGTCGTTTTATTGTATCGCTTTTTACTAGAAGGCTATAAATATAATGCGTAGGAAATAAACGCTTAAACCCAGTTAAATTTCAAGCGTACTGAATTAATTATGACTCATCTCTTACAGTGGTCGACATTTTCATCATCGCAAAGGTGAAGCGAGAAATAAAGAATATACACAACAAGTATGATCTGTCAAACGTTCAGGACTGACGTCACGGTAACTTTGAATGGAGCTGTATCTACAAATGCAGGGAAAATGCATTTTGATTCTTGTTTGAAATACCTTGCGGATGTAATGTATTAATTATAAAGAAATCTGTACAGGATGCGGGTTCTTTAACGGACTATCGGTGTTGATGTTATTAACTGTCGTTCTTGTATTTAATTAACAAATCTGTTGGTAACTTTATTGATGGTAAAAATTATCTTTATTTGTAATCATTCTATGTTGTGTTTATACGTATTTTCTGTATGTTTATAAAAAAAGATATTCCATAACACAAGCTCTGCTTAGCTTGGGGCTAGATGATGCTATGTGGATTGTCCAGCATTATTTATTATTATTTAAGAATATTATCAATTTATTTATTTATTAAGAAATAACAAACGTTTGTAAGTACCTATTTTAATGTCGAATTTCTGTGTACTCTACCGATTATATTATTGTATTCTGTATTCTTTGTTTTTGAAGTAAGTAAAGTATAAACAAAACAAAATACGAGTGTTTTAATTCTTACCATAACAACCTTGATTACGTTAGTTTTGGATGTAATTTAGTAGTTTATTAAAATACTGGTGTAATGGAATTAATCAGCCTTAAAAAGTTATTATGTCTTGCTGCTGCCGACTGTCAACAACGAAAATAACTCATGAAAAACAAACGAAAATTTATGCGTGCGGTTGACTTTTCAAGAATCGACGCCACGTTACGTGCGTGAATCGATTCGTAAAGGAATCGGCGTAAAGGGAACATGACTCAAATTCCCACAAATAATCACTTATAAATGTGAATGGTTGGTTGTTTTGATGGATGTTCGAAGACTAATAAAAGTATTTTCTAAAAACTGTGTTTTTTTTATAATGTACCCATATAAATGCTCAATATATTGCAGTATTTCCCTAAAATCAGACGAATCTAAGATAATCATTATTGGTTCATTACAATAGGAAAATTTTATTATTGATTGTAAAATAAAATATCAATTTTATTATTAACTCGAACTACGAAATTTGCGCGAGATTATTACACTGTATAACTTACTGGCAACACCTTAGTACAGACGAATATTTTTCTATTTTTGCTAAATAAGTGCATTATTTAATAGTATTTAGACAAAATAATACTTACAGATGAAATGTAATATTATACTTTTGTAGGTTTGATGTTTCTGACCTGTTTTTGTCCCAAAAATACTGCAACTTGGCATTTTCGCCGGCCGGGTCATTATGTAACTCGCGACCGGTTTGCGACAGGCGTAAATTAAGCAATCAGCGCTGTCCAACGTCAGTTTTGTATTAGTTTGACACCAGCTACAACGTCAAAATTGGCGTTTGACAGCACTGATTGCATAATTTACGCCTGTCGCAAACCGGTCGCGAGTTACATAATCACCATACGGAGCTCATCCTCCGCGCATTGCAATCCAACAACTGGCAGCCGACGCGCGACAACTATGTAGTTTTATTTAAGGGGTATGACTGCCACTCTCATACCTTTGGCAGAGGGGTACGCCTATGACTGTTTACTCCCGATTTGGTTGAATTCTCAAAGATGTTTGTTACTTCTTCACGCCGAAACTACAGAACAGATCAGGCTGAACACAGATGTATCTCTAAGCCAGGAATTAAACATAAGCTACTTTTTATCACATAAAACAGTTCCCGTGGTAGGTATATAATAACCAGAAGTTTATTTATATTCCACGGGAATTGTTTCATAGACACAACGCGTGCCAAGGTGCGGACAGAAACTAGTATAGAATAAAAATAATAAAATTAAAACCTTTCAAGGACAAATTTATTTTATTTAGAAGTTGATCGAGTGAGAGAAGATCTTACTAAGTAGAAGGTAACTGCCTACCCTACGATATGCTTTATATTTTGAGAACCTGCTAATAAGCATGAAATTTCATGCGACAAATTACACAGGTGGTAGTGGGTAGAAATACAAATTTCAGTAGAACTGACATTGGTCTCGATAAAGCTGATAACTTAAAGAGCTCAATCGATACAGTGATTTTAAAAATATACCAGGTTCCCAAATATGATTTACATTATTTTAGTCCATAAAATATCTCCTATTTTAGAATGTCGCGTAATCCCGAGATTTTAGTTCTGCGCTATTTGTAATTCACAGTAATGTTTCAATTATTATCCTGACACACATACATCGGTCACAAAATACAGCATCCCAGAATGCACACTTTACAAAATAAAGCAATGTATTGTGTAATAAACTTGCCACAATAAGGATTAATAGCTAGGAGTGGGGACAGGAAACCACTCGTTACAGACAACCAGACAACTTTCGAGACTTCCATTTGCTCACATTGCTTCACGCGATATGGATCAGACTACCTCCTCCAGCTGTAGTCTAGCTTGATCCTAATGAGGTTGTGATAGAGATCAGTTTACGATGGAAGGTTCCTTGGATAGAATGGAGCTGTGCAGAGGAAAGTGTCCAGATTGGACTGTAGCTACAAAATGCTGCTTCTGTGTGCCGATTCGTAAAGGTGTGACCATCTTTGGATATGTTAATTTGGTGAGTTTTTATTTTATACTGCGCCCCATGGCTTCGCCCGCGTAGAAATCTATGTGTCAAGTGGTTTATAAACCTTCCTCTTGAATCACTCTATCTATTTAAAAAAACCGCATCAAAATCCGTTGTGTCGTTTTTAGATGAACTATATACTTAGAAAGATCTAAGCATATAGGGATAGATAAACAGCGGGAAACGACTTTGTTTTATACTATGAAGTGATTAATTAGTTCGCATTTTCGTGTTGCTCTAGATTCTAGAACATTTTAAAAATAACTCTGAATCGTTATTTCTGAAACTATATATAGAAAGAAAGAAAGAAAATAAATGTATTTGAAACCATACATAACACGTCACATTACATAAAAAGGCACATACCTAAGTATACAAACAAGAAACATAATATTTATGTGAAGAAAGTATCTTTTTCCTTTTAGTTTTTAAGATTCTCTTGTTTATTTTCTAATATGAGTGTAAATGCTTGAAATAAATCCTTTTAATTTTTTATTTTATTTATTTATTTTTTATAAAACATACAGATACATAATGTGTTACATAAGGGGCTAAAAAGGTCCCTGTCTCAGCATTATGCCGCTACAAGACTAAGTAAGTAGCGGCGCTGATTTTCAGACAGGTCCTGGTGAGGTGGCACAAAGCTAGATTACATTAGGTAGGAACATAAAATAAGACAAGAGTAGGTAAATAAAATGTGACATTACTCTACTCTTTCTACTGAAACGGGAAGTGACTCATTAACGCAATGTGATGTGAAAGATACGGCACATGTAACCTATCAAACATAGGTACTTACGTCATTCCTGAAAACGTAGAACATTTTATCGGGGCAAACCTAATATCAAAGTTTCTTTTTTGCAAATCATACACTAGGTGTATTTTTTATTTCGAACTATTATTGACAATCAACTCAATGGCGTAAACAACACGGTTTTATTGAATTTGACAGCAACCTTGAAAAATCGCCACTAAAATTATAATTTTTTTAATACATTTCAAATTAAATAGGACCTAATCCAAAAATCTAGTCTTTTACATAATTTATAGGTAATAATTTTATTAGTGTCATGTAATACTGAATGTTATCATAAATCATAGTACGTAGGTAGTATTAAATCTCTTTGGTTATCATTACAGAGGCATATTTTTACTGTATGTCATTTATTTGTCGATGTCTTACGTAGTTACTGTATTCTCTCTGTGTCTATGTTTTTTGTGTCCCAAACTAGATCAATAAATATATTATTTATTATTTACTTTAAAATTGTTAGTTTAATATGGAAATTTCTAGAAACAGAACCAAGTGATATTTTTCTTAAAATTGTCTTTGAGCGCCTACACAATGACGTCGTTGGAAAAAAGAAGAAAAATTCCCAAAACCCCTCTGGATGTTAATATCAACACTTTGTACCACATTATACTTTTAAAGTTTTCATTGCAGGTGAGTGCTATTGTAGAATTAAAGGTTTTGAAACACCCCCGTGCCTCGGAAAGCACGTAAAGCAGTTGGTCCTGCGCCTGACCTCTCACCTGTCCTGTCGGTCTACCTATCGGATTATGAGAATGAGAGAATAGAGAGTGCACCAGTATTTACACACTCTTGTACACTATAAAATGTCCTGTGCATATAGCTTAGGTATCTCTGGCCGCTGTGGCGTAATTCGGCTAGGATCATTCTTCAAAAACTTTAGACAGGATATTATTTGTACCTAATTGTCTTTCGACTACTGATACATAGGTAGGTAGGTAGGCAACTTTTATGAAAGCATCTCCGTCGAGCGATTTATTTATATCTATATTATGTAGGTACTTGTTTCTGCTCGCGGCCTCGCACGGGATATGCCTATGGAAATGTTTTAAGATTTTTTCTATCTTAGCCCCAAGCTAAGCAGAGCTTGTGTTACGGGTACTAGATGACTGATATAGGTACTTAATACAATAAATTACATAGATACTTAGATTTTTTTTATTATAGAAAGATAACGACCAGAACACCCGGAACAAATATCTGCAGATGGTACACACAATTATCCCGAGGCGGGAATCGAACCTGCTGTGTTGCAGGCGGACGGACGCCCACCGCACCACAGAGGTCGTCAAAAGTATAATTTTGTCTGTAGAAATAAATACATATATTTGCATTTTTAATTTATATTGCAGCGGAATACAGGGTGCTATGGCGCTCATGTGTCCAGCTGTGGACTATAGGCTGATGATGATGATGATTGCAGGTGCTAGCTCTTCTATCCTTCCCCGTGCTGATGTTCCTCATGGTGGAACAGATGACGTCAGCCAAGGCGCAGAGTAACGCGGAACACAAGGTGCTGTTGGAGCCGTCGGTGCACCTGCCTCTCACCATCACCTTCGTACTGATCGATGTGATGATGACTGTGTTGCTGCTGATCGGGGCACATAAGGTAATCATTATTTAAACGTAATATGACGATTTCCACAATAAACTTAAACATAAACTTGGGGTAGGCTGATGAAACACCCCTCCATCTGCTAGATGAATGTGGAGCACTGATGCACAAACGCAGCATCCATCTGGGCAAGCATCTGCATAGCTCAGACGAGCTGCGAGACATCACCCCGAAGAAAATCCTACAGTTCCTAGCAGCTGCTAGGGTTGGTGGCGAACTATGAACGCTACGGCTTCGGGGCTGAACGTATAAGTGGCGATCACAATAGGCCTATCATGGCCGATGTGATACGCAAGCCACCCAAAGATAATAAAAAAATAGGGTCGGTATGGCCACTGTGTTCGATACTTTTGCACAGTCAACTGCACAAACTGAACTTCTCAAGTAAGACGGAATGTGTGGCCGAGCTATTAAGACAAAGGGTCGCGGTCGGTACATATCAGACGGTAAATAGCGAAAGCCGCTTTCGGGCTTGCGCGAGCTACCGTCTTACGGACCACACACTCCGTCTTACCTGCGCAAATGGGTTTGTGCAGGCATGCTCGCATTTTAGATGTAGCATATGGCCGAGCATTTAGAGTGTGGAGGAGGTTGATCAGCGTTGACTGAACGCATAGTAAAATTACTCAATTATAATTAAAATTGGTAGCTTTCACACACGCATGATTGAAGCGTTTGTAACACGTCCAAATCTCGAAAAATGAAAGGAACGTAGTCAAACCTGGTAGGGTGAATCAATAAATTGCACTCTCGAGTTTATTGAGTGGGTTCAATAAACTCGACTGCAATTTTAGATTCACTCTACTCAGCGTTAGGGTAGTTTTTAATAATTTGCCTGATAAGTTTTGTGAGCAATTATTTTTTGTTGCTAGTGATAACTTACAGGCTTATGAGTTGCTGATAAAAGTTAACAATAAAAATCAAACTATTAACACTACTACTACTACTAACTACTTACAATACTATTCCGAACGGGTAGACGAACGGTAAACGGATAAACTATAACGTTTTTACCCTTTGAGGACGGAACCCTAAAAAGGCTTACATCCAAGAGCAGGGTGACAGAAAAAAAATACAGATAATTTTACTTGAAGTGAAGGGAAAATAAAATAACACTTGATTTATTCTTTAACAATACTATAAAGTTTTAAATTCGACTTATTTTGTAAGCCTTAATCAATAAAAGTTCATGATTTCTGAGGATCTTTTCTGAACTGTCAGAATATCCTAACATCTACTACGTTGGTGTTTCCAGAAGAAGAAGATACTCCTGCAGATCTATTTCCACTTCGGCGTGGTCTTCCAGCTGGTGACGTTGTGCACAGACCTCATCTACTTCGACTTTCGGGAGTACATCGAAAATGCTGTCTACTTCCTCTTCTTATGTGAGTATCTGCTGTTTATACTCGATTCTAGTTTTCCGAACTACCTTCAAGCAGGGTCTTTTCAAAACAAAAGTAAATACATCATGTAGGTGTCTAGACCTTCGTGATACATCGTCGGTTACAGAGTGTCACGTCGTCGGTCGTCGCGTTGTCATTGCACGTCACCTAGATACCCACCGGGTGAGATTTTGGTCATGCAAAGTTTTCACGGGTAAATCATTTCATGGCTAACTAAAAAAATCCGCCGAGTGATTGAGACCACTCCCCACCCCCTGCTGTTTGTGGCTGCCGCGTAATACTCAAATCAAAATCGAAAAACATTCTGAGACACCCTATACAAATAACCGACTCTACTTTTTCTTGGTTTCAGGTTTAAATGTCTACCTCCTGTTCTTGGTGTTCAATACTGTGCGGTTATTGAATGAGTCTTCCGAAGTCCAATATGTTGCCTACCACGATTCACGACGACAGAAACAGGCACTTTGATTGTAAGCACTAACAACACGCTTAGGGTGAAATTTTAGGCATAGGCTGTGAATTATGTAAATTAGATGACTTAGAAATACCTACCAAGGAAGTTTATAAATGGGAGAAGAAATGTGAAGTTATTTCGTTCGTTCGCGTGATTGACATACATTTTGACGACCTCTGTGCCGCGGTGGGCGTAGGTGCGCCTGCGACAGGTTACGGGTTCAATTCCTGCTTCGGGAAAATTATATGTACAATCAGCAGATATTTATTCCGGGTGTTCTGGTCGTTATCTATGTATAATAAAAAAATACTATCTATGTAATCTATTGTATTAAGTATATCAGTCAACTGGTACCCATAACACAAGCTCTGCCTAGCCTGGGGCTAGATGATGTTGTGTGGATTTTCCAGCATTATTTATATTATTATTTTATAAATACCCAAGAAAGTATTTATAAATGAAAGAAGAAACGTGAAGTTTTGAATTGTTGTTGGACAGCAAAACTTGTGCAATAAATTGCGTGATTGAGATAAATTATTTAACATACGCTATATTTTATAATTATAAATCAAACGCTCCTAGAAAATAAAATAATAAGTAGGTACAAGAATGCAACAGTGAGTTCAATAACTTTATCGCATTATACTATACAACCTTATGTAGAAACTCAAAGTCAAATGCAAATTGCTATTATCTCAGGACGTGGCTCCTTAGATACTGAACGTGACAAATTGTATAAATCTTAGTTTGCACTGTCTAAGATGAAAATATGAACTTTTATTCACCACCTATGATAGTCCACTGCTGGACATAGGCTTTCCCCTAATGAGTGCCATAGCGCCCTGTCTTCAGCTTGACGCATCCAGCATCTACCTGCAGTCTTTCGCAGATCGTCATCCCACCGGTCGGAGGGCGTCCTACACTACGTTTACCGAGACGTGGACTCCACTAACGAACACGTTTGCTCCAGCGGCCGTCGGAAGAACTTGAACTTGTTTTAATTATAAGTTATCTAGTACCCATTACGCTGCTTAGTTTGGGACTAGATCATGCTGTGTGAATTATTCAGCATTATTTATTTTAATATTCATTATTTATTTATAGCTGTATATACAAAGTCTTTTGACTGATATATATAAATAATTTTTCAAAGACCTGTGTTTCTTTCTATTCCTTTTTAGTACGTTTAAGTTTCACTTACTAGTGTTTCGTAATGTTATGCTAGGTATTTATTCAATTCTCCCACGGTCTACCGCAAATCCACCATTAGCAGTGGTTATATCACAAAATTGGCATTTTGTGATATAATATTATTATTATTATATCACAAAATGCCATCATGGCGATCTATATAGAGAAGACTAACATCTGAATAGAATTTATATCTCTTCTATTTATATAAGAAGATCGAATGATACACTTTAAGTACTCGTATCAATGCTTTATTTACTTTAGACCTACAGGACTCTTGGACACCATTCGCCACAACGATTATTCGATTAAATTTTTGTTCCGGATGTTCTATATATCAATATCATATATTTCTATGTATTTTATATATAACTATCTATGTAGTTAATTATATCAAGTATATCAGTTATCTAGTACCCACAATACAAGCTCTTCTTAGCTCGGGGTAGATACCTAAATGTTGTAATAATTGACCAGCATTATTTAAAATAAGTAAAAAAAACACTTGTTTTAAACATTTTGAACTGTTTGTTTTATAAAATATAAAAAAAACTGTTTTTTTTTCAACCCTGCGTATCATTATAAATATGTTGAAACACAGCCTTCTCTCCAGCAACAACGTTAATGGGTTACACACTATGAACATTATTATTTATAAACCGATACGATGAATACGACCTGATGACTGAAAAAATGCAATAAATAAAATACTGAAGTACCTACTCAAAGCTGTAGCTCAGTCTGTGTGGCCGCTTCTATGTATGTCAAATCATGTAATATAATGTGAAGATAATACAAGAAAATAAGAATTCGCTTATTAGAAATTACTAGACTCCTGGTTGAAGGCTGACTCTGTATTCTATCTACACTTGAAAGAAATCCTGACATGCATCTTTTCCCCCCTTACTAAAGTCATTTAAAACGGGATATTTACCATGATTTCATTTTTGAGTTATCCAATATTTCGGCACAGTTGCATGCGCCATGATCACGGAGTAACTGAAGGCACTTATTACACATATTGGATAACTCAAAAATCAAATCATGGTAAATATCCCGTTTTAAATGACTTTAGTATTAATAACCATGATAGTTTCAAAAGTTTTTTTTCCCCCCTTTTTCTTTTGTTCTTTATGAAAAACCATCAAAGGTTCTAGTAAGCTAAAGCTTTGAATAATATGGCTTATTTATTCCTCATTTATATTAAGATGTTTTGCTAATAGCCTTTAATCATTTCCCAGTGTAATATTAGTAACAAAATATTTACTACCCAGACTGTTTATGTATGAATAATTGTTGATAACGGTATGTGAGATAAGGGTTATAATTATAACCATTAGTACTTGATTGGTTTTCATTTAAGCATTTATAGTGATAAAATTAATTAATGATGACTAGATTTAGTTAGTATTATGATTATGAACCGTTTTTTTTTGTATTGTTGGTGCAATAAAGATATATTGTGTTGTATTGATGAAAATCAAACGAACATAATGTTTTTTTATCGTAGACAGATATCAATCTCTATAAAAAACGTGGACGATAGTTTTTTTACCAAACATTATTTGATGCAGATTGTTTTTGTATGGAATGAGCGAAGAGAGGGTTTTGCCCAACTGTGGTATACAAAAGACTGATAAGATTATTTTTGCTCCGGATTTTCTAAGCTGGAGAGCCCTTTGACTGTAATGATGATGATGAAGTAGACTTAATAGACCATAGACTGTAGAGTCTACACTAAACAGTAGTGGGTGCACGCACATAGCAGTTCTATTATAATCGAGTAGAAGATGAAAACGCAAGTAACATCATTTACATAGAAATGATAAGGTGCTTTATCTGCTCTATACAGTTCGCACAGAACAGAACGTGGTCTTAGTTGGTCTCGTTAGTTTTCGTCCAACCGCGGTCCAATCCAGACGTCATGTCGGCCACAGTGCAAACCAGTTTGAAGTAAGTGATGTGCGCTTGCGTCGGCGAAAGTAATCGGTCAAGCGATTCGGGTCATATTGTGGCATCCATTGAGAAATTTCGCGTAAATTGGTTTTTGTTTGCGTGTGAATTTGTTTAGAATTTTGCAGTGGTGCGGTAAGGGATTTGTGTAAATTGTAGGCTCAGTATAAACATATTCTAGAAGCTATTGCGGTTTGATCCTGGAACCTTCCAAAAAAAAGAGGCTCTTTCGTTAGAGGTTGTCATCTTTTGGCAACGCATGGAATATTTACGTTCCGTGTTTAAAAAGTTTATGCATGTTCGAACCCTTTTGAATCTCTGGTTCAAAAATTATCCCGTTTGTGTTTGGAATGCGTGTTATAACTTTGGATTTTAAT
The DNA here is from genome assembly GCA_943735965.1 of Eupithecia abbreviata. NCBI lineage: Eukaryota > Metazoa > Arthropoda > Insecta > Lepidoptera > Geometridae > Eupithecia > Eupithecia abbreviata. The sequence goes on along the minus strand of OX030987.1, from coordinate 10,956,887 downwards.
TTTAGATATTTAGTTTGTGATTTATGCAAGGGTTTTCAATCGCAAACTATCGAGCAATACCTTGGTAATTAATTCCAAACACGGCCTTGCCTTTTCGTATGTTATATCGGAATGTTTACATTTGCTGCGCAATCAAATGTTGATATTTTATCGATTCGGTTTTCACTTCGCACGTAGTACTAATCGAATTTGACGTATCGCGCCCATTTTCTGCTTTCTTTTTCAGTTGCTACTTGCTAACCACCATAATTTACGCTATAATATTTTCTTCAACCGTTATACAGATTCCAATATTTTAGAGGATGTGGAATCTGCAAATAGACTATATTTGATATATTTTACGGTTTCTAAAAAAGAAATGATTTTGTTGAAGAGTTTTATCATCCAACTTAGTTGTTCTTTGTAGAAACCACTCCTTTGGAAATTGATAAATATTGTAAACAAAAAAAACGGCCTTACCTATTCATATTAAAGTCGAACTTCCGGAAAATATAGCGAAAATGGCGTTCCATTTTATGCAATTCGGAACCAATTTGATCCTCTATGAGAGCATATCAGAGCATATGTATGTAGGTACCTACCTATAACCACAATAAAAACCCATCAACGTACCAACCTAGATAGCTGTTAAAATTGTTGTTACGTATATCTACCGGTAGACCACCTACTATGTTTTCTACGGAATTATTATCATTATCTTTGATCACAGGTTTAATTTTCATCTCACTTTAAACAAAAGCCGGGTAAATACGCGTTTTATGTAACTTTTTATTTATATTCCGAGTATAATTTATGGTTTGAACCTACTTATCTATTCACTACCTATACACTAGCCAAACTCGATGTAGAATGTTTGTGAACAAACGACGACATGAACAACTAAAACTCACTGGCTTGGCGTCAACTTTACTACGAAAATTCATGAAATATTATTAAATATTTCACGAATTTTCGTAGATTTCTTAATACATTCATTCCAGAAACTTTAAATACTGCAAGATGTCGGAAAATAGTTTTATTATAATTTAAATACAGAATTAATAAAATATATTTATCCTACGAGTACTAAAAATAGATATGAAAATTTTAAAAATATGTATTTTGCTTTTTAACACGGAGAGCCTCGCTGCCCCACGGACTTAGGTTGTCAAGGAGGTGATGATGTGATTATACCTACTAAGTTTAATATAGCATAGGACCCTACTATACGTATATTAATACATCGATAAAAAAAAAATGCTGGACAATTCACACAGCATCATATAACCCCAAGCTAAGCAGAGCTTGTATTATGGGTACTAGATGACTGATATACATAATACAATACATTACATAGATAGATATTTTTTATTATACATAGAAAACGACCAGAACACCCGGAACAAATATCTGCAGATCGTACACACAATTGTTCCGAGGCGGGAATCGAACCCGCAACCTCCTGCATCGCAGGCGGACCTTCGCCCACCGCGCCACATCGGTCGTCGCGATAGGTAAGAATTGTTCACAATTGTTTCACAATTTTATTGCAACAGATATTATGATGATCCGTTTGCAATAAAACCGCTGTCTGGTATGAATGGCACCTGAGTAAACAATAAGTAATTAGAAATACCTACCTTCTTTGGGTACCTATGTTATGTTAGACTCATCGCCAGTGATACCTACTAGTTTCTGCGTACGACTTCGCACGCATTGTTTCTATGGAAACGTTTAAGTTTCTTTCTATCAAGTGGGAATTGTTTGATGGGATAAAAGCCTATGTGTTGTTATTGGTTTAGCTTGACCTGCATTTATGTAAATTTCTTCTCGTCATCCATACCGCAATGCTTGAAAACTAAAGTTTTGTATGATGACCTTCGGTGTGAGACGTGGACGGGACACTCACGCATGACAGGGCTGGTCCACCAGTTCAAAAACGCTCAGCGAGCTATGGAAAGTTTTCAAGTGGCAATTATTTGGCAGATTATTGTCAAAAATTCGGGACTTGCTTGCTTTTATCTAAGTAGCGTTTGAGAATACGTACCGAATACCTACCTAAGGTACCGAATACCTACCTAAGGTACCGAATACCTACCTAGGTATTCGGGGAAAGACTAACAAGAGATTTACTCGTCTCATATTACAAGTACCCGTGTATGTGAAACTTAACGCCAACCGGTTCGTGACCATAGTCCTTGACCGTCAAGATGGCATGCCTTACAGACTAGAGGTCAAGCGTAACAAATAATACTGTTAGGTAACTTTTTTAATGTTATTTGTGCAAAGCAATATTGCTTTGGATCAGTTGGGCTGTCTTTTGATTATTTGCATTAGTCGGTAGTTAGCTCAACTGTTTCAACTGAAAATAAGTAGGTACAAGTTTTTATTTGTACATAAACATTGTTCATTTCTTTTAAATTAACCCTTTTATTTGGAAAATTAAATTCACAAATACCTATTCTCATTTATTTCAAAACAAATAAATTAAATCATCAGAACTTAGAAACATTCTGTATTCAGCACTAGAAGAACACGAAACAAATAACAGAAATTTTATTTTTCGGCAAATTCTTGTTATTTTTATGATCGTGCGTGGGCATTATCAACACATTTGCTTACCTATTAAATACAAATTGATTGATAGACTGATTGGCCAAAAAACAAGGAGTTTTTTAATATTGTAAAAACTTTAAAGTTATCCCATCTCATTTGTAACGCGGTCTAGGCAAAGGTCAAGCGCAACGAATACCACGTAACTTGAGGTAGGTATAAATAAAATAAACAACAATTTTTATTCTGCTATGCTTATAAAATGGATGGTGAATTTCATGGAATAGTTATAAAGAAAATAACTTACTTAACTTATTTTAGTGCGGAAAATTTACAGGTTTTCCCTGCGTGAAGTTTTCCTCCTCTAGAACCTTAATACCTACGACATGGCCTTGTGCCAAATGCCAAGTTCGTCAAGTAGTTATCTATATTTACGTACCTACATTTATACTCTCTACCTAGTTACAATTACAACTGACTCGTTTGAGGCTAGATGCTATGGTATGAAAATTTTCCAGCAATGTTCATTATGTTTATTTTATTTTTAATAAGACTGAAACCCTGCTCTGCACATACGAAAAAAGCTGAGATACATATATACCGGTTATACGTAATATACACATAATATACGTTTTATATATGTTATACATAAAATATGTGATTTCTAAGGAAAATGTATCACGTCAAAGTTAATGATGGTACGTAGTTACCATCGTGTGACCATGTGATTATTGTCTTAATTGTAATAAACATGTTCATTCTCACTAACCAACAAAGGTTATTTTGAAAGGCGAAATAAATAAGATTAAGTAAGTAATTGATTTATGATTCATTTTAAATAAACATAAATATATAAAAGCTTTGCGATTGTCACAGGGCCGGAAGGAATGCTGTTATTACTCTTTTTGATCACGCTATTGTCATTCGTTCGTTATCATTCCTTCCGGTTGATATTTTGTGGTAAAAAAACGTATTTATCTCATTGTTTTTTACGTATTATCTTAAATTTCCTGTGACAAATAATACAGGAATTGAAATGCGAGCGCCTGCAAAATAAAATAATGTATTCTTAATTTTTTTTTGTTTATTTTTAATGAAGGAGAGGGTGGATATAATAAATGAATTTACCTTCAACGAAGTAAGAGACAGTTAAAGTAATGTTACTTCGTAGAACATAGTAGAGAAAACGTTCATAAACGAGAAAATCTTATATGTAGAGTAGCTTCGCCAAACAAACTACCAAGTTTACAGATGATATCAATAATCACAGATTCTCAACAGTCGCTGAATAATGAGCCTTAAGACAAAGGGGTTAGTCTTTTATCTTTTTGACATGGTGAGCTATTGTTCTCGCTGTTTGCCCTGGTTATCAGAGTTGATAAGAGTATAATGCATCGACATTGGTAGTTCAAATGCCAGCGAAGGTTTTGTTTATAACCCTGAATACGCTAATGTCTTAAAAAATCTACTAAGTCCGTCAGTTAGATTATTAGTAGATATTGGACCCGTGTTTTTTCTTTTGTCAATTAAACAAAAAATTATGAAGATATGGCCAGTTAAAGTTCCGCGTGACGTCACGTTTTGCTACACTTTTTAGCAAGTTGTGACGTCACGTCACGAGCCCCCACTCCTAAAATTTGACGCGCTTTTGTAATATTATAAGTATTTGTTTGATTGACAAAAGAAAAAATACGTGTCCAATATCTTCTGAGAATCTAACTGACGAACTAAATAGAAAAATATATTTTTTACCCAGGACACTACCCTACTATGTAAAACGCCTAATAGTTACCCGAGTTTTTAGTAATAGTGTAAATGTAAAGATATCAAATATGTGGACGCAACAGCAGCGTTTAAAACGCGCACTATAACACAGCTATGTGTTTTTCTGTACGTTTAGTACCTACCATTGTGTACCGTAGGTATACAGTCTAATTACGAAAACGAGAAATAAGCTAAAAAACTGCAAAATCCCCATTCAAATTGGATAATAAATAATAAATAAATAAATAATGCTGGACAATTCACACAGCATTATCTAGCCCCATGGTAAGCAGAGCTTGTGTTATGGGTACTAGATAACTGATATACATAATACAATATATTACATAGATAGACATTTTTTATTATACATAGAAAACGACCAGAACACCCGAAACAAATATCTGCAGATCGTACACACATTTGTTCCGAGGCGGGAATCGAACCCGCAACCCCCTGCGTCGCAGGCGGACCTTCGCCCACCGCGCCACATCGGTCGTCAAAGATGATTCTATCGGATGATTCTACTCGTTTGGTACCTACTTGCCTTTCTACTCAAAAAAAGAATAAATCCAAAGTATAATAAATAAATATTGAATGAGTATATTTAGTTAGGTATTTGTAAAATTTATTTATTATTATTTTATAAGCATTAATAATGTTTATTTATTATTGCTAACAATGGGTGCCCCTTGCCTTACTTAAATTTTGTTTTTTCCATCCAAAGATTTCCTTGTCGCATGTTGTAGGTACCTACTTGAGTTGTCGCATGTTATCTTTTTTGTAATGAACCGCATCTCGTATACGAAAATACTATAAAGTATTTAGGTTTTGTATTGTAATTAAAAAACAAAGAGTAAAATACTGACTAATAGTGGTTAGATAAACTTTGACCTTTATTCACCAGACAACATAATCAGTGCTGCCCACGTATGTATGTACCTATGTTGTTTTGAGATAGCAGAGTAGGTGTTTACAAGAAATCGTGGCCTATGACTCTACATAAGTGCATTTGTAGCTTATTGTTAGTAAAGGTTATCATATCTTTAGATTTAATCACTAATATAACAGTATATAATATGTATGTATATATATATATCTAAATTGCACCACACAGTTAATGAGGGCTTCTCAGGGTTTTCCTAAGACTCCGGGAGCTAAAAAATAATTATTACAACACATTACCCAACATTTCTTTTTACATAAATGATTAAGATAGTAAAAAAATGAATTCAACATCTAAATAATTTCACACAGATATTTTAATATCATGATTACCTACTAATTTGCAATTAAGTAATTTAATGTTACGAGAAGAATCGCTCAAACGAGATTAATTCGATATTTTTCAAAATTTTTTGATGAATTTTCATATCCTTTCACATTTTTGACAAGAACATACCATACATTTCTGATATAGTATTAAAATTCAAGCTGTGTCTCTGGCCATGGACGTGACCGAGCGTAGACTCTTTGTATTCATTTAGTATTTAAGCGCAAAAGAAAACAGTTAGGCACCTACTACAATCGGCGGTCCTTTTGCCTCTCTATATTTCTCTAACAGGCAAAACCTACCTACAAAATAACATAAAATAAATAAATAATGCTGAACAATCCACACGGCAACATCAAGCCCCAAGCTAAGCAGAGCTTGTGCTATGGGTACTAGATAACTGATATACATAATAAAGTACCTATATAACATAGATATATTTTATTATACATAGAAAATACCCAGAACACCCAATATTGAAATAATATTATCTGACTGTGATGATAAAAGCGCTCAAAATCACTAGAAAGTAGAAAAACAATCAAATATTATTCAAGAATCGAAAACGTCGGTTGTGTAGGTAAATATACTCGTAATATTATATCAGCGAGTCAGAGGTTGATCACCCAACTGCTCTACGAAATTAATAATTATGCAATCGAATGAAGGTCAGGCATTATTTCTCCGTCGGAAGAATATAATAATTAAAAGATATGACTTAATCATGAGAAGATTTCACCAAGTTTCACCGAGTTTATCTGCAGGTGGTTGGAAGTCATCGTGCATTGCATTGTGTTGTGTTGTAACAAAGAGGTTGGTTCCTGACCTAAGGTTGCATTGCAGGGTACCGTGAAGGTTGTATACCAGCCTTACGAGACGCGGATAACCTTTTTTCTTTGTTTTTGGACAATCAGTCATCCAGTACACAAGCTCTGCTTAGCTTGGGGCTAGATGATGCTGTGTGGATTGTTTAGCATTATTTTATTCGTCGACTCATTATGCTCTATCATATTATACAATTAAATTAAATAATAAATAAATAGTGCTGGCCAATCCACACAGCATCATCTACCCTCAAGCTAAGCAGAGCTTGTCGTAGACGACTGATATACTTAATACAATACATAGATAGATATTTTTTATTATAACATATTTTGATAACGACCATAACACCCGGAATAAATGCCTGCAGATCGCACACACAATTCTCACGAGGCGCGAATCGAGACCGCAACCTCCTGCGTCGCAGGCGGACCTTCAGCCACCGCGCCACAGAGGTCGTCAAATCATAACTTTTGTGAACTACCTACCTACACGAGGGCTATAAATCACTTAATTAGAAACCCAGGCAGTACTATCTAATTATCAACACGATTACGAAAGTGCTTCTTATAGGTAATGTTTATTGCTCAAGCGAAGTATACATAATATATTGAGTTACAAGTAACGGAAAGAATTAATAGTTTTTAGTACTTTTACGATTTTTTTATTGCACTTTCCATCTCATTAGGAGTAACCATAAACTTAGAAGAAACCTTCGAGGCGTTTTCATGCTCACTTGCTCGTATTTTTTTCTGGTATTAAAACGTATCAATACCAAGACTTATAAAGCAATTTGATTTAAAATTCAAGGTTGCTCAAGATGCTGCATTTTTTGTTGGAGCCAATAAAAACAATGATCAAGCATCATCGTTGGACTTTCCGCGTTACGGAGGCCAGATCATATCTCATCCATACCCACGTACAGTCAGCGTCAAATTCATATAATATTTTTTATAATGCTAGACAATTCACACAGCATTGTCTAGCCCCATGGTAAGCAGAGCTTGTGTTATGGGTACTAGATAACTGATATATAATACATAATATAATTCATTACAAAGATAGATATTTTTTTATTATAGGTACATAGAAAACGACCAGAACACCTGGAACAAATATCTGCAGATCGTACACACAATTGTTCCGAGGCGGGAATCGAACCCGCAACCTCCTGCGTCGCAGGCGGACATTCGCCCACCGCGCCACATCGGTCGTCATATGAGCGCCTAAAGTAGTCAAAATAATCTGTAAAACATAAAAGCATTTTTATACCTCTATAATATACGCAGTTCGAATCATCAAATTGTTGTAAGCAACCAAGGTGTTCACAATATCCTTACTACTCAATGTTTCATATTTATATGAGCAGTCAGGATGTTCAAAATAATCTAAGCAAACCAAGCTCTCAAAGGTAGTATACAAACTCATAATTGCTAACATTATTTTGAACACCCTGACTGCTCACATAAATATGAAACAATGAGTAGTATAGTAACACATTTTGAACACCTTGGGTGCTTACAACAATAATGATGATTCGAATTGCGTATATCAAATTGCTTCCATGTTTTTCAGATCATTTTGAGTACTCTAGACGGTCATATCAATTTGACGCTGACTGTACGTACATATATACATTTTATTGTTGTTTCTATGCATTTACTGTAGTATAGAACTCTGCGGCTTCACGCGCGTTATTACCGAGGTTAATTTGAAGCATGTACCAAATCTAAAGGAAATAAATACGGATAAATTGTTTATTGCAAAATACAAAATTTATCCGTATTGATAAATTATTATATTGAATTAAGTAATTATTTATTAAATTGTTTTTGTGCAAAATACACAATTTACAGTGATAATACATTTATTTCAGGCAACAAATAAAGTACAGCTACTAAAAGTAACTTAATTAGGACCCATTATAATCAATACCTAAGTGACTAAAGGATAAAAACATTTAAAATTAGCCGAGTCAATGCATCGGTGCGTCATCGGAGCGTCGCCAACGATATTTCATGTGACACGCACCGATGCGTATTTCATTTATATTTCATTTCGTTGTTCCTGGATAACCATGTCTTTGCATTGCAGACATAGATCCAAAACAGCTTGCGAAGCTAGCTCAGGGAACTAATATTTTGTCGATATCTCCATCATTTTCGACATTAGATGCTTCTAGTTGCTTCATGGCATACCCACCCATGGAAGCATCTTACCTCTACAACTATATAGAGACACTCGTAGTTGTAGAATAGGAAACCTTAACGTTGCCTAGGATGTTTATGCGCTTGGAACATGTTTAGGTACATTACTAACTAGGTACCTAGAATACCATGCACATAAACTGTAAACTGAGACATTTAGATAGAAGGCCGGATGTCAACATGAGTATGTTGGATAGCCTCAATAATCAAAGTGGACAGTTTCACCCGGGGAATTACTGTGTTATCATAATTGCAACAACCAGAAATAAATTAGGTACCTAACACCGCAAACTATAATGGTTATGATTATGAGTGAACAAATACATAGTATTAAGTACTTTAGTAGCCATTTTAATTGCTCGTTTTATTAATTGTTTTATGGTAATTTAGTTTAATATTGTATATTTCTCTATGTTCATTGTATGTGTGTGTTGTTAGTACCAAATAAACGTTTCATCTATCTATCTATATATATATCTATCTACATAATACAAAAATCTTTATACGGAACAATTTTTTGCGCGCGGCTTTGCACGCGTTGTTTCCATAGAAACATTTAAAGGCACATAGACAAAAACATCTATCCCTGAATTATGCTGATAAAAAGTTGCGTGAAAGAGTAAGCATCCATACATACATATTTTTGCGTTAATAATATTAGTAGGACAAAACATAATTAGTACCTACATTTGTGGGCTGACTACCGCAAAAATTTAAACCTGTGTAGCGGAGTCAGCGACCTCCTCCGCTAACAATATAATTAAGTATATTCCATTTTAAAAGATTAACAAGAACGAATCTAGTTTAAGCATGATTAGATAAGCTATCGAGGAGACTTAGTTCTGCAGCATATGCAGTTAAAAAAATCCGTCAACTTACAGACGTTGATACTTCTCGACTAGTCTATTTCAGCTACTTCCATAGTATTATGTCTTATGGCATACTATTGTGGGGGAACGCTGCAGATATAAACACCATTTTTGTGTTGCAGAAGAGGGCTGTTCGTGCGATATGGGTCCCAGAGAATCCCTACGTAATAAATTCAAAGACATAAACATAATGACAGTACCATGTCAATATATTTATGAAAACTTGTTGTACACTCATAAAAACATCAATCGATTCATTAAAAAAAGCGATATACATAATGTAAATACTAGAAATAAGAATAAACTCGCTGTTCCCACAACTAGACTACATAAGATAAGTGCATCTTTTAAAGGGCAATGTATACGCTTCTACAACAAAACTCCAAGTGAGTTGCAAAAATTATCAATAAATAAATTTAAAAAAATTGTGAAGCATATTCTTTGTAAAAAGGCTTATTACAAAATATCAGATTATCTAGAAGATAAAAAAGCTTGGAACGAGTTTTGCTCCAACTCAAAATCTAACAAATTACAGATAAGCAAATCATATGTACTAGACACATAAGTTATGAACATACTAGTGGTTTCTTCTCACTTCTTCCACTGGTGGACAAAAAATTGAAGTGAACTATAAAATAATTTTAATTGATAATAATGAATAGTATAAAATATGACTTGTCTAAGTGCTTATTTGTAAGCCTAAAGAAATAAACTTTCATTTCATTTCATTTCATTTCATTTCATTTCATTTCATTTCATTTCATTTCATTTCATTTCATTAAGTACCATATTTTATTGTGTGTAAGACATACATGTGAGTGTCTAAAGACCTAGATAAATGCACACAAACACTCAAAGTAGGTTTGTTATTCATAAATTAACAAAAACAAACCTACTTTGAGTGTTTGTGCGGAGAATAAAACCTTTGTGGTTATTCAATAAAAACTTGATAACTGCAGCAGATGGTCTTTTGTTTTTACTGACGTCACTAGTCAGCTCTTCTAATTCAAAACTCATTAGTACAAAAGTGTAGACTAGAAAGAAAAGAAATGTTTTGTAAGTTTTTTACCGACTGCTCAAGGATAATATTCATTTGTTTCTTTGAAGGAGAGTTCCCCCCCACGTCGACGACATAAGCAAAACAGAATATTAAATGATAATTTTGTAATGAATACCATAATACCTAGTTTTGATCGGCAAACGTAGTGTAGGACAACTTACGAAAGATTGCTATAGTGCCCTTCTTCTGCTTCCCACATCCAGCAGTCTTTTGTAAGTTTCGTTTGTATTGGGTGATCATGATGATGATGATTAGTGTAGGTAGATACAGGATATTCGAGTGGACAATCGAGCCCGACCTTCATCAGTCGCATTTACGTAACAACCGCTCAATACTAATGAAAGATCGTCAGCGGCATTTATCTGAACGGTGGAACACGAGATAGTGGTGCTCAAACTTCGCGGAAATTAATACCATAATCGAATGAATTAAACTTGCTGTGGAAATATAGCAAATTGATTATTGAAAACTATAGAAAAACATCTCGGTCCATGCTTTTAGAAAATTGAAATTTTACATTATATATTTTTTCTCTCATACATTTTTTTCCATAAATGGGAGGGCGAAAGCTATTAAATATAGATGTGAACATAATCGACTAGTAGAAGCAATTTTCTTTTAATAAATCGAATTGTTTTTACCGTAAACATATACAACAGAATTATTTCCATCCAAAGGCTGCCTGGAAGAGATAGAGCATCTTAGCGATAAGGCCGCCCATTGTACTCGTCGCTTTTAATTTATGTTCTGTATCTGGTGTACATTAAATTATTTTAAATTACTGTATTGTAAACAGTAAAAAATACAACTTTTTCAAAAAAATCGTGGGCACGTTTAAAATAAAACACATAAGTTATATGAACTATTAGTGGTTTCTTTTCACTTCTTCCACTACTGGACAAAAAATTGAAGTGAACATTAAGATAAAAATAATGTTATTTGATAATAATGAATAGTATTGCTTATTTTGTAAGCCTAAAGAAATAAATGCTATTGACTTGACTTTGACTTTGCCCCCTAGTATTTTGAAAACATTGAGAACCGCAATCAAAAGCGTATAATTGCAAGAATCAAGGATTACCTACCAACTGTGCAAGTGTAATTGTTTGGAATGTCACAATACCAGTCAACTGTTAGGCATAACATGTCGTCACAATTTCACGAAAACCAAACAATTATTAACCCAACATAATAAAGTAAAGTAAAAGTAAAAAATCATTTATTTCTTTAGGCTTACAAAATAAGCACTTAGACAAGTCATATTTTATACATTAAATTATTATCAAATAAAATTATTTTACTGTCAATAGTTAATAGGTAGCTATACCATTATTATAGGTACCATAATACGTATTATCTCGGTAAACGTATTGTAGGACGCCCTCCGGCCAGGTGGGATGACGACTTGCGATGGACTGCAGGCAGACGCTGGATGCGGCAAGCTGAAGACAGGGCGCTATGGCGCTCATTAGTGGAGGCCTATCCTGGACATAGGCTTCCCCTTACGAGCGCCACAGCACCCTGTCTTCAGCTTGCCGCATCCAGCATTTGATTAATAAAGATAAAACCTCAAAATCTTCAACCAGCGCTTGCTGTCTTTTCCTTTGAGCATATTTTTGTAGACACCCAACGCTATGGTAAAGAGTCACAATTTCTTATTGAAGTTTCTTTACAACAGGTATCATAATGTTTTATTGTTTTTTTATCGTCGCTTTTAAGCGCGGCGCTCTATCTAGATATATTAATGATTAAAGCATCCAGCATATGCCTGCATGCAGTCTTCCGCAGGTCGTCATCACACCTGACTGGAGGGCTCCCTACACGGCATTTACCGAGTCGCGGTTATCTTGGTTTGTTCTAGAATACTAATAAGTAGGTATAATTATTTTAATTCTGTTTTGGTAAGAATCCATGTATTTCTACCAAAACAGAACGATAATAAAATGTATTATTTATATTGCTATTAAAGTTTGTTTTGTTAATTGCTAGGTTCATTACTTAGGTATTACATACTGAAAATCGTGTTTGTACTAAGCTTATGTTACAACCGGATGCCTAGTTGTAGAATTATTTCTTGCATAGGTCTACTGTTGCATGTTGAATAGTAATGAATTAAAGATTCTATTGAATTGATATGAAGGGCACAAATAGGTATGTTCTTCAATTCATGTTTGCAGTATACATTTTGCTTTGTGGAGCTGTTTACAATGTGGAGTTTTTTCTTTAACGCCTTGTTACTTACGTCACTTAAAATTACGGAAAATTTACCTCTGTCGCTGTAGCGCAGCAGGCTGAAAACCCCACCTGCGACGGGTTCGATTCCCGCTTCAGGGCGTTGTTTGTACGATCTGCAGATATTTGTTATATTTGTTCTGGGTGTTTCGACGTATAATAAAAAAAATATCTATATCTAACTTTTTTTTTGTTATGTAATCTCAGTCATCCAGTATACCCATAACACAAGCTCTGCCTAGCTTGGGGCTAGATGATGTGTTGATTGCATTATTTATATAAAATATGTTATTAAAACAAGCCAGAACAGGGCCATTTCGGGTAAAACCAACCATCAATAAAAAATAATAATTAGGTAGATATCCATTATTTTAAATTTATTGATTTTCTATCAAATTTGTTTATTTATTTATCGAAGTTTTATTTATTTACAAACATGTACCTATATTTTAAAATTTGTTGGTATCGTTATTCATCTTTGTAACGTAAGGGTAAGAATTGAAAAATTGTTATGAATAAATGATATGGGATAACGTCCCATATCATCCTCATCATCATTAAACTCTCAGTCTGATGATAATTTGATGTCATTTGAAGGTAACATCAACAGTAGACGATGCGTGAAATTATCAAGTCATTTTATCATCGTCATCACCATGTCTATTTCCAACTTAAAATATGATTTAAGATTGAGCGTCTACCATAACTTTTTTAACGACTACCTATGTACCTCTACTCGGTTTGCGCGCCCTATTAGCCATAGTATGGAAGAGATAAGTACATATGTAACGAAATGGAAACAGGAAGTATTGGAATGTGATTTTAAAAATCATACCTCTCAATTGAGCTTACTGCAGACTGTTACTAGAAATATTGGTAGAAAATATTTTACGATCTAGTTTCGCTTAGCCATGACCCGATTTATTGGTGTCACCATAGGGGACACCGATATTCTTTACTATTACCAACAGTTACTAACTACATTTTTTATTTAAATTTTGCTATTACTCTCTCGCTTCTCTCGTGAACTGTTCTAGAATTCACGAGCAAAGCGAGGGAGTTAATAAAATAATGAGAATGCTGAGTTTTGCTCGGGGTGAAATAACGCCCACGACGCGACGTAAGACACTGCATTGCGCCCTCGGTGCCTCCTCGACTTCCTCAACAGCCTATATATCCACAGCTGGACGCAGGCTTCCCCTAATAAGCGCCTTATCGGCTTTTATTTCTTGGAAGGTAGTGCCCATAATCCTCACGCTGCGGGTCGGGGATCATACATCATCATCATCAGCCTATAGCAGTCCACTGCTAGACATAGGCCTCCCCCAATGAGCGCCACAGCGGCCTGTCTTCAGCTTGCTGCATCTGGCATCTACCTGCAGTCTTTCGCTCCAACCAGGTGGGATGACGACCTGCGAAAGACTGCAGGTAGATGCTGGATCCTGCATAATGTACTATTAATAACGCGCACACATAATTTACTTCCCTTCTACGTTTCCTGGAGTGAAATTGCCAGGAAATTATTGCTTATCGTACCGTGGCGATCCAGAATGGCGATCACGTCATATAACGATCATTATCCCATTTATCTTTTATCTGTATTCCTCATTGTTTACGAAGGTAAACACTTATTCTCGTGTGAAGTATATCTACCTACCTACTTATAAATAAAATAAATAAATAAATATTGTTTATTTCGAGCACAGGACTCATACAAAAGAAAACATTAAAATTTACATACTCAATCACAAATTAATGACATAAATTAAAATAAAATAAAAATATGCGGACGCGAGAGACCATCAGTGGCCGGGGCACCGTCCCTTAAAAAGGGTTGCGTGTAAATTTATCCAGTGCCCCGTAAAAGGAGACGTAAAAGGAGGACTTAAACATCGCAAGTATTCTTACCGAGGAGTACCTATTACATTGTATCCGAAAGTGTATTTATATAAATTAGTGAAAATTTAAAAACTTACAGGTATTTTTTGCTATATTTATATGACAGCTTGCATTTTTAGGGAGTAGATTAAAGGTAATATGGGTAAAAATAATTTATTAGCAAAAACACATGTAAACAAAGATGGTTATGTATGACACAACGTGTTTGACCAATTTATGATTTAGAAAATTTATGTTTTTTTCACATCCGTCATATGGGTATGCAAAAAATATGAGGAGAGTATTGCATGCAAATCTAAATATAACTAAATGATTTTAAAAACATTCATTCGGATTTGATACATTATCAGAGACACAGATTTTAGTGTAAATAGGTGCAATAGCTCCAATAGTAGGGATCATGGGGCATTGCGGAAGTAATAGAAAATGAAATCCTGAAATCAGAAAGAATGAAGTTCATGATACTTCCTGCATTCCTTTATTTTGAAAAATCATCAACCTGATCATCAATCGAAATGTCGTTCGACATAACCTATTTTTTAAGTGATTTAAGTAAGTTATTCCACATTCGTCTTACAAACTTCGAACAAAACTAGTCAAATGTATAAGTGTTAGTTTAACTTCTTTGAAAAAAAAACTTTAATGTGATTCCATCAAAATTACAATCGCCAAATATTATATTACCTAAAGTGGTTCCCGAACAATATCGAGCAAAATCAAATTTAAGGAGCGTTTTTTAAAGCCTCAACTATGGTAAATTACCCACCTCCTTCGCTATGGTAGAACAGGTAGAAGAATCAAAAAACGGTGAAGCCATTCTTTACTTCCATCACTAGTTACCGACAACCATAGCGACACACAATCTATGTAATCAGAAGCATGTACAAACTCAACTGCATAGAATCTAGACATAATAGCTATGTAATCTTCCTTCTGGCAACTGGGCTGTGAGAATCGCACGCAATGACAAACTAGCGGTTTTTGCAATAGACAATCCACTCTTGGTTTTGCCTTTTGACGGCGAATACCTAAGGTGCCTATTATTTTCACGTACATAACGCTGTTTTAAAATACTATTTCTACAGACTCCATTCTCTATCTTCATAAGCGTGTAAGTAGGTATCTATACTAATATTCTAAAGTGGAAAGGTTTGATTTTTTGTTTGTTTTTTTTTTGTAATGAATAGGCTCCGAAACTACTGGACCGATTTGAAAAATTATTTCACCGTTGGGAAGCTACACTATCACCGCTGTGCGACAGTGGTGCGGTGACCCGGTGAACTGCGTAGGTACCTAATTAGGTAGATCGCCAGCTAAAGTAAAAAAAAAAAAACGAAAACAACCAATTAAAAAAATTAATCATGATAGCAGTAAGCTTATTATTAAATGAAAAATGTCCAGCTCCGATAACAACCAAACTCGGTGTTATCCGACCTGGTTCTGATTACAGCCTTGATGCTCTCGGTGCTGTAGGTACTGTTGCATTTCCGCGTAACGCAATCCGCCATAACGCACCCTGCGCGAGTTAGTTAGGACATGATAATGAATCAAAACATTCAATCAAAATCAAGAACTTTATTTATTGGGAAATGATTTTTGTGTTAATAACCATAATAGTTTCAAAAAGTTTTTCATTAATTAGGATCAATCTCATCGAAGATTTTGAATTCCCATTTCTGCTCCCAAACTTATCCTCTTTACTAATAAATGCTACTGAGCTAGTATTGAAAGGAGTTTTTATTACGATATATTGTATTACTTTATTATGGTTCTAGGTTAGCAAATATGTAATATAGGTAGGTTTTGTATTGTTTAATAATATATTAATCAAATTACTATTATTTATTGCAAGTATGTCCATAATCAACCCTTTTTTTCTCTCTTTTATCTTTTTCACCGTCCCAAGATTGCCTGAGAGAAAATTATTTCAGCGATAAGGCCGCCTTTTGTTATATTTAGATTTTTTTATACTGTATATTAAAGTGTTCATTCATTCTTTTTTCGGCTGTAGTTATGCTTTTTTGATGTAGATACCTACCCACGTTGGTCAATTTATCTGTCGAAAATAACAAGTATTATGGTTTGTAACTGATCCCGAGTTGTTTTCTCAAAAATGTTATTCCCGAGTGATCACTATTCTTCCCGCAAGCTTAAAAAACAGTAAAAGTAATGTAAAAGTAAAAAATCATTTATTTCTTTAGACTTACAAAATAAGCACTTAGACAAGTCATATTTTATATATGTATAACTATGTATATATGTATATGTATCAGTGTATAACTAAATACTTTTAAGGAATTCGACGACCGATGTGGCGCCTGCGACGCAGGAGGTTGCGGGTTCGATTCCCGCCTCGGAACAATTGTGTGTAGTGTTCTGGTCGTTTTCTATGTATGTAGGTATAATAAAAAAATTTCTATCTATGTAATCATTACATAGATAGATATATCGTTACATTGTAATATATTGTATTATGTATATCAGTTATCTAGTACCCATAACACAAGCTCTGCTTACCATGGGGCTAGATAATGCTGTGTGAATTGTCCAGCATTATTTATTTATTTTATTTGAAATCAGTTTTTAACAACAATCAAATAGTTCTATGGACGCAAGCGAACCAAAGAGGTTTTTAACTAACTCTTTGGTTTGCTTTATAGTTTTGAAAAAAGTATAAATCGACTTCGAACTCCTTAGTACTACACAGTTATTCGGGATCATTTTAAAACAATAGCCAAAAAATTTACGAAATTTGTCCATAATTATTAACGGAGAAGAAAACGACGAAAATACCTACATTCCTACAGCCTAACAATATGACCGGTAGAACATAGAACCTTGTCCTCTTTTGTTTTTCGTTTCGTCAGTTAAAAAGAATAAAAACATTTGCTTTCTTTTCCAGGGACCAATTCGTTAATTCCAGGAACAAAATCAAGGAGTCCATAGAAATCCCCATCCTGACAAGATGCTGCTTCTGCTTTCCATTGAGGAAAGGTCTCATAGCCTTTGCGTATATCAATACGGTAAGTTTAACGTTAACACACTCAGAATTAAATAATACACAATACAATACAATTAGTAACACCAAGTTATACGTCGAGTACAATAGAAGTAGTGATTCTATAAATAACAGTACGTTACTTCTAAGTACACCACACATTTATACAAAAAAATCAAAAATTAATAAATTATTGATTGACACTTCACGAAGAAGGTTTCGCCGGTTTGCTTGTCTCGCCCCGTACTGAATTGTAGACCCGCAGAGGAAACTCACGCGATGAACGAGTACCGAATACGTAAAAAAATTAATTAAAAATATTATAGTTATTTTTTGTTTTTGAAAAAATGGGGTCCTGACTTGTATGGCATAGATTACTATGTTTTTTTTTTAAATTTCAAATTACATAAGAAAAACTAGAAAGTAAGTGGTCACTTTGATGTAAAGTTCTATTATTCTATACAAAAAATAATAATAATAACAAAAATACGGCTGGACAAATCCACACAGCAACATTCTAGACGCAAAGATACTACATTTTAAAGCGTTCATGATAAATTAAAGAAGCGAAAGAAAAATAGGTAATAATAAATACCTAGGATGTTAGAAAAAATAAATTATAAATCATGCCGGACAATTCACACAGCATTATCTAGCCACATGGAAAGCAGAGCTTGTATTATGGGTACTAGATAAGTGATATACATAATATAATACATTACATAGATAGTCATTTTTTATTATACATAGAAAACGACCAGAACACCCGAAATAAATATCTGCAGATCGTACACACAATTGTTCCAAGGCGGGAATCGAACCCACCACCTCCTGCGTCGCAGGCGGACCTTCGCCCACCACGCCACATCATCGGTCGTCAAAAGAAAAAAGTTATACATTGCGTAGAAATAGCTTCGTAACCTAACCTATATAAATGTGATGCAATATTAAAGCTGCACGAGCATAGCAGGATGTTATCACTGCATGTTCTGAGTTAAATACCACTGCTGTTGGTTAAACCAAACCTGTTCATAGAACTCTGAATATTTTCCGAGAAATATTGGCACGGGCTTCTCAGGGGGTCGTTATTACCAACATTTCATTAATGTGTGTGAAATACCAGAGTTTTTGTAATGCGAAATAATATTTCAAAGTAATTCAAATCTTTGCAAAAGAACTCTTTTATGAAAAACAAAATGTACGTTTTGGAGCGTGCAGTATACTTATAAAGTAAATTAAATTAAATAATGCTGGACAATCCACACAGCATTATCCAGCCCCATGGTAAGCAGAGCTTGTGTTATGGGTACTAGATAACTGATATACATAATACAATACATTACATAGATAGATATTTTTTATTATACATAGAAAACGACCAGAACAAATATCTGCAGATCGTACACACAATTGTTCCGAGGCGGGAATCGAACCCGCAACCTCCTGCGTCGCAGGCGGACCTTCGCCCACCGCGCCACATCGGTCGGTTTATATTTAGATAGATAGATAGAAAATACTTTTATTGCACAATTAAAACTAAAAAAAAATTATTATACAAATGAAACAATTACATCATAATGTAACAATTATCTTGTTTTATGCATGTACATTTTTTAATTTGTATATTTTTTATTTAGCTTTTTAAATTTCTTTGTCGCTTTGGAGCTGCACTGTAAATGATGTTAATATATCTATACTAATACTATAAATAGGAAAAGTTAGATTTTTTGTTTGTTTGTTTGTAATGAATAGGCTCCGAAACTACTGGACCGATTCGAAAAATTCTTTCATCGTTGGGAAGTTACACTAGCCCTGGTGAATATAGACTATTATATTTTTAACGAAGTTAGGGATCCGTACTAAAACCCTGCGAAGCCGGGAAGGTCCGCTAGTCTATACTTACTTATAATATTATATAGAGGAAAGAATTGATTTTTGTTCGTTTGTTTGTAATGAATAAGCTCCGAAACTACTGGACCGATTCGAAAAATTCTTTCACCGTTGGGAAGCTGAAGCTACACTATCCCCGGTGAACATAGGCTATATTATGTACTAAAACCTTGCGAAGCCGGGAAGGTCCGCTAGTTATTAAATAAACAAACTAACTTGTTCTTCCCATGTTCCAGACGCTGACGGTCGTGGCGACCTGTTTCATCTCCCTCTACATCTCTCTCATTAAGGACGCCGCGGAGGCGAGCCAGGACGACCTGGCTACAGAGTACATCAGGCTGATTCTGGATTGTATTGGACTACTGCTGGAATTTGTCTTATCTCTGGCCTTCATCGTAGCTTTGCATATGGTAAATCTTACGACGACCGATGTGTTGCGGTGGGCGAAGGTCCGCCTGCGACGCAGGAGATTGCGGGCTCGATTCCCGCCTTGGAACAATTGTGTGTACGATCTGCAGATATTTGTTCCGGGTGTTCTGGTCGTTTTCTTTGTATAATAAAAAATATATATCTATGTAATGTATTGTATTATGTATATTAGTTATCTAGTACCCATAACACAAGCTCTGCTTACCATGGGGCTAGATAATGCTGTTTGAATTATCATTATTTATTTATTAACCTCACTAAAATCACTACATAGTATATGTAAACAAATCGCTTCCCTGTCTGTCCGTGCCTATGCATGCGCTATTTTGATGCGTTTTTTTTAATAGATAGAGTTATTCAAGAGAAAGGTTTATAAACCATTTGACTAATGGATTTCCACGCGGGGAAACCGCGGGGCGCAGCTAGTTATATTATAAATGCAACAGTTTACTTCTTCACGCCAAAGCGAAAACGAATTGAGCTGAAATTTTGCGTAGAAGTAGTATTAAATTGAACAAAACATAGGCACTTTTTATTCTATAATCAGTTCGGTGAGATAGAAATAACCGCGGCAGAAACTAGTTCCATATAAACAAAGATTAATACAACTTACAGCAACAAAACTAGTATTTATAATTGAAACAATTGAGCTAACATCATAGGTACTATTTACAGCCAGTGTAGAGGTAACGCAACTGATCCCAATCAATACCAATCGGAAGCGTCCCCAAGATGCATTCGAACATCGCTAACAACTGTAATTATATTATATAATATGAACACTCTGTAAATTGGCACTGATACAAACTGTAATTATTACGTTTTCATAACCTACGTGCAAGTCTTTATGGAATAACTGTTGTTGTTGATTTTTGGTACATAAGTGGTCATCTAAGTAATGGTTCAGATGACCCAGTCATGGCAAGACTAGTGAAATCAAATCTGTCATCATAAACGTGTTTAGTGATGACTCGAGGAATATGTAACTAGTGGACAGAATAAATGACTCCACTCCAGTTATCGAGGATAAAATTAGCACTAATTATACGTGTAATATTTTCCTTTGAGAGAGATTTATTTTCAGTAGATACGGAAGTGGGAAGTTTTCAAGAATTTCCTATTAACACTTTGACTGCGGTTTTTTTTCGACGACTGCGATCTTTTTTTTTACCTAAAAAATTCGTGCTGCCGCTCTACACAGCGGTTGTGTTGCGCCGCACATGCGTTTCGTTCGAAAAATATTACAGCTCTGCTGAGTCACAAAGATCTGTATTTAAATACGAATAATTCTCATCACTAAAACTGTTTATGAATTCCCGTTCTTTGTACATAAACACGTGGTGTTGTGTACTGTACAAACCTAATGGCCATTATAATTTCTATCTAAGGCATATACAAAATCAAAATCAATATCAAGTTTTTATTTCTTTAGGCTAACAAATAAGCACTAAGACAAGTGATATGAACGTCATACAAAAAGTACAACTGTATTACATAGCCGTAGTAGGTATTATATTGTATTACGTGTAGAGGGACTCAGCCCTTGGATGTCGTACGAGCCGACTATGAAAACCTATCAGATAAAGGGCAGCTGATTCCTTCCACGCATGGATAGCATAGCAAAACCGCTCTTGTTTGTAGAAGGCTTGTTCACCAACGGATAAGTGCTGATGATGTACAACATAAACCTTATGTATTTCCAGAAACACGTCCTCCTGATGAAGATCTACCTGTACTTCGAGATCGGCTACTCCATTATTGGCTTCTTCTACAGCCTCTCTTTCCTCACGCAGGAGACAGCCAGTGAGCTGTTCCTCATTCTTTTCCAGCTCGGTAAGTATTTTTGTAGCTTATGTCATCTGTACGCTTGCATCTGCAGGTACTCTATACGCTTGGAACTGACTTAGGAACTCTATAGTACAAGCGTAGAGATAAGGTAGAGAAGAAGATCTACCTGTACTACTTGATCGATTACTCTACCATCAGCTCCGTGTCTTGTCTTCCTCACAAAGGATCTGTTTCTCATTCTCTTCGAGCTTAGAACTTCTATAACGTTTAGGGTGAAGACTCTACTTATCTTGTTGGCTGAGTCATCGTAAACCTTATTTATTTTGACAGCATGTCAAGGCTAGACGTGCATCGGTCAATATTTGAATTGCACTATTCTTATCTACATCAATCCATCAAGTTTTCTTGAAAATCTCTTTTCCATCGCTTTGATATAAGTAAAATTACAATCAAAGAATTTAAACCAATTAGAACTGGTATTTATAATTGAAATAACTGAGCTAACTGTAAACTATTGCAAACAATCTACAGGTAGCTCAACTGATCCATATCAATACGATTCGTATCCCTAAAACGCTGGCTGAATTGCCCTGCTGCACTTTGATTACCTATTTATTATTAGCTGGATGGTCCCACAGCAGGGCAAAGGTTCAACCAGCTGTCTATATCCCATATGTAATCGGCCTGTCTAGAATGACACCAGACTCCTTTCATCATTTATTTATATTCTTATATCTCTACTAAATAAGTAGAGATATCTTACTACTTATTTAGTAGAGATATAAGAATATAAATAAATGATTCGTAGTTATATCTAACCGCTTTCATCCAACAAACCAACACCAGAAAAAGTGTTGCGCGTGGCCCAAAGGCGTGAATTTTTTACCCAAAAACATCTTAAATGCTTAGCTTGCTCTAAGCACCACAATACTAAAAGATTACTTATTTTTACAGTGCTGCAAGTATACCTGGCGATTCTGATCTGGAGTTCGATAGTGAAGATGGAGCGAGACGGCACGGCCAAGTACACGCGAGACAGGGACGTTGTGTAACTGAGACAATACTTTACCGACTGAAACTAATAGGTGGCGATGAACTAATAGGTGGCGATGATCCTTTTAAAAATAGAATCGGGACAGTTGACCAATAGACTTTAGTCATTTTGTATTGGTCAACTGTCTTGTTTTACGGTGATATTTTTTCGTTTTCGTGTAACTCCAAAACGAAGACATGTCTTTTTTAGATAACAGATAGCCGTCTTGTGCCACCCAAGATATTTTGTTTGTTAATTAGTATGACCTTCAGAAGCTTGATTATATAAAGGTTATGTTAGAGAAATCTTTACAACAACCAATAATGTAGTTAAGACGTGAAGGTACAATGGTAGGTAATTCAAAAGATACATAAATTCCATAAACAAATTTAACCAAAACTGTTAGATTAGGAAACATTAACTTTACGTTTTAGTTTTTGATATATAACATATTTGCTCAAGGCCAGTGCCTTCCAAAGCCAAGCTTAATGTCAAAATGAGGTCAAACCAGACAAAATAGGCCAAAAAAGATCGAAAAAGTATTTTCTATCAGATCGGATTGATGTGCCTTAGGAATTTTGTGATTTTAAGTCGATAATAAGAAAAGTGTTTAGATGAGTAAATATATAGATTTGATACACATAGTACTTATACGTACTTAGTGTGTGATTTTATCGATAAGCTGGATCATTGGTTAAATGAGGCTTTAGACCTAGAGTCTACCGAATTGTATTTGATTATAAATACAGAAAATAAGACCAAACCTTTGTTCTAATATATTCTATGTAAATCAGGTCTTAATGAGACGTTTCTTTAAAACAAAAGAGAAGAAATATATTTTTACGTAAGGCTGTCAAGGGGTTGCAAGTCTGCTGTTAGAGTGGCATTAAACCTCCATTGTGTATATCGACAAAACATGCCATATAGTCTGGGTGATTTCGTTCGTCCAAGCATCTCTCCTCTAAACGTAAGATCCCCGTTTTGCAGAGTAAATTAATTATTAAGTATTAATCCTGCTATTATAAGCCCTGAATATAGTTTTGACCTTATATATTAAAAGAGATATTGTATTATATTTAAAAGGTTGAAATTTTCAAAATTCAATGCTATTCAATATTTTAAATTGTTACCAATTTATGTAGGTATATTTTAAATATTATATACAAATTATTTTTGTATTCGTACCAAATTAATATAAGAAAACAAATAAAAATGTAATTTTGAGGTATAAAAAGTTTATTTCTTACATTACAGGGTCATATCGTTAGATAAAAATGCTTAAACAATTGTACCTATACATTCTTCCGACTTTTGACCCTCAAGAAAACTGCATAGTACGTATCGACAAGAGTTCAATCAACTTTAGCAATATATCAGAGATCACAGTCCGTCAAATCTGAGTCGTAAAATTAAGATGTAAAATACCTATTTAATTTAAATAACATGTCTGAGCAAAACCTTCAAGAAGAAAAAGCAATTGGCCTGCACCGCCCGCCTTCCCACAACGTTTGTTCAATCTTTTGTACTTGTTCAACTAGAGAAGGTTTTGCGCGGATTTGTTACTAAATATTTTACATAATTTTTGCACTGTATTTCCACAAATTAACGCCAGTGTCTATTATTCATCAAACCTGCAAGACTACGACGCAATTAACACATAACGTAATGCGTGTTATCAGCGTTATTACGCTAATTTAGCGCGAATAACGCGTGTAAAGGCGCATTTTAACGCGAATAACGAAAGGCGTTATTCACGCTAGAACGTACACGTGATAACGCTGATGGCGTGCGTTACGTTATGTGTTAAATAGCGCGTAGCCTTGCTGAGTCATAAATAAGCAAATCATGGTCATGCTCTAAGGCTCTAAGCTAAGCACTGTTGTACCAAGTGTCCTGGTTGACTAGGGTCTTCACACGCTCGCCGTCAATCTGTTCCTCTTCAAGCTGCTTGAAGTAGCTTGCCACTAGCATCAGCATGTAGAATCTTATCACTGGAAAAATAATATAAATAGGTTCAAAATGAATGAAAAAACTAAACGCGGATGAAACTTTAAAACAAACTAATAACATAACATAGACTTATATTGGTAGATTATAATAGTGACTGCGGGAATCAGCTAGTCCTATATAAATCGACACTTACGCAGACTCAGGAAGCCAACTGCATACATCAGCAAAGAGTTCCCATCCGTATGGTTGGTGAAGTTCGTCACGGCCCAGTGGACAGATAACAGCACATAAGCCACCAATTGAATGGAGGTCCATACCACCCATGGGTGAATAAGGTGGAGTTTTTCCTAGAACAATAAAACTGTTGAGTGGCCAGTCAGCATTTACTTAGAGTGCACTGTTGAACTGTAGTTTCATTATGATGCTTAAATCAAATCAAATAAATTAATTTATTTATACTATGTAAAACATAAATATGTATGTACAATTAGAAAAAAACCGGTACTTAACAAGGACAATACGATATACGACGATAATGTAATATATTATTTAACTTAGTTTTAGCTACAAAAGGGTCCCAACTCAGCTTATGCAGGTGTTAGTAAAAATACCTGCGCTGGTTTTCTGCTGGGGTCAGATAGGTAAAAATTTTCATTTCATTTATTCCACCTTAGGTATGTGTGTGTGTATAATCTAATTTACTATTATTCATATTACTTGATTATTATTAGTTATATAACACAAGTTTTTTGTTTAGGTAGGAAACACCATGAGGGATTGTATTGAGAAGTAGACATAAAAAAACTCGTTAAGGGACGAAACATTGGTTTTCTTCTAACATAAACTAGGTTCATTGTTAAACCGCTTACATTCTGAAAACATGTACCTGTAACTCTTACCTTCAAAACTCCCACGAGCATAAGAGCAGTAAGGAAGAGCGTGAGAGAATGAGAGATGGGAACAGTTATCACCATGCCCATAATTAACATGAACTTCATGTTGTCGACCTAGCGTCGATTATTTATTGGGCCTTAATTAAGAAGACTATTTGTACACTTTCTTTATTGCCTTAAATAAAGTTACTGTTATTATTATTAGTGACTGATCATCCTTCAGACACCTTGCTAGACGCATCGCTCTCAGTGTGGCCACTGCCACTGCGCTGAGATGATTGACTCGCTTGGCTCTAAGCAGTATTGAAGCACTTTGAACTGGCATTAGCCTAAGCTACTAGCTAGTGGACAGTAACATATTGAACAGGGCCCGACACACTGCCTTGTGCAACTCTAAATTTGAATCCTTTTCTGTATGTCTCACGACTTCTATGATAGTTATTTTGTTTTTTTTTTACTTTTTACGCTACGGGCTAAAACGAGCTTTGCACGGACCGGGGGCGCCGAGCTCGCCCTGATGCAGTTCTTCGTTTAGGGTTGAAACGTTGGTGTTCTTCCATCATTAACAAGGTTCATAGTTAACCCGCCTACATTCACAATGAAAAACATGTATACTATAACTCACCCTCAAAACTCCGACCAGCATAAGAGCAGTAAGGAACAGCGTGACTGAATGGGAGATGGTAACAGTTATCACCATGCCCATCATTAACATGAACTTGACGTTGTCGACGCTAGTCAGGGATGCCAGCTCGCACAGCGTTGCGGTGCATTGTGCTAGAACTAGCACGGAGTAGAGCTGGAATGAAAAAAAAAGAAACGTTGAGAATACTAAAAAGTTTTTGTTATTATGATGCACAAGCCTTTATTGTAAAATCTGCAAATATTATTTTGTTCTTTGTTTGTTTCTGGAAATATTGTTCGGGGTGTTCTGAGTATTTTCTATATCTATTAAGTATTAGCTGAGCCCCGCGGCTTCGTCCGCGTGAAAATATTAAAAAAGCAATTTTCTTATATTTTTTAATGTAAGAACCTTCTACGTAGTTTTGAATACATATTAATTTATAGCGTGACCAGAAGTAATAAGGGTTAATTTTTATATATATAGAGGTAGACTTTTAAGTCACAGGTATAAAGAATCTGTATTTATGTTAAATACATATAATTATTCATAGGAAACATCCACACCTGGAAAACAGATTTTCACATCATAGATATACATTATACATTGTTTCATATTAGAAATCGAACCTACAGATCTTTCTGTCTCATCGCCTTCGTCCAATGCGTCAGAGAGGTCGTCATTAGATTACCATAACATAATTAGAATAATTTAGACTTTGTTTTGATGACCAAATTACCTATTTACATTTTGATAAGTGCATTAGTTACAATCATCATTGTATATTTATTTATGAGGATTATGGAAACTTTAGGACTTATTTACGACGCTGAGACATGGCTGATAACAAAGAAGGACAAGCGCAAGGTCATAGAAGCTCAAAGAGCAATGGACGCCATGCTCAGCATATCCCTCTATCACCTAACCAACGTGCAGATAGGATAGCCCACAAAAGTCGTAGACGTAAGAATGCCGATCGCGAGCCTAAAGATGGTCTCATCTGGCTCCACGACGTGACGAGCACCGCACCACAGAGGTCGTCACACAGGTAAGAGTGAGCTGGTGTGTAGAAGAGGAGGCCTATAAAAAGTGGGCGACAGCGGGCTTGGTGATAATGATGGTAACTTACAATGATAAGTAAGGCGGAAAATATGCTGCCAAGCTTCAAGGAGAGGCATGCGAAATTCCTTTGACGAGGGATATTTTCCATCGAGAACGGAAAACCTGAAAAAAAGAAAATAATAATTGTATGGTAAATTATGACTGCCAGATACCTATACAAAATAAAACACTAGAACAAAATATTGAGAGCAAAAAAAATGTTATGAAAGCTCGTTAAATAATTTACTCTATATCAGCATAAATGGTTATAGCAGATTAAAGGTTTGGAGGATAAGAAAGGGCATCTTTTTCTTATCTTTCATTCTAGAATTAAAATTAGCCCAGTGGCGTTTCTTTTTACCAAAGAGCGACGAATTTTAATCACTTATTGCTTAGTATGTAACCTACTTAGTTGTTTTATCTTGGTCAACAATTCTATCTCGGTCAACGGTCTTGTTTACAAGAATCATTTGCCAGTTCATTTTATTAGCGCCTCTCCTTTTATTATGATTAAGTAATATAAAACAGCTTGAAGTATACCTACAGTTCTTCCCACTTCAAAATATCCATTGAGGTCATTGTCTGAAGCGACACGCCACGCGACGATGGGAGATGAAGTAGTGAAAAGTTAAATCAAATCAAATCACATATATATTTCAGACATAACATACATGTATATAGCACAGTCCATATAACGAGAATTATTTACGACATTTTGCAGCTAGCTCAATTGTTTCAATTGCAAATAATTCTATATTTCTATTATTTGATGGTAATTTTCTTTGTTAATAAATATTTTTGATAACATATAATTTGTTAAACTTGCGCAATCAGAATAATAATTATTATAACTAGTAAATTTTACCTTTACTGCAAACACGAAACACTACGACCATTTCTATCACAAAACAACAAGCGTCTCTACTAATTGCAATTTTACTGCAAATGGTTAGTTATACATTTATTGTTGATACGTTCAAACTACCTATGTATACATTTGTTCTATCAGTTATATAAATAACATTGAAAATCCGGTATTAAGTACTTGGAGGAAAAGATAAGTTAGCATCCGACGTAACTAATGAAAGAATAAAATATGTACGTATTCTTGGATGGTTTGTTTGATAGCATTCTAAATAGGTATTCTACTCATAGACAAGTCATAAGTAGTAAAAAGTACCTAACGCCCGACCGAATACTCAAACGAATCTCAGATTTAAGCACATCTTAAGAGGCCTCCAGAAGGACGAATTCTTCATACAAACATAATACCAAAATGATTTCCAATTCAAGCATATTTCCACTATAATATTGTATTATTTGTATTTGAATAGTATTTATCTAGGTTCCTAAATAGTTTTTTTTTTATTTCAAAATACTTACCTAAAATTAAATGAAAGCCAATCGCATTTTGCACATTTTTATGCGAAAATGGACATGTTTTCTTGCTATTTGTTTCGTATTAGCAATTTTTTGACAGTTTTCAATGTAAATAATGTCAGAAAATAATCACTTGAGACAGGCTTAAATCTGAGATACGTATGAGTCGAGGGTTAGTATAGTGTACACATCATATTGGTGATTATGATATGCAATCTAAATGAGTTAAAATAACAAATTCGGTTGGAGTGAAAATAGCTATTTTTTATTTTGTTTAGAGTCGGTCGCGTATACTTCATACAAAAGTCCCTGTTTGTGCCGGACGCAACATGATTTGATTTAGTAATTTCTAGTAAAAGTAAGCATTTTTCTTGACTCTCATCTCAAAAAAATAATGCAATTTCTAGACTTTCAACTAAAAAAAATCGTTAGGCCCTGCATTAGAGAAAAAATAAGTCAATAACTTACTGGACAACATCTTCATTCTTCAGCTTCTTTTTTATTTACACAATATTTGTTTATCCCAACGCACAATTTTTCTTCTATTTTCAAAACGTTTTACTTCTTATTTCTAAACTTTATAAAAATAATAAGTCAAAGAAGAGATAAAAGAGGTTTTATTTCTCATACGAGTATGACTCAGAGTCTACGCTCCAACCAAATAACTGATTTTAAAATTGGAACAGTTTATTTATTCGTCACAGCTTAGTAGAGCTCTGCTTATGACTTACGAATGGACACTGATAGTAGTTATCAGCAGGTTCAGTTATCGTTATCAAAAATAAGATATTTCGCTAATGATAATGATAAATTCGGATAATTTGTCTTATCTTTCCAAATATGGCTGAAAACAAATTTTAATATGAACGGTAATTTTGTTTGTTTTTGAGCATTATGGCAATTAGTCTCTTTAAAAATGGGAATTATTATGATTATTTGTCGACTATGAAATAAAAAAGCCATTAAAATCATTTATTTTATTCACACAATTATTTTACTAACTTATTTCTAACGAATAAGATGGCAGGGACCTAATGTATTTTTTTTACAATAAATACTAAAGAAATTAATTATATTATGTACAGAATCATTCTTAAAAATATAAACAATGTTTATCATGAGAAGAATAACCATGAAAAATAATAAGTAAGCAATTATCGGTGGGGTGGGACTTTGAACTCTCTGCTAAACTCAATAAGGGTGTTGAATGACTTGTCCATGGCTAGATATGACCGTGCCACTGTTTACCAATGGTTGAGATACCGACGAACCAATATTAGAATACAACCCTGAACCCAAACCACTTGGAAACACTCCCGAATAACCGGAACCGATAATACCCGAACCGATTAACCCAGAACCGATAATACCAGAACTGACTATCCCAGAACCCAGCCCAGAACCGATATTACCCGAACCGATTAACCCAGAACCGATAATACCAGAACTGACTATCCCAGAACCCAGCCCAGAACCGATATTACCCGAACCGATTAATCCAGAACCGATAATACCAGAACTGACTATCCCAGAACCCAGCCCAGAACCGATACTCCCCGATCCGATTAGCCCAGAACCGATAATACCCGATCCACCGAATCCAGAACCTATAATACCGGAACCTATTAGCCCTCGTGCTAAAACTGGCACTCCAACTGGCACCCGTACCGGTACTGCCGACGGTACACTTACAGCATACGGTTGCGGCACCGGTATTCCTACCCCTTGAGTAATCGTTACCGGTACTGGCTGTGCCACAGGGTACGGGAACGGTCTGTCCACAGGCACTGCGATTGGTCGATGGACTATATGGGCTACAGGATGCGGTACCGGTACAGGTACCGGTCTGGGGCTATCAACCGGTACGCCAACATGTACCGGGTAGGGCACTGCTCTCGGGACCGGTACCGGTATCGCCTGGGGTACCGGTATACCGATATGAGTGTGGTGTTCGGAGTAGGTGTGTCGGATTGGTATACTG
The DNA here is from genome assembly GCA_943735965.1 of Eupithecia abbreviata. Taxonomy (NCBI): domain Eukaryota; kingdom Metazoa; phylum Arthropoda; class Insecta; order Lepidoptera; family Geometridae; genus Eupithecia; species Eupithecia abbreviata. Next base: position 10,926,167 of record OX030987.1, on the reverse strand, counting down.
GCGACTGCTGATGATGAAGAGGCGATGGAATCCACGTGTCTTTTTGTTTTATCTGGTACGGGGCTGGAGTGTGCTATGGTGGCATAGATGAGCAGCAGTGCCTGTGAAAAAAATAAAGTCACATTTAGCTAATACCATAAAGAATATAGCCTTACAGAACACATGAACAAAATGTCTTCACGTTAAGTATAGAGACAAAAAGAAAAGTGCCAATGGACACATCCTTCCTTATTTAGTTTATTTATTTATATATGTAAATCTTTATTGCAGTAATATACAAAGGGTGGGATTAATGCCGAGGAATTTTCTACATGCCGACCAAAAACACGTGTTTTTACAGAGGGAGTCCTTAGTGATATGTTGTTATAAAAATACCGAAATTACCCATTATATACTAAGCGATTATTCCAGACAACCTTTGGATGGATACGCAGCTATTAGACGCGCAAAAAACAACAAAAAGTTCTCATATTCACAAACTTTTTAATTGAATAATCTACTGAAAAATAAATTACTTAGTTCAGACCTAAAATTTTCTCTGTTGCTTAATGACTACAATGTTGTAACCCACAGTTCTAGATCTAGATTTTCTGAACGTAGGTAATTCAATACAATTTAGCAGCCATTCAAACTGATCGACAGCTAAACTAACGATTATTATCACATAACTACCTAATTTTCTAGTACATAAGGACCATTTAAACTTACATAATGTATCCAGAGCATTTTCTTTACTGATTAGTACAAGTTTTCAATGTGGAGTGAGGAAAGAAAGTGGCTGAGATAGGAACGAGTAGGTATTTATAATGTCATGTGAGTCTAGGGCTGGCGGAACCGGCGTTTTGTGGTACACCCTGTATCTAAATGATAGGATAGTAGCGCTCTATTTATATAGAGTTGATGATTTAGTAAAGACCCTTTTCTTGTGTATTTATATTATAAAACAAACGAACAAAAAAATATTTAAAAAAATATATATTTCGGGGTTATGGGCGGTGCCTCCCATATGATAAAAAGACGCTTATCATGGGCAGGTCTGCGTCCACCAATAGATCAATATAGGCTGTAGATAATAGTTAGATCATTGATAGTTTTCTAATCTACTGCCTTATCTTTCAATTTCTAGTGTGCATACATCGAATGAACGATCTTCATTCTATATGTTTCAAAATTTCAAACGTCAAAAATTAGAAGAGTTTTTATGTTTGTGCACTTCCTCTATCTGTTCCATCGCCTCTCCTTTAACCCTTAGGTTTGCTGGAAGAAAACTCTTTGTCAGGGTTAAGCTCGCTTATGCACCTATCCTATATTTTATGTGTCTACTTAACTCTTTGGAGTATTTCTACCCAAATAACCTTATTATACTGAGCGCATACTATCCGAAATTCCGAACCAAAATGGCGTGGAGCGTGCCCCTTCGGCACGCTCCACGTCAAAAATTAGAAGAGTTTTTATGTTTGTGCACTTCCTCTATCTGTTCCATCGCCTCTCCTTTAACCCTTAGGTTTGCTGGAAGAAAACTCTTTGTCAGGGTTAAGCTCGCTTATGCACCTATCCTATATTTTTATGTGTCTACTTAACTCTTTGGAGTATTTCTACCCAAATAACCTTATCATACTGAGCGCATACTATCCGAAATTCCGAACCAAAATGGCGTGGAGCGTGCCCCTTCGGCACGCTCCACGCCATTTTGGTTCGGAATTACTATAATATAGAACACGATTATAATAAAATAGAAAATGTTTGTTTCAAACATTAGTTACATTCGTTTTGACGATTCCCAAGCATACAAAACTACTTACAATATTATCCTGCATAATTATTCAAACACTATTTTGATAAGACAATCTTATCTAACAGAAATATTAATTGACGCGGTTGAATCACCTCTGTAGACATATTTAATCGACTAGGTAGGTAAACTTAGCAGCATGAGTGCGTATACCAGGCACTCCCAATCTAGATCTGGTCTAGTCTAGACCTACACGTAACATGTAAGCTGATGTTACGTGAATGTATGAACTTAGATCAAATAAACCTTCTACTAATAGCAATCATAAAATATAGTTACGTTCTTGTTCTTCTATACTAATATTATAAAGAGGAAAGGTTTGACTTTTTGTTTGTTTGTTTGTAATGAAGGCTCCGAAACTACTGGACCGATTTGAATAGTTCTTTCACCGTTGGGTAGCTACACTATCTTCGGTGAACATAGTCTATATTATATTTTCAAAAAAGTTAGGGGTCCGTACTAAAACCGTGCGAAACCGGGAAGGTCCACTAGTCACATATAAATTGGGCGGTAGAATATTCTCTACACACCATCTATACTTGTTCTAACTTTTCATGTCCATCCAAAGGTTGCCTGGCAGAGATCGCTTTAAGCGATAAGGCCGCCCATTGTACAACACATTCTTTATTTGTCTTTTTCCTGTCCAGTGTATCTGTTTTTATGGTGTGTAATAAAGAATTATTGTATTGTATTGTATTGTATTGTATTGTATATTCAGAGGCGTTGGACTAAATTAAATGTATTGACTTGTTAGGAAATTATATTGAAAAATAAATTTAGACTGATAAACATTGTATTTTATATCGATTATCTTCTCTTCGACTTTCGGAACACCCCTCGTACATAGCCACAATCAATCAATATTCAGCATCAATCAATAGGCATGTTTCTGCCGTAAATAGATAATATTTATTTATTGTTAATAATTTATTACTTTTGATAGCGTCTTAAATCCTAACATAGGGTTCTATTAACAATACTTAAATAAAATGTATTCTAGCGTAAGATGACCATTGTTAAACTTGGACCTCCCCTTAGATCGCCACAATGACCAGTCAGATCACATGAAAGGGCTGGATCCAGGTAGCACAATCCTCGGATCCAACAGTTTCTGGTGACCTACCCCTCGTCTACCGTCTATCGTCGTCGGTTGAAATTTAAAAACTCTCTTGACCCTGCAAGTTTGTTTGAAATGGAGTTGAGAGGGAAATGTTATCTACATAATAAGGTTCATTTTTCTTCTACATGAAACTGTCATTATCTCCACTGCACCACTTCAAGGCTAATCTTAGGTTTTTGCTTTAATAGCACGTAAGGCTCTCACAAACTGGGGGTAATTTCTAAGAAATTTCATAATGTCTCAAAAAATGTGTACTTCGATGGGACTTGAGACCGCAACCCTCCCTCGGTATGGGATATGCTACATAGTACGCCACGAGGTCATGTGACATAGGAGTCAAAAACACCGAAGCACCGAAGATTGCGGGTTCAATTCAAACTCAAAATTTTTTGGGACATTTTTATATTTCTTGGAGAATACTGTAAAAAAATTGATGTACATACCTACACACGTTTGTCAATAAAATGTAAAAAATCGTCTGGGGAAAGTGCACAATAGACAACCTTGAGCAGTCCACTATATTCACTTAACGTGTGCTTTACGACATTACTCTATATTTAAACTTCTGCAAAGACGAGTTGGATCTTAACGGTTTTAAACCACATATGCCTTATTGAAACTGGTAACTTTTTGCTAAACACAATGCATTACATATATAGATAGTTTGTTATTATACATAAAAAATACCCAGAACACTCGGAACAAACATTTATCCCATGGTGGTAATCGCACTCGCACCCTCCTGCATGGTGGATTTCCGGCCGCCGCGCCACATCGGTTATCAAAATTTATTAATCACAAAAACACCATCACACCAACACCAAAACACCATAATATATAATTTGCGTTCACAAGTCGATTGCCCCTACATTGTATCTGTTACCGTTCTTACATCAGTTTAGAACAGCGACATGAATGGGCAATGAAGCGTTCGCGGAAGGTTCATAGCACGCAGTTTAGTCACGTGTGATCCGCTAGATTAGACTAGGTCATTTGATGCGCAAACTTTAGGGTCGAGAGACAAGCTTCTGTCTAAACCGTAAACACAAACACCTATTCTGACAAAATAATTCAGAGACACCAAGGCTGCTCTGTTTTGGATGTTGCATTCGTAAATTGATTCTCTAACGATGAACAAAAAAGTAACTTTATCAAATCGATGACGCGTAGATGTAACGTTTTGTATAAGTACGTAAATTCAGGTTGGGATTGAAATAACTCCACTCATGCTGTCCCGCTTAGAGGCAGATTATAATTAATGTTTAATATAAAATATGTTATCAACAAGAGACCTACAAATTTATGGTGCGATTTATTCCCCAAATTCCCTAGGATAAACGCAGAAAAACAAAGTTATTTTAAACTAGCTTTAATAATCATTGCTTGGGAAGACAAATCCAACAAACCCAAACTCGACGGCATTTCTTTAAGGAGTTTCTATGGCATCCTTCCGTCTCCATCATGAGACCCGCTCGATCTTATGGACAAATTCTAGAATAAGACAATTAATTGATTAATCATTAATTTAAATCTTGACATTGTATACATTTATAATACACACATTATTGTGACTTTGCTTGCTGCTATAAAGCTGATCATGCTTGTGCTCCTATTTTGAATCTAACATCCTTGTAACCCATGTTTCGCAAAATAAATGAATTTGAATGTTACCATAACAATGCATTATCACCGGAATAATATAGTTATTCCAAAATTCAGCTCAATTGGTTAAGGATAACTAGTCAAAAATTCAGTTGCAAGATGTGTGTCCAATTCACATAACCTAACAGGGCAAGTAAACTAAAAGCTTGTAAAATGGAGTTTCGCTCTTTCGGTGAATTAATGCAGTTTCGCCCTTTCGGCGTTGGAAAAATTGGTAGGACGTAACAAATTGCCAGAAATATTACATTTCCTTGTGACTTTGCCGTTGTTAAGTAAAAAAACACGGATACCAACGATGCGGAAAAACGACCTATGGAAATAAAGGCCTTATTAAAACTAGGTTCACTTCACACGTAACCAGACACTATGTAACCGCAGGTTTATCCTAAAAAGTTCTAAGAAGCGTATATATTACACAATTACAAAATAGATCGCCCATACTGGTCCAGTGCCATGATATTACATCATTGAGAAATGCAATAAAAACTATGACACTCCCCTATCGCTTGCATATCTAGGAACACTACTGTAGGTCTCTATCGCAATGGAATAAGGCCTAAAATGTATTGTTTAGAGAGGATAGGTGGCTAAATTAGGTGTCGAAGGAAAATTCTTGATGACCGAAGAGGTTCATAGGAATGGAGTTGAATTACTTAATCGTACGCTTTGATATTAAGTAATATGTGGGTACATTAGGCTGTTCTTGATATATATGTAGTTTAATTTAAGTTTAAACCAGGAAATCAGAACTCGAAAACTTTACAAAGTAAGTTCTTAGGCAAGCTACATTTAAACGATAAATTATAATGAAATAAGCGGCCTTTGTTTGAGTAGCCGCGATAAGGTTTGTGGAAAATCATGGAATAATTGACGTAGTAATTTAGAATAATACAATTTTATCTAAAAGCCACCTTTAAAAAATGGATATTTGTTCATATAGGTAAGTTTTGGAATATTTGCCAGCCTCCTTTGCGCTGACCTAACAATGTCGTGAAGGGAACAATCCATCACCATCTTTTGTATAGAGATGTTCTTTTGTTTTCTTGGTTACCTAACAATCGTTCTAGAATACGACTCATAGATGATCCAAGTCTATAATGGTTCGTTCGTGAACCATTAGTGAATTTCATTCAAATTAATTGCGAACACAACACTATTAAAAATATCCCATAGTCCTTGAACACTTCACGGAAAGTAGAGCAAAGACAAATTCTTCGTGTGTCACCGTGCAAAATCACCACCTATTTTCAACCCTGATTTTATGGGCAAAGCGATTAAAATTGAGTGTGAGTTATAGAGAGACTTGAGACGTTTCATGGCATGGTGGAATCTAGAGCTAGGATCGGTGGGAACCGTTGTCCCTTTCGAATGTAAAGTTGTAAGGGCCATGAGTAGGGCGGCCATGAATGAGATGAAATTCAGAATAATCTTTGCATTTCATATTGTATTTTGTTTCTATTCGTTTTATTTTCATTACACTATAATGAATATTTGTTACTTTTTTACGCCAACCTGTACAAAAAATCAGTCCAATCCGTTGAGTAATGAGCTCTGAGCCAGAAAAAAAAACATTTTTATCTATTATATATAGCAATTTTTATCCCTTAGATCAGTTCCTATGGAATAGAAATAATGTTAAAACGTTACCATAGAAACAACGCGGGCAGATCCTAGTTGATTCTTTTTTATTTATTAATGGCTATGTGTTTGTGCATTACCAATCGAAACCACAATATAAATAACATTATAAGTAGAAACTTAACTTACACGATTACTTAACTTACAGAGCGCTTCTTCTTTTGTACTGAGAAAATCCTCAGTACAAAAGACTTAAACGCGCTCGTATTTAAAGTACAGAAGGACTAATTACATCAAATTGATAGATAGATAGATAGATAGATAACACTTTATTACACCACACAAAACAGAAAATAATACAGAGATAAAAACTTAGAATAAATGTATAAAGGGCGGCCTTATCGCTGAGAGCGATCTCTTCCAGGCAACCTTGGGATGGACTGGACATGAACGAACAATATAGACGGTGGCACTTTAATAAATAATTGATAACAAATACACTAAATACCTACATTACAAACATTATAATAAACTTACATAGACATAAGGCTATCAATATTTTATATGGTTAAATAATGCTGATGCAGCAGTTTTTTGAAGATAGGGAGTGATTTTCTTAATCTTTAATGTAATTGTGAATGAAAGGGCATTTCATTATAATTATTTGTGGTTCATTCATTCATAAACTTTAGTTACATACTGACCCTACTTGTCTTAGAAGTACATTTCGACCGATGTGGCGCGGTGGGCGAAGGTCCGCCTGCGACGCAGGAGGTCGCGGGTTCGATTCCCGCCTCGGAACAATTGTGTGTACGATCTGCAGATAATTGTTCCGGGTGTTCAGGTCGTTTTCTATGTATAATAAAAAATATCTATCGATGTAATGTATTGTATTATGTATATCAGTTATCTAGTACCCATAACACAAGCTCTGCTTACCATGGGGCTAGATAATGCTGTGTGAATTGTCCAGCATTATTTATTTATTTATTTCACCCCTTACCGAGGGATTTCTTCAGTCGTATGTGGGCTGATGTTATGATAATGATATTTATAATTTTGCCTCAAAATGATAGGTCATTCCAAAGTCTGCAATCACACTAATTCATGGTTAATATGCGGATCACTAAGATGCTGTTGAAACAGAGCAGTAGCCGGGCAAAGATAATGTTTAAGTACCTATTTAGACTCTGTCTAGATGCCTATTGAGCAAACTGCTATGAAATACGAGTTGATTTCAATAAATCATGAAATAGTAACTAGGTAAGCTACTGTCTAGCTACTATTTCATGATTTAGTTTATACCTTAAGAAATCAGGAACATACCTGTAACTTCTGAATATCAAATTAATTTGATACATGCGATAGTCGAGATGTTTGGATATATGAATGTTTTTTACCTCTGCACGCCAAAACTGCAAAACGGATCGGGCTGAATTGAATAAAAAAAAATTGCATACAGGTAGTTCCAGGCCTGGAATATAAAGTAGGCTATTTTAAGTCCTATATCATAAATCAGTTTACACGTGAAAGAGAAAGAAATACAACGTTTCCATAAAAGCAATGCGAGAGAAAACGATTTCATAGAAACAATGCATGCGAAGCCGCGGGCGGAAACTATTTTATCACTTTACGATAGTTCTATTTCACACAATGTCCCATATTAGGAAACATAGGTATCACCAATATTTTATCTTGCTAATTAATTTATGTCCAGAAGCGTAAAATCACAACATAGTAAGTATAAAACAAAGTTGCTTCTCGCTGTCTGTCTGTCCTTATGTATTCATAGATGTTTAAAACTACGCAACGGATTTTGATGCGGTTTTTTAATTAGTACAGTGATTCAAGGGGAACTTTTATAAATTTTGACATTTGACACATATCTTTCCACGCGGGCGAAGCCGCGGGGCACAGCTAGTAAACTTTTGAAACTATCATGGTTATTAACACCACTCAAAAATACAAAACACTCAAAAATCAAATCATATTAAATATCCCGCTATAAATCACTTTTAGGATAAACTTCATACCTCGAAATAATTTAAATTTATAGAAATATTTTTCGTGGACCTCTTGGGAATGATAAACAATAGAATCATGGACCTTTGGGAATAAGCCAACGAAAGATATTGGTTGAGCGCCTCTGAATAATAACTTGAAATGTTGAAAAGTGCCATTAATCTTGCAGGGATAAGCAGATGCAGCATCTACCTGCAGTCTTTCGCAGGTCGTCATCCCACCTGGTCGGTGGGCGTCCTACACTACGTTTACCGAGTCGTAGTCTCCACTCAAGAACACGTTTGCCCCAGCGGCCGTCGGTTCTTCGAGAGATATGGCCGGCCTACTGCCACTTCAGCTTGCTAATTCTTTGAGTCTACCGTTTTGCAATGGAATAAGGACGGAATTTTGGAAGCACGTCTTTATTAGGTGACCTTCAACATCCTTTGGTTTCCGTAATTTACCCTCCCCACGTCTTCTCATTTCACAAACCGCCTCCATCGTAAATTCCAGCTATGTCCAAATTTGCCAATTGTCAACCTAAACTGATGCAAACGATCCAAACTTAATCCTAACAAAGCCATACTAACTACCACCTACTCCATGGCAGCTCCGTTACCAACTGATGGGTATTCTATGGTGATTTGCCATAGTGACTATGTTTAATTCTGTGGCTAAAGTGGGGTAGTCCGCCTTATATAAGTACTGTACGGAATCTCAGTCACATATGAACTGGTCTGTTTAAGTGAAGTGGAGCTAAGTGAAGTGAAATATGAAAGCCTTTGTAAGTGATTTGTGGTTTGTGAAATAGGTCAAATGAAGGTTAGGTTATGAAGGCGTCTCAAAAAGGAAAATAATAGTCAAAAGGATAAATAATGCTGCTAAAAAGTTTTAATTCCTCAAAGACGTCCTCTGTGACGCGGTGGGCTAAGATCCGGGTTCGATTCCCCATTCTGGGCATAAGGAGAAATACATTTTTACGCCAATTTCTAATTGGATAGTACTCATATTATCGATATTACTTATAGAAGTCCTGAAAATTAAAGTTGTAAGTAGGTTTTTTGTTTAAGTAGTTTTTAACCGACTTCGAAAACAGGAGGAGGTCTTTTGTACGGCTATGTGTGTCCGTGATTTTTCCGTCATTTATGGACCGATTTGAATGATTTTTTGCAGATATATAGAATAGGATACATACATAGAATTCGAAGTAGTTTTTTAGATTTTTTGAACAATCAAAATTACAGTCCACTGAATTAGAATATCACTGGACAACCACTATGAAAGCTGGATGGACCCTTACAAGCAAATATTTAAATTTTATGTTTTATTTATAGTGTGCATAACAAAACTTCGGAAAAAATACTGGACAATGCACACAGCATTATCTAGCCCAGAGTTTGTGTTTTTGGGTTAATATATTAGGTACATATATAGATATAGCATTATCTAGCCCAGAGTTTGTGTTTTTCGGTTAATATATTACATATATAGAAATAGCATTATCTAGCCCAGAGTTTGGGTTAATATATTACATATATAGATTTTTTTAGTATACATAAATAATACCCAGAACACCCGGAACAAATATTTGTCCCAAGGCCCGCCGTGCCACAGAGGTCGTCTTCCAGGAATTAAATCTCCTACTTTTGAGCAGCCTACGTAGGTTACTAACTAATCTGGCATAGCTTCCAGTTATCCATGTTTAGAAAAAAAATACGTCTCGTGAAATCTCACCATAAGTGACGGCCTCTGTGGTTCAGTGGAAGATAGTCCGCCGCTTCAGGTTTGCGGGTTCCATTCCCACCGCGAGAAATTTGCAAATATTAATATAATGATTCTGCACATCATCATCACTTTGGGGCTAGCCCAAAGTATTGTTAAAAATAAAAATAAAATAAACAATAATAATAAATCATTTATTTCGGTTGTTCACCATATTTGTTAGTACACCTGCCTATATACTACGTTAGTAACAATACATATTTAATCAATACAACAATACTAGATTTCAAGAGTTCAAACTAACAATTAAATTCATCTTATTAATGTCAATTTTTCAATAATTAAGTTATGTATTTACAATAACCCGAACTAAAGTTCCAGTAAGTCGAGGATGAGATGTACCGAATAACTGACATTTTCTATAGATTATATTTTCTAATTAATACATTATATTAAATGCTAAAATGGCGAATCAGAACTCAAAGTATGGAACTAAAAAGTAGCAGAAAAAAGGGTCCGATGGCGAATTGCCACTAACTCAAATTTAGGTAGATACACCGCGTTCATTCCAGTACATTTCAAGTCAATTTCTATGAATACAGAACTATTTTAAAACTAGAATTTTTCATTGATAAATAACTCTACCAATTAATACTTCCTTTATTCTAAGTATTTCTGTTTTGTGTGGTATAATATACAATGTGTATTGTCGAAACTTGATCAAACGAGATGTGCGGATACACGACATATATTTATCGATAAAAAATAAAAAATTGTATGTTACCTATCTCAAAAATAAAGCCGATTTAATATATTTTTAATGAAAACTAATTCATCTGGTTTTTTCTTCGTGTCTTTTTGAGTAAACGGTGTATTTTATTCAAAGTAATTTCATTTGAAAGCTAAATTGCCTACCTAGCTAATAAAATAAGAAAAAAATACAATTTCGGTACATTAGCCTAGTAAAATCAATATTTTTTTTAGAAATTTGCAAAAAAAACTTTTTTTATTTTATTTTAAATCTGTAGCTTTAAAACTGGGTTATTGAGGTGTACTTTTTTGCATGTTGTATTAAATTTCATAATTTAATCTACAAATCCACCAAAAATTATGGGTCTATCTCTTTTCGTTTTTTGTCATGTTATTCACCATTGAAAATAGGTACTTTCTGTCTTGTACAAAGATCAACAGGAATATAATAATAAATAAATAATAATATCAACTGATTTAATCTACATAAATTATAAAATAAAACGAGGCAAGATAGGAAGAAATGGAATGAGGTCTTTGCCCAGCAGTGGGATAGTAACGTCTGTTTAAGATAAACTGTTAGCCAGTGACAGATTTTCATGACCAAGTCCCTCCTAAGCAAACATTCGTAAGATGCATTAGGGATTAATATTATGAATACTCGTGACAGCTGCGATTCCGTGAGTGAGAATTAATATTCGCATATTCCAGAATTTTGATTTGAACCTTATTCCATGGTAATAATGTGGTCATCGCTGCCACTGCCATCTGTCACTAGCTCCCGGGCCATACCAATGTTATCAGGTAAAAATGAACGCCACTGTATATAAACAGGACAAGGTGAGTGGTATAGATAGACCCCAAAGCGCCCCCGTGCCGTGCCACGGTGAGTGGAATGCCAATTATATCAACTAGCATCGAAAACTAGGTGAAGACACCGACACAATTTAAATCACTTCTTGCATTTAAAATCATAGATAAATTAGAATAATATTATTTTTTTATTTAAAGAGTACACTGAACCAGATTTTACTTGCCAAAAATAATACCGTAATGTTTGGCAAGTAAAATCTTGTTTAGTCTTAATTCAGTAAATTTTTTGTAACCATAAAGTTATTTACTAACATTGGCACGTCAACTAGAATAACATTTGGTAAAACTTATTTATCGTAAACTATCCAATATTTTTATTTGGCTCAAAGATCCAAACGGAGTACCCAGTCACCAAAAATAAAAAAAAACCTAATAAACCTACACCGATAGATCTATAAATAGGTAATATAATAATAATACGAACGCACTACTATAACTCGTAACTACCCTCTGTACACAGTTTAAGGAGTTTTTAAGTTCAGTATCGGCATTTATAACGCTATTCTTTACAGTATCCATTACATACACTTTAAAAATGGCCAAAAAAATTAGTCTGACCATGTTTAGCCAGGATCAAGAACCTCCTTGAAAAACTCATCACGTCACAAATTTCGTTTCAAATCACGCCGGGCATAATAAACGAGGTGATGTCATAATAACGGCGAAACCTATCGATGCATGATGTATGCGAGTCCATGCTTAAAGTTCTGTAAACAAACAATAACTTTCGATAAAAAGACATTGTCGTAGCTTTCGATATTAATATGTATCTATCGGGAATTCACGGCACAAAATTATCGTGCTATGTCATTGATCAAAACAAACAAAATTATCATTATTTGGAACATAATACAAGGGAATTGATGGTGCCTTATCATTGTTATAATTTTACCCATTCCCATCTTTCAGATCGCAATACTCTTCGTGACTGCATCTGTTCTAGCCGAACCGAGCAAAGTCATCGAGAAACGAAGCGGTATTGGTCACTACGGTCTTAGCGCGCCTCTGATAGGCCATGGCTACGGCCTAGGCCATGGCTACGGCCTAGGCCATGCTATTGGTGGACATCTTGGGGGACATCTTGGCGGACTAGGCGCGATCTCAGCAGGCCCTGCGATTGGCTACGCTGGCCCAGGCGTCGGCTATGCTGGTCCAGGGATTGGGTCTGGTTATGGCCTGTCGGGAGCTATCATTGGTGCAGATGTGCATACGACAGTGACGAAGCATGTTGGCGTTCCTGTGCCGGCTCCGTACCCTGTACCGGTGGACCGGCCGGTTCCTGTTCCAGTGAGGGTAAGACAAACAGACTGGTTTTTGTGTTTTTTTTAAAGGGTGTAACGGTTTCAAAGAACATTGCGCGGGCTACTGTAGTCTGCATACTACAATTAGGTGCTGCACTCTTATCGTTTGTTGGTCTTGCGGTCTTGACAACTGGTCCAAAACCACCAAAGGTAGCATGACAGAATGGTTGCTGAAATAAGGCAAAGATTTTTTTACTGAACAAAATAATGTTAAAAAATATAATTTGTACGTCCATTAATACTCAACTCACTGACAAAGTGATGTTAGAACTTAAAAGACGGTGTCAAAAAGGTTGTATAGGTAGTAGAAGTGATAGGACGTAGACCATAAGATTCTAAACTGGTTATTCAACCTTTACGCTTCTCTGACAGGTCGCAGTCCCAGTACCAGTGGACCGTCCCTATGCTGTACCAGTGCCGAGGCCCTACCCCGTGGCGGTCGAGAAGCACGTCGCTGTGCCAGTCGACAGACCAGTGCCCTACCCAGTGCCCCACGCGGTCCCTGTACCTATTATTAAACAGGTAAGTTTCCAGGCTAGTATACCCAAGAGAAGACGCACGCCACATAGATCATAATATCGATATTTTTCTAAAACTGGCGTGATCCTATTTTGTTTCGCGATCACCTTTTGTTTTTCGTTTAATGGATATGTGACGTCAACGTGGATGATTTTATGAAAAAACAAAAGACGATTGCGACAGGATATAGAAATATATCTATAATCAAGTACGCTATATTCGTGCATCACACATTTAATTAAATAATACCTTCCAAATGCAGCATGTTAAGACTTCTGACTTATTGATTATTTTAAAGATGAATCTATGATGTTCTGGTGAGCTTTGCGGACCTGCTGAAGCAATAAGTAATTTGTCCGCTCACGACTAATTGTTTTTGGACAGGCTATCAAAAAGCTACGATTAACCTCATGCTGACAATGCCAGCTTTTCTAACACTACCTGTCTGTTCTTACTCCAGGTTGGAGTGCCAGTACCAGCTCCATACCCCGTGGCCGTGCCTAAGCCCTACGCCGTACCAATCCCCGCTCCCGTGCCTATTGTGAAGTCAGTCTACGCGCCACACGCGCACCTCTCGTATGGCCTCTCCCATGGCCTCTCCCATGGCCTCTCCCATGGCCTCTCACATGGCTTCCACGGGAAACACGGCTGGTAAATGTAGGTGGAACTGTTTGGTGGGTTACGGTGCTCGGGATTATGATATAGGAGACTGCATGGAGTGATTCTAGACGTGTCATATCATACAGACGATCACTATTCTGGCGCAACGATCCCAAAGTGGATCTTGAAGTTACAAGGTCACAGTGAGCTTTGATGACAATTCAGAACTCATTGTAATGATGTATTAATTGGGATGATGGAAAACTCTATGGGATGATTCTAGAAGAAGCTGTTTTGTGGCCATAATTGATGTAGGTTTATTCTGAGTGTAGGAGACTTTATGAAGTGTCTCTAGAGGTGCCATGTAGATGACATAAACAATTTCAAAATACAGCCGAACTTGTGTATGGTGTGTGGATTGACTTACTGCCATTTTATCCACCCTAAAAGGTGGGCATGTCTGATAAGGGGTACCAATAGAATACGGATTAAGAGTTTGGGTCAAGGTTCTACTGTAGGTTCTTGTGTAATGTTGGTTTTTAAGTATACATATACAGAGCACCGTAATCTATACAAATAAGTAACAAAGAGTGTGAGGCATTTTATGTGAAAATTGCGTGTAGTCAAAGGATCTGTGTGATTTAGCTGTAATAGTTTTAAGGGATCGATTTGGGGAAAACTAGATTTTTGAAGGACTTTATAAATTGCGTCGAAGCTATAATATGAAGTCATTCTTAAATCTAGAGTATATTGCAGTATTTGGGGATTGAGTGCAATTATTGGAGGGATTGTATGAAAGGGAGATGAAAAACGTAGAAGGCTTTAATTGTTGTAGGCAGCTGTGGTTGTGAGTGATAATTTTGCCTTAATGTAATAAAGCTTGAAGTTCAGCCAGGAGTCGAACTTTCGGCCATTTTAAAGTGTACAAGTGTGTGCGCAATAATACCTACTTGAACGAGGAATTGTCTTTCCACCATTTATACGAAGTTTTTTTTACCAAGGTTTGTTGATAAACAATGATGCCATGCCTTATGTTATGTTAATAGAAATTTTTCAGTTCGCAATTTTCAGTTATCTTGGCTAGAAAAACTAGGGTCTTCCCGTCCAAAAATGAGCTGTTCAGTATTTTGTTATGGACAAATGTGTATGGATCCACACGAAAGCTACTTATTTCATCTGATATAATGAGACGCCAATTTAGACCAGCTTGGCCACACTGGTTTATTTGTTTTAGTTAGCAGCACATTAACTGCTCTACCAGTTCAGAGGAACTTTTCGGAATCTCCGCAATGTGGTCAGGCTAAGCATACCCTTATGATGAGAGCGAATAAGGTGCACAAAGGGAGGCCTATGTCTAGCAACGGCCTGGTAAATAACTGCTGGTGATGTCTGATATGAAATTATTAAGTTTAAGTTCTGTTCTTCTCATAACACATGCTTTAAAATAACTTCGCTTTGAAAGCGCCATGAATTTAACTACATTTCACATTACTCTCTTATCACTTACAATCACATCTTTGGAAAATAATGTAATTCACTTGATCTCTGCTTTTGTGGAAGTGTCAAGCGTGAGTGTGTACCTGTATCATGTTGTATATAGTTTGATTTTATGCTTTAGTTATCAATGAATAAGGTTTATTTCGACCGCAGTCGACTACTTTGTACGAACTTTTGTATTAAAATGTATTGAAGATAACCCGTTTCTTTTATTTTTTTCGCCGATACCCAAAAATCCTATTAATAGGTTGAACGACAGATTGTGGAGACTTTTGTCCGAAAACAATGGAAAACTACTGAAAGGATTGTGCTAGCTATTTGATAGGTATTGTAAAATGGTGGCTTACGCTACGGGAGTCAAAAAACCTAAGGGTAACTCAGGATTCTAGAGTAATTGACGAACGAAGCGAGTTTGGTAGGTACTAGATTTGAACTCTAACTCCTTTAGCGCATTATTTTGGTGCTCCAAATTTAATCTTATTATAATAATTAATTTTTCTCAGGAAGGATAATAATTGTTTTGAATTTGGAACTTCAACATATTTATGGAAATGTTGACCAAAAAGACCCGCACTCGGAGATATCATTCAACTAATTTAATTTGGTAAAACCTTTATATTTTTGAGATCGTAGGCATTAGGCATAGGAAGATAGATTTTAATCACTTGCTTTTAGTTCCAGTTACATGACGCGTAAAGTACTTTTTTCGAGCATAGTATGTAAACGATACTATAGATAGATTCTTACATTCTTCTTCTTATAATAAGTCGACACAAAACAAATCTTATATAAGCTTATCTCTCTGAACATGACATGCAAACAAATCTGGAAACATTCACCGTAGGACATGCATCTGTAGAGGTGAACTATTTACAGAGTTTCTTTCTACATGCCTACACAAACCTACTAATCCAGATCTACCCCGGCATACTATAGCTCTATTAAGATCGATAATCAGGCTGTATCGTTACCTAACATCCGGTCAAGCGTACCTTCCTAGGTATGTGCAATGTTATGTCACACCACACACCATGCTCCATATGTGGGCCCGGCAGCTTTCTATAGGAAAAAGGACGTGTCTTGAATTCTTGAGGTGAAGTCGTAAGTTATATGTTATGGGGGTTTTAATATGAGTCAGAACCCAAAATTAGTTAAGGTAGCTTGGATTTTAAATAAATTATTTATTTTAGGCTGTTCATTTCCCACTGCTGGGCAAAAGCCTTCCTTTTCACCTTCCACTTCTCGCAATTCAAAAATAAATTATATCAATAAATAAATAATTTGCCGTTTCATTAAAGTCCTCGTATATCGTAAAAGTCGAAATTTTGCATACATGAAAAAATATTAAGGTTAATTATTATTACGAATATTATACAATATTTTATCTTAGGTTTCTATTGGCCTATGAAAGCTTGAGTGTAGCAGGTTATGTTATCCAATTAAAAGTTATAGGCCATTTTATCGCTAACTGAACACGCGATATCACGGCAGTAATATCGCAGTAATCATGTCGGTTGACCTAAACAATGTTGGTAACTAAACCATTTCCAAATCCAAAGGGCGGCACAATGCAAAATGTCAATAATTGCAACAGTCTGACACGTGCTCACGGAGTCGAACCCGGAACACGCCATAGCCATCTTGTGCAATGGGTGCAATGCAATGGTATATAATGGTAGTCAGGCATTTGCACTTAGGTAAATAAAGACAGACAAATAAAGACAGTGCATGAAGCATGAGGCGTTTTCCAAAACGAAACAAACCCTTTTTCCGCTAGTCAATCCCATTAAAAACAAAAATGTGAAATGAGAGCCAAGTTCAATATTATGTATGACATATGCCTTGGTTGTTGACTTCAACGACAAAAGTATAGTGAGATCTAAATGGTGCCAAGTTCAATGGTCAGACCTCAAAATTTATTTATAACAACATAAAATATTTTATATCAACTTAAAATATCATTTCATCTTATAACTTAGGTAATATATTGAACCTTAGGTGTGACTTTGCTAGTTTTCATAATGTGTATGTAGATAGATGGCACGGATGTTTCACGGGGATGAGAGGATGTCAATGGGAAACAAAGAGATAAAAAACATAAAATAGTACACTACACTACTGACGTGGTCAGTAATGGTGCTGCTGGCCGCGATGATGGCTGAAAGCGCAGTGTAGCGCAGCAGGTCTAGACCATCACAGCGCGGTCAGCATTACAGCCCTTGATGGATACGCTGAAATTAATTTATAGCGCGGACAGCAAGGGCTGCAATGACCATAGCAAACTTAGCTTGAGACCATCATAGCATGGCAGTCATTGCAGACCAAGGCTTGTATAGTCACGGAATAACTATATAGTACTATATAGTGCTTTACTCAAACAATACGAGTAATTATAATTAAAAGATAAGACCGTAGCACCATCTAGACGACTTCCAGCGAACTAAAATCAGTCTTATTAGGTCCAACCAGGATTGCTTTGCTAGGCGAGCAACACTATTGGTTTAATTTTCAACACGACATTTGAGTTAAGCGTGTTTCAAGCTCTGCAGAGTTCTTTATTTATACGCTAGATGCCGCTTAAAAAAGCTTTCATACATTACACAAGCTCTGCTTAGCTTGAGCCTAGATAATGCTGAGTGGATTGTTCCGTATTTTTTTTAATACATATCGGGTTTGGTCCCGAAAGTCAAAGAGTATATAATAAACCGACAGTTCTTACTTCTTCTGATTAAATTTTGACAAAACTATTATTGTATTTATTATATTGCAAGTAGGTAACTATAACCTCAACGGTAATTTTTTATGCGTCCAAGTAAACATTTTTGTTTTTATTTAATAACTTCTATAAGTAATAATGTACCTACTTACGTCCATGAAAACTATTGTTTAGTCTTAACTAATGCTCTCCTGACACCCAACACACAAGCCTTGTGCTTAGTTTGGGTCTCACTAGAAATCCTTATGTAAGTATATTTTTGGAAAATAAATTAATTATGAATTATTAATTAATTATTAAGATTTTTCAACTTACCAAGCTTATAAAGATCCATAGATCAATGTCTAGCCTAGCATTTTACTAAAGCCGATTTCCGAAGAAATATCCGTAAATGGCGGGAGCCTTAAGACGGTGACAGTTTAAAATATTGCTTCAGACTGGCCTGCGTCGACAAAATTACAAAACTACGACTCTAGGAAATATTTGGAACGGTAGAGACACGCTGATCATTTCAATGAAGTGTCCTAGTTGCCAGTAGAGTGCTACCTCAAGTGCAGGATAAATGAATTATCATCGTCATCATCGCAGATGAATGACGGCCACTCCTCGACATAAAGGTCGTCGTATACATAGGCTGCACGTTACCGCTACGCCTCCATCTCAAATCGCTGCTCTACACGCGGATCTCGCTACCCAGCAAGATCGCTGTCTAAGCTCGCTCAGAAAATAAAACAAAAAAAAATACAGACGAATTGAGAACCTCTTCCTTTTTTTAAGTCGGTTAAAAAACCTTTGATCGTCGGCACCGCGGCAAGCGGGCCACTCGCTTGAAGAAAGGCTTCAACCAACGTGTAGCTAGGTTGCAACAAACTTGCTTACCAACTAATTTACTGCGCGCTGGCTAGGTAGGTAATCGTTCTATGATATTATACATTTTATGCCGTCACTGCAAAATAAATTATGAATTTAAGCCCATAATTGAATGCTTATTTTGTAGTATTTTTGGTCAACTGTGTTTATTATTGTTTGTTTTTACTAGTGTATTGTATAATTGTAGTATCTTGTATGTGTCTGAAGTTGCAAATAAAGACTTTATCAATCTATCTTTTTTCGGTGCTGAACGGTAGCGGTGTTGGACATTTATGCTGTGTCCTTACGCGACAAAGATCTTTACGGTGACTGGCTCTGCGCACATCACAACTAATACAAATACATTATCTATAAATGCGAAAGATTGGTTGGATTGATGTTCGTAAGTATATAAGTTGGTCCGCATTTTTTGAAACTTATCAGTGCCAATGGGAATTAAATAACCTTTAAACATTTCCACAGAAACAACGCCTGCGAAGCTGCTAGCAGAAACGAATATTGAACAAATAATTTACTTTGGAGATATTGGTGTTCTACACATCAACCCGCATTATTGATTGATTTATTAATTTTATCTTGAAAGAACAGAACAGAGGAGGTAGGCTGAACTTAAAGGAGGCAATTTACTTAGGGTGATATCAGGCCATAATGATGATGATTATGGACAACCCTAAAATATATCGTCACCCGTTTAACTTTCAGTTAAACGATGTTGCCATTAACAATTTTAATAATAGCACCTATCCGTCTTCGTGAAAGGAATTAATTGACAATAATAATCTAAAAAAGGTAACGACCCAGGATCAATATATATAATCCGCTCGCGATCGAAATAGGTCCAGACCTTCATAGCTATTCAGAAAATCCATTATCTATACAGATATGCGCGAAATTCACATGTTTTAGCGACTTTGAGTATTTTCTGCGTTTTGCAAATAACTGAAGTACTAGAAAATTCGTTTTCCACACATCGTAGACCTGTTTCTATGATATAATAATATGAATGTGCGTTAACGAGCAATGAGCCTTAAATATTCGAAAACTATTCGTATTGTCCGCGGTGTGAATGTAATGGAACTTTGTAAGACTTTAGTCCGACATGGTTCAGTCCGTTGGTTGGTCAAGCAAACGCGGTCGGACTATTCGTTTGAAAAGGATCCATCGCAATTTAACGAAACTATTTTGTCATTGCGTACGTATTCTATGAAGAACTCTGTGGCGCGGTGGGTGAAGGTCCGCCTGCGCCGCAGAAGGGGTTATTAGATTCACGCCGGGACAAATGTATGTACGATCGACAGATATTTGTTTCGGGTGTTCTTGGTCGTTTTCTATTATAAAAAAACATATCTATCTATGTATTGTATTGTAATATGTATGTATTGTATTGTAATATGTATGTATTGTATTGTAATATGTATGTATTGTATTGTAATACGTATGTATATCAATTATCTGGTACCCATAACACTAGCTCAGCTAAGCTTGATTCTGTGAATTGTCAGCATTATTAATTTATTATTCACATAGGACATTTAAATAACGACACATTTCCTGTAAAAGGTAAAAAGGTATTTATTTAGAGAAACTAAAATTTAGACACAATTTAATGAGATGATTTCCACGAAGAGGAATGTTAAACGATCTAACTCTTTTAGTCATTTTCAACTATCCTAGAATCGGGCTAGACCACAATCGTGACCAACAGACATAACAAAACAGTTTTCTATGTAAATGTGTCAAAACTGCGCTGCCTCGCGTGTCACACCACTATGTTATCGATGCTTTCAATCGATAGTGCATGCATTTTTAATGGAATCGATCTATGACGACCTATAAACCCTAGCTTAACTTCGAAAGAAATGATGATTAGGTACTATGTTACCTACTTTCAAAGTAGAGCATGTCATTATGTCATATTGGGGGTCGTTTAAATATTGGTGTTATATTATCTACTACTAACAGTACATTAGGGTGTCGGTCGGTTTTGATTACTCTCTGAACTCTCATTAGTGCTTTTTGGGGTACAGGAATTGAAATGTGAAAACTTTATACAGTTATAAAATGTGGAAAATGGAGAATGATGTTCAATTTGACGACCGCTGTGGCGCGGTGAGCGAAGGTCCGCCTGCGACGCAAGTGGTTGCGGGTTCGATTCCCTCGGGAAAATTGTGTGTACGATCTGCAGATATTTGTTTCGGGTGTTCTGGTCGTTATCTATATATAATAAAAAATATATATCTGTGTAATGTATAAGATAGATAAATAGACAATACTGTTATTATTACACACTTAAAAATAAAACAAACAAGATAAAAAATAATAATACAAGATATGTGACAATTTGGCGGTCTTATCTACCAGACAACCGTGTATTGTATTAAGTATATCAGTCATCTAGAACCCATAACACAAGCTCTGCTTAGCTTGCGGCTAGATGATGCTGTGTGGATTGTCCAGCATTCACCTGAAAAACACTCTCACCGCACATCATAAGAAGTAGCTTACAGCAGGTGGACATTGTGCCAGTTAGCAAATGTTTGTATGTAGAATGTGGTGTAAGTATTTGGTTTCTTTTTTTTAACCAATTTTATTTATGAAACTGCCCCATATTGTTCCTTCATGTCCATACCATCCTAAGGTTGCCTGGAAGAGATCGCTATCAGCGATAAGGCCGCCGTTTCATCATTATAGATTTGACGTTTTGGTATTTAAATAACTGTAAGTCAAATCTAAATAAATAAATAAATAAATAAATAAATAAATAAATAAATAAATAAATAAATAAATAAATAAATAAATAAATAAATAAATAAATAAATAAATAAATAAATAAATAAATAAATAAATAAATAAATAAATAAATAAATAAATAAATAAATAAATAAATAAATAAATAAATAAATAAATAAATAAATAAATAAATAAATAAATAAATAAATAAATAAATAAATAAATAAATAAATAAATAAATAAATAAATAAATAAATAAATAAATAAATAAATAAATTATCATCAACCTATAATCGTCCATTGCTAGACATAGCCCTCCCCTAATGAGCGCCGCTAATGAGGCCACCCTTTATATTATTGATATTTATTCGAGATTTGTGGCGGGATTTGGAGCCGTTCGTTTACTGCTTGGTAGCGAAGCGTCACAGATGAACTGCAACCTTAAAATACACGAAAAATTTAGCTGAGCCACTAATCACGTAAAATTCAAACGCATATCTTGGGTGCAGCATGCAAAAACTACTCGTACTTACGTAAAATCACATTATAAATTTAAATGTGTACCAATGTGCCATGCCTAATTAAAGTAATGTCAGTAGGTGACTTGTAAATGATATGCCCTTATGAAGGGAAATAGGTGAGATACTGTAGGGCTTTTTACACTGAGTATATGTAATTATTTGGTCGTATGCAATTAAGCTATCGAATGACGAAATGGAACCCCTAATAGAACAAAAAAAATACAGTATTATTTATTTGCTATTTCACTTATGAGATAGGAACCCGTTACTGGCACCCCCGCACGAGGCAAGCCTTTGTCGTGGGAAGCCTGTGTCACATATGTACTTAACAGTTTAGGACGGAAACCAAATATTTAAATGTTCCGACACAATTAAACTAGACGTTTTTTTAATGTATATTCTTGATTGTAAATTGTAATTGTCTGATTTTGTGTCTTTCTGTATATGTGTGTGTGAGGGTGAGGGTGAGGGTGTGTGTGTGTGTGATTATTGAAAGTAATAATACCAGTTACTAGTAAAATTCCTTGTATGATGTCAAAAATGATGTTGCATTTATAGCAACAGTTTTTTATGGATTTTAAGAGTAACCGCAGACTAGCGTACTTACAGATCCAGTGGTCTGATGAGTCCTACTAGTTTGCAACAAAAAAAAACTAGAAGTTTTGTGTGCGTGTAGTGTACCTACATATTATAAAACTAGCTGCGCCCCGCGGTTTCACCCGCGTGGTGATAGAGATTTTGGATAATATACAACATATCTTTATAACCTATGTGTTATTCTGGTATGTAAGCTATATTATTGTCCATATAAATCCATTCAGTAGTTTTTGCGTGAAAGAGCAACAAACATCCTCACAAACTTTCGCGTTTATAATATTAGTAGGATGAAGTCGCTTCCGCTGTCTGTTCGCTTACATCTTTTAAACTAGGTAATCAACAGTTTTTAATGCAGTTTTCAGCAATATATTGTGTAATTCAAGAGTTAAAACTATTTGACATAATATTTTGGGTGAAGCCGTGGGGCGTAGCTAGTAATATAAACATGAAAACGTGCCTTTGGTTTATTTTTTGCTCTACTAACCTTTGCTCCTAATTAAAGATATCCAATTTAGAAGATTCAACTTCGTGCTAAGTGTGATTCAGAGTTACGGAGCTTCCTAAATAAGGGCCAGAGCAAGGTCTACCCCTAATAAGAGCGTACCTACGCCGTTACCCATTTACTAGAATTTATGGGACAAAAAATGGAGAATTACTTTTTTACCTAAGAATTTGTCGTCTTAGTCTGAAGTCAGCTGGCACTTGGAACTATAATTAATGAACAACTCCTATGAACTAATCGAATTCTGATTGATTTCTATATTCATTCTGATTTGATTTCAATATGATCAAATCAATAATTTTATTAATAGTCATTGATTATTTAATAATCAATAATCAGTCAATGACACGACTTCGCATGTACTTTCGAATTCTACAACGGAGACAGCAAAATGTCATGTCATGTGTTTCTTGAAGACATTGTGGACTTTAGTGCGAACAAAAATTTACAGAAACATAAATAATTCTATTATGATTCTGATTTATTATGTTTAGGATCATAAATAATATTTTTATAGAGATATTATATTTTCTCCGCTTGCAGGACACGTTGAGAGAATGAAGGAGAATGGGGCTGTCAAAAAGGTGTATGAGGGGAAAAAATCGGGGAAGATTCATAGAAATTTATCACAGTAAAATAAATAATAAATTAGTTAAATTGAATACAAAAATAAAAGAATACATGTCAAGGATATTATATTCATGCAGCTGTATATGGGCATTGTCAATAAATAACTAAAATAAATATAGGTCTCTCGCCAGGTCAGAACTAAGATGCCTGGATAAGCTACCGCGATTCTGCAGTGCCTCGGACATGTTCGCCCAGGCACGCACCGACACCTTCGATGCCATCTGGCGGAAAAAGTCAGCTTCACTACTCAGCAGAACCCGCGGGAGTGGCAACAGCATCCTAACCGCGATTGCTGGAAAATTTAACTGTCCGGTAATGCACCAATTGGTCCAAAGGACAAAATCTGTAGTTAATTATAAGTACTAACATCTAGTTATAAGCAAACTAACACCATGGATTATTATTATCTGAATAAATGAATTTAATTAATTAATTAATAAGACTTGTGTCGGAAGCCAAGATGCACTATGGTTCGCTGAGGTTCAGGAGTAGGTAAGTTATTATTTTCTACTCATAACATCATGGTCCCCAACGAATTAAATATTTCCGTATTAAAAATCCAGTGAGCAACAACGTATTTTTAATTGATAAAATAAAAGTGATAACCTACGTATGGTATGTGTGTGTGATTTTCCCGGTATTATTTATTTATTTATTTAACTTTCATAGATTAAAAACATTGTAGATTTTAGGCGAGTTCGTAGCACTCTGTAGCACTAGCGTAGCAGTCTACGAAAACAAAAGAAAACATTCTTACGACATAATCACAATTTAGACGAAAACTAAACGTAGTCAGAATTATTTATTTTTATTACACTCATGCTGAACTGGCAGTCGGCCGGCCATATCTAGCGAAGAACCGATGGCCGCTGGGGCAAACGTGTTCTTGAGTGGAGACCACGACTCGGTAAACGTAGTGTAGGACCCCTTCGGGCCAGGTGGGATGACGACCTGCGAAAGACTACAGGTAGATGCGGCAAACTGAAGACAGGGTGCTATGGCGATTATTGGGGGAGGCCTATGTCCAGCAGTGGACTGCTATAGGCTGATGATGATGATGATTAAACTCATGTGAAATATGTTACCAAGGTGCCGAATAAGGTAAGTAATATGCGGAATGCCGTACATATTTGTATAATCATTTAATCAATATGGCATAGAATTTTCTTAATTCATTACCTACATAAATGTCGCAAATAATATTTTTTGCGAATTTTTCTCTATACATTCGTAATGATTCAATCTTATTTATAAAATAATTTCACAACTAATATTGGCTGTTATGCTATTTGTAATGCACCGGTCTGTATATTTAATCCCAACCCGCATGCCCAGCGTGGGGATTATGGGCATCAACCCCCCATGGATAGACACGCCAAAAAAATGTGGCCCCCAGTTCCCGGCCGCCTCGCTATTCCTAGCCATGGTAGCGGCCACGGTAACGGGGGGGCAGGGGGTGCTAGGAATCCCCGGGCTACATCAGGCTACCAAACTCCTAAGCCTTACATAACACCACTAAGGCCCACTTCAACGTTGTTATGGGGGACTTTAACGGCAAGGTGGGAACCCAGACTGGCAACGAATCCCGAATAGGCCCGCATGGTTATGGAGTCAGGAATCACAGGGGGCAAATGCTTGTCAACTTCCTTGAGAAGGAGGGGCTGTTCTTGATGAACTCTTTCTATAAGAAACAGCCTCAAAGGAAGTGGACATGGCAAAGCCCCGACACTGTGACTAAAAATGAGATCGACTTCATCATGACGGATAGCAAGCACATATTCAGAGATGTCTCAGTGATCAACAGGTTCAATACCGGATCTGATCACCGACTCCTCCGAGGCTCTCTGAATATCAACTTGAAGCTTGAAAGAAACCGTCTGATGAAGTCCACGCTCCGACCTGACCCAATCCAAATCATGGCGGGCACCGAGAAGTTTCAGCATCTTCTCGGGAATAGATTTGTTGCCTTGGAACCCACTGATGACGCTGACGAGACCCTACACAATCTGGTTGATATATCCTTGGTAATATATCCTATCAATGTTCACCGGAGATAGTGTAGCTTCCCAACGGTGAAAGAATTTTTCAAATCGGTCCAGTAGTTTAGGAGCCCATTCATTACAAACAAACAAACAAAAATCAAAACTTTCTTTCAAACTCTTCTTTCCTTCTTTATAATATTAGTATAGATTAATTCCTAATTTATGAATATACTAATTCATCTTTATTTATCTTAAACAATATCTTTGGCAAATAAATATCTTTACTTCACAGTTACACAACCAGTTCCTATGCATTTCTATTTATTATTTTATATAATGTAAATCTCTTAGTGGCCGTTAGTTAGATAATTAAGGTTTAAATTATTTAGATTAAGGGCTGTTGATTTTTTTGAAACAATAAAAATAAAATAAAAAAATAAATGCAAAAATGATTAAATATATATTTCAAAAAAGTCATGATCATCACATCACATCACCAACATCCTACGCGAAGGTATTATATACAATATATTACGTTTAGGATCTTTTCTATGTACAAATATTCAAACACGTTACCATAATTTCAAAACCGCACATTCAAACCTTACAAACTTTTACACGATGTTAAAACTGAGCTAGAAGCAGTCCTTAAAATGGTATATAAGGTGCGCAAGCGCATAAAATAGCAACATTACAAACTAGCTGCAGTAACCATGAGGGCACTTGTGAGTATTTTGTAAAAACTCGTGTAATTAATCTTATCTAGATTTTCCATACAGATGTAACACCTCATATTTATTATGGTGGTATGTAATAAATAAATAATGCTGGACAATCCACACAGCATTATCTAGCCGCATGGTAAGCAAAGCTTGTGTTATGGGTACTAGATAACTGATATACATAATACAATATATTACATAGATAGATATTTTTTATTACACATAGAAAACGACCAGAACACCCGGAACAGATATCTGCAGATCGTACACACAACTGTTCCGAGGCGGGAATCGAACCCGCAACCTCCTGCGGCGCAGGCGGACCTTCGCCCACCGCGCCACATCGGTCGTCATTCAATAATTAGTTTTATAGCCACCTATTAAGAGAAATATGTAGCTCGATTATCAAATATCTTGAAGTCTTTCCAAAATAAGTCATTAATAAATAATGCTGGATAATTCACATTCATTCGCGTTATCTAGCCCCAAGCTAAGTAGAACTAGTGTTATGGGTACTAGATAACTGATATATGTACATAATACAATACATAACGTATAGATATATAAAAATTTAATATAAATAGAAAACGACCAAAATACCCGCAACAAATATCTGCAGATCATACAATCATTTGTCCCCAGGCGGGAATCGAACCCGTAACCTCCTGCATCGCAGGCTGACTTTCACCCGTCGTCGCGCATCGCACCACAGTGATCATCTCAAAATAATTCGGGATTTTTATCTTGTTAAAGCCGACAGATTTTGACTGGAGAATTAGGTACCTAGATAGATATTGATTTCAATTTCGCTCATGACTCGAAGACTCCGACCTAGTGACCCGTGTGACAGGAAATACCAATGCAGGAAGCAACAGCTTGCGAAAATACAGTTCGTAATCGTTCAGCGTGGTACGCATGGCAACTATTTATACTTGTCTCGCCGCTTGCGAACTTTAAAAGCATAGAATTGTTAACTAACTCTTGCAAAGGAAAGGTTTGGCTTCCTTCTGAATATTTTCAACATTTCCACAGCAATTACCGATTCGCCTAAGCTAAGCGGTTATGGCAAAACCCATCTTGCTTAAAGGAAGCATATTCTCCTGTGGCGACATTATAAGACATGATAAAATGACGACCTCTGTAGCGCGGTGGGCGAAGGTCCGCTTGCGACGCAGGAGGTTGCGAGGTCGATTTCCGCCTCGGGACAATTGTACGATCTGCAGATATTTGTTCCGAGTGTTCTGGTCGTTATCTATGTGTAATAAAATATATATATATATATATCATCTAGTACCCATAACACAGCTCTGCTTAGTTTGGGGCAAGATGTCCAGCATTATTTATTTATTTATAAAATATGTGGGTGATTATTTTCCAGATCTTATGTGCAGTATTTTCAATCGCCTCAGCCAGGCCCGGCTACCTTTCATCAGGATGGGATGCACCAAGCGTGAGTTCTTTACTGAAAAGATGAAACTAGAATAGTACGTTCTTTACAGATAGTCGAAAGCCGATGATGGTGATGAAAATTTGAATAAAATAATTTATTATCAACTTTTCAAGATAGCAAATTTTGAGGTAACTTTTTGAACAAAAAATCGAAACCGGAAGTGAAAAGTAAATCAGAAGTTCCGGTATTGTATCGGAACTCAGAAACGAAGCCGAAGGTTCATAAAATCATAAAATTAGGGTTTTTAATAGCTTACTACCATAAAGCTACATACTATAGTAGCTTACTACTATATACAGTACAGACTCTAGGTAGTCTGTAAATAAGAAATATATATACCGATACGTCGGATACGATCGAAGAATTCCCCGCTTCCGCCCTTAGATGTATTCGTGCACCTATGTAGGTGTTACCTCCCTATCCTCTTCTAGCATCTGGCAACAGCCCAAACTGAGGCTCACACCGAAATGCCCTTGTGCGTGTTGCCCCATCATAATCTTACCTGCGAGGCGTCTTCTGCGCCCGCCTAAAGTTCAGTAACGCCAACTGCAGTCAACAGCATTATAGTCAAAAAAAATCATAAAATATTAATTAGTTACCTACGAATTATTTTAATATCCTTGTAATTTCCAGTTATCTTCAGTTAGCTATCTCCAGCAGCCAGCGGTGCATGTTGCCCAACCAATCGTCCAACAAGTGGTGGCCCCACAGGTGGCCTCCTACGTGCACGCGCCGGTGGCTATAGCAAAGCCAGCGGCAACCAGCTACTCTTCATTCCAAAGGGTAAGGTAGTTATAGCCTACTGTTAGCCTTCTACAGCAGCCAGCGGTGCATGTTGCCCAACCAATCGTCCAACAAGTGATGGCCCCACAAGTGGTCTCCTACGTGCACGCGCCGGTGGCTATAGCCAAGCCAGCGACCACCAGCTACTCTTCATTCCAAAGGGTAAGGTAGTTACAGCCTACAGTTTGCCTTCCCCAGCAGCCAGCGGTGCATGTTGCCCAACCAATCGTCGAACAAGTTGTGGCCCCAAAGGTGGCCTCCTACATGCACGCACCGGTAGCTATAGCCAAGCCAGCAGCCACCAGCTACTCTTCATTCCAAAGGGTATGGTAGATATAGCCTATTCTGCCTAAGCTAGGTGACGGTGGAAAAGAGCAGAATAAAAATGAGGGCGTATCTTGGGGTCATCTTTACAATATCGAAAGAACCATCCAAATCGGTCCGGAGCAATTGACGACCATACATAAAAAACAAATATGCACATATAACATTTTCCCTTATTTGAGATCGGTTAAAAACCTGCTTAAATCACAATTAATCTGAATTATCCAAGATACTTTAAACATCGGTTTTACATACTAAACAAATAATAAAAAATATTATAAAAAGAGCTTTATTGTTCCAAAACACTAATGTTAACAATATTAAAAAAAAACTTTCCTAAATTAATAACTAAATTTATTTAGGTAGTGTTAGAACCGCCAGTGCGGTGAAAGCCTCCTCCAAGTTACTCAATTACTCTCTATCTGTCGCTGTGCGGGGCCAGAGTTTGCCCGCTACTTTGACGAGATCATAGATCAATCAAATAAACAAATAAGGATAGAATAATAATAGGTCAATTGATATTTATCCAGGAAAAACCCTATTAACATAATTCATCCTTAATCTTAAGTCTCTATATTTTTTATACAAAGGGGTAAAAAGGAGTTCAAAACCAAAGGAATAAAGCTGGAAAATACGTATGGTTAACACATGGGTATCATCGAAGATAAGCACAGAAGCTCTTATTTTTTTTTAGTTTTGAATGTTTTTATTAGATAGATAGTAAGGTAGTAGTAGTTATTTGCAACGTAGTCTATGTTCATGTTCAAATAAATATATACCCTTTCAATGAGTGGTTTTTTCCAGGTTATTCACCCATCAACACTGGTTCATGCCGCCCCGGTGGTTCACGCCGCCCCCGTGGTTCATGCCCCAGTGGTTCAAGCTGCCCCGGTGGTCCATGCCCCAGTGATCTCACAACCGCTGCTTCAATCGTACTCGGAACCTATAATTTCTTCGCTAGGCGGGCTAGGCGGGCTAGGTGGCCATGGATGGTAAATTAGCTGATCCGTTGATGAACACATGACACCGACTTGACACCGATTTGAATTATGTTGGTACCTACGTATTTTGTTTGGTAAAGACGATTCTTGTTTTTCCCCCAGAATATTCAAACGCAACGAAATTACGATTGTCTTCAATGAATCTATAGCATAGTGTTGGTTTAGTTCGTTTTCACGTAATTTTGTAACTGTAAGAGTAATCTTCTCTCATCTTTAAACTTAACTTGAAACCTAAATCTATTACACTATCACTTATGACGTGCTTAAATCTGGGTTGCATTTAATGATTCGCGGGTTAATCGTTAATCGTTTCGCTGGCATTTGTTTTCGTCTTTTTTTGTTTTATTAGCATCTATAGGGTAAAGCTAGAAACACACTTTTGAGTTGTGATTTGTTGAGTCGCTGTAATAATGTACCATACTAAACGTATGAAACTGATATTCGACGACGCGTCATAAGTGGCCACAACCCACAGCCTCGAAAAGTGTGCTTCCAGCTTTCGGATACGGAAACAAATGTCGGATATTCTTTGGAAGAATTGTATAAGTTCTCTGAGGGTATTCTGCAAGATACGAAGGTGAAAATAGTCGATGACATGTAGACCTAAGAAATCGCAAACGTTGAAAGATTAATTTTAGTTATTTATTCGTTGAGATCATGTCCGTAATGTTAATGTGGTGCAAATAAAACTGTTATTATGTCAGTACTGAATTACGTTGTTTTTTATAAAGCCCATAATGCCATTGCCATTTTGTTTACATGAGAAAGAATAAATAAATTATGCCGCACAATTCACACAGCATTATTTAGCCCCAAAACTAAGCAGAGCTTGTGTTATGGGTACGTGATATGATAACTGATATAAATAAAACGACCAGATCACCCGGAACTGAAATATTTGCAGATCGTACAAATTTATCCCGAAACGGGAATCAAACCCGCAACCTCCTGCGTCGCAGGCGGACGTTCGCCCACCGCGCCACGGAGGTCATCATTATATTATTACAAATTTTAAGGAATTTATACTAACCTATTCTAAATCAATAACCTACCAGCTTAGTCAACAATAGTCTAGATCAGCCATACTCAAAGTGTGCTCCGCGGAGCCCTAGGGCTCCGCAAAGCCTCTCTGGGGGCTCCGTGTGAATATTGGTTATAATGAGAAAAAAATCTAAAATACACCTCTCCTCTCTAGTCGATAGTTCAACACTGTCGGTCGGACCGACAGTATAGAGTCAATTTTCAAAACGATGCCTCTCAATGATTTTTGGTGTAGAATCCGGGAAGTATCCACTTCTTGCCACAATGACTCTAAAAGTTCTTCTGCCGTTCCCAACCACATACTTATGCGAAACAGGATTCTCGGCCTATGCGGCTACGAAAACCAAATACCACAACAGACTGGACGCCGAACCTGATGTGCGACTCTAGCTCTCTTCCATAAAACCCAATATTCACCAATTGTTAAAAAATAAAAAACAGTTCCATACCTCACATTCGATTTTACTATTATGATTACTTATTTAAATAAAGATTGCAATAAACTATTTTTTTTATTTATTTAAGGGCTCCGTCAGATATTTTGCTCTCCAAAAGGGTTCTATGGGAAAATAAGTTTGAGAACCGCTGGTCTAGATAATAGTAAAACCCATAATTTTATTTGCTTAAAACCCATTATTGACGCAAATTACTGTCAACCCCGTAGTTCCACCATTGACTTACTACCCTACTGATACTGACTAACCCAGTTAGAAGCAATTTAAACCAACAGTATTAAATTTTAAAGCGAACTAAACCTTTTAAATATTCATTATGGTAATCGATCTGTTTAGTGATGCGAACATTTGTTAGCTTCGATTATTTATCGATAATCGATTATTGGCATAATTATAAGTCTGGCATGGCAGTTAGATTAGAGCATCAAAATTATCCCTTTTTAGAAATATAATAATATGCAAGAACCAAAGAAACCAACATAGCTCTCCGAATTAGGCTGGCTGAAATAGCGCGCCAATTGTG
This sequence comes from Eupithecia abbreviata, assembly GCA_943735965.1. Taxonomy (NCBI): domain Eukaryota; kingdom Metazoa; phylum Arthropoda; class Insecta; order Lepidoptera; family Geometridae; genus Eupithecia; species Eupithecia abbreviata. Next base: position 10,893,905 of record OX030987.1, on the reverse strand, counting down.
TCTGCTAATCAGTGTTGCCAACCGCCATGGCGGTGGGCAGGCCATATATCTCGCAGAACCGATAACCGTTGGGGAGTAAAGGTTCTCGAGTGGCGACTGCGATGCAATACGAAATTGAGTGTGGGAAGACCTCCTACTCGATGGACCAACGACATTGTAGCGGTCGGAGAGAGTCAATGGATAGAGGCGGCTCAGGACCGCTATATGTGGCGTCGTTTGGAGAGGCCTTCGTTCAACAGCGGACGTGTACAAACTGATGATAACGATGCAACAAATACTGGAAGTTAACTGATAAATACTTATAAACGGCGTATGAACAACAGCCACCCACTACAGGCTACCTACAAATACGTAGGTAACGAAACCATAAAATTAAGAACTCTAGCAACTACAACTTACACCGGTAATATCATAAAATACTCTCAAAGATAAGACCGTCTCAAAGCCCTTGGCTTCAAATGGCGACCATAAAAGCGTGCGGTAGAAAAACTTGAGCCGTTAGGTACGTTACAGCATGAATGAAAACATCGTTTCGTGAGTTGCTGTTGAATCGATACAGCATGGCACAACACTAGCGTCGCGTGCGGCGTAGCACATCACCACTGTCTTATGAATCGGATGTAGGGTGCCCATATGTGAAATTAAATTAGGATCAAGTTGCAATGGAATGTACGCTAATTTTTTATTAAGTTGCTTTGGTTTACGTCGCGACATTCAACTCATTTTAGTGTATCAAATAAACTTGAATTGCTTTAATTAGCATTTTAGACTACTTTTAATCTAAAATAGCGTGTGCAAAACGGTAGACAGAAAATAATATTATAAAAACACACAGGTTTCATATTTTGTACACCAATAGTATACGTATTGTGTGTTTATTTAACGTTAGCATGAGACAAGTTCTAATATAACAGGTATATCAGTCATCTAGTAGGTACGCATAAAAGCTCTCCTAAGCTTGGCGCTAGATGGTACTGTGTGGATTGACCAGCATTATTTAATATTATTATTTTTAATAAGAATTAAGATCTACCGCTCTCAACTCTGCTTATTCTCCAGATCTGTTCAATATACAAGTATTCAAACTGTAAGAAAAATAAAGCCCACCATCGTTAGCCTACAAACCATATTAGTCCACCGCTGCACTGCCACAGTAGCGCTCCTAAGCCCATCCATCGACAAAGCAAGCATGTGTACCAAAATAATAGACTTGTTTGTAGGATAGAAAGTACCTACTGCAAAAACCATGATACGGAAGTTTTTAGATACAAAAGTAGGAAAATTTCAAAATAATCTGTTGATCATCCTGTAATTTTTAAAGTCCATTTTCCTTAAATATGAGTACCTAACTGTCGAGCTTAGTTATAGACAGGAAAAATTAATATTTTCTAGACAAGGTCACTTCACACCCTCAATGACCATTGACCACCCCAAAAGTAATCAACAATAGATCTAGGTCCCACCATCAATCACTATATAGCTAGATCTAGGTCTCATTAAATATTAACCGTCCCGCACGAAACATGGTCACATGATACAAAAGCTGAAACATTTCTGTAAGCCACTGCAAGCTTTCAGTTACCTGAAAGCCGTGAAACAGTACACATGACTGAATTTGTCACAACTAAATAAATACGACATTTTCTAAGCTTTTATGGTTTTTAGAAGTGAATAAGCTAAGTTGTAGTTAAGTTGCAGATAAGTTAGGCACTATGCGAGCTTGGTCTGGCGAGGGAGGTGATGTGATGGGGCCCACAGTAGCACGTAAGTTATTCTTATATCTGTATTCTATGAAGTAAGGAGCAGAGACTGGTGTTATGGGTACTAGATGACTGATATAAGTCATCTAGTACCCACAACACTGGCTCCGCTTAGCTTAGGACTAGATCATCTATGCTGTGTGAATTGTCCAGCTTTATATTGGTATTATATTAAGTAAACTTTATTTAGTTTAGTCTCAGTTGAGTCTGCCAGCTTCCACTTAATCAGGTCTACTTTATAGTTCTTATAAATTTTCGAGATCCTAAAAGCTCGCAACAAAAACTCAAGTCTTGGTTAATTTTGAAACTTTAAAACAATTAATGAAATCCATTTTACCGTTTTCCATTGACTTTGGTTTCTCAATTGATAAATACAATTATCAATTTTACAGTTAAGTTCCGAACATCAGATATTTAAATTGATGGTTCAAATTATAAATTCCGTCATTTTTTCACGCGGCTTAGAAGATTTCCAACTTTTTTAAAATCGATATGTTAGTTTGCTAAAAAAAGGTGTCAGTTTATAGCTTGTCATACCTAAGACGTACCAAGAATGGCCCTGACCATTCCAATGGCTGCATCTTAAAGCTATGGTATTCCAAGATTTTGGGTCATACCAGGTCGATTTACCAAGGTTGTGCGGTAAATCGCTAAGCCTTCAGCTGTTCCACGCCCGCATACTATGCCTACCTAAAGATGTTATCGTAGTTTTCACGTGGACAGCGCTATGCTATGGTCAAGGCTAGAGGGTTAGTTACGGCTTGTAGAATTTTATAGAGCAGGGTAGAACGTTTTATTTGATTTCATGCAGTCGTTCTTGAAAAATATTTATAAAAATTTATCACATGCCCTTAATCTTTTTTCGTCATTTAAAATATATACTATACTCCGTCCAACCCCCGTTGTATCTCTCGAAAGACCGATAAGCGCTGGGGTAAACGTGTTCTTGAGTGGAGACGACGACTCGGTAGACGTAGTGTGGGACGTTCTCCGGCCAGATGGGATGACGACTGCAGGCAGATGCTGGACGCGTCATGCTGAAAAGGATGCCATGCCGCTCAGGCTCGCTTAGGGGAGGCCTATGTCCAGAAGTGGACAACACTGATAATGATGATGATGATGATGACACCCGGTCTACGAATTTGTTTATTATGTAGTATATGCACGACTATGAAGTTCCACAATTATTGTCAATTTTTTTTTTTTAAATTTTAAATATCTTTTTTTAAAAACATAACAAAATATAACATATATAACATAGTAATACATATCCAGTGTACATTTTTCCTAGATAATATTAATTTAAATTTACAATCGTTTATAAGCGATGCGCTTTTTCAAACTTTTATACTAGGGGGCCTCCGGAGGGACGAATTCTTCATACAAAAGTAATACCAAAATTATTTCTAATTCAAGCATATTTCCACTATAATATTGCATTATTTGTGTTAAAATTTTTCGATGAAAATAGTATGAATATTATAGTTTACTACATTAACGCTATCTTATTTACATTTTATCACGGAAAAACGAGTGTAATGCCGCGTGCAGAAGCAAGTTAAACAACACAAATTATACTTTTTTTATTCTATTGAATATTCTGATTCCATAAACAAAGTAATTTAGACGCATGAGTAAAGTCAGTAAAATAATAAAAAATGTTGAGCAATACTAACAAAATCATAATAATAAGTAGGTACAACACTACCCTACACTTACCGTTAGATAGATACCGTTCATACGTACACGTAAACCCGTTAATAAGTAGGTACTTTTAATTATATTGTGTTCACATACCTAGCGTAAGAAAAAAAATTGGCTTACAACTTCTTCATAAACAAGATCAATTGTCATAATAAAGGACATGACATTTAGTTGTCAGATGAACTACCAAAACTTATATAGTGTCAATGACAAGGTGTTAAGATATTATTGATCGGACATTTTTTTACAATAGAAGGTACAAAGGAGGTTGGCCAAACCTCGTCACAGTAGAAAAGAAGAATCTAAGCTAATAAAAACTCCTTGGACTGGTACTACCTTTATCGAATTTGATTTTAGAATGTCAACGATCCCAATTGTTTGAAATGTTTTAATTCCGCGACGCGTTTTTGTTTTCTCACGCGTTGGCGACTCTTGACAATTTTCAAATGTTTGCACAAAATATTTATCAATTAATTTCATAATTGGATGTCTTGTTATCCCCATACCTACCTACGAAGTATTTTACGTAAAATTTTTGGTCTATTTTATGTGATTTTGTAAATTTTAGGCAATGAGAGCCCCAAACCAGCCACACCTCCTCTGAAGAACGGGAACGATTTGGTGGAATCAGGGTATTTAATAGCAGTCGGCTCCAGAACTTCAAGGTAATTTTAAAACTATACTAACTAATTTTAGTACGTACGTACCAGTAGTGTCTATATATGGTAATGGTCGCGATGCAAGAATCCACCCCTCAGACTAATCGTACTAATAATATAAACGCGCAAGTTTGCATGTATATGGACGTATGTTACACTTTCACGCAAAAACTACTGAATGAACCGGGTTGAAATTTTGCATACAGGTAGTTCCAGGCCCGGAATAAAACAGGCTGGCTAGTTTTTATCCCATAAATCAGTTATTATGCGAGAAAAATAACCTTTAAACGTTTACATAGAAATAACGCGTGCGAAGCACGCGGGCAGAAACTAGTTTCTATATAGCCATGAATTTTACTAGTTTTCACAGGCGAATTAGATTATATACCTGAGGTCAATCACTTAAGGTGTTTTAATTATATTGTTTGTTTTAGATTCAGAAGAAAACATAAGGAGAAAATAACATTCCTAATTCTAATATGCCTTCTTTCCTTGCTCCTGGTTTTCGCCATCATTATGACAGTACTATGTAAGTAAATATTTTATAACATTATCAACTAAGTTTTTTTAAGTAAACAGGAAATTTGTAACTATCCTAGGAACTAAACATAATTAGAAACACTATTATCTATCGTATCACATGCTCGTATATAAATTAATAACTAATTTAGTAGGTTAGGACATCCTGCACAATTACGCTGAAATAAGAGAAACATTGTATGCTTCCGTCATTTTTTCTAGAATTCTATTTTATCTGTAACTTTATTGTGTACTATCATCATGTTTTAGTTTATTTATTGGCTTGAATGAAGGTGACATATTTGAATAATATTTTTTGACAACCGATGTGGCGCGGTAGGCGATGGTCCGCCTGCGACGCAGGAGGTTGTGGGTTCCATTCCCGCCTCGGAACAAATGTGTGTACGATCTGCAGATATTTGTTCCGGGTGTTCTGGTCGTTTTCTATGTATAATAAAATATCTATCTATGTAATGTATTGTATTATGTATATCAGTTATCTAGTACCCATAACACAAGCTCTGCTTACCATGGGGCTAGATAATGCTGTGTGAATTGTCCAGCATTATTTATTATTATTAATTTATTTATTTATTAATAAAAAAAATAAAAAAATAATATGACTTTAGACCTAAATGTCCGACCATGTGAAATTACGTGTGACCTAAATCGTGGCTCGTCGAAAAGGCGTTCTACAGTGTAGACAATTATGTTAAAATTACAAAATAATTATTTTTTTTTAAAAATGGTTATTATTTAACTTGTATTATTTTGTTACCAATAAATTGATTATTCTTGATTACGGTTCAGTCTTGCTAACGCCAATCGTAACTGTAAGGGTCATCTGCCCATTGGTTTTTTGTATGTTAAAAATATATAATATCTTTAAGTACCTCCGTTGTCTCGTACCCATAACACAAGTTTAGCTTGGGGCTACATGATATTGTGTGAATTGTCCTGCATTATTTATTTGTGTATTGAACGTATACTTAATTACTAATTAGTCTCACACAAACCTAGTAAAAAGTTGAAAGGTCAAAGTTTTCAGTTTGAATATGAACGATTACTAGGAGAGTATAGTATAAATAAGTCAGTATTTACTTAATATTATTCAGTATAACACGCCACCGTCTACACTTGTCCTAATACTTCATGTCCATCCAACGGTTGCCTGGCAGAGATCACTCATAGCGATAAAGCCGCCCATTGTACAACATATTATTCTCTATTTGTTTTTTGATCCTGTCTTGTGCATCTGTTTTTATTAGGTATGCAATAAAGAGTAATTGTATTGTATTTTTGTATTGTAGACGCTTTACAAAAACACCACAAGCCGGTGCGAATCTGCGAGACCAAAGAATGTTTGCGGTCGGCAGCCAATCTTGCACTCTCCATGGACCTGACTGCAGATCCTTGCGAGGATTTCTATCAGGTAAGTACATAGAGGAATGCTTTTAGTTCCACGTCAGGTAGATCCGACAAATAACACAACATTCAGTCCATGAAAGGTTTTCTGTTTGTAAGAACGAGAGCCATTACTTTGCGCTGGATATCAGGCACGTATTTTCTGGGAGCGTTTCGTTTTATTTTTCTATACCTCGTAGTTTTGATTCTGGAGGGTATCTAAATAATAGAGACGAAACTTTCAGGATACGAAAACGTGTAGGCTATGTTTCATTTTCTAGTTTTTCAAATGTTAGTTTGTCAGACATTCAAAAAGACTTTGAAACATACTTTAGGTAATTTTTAAACGCTAGCGCGATTATCTTTTCTTCATACAATTATCCAAGATGACGACGACGTCACAAAAACACGCTTCCAGTATGCTTCCAGTATATGAAAAACAAAAGAGGATCTCGCCACCTTTAAAAAAATCTATACTGGCTATTTAGTATTTCGTTTTACGCATTAGCATTGCCCCGCTTGACTAGTATTGATATGGATCTGTTTAGCTACCTAAGAACAAGTTACACATCCCATATAATGACGATTACGTAAGGTAGGGAAATTATTATGGACAATTACGTGCGCTTTTATAATAAGCTTCCATCTGAAGCAACTGAGCTCCCTATTCGTAAATTTTAACATTACATAAAACAAAATCTTATTATTAAGGCTTTCTACTGTATAGATAGATGATTAAATCAATGATGTTAATGCTTGGCCAGATGTCGCTTAGTTCCGCATCGACAATAGGTATGTAAAGAAATTCAATGTTTTGCTTTACATAAATATTGATATCCAAAAACATTATATTTAGGTAGGTAAAATAAACATGTATTGTATAAGGCACTTAAGTGATTAACTATTAATACTATTAATATTTTTTCACTTCTTCCACTGGTGGACAAAAAAATAAGTAAATACCTAAGTGAATTTTTATTCTTGGTACAAAATACACCCATATTTTATATTTTTATTTAACTGTCGATATGCAGTATATATCAACGGTAAATATCCCGTTTAATCCCTAAATCCATTAAATCCCGGGATATTTACCATGATTTGATAACTAGAAAATCAAATCAGGTAAATATCCCGTCTTAAATGACTTTAGTGTTAATAACCATTATAGTTTCAAGAGTTTTATAATCAAATGATGTTTCCAGTACGCCTGTGGGAACTGGGCCGAGGATCACCCTCGCCCTGACGCCTACTCCTCCTACGACTGGTTCAGCGCCAAGCAAGTCAAGGTGTACGCACTAGTGCGCGACTTCCTCACCAAGAACAGCACTGACTCGCCGCGCGCCGTCACTGCCGCTAAGGACATGTATGCAGCTTGTATGGACACTGGTGAGATATTCTAGTCTTTTAAAAAAAATATTCTTACGTCGTTGTTATCTAAATAAAAAAAAAAGTGCAAATTAATGTATTATAATACATAAACCTTCCATTAAAAAACCGCATCAAAATCCGTTGCGTAGCTTTAAAGATCTAAGCATAGGGACAGACAGGCAGAGGGAAGCAACTTTGTTTTATACCTATATGTAGTGATATATTTGTCACCGTCCAAATATGTCAATCTGTTGTAGTCAACAATAAATATATCTTTTCGGCAGCTTCTACCAACGTGGAAATGAAAGGCATTGCTAATACCTTCGATAACATTAATTATTTGAGTCTACGAATAACATACCTAAAGTATCATCTAGCCACAAAAACGAAACAGAGCTATGACAGCTAAAGACGTGTAAAGTCTTGAAGAATTTAAAAGTCTTTTATAATCTTTAAGCGACTTCTTCTTGGTAAAATCGTTTTGTTAAATTAATTACGTCTCTTCTTTCCACAGACACTTTAGACAAGCAAGGACTGAAGCCAATATTCAACATCCTAACATCACTGGGGCTTCCACCCTTCCCCACCTTCATAAACGCCACTGAAGTGGACTATTCCTCCTATACCTTCGACTGGTTGGAAACCGTCATTAAGATCAAGACTCAGATCGGCATGGATGTCATCATAGGATTTGATATATTCGCTGATCCGAGAAACTCGTCTACCTATACTCTTGCTATGGGCACGCCTGAGACAACCAATCCATTTCCAAGGTTTGACGACTTTTGGTATAATTTATTGTTTTTTCTATGTTTTTCAAAAAAGAAGAAATAAATAAAATTATTCAAAATTATGTCTTCAATATTTTCCTCGCGTTTAAATTATTTTCACATAAATATAACAAAACATTGTGTGACCTTTTTTATAACTTTCATTTTTATTATTGATTATATAGGTAACATTTATAGTATACATATATAAAAAAGGGCTTTCAGGATCGTAATTTATTTAAATCTTTTTTATTGCTTTTATTATTTATGAGTTCTTAGATTACTTTGCTCGTGACTTATTAATAGGTACCTATTTTAGCTAATCCACTACTCGACGCGTAATATAGATATTGATTTCAGTCTACAACATAAGCATCAAGGTCACGGTCATGGTGGTAAAGGCATTCACATGCCAAGACGTAAACGAAAACAAAACATTATCCAAGACAATAACTTTGCCGAAATGGTAGACGATACAGATGACGACAAATTTAACTTCTTATATGCACAGCTTATGAAGATATTTGTCAGTGATTCAGAAGAGATAAAGGATATTAAACTAACAGAAACTGAGCTGGATGAAAATATCATAACTACTAAAGATGCTTATGTGCTGATCAAGGAAGTTATTTACGAGGTAAACTTAATTATACTGTACTGAGAAACTTTTAGAAGAAACTGAACTCATACCTTTATTTTTCTTGACTATAAACTATAACTGTTGTGGCAGTAGGTACAGTCAACGGACAGAACAGAAAAAATAATTATAGTCGATTATAATATGAAAGTTATCAGACATGCATTCGATCTAGCGTGCACGTTATGACACCTGCATGACTCCCTATAGGTACTAGTATGTATAATAGCGGGGTTGCGTGGAAATGCAGAAAGCACAGGGCTTTGTTCCTCTAATGTCCATAATGATGATTGTCGAGCTCTATTGATTTGATACAATCTAGTTTGACCCAGCTCTTTCTCTAATGACTTCGATCACTTTGTTTTATTGCTTACTTACTAATACGATAGTTTTTTATACTAAAACAATACATACTGCAACTGTATCGATACAATATAAATGAGTATATATATTTTGTAGCTATTATCGGACAAAACAAATAATAAAAATCATTTGTTCTATTAATATTGTAGTCGTCTTAATTTTGTATTATTCTAAACACATGAGACCCTTTATTTAAATGGCGTCAGGTAACGTTGTATCAGAGACGCGCTGTTTTGAAGTCATGTAATACATTTGTATTACACAACATTGTTTTTATTTCCAGCTAGAAAACGACAACAGCACTGATTCTGATGATGAAAATTATCACAACCTACCACGATTCACCGTCGAAGAACTTCAAAACTTGACCGATACAAACGTAATACATAACAACGCCACTGCTACACCTCTGTGGAAACGATACCTCGAAGGGATATTCAACGTTAGTGATGTTAGTCTAGACTTTGAAAACGATAAGATTTTGGTATCGAAGCCTGATCTGATGTATCTAGCGCAGATAGCGGCGTATCTGGCTCAGACTCCTCCTGTTTTTATTGAACTCTATATTTGGATCAAGGTAAGCTAAGACGATGGTGTTTAAAGTCATATTATTATAGCCTCTAGCTCTAGGCTCTTTTTAAGTTAAGTACGTTTAATTTTTGTAGCTGATGATCATCATAGGTATTGAAAAACTTGTTAACGTTCTACAGGTTGTAGGAGTAATGGCAATCCACACAACGTCGGAGCTTCGAACTCTCTTCGAGAAAGCGTATCAACAAGAGAGTTCTTATTATTACTCCGGGTCCCGCAGCTTGCAGTGCGCTAACGCTGTTAACGATATGCTGGGGATGGCGGTATCTTATGGCATAGCTGATCCACATTTCTTCAATGTTACAAAGCCTAAGGTAAATAAATGAAAGTTTACTTACGTTTGAAGGAAAATTATTAAAGAAGTAAAGCACAGCTTTGTGTGACACCATTAGAAATAGCTGCTATATAATTGAAAACGAAGTTTTCAACCAGTGCGTCCTACCCGTTATGACCTACGGAGCTGAGACGTGGACACTCACGATAGGGCTGGTCCACCAGTTCAAAGTCGCAGCGAGCTATGGAAAGAGCTATGCTCGGAGTATCTCTGAAGGATAGGATTCGCAACGAATACATCCGACAGAGAACTAAAGTTATCGACATAGCTCTGAGAATTAGCAAGCTGAAGTGGCAGTGGGCCGGCCATATCTCGCGAAGAACCGACGGCCGCTGGGGCAAACGTGTTCTTGAGTGGAGACCACGACTCGGTAAACGTAGCGTAGGACGCCCTCCGACCAGGTGGGATGACGACCTGCGAAAGACTGCAGGTAGATGCTGGATGCGTCAAGCCGAAGACAGGGCGCAATGGCGCTCATTGGGGGAGGCCTATGTCCAGCAGTGGACTAATATAGGCTGATGATGATGATGATTAGAAATAGAGAAAAAAATAGAGCTTTGCAAAACACTCTTTATTAGATACAATAAACACAATAATTCGAAGAATACTCTTGTTCCAGATCGAAATAATGCTAAATGAACTTAAAAACTCTTTAGCACATTTAGTAGGACAAGCAAAATGGATGGACGATGACACGAAACTAGCAACCTACCAAAAGATCATACAAATGAAGTCTCTCATTGGTTTCCCAGACTGGTTGCTAGAAGAAGGGAAGTTAGATGAATACTACAGTGGAATAGAAGTACAGCCAGGGAAACACTTGGAGAATTTGATAAATATTATTCAGGCGTTGATTATAAAGGGTTTTAATAAGTTCCATGCCATGTACAATATAACATGGGCGACCGAACCAACTGAAGTCAATGCCTACCATACGTTTCAACATAATACTATCAGTAAGTATACCAACGTAGTTAATCGGCGTTTAAATAAATCGCCAATATTTTGAGGTTTTTCGATAGTTATCTTCTTCGGTATAAGCTTAGTTGTTGGCACTCCAAATGTATATAGCTTTACTTTTCAGCTGTTCCTTTGGTGGTTCTTCAGTATCCTTTCTTTGATTTGGGAATCGAGTGAGTACCATTTGTACTAGGTTTTTCTAAATTAATGTACAAATCAGATTATTGACCAACATTTTGTTCACAGTTCTCTCAACTACGGGTCTTTGGGGACTGTACTTGGACATGAAATCACTCATGGCTTTGATAATTTTGGTAAGATTTACTAAAGTAAGAAAGTTATATGTCAAGGTTTTTTGAGTAACTATCTAAATATTTTATCTCTGTTTTTTCAGGTCGCAATTTCGACAAGAATGGGAATGCTCTACCCTGGTGGACAAACGAAACCATTGAATCATTTGAGAACAAGACAAAATGCTTTGTGGACCAATACTCCAGCTATTACTTACCAGAACTACATAAACATGTAAGTTTAATCAGAATTAAGAGTTATTATTTGAAATAAAAGAATGTATTTCTACGAAACACTTTGAGGAAGGTTGTTGCGATAGACTAACTGGTGCCATGCCAGATGACTGCAATAATTATATACATTTTGGAAATACAAACCAACATTACCTACATACAAAACTTTTACTCCTGGAACAAATATCTGATCCGACAACCTACTGTGTCTCAGGCGGCCCTGTCAGGGATCGTCATAATAATGAAATAATATTGTTTCTCTTTATTTATAATCTAACCTTACGAAAATACATGAAATAATTTAGTCTTCATCCATTCATAAAAGCATTCTTACGAACATAGTATCTAGTATAGTAAAAAAGCGATCGATCTATAATTGTGATTGGAAATGAATACCTACAGATAGATGGCAAGAAGACCCTGGGCGAGAACATAGCAGACAACGGAGGTGTCAGAGAGGCACTAGCGGCCTTGCGGAGTCATCTCAAGAAAACTGGTCCTGAGAAGAAACTACCCGGTTTCGAGAAATTTACCTCGGATCAGATGTTTTTTCTATCTTACGGGAATGTGAGTATAAAGCTTCGAAACCAAAATAAGGACGGAATAGAAATGGTATTCTAAAAATCATTTGGTACCTAGAAAAGATAGTGTTGCCCTGGAAGGATATGTTACTCTTCGTTAATGCATGCTATACTTACAATATATTCTACGAAAAGTTAAAAAAATCAGTTACCAAGCGTACTAGCTTGATTCTACACCTACGTTTGCATAGCCAAAGCCAAAGTTTTTAAATCAATAGTTAAACGTTTTTAAAAGCTGTGACTGATCAAATGTGTGGATGGAGTGAACCATAGAGTCCTTGGGTTTATTTTAAAAAAAGATTATAAACGGAATGATGCCAAAAATACATGAGAATAAGGGAAAGAAGATTCCCACAAAACCCAAGGACCGAGGGGTCGTCACCCCTCGAGTTGACGCCGGGGTAATGAGGCGAAGCCTCGAGGCCCCTCTCTGTGCCCCCACCAGGGCCGGAAAGAAATCTATTGATTGATCAAATGTGTAATGCCGTTACTTTATGTCCCCTATGTGTTATGGTTATGGCTGTACTAAAAGGATAAACACCTTGTCTAACTAATACTAGAGTTTGTAATGATAGACCAAATGCTGTAGAGGTCGTTAAGTCTAAGCGAAAAGATATTGAAGTACTTATCTGTTATTATAGCATAGTTATGTATGTGTGAATGCATCAACAATTAGTTGATTTTTTGCATTATTTTTTCACAGCTATGGTGCGGCGTTTCCACCTCAAAATCACTGCAGTCAGACCTAGAAGACGAGCACGCACCTCAACAGTTTCGAGTCGCAGGTTCCTTACAAAATATAGAAGCTTTCGCGAAATCGTGGAAATGCAAGCCTGGGTCGTTCATGAATCCAGAGAAAAAGTGCATTATTTACTAAATTTGGAGACGTAGAAGTAATTTATACGTGTAGACTGATCTTTAAAGAAAACCATATATGTACAATTAAAGTACATTAAATATATAGAGCAAAATTCAATGCAATGAGAAAAACTGCTAAGATCTATGTTTTCTTGCAAGGAGCTAGTAGGTAATGGTATGCTGATAAAAACCATTTTACCATAAACTACTATGGCTGCAAGGTTAGCGTACAAAAAATGTGGCCATTTTGCGGCTCTAGAATCCGAGTGCTCTAGGGAATATAGTTTGTAAACGAGTTTGGTACCTAGATTTTATTAAAGTGTCATTTTCCCTTGACACTCGATGAAACTATGAGTAAAATAGGGCCAATATTGCAATAATTTTGATAATTAAGCTAAATAAGTGTAAGAAGGTACTTCCCTACCTATAAAACTTAAAGTTATTACTATAAATTACATATATAATAAAATATTTACTTTGTCACCACAATTGTTTCAATCCGTATTCTATCCGTAATAAATATGATCTATCCACCCCACAAAACGACTGCGCAACATTCTCCCTTGTCATATTAAGGCTTAGTGTAGTGACAAGTACTAAACACTTAACTACTAAGCCCGTGTAAACCAGCCATAACAGCGGCGGTGCATGTTACAATGCCGATTTATGACTTCTGTTGGCAAAGTATTAACGTTATCTAGTGATAACGTTAATTTATTTATTTTATTTTGCTTTAATATACTCTACTACAATTACATTCATGTTGGATCATCTTACCTCGTGTATTTCTATGAGAAACCTAAATAAGATACCTACCTACAGTATATATACATAGCTATGTAAAGTGCCACTAATAGAAACTATATTTATTAAACATATATATGTATGTAGGATTACAAAATACAAAAATCTTTATTTGAAACAAATAACTTATAGTATAGGGTACAATTGTGGGCTGACTACCGCAAAAGTCTGCATGGTGTATGAGGTAATAACTTTATGATTAAAAAATACTAGCTATTGCCGGCGGCTTAGCACGCAATTTAGATTTGATATTTGATAACTTTGAGTAAAACACTAGAATGCAACAAAAATGTCACAATCATGCGTAAGTCATGCGCAAGGCGCGACACAAAACGTATGTATTTCCAATAAGAAGACACTTTTTTGTCTGTAACTCTGTAAGTAATTAAAAATAATTGTAAATTATTCGAGTTATTAAATTGTGAAGATTGTATGATATTTTCACGTCTAGTTCGTTATCTAGCAGGGTGTAACACGTGCAGGTTAGGTTGGCTTGGGAGACGAGATGTTGGAGTCCCCCTTACATCCCTCAAAATTATTTTTTGTTACTCAAGATGATGAACTGTCAGGAAAGTTAATGTATGTACCGCTACTTCGCCGCCGTCATCTCGTTATCGATGACGTTTCGTTATCGTCAGCGGTGGACAAACGGCGTTAGGCTGGCGTTTAAAGTACGTTTTATGAGTACCTATTGAGTGTGAAACAAAGATTATATTTTATCTACTAATAATTACACTAACACAATGCACTATTAGCATCTATTTTACCTGGGTAATGTAAAATGTGATTTTTATTTAGAACTAGCTATACCCCGCGATTTCACCCGCTTTAAATTCTTATTTCATATTTCTATGGGGATATAAAGGTTTTTTCCCGTTTAGAAGTTTGTCTCGACGAGTTTCAGCCACCGGAACAGGCCGGGTTTCACGGAGGATATGACACCATATACCACATACACACGGTGAGGCAGATTATACAGAAGTTCGAAGAGTATAATCAGCCCCTGTGTCTAGCCTTTGGGGACTATGAGAAGGCCTTTGACGCTATCGATCTGGGCTGTTCTAGAATCCTTACAGCGATGCCAAGTGGACTATCATTATATCGAGATGCTGAGATGTCTCTACGAAGCCGCCACCATGAGTGTACAAGAAGTACAGGGCCAGTAGTCTAAACCTATCTAATTGCGCAGAGAAGTGAGACAGGGGGATGTCATATCCCCGAAACTGTTCCCAACTGCGTTGGAAGATGGACTGGAAAGGAAAGGGCATAAACATAAACGGCCGCTACATCTCACACCTGCGATGACATAGTCCTAAGGCAGAGTCGTTTGAGGAGCTGAACCAGGTGCTGGAAGGCCTAGCTTCAGCCTCCCGATGTTTATAGGTCTTGGCATGAATTTGGATAAAACCGAAGTCATGATCAATGGTCACATTGATCTAAGGCTGGTAGTCCTACATGGTGACCTTCTCGAGATCGTTTCCGAATACAACTACCTCGGGCAGATTCTGCAGTTAGGTAAAAACAATTTCGAGAAGGAGGCCAAAAGGAGGATCCAGCTAGGCTGGGCAGCGTTTGGGAAACTACGTCAACTCTTCTCGTCGTCCATACACGGTTTCTTAGTTAAGGCGTGAAGGAAGGACAAACAAACAAACACACTTTCGCATTTATAATATTAGTAAGTATTAGGATTTGGATTTATTGCACTGTGTTAACATACCTATGAATTGTATTCTGTTTGATATTTAATTATAGCATTTATTTAGAATTATTTATTTTTCAATTTATTAACAGCAGATCTATTTAGTACCTTATTTACCAATATCAGGCAGGGGCCAATGGTATCGCGTCTAAATCACCGCTTTTGGTTATATATTACCACAATCTTTTACAGTTTAAGCCGTAGGCTATGACAATTACTATTAAGACAACCGTGGACAGGTTTTTTTCTTCAATCTTTTATATTTCTTAATCCCACAACCTTCTGTTTCTTAGGAAGTCTTGCGATCAAAAGTCGACAAAACAAATATTGTCTCTCACTTTCATCATGACTATCATCATAAACGTCCATAAACGTCCTCTTCTGAACCATAAGCCTCGTCCTCTCTCTTTATTATCTTAGAATTTACGTGAAATTATTTATTCAGAAAAGAACAGTATATTTACGAACATAGGTATAACTAGGTTTGGAAATGAATACCTACAGGTCGATGGCGAACTAACCCTGAGTGAGAACATAGCAGACAACGGTGGTGTCAGGGAGGCTCTAGCGGCCTTGCGGAGTCATCTCAAGAAAACTGGTCCTGAGAATAAACTACCCGGTTTTGACACGTTTACCTCGGATCAAATGTTTTTCATATCTTACGGGAATGTAAGTATAAATACTTCGAGTATATTCGAGTGATAAAATGAGGACGGAATAGAAATGCTATTCTAGAATATTTTTGTACAAGATAGTCCCGCTTGTAGTATCGCGAAATCGTGGAAATGCAAGCCTGGATCGTACAAGAACCTAGAAAAAAGGTGCATAATTTACTGAAAGACCTACTAGATTATAGAGGTGTCTGAGTCGAAGATGATACCTGTAGACTGATCTCAACAACCTAAATGTAGGTAGATACAATAGGTACTTATAAAATTAAATGTTGTAACGGGAAAAACTGGTCAGCTCTATGTTTTCTTTCAGGGTCTCAGTATCGGGTATCGATATGCTGATAAAAACCACTTTACCTTTAACTTCTAGTGGTCTTTATGGCTACAAACTTAGCGTAATATTATTTTTCTTGTTTTGTGGATCTAGAATACAAGTGCTTTACGTGTAAATAGATTAAGAATGTGTTATATTTTAAGAGGATTAATTTATCGGGTAATTATTCGCGAACCTTTTTTTTGTTTTTTTACACTCGCTGTACCGCGATATAAACTTAGGGGAAAATAAAGAAAAAGTAAGTATGCGATATATACCTGATAAATAAACTTTAATATAGTAAAAAACTGCGTCCCTTGAGAAACGCTGAAACGATTAGCAAAATGTAAGGCAAATAATAATTTTGTTAATTAATTTTGCTAAATAAGTGTAAGAACTTACCTAGCCATAAAACTTTTTAAAGTTGTAAAGTTGTAGTATTTATAATAAATATATTTTCTTTGTCACTACAACAATTAAAAATAAAAAATAAAATAAAATAAATAAATAATGCTGGACAATTCACACAACATTATCTAGCCCCATGGTAAGCAGAGCTTGTGTTATGGGTACTAGATAACTGATATACATAATACAATACGATACATAGATAGATATTTTTTATTATATATAGAAAACGACCAGAACACCCGAAACAAATATCTGCAGATCGTACACACAATTGTTCCGAGGCGGGAATCGAACCCGCAACCTCCTGCGTCGCAAGCGGACCTTCGCCCACCGCGCCACATCGGTCGTCAATTTTTTTTTATCCTCCGTCATATTCATCAAGACTGGGTAGATAGTGAAGTTTCTCTATCGTAATCGTAATATTATAATAATAATTAATTAGTGATAGAAAAGGATGACAAAATATTGACCCTATTTCCGCGACAAGACCTTTATAAAATTACTAGCGACCCGCCCCGGCTTCGCACGGGTGCAAATGCAGCTATTATATACATATAAACCTTTCTCTTCGTCACTCAATCTATAAAAAAACCGCATCAAAATCCGTTGCGTAGTTTTAAAGATCCAAGCATACATAGGGACGACAGGCAGCGGGCAGCGACTTTGTTTCTATATAGGTACTACGTAGTGATAATGACTAAAAGATATTTTCGTCAAATATTTAATTTATTTTCAAATATTCACAAATAACAACCAATCAGTGATGATAGCCAATTCCCGACAAATGGGATAGTCCCGATGATAGGCCAACTCCCGACACATGGCCGATTCCCGACGAGAGGCCAACTCCCGACAAATGACCAATCCCTGAAGAAAGGCCAATTCCTGATGCAAGGCCAATTCCTGACGAAAGGCCAATACCCGACGAAAGGCCATAGCCCGTGGACAACGGGAGTCCCGCGCCTATTCCACTAGCGTACCCCAGCGATGAGTAGCCGCTGACTCCAAAAGATGAGACTGGTACGCTCGCTACTGAAGACACGGCAACGGGCGCCGCTTGCACCACGGGGACAGGCTGTTGAACCACCACGGGCTGAGGCACCGCGACCGGTCGGTCTACATGCACTGGGACCGGCACCTGCACCCGTCTCTCTACGTACACTGGATGAGGCACCGGTACCTGCCGATCCACGTACACTGGTCGGTCCACCGGCACGGGCCTGTCAACGGTCACCTGATATGGCACTGGCACGGAAACCTTCACAGGGTATGGCACCTTCCTTTCGTAATAAACGGGCACTTGCTTCGTTATCTCTACTGGAACTTTCTGCACGACAGGGTATGGCACGGGTCGGTCTACTGGCACAGGCACGTTGACTCTGTACGGGACAGGCACCTGGCGGTCTACTGGAACCGCCACTGGAACCTGGACGGGCACTTGAACGTCGCGGGTGATGGTGCGAGTGATGAATCGGGGGACTTCTTGCCTCAGTATAACAGGGTTGGGTTGAATGTTAACTGATGTCTGCACGGATGGTGCGGGCAGGGCAACCGGAGCTGCAACGGCTACTGCCGGCGCTGCGGAAACAGCCAAAGCTGGTGCTGCTGAAACTGCCACGGCTGGTCCAGAAATGCCTACCCCTCCAATGCCTATACCCCCTCCAATCCCTATACCGCCTCCAGATATTCCTATACCTCCTCCAGAAAGGCCTATTCCCCCTCCAGAGAAGCCTATGCCCCCACCAGAGATGCCTATACCCCCTCCAGAGATGCCAATACCCGAACCGATAGCACTTCCATACGAAACACCGTGACCGATAGTGCTGCCATAAGAAATACCATGGCCTCCGATAACACCTCCGTATGAAGGCAATCCCAGATGTGAGACATCTCTCTTCACTCCTTTCTCTGATGTTACTTTCCCCTTGATTCCACCCTCAAGGAGCAATTTGGATACTTTCTGTTTTGAAACCACTTCTCCTGCTGCTGAAAGACTGCTCAGTGCAAGCAGCACCTGAAAAGAAATGAACCTTTAGAACTTTGACCTAGAGTTAAGAAACCAGAGTCGTTATCTTTGCAAAACAACCTTAAGCTTACGTAAGCTAGACGGTGTAAAACATAAGTAAGTGGAATGAAATTGAAGAAAATCTAAACGATTATAGAGACAGCTGTAGGTAAGCTGCCTGTGAAGTAGGGCAAAGCTAGCAAGTTGAACCTTACGGAACTAGAGTCAGTAAGGTGTCGTCGGCGCGTTTGCACTAAACCACCGTGAATGACTTGCAACTACTTTGACCTGCGAAACTTTCAACAAGAAATCCCTTATAATATTTGGAAACAGGTTTATGGCATTTAGGTACTGCATTTTGATCATTAAAGTAGGTAATATTTATAATTTGATTTACACATACAAATCTCATCTCTCGGGACAATTGTGTGTATGATCTGCAAATACTTGTTCAGGTGTTCAAATCTTTATACCTACATATAATAAAAAATATCTATCTATGTAATCTATTGAGTTAAGTATTTCAGTCATCTAGTACCCATAACACAAGCTCTGCTTAGCGTGGGGCTAGATGATACTGTGTGGATTATCCAGCATTATTGATTTATTCATTATTAATAGACATGAAATTAATTATCCCGCCTTTGTGCAAGCGCAATATTAGAGTGAACCACTTCATATGAAATTGAACATTTTTAATACGTAAGGAGTTAATGGTTACCCACATTACATAAACAAACAATAATTTGTAGCATTCAATCGGATATACCAAAGTCAATTATAAAAATCTCGTAATGACTATTGAAGTGTATCTAATAAGCAGACGTAACGAAAAAGTTAGTCATCTACAACTATGTACCTACAATGTTCAAGTAAGTTAAATTTGCTACATAAACAATATGAAAGAAAGAAAAAAAGAAAATACATTTATTTGACACCGAACATAACACAAAACTAAACACGACAATATCTACTCGAAAATCTGCATAGAGAGTAATCATCAATGCAGGCGGTTGTTGCTACAACTGTTTTTTTTATTACAACTACAAAACATATTACACACAATGTAACAATATTTAATAAAATCATCGGTAATTTCCACCATGAACACTTTCCCCAAATAACCTATGAAAACAAAGTACAAAAAAACTAGGCGTTAAATCATCGAATCTTCAGGATCTGGGCTCCGAATCTCTTGTGGACGATGATTAGAATAGATTTTTCATTTCTGAATTTCTTATGTAGAATTTTCAACTGAAGAAGAAGCTTAACTAAATGGTACCTTTTCCTATACAGTGGACTATACAACATACATTGTGCACTAAGCCGAAAGGGGGTGAGTACAGTGCTACAGAGTACCGCATTAAAAAAAATCGAAACACCATGTTCCATCATCAGTACCTGTCCACAGCTGAACAAAGGCTTCCGTGTTAGGTTGCCACCTGCGAGAAACTAATAACTCCTAACTTTACATAGCTTAGCATAGAGTTAACCATTGTTATTGTGTATTTCTTTTTCAATAAATATTGCCATTTTATTTCCTGTAGGTATAACTATTGTGACAAAAAATATGTCTTTTTTTATTATTTTATAGTGCATAAGGTCCTGCGGCATTCTTGGGATATTACTTAATTTATTAAAACTATAGCTTACCATCAAAACCTGAACAAACGCCATGTTTCCTCTGAGATCACAAATCACATTGGGTTACTTTAGAAAAATCCTAAAACCAATCTAACATCCACGGGCTCCTTCCAATCAATATGTGATCGATACAGTTCACCCTAGCTTATATATAGACATATTGGTTACTTGCTCTAGCGCTTGTTTCCATAATGCCATACGATTTGGCGTCGTGGTTGAACGGAGTTATATCGTTCGATGGATGTGGAAGCAAGCAAACCAAGGGATAAGCTTGGTGTAGCTGTAGAAAATAGTACGGTAGGTAGAGTATTAAAAAATGTCTGGAAAAAGAACAGCTCAATCATAAACCTTTGACAGTTATTGTGTACTTACGCTGTCATTTGTTAAGAGAGATCCAAATGACAGCGTACACAAAGTCTCTCACAAGATGCCACGAAACATGTGTACGAATGTGAGGATTTCTGGACCTCGAGGGGATTACCTTTTAGTTCCACTTACGATTTTTGAAATTTCGAACATGTTTCGAACATTTTTTATATAGGTGAGAGACATATACCTAAAGGGAGTAGGTATTTTTATGGTCTCGTTTTTTTTTTAGTTTTTGAATTTTCATTCGATATTTTAGTCCTTAGGCTTAGGTATTCTTAACGATATCATGATGAAAGTGAGCTTTGAACGTAACGTGGCTGAAAAGTCATTTTTAGCTCTTCTTTTTCAGCGTTTCTTTTTGCCGTGTAGCGCTAAATATCGTGTTACAGTAAGCAATGGACACGCCGACCGATAACTTACCTCAGTCGGTGCTAGCTTGTCTATACGATACGTTTTAGGAAAATAATCAATTCTCGAGCGAATTCCCGCGAGCTGGGCATTTTTCGCCTGATTTACTGTCACACAGAAGCTAGAGACATAATATAGAAATTCTTAATTTTTTGAAGTGAAAACTTCTCTAGGCACGTTGAGCTATTTATTGATGATGTCATGGAACTCCCGACATCCATCGTCTCCCGAACGCTATGCTAACTGTGTAGGTACCTACTATTAAACTTTGATATATTAATATACACACAAATTACTGAGTAATGGCCATTAATGTATCAAAGGTTCTATTTTTACTATAATCAAAATTATTCAAGCATACTTTTTCACCACTGTTACTCGAAAATCGTTACTGCACTCAATCAAAATTACATGCTAAAAATACAGGAAGTTAAAAATGATTTCTGCTCTCATGTGAAGCAAAATCTTTTTCACACATGTGTGAATGATTCGATTCTAGAATAGAAAAACAAAATAAGTAGGCCCTATCCATAGAAATTTCATTTGAAATTAGGAAAGGAGGTTTAAACTTCATTCAAGCATCAATAAATAGGGTAATTTTGTCCCCCCCGCGCACACTTTCAAGCCTTTCCACACATTATGGAAAACCCTGATAATGCTAAAGCCTTTGGGTATGTGTTCTATGTGTATGTAGATACTCGTACTAGATACAAAAGTAGTTCAAAAATTTGGTAGGGTAGGTAGGTACAATAGAATAGGGTACAGAGGTCGTCACGCAAGAAAGGCTCGTCGTACTTTTCCTAAAAAAAGAACCAAAGCTTTAGATCTCTAGTATAGTATGCTTATAAATTTTTTGAATTAGGTACTTTACCTTCCAGATTCAGATTTAGATTTTATTTGACTTTATACGGTGGTACCTTTTTTTACGCAAAATGGTGTAAATTAGACCATTAAGCTAGTATTACATAGGCAGGACGGTCACTCCTAAGTTTTCGCGTCCTTAAGAGGTTATTTAAGCCTGATTAAAATACTGGATATGTCTCCACTATGAATATCTAGTGCGTTTGCATTTCGATGAATCTTACATGAGTTTGCATCCTGATTCGCTTTTTAACGCGTTTGTACTTTTACAGCTCTGCTTAAAAAGGTAATTTCAAACTCCTTTACTTGTAATATATTACTATATATATATATGTGTGTATAATAATATATAAGTGGCGTTCGCGGCGTAAAAATGACCTCTTCATCCAACACAGCATAAACCTAAGATTATTCTTATTTTTTAAATTATTTGATAATCATAATAGAACCCAGAAGAGCCTTTACTTTATTTTGTGTACTGTAATTTCCGTCGATTATTAAAATTTTGTAGCAACATTATTATTGCACATTGTTACAAACTTTGTTGTAACATTGTTAATGCATTCTACCAATTTAAAAGTGCTATTTAGAATGAAATAGTTCTAAGCGTCACCAATGATGTTCCTGGCAGATAACTAAGTTTATATTAGTAGGTATTTATACTTTTCGAAGAATGAAATTTCTATTAAAATGGTATTGTTCAAACAATGCGCAGTATTGGAGACCCAAGATATAAATAAAGCCTCCGATGAGAGCACTAACAAGCTCTGTAAAAAATCCAGTCAACGTTTGGGACGCTCTAAAAAGACTACCATAAGACCTCAATTTTATTTGAACATTCCGTGCAGCAAACGTAACTATCGATAGTCACAAAAACGTAGCATCCACCTGGGCTAGCACCTGTATAACCCAGACGAGCTACGAACCATCACCCCGAAGAACATCCTACAGTTCATCAGCTTCAGGGCTGAACGAATAAAGTGTCTATCACAATAGGCCTATCATGGCCGCAGTGATACTCACGCCACACAAAGGGAAAAAACGACAATATTATGAGGCATTATTTTATGCTGAGGTTTCAAAGTGTAAAGTTTCGCGAATGTGAACGCTGCGATGTAAAATATACAGACTATGAAAATAAATAAATAATAAATAATGCTGGACAATTCACACAGCATTATCTAGCCCCATAGTAAGCAGAGCCTGTGTTATAGGTACTAGATAACTGATATACATAATACAATACATTACATAGATAGATATTTTTTTATTATATATAGAAAACAACCAATATTTTCAAAAAAAAATAATCTGCATGTAATCTTTGATTTTAATCGTGACATATTTCATTTAGGTATAAATCAAAATTTGCCACCGGACACTCTGTACAATGTACATACCAACAAGTCTTTCCCTAGTTAATAAGTAGGTCATTACCTAAAACCTAAAAGCCAACTAAAAACTTACTGGGTTAAATAATAACAAGGAATTAGAATTCGTTAT
The DNA here is from genome assembly GCA_943735965.1 of Eupithecia abbreviata. NCBI lineage: Eukaryota > Metazoa > Arthropoda > Insecta > Lepidoptera > Geometridae > Eupithecia > Eupithecia abbreviata. The sequence continues at coordinate 10,870,182 of OX030987.1, read as the reverse complement.
TGATATATTTATCCATCGCGAACACTTGTATACCAAATAAACAAAAACACCATCTTATCCACATATAACACAATTTATAATCACACCAATTACCTACAAATCACACAATACTCACAAATAAATAATCTACCTACGAAACTATGAGTTAGTCAGTCAAATTTTTTTCTATTTCGTTATAGGTCTACTTTCTAGCTAGATTATCTATGCAACTTACATTATTATACATTTTTATTTAGTCTAATGTCTGTCTAAATATACAGATAGTGTAAACTGTTTAGTCTTAGAGAGCGCAGGAGAGCTTCCTATGCGTTTACTTTTTGAAACAGCTGACGAATTCTTAGCTGCTTTCTCCTCTTTAATTTCCTTAATCTTCTCTGTAGTTTTATCAACCTCTTCAGAAACTTCAATATCTTCTTCCGTTGTGGTAGTTACTTCAGTGGTAGTTATGGTAGTAGTAGTGAGGTTGGCTAGGGCCGTGGTAGTTTCTGGTAGGATTTCGCAAGTTTTGCCGGCAATACCGGAGGGACAGTCGCACCGGAAGTGGCCGTCGTCAGCTTCCAAGGATTGACATCTGCCGTTGTTTTTGCAGGTTCCTGGGTTCTTTTCGCAGTAGTTTAATTCTGAAAAGGAATTTTCACATAGTGTACCGATATTTTTCTACCCTTTTACCTTAGACGACGGAACGGAGACTGAATAAAATGCTTTTAGGGTATGAAGTAGTTTTGTGAGTTTGTATATCTCTTCTGCATATCTACTTATATCTACTTATGATACCATTTATACCTCAAACCGGTTAACCGATTTTGATTGTTTTGTAAGAATGTTGATAAAGGTAAATAATTTCTAGAAATAATTAATATTAATAGACAGAGAACACTCCATTGCTACGTTTAATGAAAAACGGCTCAGCAGTTTTGATGTCATAATGATTTAAGGACATAGCGTCAAGGTTTAAAATATTTAGGTACTTGTCTACAACTGAACCAAAAGAATAAGTAAATAATCCCTAAGCTATATCCTATTTGAAAAGCAACACATAGCTGAAATATTTGTAACGATTATGCCATATAAATTGTCCATATTTGGGACTGTTATAGAAACCGTTAAAATCTCCAGCTAGTGATTAGTCCTAATAACATCCAAGAAATTATTAAATTCTCGTGTTCAACGATTAGTGAACACCATATTTGATATTTTAACGAAGGTTTAAACACCTAGCAAAATTATTTGCGCGTCTTATTCGGAAAAAAAACGTGGTCTAGAAGTCCAAAGGTGTGCTGTTGATAGTTTATTTTATTTGATGTCACAAGCTTTAGCCATAAGCGCACGTACGATTCCGAGAAATGGATGGCGGGTTTCTTATGGAATGTGTGATATATAGTGTCTACTGGGCTAGGTAGTTAGTCTGCAGTACTTTGCAATATTGGTAGGTATTACATTACTATTATTCCCAGCCTAACACAGGTGCCTTCACTAAAATACGCTACGCTTCAGCGCAGTCGTCGCCGGTCCAGCCCACCTTGCACACCCCGCACTATAGTTACCTTCGTCACACAGCATGCCGCCCCACCCCTTGTCACAGGCGCACTCCCAAGGCCGGCTGCAGGAGCCGTGTGCGCAGCCCGGGTAGCGGTGGCAGGTGCTGCAGTCGTCGCCAGTCCAGCCCACCTTACAGCGGCACTCGCCAGGGCGGCGGCAGTAGCCACGCTCGCTGTGGCAGCCCGGGGCACAGACCGCTGCGAAATATAACTGATTTAAGTATGTATGTATGTACTTAGGAAATAAATGTAAAACTTTTAAACTCAATAAAATAAGTTTTACAACTTAAATTGAATGAAGGAAATACGTAGTAGTTCGACCCTTTTCGAGTTTAGGTCTTGTGATATACCTGCCCGAAAGAGGATTAGATTAGATAGATAGATATATATAGATATATACATAGATAGATAGATATATTTATTTATTGATACAAATTTGTTACATTTTGTTTATATATTTTGTTTATATTAAAAAGCGCAATATAAAAAGAGGAAATAATGCCTTGCTGCCCCTAGCCAAGCTAGACGCCTAAATCCAGCCCAGGCCTAGCTTTGCTGGATTAGGAGAGCCCAATTCGGTTGTGGTCCTCAATACCAATCTGAATCAAAAATTAATTGATCGCCGTCATTGAGTTAGAACAACGGCACACGGCCGTTTTTTGAGTGTTGTCAGTTACGAGATTGTGGCTCTGTAGAAGTCTAACTCATTGATAACCGTAAAGAAACAGTTCCCTGTTCTGTCTGCCTTCTACATCAGTCAACATGTCGTAAGAAAACTTTTTTTTCTACTCACGTGTCTGACACAGCAGCCCAGTATATCCCTTCGCGCACTTGCACTCGAGCGGCTTGTCGCAGTAGCCGTGCTGACAGCCCGGCAGCGGCTGACAGTCGCGGCAGGTCGGTCCGGTCCAGCCGAAACGGCAGCGACACTCGCCGGGCTGCTCGCAGTACCCGCGGGTGGCGTGGCAGTCGGACCGGCAGGTTGCTACAACAGCAGATACGATACAGCTTTAAATAAAAAATATTTAGTACTAAAGACACACATACAATTAACATAGAGGCATAAGCTTACGTTCAGAGCAGAAGATGCCATCCCAGCCCTCCTTGCAAATACACTCGAAGGACACGTTGCAGTACCCGTGGAGACAGCCCGGCATAGCTATGCACTTGTTGCACTTGTCGCCGTAGAATCCGAGCTTGCAGCGGCATTCGCCGGGCCTCTTGCAGTACCCTAAAATAAAACAACAGTAGGTAATCTTTTGTCTATTTATAATTTTATTTATGCACATGTACCCACTTCTCTCTTCGCTTTGTGTCTCTCTCCCAATAAGGTTTGCTGGAGGAGAACTCTTTTTAGGGTTAAGTTCGCCTTATACACTTTTTAGAATAAGTTTTGTGTTATGGTTTTCGTGCAAGAAGTATAAATAAATAAATAAATTAAGACAAGACAAACACGACACTTTCGTTTCCTCCACATCGGCATAAATAAGACCCATAACACAAGCTCTGCTAAGCTTGCGCCTAGATGATGCTGTGTGGATTGTCCAGCATTATTAATTTATTTATTACTAGCTGCGCCCCACGGGCCCGCGTGGAAATCCATGTGTCAAATGGTTTATAAACCTTCCTCTTGAACCAATCTATCTATTAAAAGATACCGCATAAAAATCCGTTTCGTAGTTTTAGAGATCTAAGCATACATAGGGGCAGACAGACAGCGGGAAGCGATTTTGTTTTATACTATGTAGTGATAACTATAGCGTGTCGCGTATAGCGTACCTATGTACCTATAGCGTAAAGTCTCTCCAGCCAAGTTCTGCTTAGCAGTGGCTATAAGAAAGGTAGATATCTATACTTTCAAGACTTGATCATAACATAATACGTTAGTCATCGTCTGACTCAGCATCTTTGGGTTAAACACACAAAGGATGGGCACTTTTACTCTTATGATTCGAATGCAAACCTCGTAGAAAGTAGTATAGAAAGCTTTTTGTATTAAATCCTTACAACAACTTAGCATAACCAAAGTTATCGACATAGCTCTAAGAATTAGCAAGCTGAAGTGGCAGTGGGCCGGCCTATCTCACGCAGAACCGACAACCGCTAGGGTAAACGTTTTTGAGTGGAGACCGCGACTCGGCAAACGTAGTGTAGGACGCCCTCCGGCCAGGTGGGATGATGGCCTGCGAAGGACTCCGGGCAGATGCTGGATGCATCAAGCTGAAGACAGGACGCTATGGCGCTCATTGGGGGAGGCCTATGTCCATCAGTGGACTATCATAGGCTGATGATGATGATGATGAACAACTTAGCAAGTTAAGTGTCATTCAAATTCTTTGTTACTTTAAACATAACAAAAGTTGGATGAAACTGGTAACAACCTGATTTGTACCCACAGAAAATGAAGAAGAGATATAAAAAGGCAATCGATAGGAGGGACACAAAAATAAAATATATGAAGATAAATTGAATAAAATTTAATCATCTTATTTTACCAGGAAACGCATGTTGTGTTTCCTGGTCGGCAGGTAGAAAATGCCTCGGCATTAACCCCACCCTTTGTACCCTTAATAGTGCAATAAATTTTAAATAAATAAAAATTGCCAATACCTACTTAATACAGAGTCTTTAAAATTTAAGAGGAATAACCGCAATCAACGGCTGATTAAAGTAGCTCTATGTAGGTCAAATACGAGTAGGTACCGTAACTTGCATTTTGTATAATTAATTATCCAGGCTTGCAAATAACCAATATGTTTAATTTTGTAATTTGTACGCATATGTAGTATTTCTTAATTGAAATTAAATTACCCTACTCTTGGTCGGCTTGTGAACGGCATACTCTCACGATCTATGACTCAATTAAAAAGGTATTTAAAATATTAGAACTGCATCTTAAATGGTAGTTTATGATCAAAGACATGCACGGGTTAATTAATTGTTACATTACATAGTAGGTCAATTGCTGGAAAGGATCCAATCATTCAATCAGCTATGGATTTATTGTTTAATAATATGTCAACAAAGATTTTGTAGGCGGGAATCGAACCCGCAACCTCTGTCGGACCTTCGCCTGCCGCGCCACATCGCTGCATCGGTTGTCTAGAATGGATAATTTGGATGGAACAGTCCTTGCTAAAGATATCAACCCTTCGTAAAGACGCTTGCATCCTCTAGTCTATGACATCCACGCACTGACCGAGTAAGTTATAAGATAACTAACTGCGCTTTGCGGCTTCGCCCACGTGGAAATCTATGTGTTAAATGGTTTATAAACCTTCCTCTTGAACCACTCTATCTATTTAAAAAAACCGCATCAAAATCCGTTGCGTAGTTTTAAAGATCTAAGCATACATAGGGACAGACAGGCAGTGGGAAGCGACTTTGTTGTATACCATGTAGTGATATCACAAAATAAGTTTAGTAGTTTATTCAAATTTTAGATAATCGATAATTCTTTGTTGCACACTTAAAAATAAGACAAACGAGATAGAATAAAATACAAAATATGTAACAATTCGGTGGTCTCATCGCTCAAGAGCGATCTCTACCTGACAACCGTGGATGGATAGGATCGTTGGATCGTAAATCATCATCAACCTATATCAATCCACTGCTCGACATAGGCCTCCCCTAATGAGCGCCATAGCGCCCTGTCTTCAGCTTGCCGCATCCAGCATCTACCTGCAGTCTTTCGCAGGTCGTCATCCCACCTGGTCGGAGGGCGTCCTACACTACGTTTGCCGAGTCGTGGTCTCCACTCAAGAACACCTTTGCCCCAGCTGATTGTACATGGTTCTGTAATACCTTGCAATGGATCGCAGCCTTTCTTGCAGATGGGCACATCGCACAGGTCGCCCTGCCAGCCCTTCAGACACTTGGGTTCGCCCTTGTCAGTGCAGACGTAGTGGCTGTCTTCTGATCTCTCGGCTGGGGAACACGCCTGCAATCGAAACAAAAGTTAAAGTAAACTATATTTTATTGCATGAAATACATGTGTTTAAAGGTGTTTTAGTAGTTGTCTATATTATTCCTTCGTGTCCAGTCCATCCTAAGATTGCCTGAAAGAGATTGGTGTAAAGTAGTATGCAAACTTTTGAATGAATACTTGAAATTGAAATGTCATAGCTACTTGAAACAGATAACTTTGAGAGCTTTGTTTGCTAACATAACTTTGAACACTCTGATGCTCATATTAATATGAAACAATGAGAAGTAAGATATTTCCAACACCTTGAGTGCTAACAACAAATGATAATTCGAACTGCGTTTATTAAAAAATGCTTTTATGTTTTTCAGATCATTTTAACTACTCTAGACGCTCATATCAATTTGACGCTGACTGTACCTAGCAATGTTATCTAGTAATCCCATATCCGACCACTTCGTTATAAATATGCCAGTCACATTCGAATTTCACTTTCGATGTTTTGGAGCCTGGTTGGTCAATCATTTACAATGAATTACGTAACAACTGAAAGCAAAGATCCACAAAAGGGTAACGGCTATGAGCGCGCCAATAATGTTTAGAATGAAGAGCTAATTACTCGTATCTAGAGAGAAGAGAGAAGACTCTGAAGATCCGCAATAAAAATATGCTGCTCTAGATTTTCTTTAAAAGCCTGTTTAAAATCGATAACGAATAATCGATAACGTTTAAAATCGATCGCAAAATTACCATCAACACCATATTAGTAAGGCATTCAAATGTAGCAAAGTACCTACCTAATCAGGGGAGAAAGACGGTAAGGGAAAATTAAATATAAATTCTCATAAAAAGGACAAGTTTCTCCAAGAAACCTTAAGGATAAACCGGCGCCGTTAATCTGCGTGAGTCAGACAGACTTTCTAATAAACTCGAGAAAGCCCGTGAAAGCAGGCCGCGCCGCGAAAACAAACACGCACGTTTTAAAATACCTAATAAATTGAGTAAATTGCTTATTTGGTTGGCTTTTTTACCGGCCAAATCCGATGCAGGCCAATGCATCGCAAAGTAGACCGGACCTTAACGGGAGACGGGCGGAAAGCCAGGCATTGCAAATACTCGTATATCACGTTTCAAGACCCGAAATTAGCATTTTAGATCTAGATGGTAAAACACCTTTTAGTAATACTTACAGATTATCTTGCTAAGGTTAGTAAAATGGACGGATTTAGTCAGGATTTATTTAGCAAGTTTACGCGAGTTTTTGCTGTATTTATAAATATATGCGCTATAAAATTAATACATGGGCATGTGCATTACTGTACAAGGAAATATCTATTTGACAATAACGGCTTCCAAAAAGCGAAAGGCGGTAGGAATTATGTTATTTTTTTCCAAATGGAGCAAGAACTTTGACGTCATAATATGAAATTAATTTAAAATGAAGATCTTCTTTGAAATATACGATCTTCGCACATATAGATTTTAGAGATATAACGCAGTGTTATTAGTAAGTACTTATTAGCTGTTAAGCGTCACGTAGGTAAGTAGAAAAATAATAATTTAACAAAATATATCCGTAATAGACCAATATAAAAAGGAAAGGAAGTTAACATAACACTACAAAGTAAAATTATATGTAATATAATACAATACAATTCTTTATTGTATTTGTATTTTTTATTGTACACCAGATACAGATAATTATAAAATACATTACATGCGACAATAACAATGGGCGGCCTTACCGCTTAGAAGTTATCTCTTCCAGGCAACTTTTAATTTATTAAATACCTTTAACTTTAAATATTGTCTCACCTGTTTCTTCCACTTGGCCACATATTTCGCCGGGAGAACAGTCGGCACAACACACAACAAAACAACAACAATAACGGACTTCATCCTACCACCACACCACCGTTACTAACCCCCTGCTCATACGTTCAATACCGGATAATTAACGGGATATAACAGCGATTCCCTGAGTATAACGGATAGTTCCCGGGAAGTGGGGAACGCAGGGATGAGCACTCGATCGCGTCTCGAAGAGTACTGTTACGTGTTAATGAACTTGGCTCGTGTAGCCGGACTTTCTCCGGCATCGCTTTTTACGAGGCTAGGAAGTTGGCGGGTTACCGGCCGGATACAGAGGTATCACATATATCTGGTGCATAGAGCTAAACGTATATCACACTATATCTGACACAGAGAGCTGCACAGCATCGGTTGTTAACACTTTCACTGCCCAGACTCTGCGGAGCGACCCGAAGGGACACGCCGCACAGCGCCGCCGCCACGCCGCTGCTCCAGGATGGTAAACTCGTTGTGCGTCTTTGGCAATAAAAGGGTTTGGAGCCAATTGAGAAGTATGAGCATGTTAAAACTAAAATATTTCAGTAAAAAGAAGATAGCAAACTTTAATTAAATTAATTTAATATTTAAAAAACAAAAACAATTATTATGTCTATTATTCAGGGGAGTATCATAACCGTCATTGTTCTTATCCTCTGCCTAACCACCTGATAAAGATTCTGCGCATCTTTGTCAGCAGCGTAATTCTAAGGACAAATTGGTGGCGACTTTCTGGACAGTCGCGTTGATTATATAGATTGAAGAAAACAATCAAAAGAGCGATACAGAGCTATACGAACCTATGTATCTCTTTCACCTACTGCGCTATCGGCGGCATATTAATTATATCTGTGATTGTACCTGCGACAACTTCCCATTCTCGCTGCCCGTCAGAGGACAATTTACTGGCAACTAGGTATTCTTATCATTGTCACAGATAATATAATACATACTTCATTGTCAATGAAAGCTTCAAACTTCTAAACCGCTTACTTAATGACCCAACATGCATTTTACTTCCCGTGTTCTCGTTATTAAACTTGCAGTGCATTAACTATAAAGTTGCTGTAGCAGTCAATCCAGTTTAGATTGATTTGAAAGAGTGTTCTTCATAAATGGAAATATGCTTTGACCATGTTTGTATGACTTCTGTATATATAGGTAACTGATCGTACGCTGAACATCCCATCTCAGCTTTAACTGCCTGAGGTTTCGGAGTTGCCTTCTTGGATAGTTTCAATGAAAATCTTCTTTGATGTATAGGAATATTAATCGTTTTACAAAATCAAGTACCTACAATAGACGCACGACGGGAACAAGGTCGTGGCGGCGAGAATACTTGTTTTTGTTGTTTTAACGTTGAAGACTTCTTGGAAGGCTGGAGGCTTGGCAATCTAACTAATCATGACCAAATCTCTTGTCAACGTCCATTCGGCAAGAGAAAGAACTGTGGACACCAGATTTTATATTTTTTACTAGAGCGAGGCATCGCACGCTTTGTGTAGGTTTTTATTATCCAATTGGAACTGTTCTATTAATTTTTTGATAGCTGGCAGTTTGATTGCTAGCCTAGAACTTCTAGGTAAATAGCGCGGTACTCAGCGCGGAGTAGTAGTAGTTCTAGGCTAGAAATACTACTACTACTACTCCGCGCTATTTACACGGAGATATTGCTACAATGGTTTCAACATTGACCCTATTGGCACGCAGCCCTCCATCTGTCTTGCCAGGGATGCTTAGGACATGCATAGGAGACATAGAAAAACGTAAATAGGTTTATTAGTGGTAGTTAGTAGCGTGTTGGCGGATGTCACGTTAGTTTTTAGTTAGTGTATTTTATATTTAAGTTTTTTGTATTTCTTTGTCGCTTTGGTGTTAAACTGTAAAGGCATTGTAAATATTTTATCAAATAAATAAATAAAACTGTAGTTTCTTTCATCGAAGGAAAACTGCCAACATAATTACCTATGTAATTTTGAGACGATAGATTATTATGGTCATTTATTCAGTGAAATTCAGCCCCTGGATTTGTAACCGCTTGTAATTGTATGAAAAAAACGCAAGACAATCGCGCCAGCTTTTAAAACACAAGACGAGATTTTGTTCTGCGGACTGACGAGCGAGCGAAAAAGAAAACGTCAAATGTCGTCAATCACATTACACTTTATTATATTAATTCTTCTATATACACTTTTATTTAAAGCTATATACACAGTTAGGTCCATATAAGATCACCATCAGAAGCTTACAAATAACGTTAAAAAGACCAACAGACTCTAAATTTACAATAAAAAATAATTATCAGATTCGTGGAAAATACATCTAAATAACAATGTCTATGAGTGGAATATTGTATCGGAACAAAATCAATAAATTACATGATGGTGTCTAAACGACGATCTAAACGATGGTGTTTAGACGACCGATGTGGCGCGGCGGGCGAAGGTCCGCCTGCGACGCAGGAGGTTGCGGGTTCGATTCCCGCCTCGGAACAATTGTGTGTACGCTCTGCAGATATGTATTTGTTCCGGATGTTCTGGTCGTTTTCTATGTATAATAAAAAATATATATCTATGTAATGTATTGTATTATGTATATCAGTTATCTAGTACCCATAACACAAGCTCTGCTTACCATGGGGCTAGATAATGCTGTGTGTGCTGTGTGTGTCCAACTTTATTTATTTATTTAAAATTTTTTTAGTTTTCGATGAAAATCTTTTACGTAATAATTTTAATTTATTTCGATACAATAAAACATTAAAAAATCTACTTTTAAAACAGTTAGGTGTACAAAATACTGCATAAAATTCACTCTAATTTGTATGATTGATTATAAAAAATACACATATTCACAACTATGTCCATAATGTTCTTCTGATAAATGCTGCATTAATACATTTCCTTCAATTAAAAACAATAACTCTTTATTAACAAAGAAAATTACAATCAAATCATATAAACAAATTAGAACCAATATTTACAATTGTAACAATTGACCTAAACCTAAACTGCAGACTGTTACAGACAATCTACAGATAGCTCAACTGATCTATATAAATACCAGTCGGTTAATTAAATGCTTATTATGCCTGAGGTTACATTTTTAGGCGAATCGTTATATTACGAAAATTTGAAATATTACCGTCACAGAATAAACAAGAACTACAGTCGTTTAAAACGGGATATTTACCATGAATTGATTTTTCGTAGCAAAAGACAAAAAATGAGGGTAGATCGGTATGTCTGCCCATAAAAACTAACTCGCAGTGTCTTCAGTTATTCCGTGATCATGGCGCATGAAACTGTGCCGAAATATTGGATAACTCAAGAATCAAATCATGGTAAATATCCCGTTTTAAACGACTTTAGTGTTAATAGCCATGATAGTTTCAAAAGTTTTATTAACAAGAACTATTTTTATAAATTAAAAAAATATATATTACTAGACTATCATACAAGCAAAAACTATTTAAATTAAAGAAATCTTAGAAAAAATATTTTCAAATATTCTGCCTTTAGCAACACGGTTGTAACGGCTTTCACTCTACCCATAGTAAATAAATTTGAATATAAAAACTATCGTAGTTTGATGAATACATTACGGATGTATGGGTTAACTACGAACCTTCTTTGTGTTGGAAGAACACTAACGTTTCATCCCTTTACGAGGAACTTCTTCAGAGTAAGTTGCAAAATTGTTTATTTGTATAAAATGTTACTTTACATGCTAGACAGTTGTTAGGTCTTAACAACTGTCTAGCATGTAAAGTAACTAACATACTTAAAAGGATGTCCTAACAGTTAGGACATCCTTTTAAGTATGTTAGTATACTTGTGCCAGGATGTCCTGCTCTTCCTTACAAATACATGGATTTAACAAATTAACGACGATTAATTATTTATTATTATTTGGACGTACAAAAATAACTCTATGGGCTTTTCATATATACTAATATTATAAAGAGGAAAGGTTTGATTTTTTGTTTGTTTGTTTGTAATGAATAGGCTCCGAAACTACTGGACCGATTTGAAAAATTCTTTTACCGTAGGGAAGCTACACCATCCCCGGTGGACATAGGCTATATTATATTTTCAAAAAGTTAGGGATCCGTACTAAAACTGTGCGAAGCCGGGAAGGTCCGCTAGTTTAATAAATAGCACTGATACCCGTGAGTGCGGTTCTAGACGCGTACATACCGCGGGCCTTCGAGCACGGTGTCTTTGTTCTTCCAACACAAATAAGGTATGTAAAAAACCTGTTTACATCCCTAATGAACTTCGTTGAATGTTCTCAGGTTATCATATCAACCACATTTCATTATTTAAGTGTACATACGTATTTATTATTTCCTTACAGTGTATTAGGGCAGTGTTTATTGCGAATACTCATAAATAAATAAAATAAATAAATAATAAATAATGCTAGGCAATTCACACAGCATTATCTAGCCCCATGGTAAGCAGAGCTTGTGTTATGGGTACTAGATAACTGATATACATAATACTATATATTACATAGATAGATATTTTTATTATACATAGAAAACGACCATAAAGGATCATTAGGGAGCATTCACACAGCATCGCTTTTACAGGATCTGTTATTAAAGGTGTATGTAGTTGTAGGAGCCAGTTTACACACCCGATAGTATTCAGGATCCAGTAAAAAAAAACCAGTAGCGAAAAAACGGTCCTCAAAAAACGGATGCGCTTTTTGAATGCTGGGGTAATAATTTTACTAACAACAAATAAAAACGAAAATGAGAAACATACATACATACAAATTTAAAAACAAAATGATTTCATAGACGACCGATGTGGCGCGTTGAGCGAAGGTCCGCCTGCGAAGCAAGAGGTTGCGAATTCGATTCCCGCCTCGGAACAATTGTGTGTACGATCTGCAGATAATATATAATAATTGTTCCGGGTGTTCTGGTCGTTTTCTATGTATAATAAAAAATATCTATCTATGCAATTAATTGTATTATGTATATCAGTTATCTAGTACCCATAACACAAGCTCTGCTTACCATGGGGCTAGATAATGTGTGAATTGTGTTCAGCATTATTTATTTATTTTATTTCATAGAGTAATTATAAAACAAGGTAATATAATTGCTTACTTATTTAATAAAAAAACAGAACCGAACTGTATTCGTAAAATTTCAAAATGGCAAAAAATATTATCAATATATTAATGTAAACTCATAATATCAGATCATAAGAATAGGAAACGGCACAAAAATAAAATAAAATTTGAGATTTAAGAAATTCTATCAATTACCTTGGAAAAAATTCTACATCTGACTTCAGCTAAGTAGTTGAGAGAACTTGGGAAAACTTAACATGTAAATATATATCTTATTTGATTATTTTAGGCCTTTTAAAACACCACTACGACTATTTTCTGGTTAGAGAACTAAATTTTCAAGCAAAACAGCCTGCGATAATAATATATATTATTATCGCAGGCTGTTAAGCAGCACAACAGCCTGCGATAATAATATATATTATTATCGCAGGCTGTTGTGCTGTTGTTCTGTTTTATATATAAAAATTTAATAAGCCCAAAAACTATCACTTTTAATATTATGGCCTTCGACTAAAGAAAGTTCTATGCGACGTAGAAATAATCACACTTTCTATAGTTCTTGAATCAGTATTATAATAATTAAACTAAATGCTGCACAATAAATGCTAAAATTTGTAACTATGGTCAATAACATCACTACTTAATGTAGATGGAGAAACAGAGTTACATTGATTCCTCTGTTCGTGTTAAAAAATGTCTTTTGCAGTTGCGTCCACAAATGTAAGGATGGAGTTTTTCTGAAAGATAAATCAAATTACCAATTCCAAGACCTTAGTCTAGTAGACAATGCTTTGTTCTATGTATAATTTTAACCGCAGAATAACTATATAGTAGAGGGGATTATTCTTCCAAGAGATTGTTGGTTAGTTATTCGTTCGTGGGTTTACTATGACGAAAAATATCTACTTAAAATACATATATGGGTATCGGTAATCCCACTAAAAATATTTCTTTTTAATTAGATGCCCAAAACATATCATATCAATACTAAAGTTATCAGATCTTATGAAGAGCCTTAACCCATGGGATCATCTTAGTCAAAGATACTGTACTTAGTACAAGGCAAGGTTAAGACAATGCTCTAAGCATGCTTAAAGCTATACCCTCCATATTACCTATATGTAGGGCAATCTTGTCATAACTGACAATAAAAAATTCCATCGATGGAAATCGTTTTTGTGAGAATCCACTAGTATTTCAGAAGAACGCCACCCTTAATGAGAGAGTTATAGTAAACTGTATCGTGGTTCGTGCTCTTAATCATTGGAAATAGGTGTGAATGTGGACATAATGGAATGTCTAGAGGAAGATCTCAGATATTGGAAGTATTAAGAAGGTTTCATTCGAATTATTCATACGTGCTATGAATATCGATTTATTCGCGAATGTAAATCGGAATCTCATCTCATGCGCATGTTAGTAACGATTGAGCGAAATATTTTATAATAACAAAAGCTTTAACAACAAGTTTCCACTGTCCTACATGTATTATAAATTTAATGTGTGTAATATTTAACTTAACATTAACCTATTCTAGTTATGATACGAAAGTATTCACAAACTATAAAATAATATTTCTACAAGAATTTTACACGTCACAATTTATTTTCATATTGCACTATTCCAAGTGTTATTTTCCTACATTATTATTTTTACACAGGAACTAAAAAAATAAAATTAGTATCTACGACCTTATTTTTTGTGACACGACATTTTGTATGCCTTGGTTTATAAACTTCAGTGCAATTTCACTAAATAGCACAATTAATATCGTATATCAAAGTTATTTATCACTTTTGACATAAAAATATATATTAACCTGTCCAAAACCCTCTGTGCAATGCAAGTCACTTATTGAATAACCGAGTTCAGTTATTCCGTGATCATGGCGCATGAAACTGTGCAGAAATATTGGAAAACTCAAAAATCAAATCATGTTAACACAAAAGTCACTTATAACGGGATGTTTACCGTTATAAGTGACTTTTGTATTAAAAACGATGATAGTATTAGTAGTGTTCATTTAATGTGTTATCCTACAGATATGTCCGTCCATCTCCATTTCGTCCAGAAAGTTTAGGATTCCATTGCAGAATTTATCCGCTCCTGGACAGTTAAATATTTGTTTGTTTTTGTTATATTATAATAACTTAATGGCAAAAGTAACAAATTGGTGCTGAGTGCTCGTACGGAATAAATACGCTACAAATCACAGGATAATTGAGGAGACTACACAAAAAAAATGCTAACAGATTTTTACGTTCTGCGTATACAGTTTTATTTTTTCGTTTTTCGAGCATTTTTTCAGCTATACAGTGCTATAATCTAATTACCGACTATTAGTTAGAATCTAATAGTCGGTTTTCTGACTTTGCGACACATATTCGAGTTAACTTTTATTCTCTTCACTGTCGGTACCCTATAGACATTCTCAATCCCATTTTTAAACACGCAGGTTAAGTTATAAGTGACTAACCGTTTTGCTGGTACTATAGAAGTGATACTGGTAGGTAGATAGACAGTGCACGTGACGTAGTATTATAAGTCGCCGTGTCGCGTGTCGCTGTAGAGAGGCACTTGTTTGTACTCCGGGAAGGGATATAGCACGAGGTGGTCAGCAGTCTTGTACCAGGGGACGAAACCGTTCTGAAACAATTACAATACATTATATATATGTATGTAGTTTCAGTTATTTTATTGATAACGTTTATATGTTCCATGTCATGTTCTTAGTTGCAATTGTCAATAATGTCTTGGTTAGAATAATTAGATTATTTAACTAGGGTGTTTTCTATGTATAAGAAAACCTTTTAATTATCTAGTATCCATACCACAAGCTCTGATTAGCTTGGTTGGGTTGGGACTAGAGCTGTGTACATAAATTTTGCAGCATTATTTATCTGTTACAACATGAGAGTCGGACAGTTCGTTTTTGTGCGTAACTACGACAGTTTAACGTTGTTAACTATTAGTAGTAATATAATTTGCCAAATTATATTACTACTAATAGTTAACAACGTTTGTTTTTGTCGCGCACATACTTAATGCAAATTTAAAACTTATATGGTTTTCTCATAGATGCCATTGCCATTGCCATTGTCAGAAATGGGAACACGGGGGAAGCATCAGCTCTCAAATAAAGAATCATCAAAATAGGTTCACCAAATCGAAAGTTATGAGGATGTCTTTTCTTTTTTATTATGTTCGTTACATAAAAATAACATAGTCGAAGTGATAACCTCCTCAATTTTTGAAGTTGGTTAAAAATGATTACTTACAAAATTAGTTCTCCTATTGGTGCCCCGTCCGAAGCCGTTCCAATGGTTGCCCGCGATGCCGATCTGATCTCCCACCTGCGACAAACAAATTAGTTATACTTACATATATTGTTCTTCAGCTATTACGCTATTAACTCAACTGTATCTGCACTGTACAAGAGATTGAAAACAAAGCACAAAACTCACTTAAAACGAGATGATTAAATTTTTTATTTTTCCAATATTTCGGTAGTTAGTATTAAGTTTAATTTTTTGTTCGTTTGTAATAGGCTCCGAAACTACTGGACCGATTTGAAGAATCTTTTCACCGTTTGGAAGCTCCACTATCCCCGGTGAACATATGATATATTATATTTTAGAAATGTGAAATTCGAATTATATGGGAAACAGCTAGTTAAAGGACTATTATTATGATTATACTCACTTCGAAAGACATGACATTCTCATTGCTCGATCCACCGTTAGCCATAACCGCCTCTCTGTCGTGCGCGATCTGCCCGCCGAAGTAATAGATGTCGTCGAGAGAGAAGAAACTGTTGGAAGCGTCGAGGCGGTTCGTCTGCATTATCTCGTACGCAACTCGCCCGACCTGGAATTACAGATTGAAACCAATAATGTACAAACGCAATGTATATTTCATAAAACTTGCGAAAATGGGCAACACTCAGCGGATGCTATGGTCCGAGTGTTCAGAATTTATGGCATAATAAAGCCAGCCAACTAAGGCATACGCATAATACGCAGACAAAGCAGTGTCGTAGTAAGTATTTGTTTTTAAAATACTTAGGGCGTAAACGAATTGTGAAAGTTTAGTTTAAATTTTTTGTCTACCAACTTTTTATAGATGATGATGATGATGATTCTTTGCGAACTGTCGTTGAGGTATCTGACATTAGTGTCGTTGACATTTCATCCAAGTGCATCTATGACCGTTGGGTTTTCCCGCTTTTTCGTAGAATTGTCATTCCTTGGAGGGTCGAGTTGAAAGTACATCTAGTTACCTGGCTACTGAAAGTGCAGACGATGTAGTCACTCAGAGACAGCATGTGTAGATCCACCAGCAGGCCGGTGAGAGACAGCGGCGTGTAGCGCCGGTGCGTGGCCGCGGTTTTAGCGATGGACGGGTCGCCTAGGAATGTGTACGTTGGGAATTTCTTCCGGGCTTCTGCTAGGACCTGCGTGAAAAATATTAAATAAATAATTTATTTATTGTTAATAGACGAGCAGCTTCTGGCTGATGTGTCTATATCACCAGGAAGGAGTGACTACACCCAACCGAAATCTTTCAGACCTATAAGCCTGACATCATTCCTTCTAAAAACATTAGAAAGGCTTTGTGACAGAGAAATAAGAGACACCACACTCTACCACAACCCTTTACACTCTCAACAACATGCCTACAGCAAAGGCAAATCAACAGAATCCGCCTTACATAGCGTAGTCTCACGAATAGGAGGTGGATTATCATCAAAACAACCTACACTGGCTGCCTTTATAGACATTGAAGGAGCTTTTGACAAGACCAACTTCACCAGCATATACAGAGCCCTCACCAGATATGGTGTAGCGCCGACGCTGGCCGAGTGGATAAACAACATGCTCCAACACAGAGCCATACAAGTCAAAATCAACGAAACCACAAGAGGTGTAGTCGCCAGAGGCTGCCCCCAGGGGGGCGTCCTTTCGCCCTTGTTATGGAACATAGTTGTAGACGAGCTAATCCGCAAGCTCAACGGTCATGGTCTGGTCACGGTAGGATACGCGGATGACCTCGCGATCCTCGCGACCGGCTGTTTTGAGCACACACTATGCGACCTGATGAAACTCGCCTTCAAAACCATTGAAACATGGTGCAACGATCACGAACTGACAGTAAACCCAACAAAAACGGAACTGATCATGTTCACAAACAAACGATAACTGGGTAATATAAAAATCCCAAAACTTTTCAACACAGATATAACGCTAAAAACAGAAGTCAAGTACCTAGGGGTCATACTAGATAGCAAACTGCTATGGAACAAACATCTTGACTACAAACTCCAGCGTGCGACCGCTACTCTCTACCAATGCAGCAGAATGCTAGGGAAAACTTGGGGACTTTCACCGAAAATATCCAAGTGGCTCTACACTGCTATCATCAGACCAACACTAATCTACGGAGCGATAGTTTGGTGGACTAGAACGGAACTGAGCACCGTGGTAACTAAACTACAACGCTTTCAAAGAATGGCATGCTCCGCGATAACAGGATGCATGAGATCCACACCAGGCGCTGCCCTAGATATAATTCTAGATGTAGCACCTTTAGACCTCTACATACAACAAGAAGCCACGATGTCGGCTCTAAGACTACACAACACAGGCCTCTGGGGAATCACAAGCAGTCCTCATGCGCAGATCATGGACAGGGCCATAACATATGTACCACTCACAGCGGCCCCTTGTGACAGAATGGCCAACAAACCAATACTAAACAAACACTACCAAACACAACTATACGAGGACCAAAAAGATGAATCAGGTACCCACGAAGTCAGAATTTACACAGATGGCTCCAAAACCGAAACCGGTACGGGTGCCGGGGTTCACTCACTGGACCTCAACATTAACATATCAATAACGCTAGGAACGCATAGCTCTATATTCCAATGCGAATGCGTAGCAATAACACAGGCAGCGACAGCCGTACAGAAGAGAGGAATCAAAGACCAACGTGTACGCATCCTCTCTGACAGCGCAGCCATACTCATAGCCTTGGAAGGAAACAGCTGTAGCTCCAAGCTCGTTTACGAATGTCACTCTGCTCTGGAAAGGATATCCACTGAAAACCGGATCATCCTACAATGGATCAAAGGACATAGTGGATCGCTAGGAAATGATGCTGGCGGACGAACTGGCACGGAGAGGATCGGCGACAACCATAGAAGGACCACCGCCATTCCTACCCCTGCCATTTTCTCTGCTCCAGACATGGACCAAGCTCAGAACTAGAAATACACATAACGAACGATGGACTAGCCAAATCAATTGCAGACAAGCAAGGACGGCACTCCCATCAACATCACCGAAGCTAACAAAACGCCTACTAAATCTGAATAGATCGGACCTACGTGTCCTTGTGGGAACACTAACAGGACACTGTCCACTAAACAAACATTTATTCACCATCGGAGCGACGGATAGCCCTCTCTGTAGAGGATGCCTCAGCAACGACGAAACAGCCTCCCACGTAATCCTGGAATGCGAGGGAGTACTAGAACAACGTATAGAAATCCTCAACTTGCCGAGGTCGCTCCGCGAAGCCTGTGAAGACCCCAGGAAGATTCTGCGCTTCTGGACGGAGCTAGGCTGGCTATGCTAGCAAACTCTACGCATAAAGGACCAACTGGAGTCCAAATGCGGATAATGGAGTACCCCCACCTGAACCTGAACCTGAACACAGTGTTGAATTTATTCATTGCGTTACTTTTTTAGTTTGTTATTTTTGTATTACTAATAAAATGGTACGCGGCAAGGGATTTCGTAGACTCACAGGACAATCTAAGGAGGTGCCCAGGGTAGAACGTTCTTCTTTCTTTATGTAGATGACTTGTAAGGATGGCAGGTTGTATTGGAGTATCTTGTAGGTCTCGATAATCCACATAGCATCTCTGCTTATATTATGGGTACTAGGTAACTGATATACTGGTGGTGTACAAGTTGGGTAATTGTGACCTGCCGTAGTAGTCGCGGCGTAAGAATCGACCGCTCTCACTCAGCCCAGGTCATAAAAGGAACCCGTAGTCGTTCTTAAGTAACCATTATCTTAAGCGACAAACACAAAACGACGGGACGCGGCGCAATTTTTTTTTACCTTTGCTTTGTTGAAGGTGGATATAGAGTCTTATGTCGGGCTGTTTGCTCAACAGGAAGCTAAAAGATAAATACGAGAGTGCAAAGGCTTATATCAAGGTATGTACTTACATTAGCATCGTCCGTGGCCAGGTAGACGCGTCGTTGGTCGACATGTTGGGTCAACTCCAGCTGGTCATAATACTCCTTCACGTGAGTCATGTACTCCTGAATGTGGTGGAACGCAGCTTCCGTGCCCACTTTGTCTGTCCGTCGTATGTGTACGCTGGAAATAAACAATTTCATAGATATTTCAAGTATTTATTTACCAATCTTAATTCAGCACTACATAATATAAAACAAAGTCGCCTCCCGCTGTCTGTCTGTCCCTATGTATGCTGAGATCTTTAAAACTACGCAACGGATTTCGATGCAGTTTTTTTTCAATAGATAGTGATTCAAGGTTTATAAACCATTTGACTCATAGATTTCCACGCGGGCGAAGCCGCGGGGCGCGGCTAGTATTGGAGAACAACAATATTTATTAAATAACTAGCACATTGCTCGATTTATTACATACAGCCGGGAACGCTTCGTCGACCCTGCCTGGCTTAAGAACGGGAAAAATGGAAGGAAGTATAGGGTTTCATCCGAAGAGGATCTTTATCTCTGGATAGTTATAATCCAGAACATTAGTGGTTGCTTTAATTTAAGTAGCAAGGCGTGTGCCTCTAACTAAATAGACTTCACTGTAACGGTCATAAAGGCGACACTGTAACGGTCATAGGGAGTCGATTGATGGAGGTGGCTCAGGACGGCTATTCGAGGCAAAGTTTGGGGGAAGCCTATGTAGACTTATATACTGAACACATACATATAATTGTTCAGGTCTGTCATCATAATCATATAAGTCTACATAGGTTGTGTGGTAGTTGTGTTGTATGCAACACAACTACCGCACAGCACAAATAAGCATTAAAATTTGAGCTTAAACTCATAATCTTTAGATACATTTTACAATGACAATATACATTCCCACGAGTGTCCTGCTAGCTGTCTGTTATCTGCTAATAATTAATATAAACGCTTCTGAATATAAGGAGTTAAAGCCCTAATAAAAATCAAAGTGACATCATTTTGATTTTTGTTTACTTCAATCTTTTTGACTTGTACTATTTTGTTACCAATTAATTGATTATTCTGATAAAAAAGCTAATAAAAAACCCCAACTTAACAACCTAACAAGGTAAAGGACCTTGTTAGGTTGTTAAGTTAAGTTAAGTTAACAACCTAACACTTTAACTGCGGTTTTTTTTCGACGACTACGATCTTTTTTTTACCTAAAAAATTCGTGCTGCCGCTCTACACAGCGGTTGTGTTGCGCCGCACATGCGTTTCGTTCGAAAAATATTACGGCTGTGCTGAGTCACAAAGATCTGTATTTTCTCAGCCGCTGCGCTAGTGTGGATTTACGCATATTAGTCACTTGTAGAAAACTCATACCGTGCGTTTTCAGCACTCAAAGTGCTAGCTAGGTAAAGGACCTTGTTAGGTTGTTAAGTTGGGGTTGGGTTACTAGGTTAGGCAATTCGAGGTTAGGACTAAAGAAAATGTGAGGGTAGACATACCCAACTATAGGATGTTTGAAGTTCATCTTAGCTACGGTCTCGTTGATAGCCTTTTGCATGGCGGCTCGTGGCTTCAGAATGTATTTGACCATCTGTCCGATCCACCACGCTGAGGGGTCGCCGTTGAATCTCAATATCCTGGAAGAGAATAGAAAAGAATATAACTTTAGTGGAACTTAATACTATCGTATATACGTATGTATATACTAGGGGCACAATCAGCGGCCTTATCGCTAACAGCGATTTCTTCCAAGCAACCTTTGGATGGATGGTATATATATATTTTTGGAACTAATCTATTCTTTACAGAGGAAAATTTCGTAGTTTCAATGCCACTTCTTAATTTCTTATACAGAGACTGCAAGTTCGGATATCGAGTCGAGTAAAAACAAAAGAAACTACAAGAAAACAGCGCCAGGTGTTGTATTTCTTTCTCATCTTTTAAAACAGTTCAGCATTTTTCACTACAGACCCGCTTAACAAAAGCAGCGTTAATAATGTTAAAATATGTAATCTATGTCAGGGATCACCAATTTGTTTTATTTGTGGTTCAGTTTTTATAACGATGAGACTCTTGCAGCCCACATGGTCGTTATATCACGTGAGATTTAAGGCTACTTGTTTACTTAAGGTCTGCACAATATACGGTGGCTGTAGACACCGCGGGTATTTGGTGGCTCCTGGTCTATGTTCATCTCCATCTATCATATCATCTTACCCATACTTTAATTTTATAATGTATGGGTAAGACATTAAATAATCATAATGTTTGTTTTTCATATTTTAGTCAACTGTGTTCAGTTTTATTGTTTTACTGTGTACTGTATAATTGTTGTATTTTGTATGTGTGTCTGAAGTTTTTAATAAAGAATTTATTTATCTAATCTACATAATTAAAAGCACATGTGTGTTGTTCTAACAAAGTAAAGTATATTTTTTGCATGAAATACATGTGTATAAAGGTGTTAAGGTTAAGACCAAAAGGTGTCAGGAACTTACCTATGCGCTAAATCTTTGGGAACAGCTAGCGGTAAGAACTTGGGCTTCGCCGTGAGCGAGTCGATGAACGGTAGAGAAACCGCTTTTGCGTCATACATAACTGAAACCAAATAAAGTTAATTATATTTTTGGTTGCAAGAATAGGTATATATAGATAAAGATACATTTATTTGGCCATAAACAGGTTACGTACAAAAACACAAATAATAATAGTACACACTAACTACACAGTACATTTAAAAATAAAATAAACCTTATGAGTATGAAGAAGAACCATCAGGGCGTAGGTAGACCAGTCGGCTGACATGAAGATGGTGTCCTCCTAGCCGGTTGTGTAGTGACCATCTGACCGCGGCGAGCGGAGCGAGCCACGCTGTGTATCGACCAAAGAAAGAGAGAATACCTTTGGTATCGACGGCGTAATAAGCTATGCTGGTACCGCACTGTGTTCGCATGCGCTGTGTGCCATTGCAGCAGCGTCCCTCCAACAGCCTACCGTCTTTTAGCCACGCGAGTTGGGGATGAGTGTGAACTGGCCACAGTAACAGCGTCAGTAGTCACCTGGCCACGAGTGCACCTTGTCGTTGTAGGCGCTGGTGCAGGTCTCCGAGAGCGGCTGGAACACGTAGTCCCAGCCCTTGTTGTTGTACCGCCAGCCGCGCGAGTTCAGAATGAGGGTCCGCTCCGTGGCGTACGCGAAGATCAGGCAGTATACGATGTGGTGGAGCTGGCAGCCGAACCCGCAACCCTGGAATAGACAGACAATATTATCTCATTGCTTGATCATATTCATTTTGCGCTTGATTGTACTAGACGCTCACCTCATCGCAAACGGTCTAGACTCTCTAGAGTTATGCATTCGCTACAAAATGGCATTTGGCCTGAATGTCTAAGCCTGACTATTATATTGAAAAGAAGAGTTGCACATTTTTATAATCCTAGTCAGTGACAATAACCGGTTTTTGTTATAAAATAATTGCCACTTTTTTGGGCGACTTCGTTGTGTACATTTCAGATTCTGATACATTACATGACGTAAACATTATTTTTCCAGTTTTGAAGCTTAAAAAAAAACTAAAATTTAGTTGACTTTTTCTACTAACTTGGTAGGTGTGACGTTATCGAATTATTTACGAAATATAGTGAACTAATCTATTCTAGACTTGACTGTTTATCTGATTGTTTTGATCAGACATCAATACAGAGACAATCCTGGACTCATATTGTAGCAAATTTAGTTTACTTTAAAAAAAGGTACTATCAAAAACTAGTTCTTTATGGTTATAAATTATAATCGCCAAAATCGGAAGTTGAAATTTTCGCGGTTTATTCGATTTTGGACAACATTTCGTTCGGCGCTCGATGTCACAAACATGGATTATTCATTGGGCCAACATTATAAACAAGTCTGCAATAAATCAGAACACCGGATTTGACGCAAGGTACCTTTCAGGCGTTAACAAGGTTACTGAACTGAGAGCAGTAATTGATAAAATAGAGCGCAGGCGTCCAGTTGGCTTGTGCATAAAAGGAAAAAAAAAATCGCTTACTAAATGCTTTGTGCCCCCAACGCCTAATTACGCGAATATTTTTTTCTGTTTCACAAAACATTCAAACAACATTCATTGAAAACATTCAATTCTCTGGCATTTAAATCGTTTCTTTTAATGCTTTAACTAAGTAAAGTGTTGCTTGATTTAAATTTAAACAAGTAACCATTAAAGTGTTAATTGTACTTCATTATCTTTAAGATAGAGAGATAGAGCAGAGCAAGACCATCTAGCACAGTAATATTACTTAAAAGAGGGTTCCATACAACTGTAATGTATTAGATTAAGTAAGAGAAATAAACTAATTTGATATTGATTTGATTTTATAGATACCTACATAAATATAATAAGATACGGTGCGATGCAAGAGTGAGAATCTAATCATTCTCTAACATAAGTGATGGAAACCATTCTAGCGCTGCGGCTGGTCCTAAAGCCGTACATCAAATTTAAATCAACATGATACTAAAGTAAACTAATGCAGTTGATTGTACGATAAAAAAAATACAGAGCCTAAGCGAAAACCGCCATAATGGAGCAGTAAATTTAAACCACCATCATTACATTAATCGCTGTTCTCTAGACCGTGTCCCACTATACTTTATCGTACTACGTAAATTGACCTCGAGGAAAGTAATGCTTCATGAGTATGGAGATAGGACTATATTAATTTCAAGTACTATTTTAAAGAGAGACTATTTTATCGCGTTTATTTATCTATTTTTCCCGACGTTTCAACAGGTTTACATAGTGTCGTGGTCACGGGATGACTCAACGCGATAAATACCCGTTAAAATATTACTTGTAATTATGTATTCTGATCGTATAAGTTTAAAAAAGTATATTAATTTCCTTACATAACCTCAACCTCAACAACCTATATTGGTCCACTGCTGGACGCAGGCTTCCCCTGATAAGCGCCTTTTTGGATTTTATCCCAAAAGCAGGTAATGCCTACGATCCCCACGCTGGGTATGCGGGTTAGGCATCGCAATTTAGTTGTAAATTGTTCTACAGGAGGAGCTACTGCCCACCCTCGGTGGATATCCCTTAGTCGTCTCTTACGATACCCGCGGGAAGAGTTGGGGTGGTGCAAATTCTAAGCGACACGGTCAACACAATTATCACATAATAAAAATGCTCTAATAAGTAGTTTACGACAGTTTTACTTTAAAAATTATAGGTTGGTTTCAATGCCGTGACTTCTGACTTTTTATCGAGCGCGATAAGATAAGAAACGTTAGAAATTTTTAAAGTATAATTTTTAGAGTAACTATAGTAGATAAATTAGCACTACATACAACGAATCACGAATACGATTAAAAATAGCGTCTGATTGAATAAACAAGTAAAAGTTTGATACATATATAGAAAACACAATTATACCACACAAAACAGGAAACAATACAGATATAAATCATTTTAAATAACCTACTGTGTTTTTAAAGTTATATAATTTTTTGATGTTCTTTTCAACTTGCTTTTGTACACGGATTGGGTTTCCTTTCCAAGCGTGTTTTTTTTTTTTAGAAAAAACGTAGCCTATAGCACCTTGGCATAATATAGCCACCCATTAGGGAAAAAGCTTTTAGAATCCGACCATTATTATTGCCAGAAATTACCCATCACAAGGAAACTTGCAAACACATTTTCGTATAAATAGAATACATACATGTTTTTGTTATTATAGTGCGTACGTCTCACACTGGGGGTAATTTCCAATAAATTTTAATAATGTCCAAATTTATTCGACTTCGACGGAAATTAACTTAAAAGTGTAATTCATAATTCATTTATTGTTTGTGAATCAGGTATATTATAGCCAGTATTGTAATATAACCTGATTATGTTAATACTTATTTATGATGGTATATATTTATGAAGATACTTATTTTCCGCACTGAGTGGAAATATTTGGGAGGCCTTTGCCCAGCAGTGGGACGAATCAGGCTAAATAAAAAAAAACAACAGACTTATTTTAGATCGCTGGATTCTGTCGCTTCGGCGTACAAACATTTCAATAAACATTGTAGAGGTAGTAATATCACATTTGCATCACTCGCCTACTCATCTCAGTCTAACACGCGACGTCCACAGACCATCTCTATAATTAGAAAAACAAACAATCATGGTAAACGTTTGTCACGATTTGTTAGCACGTGTCGGGGTCGACGACCTGTTATTGGGAAATATTTGATTTGATCACTTGATCTTACTAATATTAGGAAGACGTGAATAACTTACCTAATAATAGTACATACTACTTTATCAGCCATACTAAGTTGGAAGGGGTCGATTCTTACAACGCGGCATGCGGTTTAAACGAAATTAGTTTTCTGCCCGTAGCTTCGCATGCGTTTTCTAATATTTTAAGGTCTTTTCTATCCGATGGCAACTGATTTATGGAATAAATCTGTATGCATTTCCGATCCGTTCAGTACCTTTGGCGTTAAGAAGTAAAACCAAAACATCCATCCATCCATCTAAACATCTAAACTTTCGCAATTATAATATTAGTTTGAAAATTACTCTTTATTACCTAAGCCCGGAGTATCATATACTCCGGGAGGTTCCCGATGTTATCATGAAACTGTCATCATGGCAGCATTTCATCAAAAAGACGCAGAGTCATTTAACAAGAAGTTGATGATGACCTACTACACAGCACAGAAGTAGTAATAAAGACTCACCTTGTTAAGACTACAGATGAGTTTCCTGGCCTCCTTGCAGTCAGGTGGATGCTGCAGGTAATGCAGCCTCCTTTGCACTAGGTCGCTGACATTGGCTGCCTCTATGTGCCGCCAATCGTTGTACCCGTCGAGTTCTGGAAGCTTTTCTTGGTCTGATAGGAGGGAACTGTAGGAATAATTATTAATATTTATTTTTCAATTTTTTGAAAACGAACAGCTAGTTAATCATAATACAAAATTAAACTAAATATGAAGAGTTTAAAGCCCATAATTGAATCCTAATTTTTTGTTGTGTTAGACGTGTGAGTGCCAACCTTAGATTCGAGTTCAGGACTAAAAAATAATTCTCATATAAGAGTAACAAGCTGTTTATTCCAACTTACTTACAACTTAATTAAAAATTTAAATTCCTATCCCCTTTCCACTTTTTCGTGTTCATATTAGTCCTAGTATATTAGCAAAATATGAATAATCTTAAGTTGATGTGATTGTGGTTCAATGAATGCATGTATTTGTGATCAAATAAATTAGATATTATTTGGGGGATATGAATGGAGATAAGAATGAAATTTGTCATCACGCGCTGGCGGGTTCTGATATGAAAAATATGTAGAAAATAGATATATAACATTCTAAACGGCCTTCATTTAGATTGACTAGCCTTGATTAGATTTTCTTTCGCCTGCTGTGCGGTTATGCTTAAACCACCCATCCTATATTGACATTTCAATGGCCTACGCCACAATTGCAAATATAATAACCATACAAAGGGTTTTCAAATGGTAACATCAGCAAAGCCGCCAAAGTAGTAAAATAATTCGAAATTAATAACACTTACAAACTAAATTAACCATACTAATGAAAGCCCCACAATAACCTAATAATCGTAAAATGTACGGTCAATAACTAATTATTGTTATCGCTATTTTACCAACTGTTGTTTTTACGATAAAAACTTTGTGACGCGGCTTTACGGTTTACCTTATCAACAACGAGATTCGTCAACTATAGAATGGTTTAATAATTGGATTTGTATGGCTTTTTATAAGAAACTTTACCCATGTTCAATTGTTCATTTGACGTTGAAATTAAAATCACCCTAATCTAATCACGTCATAGGCGAGTTCACGAGCGCTCGTCTACGCTGGTTAGGGCACGCCGAGAGATTTCCCTCATACGCCTTCTTGGCAGTCCGATACGGACTGCCAAGAAGGCGTATGAGGGAAATCGTGCGTATAATAGAATAAGATTTATTTAGCGATTTATAAAATGATTATTATTTATTATTATTATAAGGTTATAATAAGTTTCTATTATTTGATTGTACTTTCTTTGTTAATAAAGTGTCTCTAAGGTATCTATCAAATGGCCCCTAGTTATGTGCTTGTCTTGCCGGTTCCATGAAATAAATGATTAATTTTAAAATGTTTTAGTAAAAGATCAAACAAACCTTTTCCTTTCGCCCACTTGGTCCAGAATCGCCTGTACAGCTTCGTTGCCGCCTTTAGCCATTTTGCTGAGCTCGTGGTTAACATAGTACCAAAGTTCTTTGGTGTTCGAGTTAATCCGCCTCCTTAGAGTCTCATACTCCTCCTTAGGGCCCTGACCTGAGTCCAGGAAAAGGGACCCATCTATGTCTTTTAGGTTGTTGAACCTGGAAAAATATATTATATAATTCAGATAGAGAAAACATAGGTACCTTAAAATATCAATCATTCAACATATTATGTCATTGGACGCGCTTTCTAAGGATTAAAAACTAGCCTAGGGATTTTTGTCCACAAGTGGGAGTGAAAAATAAACCACTAGTATGTACGTTTATATCACTTAAGTGTCCAATACATATTTGTTTTGGTTATCTAAATTTTTAAATAATGCTATTTTAGATACATGTCAATATTTATGTAAAGCTAAGAACAACATTGTATTTCTTACATACTATTGTTGGTGCGGAACTGAGCGACTTCTGGCCAAGCATTAACATATCAATGATGTAATCATCTATGGAGTAGAAAACCTTCCTTCATAAGATTTTATTTTATGTCATGTTTAAATTTACGAATAGGGGCTTTGATTTTTACTAAATTGATATTTATAAGTGTAAATAACTACTAGATGTAATTGGTCGTTGTATAGTTTGAATAAATATAACCCACAACATGTCAAATTCTCCAAAATACGCTATCGTAGGCCTGGATTTATTAAATTCACTTCAACCATTAAAAATCAGTCATGTCGTACAAGTATCGATTAATATCGGCCCGGGAAATGGCCACTCGAGCGATGGAACAAATTGTTCGCGATAAGCCCAACATAGACAAGGTTGTATTCAATTACATAGATTATCATCTAGACTCGATTACTCCGGTTATTTTGTTTTTAGGACATGCGTTTAGAAACGAATTTAGTCTGATAGCTAATATTTGTATATTTGTTTACGTGTTATTATGTTAATAAATAATACTTTATTATATACCTACTAGCTAGCTTTTAAGAGCAGTCGGTACTAAGGTAAGTAACTTAAGAACTGATTAGAAATGGGAAGTATGGAAGTGAATCGTAGTTTTTACAAGTACGGACAATTTATCTTGGCAGGTCCGAAATACGCACAAGAAGGCTGCGCAGTAACCAAATTGTGACAATGGCGGGGTGCGCGGGGCGGTGTTAGAACAAAAAAAGTCTGTCAAAAAAAGGTGCGTCTCTAGCCGAGCTAGGCTAGAGACGCACCTTTTTTATTGTTTATTATATTTTAGGGACTTTCGAATCATTTTCCTGCGTCGCAGACGGGCCTTCGCCCACCGCACCAAAGGTCGTCATAAATGTTTAATAACATTATATTTCCCGGTTTAACCGAAAAAATTATGATTTACTTAAGTTTTAGTAATCTATTCAATAGTTCTTGAGTAACAACTGTTTGAGAACATTTAAAACCAAAACAAACTTTTTTGAAACTATTTTTGTTTTATCTCTATTTTTTAGTCTTGACCACAGTCGGTTACTAAAGTCTTCGTTGTGTTTTTGTTTGTTGTAATTGATTTGTCTGTTGATTGTTATTTGTTACGTTTTTTGTTTACTGTTAGTGTGGACACTTATTTAGCTAAATAACGTAAATAATAAGATATAAGGTGTTATTTTGTTATTTTGGGTACAATAAAGTGTTCATTCATTCATTCATTCATTCATAATACCTGCGTTTGTGTTTTGATAATTATTATTTTTTATTTGTACTTTCTCACTACATTAGATATTTTCTGAACGTAAATTTGTTTATCTGGGAATAAAAGCTTTCTTCACGAGTGTGCATGCGCAAAGTTCGCAGAGCCTACATATGTTCAGACCTGCCAAGATAAATTGTCCGTACGGTAGGTTAGCAGTTATAAATTATCCGCACTGAGAGGTTCTATGTTCGGTTGTTTCAATTTTTTTACGGTTTCTCCGTCAATTTATGGACCGATTAAAAAAATATGCTATTGTATAGATAATGATTTCGAATTGGAAGTATTAGTGTTTATCTCGTTAAGCTCAAATAACAACATAATTCTTTAGAAAAATCACGACTTGCTTAACTATTTAGGTGATTATCTTCGCCAATTTTTAATATATTTTGTTGATTCTTTCCTCGTTGTATAAAGGTTGATTTTGAGGTGGTCCAATAAAAATTGAATCCTCTAGGAATTTATATGTGCGCCGTGTTCCTTCCAAATCCATTTTCACTATTTAGGAATTCGCAATCGATTACGCTTTTTTTTAATGGCGTGATTTAAAAAAGTATATACCGACCGAACAATACATATTATGTGAATAATCTGAAGAACTAGGCACCTTATCCAAACATTTTTTTTACATTTTAGGCACATATAATGTATACATAAAGGATGCCTGGAATAGACCGCAACTAGCGATAAGGCCGCCATTTGTACCACATTAGAAACAGTTAGTATAAAGTAAAAAAAAAACAAAAACTTATTGTTTTTTTTTTAATTATTGATGGTGCAATATATCATCATCAACATAGGTTGATGATGATGTATTGTTAGTCCACTGCTGGACATAGGCCTCCCCAAATGAGCGCCAGAGCGCCTTGTCTTCAATGTGGTGCAATACAGTTATATTCTATTCCATTGTGTATGTTTAATATACATTATTTAATTACCTGTAATAAATGGTTTCATACATACACAAATAATAAATTCTAGGCTATATTAAGTGCACAGGGCCACATCTATTTCTAGCTACATAGCATGATTGATAACAATAACAAATCGCGTGATAGTTCTCGTGATTGTCCTTTGAGTAACGTAGGTAGGTAGCTGTTTTTACGACATTTGTATTGTAGTATTGAACAAATTGGATAACTTTGGAAAGGGCTATATTAACACTTTGATTGCTGAAATCACACGGTATGTGTTTTCTACAAG
The DNA here is from genome assembly GCA_943735965.1 of Eupithecia abbreviata. Classification (NCBI taxonomy): domain Eukaryota; kingdom Metazoa; phylum Arthropoda; class Insecta; order Lepidoptera; family Geometridae; genus Eupithecia; species Eupithecia abbreviata. Next base: position 10,839,377 of record OX030987.1, on the reverse strand, counting down.
TGACTAATATGCGTAAATCCAAACTAGCGCAGCGGCTGAGAAAATACAGATCTGTGTGACTCAGCACAGCCGCAACACAACCGCTGTGTAGAGCGGCAGCACGAATTTTTTAGGTTTAAAAAAAATATCGCAGTCGTCGAAAAAAAATTGCAGTCAAAGTGTTAAGGGGCTGACTTAGTGGTTGTGATGACAGGAAAGGGGAATATGAGGAAAAATATATATATTAATAAGTCTTAAGTTGTACCAGTTATTAAAACTATGTACCTAATGATGTTCAAAAGATTTAACATTGGCCATGACGGTCGTGGCGTAAGAATTGACCCCTACAACTGAGCCCGTAGATGACGTTACATCTTCTATGTTCTGGGTCTGAAGTCTCACTCAGTTTGTATAGTGTAGAAATAGAGAACCTCTATTTGAACGCAGAAATACAGCTGTTTGACATTAAGGGTCCGGCGACGCTCGCTCCCAACTTCAATTCGAGGCGCTAGCAAAAATCGCTCCGAATATCGCTGTCCCTGTTTAACCCTAGCGCCACGCCCAATGCGTGCGCGATAGCAATATTAGCCGTTCAAAATTTGGTATGAATTTGGTTGTGTTCTGTAATACCAAAAATCATGACTGAAAACTTTTTGTATTCTTCACATAGTATTGTTATTCTGTTACAAGACAATATAAGCTACGTTCCTGCAAACAACGTGTAAGATATTGTTGTTTTTAATACGAAACAAATAGGAAGAAAACTTGTCCATTTTCGCATAAAAATGCGCAAAATGCGATTGCCTTTCACTGAATTTTAGGTATGTAAATTGAAAAAAGAACTATCCAGGAACCTCGATAAATATTATTCAAATATAAATAATAAATTATTATAGTGGAAATATGCATTAATTAGAAATCATTTTGGTATTAAGTTTGTATGGGGAATTCGTCCTCCGCTGGCCTCTTAAATGCTGTGACGAAGAGGGAAAAGATGAAATGAACTTTTTTGCCTTGAAGCTAGAATCTAAAATATATTTTTCCCGGCCCAGGATAATAGTCAGGGGTCGCCCCGCCGCCTGACAATTCCATACCAATATCATAAATTTAAAAGTAGCTATGTTAGTCTGTCTTAACATTATCACGTCTAAAAGGCTAAACGGATCTCAATTAAATTTGACAGGGATAATGGTATTCTGGATGCTTTTTATCCCGGAGAAGCGCGTGTGAAGTCGCGGGCCGAACCTAGTTTCAAATTCCACATTTGCTAGCATAACAGGTACCTAACATATCTATTATCTACTCTAGAACACAATAACTATCAACACAGTTTTATAAAAAGCTCATTAAGTGGTATAAGTGAATAACCTAGCTAGGTGTTCAAAATCAAATCTACAATGTGAGTTTGAACGCGTTTGAACGTTTTGTGATGACACTTACCCATCAGACTTCTTAATCTGCGAGATGAGATTGCTGTGCTGCTGGCGCAGTGTGTCCAGCTGCGAGGTGACTCGCTTTAATTGCTCCTGCACGTCCACATCTTCATCAGTGTTGCCAGTACACCTGGATTTTAGATAGAGTTACTGTTAGGCTGGTGTTATTGTTACGCGTTTCGGCAGCGCCGTTGGAGCGCGCGCGTTCGGAGAAAATAAATTTAATAAAACTGTATTTCTTATTTTCATAGATAAGTTTCCATGAAATTTACGACCGAATCAAACAAAGCGGCACGGCGTCAATGTTATTTGAATGTTTGTAGGTATTTGCTTTCCTTGTAATTTATTGTAAAGGTGTTACTGATAGTGATACGCTATCAGAATCTATGACAAGATTTCGCCTCGTTTCGGGTACAACATAGGTTGCTGATTATTGATATTAATCAAAACTTTTTTTTTATTTGAATGCATTACCTGATGGTAACTTTGGGATTATGACGTTATTTTGTCAAATTTTGTTGGTAATTTTTACCCGAGATGAAACGGATAGCTGTTTTGCCGAATACCGGATATCCGGCCGCCGAATATTCGGTCGAGCATAGCCGTCGGGTGGACTCCAGTGAGTACGGGCATTTTCGTTCATGAGATTGAACAACTACTTCATTTAGTTGCCTATCGATTTCCTTGCGGCGATGTAATTCATGGTCACCATCACCTGCGATAGTGAAGCGCCATTACGTTCGAACAGCCTCGTTTTTCTTCTAGCAATAAATAAATAAATAATTCTGGACAATTCACACAGCAACATCTAGCCTAAGTTAAGCAGAGCTTGGGTACTAGATGACTGATATACTTAATAAAATACATTACGTAGATATTTTTTATTATACATAGATAACGACCAGAACACCCGGAACAAATGTGCAGATCGTACACAATTGTTCCGAGGTGGAAATCGAACCCGCAACCTCCTGCGTCGCAGGCGGACCTTCACCCACCGCGCCAGAGGCGAACGTCGTTAAATGAGGTGTCCATCAGGACTCATACACTCACTGCTGAACATACCTCTCCCAAACAATATGCTATTATCACCACGTATGCCCGCAGAAGGCGGACTGTAGATTGCAGATGATCTGTGTTAAAAATACGCAGAAGGAAAGTTGGCCTGTCCTCTGGTAGTTTACCTTCGTCTGTACGACATCTACCAGCTGAGATGGAGGGAGTCTTTTCGTAAGACATGGCTTTTTCTTCCATTGATAACGTATTCCAACATACTTACCTAAGCGGATATAATAATATCTCTGGTGTATCTAAGGTATTAATATTTAAGGTATAGAATATGGAATATTATTGGATATTATGCTACTAATATTATAAACGCGAAAGTTTGTATGTATGGATGTTAGTACTGAACAGATCAGGCAAAAATTTTGTATACAGTTAGTTCCCGGAATAAAACATAGCTATGCAAACATACTCTGTCATACTCTGTCTGGTAGAGATCGCTCTTGAGCGATAAGACCGCCAAATTGTCACATATCTTGTATTATTATTGTTTACCTTGTTTGTTTTATTTTTAAGTGTGCAATAAAAGTATTGTCTATCTATCATACTATTTATCCCATTAATTAGTTCCCATGAGATAGAAATAACCTTAAAACGAACGTGCGAAGCCGCGGGCTGAAACTATTATTAAATAAATAATACCTTAGCGGAGATATCACTAGATAAGTGACCACTATCCACAGGACTAGTAACACCACCGCTGCCCGCTTCCATCTAGCCAGGTACATCATTAAGTAGTCTTTAATTGCCAAATGACCATTGGAGTAAATTCTTGATTCCCGCCGCATCACTACACATCCCCCATCGTCTGGTCTGCCTGAAAGAGGTTTGATTTTAGCTATCTGGGTAATTTATTTACCATAGCGTTCATATTGACCATAGTATGGAGCGAGACATCATCGTGACTACTTATTTTTGTATGGACTTCATCATCATCATCATCATCATCATCAGCCTATATTAGTCCAATGCTGGACATAGGCCTCCCCCAATGAGCTTATTTTTGTATGGACTTGCACAGTTACATTTCCGCGCTTTTAGAGGTAGGTACCAAATCCCATAGGAAACTTAGACATAATGATGACTTCCCTGTGAACCAACCTCAGGGCTCTGGTAGATTCATAATCTGAATAAACTACCATACCTTAGGTACTATAAATAATATAAATAAATCTGGACAATCCACACTCCATCACCTAGCCCCAAGCTAAGCAGAGCTTGTTATGCGTACTAGATGACTGATATACATAACATAATACAATACATTACATAGATAGATAATTTTTATTATACATATCAAAACGACCAGAACACCCTGAACAAATATCTGCAGATCATACAAATATTTGTTTCGAGGCGGGAATCGAACACGCAACCTCGTGCGTCGCAGGCGGACCTTCGCCTACCGCGCCACAGAACCTGTCTTAGGTATTTTCTATTTACTCATGTTTCATAGCAAAGTTATAAGTTACACAACCTATGTTACAGGTATCTTTTGAGTAAAAACTCCTCAATATAAACGATTTTAAAATATACACCCTAACAATCAACAAATAGTGCTTAATTCCGCATGCAAGATCATAGATGACATGGGTCAGATAACACCAACACAATAGAATTGTGATAGACTAGATAAAATGCAGTGTGATAATAATGATAACATTGTTTTGTGTTATAAAACCACGAAATATGCAATGTTGGAACTATTTTATATTTTCCTCTTACTTAAACATGTTTTTTTATGGGCTCTTCCTTCTTTTTTACTATAAATACTATACTATCATAATTTCTTGAATTCATTACAGATGCAGGCGTGTTGAACATGAACCTTGTTGGTATTGGGAGATACCAAAGACTCATCCATTAACGAGGAACTTTTTCAGTGTGATTGCAGTTCTATTCCTCCTTTATTGATGTTAGCTTTTAAAATTTTCTTATGAAAAGAAATATGTCCCAAGTTCAAAATTAAAGAAGATTTTCAACCAAACCTGCAGATCTTAGCTTATGTTTACAGCAAAAATATCAGAATTATGGCTATGAACTATTTGAAAGTAAAGACCTACTGAGAAATAGCTTTTAAGATAAAGGCCTCACAAAAATCACAAAGTGTTAGTGGAGTTCTTGGGTGGCCAATCAATTCAGTCTGTGACATTCACTTATAATTTTATTATGAAAAATGTTTTGTTTTCAAGATGCAATTTGTGTTTACAATTCAAGTATCAAATTCAAGTATCAACCTACCTATTTATTAAATCAACTGAAAGGTTGATAAGTCATGTATTTATTTATAAATTGAGCACTAGGTACCAACAGATGATACTTCAAATAGTTTTAAATACTTAAAATACTTATTAATAGTTTTAGTTTAGTTTACAATCACAATGTTTCATTATGAAGAGATCAGGCCAATTACTTTAAAGAGAAATGATTTTATGAAGACCTGAGCTACGCATATAAGTTAGTTTCAGAAAACCCTGTACCACTTGTAAGTAAAAAAACAATGCAATTTAAATTATGTTAAATTTCGGTCGACGTTTATATTAGGTATAATATTATCGCAATATCAAGACGATTGACCAGGAATCTAGGGCGGATATACGTAATTTAGTGTTGATGGTTTATTCTTACATTCAAAAAGGATATTGTTTTGAGAGGAAACCGCGGTGGTCAAACGTAAAATATAGAATACAGACAGAACCACGTCTATGTGGTTCAAATATCAAACACCGCCTCATTAGCAAAAGCCAGAATCCAGCCATCGTAAATTGTATTCAAAATAAATCGGTAGTAGGTACTTACACGTATGAGAACAAATTTTTTACGTGATTCGTGAAGATAATTATTGCTGTACCCTTAGATGTCTGTAATCTAACTAAACTTTAATGCATGCAATAATGGCTATTTACTAATTATTTTCCGAGAAATAGGTAAGCACATTCACTCACTGCCCACAAACTCACACCATAGGATAGAAGAATTGAAATTATTGAATATTATGAAGTTACTATTAACAAACGTCAAACAGAGAGAGAACCTTCATTATACCTACATAATACGCTATTTTAGGTAGGATTATACCTCAACTTCAACTTCTTATTTTTTATGGCTCGGTGTGTCTGTGTTGACACAACTCTGCCACTGTCCGTGTGAAGAGTCATAAACTCTATTAATGCTCTTTTATTATGACTCTATTAGAGAAAAAACACAATGAAATTTTATTAATGATAACTAAACGTAAACAGTTTTATCTTTTTGAGTAGTACTATTTTGATTTGTACCTGGAAAACAGTACAAAGTTACAAATGCACACAAAGGGTTTTAAGTAGAAGCTGTACAAATTTGGAATTAATATGTTAGTAGGTATTTACAGTTTAATCTTATGAGAATTTACAAATTTACATAATAAAAAGTTTACAGGAGGGGAAAATATAAGGGATAATAAAAATTTGAGGGAAGTAGGACGCGGGATATCGGGAGGGAGTACATCATAGAGGGAGAAATGTAATATAAAGCAGTTGAAAAATATGTGGTCAATGGTTCCTTCTTCTAAACCACTCTCACTCACAAATAGAATAATCGAACGAAATCATTATATTTCACAAAACACTGCCTCAACACTGAGTAAAAATTATCCGGTCTGGGTAGCTATCAAAGTCGAATTCGGTAAAAGAAAGTCTGTCTATCTAGAAATGGCTAGAAACAGAGTTTGAAACAGACGCTGGAGGGTCGTAGCGAAAAGCAAACGGCGCCGAAACAAAAAGAAGTTGAAGTATTGATATATCGACGAACGAAGAGAACAAGTCATAGATTTAGTTATCTATGGAAGCGAAGACATTGTATGTATGTAGTCATAGACTAAGTGTGTAGTGTATGTAATTGTGTATTTATTTATTTGTATTCTCTAATCTCTTTGGTTGGGTAGTGGGTACTTTCATTCAGTCAGTGTAGTTTTGGTACATAATCTTTTCGGAAGACACGAGTCACGAAGTAGAAGGCGTGGAAACTGCTATTTAATTTATACAAGGACCCTTTGCAACAAGCCCCGTGGTCTTTTTCTGGCTGGTGCATTTGTGTTGTGAGAAAACTATCCCAAGATGCCCAAAAAAGGACCAAAGAATGCATACTTTTATTTTATGATAGACTTTAGGGAGGAGGAGAAGAAAAGGGGTAACACCTATGCAAACATGCAAGAGGTGCAGAAGGCGGCAGATCCTATATGGAGGGTAAGTTTAATACCAAGTTATATCGTTTTACTCTGAGCCCCTAAATGATGAAGTGATCGTCCAACCGTGATTATTTTCTCCCTACTAATTGACTCCTATTATACCTACTTATTTTTCAGGGATCCACTCCTGCTGTTCGCGCAAAATATGAAAAAATAGCAAAAGAAGAAAAAGCAAGGTACAATATAACTGATCAAAAGTTTACATCGTTCGGTGTGCCATTCTCCCAGCTTGAAGACGAAGCACGCTTGGCGAAAGAAGCTGTTGATCGCGAGCTTCATTACATTCGGGACTTTGTGTATAAAAGTAACCTATACAAGAGTAAGTATAAAAACCATCAGTACATAGTATATTACGAAGTCACTTCCCGCTGTCTGTCTGTCCCTAGTATACTATCTTTAAAATTAGGCAACGGATTTTGAAGGAGTTTTTTAATAGTTATAGTGATTCAAGAGGAAGGTTTATTATAAACCATTTGACACATAGCTTTCCATGCGGGGCTAGTTTCTTTATAATCTGTCTGATATGCAGGTAGGAGATAAAATGTTAAGCATGTTCCCATGTTCTTATCTATCTACTCCTACAGTGTTAAATTCTATGTGACACAGGATTGCGCATTTTATAGTGTTCATCATCATCATCATCAACCTATGTTAGTCCACTGCTGGACATAGACCTCCCCCAATGAGGGCCATAGGGCCCTGTCTTGCTGCATCCAGCACCTACCTGCAGTCTTTCGCAGGTTTATATTATTATTGAGAGTTTATTTATACATATCTAAAATATTGTACACCTATCATACAGGCACACCTAATGCGACTAGGCTTACCACAGCTCAGGATTTTTCTTGACAATTCAGGATATTTAGGGTACTATCAGGATTGCAGCTGGATTTCAGAAATTAAGGATATTTCGATTTTCAATCAAATACAGTAAAGTAAATTTTACAGATTTTTATTCTTACAGTGAAAATGTAAGTTTTGGGGTAGGTTTTGGGACTTGCTTCACCTGCTGCTTACATAGAGTGTATTATTGTATGGACTACAAGATAAACCAACCAAAGTCAAGTAATTTTTATGTTTTAGGGAAAATGTCATTTAATTGAGTGTCGTTATCAAGAGTTCGGTTACAGTCAAAGTCAAATTCAAAATATTTTATTTTCTTTAGGCTTACAAAATAAGTCATACTTTATACAAGAATATTTTACTGTTTTACTGCTATACCTAGTACTGTTTACTGTAGGTTGTGTCTCAAAATGTTATAGGTAGATACAACTACAAACACTATATTCCAGCCAAACTCCAATAATTACACTAATATAATGAATATGAATATTTGGATGTTTAGATGGATAGTTGGATGTTTGTTTTTTTACTTCTTAACACTAAAACTACTGAACTGATCAGGCTGAAATTTTGCATTTATGTTGCTCTAAGCCAAGTCAATTTCCATGGGATAGAAAAAACTTAAATGTTTCTATGTAAACAACTCGTGCGAAGCCGCGGACAGAAACTAGTACATAATACGTAAATAATTTAAGAAAAAAATACTAAATAATTGGTAAAAAATATATCTATTAGTGTTGGTGCCAGTTATCGACATAGCTCTGAGAATTAGCAAGCTGAAGTGGCAGTGGGCCGGCCATATCTCGCGAAGAACCGATGGCTGCTTGGGCAAACGTATTCTTGAGTGCAGACCACGACGACTCGGTAAACGTAGTGTAGGACGCCCTCCGACCAGGTGGGTTGACGACTTGCGAAAGACTGCAGGTAGATGCTGGATGCGGCAAGCTGAAGACAAGGCGCTATGGAGGCCTATGTCCAGCAGTGGACTGCTATAGGCTGATGATGTTGGAGCCATATTGCCCAGTTTTCATTCCATATTCTTTAACTTTATGTTTTACTTTTACAGAACTTTTGGATGAAAACATTTACGTGATTGATTTGAATGCACTATGCGAGACCACCACAGGCTATGTGTTTGGAGAATTTGCTATTATAAGATTCAACATAAGGAGCGGTATTGTAGATCATATCCACAGGATCATCAATCCACGTAAGTTTATTTGAACTCTACCTTTGTTTGAAGTGAAGTAAAGCCCGCCGGCAGACAGACAAACAGGTAGCAGATACTTAGTAATAGGGTCCTGTTGGCACCCTCGATAGAACCCTAAAAAGTGTTAATCTTTCTAACCCAGCCAAGAATCCGTGTAAAGAACCTCTTTAACCACATAATCACTTTTTTGGTACTTACCTAACATTATCAGAAAACTTTCAATGAGACCTACAGCCTGTTGAGGAATGTTGTAGATCAGGGCAGCACTGCTACCTCACAGCACAAAAATGTGCATTTAAATATCCTATATTTAAAGAATCTGACAATGTAATAAAATCAAAGTCAAAAATCATTTATTTCTTTAGGCTTACAAAATAAGCACTTAGACAAGTCATATTTTATACATTAATTTTCAAATAAAATTATTTTACTGTTCACTTCAATTTTTTGTCTACTATTGGAAGAAGTGAAAAAGAAACCACTAGCATGTTCATCTCTTATATGTCTAATACATGGTTATTTGTCTATTTAAGTCTAAATATAATATGATTTGATACATGTCAATATTTAAGTATAGCTATGCACAACAACAAATTACTTACATACTATTGTCGGAGCGAAACTGAGCGACATCTGGCCAAGCATTAACATCATTGAGATAATCATTTATGGAGTAGAAAGCCTTCTTGATGAGATTTAGTTTTATGTAATTTTAAATTTACGAATAGAGCTCAGTTGCTTCAGATGGAAGCTTATTATTATATTAATAAAATAAACAAATTAGAACTAGTACATACTTACAATTGAAACAATTGTTAAACCTTTAGATTTTTGCATTGCAATAGTCAGCAGGTAGCTCAATTGTTTAAATTGTAAATACATATATGTATGAAGGTTTTTATTTGTTTTTTTTATTATATTGACACTTTCTTAAAATACTTGTAATATTTAAATGCATTTTATATTGACCTATTGGAATGCAATACAGCTTGTGATGAATCTTCATTAATGGCAATATGTGTCTGGTTCGCCACTTTCATCTCTCCTGAAAGCTAACTGAACATTTAAGACCGGAAATAACAATTAGTTTTGGGTTTCAGCTAACATACCGGTTGGCTATGCATCAGACATCAGAGTGGGCTGTGAGGCCTTTGCACTGGAAGTCCCAGATTCCGAAGGGACTAAGTCTGACTACCTAAAGATTTTGGCCCTCATAGTGACCTACCTTAAGGAGAATGACCCCAAATCCGATGTAAGTAATTGTTGCTTTTTAAACTCTCATGATTTGTATAGATAGAAAACACTTCGCTATACCACACAAAACGAAGTAAATACTTAGAATAGAAGAAGTATAAAGGTCGGCCTTATCACTGAAGGCAATCTTTTCCAGGCAACCTTAGGATGGACTAGACATGAAGGAACAATATAGACTAGAAGGTGGCACTTTATTATATGTAATAATAATTTAAATAATTACATCCATCACAATAGCCTGGTTTTATTTCTTACATTTTTCTTTGCAATAGTCTCTACACCTGGCGGATACCATCTTTGGGTGTATCATATTGTGCACCCGAGGATGATACCCGCTATGTGTAGCCATCGCCTTTAGTTTAACTTCTCAAAGGGCCTCTGTGCTGTTGGCTTCGGCCCCACGCAAGCCTTCCAAAGGACCGGGTCACTTTATGGCCCGAGATCATGGTAAATGAGAGATTTAAATAATAATAATAATTTGTCATGTTTATAAAACTTGAATCCAACTTTAAATTCCTGGATTATGAAAATGGGTTTAGTTTTAAACCCGGAACGGCTTCCCCAGATAGGCGACTTATTGGCTCTTATCATTAAATAACTACCATACAAGGAGCTGAATCACACATGCGACGAGCGCATGTACACCGTTGTTAGGGTTGCTCAAGCGGGCCATGCTAGGTGTAGAGTGCATAGTGTGCCCCCTGCAATCCTATAGGTTGTTTGTGTTGGAGAGTTAAAATAATTTGTTTGAGTTTCACTGTTTAATCGTACGTGTAGTTTTTAATTTTCATTTCAATTTAATTTAATTTTAGTTCGTAAGAATTACTAACATTTGTTATAAGATCATTACTAACAAATTATGGATCTGTAGTAGTCCCAAATAAAAGTTTTTATTTTTATTTTATTACGTATTTTTTCTTTTTAAGATATTGCCACCGCTGTACACGTTGCCAGAGAAGGAGGATCAAGTCCTCCATTTCATCGGCCAGCTGTGCAACGTATCGCGTAAGTAAATAATGCTGGACAATTCACACAGCATTATCTAGCCCCATGGTAAGCAGACCTTGTGTTATGGGTACTAGGTAACTGATATACATAATACAATACACTTTATTATTATTTATTTATTTTATTTCGCGCCATTATTGTCCCACTGCTGGGCAAAGGCCTCCCTTTTCTCCTTCCACTCCTAGCGATCCAACGCTGCAACAGGCCATGATGGAAGATGTGAAGAATACACTAAATAAATAGATATTTTTTATTATACATAGAAAACGACCATAGAACACCCGGAACAAATATCTGCAGATCGTACACACAATTGTTCCGAGGCGGGAATCGAACTCGAACTCGCAACCTCCTGCGTCGCAAGCGGACCTTCGCCCACCGCGCCACATCAGTCGTCTATAGTATACATAAATAATACCCTATTAAGGATTCCGTAGACAGCAAGGAACCTTTATAGTTGCCATGTATGACCGCGGCTTAGCTCGGAGACTAGTTATAGACTTAGTAGTAAGTACAAAAAAAAAGAAGGAGAGTCCACCCATCATAGGTTACATTTGTAGTTCGTAGGTTAAATAGGTTATCGTTATCTGTAGGTACATATGTTGTGTAATAGATGGTCTTGTTAGATTTAACTCTTGACTGATTTTCAGCTATCACCTTCAAGGTGACGAGACAAGGCGAGCCCAGCGACACACGTCTGTCTGTAAAAATACCTACCTACCTGCTGTCCACAACCATAACGTTGTGGACAGCAGGTAGGTAGGTATTTTTTATCGAGATATTTAGATATTTTTATATATATAGATATTTTTATTTAGGTAGGTATTATTTTTTATCGACACACGTCTGTCAGTAAAAATACCTACCTACCTGCTGTCCACAAAACGTTATGGTTGTGGACAGCAGGTAGGTAGGTATTTTGTGTCGCTGGGCTCGCCTTGTCTCGTCACCTTGAAAGTGATAGCTGAAAATCAGTGTTTGAGCGATATTATCACTGAGCTATTACCCACTGAGCTATTATAATATAAGTGCGAGTGTAGGTAGGTGTCCGTCGGGCAGCTACCTCTGGAAATGAAATGAAATGAAAATGAAATGAAAATGAAATGAAAATGAAATGAAAATGAAAATGAAATGAAAATGAAATGAAAATGAAATGAAATTGAAATGAAAATGAAATGAAAATGAAATGAAAATGAAATGAAAATGAAATGAAATGAAAAGTTTTTTATTTCTTTAAGCTTACAAATAAGCACTTAGACAGGTCATATTTTATACTATTAAATTATTTTATAGTTCACTTCAATTTTTTGTCCACCAGTGGAAGAAGTGAGAAGAAACCACTAGTATGTTCATAACTTATGTGTCTAGTACATTTGATTTGCTTATTTGTAAGTTGGTAGATTTTGAGTTGGAGCAAAACTCGTTCCAAGCTTTTTTATCTTCTAAGTAATCTGATATTTTGTAATAAGCTTTTTTACAAAGAATATGTTTCACAATTTTTTTAAATTTATTTATTGATAATTTTTGCAACTCACTTGGAGTTTTGTTGTAGAAGCGTATACATTGCCCTTTAAAAGATACATTTATCTTGTGTAGCCTAGTTGTGGGAACAGCGAGTTTATTCTTATTTCTAGTATTTACATTATGTATATCACTTTTTTTAGTGAACCGATTGATATTTTTATGAGTGTACAACAAGTTTTCATAAATATATTGACACGGTACTGTCATTATGTTTATTTCTTTGAATATTTCACGTAGGGATTCTCTGAGACCCATATTATAGATCGCACGAACAGCCCTCTTCTGCAACACAAATACTGTGTTTATATCTGCAGCGTTCCCCCACAGTAGTATGCCATAAGACATAATACTGTGGAAGTAGCTGAAATAGACTAGTCTAGAAGTATCAACGTCTGTAAGGACTGGATTTACTAATCCTGCATGTGTGAATGTATGTCGTCGTTTTGTCCTCTTCTCTTTTGTGTAATTGATTAATATTGTCTATGTTTCCAGTGGAAGATGTGGACAAATTCCAGATATATAAGTTGGATGTGCTGTTCTTCTACCTCATCAACACTATCAAGACTCACAATAATGAGGGGTTGCCGAAGGAGTCGCTGGCGTTGGCAGCTCTAAGGAAGGACCCTTTCAAATATTCGCCCGGGCTTGGATGCAAGGTACATACTTCTGAAAAGCCATAGCAAGGACGGTCTATCGAGAGTCGCTAGCGTTGGAGGCTCTAAAGAGGCTCCTTTCTAGTAGTCGCCGGGGCAACCAGAGTGCCAAGTAGTCGCTAGCGGACGCCGGGGAATTATATATGAACGTAAGCGGGTTAACTACTGAGTTAACCTACTAAAAGAAGTGCAGTAGTTTCCTTCCGTGGATTTTTACAGATTTTAGTCGGTTCGATTCCCGGGTGTGGTAAGCGAATTTTCGAAAATCTTTGATGGCAGTTTTTTTTCTTTTCAGAAGTAAAGGAATGTTTTCTTTGCGTAAAATGTTCTCCACTGTCATCTACAGTGTGAAAAAGAACTTTCCCTTCAGGTGGCATTTCAAAATTACACCAGGTATATCTATACTAATATTATAAAGAGGAAAGGTTTAATTTTTTGTTTGTATTGAATAGGCTCCGAAACTACGGGACCGATTTGAAAAATTATTTCATCGTTGGGAAGCTACACTATCTCTGGTGAACATAGGCTATAATAAATACTCGTGCAAAGCCGGAAGGTCCATTAATATACAATAAGGCAATTTTATATATAAGTATCCAACATCCACAGCACCATGAATCAGGCGAGCGGCCGACAGAGTGCTGTAAGGCGCGCGCCACGCGCTGGGTTTACACGATCCTGGACAGCTGCTGCCCCGTCGCCGGCATCGCGGCGGTGCCCGGGAAGCATCTGCCGGCAGACATCGACTTAGAGGTATCTAAAGGCTTATACACGTGTTGACAGCACCTAGTCTCTCTACATTTAAGCGGAGACTTAAATCGTGGCTCGTCGAGAAGGCGTTCTACAGTTTAGACGATTTTGTTACAAATTCTAAATAATGTTTAATAAATTGATTATTTTGATTATTATAACAGAGGGCACTAACGTATACTATATATTTAGAATCCAAGGCATTTTATGACGACAACCACAACAACCATGTTGTATTTTGTTATTGTTATCGAATTGAATGTCTAACTAAACTGATAACAACTGTTACCAATTAAAGAACTTGAACTTATTTCAAGTTCTTTAATTGGTAACAGAAATAGATAAAAAAATTACATGTAAAATACAATTTTTTTAAAGCATTTTGTAAACAAAATTACTTATCAACATAAAATTCATTCAAAACTAAATAAAACATTGACAATTTAAAATTTAAATCAAAACGAAAATAATTATTAAATATAATAAGAAATAAAATAAGTCTAAACTTAAGGATTGCATCGATACAGCGTCAGTGACATCGGATGGTAGATGGTTAGACACTTTTGGCCCCATGACGTGCACAGGCTTAGCAGTTAACAGAAAACAACAAGGTAAAAAGTAAAACACAGAATTCAATATCGCATAATCTCACTAAAGAGAGTTCTTCAAACACAATAGTTATCACGCTCACATACGTAACAAAGATCTGTCACTAATTCTCGACGACTTCACAGGCGCGGTGGGCGAAGGTCCGTCTGCGACTCAAGAGGTTGCGGGTTTGATTCTCGTCAGGACTAATATTTGTAGATATATATCTGTTTCGGGTGTTCTGGTCGTTTTCTATGTATAATCAAAATATATATGTATATATTTAGAATGTATTGTATTATGTATATCAGTTATCAGGTACATATAACACAAGCTCTGCTTAGCTTGGAGCTAGATGATGCTGTGTGGATTGTCCAGCATTATGTTTTCTGCAGATATCGTAACATATTTTTGTTTCAGGCGGTTCTGTCCTATAAGGAGAAGAAGATGGAGGCCGGGCGTTATCCGCACGCTGTGGTAAGAAACTGTTTAGTCCCTTTTGACGACCGATGTGGCGCGGTGGGCGAAGGTCAGCTTGCGACGCAGGAGGTTGCGGTTCGATTCCCGCCTCGGAACAATTGTGGGTACGATCTGCAGAAATTTGTTCCGGGTGTTCTGGGCGTTTGCTATATATAATAAAAAATATCTATCTATGTGATGTATTGTATTATGTATATCAGTTACCTAGTACCCATAACACAAGCTCTGCTTACCATGGGGCTAGATAATGCTGTGTGGATTGTCCAGCATTATTTATTTATTTATTTATTTTATTTATGTAATGTATTGTATTATGTATATCAGTTATCTAGTACCCATAACACAAGCTCTGCTTACCATGGGGCTAGATAATGCTGTGTGAATTGTCCAGCAATATTTAATTTATTTATTTAATTTAATATTTTAAGCTGCGATCAACAATACATCTAGATTTCGAGTCGACGAAAAAAATCCGTCTAAGTAAATAAGAGCGCACTTGTAATGTGAGCTCTTATTTTGTTTAGTTCGATTGAAACACAGCCAACGGAAACGTGTGACAATGCCGCAATGTGTATTCAAAAGTTGCAAAAATAAATAACGAAGCTCGCAAGGCAATATCGGGAAAAAGTACTTTATTTGTTGCTCCTTAAGGTTGATTTCACACTAGATGATTTATTTAAGTTACGTCTTTTCATTTCTAAGTGACCTGACTGACCTTGCTTTACTCGCTTTTTGTGACGAACGATCGTAAGCGACATGTTTTGAAGATTTGTAAATTCATTACTACTTCAACCTCATTCCAACCATGGCAATGGTTGGAATTAAGTTGAAATTTAACTGTTTTAAAACCTTTGTCTCAGTTCGTTTGTAAACAAATGTAGCTGCATAAGTATATATTCACATAGGCTTTTACAGGCTTTTAGGTTTGATTTTGTATGTGACCAAAAATCTAGATATATTGGTGATCTCATCTTTTAAGAGTTTTCATAACACGGAGGTATGCTTAGAACATGAACATATCACGATTTGTTGACTACGTTACGTTTGTATTTTGATTCGCAGCCTCACCTTTACCTATGTATTTTGATTCGCAGCCTCACCTTTACCTATGTATTTTGATTCGCAGCCTACTCCAAACGCATGGTCCCGCGCCAGCTCGGTTAATGATTCGTACGAGACGCTCTCGCAGACCGCAGCGAGCTCGACTGCAAGGGCAAGTGAGTACCCAAACACGCTTATCTAAATCTTAATAATAAGCTCTAAGAAAATAATATTTTATCTAATTACTAGCGGACCTCCCGGCTTCGCACGGTTTTAGTTCGGATCCCTAACTTTTTTGAAAATATAATATAGCCTATGTTCACCGGGATAGTAGCTGTAGCTTCCCAACGGTGAAAGAATTTTTCAAATCGGTCTACTAGTTTCGGAGCCTATTCATTACAAACAAATAAAAAATCAAACTTTTCATCTTTATAATATTAGTTATATGTAGATAAGATACACACACTGTCGTGGTCACGAGCTGACTGGCCACGACGACAGTGTGTAAGCCTGTTGAAAAGTCGGTAAAAATAGGTAAATAAAGGCGATAAATACCCGTTATTTTAGTGCTTATAATTTTATTAAATGTGCAGATCGCGTAAGTTTAAAAATAATTAATATTTTATCTACCCAAAGAGAACACGACGCAGACGTTTTGCGCAGTGCTGTCAGAAGTTCTGTGAATCAGAACAAGTAGTAGTAGTAAATCATTTATTTGACACATAAAACACACACATACAATTAATCAGCTTAATCATAAAAGTACAAAATTAAATCAAAACATAATTATCAAAAGTAATTACTAAGAAATGCGTGTGTGTAGCAGTGCCAAAAAGGTAATAGCTCAGTGATTATATTGCTCTATGAGCAAACACTGATTTTCAGCTATCACTTTCAAGGTGACGAAATAAGGCGAGCCCAGTGACACACGTCTGTCAGTAAACAAGACTCTTCAAGATCGATAGAGTAGATTTTTCATTTAATATTTTACTTTTTCATGGATAATGTAAGTTTGCAATGTTATGGTAACATCGAGCTAGTCTGATGATGGATCCGGAGGCCATAGGAACTATTAAGCAAAACGATGTGACATGATCAAGTTTGGACCGAATTTTTGAATAAAAGCTAATTATTAATATCATCAGCCGCATATGTCCCACTTCAGGGCAAAGGCCTCCCTCTCCTTCCAATATAAAGGCTTGTTTACAATAAACTAAAAACTATAATATTGTTTTATAGCGCCGCGAGTACTCACGCCTCTGAGGACGCCGAGATTGGAAACGCTGGGTAAGTTAAACTATAAGAAACATTAAGTATACAAAACCTGCAAAAATAATTAAAAATAATTAAAAATAATGAATGTTCAGCCAAGCAGGTAAAGACAGCCAGTCGAGGACTTTCATGGCCTTCTTTGCCCTTTCCAATTTCTCCAATCATTCATCATCATCATCAGCCTATGCTAGTCCACTGTTGGACATACGCCTCCCCCAATGAGCGCCATAGCGCCCTGTCTTCAACTTGCCGCATCCAGCATCTGCCCGCAGTCCTTCGCAGGTCGTCATCCCACCTGGCAGGAGGGCGTCCTACACTACGTTTCCGAGTCGCGGTCTCTACTCAAGAGCACGGTATAAGATAAACCAATTAAAGTTTTTTTTTTTGCAGCAATTCAGAGTCAGGTCAAAGTGACGCCGCCAGAACTTTCAAGCAACAGCGAGTTCCCACCGATGAATGTCCATAGACGAGGTGACTATATTCTACTCGTTCATTATTTGATAACTAGCTGCTACCTGCGGCTTCGCACGCGCTTTTCAAGTAGCCTATAACCGTTCCCGGAATAACATTTACCTATCTGCCAAATTTCATTAACATCCGTTCATAATATTGCATAACTCAAAAATGAAATCATGGTAAATATCCCGTTTTATATGACATTAGTGTTAATAACCATGATAGTTTCAAAAGTTTTATTATGTTTTTGATGTTTCTATAAATATGTATCTGTCCAGTTAATTAACATAAAGTTTATTCTATAGGACCCGGACGCAACGTACGTGCAACATTAGAAGGCCTCGTTCTCGACGAGCCTGTTAAGAATATCAGAAAAGACGCGTGAATAACAAGCACATATATAAACCAATTATTTTTAGTTTTATACAGGATGGATTTTTGGACGGGGCAGTGAACATAGTCTCCTAAATTACCATTATGCCAAATCTACACCGGTTAAGATACCTCCCGCTGACTCCGTCCAAAAAATCCATCCTGTATTATAATCGTTCGAAAAAATCATTGGTGGTATGTCTTGGTTTGGCGCATCATCCAGCCATCGCGTTTTGTATGTACCAGATACCCATTCGGTATTCGGTGCCGCTCTAGACAGCGAATACCGCGTTCTGTACAGACCTTTAGTCGTATCAACAGAGACCTAACATCAAATAGCTACAGATATTCTAATTCACGCAGGTCGTTTTGCCGACGACTTTTCTGCGTTTAATTGCCTTGTTCAGACATTTTGCGTGGACACAGAAACACTAGTGACTCGGACCGCGTCGCGATCGAGACTGAGCGATCGAAGGTGCTCCCGAGGTTAGGCAAACTAACTTAAAGTACATCTCATCATTACATCTTTCCAAAGAAACTTCAGGAGACCACACACGACAGCTATAATGTATATTTTTACATCTGCGTATCTTAAGAAAATATACATTTATATTTCGATACATAGTAGTACATCTTAATACATCTCAATACATTTCCGTATATCACTCTTCGAAAAGAATGTTCAAAAAGTTTTGAAAATAAAGGGAAAGATACATTACATTACCTGTTGTAATCATATTTTTTTTTTGTTGTGTGTGTGATACATTAATATGTATAATTTAAAGCTATACATCCCGGGATGTAATGTACGATACTATACATTATAGCTGCTTCGTAAAGCCCTTTATGTGCATGTGCCCGTAAAAACAACCAAGATCAAACCTTCGTGAAAAATTATATTTGTATCAGTATCTTAAATACAATTAACTGCTGTAGTACGTACACAAAAACACACGCAACACTTTATACTTAACAAATATGATGATGTCGACTGGAAGTTTGAGCAAGATAGATCTGATAGTTATGAGACATAATTATTATTGAATATACTTAATGCTGTCCAGCCGGGCGCGTCAATCAGCGTTAATACGCTAATTTTAGTATAATAACGCGTATTAACACTTCGAGTGCTGAAATCACACGGTATGTGTTTTCTACAAGTGACTAATATGCGTAAATCCACACTAGCGCAGCGGCTGAAAAAATACAGATCTGTGTGACTCAGCACAGGTGTAATGTGTTTCGAACGAAACGCATGTGCGGCACTACCGCTGTGTAGAGCGGCAGCACGAATGGCTTAGGTTAAAAAAAAGATCGCAGTCGTCGAAAAAAGTCCGCAGTCAAAGTGTTAGGCGCGTTTTAGTGTAAATAAAGCCTTTTCACGCGTTTATCGGCAGTTAGCCCGGCTGGGCTGAATGGAGCGATGTCGTTATCATGTCCAACGACCTTTATACTCGTTGTAGTTCTGTATGTAGATGACTCCGCAATTTAATAATATTAATATAACTCATTTATACTCGTCTTACAGAATTATATATTGATGTAGTAGCTCGTTAATAATGTGTCCTAATTATTAATACTCTTATCCACTACTAATAACTTAACCATTTTCTGTGTATAATTACGAATGGAAAAAGATTTCCACGCATTTTTTTCTTTATTGTAGCGCGGTTACGCGTGATTTTTTATGATATCTAGGTTCTACAAGTTATTTAGGTAGCAGATAAATTTGTGCATATTGTAAACGCGTATCTAAAGATAACGAGTTAAGCCTATATTTGAATGCACATTTTTGTGCTGGGTGGTAGCGGTATTGGAATAATGTGTGTATAGCTTTACAATGTGCGCATCACTTCTTATCTGCTATCTAAATTACAGTATCCTAAGTTTTCCGATTTTGTGCGTGTTCAGCACCCTTATTAATATAACTCATGTATATTCGTGTTTAAGTATAATGGCATTCTTGAATGCCGTCCTGAATAGAGCGATGTCGTTATAATGTGCAACGACCTTAAGATTCCGTGTGCTTTCTGTATGTAGATGACCCCGCAATTTAATAGTATTAATAATATAACTAAGTAGACTTGTCTTACATAATTTATATAATTATGTGGCTCGTCAAAAATGTGTCCTAATTCCAATTTTTTTTGTATAATTGCGATCGAAAACAGATTTCCACACATTTCTCGATCGTCAGACAATCTTTATATTTTCTTTCTAATCAAGCCAAATTAAGTTAAGTAATAAAATAAGTAAATACTCAATATAAAAAAGTATTTATCTATTTTGTAAAGTTATACTATAAGTTAAGTAAAATTAAAAAAGATTGTCATGTAATGAGCCAATTATGTTTAGTTTAACTCGGGCTTATTTCATCATCGCTCATCGAAAGATTAAAGGTAAGGTAAAGAAAGACTGTAATTTAAATTTTAGATTTGCAGACATATTGTGATTGAATTTAAGGCTTGTGAAGATGGTGAAAAAAGCCCTTTAAAGGCTTTGTTAGGATTACTCCAAATTATGTGGTAGTTTTTTTGAATAATAATTAATAATTACTAATTAGTGATCATTAATGAGGATTGTATTTGCTCTTAGAGTAATTTTGTAAGTCAAAATAAACCTTGATATGAATAGACATATTTCTTATTCTTGTGAAAATATATCGTTGCATTTATGATACTATCACTAAAATAAATGTATTAGCTGAGTGTAACCTTCAGGGTAAATAATAAATATTGTCCACCTTTATTTATTTTTTATTATTATATTTAGCAGTGTTTACTTCGATTTTCCCATTACTTTAGGTATTGTAGGATTAACTTTAATTTAGAAAACGAACGCACTCATACTCATATATACAAAGTGCTTTTTACGAAACATGATCAAACGAAAAGTGCGGTTATTAGTAAAAAAAAATATCGTTCAAAATCGTAAAAAAGTTGGATAAGTAAGTAACCCAAAAAAATTGCGTTTGAATTTTTGAGGTAGACTTTTTGGCATGTTTTAATAAATTTCATGATTTAACAAAATTAAAAAGCCTTTTTTAAACAGTTACGTAAGTCCTTCAATAAAACTTCATACAATTGTAACTTAGGTCCTCTTAAGTATTACGGGCTGATTTCCTCCTTGACAGTTTCTAGTTTCGGTTCTGTTTCCTTCTTATGGCCATTATCCTTTTTTGTTTCTATTTCAGCTTCTGTGGCGTTTTCTAAATCATTACTCATAGGCTCATCACTAACAATTTCCACAGTTATATCCGGGATTTGGTCTTCTTTTGATTCGTCCTTCGGGTCTTCGCTTGAAATAGAAACGTGTTCTTTTGTCTCTTTCTCGACTAGAGTGCTCATTACCAGCGTTGGTAATTCTGATTGCTTCTTCTCCCACTTTATTTCGACGATAGCGCTTCTGACTAGCAGAAGAACGTAAATTTGGAAAACTGGAAAAAGAACGACAGTTTTTACAATTAATTTCTTTGACTATCGAATGCACATTGAAAGAACTTGTTTGCCAACAGGGCGTTTATAACAAAGCTGTAGTTTCGGACCTAATATTTTGCTAATTTACGATGTCATTTTTAAAAATAAAAACTAAGACGCGTTCCAATAATATATATTCTACTTCTAAGATTACAAGTTACGACTCACCTATAGCAAAGATCATGATGATCTGCGTCAGCCAATCAATAGCCAGGATCACGAGGGAGTAGACCATTAGCGAAAGCACCAGAGCAGCGACGCAGTAGTACATGTATACACGGAGTAGCACCAGGTCTTTCTGTTGAGTAAGAGTTGAAGAAGGTTTGTAAGTGCCGCCCTCGTGTGGGAAACCACGAAAACTTGGAGCTAAGACCCCGATCTTAGCTCTAAGTTTCCGTAGTTCCAGTTGTTTTGTCTACCAAAGTGAAGTGGTGAGATTTGTAAATCCAGAAATACAGTGGTAATATTGGTCCCCTGATAATATTGTCTAGAGTTGTTATATGGTCCAAAGTAGGTAGGTACAGCTATTTAAAGACGCTTAGAATTAGCAGCCTGTCGGCTCGGGTATTAGTCACAGTGCCCAGCAATGGGTTATAGGATGATGGTGAGTAACTAGCTACTAAAAGAATGCCATACGCGAAATATTCCACACAGACAGAGCACGCTGAAGGCCACTTCCGTGACGTACATCAAGAAGGGAACCGCCGTGGTTACTGCATCTTCATTCAGCTTGTTCTGAACTTGTATTAGGATGGTCGGAAAGGAGGAGTTCGCTGTTGCCAGGAGGCTGATGATCTGAAAAAGGAAATCTGTACAGAGTTCCACGAAACATGTGTACCTACCTACCAAGCCGAAAAGAGGTGATTCTGGACCCCAATTGGGTTAACTTTCATTCTATTCTTTTTTTTATTTCACCTGTTTATTAAATTTTTTGAATAAAATTCAGACATTTTTCTTCATATTTGAGTTCTTAGGTATATATATTATATATGTAGGCGCCACGCTTTGGTTAGACTCTGAGAACACGTGCACCGAGGCGAACAAAGGGACACTACCTGCTCCGGGCCGCCGCCCGTACTTGAGCGACCGCTCGTAGACTTGTTTACCCCAACCGCGCGTATTTAAGGCGAGCGCGCGGCAGCAACAGGCAGTCTCGCTTCAGCTTTCGTTGAGTGCACATCCCGCCGTAGTTCGTTCGGATTATGGTAGTTGATGCGTATCGATTATAGTGGTATAGATTATTACAGATAACACAATTACTTTTAATCAAAGTTTATAAAATAGAATAAAAGTATTGACGGTGTAATTCCTGGTTTTGTTAATGTCTGAGCTACTCCATCTACGACATCAGAAGTGGAGAGAAATCCCGCCCACTATCTGTTTTGGCTCATCCGTGTTTCTTGTTCCAAGTGTGTCTCGAAGATCTACAGTACAGAACCTAGCTTCGAGGAATCACGTGTTGTTAAGTAATTTTTTAATTTTTCTCCTAGCTCCACCCGGAAGCGCAGCATCTTCCTGGGGTCTTTGCAGGCTTCACGGAGCAACCTTGGCAAGTTAAGGATTTCTGTTCCTTGCGCTATTACTTGCTCACATTCCAGGACTACATTGTGTAGCTGATTCGTCACCGCTGTCGCACATCTGCAGAGAGGGCTGTTGGCTGTTGGCTTGGTCGCTCCAATGGTGACTAAGTGCTTGTTCAGTGAGCTGTTTAGATTCAGTAGGCATTTTTTTTAGGTTTAGTGATGTTGATGAAAGTCCCAACCTGGCTTGTTAGCATTTTAGTTGACGAATCTTTCGTTCGTTATGAGTTTCTTTAGTTCGGAGCCTAGTCCATGTCTAGAGTTTTGAGTATGGCAGGGGTAGAAAAGGTGATGGATGGATCTTCGGTGGTCGCCTCCGATCCCCTACGTGTCAGTTCGTCTGTAGTGTCATTGCCTAGCAATCCGCTTTGTCCCTAGATTCATTGAAATTTATAATCCTGTTCTTTGTGGATATCCTTTCTTATGTTGTGTGATATTCGTTTACAAACTTGGAATTGCAGCTCTTTCCCTCAAGAGCCCTGAGAATGACAGCTGTCGGCGAGGATTCGTACACGTTGGTCCTAGATTACTCTCCTCTACGCGGCTGTAGCTGCCTGGGTTCTTGCTACGCATTCACATTGGAATGTGCACCCGTACCAGCATCGGTCTTGGAGCCATCTGTATAGATTCTGACTTCGTGTCTTCCTGGTCCATTTCTTTGGTCCACGTATAGTTGTATCTGATAGCATTCGTTTAGTTTAGTTATTGGTATACTGGAAATTTGGTCACCAGGAGCAGCCATGCGGGGTTCTTTATTTGCGGTAAAAGTCCCCAAAGTTTACCAAGCATTCTGCTACATTGGTACAGAATGGCGGTAGCACGCTGAAGTTTGTAGTCAAGATGTTTATTCCATAGCAGTTTGCTCTGTGTTAAACCGCTTTAGACTTAAATAGCGAAGTTTTAGGTTTCCCAGATGTCACTCGTTTGTGAACAGTATCAGTTCCGTTTATGTTAGATTAAATGAAAAATCGTGGTCATTAGGTAATCGGTCAGCGTATCACATCGTGACCAGTCCATGGTCGTTGAACCTGCGAATTAGCTCTTCAACAACTGTGTTTCATAAGAGGGGCGCTCTGAAGGCAGACCCTAGCAACTGTACATCAGGTGTTTATTTTTTTTGGTATCTGATCACGTTAGTATAATTTTATCGATGAATAATGATTATGTCGACTATGAGATCGGAAATAGCCGAGTTGAGTTGCGGTACCCTTACATTTGGTATTCACATTTACGATCAACATTGTCTTGGTGAATATAGCTTGACATGTCTATTTAGGGTGATCGTCCTAGTTGTAGTCTATCAACGCAACACCACCGCGATTGTTATGAGAAGAACCTAGGTTTTGTCATTTGCAATAAACTACATCGTGATAGCTTATCGCTTATAATCGTGGAACTCTGTAAGATTCAAGTTTTTATTGGTTAAGAGATTCCATTAGTAA
Source organism: Eupithecia abbreviata (assembly GCA_943735965.1). Taxonomy (NCBI): domain Eukaryota; kingdom Metazoa; phylum Arthropoda; class Insecta; order Lepidoptera; family Geometridae; genus Eupithecia; species Eupithecia abbreviata. The sequence goes on along the minus strand of OX030987.1, from coordinate 10,814,726 downwards.
TAAAATGGTCTGAGTGATTGGTTTCAGGTGCACGACAAACCGTCGCGCACAATCGGCGAACGAATACACACGTTGGCATTGTTTATTACTACGGTGACTCCTATTATAGCCGTAGGTTAATGTGGGTATGAGAACGGGACAATACTGCGTCGTATGGACAAAGGATACAACGCTGAGGTCGTTGTTGCAGCTTCGGTTACAAATCTGTCCATTAATTCAAGAGTTTGAGGTAGGGTTTCGTTGTGGTTAGCTGAGTTTTGTTGCTAAGCAATTAGACACGATGTTTATAATGGACGAATATCTCTTTATATTCTGAATATTATCCAGTAAATTTAACATTCGACAGAGGTGATTGGTGAAGTGACAAGATTAAAATGTCGAACACAGATGAACTGATTCTTCGGTGTGATTTTACTTCTACTGTTATTATTTCAATCTATCGCTTATAACATTTTTATTTGTATAACGGATGCAATTTGTAATAGAACAACCTCCCTGTGCGTTAATTTTTATTTGTTTTTAGTATTTGGAGTGCCCCATGACTAGAAGCTGTCATCGCTTGGAAAGGTGCGTTTCACGCGCTAGCGACTAGCGTTGAGGACCCCTCTCCACACGCTGCGCTGCTCATGGATTGCGCTGAGAATGCTGTTGAGGCTGTAAGCGTGATTATTGAAGGTGCCACCGGACTGGATACAGCGGTGAGACCGAACCAAATTATTTTGTGTGACATCATTATCTATCATCAGTCAAGGCTAATTTGGTAGTAGTTTGTATGATGTTGAGTAAGTACTGTTTTGAATATACGCCTCCACTTTGGACTGTCTAGTTAGTGTTCTCAAAACTCACAATCTTGAATTACGTATTGTCAGTTAAAGTCAACCTGTCACATAAGCTGTCTCCTTCACGCCCGCGTTTAAATCGAACACTTACGGGCAGTACGTCGTACTCTGATTGATATTGTAGTAAATTACAGTGATGACAACGTGACGGCGCCTGATAAAAACGATGTAAATAGTTAACAATACAGCGTCCGATAATTGAAGTATTTTAGTAGACTCCTTTTTATCACAAGTAGCATCTCTTCCAAATATTGACGCTAACTTGATAGCTCAGTAGGCTATTTTAGATCAAGGGCTGATTAAGGTAATAAGTTGTACAGCCAGAAAATACCAGGTAAGTTTTGAGTCTCATACTATATTGATGGGGATGATATAGGGTTGTACTGGTGTTCATTATTGCTATAAATTGTTAAAGCCAGGTGGTAGTTAGGATGTCTACCATAGATGATGATGGTGGGTTAAAAGTGATTAGTAGATCAGTACTGAAGGGATAGGCGAAAAAAAATAGTCGCTGTAATCCGGGCCAGTACTGGTGGATAGGCGAAAAAAAATAGTCGCTGAAATCCAGGCCAGTACTGAAGGGATATGTGAAAAAAAATAGTCTCTGAGATCCGGGCCAGTACTGAAGCGACATGCGAAAAAGAAAAATCGCTGAGGTCCAGGTCAGTTTGTACACTGAAGGGATTCTAAATTGAGTTATAGAGACAGTGTCTGGGCTAGGTGTTTTTGACCTAGAGATCGATTGAATTGAGTTATAGGGACCGTGTGTCTGGGCTATATAATCGGGGCCAACTATCTATTCTGAGTGTTTTTTTTTACCTAGAGATCGATTCGAGTAGTAAATCAGTTTGTTGTGTCAGGATGAACGAGCAGTAATGTTGTTTTGTTCTTTTTCTCAGATGATATCCTATGAGCTTACGCGAACGAGGACGTTCGCAGGTCAGAATGGCCGTGTAGGCGCCACGCTTTGGTTAGACTCTGAGAACACGTGCACCGAGGCGAACAAAGGGACACTACCTGCTCCGGGCCGCCGCCCGTACTTGAGCGACCGCTCGTAGACTTGTTTACCCCAACCGCGCGTATTTAAGGCGAGCGCGCGGCAGCAACAGGCAGTCTCGCTTCAGCTTTCGTTGAGTGCACATCCCGCCGTAGTTCGTTCGGATTACGGTAGTTGATGCGTATCGATTATAGTGGTATAGATTATTACAGATAACACAATTACTGTTAATCAAAGTTTATAAAATAGAATAAAAGTATTGACGGTGTAATTCCTGGTTTTGTTAATGTCTGAGCTACTCCATCTACGACATATATATACACTATATTCTTACATTACATATTGTTTTGCAATTTCAAAGGATTAACATATTTTTGTAATTATTGCATGATAAAACATGCTAAAAAATGTACATTGCTAAAAACATTTGTGAAATATTTTAAAATGGTAATTAGTAATGTGCTAATCTGGTAGTACCACGGTTTGTCTGACAGTGAATAATAGACGTTCAATGAATAATCATCAATTAAATGATTAGGTAGGTACCTACGATAGATCATACGCTACCCCATCGCATTTCTAATATTATTTCTCTATAAGGATATAATTATTTAGTAACTTTAGGTACTTACCGCCATTATCGCATTGAAGAAACCCGTTATAATCAAACCAACTCTAACCGGGAAAACCCAGCAACAGCTGTCCATTCGAAAGTTCACCACCACAGATTTAATATAGTTAAAGGGCTCCATTTTACTAAACAAATACACTTAATTTACTAAATGATTCACTAGAATTATGGAGAACTGTACAAAAGTTACGATTCGTGTGCCATTCGTGAAGTTTATCCTAAAAATGTGGAAGCTGCAAAATAATTAGGATGTAGCAGATTAAAAGGTCAACTGAAACTGTGTATGTACCTACCTACCTATTAGGTGTTAAATTAGCGTTCTAATTGTCCGGCGGGTAACAAGGACTCTATTTAATTGAAATCAATGTAATAGATACAGTCAACGACACAGACAACTCATTTTAAATCTTCGCCTTTTCGTCAGGCATACTTTAAGCGCATCCAAAAAAATCACCACATGACTGGACTGTTTGGGTCATCAAAATGTTCAAAAATTCCCTCAGATTCGCTTTTAACGTAGCTTGACCCTTAAAACACGTATACATCTAAAATGCCGTTCAAAAGTTAGATTCCTGTCGTTGAGTGTACAAACTCTAATTGACGACAGGAGGTCTGTATTATTTTAGATATTCTCTGCCGACACGCTACTCTAACTCGGATGCTAACTGATCTCCTTACTTATGTTTATTTATGTACCTTCTCTATAGTTGACTAGAGAAAAGTGACTTCCCTGAGTTCCTTCTATATGTGCCTGACCTAGTTCGAAATATCTTTGGTAAAATTAAGACAACAAATTAGAAACAAATTATTTATTTCTTACGAAACATAACTATTGAATATTTGCGAATATTTATACTTCCAACTAAGTACTTTAGTTATAAAATAAATTATTCTAATTTGTAACATAATTTCAAGGCTGAGTAACAATAACATCACTTGTAAAGGAATTTGAATATTGACCTCTCACGATGTACATACATATGATAAATAAAGATATTTAATAATTATTCATTCAAAAATAATACATTTTAGATAGTGGTGGGTAATGCTTAGGTATATTGCTGATTCATGATCAAATCATTAACAGTAATAATAAAATAATAAACAAATTTATTTATGACACTAATAATTGTTACAAACCGGAATAGTTTTCCACCTTTATTTTAAAGTTTTTAGATGACGGATACGCCCCTTAAAAATATAATGAAAATAAAACATATCTTATAATCCCTGTAACAATGTGGAATAAAAGACACAAATAAAAGTTAAATTTAATAATATACAAATGCCTTATTTCATAACGTTAGCAAGAAGTTGCAAGGTTTTTCTAGAATTTATATGCAACAGTATTCTTACGTCAGAATGGTAAACTTAAAATTGCAAAGACGACATTTTCTAACATTACATGAAGAAATTTTCCCACGCTGCTATTTCTAAATTAATTAACAGAATAATGAATTTATGAAATGAAACAGGCCAGTAAATACCACAAATAGCTTCCAGTTTACCAACACCCAGATACCTAAGTTTTCAATTAACTTAATCAAATTCCTTCCCTAAATGAAAATTTTGCTTATTTTGTTAACTTAAGGAAATAAAATATTTTGAATTTGTATTTGAAATACGGGGTTTCGGCATAATCATCACTCTAAGCAGGCAGATAGTTGATTGCAGTGAAGTAGTAAAATACACAGAGAAAGAAGCTACTACACCTCGAAGCCTTATGGCAGTTTTTTGATCAGAAAAGACCATGATAAAAATAATTACCCCGCCCGTCCCTAGTACATATACTGAAATAAGGAATATATTAAAAGTATATATATAATTGTTCCCTTCACTTCATAAGCGCGTGAACGACCGCGTTTGCGTTGAGCGCCTTCAAGTCGGTATAAGTCTGTCCGGTGCCGACGAATACGATGGGCTGGCCTGTGATGTACGTCATTGATATTGCTGCGCCGACCTGTTGGACGAAAACATAGGTTAATATAAATAAATAATGCTGGACAATTCACACAGCATTATCTAGTCTCTCCCCATGGTAAGCAGAGCTTGTGTTATGGGTACTAGATAACTGATATACATAATACAATACATTACATAGATAGATATTTTTTTTATACATAGAAAACGACCAGAGCACCCGGAACAAATATCTGCAGATCGTACACACAATTGTTCCGAGGCGGGAATCGAACCCGCAACCTTCAGCGTCGCAGGCGGACCTTCGCCCACCGCGCCACATCGGTCGTCTTATATCGTCGAATATCATTTGTATCAATTTATTTTATTTGGCTTACTGACATTTGTATTGTTATTATTTATATTTTGATCATTGATATTTTTATTGAATTATTTTGTTTATTGTGTTTTTATTAATTATTATGCTTGTTATATATAATGTGGACTACTCTATTGTATTAGGTCATATCCTGTAAGAATAGATTTGAATAAATACAAATACAAAATTTTAGTTTAATGTTGTTTATAGGTGGTATATAGGTGGATGTTATATAATAATCACAATAGTAAGTTAGACCTATATACGCGCGCTTATATGCTTGCTGAAAGTGCTACTTAGTACCAACCCAATGCTTACCTACGTGAAAGCAAAACAACCAATTTTATAATTATGAATATTTATGTTGTTTATTTTGTTTTGTTTGTTATTTATAAGTTTAGGTTATGATAGAACTGGCATACTTTGCAAAGTAAAAGTCCTTTATAATAAATATGTATGATTAAAAAATGAAATAATAATAATATAAAAGGAATGGATAATAATATGATATGAATTGCCGAGTCGCGGTCTCCACTCAAGAGCTTATTTAGCCCAGCGGTTGTCATTTCTTCGGGAGATATAGCCGGTCGACTGTCACTACAGATTGATTCTTTGAGGTATTTCGAATAAACCACTCTCTCCTTTATTCCAAGGTCAATATTCTTTCCACTACAATGGTACATAAAATAGAACTAGTCGTACCTTATCGTCGATAGTATCGAACTTGGTGAGCACGATGCCGTCGATAACGTGCGGGTTGGTCGACGCGCTGTGGTCGGCCAGCGCCTGGTTGAACTTCACCAGTTGGTCCACCGCTTCGTTGCCGACCAGAGCTTCGCCCACGAATAGTACCATGTCGGGCTCGTTAACCTGGAAATAATAAGAAAAGATTAATATAACTGGGACTTATTCCTTTTTTTGAATGATTTTTTATTTGTTATAAGACAAACAGATCATAATAAACTTAACACTTTGACTGCTGAAATCACACGGTATGTGTTTTCTACAAGTGACTAATATGCATAAATCCACACTAGCGCAGCGGCTGAGAAAATACAGATCTTTGTGACTCAGCACAGCCGTAATATTTTTCGAACGAAACGCATGTGCGGCGCAACACAACCGCTGTGTAGAGCGGCAGCACGAATTTTTTAGGTTAAAAAAAAGATCGCAGTCGTCGAAAAAAAATCGCAGTCAATGTGTTAAACTAAGAGGAAACGTGTAAGTGTGTAAGTCCAGTAACGAAATGGCTTTGCCTTGCAGGAGTTGGGTGACTAGCATGCTAACGACCGAAGCTGGTCACTTACCTTGTGTCCTATTCTCACAGCGAACACTCGATTTTTTTCAAAAAACACACATGTGTAAAGTCTATCCAAAAAAATTCTTAGACTTATACTAAAGTCATTTAAAACGGGATATTTACCATGATTTGATTTTTGAGTTACCCACAGTTGCATGCGCCAAGCAAATCATGGTAAATATCCCGTTTTAAATGATTTTAGTATTAATAACCATGATAGTTTCAAAAATAAAAAAACTTAGACTTATATTATTTAACAATTTCTGTATCCGATTTGTCTAGGCAACTTATTTGCGATGCATCAATAAATCATTTACCTTGATAAGTTTAGCGAGTGCCCTCATAAGCGGCTCGTTGTCCTGCATACGTCCGGCCGTGTCGATCAGTACGATGTCGATGTGGCTGTCGTTGGCGAAGCGGATCGCCTCCATCGCTATACCCGCAGCGTCTTTACCTGGGAATAACAATATACTGTGCTTAAATCCTACTAATATTATAAACGCAAAATTGTAAGTATGAATGTTTGTTACTTTTTCACGCACAAACGACTGAACGGATCGGGCTGAATTTTGCATACAGCTAGTTTCAGGCCTGGGATAAAACATAGGCTACTTTTTATCCCATAAATCAGTTCCCATGGGATAGAAATAACCTTAAAACTTTTCGATAGAAACTAGTACACTATACAAATTTTAAAAGTGCCCTACGCTTGTTGAGTTGACGAATTTACCTTATACTTAGGTTTTGTGATGTTGCAGGTTGCATCATCATTATCATCGACCTATAGTAGTTCACTGCTGGACATAGGCCTCCCCTTAAAGCGGTGCGCCCTGCACAGTTTATTGAAACTAAGACCAGATTATAACGGCTTTGACAGACTTTCCCGATGATGTGTGATATTTACACCGAGTTATAATAAAGTTTTTTATTCTCAATATTATAGAGGGCTTCTTCGCACACGCGATTATGTCGCCCTGGTAAGTTAAACACAAAATTAAATCATAGAAACTAAAATAAAATTAACCCAACCTACGACGACTACGAAACTAAAATAAAATTAACCTAACCAACATTACGAGTTTGTACAGCTCCCAAGCTGCGTCTGAGGCAGGCTCAGCTAGAATCCTGTTACAATGACCTATATCCCTATAACTAAATGGTAAAATACTATTTCTAAACGATTCGTTCCGAACACACTCCATCAATATGTGGTAAACATCGTCTGTAGAATTACATAGTAGTTATACGAGTTATGTCTCAGTTTGCGAGCACACTCATGTGCTCTGATGAGGTTAGCAAGTACAATAGTTACCATATCCCTTCTCATAGAGCTGCACCATGGTCCGCCCGCGATGCCGCTCGGCCGGATGCAGCGCGTTCAGATGCCGCACGTGCGTACGCAGCTGCTCCACAGCTCCGGCACGGAAGGTGTCACACGCCGCGATCAGCACGGACAGACCGTTCTCGATCAGCCAGAAGCAGATCTTGGCTAGGTTAGTGGACTTGCCCACGCCGTTTACCTGAAAATAATAAGAAAGATTCGTTCAGTTCTTTATTAATAAGAATATTTTTATATGTCAAACATAATAAAATAATACATAGGGTAACAAAGAAAAATACATAACGAAAAAAAATAGACAATATAAATAGTTCTAAATCTAAGTGCACGAGTTTCTTATAAATAATTTTATAATGTCTTTGATAATTTTACCAATATTTATTGATTCAAATCAATACTAAATATTATAAGTGTGGATCACCGACATTGGCGTTATCAAATTTGTCATTTAGGTACTCTTCTATACTATAGTATGCCCTGTGCACTAGGATTCTCTTTAGTTTGTTCATAAATATTGATAATAATATATATATAAATATAGTCCGGTAGGTTATTCTATATTCTCACTCACACTATTGATATATTCGATTTTGTTTTTCATTTTAGCTAATTTTATTTTAGGTAGCTTTAGTCGATGACGATATCTAGTAGGTTAGTTGTGGGATTAAGATTAAGATTAGGTCGTGTCTTAAATTTTTTACATGTACCTGTAAGAATTTTAAGATACGACCTAACAACAAAAATTATACTCCAGCCAAACTCAATTTCAAATATAATACCAATATAAACCCATAAAAGGAACCTCATTATTAAGAAGATCTCTTGCACCGACATTCCTGCTAAAATAAATTATTTGATTTGATAAGAATTAATATAAATAATGCTGCTGGAAGATTTTGTTACATGGATGTTAGTTAAATGTCGTCTATTAAACATGTGATATTATTAAGCATCAATTTACCCCCATGGTGATACAAGGTGAGGTTGTAGACTTTTACTAATATATTGCTGGGTTATGTTTGACCTTCCTCTACTTACACAAAAACAGTGTACACAGTAAAATTAAAAGACGTTCTTTGTTTGATTTAACAAAAAGTACACATCAAATAAGATTGTCGTCAAACTAAGATCTAATATTGGTAAAAGAGGGTGTGTGCTTATGATCACAAAAAAATAATTTGACACCATACATAACACGACACATTACATAGAAAGAAAATATAAAAACAAGGAAATAGATAAGACATACAGATAAGAACAAATACGTGTTACTTATGGGGCCAAAAAGGTCCCTGTCTCAGCATTATGCCGCTACAAGCCTAAGCTATAACGTATTAATTGGGAGGTTTTAATGTATTAACAGTAACTCACCCCACAGAAAGCCATAACATAAGGCCTGCCCTGCGACTTGGCGTGCAGGCAGTCGCGCAAGATGTCCACGCGCCGCTTCGGAGACAGGATCTGTACGAGGGACTCCGTCAGAGTTCCCTTCACGGTCTTGGCCACGCTGTCGAATGTACCCAGAACCTGGGGAATTTGAGACAAATAACTACAAAATATTTACAAACCTTGAGAATTATATTATAAATTATTTATAATATGTTATTATTATATTTTTTTGGATAGGACACATAGAAATACGTAAAATTGTTTATTTAAGCTTAGTTTTAAGTTATAGTTGCGTTTTAAGCGTGTTGGTATATTTTTATGAATGTTAGTTTTTAGTTACTATATTTTAACTTTTTTTATTTCTTTGCCGCTTGGGTGCTGCACTGCAATGATAATGTAAATATATTATTAAATAAATAAATAAATAACATAGAGATAAAATAATTTGATGTTTTTGTTTTCAAATACTAAAAATCGACTTCAAATTCCTGAATTATATTGTTTTTTTACATTTACGGGATAATAGTATTCCCTTGAGTAAAAATGTTATAATAGCCTATGCAGTTTGTTCTGCATTCTTGTCTATTAGGCTGCATGATCTTTTTCGAGCTCTAAACTTGAGCTTAAGACCCACAAAACTAGCCCTCATACACAATACATTACAAAACAGTCCCCCGACAATCTACGCTAGGCTTATAAAGCCTGTGTTATAGACATCTATGCCATCCCTCAATATTTTATAGATTATTTGATCCATTGGTGACCGAGTCCGCTAGTTTTATTATGAATCCTACAAAGCGAGAATTCAATTCCTTGATTCCACCGTAGGTACATGTTCATTTAAGATTCGAGAGTCATGTGCTTAGTCTGGTTAAAGCCTGTTTTTTCCGACTGAAGGTGTTATACCATATAAGAGACCAACTCTCGGAGACATCGCGTGTCACTATCTGCGAATCACTAGTCTTATCCCGCCTTAACTATGGAGATGTTGTTTATGGCCCTCGGTTACTCAGGAGAACGGAGCGATTATTACAGCGCGTACAAAATGCATGTTGTCGATTTTGTTACGACGTCCCTCCCAGGAGTCATATTACTCCATTCTTGAATAGAGCGTCCATGCTCAACATGGACTTACGGAGAGAACTGCATTTTGCTGGGCTGGTCTTCGATCTCATGAAGACCAGGCGACCAGAATACTTGTATGCGAAGCTCAACTTTGCAAAATCGAACTCCACAAGGCCGCTTAGAACCATAAGTTCAGCGCTACTGTATCACAACCATAAAACGGCGGTATTTACAGGTAGCTTCCGATATGCGGCGACGAAGTGCTGGAATAATATACCCCCTCCAATAAAAAACGTTTTATCAAAATACACGCTCAAATCTAAACTTAAAGTACATCTGCTTGATAAGCAAAAACAGGGAATTCCTAAGCACTTCGGTCGCTGCTGACTATAAGCAACGCGCAGAACGTTCCTCTTTCGACTAGGTAGGTGGGTAGGTTTAAGCGCATAATAATATATTTTTATTGTTTTTCTACACAGTTGGAGGGCTTCCCAATGTTGCCCAAACTCTTATGAGATTGGTGTCCTCAAAGGAGAGTTCCACCCATCTTAGGTTGCATTTGTAGTTCGTAGGTTAAATAGGTTATCGTTATTTGTAGGTGCATATGTAGTGTAATAGATGTCTTGTTATATTTAATTCTTGGTTATCGTTGTAGACAGTAGGTAGGTAGGTATATTTACTGACAGACGTGTGTCGCTGGGCTCGCCTTGTCTCGTCACCTTGAAGGTGATAGCTGAAAATCAGTGTTTGCTCATAGAGCAATATTATCACTGAGCTATTTACCTTTTTGGCACTGCTACACACACGCATTTCTTTGTAATTACTTTTGATAATCATGTTTTGTTTTAATTTTGTTCTTTTGTGATTAAGCTGATAAATTGTATGTGTGTGTTTTATGTGTCAAATAAATGAACTTACTTACTTACTTACTTACTTACTTCATACACTTGATATCGTTTAATCTACTTTACTAATACATATTATGTACCTATATCATTTAAAAATATAAAATAAATAAATAAATAATGCTGGACAATCCACACAGCATTATCTAGCCCCATGGTAAGCAAAGCTTGTGTTATGGGTACTAGATAACTGATATACATAATACAATACATTACATAGATAGTTTTTTTTTTTATTATACATAGAAAACGACCAGAACACCCGGAACAAATATCTGCAGATCGTACACACAATTGTTCTGAGGCGGGAATCGAACCCGCAACCTCCTGCGTCGCAGGCAGACCTTCGCCCACCGCGCTACATCGTCGTCGTCATATTATTTATAACAAAAGTTTTTTGTGTAGGAAGAAAAAAAATTATAAGGGATTGTATGGAAAAGTAGAGATCATACCTTTCCTTCAAGCTTGGTGGCCACAGAGTCGCAGAGTTTGTTGGCGATGTCAGCGGCTACATTCTTGCCGATCAGGACGTCGCGCAGCTTGTCCAGCGCTGGACGCATCGTCTCTTCTGTCAGCGCCTTGGACCCCACCAGACCTAAAAAATATAAAAGTAAAAGTTTAAGTAAAAGTTTGAAAAAAATATTGCAACAAAAGACATTTACATTAGATGCACATTCTTAACTAAATATGTTTGATTTATACATAGGTATCTTAGTCACTATTTAATTTACACACAAAAAATAAAGGGAGCAGCGACTAGTTATGTACTTTCAGACAGCTATTATTACCTAGTATTGTATTTGTTTGTTGATTTCTTCACTAGGCTAAGCCTGTATCGAACAAATAAAGTATGAAAATTTAGAATATTTGATTACTTATTTACGGTTATTTTAAAGCCACTGTTACCCTTGAATATGCTGAACATCCCTCCCGCCTTCTTGGGCGCGGCTCGCTCCTCCTCATACTCCTCCTCGCTACTGCTATCCTCCGACTCCACCTCCAGGTCGCGGATGGCGCCCTCCATTTGACCGACCAGCTGGAAGGAAGTTCATTTAAAAAGTCAAGTAATATCCAGAACATTTTCGAGTTCGACGGGATTTGAAACCACAACCTTCCCGCAGTACGGGAATACGCTAATAATAAAAAATCTATGTGTCAAATAGTTTATAAAATTTCCTCTTGAATCACTCTATCTATTTAAAAAAACCGCAGGAGGTCGCCGACCAGATGGGATGACGATCTGCGAAAGACTGCAGGTAGATGCTGGACGCGGCAAGCTGAAGACAGGGCGCTATGGCGCTCATTGGGGGAGGCCTATGTCCAGCAGTGAAGTAACATAGGCTGACTATGATGATGAATAAGTGAAACTCTCTAAATAGCTTATAATCTAAAGGTAAGTGTGATGGTGCTCAGTCATTAGTAATAATACAACCTTATTACATTAGTGTACTGTACCTGTGTATCAGGGTTGATCTCCGCATAATGTTCTCCGTCCTTGTCTGTGCTGAAGTCCAGGTCCGGCAGGTCGCGCGAGTTGCCGCCCATCTCCCACACGCGAGGCTGCTTCACGCGCTCCTTTTCGGACACCTTGGGGCTCTTAGGGGATTTCCTGTCGAACAGATTCACTCCTTGAATAAAGATCTTTCATTTCAAATTCGAATTACTATTAGGAGAGCACGGTATGGTATAGACGAACGAATATGTCTGTCTGTTACCTTCTCACGACTTTAGAGCGCAATTCGTTTTTACAGTACCACCCCCTCACACTCGGGGTAATCTCTAAGTAATTATATAATATCCTAAAAATTTTCGATCCCGACGAGACTTGAACCCGCCTTTGATTAGATATTTATACTTAGCAGATATTTGAATTTTACCCAACATTGGTAAAATCCCAATATCCAATTCTAATTTAAAATGTAAACTGCCGTTCAAATATGCACAACAGACATACTTGGGTTCCTTCTTTCCCTTGTTGAGTTTCTGCGCGAGGCGCGCGCGGTTGGCGGCGATGACGTCATCCTCGATCTCGGCCACCTCTTCCGCCTTGCCATTGGTCAAGCTCTTGTTCTCTACTATTTTGACTGAAATTCAACAAAAACTATATGTTACTTGGGTGTTTTAAATAAGTGCAGCTTTTCTGGCGATTTCAGCCATATGTTGAAAATACCTAGATATTATGTTGTATGTTTTGTATCATTAGAGAATTGGCCCTTTATGTCGAGTCCCTTTACGCCGAGTCGGAAATGAAAATGAAAATGCCTGTGCCAGCATGTGAAGTCTTTAATTTAATACTGAAGTTACATGTCTGTTGATCCCGTTAGAAAATTTCATTGTACAATACAAAAATTCAACACTTGTAGGAAAATGACTGATATCCTTTTACAAGTACCTATTTACTAAGCTGTAATGTAGGTAAGTAGGTACTCCATCTAGTAAACAAAGTCAGCTGAACTAATCCAATAAGACTTTAAGTAGGGCAAAATAAATATGTTGCTTTGTTTTTACGTACTTACATGTAAATGAGTCATTGTTGTTAAGTCACTTACAATACAATACAAATACGCTTTATTGCACATCAAACACAGAAAAGAACAAACAAACAAAGATACAGATGCACAATGGGCGGCCTTATCGCTAAGTGCGATTTCTTCCAGGCAACCTTTGTATGGACAAGTAGCGTAGCATGTAACTTTCCTATAAATTTATTTTTTCACAGACTTCCAGCATGAGGTTTTATGTTTGGTTGTATGTTTTTTTTAATGTACAATTGAGGATTTCTCAATCAATTAACAACCGATTTTAAAAATTATTTTGCTATTGTACTTATAGAGAATTATTCCCAATAGATCCCATAAAAATTTCACTCCCGATAGATCCGTATTTATCCGGCAAAACATAAAACTAGAATAAATTAAAGTTTCAAGTATTTTCAAAACAATCAACCTATTTTTATTTTCGTTTCTGTTCACTCAGCCTGTGAGCACAGCAATACTACCTAATCAGATAAGGTAATATGTATATAGGGATTAGGTAATAATATAGATAACATCTATCATTTTCAAAAAACATGAAACCTTGCCTTCACCTTCCACATGAGCATATGTTCCGTGCTAAACACACCTTCACCAAGCAAAGTGATTTTCCATAACCAACACCCTTAGCAGGCAGGTTGTTAACCCTTAATTACGTCTCTAGTTATTGGAGTTTCGAATTTACAACACAAATTTTTAAATCTTAGTCATAAATAAGTCTGATTTTGTATGTATTTGGTAGTTTTTTTCTAATTCTAAAATTGGGGTGGAAAGCACGTCACGCGAGAACTTATGTATGTTTTTATGCATGAGTAACTAAGGGTTAATCACAGTGGAGGTGTTCAAAATACACAGAAGAAAGCTTCTGCCCTAGTAGCTTCCATAAGTCAGCTTATATGACAGTTTTATATATTTATGACATAATTTATAATTCTTACCAGACTTTTTTCCTTTCTCCTCTCCTTTACGCTCTATCATAGAAGCAACTGTCTTTTTAGACTTTACAGAGTCTTCAAAAGTTTTCATTCGTTTTGGAATCTTAGCCTGTAACTTGCCTGAAATTGAAACACACAAACATGTTGAAATGAATGATGTAACATTAGTTAATTATGTATATTCTTACGTAAGTTGATAGCATAGACTAGGTGATTACAAAACTTATTAGAAAGAACTTCTTAGAACAAGAATAGTGACCCTATTTATAAGGAAAACATTGTACATTAACATGGTATCAAACAAATTTCAAGGGAATTCCCCACTGGTATGACTTTATATATAAAAAATGTACTTTTGAATTACATGAAGGCTGCAATCTAAATCGCAAAATCAGAATGGATTGAATGGCATAAAGCCCTAAAATTGTGCAACTAATAATAAACTCACACTTGTTGCATGGCTAAAAACTGTACTCTACATTAACAAATAATGTATGTATGTTAAAGCAGTCTTTTAAATATGTAGCTTGGTAACTTACCCCACTCCTCAGCATCCTTGAGAATGCGGTTGAAGTTCTTGATAAAATCGAATTCAGTGAAGTGGCTGTGGCTGCCTCCGGTCAGCTCATTCTTGTACTTATCCCTGAACTCAAGGTGTACATCATTGAGGAACTTATCAACATATGATAACTGTAGTATACGCTGGTACGCGACCACAAACACCAGCTCAAACTCATTGTCGAGCTTGTACTGCAACGTTAACGCGTTGTGGTTATACGTACTGTTACCAGTACGCTCCTGAAATTATAAAACAGGGCTTAGAGAGACATTACCTTGACCAGATTTTGTAGGGCCAGTTTTATAAAAAATATGATTTGAAGGCTTTTGTATTGCAGGTGATAGCCAGTATAGAGTATTTCACGTGTATGAATTACTAATTGAATTAAAAACAAGTTACATTTTACGTTCTAAAGCGATAATACTTACTTGTAATATTACACTTCGTATTAGAGCATTTACAGAGGGTGAGAACATTTCACCAGTGCTCTGGAAACACCATAGCACAATACCTCCTTTGCTGAAGATGCTGAATAGGTCTAACATTTTGTAAAAATTAGAAATAAATTGTTATTTGAAATAAATCGCCAACAGATGTATCGTTTCGTACTCCGTAGAAATGTGTGTGTGAGACGTGACTGTCAGTCTAGTGACAGTTTTGACACAGATGTGACAACTCACTATGTTTGTTCTGAAACTTAATTAATATCCTAGATGTTTTCTCGTAAAACATAAGATAAAAGTTCACGTCTCAAGTAACTTACAAGAACATACAAAAAATGAAGTCGAATTTACATTTTAATTTGAATGGCTGACAAGAAATATAAAAAATTGGAGACGGTTTTTACATTGAAGAGTTCTTAGAATTAAAGTATCTTTCTAAAAAAAATCTTAGTCAGAGGTACTGAACACAACCTTGTAGATTGTCTATGTTAAAGGGCTGCCAGCATTTAAATTACCAGAGATCTTAGCATAGTAAGCATCCCTTGTACGTACATCCGTGCCTAATCCGATCCGAAAGATTGGTAACCAGTAGAGGTGGGAGTTATTGGATATTTTCGCCAACAGTTGGGTATTTTGTTCCAATAACGCTAGCACCAACCGGTGCCCAATAACTGACTATCTCGTTTACTCGCATAAGAATCCTGGTGTTAGACAGGGATGACAAAAGGTATTGGGTAATTTGAGTAACTGACTATATCTGTATCCCGTTTACTCGCAGTAGAATCATGGTCTTAGACAGGAATGACAAGAGGTATTAGATATTTCTAACCAAATCAGTTGGGTGGATGGTAGCTAGCGTGCCTAGAATAGGTGATAGTTATAGGCTGGATTAGTTGTGATAAGTTATGGTCGGGTGACGGGTGACGGGTGACTGACGGGTGGGTGGGTGAGCGGTAGCGCGATGCTCGCTCGCATCGTACATTTATTCTCTAGCGGTACGCGGATCTTTCAATAACGCTGGATATTTTTGAACCAAGCCAACAGTTATTCAGTTAGTTATTGTATACCGGACTCACCTCTAGTAACCAGCTCTTTTGAAGTCGTCAACGTCAACAGAACGCACCGCATTGGATGCTCCGCACTAATCATATCATCAGACGGATTGTTATTAAGAACCTATTTTTATATGCTTTTTCATACTCATTTTTGGATACTTTTTGTATTTTTTATTTCCAACCGAAAAGTTGTACCTACAAGAAGATAAGCTGTGAATAGAAGATTAATTTTAACATTAACACGGGTAAAGATGATTTTGAGTTGGACACATCGACATTGTCTCTGAAAAACAGAAAATTGTCAATTCATTCATCTCATTTGTGTGTAATCATTTCGATTTTGGATTCAATAATTAACAAAAGAACTGTGTAAACTGAAAGACAGTAAGAAAACCCAAGATGAATATCACATCAGCCGCAGGGATTATCTCCCTGCTGGATGAACCCATATCCGAAGTCAAAGAATTCGCCCTGAAGAGGTTGGACAACATCGTCAATGAATTTTGGCCCGAAATATCTGAATCTATCGAGAAGATCGAAATCCTGCACGAGGATAAAGTGTTCTCGCAACATCAGCTAGCTGCACTGGTCGCCAGTAAGGTCTACTATCACTTGGGAGCGTTCGAAGATTCACTGACGTACGCCTTAGGCGCTGGCGACCTATTCGACGTAAATGCCAGGAACGAGTATGTAGATACTACTATTGCGAAGGCGATCGACTTCTACACACAGAAGAGAAAGGCTCTCTTCGTGGACAGTGCTGCAGAAGTGATTGACCCTCGTTTGGAGGCCATTGTGAACCGAATGTTCCAGCGATGTTTGGATGATGGACAGTACAGGCAAGCCTTGGGATTGGCGCTGGAGACCCGTCGCATGGATATCTTTGAGATGTCCATCATGAAATCTGATGATATACCCGGTAAGTGCATTGTCATTCTCATACAGAAGCATTATAAGTTTTCTGTGCCTTTGTTTTTTTTACCTTTGCCTGAAGTAATCTTGTATAGAATACTGTTAAGAGCATCTTCCCAATTACTCTGCAAACAACCTTGAAAAATGTTATACAAAATTGCACTTTAATATTATTTGTATTTTACTGAGTAGAGACAATTTGTTTCAGGAATGCTTGTCTATGCCTTTACTGTTGCAATGAGCCTGCTCCAAAACAAGGGTTTCCGCAGCACAGTTCTCAGATCTCTGGTAGGGCTCTACCGAAACCTTAACATCCCCGACTATGTCAACATGTGCCAGTGCCTCATCTTCCTCGAAGACCCCCTCTCAGTTGCAGAAATCCTTGATAAACTGACACGTGGCCCACAGGAATCTGTACTCATGGCATATCAGATAGGCTTTGACTTGTACGACTCAGCAACACAGCAGTTCCTTGGTAGGGTATTACAAGCCCTCAGAAGTACTGCTCCAATTCCATCAGCCTTAGGAGGTAAGCCACAACCACAAGGAGGTCCGTTCCCTGAATCTTCTGGTATGGAAGTTGACCAGCCACCACCCACCGAAGAAAAGAAACCTGATCGAGATATTGACAGTCTGAATGATGAGGAAAAGGAACACCAGAAGAGAGTAGAAAAACTAATATCAATTTTAGGAGGAGAAGTTTCAATAGGGTTACAACTACAGTTCTTGATTAGATCCAATCATGCTGATATGCTTATCCTCAAAAATACCAAAGATGCCATTAGAGTCTCAATTTGCCACACAGCCACAGTTATAGCCAATGCATTCATGCACGCAGGGACCACTAGTGATCAGTTCCTCAGAGATAATCTTGAATGGTTGGCCAGAGCCACCAACTGGGCCAAACTGACGGTAACTGCTTCTCTTGGAGTCATACACAGGGGTCACGAAGGTGAATCCTTAGCACTCATGCAGTCTTACTTACCCAAGGAAGCTGGACCATCATCAGGATACTCTGAAGGTGGTGGTCTGTACGCCCTCGGGCTGATCCACGCAAACCATGGCGCAAATATCATTGATTACCTTTTAACGCAACTAAAAGATGCTCAGAATGAGATGGTACGCCATGGGGGTTGTCTTGGTCTAGGATTAGCTGCAATGGGCACCCACAGACAAGATGTCTATGAACAGCTGAAGTTCAACCTTTACCAAGACGACGCCGTGACTGGTGAGGCCGCCGGCATCGCAATGGGCATGGTCATGTTGGGTTCCAAACATGCGGCCGCCATCGAGGACATGGTCGCGTACGCACAGGAGACTCAGCACGAGAAGATCCTGCGAGGGTTGGCCGTCGGTATTTCGTTCACGATGTACGGTCGACTAGAGGAGGCTGACGCCTTGGTGCAGCAACTATTGAGAGACAAGGATCCGCTCCTGCGACGCGCCGGTTGCTACACCATCGCGACCGCCTACGCAGGCACCGGGAACAACGACTCCATCAGAACTCTGCTGCATGTCGCCGTGTCCGATGTTAACGATGACGTGCGCCGAGCTGCCGTCACGGCATTAGGTTTCCTACTCTTCAGAACGCCAGAGCAATGCCCATCTGTTGTCTCACTGCTAGCGGAATCTTACAACCCTCACGTACGGTACGGAGCCGCTATGGCTCTCGGCATCGCCTGCGCCGGCACCGGCAATCGCGAAGCTATCGGCCTGCTCGAACCTATGGTGAAATTCGACCCTGTCAACTTCGTCCGCCAAGGAGCACTCATCGCGTCCGCCATGATCTTGGTCCAGCAAACCGAGACGCTCTGCCCGAAAGTAACATACTTCCGCCAGCTGTATTCGCAAGTCATCTCCAATAAGCACGAGGATGTGATGGCAAAGTTCGGTGCTATTATGGCTCAGGGTATCATCGACGCGGGTGGACGCAACATTACCGTTTCTCTGCAGAACCGAACGGGGCATATGAACATGCTCGCGGTCGTCGGTATGTTAGTATTCACTCAGTACTGGTACTGGTTCCCGCTGGCGCACTGCCTGTCGCTGGCCTTCACGCCGACCTGTCTGATCGCGCTGAACTCCGATCTCAAGATGCCTCAGCTGGACATCAAGTCTAACTCGAAACCGAGTCTTTACGCGTATCCCGCGCCCTTGGAGGAAAAGAAACGCGAGGAGAGGGAGCGTGTCACCACCGCAGTGCTTTCCATCGCGGCGGCCAAGGCGCGCAGGAAGGCACATGGTACCGACGGCTCCGCCAGCAGTAGCATCACCTCATCTACCACGTCGAAAATGGACGTCGACGAGGAAGAGAAGAAACCCTCCAAAACTCCCAACTTGAACATTACCTTCCATGGGAAGTACGACAAAGAGAAGGAAGTTATTGTGGCCATGAGCAAGGATGTCAAAGATGTCAAGAAAGATGACAAGGAAGGAGAGGAAAAAGAGACCAAGGAAAAGAAAGAACCAGAACCAACTTTCGAGATACTGAGCAATCCTGCCAGGATTATGAGGCAGCAGCTTAAGAACATCACTATTGTGGAAGGATCTGGCTTCAGTCCGTTGAAAGACATAACAATTGGAGGCATTGTGATGCTGAATCACACAGGTGATGTGGAACAAGTCTTGGTCGAGCCAGTAGCTGCATTTGGTCCTAAAACAGAAGAGGAGAAAGAACCTGAACCCCCAGAACCTTTCGAGTACTTAGATGATTAGGTTGAGTGGTAGTATATTTTAAATCATTTTAAATTTATCCTTAAACTATTGAGCAAGCTGTAATGCTTACCTAGAATAATGTTGAAGTACATTCATCACTAACAGATTATTATAACAAATGATTATTATTGCCACACCTTATGTATTCCTTCAAATAAATAAAATGATATGATGTGATCCTTGTTTTTACTAATAACCAAATAAGTTAGTTTAATTTAATAAATAAAGCTTCCTCCCCACCATTTTTTAGCCAAATCAGTTCAGCCGTTCTTGAGTTATAGTGTAGAATGAAATACGAAAGTAGCCAGCCCCATTACATGCACCACAACGATTTAGAGAGTCATCGCGGTAGTGACACAAAAAGCAAGATGGATATAAAAACTTGTATTTTCAAAATATCAAACTACTTTTTTTTCTTTTAAGATAGAAACTGACGAGATAAATTGATATTATCCTTAGTTTTGGATGGTCAACATCAAACAGTGTAGTTGCACACAGATATAATAATTAGGTAAGTAATGTACTTAGTTTATTATACCGATTATTCCCTTCCACTTTTGTATGGAAATTTGAGCGACTCGCGCTTAACCTTAAGGCAGGTTGATATTATATGATATTATGTAGGTAGGTACTTAGAGAAAAGATAGAAAAATATTTTAAAAGTCTGAACTAAATTCAAATGAAATGAATTATTATTATATTATTGTATCTTCCTTTACCACAATAAGAACCTGTGGTTTTACTAGTTGACCCTGCTGCTCTGCTGCACAGAACAATAATAATCTTCTCTGCTGCAAGTTGGCTTCGCAATTTTTTACGAAATCAAAATCTAGTCGGTTGGCACCACAGACATCAGAAACAAAGGAGATAATATGAAGAGGGGGCGTGGTCGGTGTCGCAGCAATATGCCCAAAAACAGAACACATTGCTCACGGCAGTAAAAGTTTCATTTAGTAGAAGTTCGAACGTTGGCTTCAACGGATCTTCGTATTCTAGCAAAATGCCGTGTTGTTCCATTGTAATTTGTAAAAATAGAAGTGATACCATCGCTAAGTACTTGAAATAATATGTTTTTCATACTAAAACCCTAAAAACAATTTGATGCTGATTGATTTCTTGATTTCTTAACTTTTTTATTAGGTGACTAAGCGCCAGTCGCGATATTGTTGTAATTTGTTTACAATGCTTGCTCTGTACTAATGACTATTCGAACGTTGAGTTCCAATAGCGCAATGTATAATTAACACAGTGAAAGTAACAGAATACGATCAACCGCGTGGTACGGGCACTGCTCATGGTCGTGAGTTAGTGATGTGCCCCGAGTGTGTTATTTGTCGATAAAGATTGTAATCTTTGATACCTATTATTTATTATATTGACGACTTAACCAAATTTGGATTCAATGTGTACAAAGGTATATTTTGTGTATAATAATAAGTACTATTACGACAAAACAGGACTTAAATATAATGTCACTGAGCTACTCAATTAATTTTTAACCCTCGATCGAAAAAGGAAAAGGGTTAATATAAGTCTGTGATCATGAACCTCACTATCAAAACATCCATGATTACACAATTAGTGTATTACCTGTTAATTTTTATGCGTAAAAACAATAATCAAGTACTTATCGTTTTACGTTTTATCGACAAACAATCCCTATCGTAGACACCTATTATTGCGACTGTAGTGGTGCTGTACGGACATCACGCGCATAGGATTGGCATCTCTCTAGATCTCTATGGTTGGCACCATCTATTGATGAAGAACATATAACAATCCGCTTTTTGCCAATTCTACTCTCCGTTAGATGGCGCTGCTGTTCCAAACCAGAGACAAGCGGTATTTTTTTGTCATAGCTGGACGAACAAATAAAGTACAAACAAGGAATAAATAAGTAATTCAAATTCTTTATTATCAGACAACAAAGGTCCATAAAAAACACAAACACAAAATTACAAAAAGGAAAATACAATTAAACGAAGAAAATAAAACCAAAATACTAAGTAATAAATGTTACTGTCAATCAATCGACAGTCCCAATATGTCATGGCCGGCGGGCGTCTGGTTCTGGTTTGTCTCTATCAATCAATCACAGCCAACGTGGTTTTTG
This sequence comes from Eupithecia abbreviata, assembly GCA_943735965.1. Taxonomy (NCBI): domain Eukaryota; kingdom Metazoa; phylum Arthropoda; class Insecta; order Lepidoptera; family Geometridae; genus Eupithecia; species Eupithecia abbreviata. Next base: position 10,792,717 of record OX030987.1, on the reverse strand, counting down.
TTTAGTAAAATCCAAATAAATAGAAATATATAATAGAAAATATTCATCGCGAGCAAATTCACAACATGGATTGGGATCTGCAGTACGGAGAGCTGACGAAGGATATGGAATTCGTCAACAAATGCGAAAATTTAAAGGAAGAGTTACTGGGTGTGCAGAAAGTGCTAGACCAGATTCTACCGCTGAAAGCTCATTACGACAAGCTGTCCTTGGCTTCGCAGATCGAGCTGGACTTACTTCTGGCGTTCATGTTGAATTCCTTGCATTGGGTCAACCTGCGGATTCAAGGTATTGATCCAACAGAGCACCCTATCAAAGGAGAGCTCCAGCGAATAAAAGCCACTATGCAGAAATGGCAACAAGTCAAGGACCGCGAGAAGAGACCTACAGTCAACTTACCTGTTGCTAAACGCTTTGTCAGAAGCGGCCTATATGACCACAAAAATTCTTCATTGCCTGACAACTCAATGCCACCAAATAAGAAGATTCGCTTTGAAGATAGCGACAATGAGTGAATTAGCCTGTAGGATTGGGTTATTAAAAGGCTGAATTCACTAATTATATTTCTTATAAGTATTTAACCTACTGTATGTACTATTTAGATTAAAGGAGTGTTTAAAGATAAGTAATTCTAATATTTAGGAACATGTTAAGTTAATATTAAACTTTCTGGCTTGCGAGTAAATTATAAATGCATCAGCATATTATCCAGTAAATTTAAATTTGTCTCTTTTATTTTATTTATTTGATCTATGTTTAGTTTGTTGTATTTGAAAATTTAGTTTTGTAAGTAGAAATGTTTTGTTTCATGTAAAGTATATATTAAATTGTGGTGTTTATTCTTAGGTATCTCGTTAATTTACTGATAAGTTTGTTACTACACAAGTCCTGTATTTGTGATTATCATAATTTTTAAGAACTGAAATTAAACATGTTGTAAATAAGTACATATTTTATTGTGCAACAAAGTAAATTATCCAAAAGAATAAAATTAGGAATGTTTATTAGGAATATCATAAATTCATTGAATAAAATAATAGCTTATTCATGTCAAAACTAAAACTAATTGCTCATAATACCACAACAAGAAACCAGTGCTCAAATGCAAAATCGTAAATATTTCTAATGGGGCTTTGCACAAATGACTAAGTGAACACCAAGATCAAAAGTAAAATTGAAAGGTAAGACATTGTTCACTTCTGGACTTGCAAGACCAGTCCAGCAGCGGAGATGTTATCCCCGGCCCCTGCAGTTAGACGTGCCTCCTTGCAGACCAGCACTGGAGCTATACAAATCTCCACATCCTGCTCATTCAACTCTTCATCCCAGCAGGCGATAGGTTCATTAGAATCAAAATAAACTCTTCTATTGTCATTCTCATCCCTAGTCACAGCAAAGCTCCCATCTAGCAGAAGTTTACAATTATCCAACTCTATTTTAGAGTTATCACAGACATATCTGTGAGCTGTTAGGGATGCTTTTGCTGTGGCAGCTCTGGTTCTTTTCCAGCTTGATTCTTTCACTGTCAAAATAGCCTGATAAGCTAATGTGTGCACATGAATTCTAGTCAAGTTCCGGTCACTGCTATGCTCCAAATTTAACTGTCTGGTTCTCTCAAATATCAGTCGCATTAAATCTAAGGCCATAGCAATTCTAGGATTGGAATCTGTTACAACACTGACTTCTCCATACTCCAGTACACTGCGTAAGTTTGCGAGTTCTTGTTCATTCATGCCAACAGAATCAACAAAAGGTAGTACTTTTGTTGTAAGATGCAAAAGCAGTTCTATGTCTACATAACTGGCCATTTCAAAATGAATTAGAGTATTGTTTGATTGCTTCAAGATTTGTTCTTTTACTAAATCCAGTCTTTCCTCTCTGAGATCTGAAAGAAAATTAGTTTTACAAACATGTTTACAAAACTAAATGTAACATAATGCCATCAACTTTTTTACAATCCAACTTTACCTGATCCATCAATTTGGAAAGGGAAGTTATCCATCATCTGTAATCCACTAATGACTAGTAAATTAGGTTGGAACTTAGGCAAGATTTCTCCAAACTTTTCTAAAGAACTTAATAATGGATTGTTCTGATCATTATGCATAATGTATCTGTTGGCCCTTGGGGCTTTGTACTCTCCGAACTCTTCATCAGCTTTGTACTCTAGAATCATGTGGATATCATCCTTCACCTCTTCATTTGCCTCATCACCAACAATCTGTATCTGGGAAGGGATGGACTCTTTCAGTTTTTTACTCATTTTCGCAGCAAATAGGACATCCCACCCTTCCTTGTGAAATCTTTTTGCCATAAGTGGTGCATTGCCTCCGATGGCCCATCTAGTATCCGGCAGTCCCAGGGCTTGTTCAATGAGCGCATCATAAAGGTCTGAGTTGGACATAAACCGTCTGAAATTGAAAAGGAAACAGGATGTTACACTTTATAAGAAGGAAACAGTTGGTTGATTATAAGAGGATATAGATAATAGCTTACTCAGCTGCAGCACCATGTTGAAAGAAATAAGTAAAACTCTGCAGTAATTCCTGTTTGTCTGTGATTTCATTGTAATGCGCCGGAGTTCCTCTTAATTCTCTGTAGTCCAAGAGTGCTGTGGCGTTCACAAAGAGATCGTGGCAGCCTCCGTAACCTAGGGCTACTTTCGGTTGAAGTTTACCGATGCCTACGGTATTCTCGCTCTCCAAAACTAACATATGGTTCAGAAGAGACTCGGGCGACAGTCGCACGTCCAAAAACTTTTGACCTAAGTAAATGCCGCATACTAAAATATTTATTGAGACCACCCATTTTCGAGCTATGTCACTGAACATTTTAGAAACTGCCGACTGGAATGCAATTGGAATGGAATGAAGTAACACCGGCCGGATTAATTTTGACGTATCCTTATGACCCCTCCTACGTCGTCGTCGTCATGTTTAATTGAACAATGCGAAATATGCGAATAATCTGTTTCTTTTCTGTGATAAAAATCAAAAGAAATGAATATGTACAACTTGAGTAATAATTTTAAATGTCAAAGTCAAAACTCAAAGCAGACAATCCAAATAGAAGTCAGTCAAGACTTTTTTGGTTGAATGAGGGAGAGAGACAAAAATTACGGAGAATGGAATGAGAGAGGAAGAAGCAGGGGCTGGGCCGCCGCGCCGCGCCGCCGGGGCGCGCTGCCCCGCGCCGGTCGGGGGTGAGCGGAGCGCGGCGCGGTTCATGTGATACGTCTGTCATTGTCATGCCAATGCTCCAATCGCAAATGATAGGTACGCTTTATGGCATAGATAGATTATCTTCTCTTTCTAGGCTATATGGGCGAATTTTGCGTAACGAACTTTATAAACAGACAGCTGCCCTGCTAAAATAGTGTTTTACACACTTTTAATTTAAAAAAATCCAAATATCAAAGAAAGTCCACTGCTCGTGATCACATCCAAAATTAACGATACCTACTGTCTTATTGTTGATGTAGACATTTACCTTTCTGCTACCTTACCTCAAGTTACCTCTAGGTACTCTAGATTGTTTGTAACAATCTGCAGTCTACAGATCAAGTGTCAATTGTAAATTCTATTGCTTAATAATTTGTTTCTATTATTTAATTGTAATTTTCTATGTAATAAATAGCTTAGGTATATAAAGTTTTAAGTAGTTTAAACAGGTAAATAGGTAATAATTAATAATAAACCGCACAACTAGGTACAGACCTTCTGGCTTTATTTGGCTTAACACGCACTCACTAGGTCCTCGGTTTTATTTAACTTAGGTATACCTTATTTTGAATGTTCAGCTTTTAAAGGGATCACGATTCGGATTTTGTTTTTTAAAGGTGACTTCAGTTCATCTTAATTGATGCAGCCAATTTTGTGATGGTTCAAAGTTCAATAATTGTAAAATTACCTAGTTTGTTATCCAGATACAGAAACGAATGTAATTATGTAAATACTCGTAAGTAAAAAACAGTCACATATTTCAATTTGTTACAAAATTAGTAGGTAAATAACCAAAACTGAGCTCTTGCCCTAAAGTAAAGTAAAGTAAATATTTATTGCATCAAATACATGTTAATAGGGTACATAGGTGGTGTATGTTTAAATGAGACACAATGTATTTCTACCTTTGTGGCGTGCAAAATCTGGTTACAATAATTGTCACTTCATTTAAATTAAATTTGCACATACTTAGTAAATAAATCGAATATAATAATAGAAGCGTTTTACCTGAAATAAAACGCATATTAAAATACTTACCTCACTGGAAGCTTTATAATGAGAGGGCACATCCGTTTCCGTCGAATTTGACTACTTTTTACCAGTACCATTGGTAGTACATCCGGTCTGAAGGGCGACACCTAGCGGCCGCGCGCCATTTTTTAGTTTACGTAAAATGGACAGCGCCATATTTTCTCATTGGCTAAGTTTCACCAGGCAGAATTAAAAGCAAAGCTTCCAGTGAGGTAAGTATTTTAATATGCGTTTTATTTCAGGTAAAACGCTTCTATTAAACTACTAGACCGTCACTGGAAGCTTTATAATGAGATCTGTTTGTTTTCGCCTGGTGTCGCCACTTGTATAGTATGAGGGAATAGCGCCAATGTGATAAGATAATATATTATCAAACAACAGAATGTCAAACAAATAAGTGTTTAGAAAAGGCACTTTATGTTCTCTTACTTTTGTTGAACTATTAGTATGACACTCTTTATGTAAACAATAATCGTTTTGTTAAAACTTTATAAAAATATATTTAATATAATATATTACTTTTAAGCTCTGAGTCGCTTAAATAGGCATAAATTAATATTTCAGCGGACATAAATTTAGTGTTTAACATTTATTATTTCTCGCTATAAAATTGACGGCCCGTCAATCCCTCATCCTAAGATATCGCTCGTGATACCAGCTTATTTGAAAAAAGGATTTTGAACCTGATTTTGCAACGACAGTAGGTACATAAAGCTGGCTTTGCCTCTTTCAGGCTTACTATTTCTGACACAGCTACATAATTAATTCATAACACTTTATTCCATTCAACCTCTGTCATAATAGGAACCAAGTCCAAGAACCAAGGTATGCTCTTTCCCGAACAGAGCAAGAGTAATATCACGTTATGACGAGATATTTAAAAAATATTGTACAAAATATTTGTACTATATAGAATAAATTTGGTTTACTCGCATCTCAAAGACGAGGTTTAATTTATCTATAGGTTTTTCAAAGCAAGTGCTTCAGAAAATGATTAAGTAAAACAAGAGCACTCTAATAGCTAGAAGTGTCTACGTTACATAACGTTAAAAACAGATGTATGTACTGCATGTTTATTTATGCTTCAAAAATAAATCCTATTAAGACAGGGCCAATGATGCACCTGCACGGTTTTTGTATTGACATCATTAGCATTAGACCATGAAGTCTAACGTTTACAAACTAACTCATTACTCACATAATAATTTTATAGTAAGTATAAGAAGACAAATTGTCAAGTGTTCCATATACTACTTGTTACAGTTTTTAATAATTGTTACAGTTTTTCAGCGCTAATGGAGCCGCTAGCACTCTGGCTTCGAGGTCCGCGCGTCAATACTTTTTTCCCGTCGAGGAAATACTCATCAAGTACTTATCAGTTCAGATAATTCGTCAATTTAGGGATAAGAAATGGTAGTAGAAATACCTATACTATTGGGCGATTCCAAGAACACTGAATGCGTCGTGATACTTAATTTTTCAGATATCGCGCGGTCTTTGAGTAAAATAGATGAATTACATCCGAGTATAAGAGCTCCCCGCTTTGCAAAGTTTGCAAACGTTGACAGTAGATGCCACTGGGAGTAAAAGATAACGAGACAAGGTTGCTTACTCTTTTGCAGAGAAGCTAATGCCGTATGATTGTCACACTGAGCTGTGAGCTGCGTGTGTTGTATTTGACATGCCTGGCTTTGAAGTATTTGTAATATTTTATTCTTAATTGCAGCGGAGGAGTAACTTTTATCGTAAGCAAGTGCATTGTATTCATTATAAACATGATGTATGAAGCATCTATTACCAGAATTTGTTTAAAATTCATTATGCTTATCAAACTTTTTATTTTGTGAATTAAGTTTAAAGTAGGTAGGTCTACCATAAACTTTTCAGCGACGAATTGTCAACTGTCGATGTTTAAGCCTGTGACAGCAGCCAGCAACGACAAACCATATGAATTCCAGAAGGCCACAATTAATTTTAGTAAGATTTGTAGAAAACCAAACTAAAAACGTCTGAGCGAAAACTATATTTTATGACGATAATAATAGTATAAAACTATGGCATGGATTTTGACTGCCCAGGGCTTCCACAATAAAACAAAATAAATTATCTCTTTCTGCAGTTTGGGAACCGGATTCCTGAGATTTAACTTTCTACCTAGGTACGTAAGTATTTATATCTAATAACCATGATAGTTTCAAAAGTTTTAAGTGTAAAGTTTAAAGTGTTTGGATCAAGATTGTGCTCGCGAAGCAATACATCAGGAAATCGGCGAGATATGCTAGGATTATCATATTCCAGTTTTGGGGCAGTATTTGGGCCACCCTATTCCTTTTGATAAAAAGGATTTTGCTGTTGGGTATAAATACTATAAGGTTATTCTGTAGTGTAGCCCGAATGAAAACTCTAACAACTCTAGGCGCAGAAAGCGGCCGTCATAATTACTGGTGTAGGATTAGGCTGCGAAAGGACTTGCATAGCCAGACTTGTGGTTGCAGAAAGTTTGGGAAGTGGGCGTTTTTATCAAGTGAAAAGGTTTAGTCATAAATAACATACTCGTTTCAATACTCCGAGGTTAAAAATGGGATGGATGGACCGATCCGTCAGATTATGGAACTAAAATCTTATATAAGATATAAAACTTTGGTACCGGAGCTACTTTTATAACACCTTATTTTACTATGCTGAACTATTTCAGACCTTTTCAATGATATCGGGCTTTCCTAATTTGGAGCAAGGGTTTGCGAACTAACAAATGTGCTGGACTCATTGATTAGTATCTACTAGGAGCATTTAAGCGTCCTGTACCATTGTTTAGTGTTTACTAGGAGCATTGGATCATCCTGTACGATTGTTTAGTGTTTACTAGGAGCATTGGATCGTCCTGTACGATTGTTTAGTGTTTACTAGGAGCGTTGGATCGTCCTGTACGATTGTTTAATGTCTACTAGGAGCATTGGAACGTCCTGTACCATTGTTTACTGTCTACTAGGAGCATTGGAGAGTCCTGTAACATTGTTTAGTGTCTACTAAGAGCATTGGAGCATCCTGAACCATGTTTTTGGTCGAGCTGCGAGCTTCGGCCATGAAAGAAACCTCGCGCGTTCTCTGGTTCTTATTTAAGTTACTCCCGAGCTGACCTCAGTGGAGTTTATTATGGTTCCACCCCGCGAGGGTGTTATTGTTGGCATTGAAAGGAACCTTGAGGTCATATTTGTGTGCCATAGCTCTGCCCCCGCGAGGGGCGGCTAAAACCTTGATAAGGTTTTCTGACCTTTAATTTATAATTGGTATTTGTAACGAAATAGCAAATGAATAAATTATTTTGCCTTGATTCCGGAAGGGGGCTCGAGCTCCACGCGATGGACCTACTGGTGTGCGCAAGCTCTACCCTGCGAGAAGCCGTGAGAACCTTGATTAGGTTTTGCCTGACCAAAAAGGTTTTACTTAAATACCACCCAGCTTTCTCCATCAAATAATCCAAATCAGTAACTTCTATTTCTTAAGGCTTACAATTTTAGTATCATCGATACTAGTAAAAATTTTTATGAATTTATTATTATAAAACAGCAAAGTGTTTATTGATTTTTCAAGACCGGCCGTGAATAGCCGAGATTGAAACAAATAAATAATTTAATATTAGGGGGTATGCTATTAAGTGAAGTTTTGAAAGTGTCCGTACTTGTCTAGTAATTATTTCTCAGCTTATTTATTACTTTGTACAATAATTCCGTCTCAATGGCCACACACTAATGTAAAAAGTCTGAAGAGACTTATTGAAGGTCATCTTTTTCAAAAGGCCATCAAGTTATTAAAATTAACGTTCAGGTCTTTGAACTCTGGAAAGAAGTTCACGAAATCAAAATTATAATAATGGCAGTATAGGATTTATCTGCGTGAGCCAAATTACGTAACGTAAGGTGTCATACATTTTCACCTCTTCGTTTGAACTAAAGTCTATGAAATCTGGAGTGTAGTTGTAAGAGTCTTATCTATGACCTAGGGGTGCTACCTAAGCACTGAACCTCACCCAGCTATCTCGTAAAGCTATTGGGTCCTTCAGCTTTGTTTCGAGGTTGAAAGTAAATTCAGATTACTGACCTTGTCAAGACATCGGTCAGCGAGGTCATTCTGTTCGTATAAGCACTACAAACGTCAGAACAGATAGATAGGTACCTTAACATCATGGCAATCAGTTCCAAAATGACCCGATCTGGCAATGAAAATAGTTATAAAACTTTGGAACTTACCTATATCCTCAACGAATTTGCTAACTGTGGGATCAGGACGCAGAGTGCGTTTTGCACTACTTAGGCGGCTGTTTTGGTGGCGGCGCGGGGCGCTCGGTCCATTCACAGCATTTGTATTTCATTTAAATTATAAAATAATTTTAAAGGGTAGACAGAAAAATATATTTTACCAAATCATTTCTTAATTTCTTTCAAAGTACTGAAAATACCGGACCTGAACCGGTAGATATATATGTACTAATTTTAAAATACGATATTCAAACTGTAACCGAACTCGGCGGGAACATTTGAATTTGAACTGAAAAACTAAAGAAACCGAATACGAAACGTTTAACTATAAAATAGTATAATATAGTAAATGATCAGGTATTTTCTTGTAAAATACGAGATCCAAGCTGGAAAGAACCGAAATTACTAAAATAAATTATCAGGTATTTATTTTTAAAATACAAGATCCAAAACCGATTACAAAACGGCCAATTATAAAAATAAATGATCAGGTGTTTTCTTTTAACATACGAGATCCGAAATGGAAATAACCGAATATACGAACCACAAACCGGTAATATTTAAAATAAATGATCAGGTATTTTAAAATACGAGATCCGAACGGAGAAATCCGTTAAATTTTACCCGTTACGATAAAGATTAAAAATTTTGACCACGTGCTTTCTTAAAAACCACGTGCGTTGGTCTTTGCCCTGCATAGGGACAGTTATGGTTTAAATAAAAATAAAAAACGGGTCCTTATGTTTTATCTAAAATAAAAAGATAATTTACGAACACGGTCGATAAAAAATAAATCTTACGATATTTAATGTGCAAGGAAACAGGTATGTTCAAAAACTTACAGTTTTTTCTGCGATCCACTATTCACTTTAGGGTATACCTTTAGTATAATTATTACTGCAAGTGTAGCGCAACTGTAACAGAGCCAGAGCTGCTGCGGACCAGTTGCTTCGACGGAGAACGAAACGCCAATGAGAAAATATGGCGCTGTCCATTTTACGTAAACTAAAAAATGGCGCGCGGCCGCTAGGTGTCGCCCTTCAGACCGGATGTACTACCAATGGTACTGGTAAAAAGTAGTCAAATTCGACGGAAACGGATGTGCCCTCTCATTATAAAGCTTCCAGTGACGGTCTAGTAGTTTAATTAATAAATTTAAATAAAACTGTTAAATAATGAAAAGCTAGAGATGTCATTTGCTTAAATCTAAAAAATGTTTGTCAGTCATGAAATCATTTAATGTATAGTAGCATTTAGCTTCCAAAGTGGCTTTTATCTTTCTCCGAAACAGTGTGAGAGTAGTTCTCTCAGTGATTTTGGCAGTTTATTGTAAATAGAAGGGGCCATGCAGAAGATACTCTTGCGCATCAAAGCAGTACGTGAATTCGGCATGCAGACTTTGTATTGATCACGTCGATTTCGAGGAACAGCATTAGAAAGCTGACAATATAAATCAGGGTTATTTTTGACAAACATAGCCGTTTCGTAAATATAGAGCGATGGTAGAGTAAGGATTTTATGTTGTGAAAAGTAAGGTTGACAGGAATCTGTTACCTTAAGACGAAACATAGCTCGCACACAGCGCTTCTGATACTTGAAAATTTTGTCAACGTCAGTTGAATTGCCCCAAAATATTATGGCATAGCGAATATTTGACGCAATTAACCCGTGATACGTTATGAGAAGGGTTTCTAAGTTAACTACATGGGATAATTTATATAAAATGTAAACGAGACTGTTAATCTTTTTACACAAATGTTCAATGTGTGGTTTCCAATTAAGTTTTTGATCAATGTGAACTCCTAAAAATTTTGTATAGTCAATTTCTTCGATTTTATTATGGTTATATTGAATGTTAAGGTGAGTATGTGCAGCAGTATCGCGTTGTCTAAAATGTATATGTCCTAAATTAGGACATAGCATAAAAATAAACAATATTAATGTCTATTCTCGTCTATTCTTATGGCAAGATACCGGTTTTATTTGTCACCATAAAATTACATAATGAGCGTTCATAGAGTACCTAGTTAGGATCATCAATAAATGAGGCGATCTGCGATGCAAGAATCCACTGCGCTAACGCACTGCGTTTTCGAAAGCCAAAAACTCGTCCGTAAAAGGCACGACCGCTATCCTAATATGGAGAGGAGCTTCGTGCTAAATTGGTCATGGGGTGTAAGTAGGGTACTTAATTACATGAGTACAAAGTTCATATTTAGCAATGCTGTGTTTATTGATCGACGATAAGATTACGAGATTATTCCTCGAACCCCTGCAATTATACCAATGACTGGTATATATAAAGGTACCTACATAATTACAAATCATCATAAAATGTATCCAGTTAGGTACCTACACTTCAACTCTTTATTTCCCATGGGTCACAGGGACACAAACGGGAGCGGGCAGCAGTGCCCCCTGAAGAACAATTTTACAACCGAATTGCGATTCCCGCATGCCCAGCGTGGGGACTACCCTCTCATGATCACTAATTGATCATCATGATTAATTTAATATATAATTATAATAATATGACTTGCATAACATTTGCACGCCTGCATGCAGGCTGAATACATTTACTAAATTAGTTATAAGATCTGACATTGTATAATTTTGTATTCTTGCAAATAAACGATTTGATTTGACTAAAACCAAAAAAGGCTCCAGTTCCCGGCCGCTTCGCTATTCCAGGCCATGGTAGTGGCTACGGTAACGGGCGGTGCGGCAGGGACTACTAGGGATCTCGGGCTACCCCAGGCTACCATTCATTACGTAAACTGACCCTGGTTCAATGGACGCAGTGTGAGGCTTTACCACTTTTAAGCGCAGTTGGATGTGGAGTTACAGAACTTGTAAACTGGCATGTTCTGGGGTATATGAAGTGCGGGGGTTTGTATACATAGGAACAATAAAATAACAGATTTAAGATGTTTTGAAATCTGTGAAGTGTAGTCCCAATGTAGTCCGCTATTTTTGTTCTATTTAGAACAAAAGTAGCGGACTAAATTGGGACTATAGTCTGATTTCATGGCAGATTAGGTTGTATGTAACTGCCTAAATTGGGACTATAGTCTGATTTCATGGCAGATTAGGTTGTATGTAACTGCCTAACATGGGCTTGTTTTAATGGAACAATAGACACTTTATCTCTCCAAATTAAGAGATATGTAAAGATTATGGTAAAAAGTCAGGTTTTAAGAGCATAAATGACCCCTCTTATGGCAATCAGGTTATTGTAGCCGCCAAAATAATGTGCAGATGAAATCTGTGCTGCAACTGACTGGCGCCGGCCGTAGTCGGTTGGTGAGCCTGGGAAAACTTTGAACCTCGTTCAAAAAACGACACCATCGCTCGATGAAAGTTCATGAGTACACGTAATACATTGTATCTACATTTTATACATAGTGGTAACTAAGTAGGTAGGCACCTAGGCACTAAATTTTATGAAGCACTGTATCTAACCACTGAATGAGTAAGTAAGTAAATAAAGCTGAACAATTCTGCTGGGGCTAGGGCTAAGTAGAGCTTGTCTTATAGTACCTACTCGTACTAGATAACTGATACCTATACTAGAAGTCTCTAACTACTCACTATTCTGCCTGGCGCATCGACCCCGAAATGGATCTTGGTCAACACGATCGCCACCGGCTTCTGCCTGCGCCTCCCGACAGTCCGAATATTTGAAGTGTGCGAAGGTCCTTCTCGACTGGTCGTCGGTTAATGGGTGTTCCAAGGAAAGGCCGTTTTGCAGCCCGATCTTCCTCCATCCGAAGCTCGTGACAGAGCCAGCGCAGCCTAACTTATACCTACTTAATATAATACAATAATACATTACAAAATGATTAGATTTTTTAAATTATCTGTGTAGAAATCCAAGTAGTGCCTGTAATTTGATGCAAACTTCGAGTTTAAGACAAGTTCAATGTCTTTGTAGTCCGGAGGCTGGATCGTAGGTCGTGATTCATCTGAGGTCAGTCAGACCGAGTACCTACTTCAGACTTCGAATAAAATTAATGAGTGTCTTCTTACATTATCGCCTTCCTGGCAACCTATTTTTGCTTTCTTGCTTATTGCTATAAGTATAAATATGTGCTTCTTGGAGATCTTGAAAGTGACGACGACGCCTACGCGATTCATCATCTATGATTCGACATTTCAATTACCAAGGAATAGGTAGGTTGGTTTAAGCTGGCTCGAACCCTTTATGCAAGTATTGTAATTCTAATATTTAACTCTGCGATGTGATTATTTGTCCGTACATACATACATCGGTGCCAATACCAACACATTAACACAATATAACAAGGGATCAAACCATACATATAGTAGGTAGGTACTTTTCACTTTGATGCGAGAACTCTTTTCTTTTTCGTATATGATGTACAGATAGTCAGATAGTCATTTTATTGGTAAAATAATAATTTACAAGTTAAATAATACAGATCAATGTACGTACTAGAGTCTGGATGTGTGACGTCAGCATGGATAATAGTAGGTATGAAAAAATAAAAGACCATAGTAGTACCTACAGTCTCCGACAAAAATCAAGAAAATTAACCATTTTATAAAATGCAGACAGATTGACCTTTGAATGATTGACCCCAATTACTGACAAAAAATTGTCGGACTGACCCGAAACCAGGGTTGTCATGATTAAAACAAGTTGTTTTAAAACACGTGTTTAAAACAGTGTTTAAAACAGTTTGAAATAAAACTATGTTTTATATTAAGAAAAAAACAGGGTTTAAAACTACCTTTAATTGCAAATAAATGTGTGAATGTGTGTCACAGACAGGCTGTGGTTATTATACACTGCATATACTATATTTATACACTGCATATACTATATTTATACACTGCATATACTTTATTTAAAAACTGCATATACTATATTTATACACTGCATAGGTAACTCCCCGCCAGTAAAGTCCCGCAGGGAAAGTCCCTATGTCGGCCGTTTTATACACTGCACACTGCATAGGTAACTCCCCGCCAGTAAAGTCCCGCAGGGCAAGTCCCTATGTCGGCCGTCGAAAGAAAGTAATTCACTGGATTAGTGGGTACGGTACCTATTCCCCGCTCTCTCTCTAGTTCTCTACAACATATACCTACAACACTACATACAAGGTGTATGTAAAGTGTTTTGTATTGATTAATAATAATAATATTTTTTAATAATTAGATTAGAGGTACTGAGATATGCAACAAAAGTAAATATTTATCGTTTTGTTAATTTTTACTAATGTGAATTACGAAATAGTTTAGAAATGGATTATTTTATTATTCGCTATAATTGATTTGAAATTGATAAGTAAAAAAAAACAAAAAAAAAACACTTGTTTTAAACATTTTGAACTGTTTGTTTTATAGAATATAAAAAAAACTGTTTTTTTCCAACCCTGCCCGAAACTAAACTTTGAGGGATGATTGCCTAGCTTTTAAAAGGCCTACCGTCCTAGATGCCCTAAGCCACTTAAAGGGCACGTCAAAGACTTTAAACTTTCACGCCAAGGACCTACCCATAATAAAAATAGCTGGTGAAATAAAGGGCGCTCGTTATACGCTCTGCGGGGTAGGCCACTCGGTAGACTTGCGTTCGTTGTGACGAAAATAGAATTTATCTTTATTTGGAATCTTTATTTTTAGTGAGTAACACGCTCCATGGTTTTTCTTCTTTTTGGAAGTGTATGTCTTTTTAAGAGAATTACAATGTTGTGAGCGATATCTCTTGCGCGGTCTTTATTTTTTTCGGTGCTAGATAATTTGAAATGTTTGGCTTGTTGATATTTTTTTAACTAACTATATATGGCTTCTTAAATTTTTCAAAAAATACCTAAACAGTTGAAAGAGCTAAATGTTTTACTCGTTAGACAGAAATTGAAAATGTTATTAATTTGTAAGTGTTACTATAATAATGATTTTTTCAATGATGATGACATGTTAAATTATTGCTCAAATATTTTTGCATACCGGCTAACGGTCAAGCATGTTGATTGACAAAATGTAGTTACATACATATAATATACTTGATACCTTACATAGTACTCGTAACACTTAAATGTCTTTGACAAATAAAAATCTTTATCTTTGTCATTCCGTAAGTTTTGTTACTTAACATGTCTGATTTTGTATCATAAATAAATCTTTATAAAAATCACTTTTCTCTTATTGATATAATATTATGTATAGTATAGATACTTGATGTTCAACATCTTTTTTTTTATTCTAATGTAATTAGGGACTTTGAGTCTAACAGTGACTAAGTCAGTCCCATGTTCAACATCTAATTGGAAAAAAAAACATAAGCGTCGTTTTTGTCGTTTCCTCTTTGTTCTCACAAATAGAATGAAAAATAAACCAACTTATCTATTAAATAATTGGACCAAACAATTAAAGTTTAACTGATGGTCTATTATACTTTCATCGATATGTCGTCGGGCTGTAATTATTTAATTGGGAACGACGCACCACGTGGGAACTAGCAATATGGGTCATTGAGGTCTAATGATTGGCTCTACCAACTTCCTACCTTCTTTGGAAGTTTGGTCACGGCTGTGTATGTTACGTACCTACATTGCTGATAGACATCTTCCATACTAACTAGCCTATAAATTGTTATTTTTATTATGTTAAGCTTGTTCCTGCGTCGAGTTTGAAGACTTTATCACACCTCTACTAAAGCAACATTATTTTTGTTTTGCGGTTGCCTTATAAAAATCCAATTCCATATTTTAAAGAATCTAATAATAAGCTCTATCTACTACTTCTATTTTGTATTTTTTTTAATTCGATTCCATTTACTACGGATGGATTATTTGTCCGAAACATACATCCATACATCCGGTGCCAATGCCAAAAGGTTTTTTTTTCATTTTGAACTTGGCAAAATAAATAGAATATTAACAAAGGACGCGCGGGTATTTTGTCAAGTTCAAAAGGTGAAATACAGTAAAATAGTATATTTTTAACAAGGGACTAAAATACTCCATTACAGACGAGGTTGTTATACTCCCGAGGGTAGCGAGGGAGGATGAGTTATAAATGGTGGTTTTGGTCCGAATAAAAAACATTAGGTACCTACTTTTCACTTCAATTGCGAGAAAATAAAACTTGGTTTGAACCCTTGTTAGAAATATACTATTGTGTTAATGTGTTGGTATCAGGTATTGGCACCGATGTAATGTCCTGAAAAATAATTCATCCGTAGAGTTAAAGAATAGAATTACAATTTTAGCAAAAATTATAAGGCTAAAATACCTACCTTCATTTTTGCTGGTGGAATCTTAACTTATGAAGGAATCCAGTACAGTGAAAACGGGATTTCAATAAAGTAATACATTACCTATATTCCGATTTAGAATCCAAGATATTTTTTGTCAACAAAAACATATGAATAACAGAAAACAGCAAGGTTCAACTTCAAGAACGTATTATCTCAGATGAGCAGCAAAACATTTTTATATTTCAATTCGAAAACGAACGAGAGATCTATTGATGAATGAAAGCTTTCAAAATCAATAATTGTTTCGCGTATCTGCGCTTTGCTTCGATGATGCCAACGTCGTTAAATATTTTCCACAAATATTCCTTAGGTCTTGAAAACCCTTTATATACAAAAAATATATAATAATATCCAGGTTTTTGAATTACTGTATAATAGGTATCTCTATCTAATTGAAAACGATCAATTAGTCTTTAAAAAGAAACAGGAAATGAATTCGACATGAGCGAGTCTCAGGCGCCTAGAATGTTCTAAAAACTCTGCAATGAAAATTTATCAATGAAACTCGAAGAAATATTATAAATTACCAATTAAATTAGCTCTTAGCCACCATTATAACCGTTTTTGTTCGTATTTTAAAATAATCTTCAACTAGGCTCATGGATAACAGAAACGAGCGATTTTCAGTCGTAAGTTCTTCACGATAAGTATTTTTATCTCCTATCAAGTCTGTTGATAAGTTAGCGGCTATTCTCATAAAATAACCAATTAGTTCAAGTAACATACACCATCAATGAAGAGATATGTTCTAGGAAGTATCCTAACTATACTCAAGCCAGTCATTCAGTAAGTGCCTATGGTAATAAACAACTAACGTTTAAAGAAGTAGCTTTACTAAATTGCTTGCAACACAAAAATCCAGTTCTCTTTTTTGAGTCGCGTTTCAAAATTAAGTAGGAAGGAGGTTGAATTAACAAGGAAATTATAAAATAAAAAACAGTTATTTCTTTAAGCCTCAGACGAAGGAAATTAGCTCTCTCCCTCCATCGAAGCTTTTGGGTCATATTATTATGTACATATTTGAGATACAAAAATAAGTTCATAGACAAGACTAATTTTAAACTTCGAAGGTTGGATTTGATCTGGTTAAAGCGATATTTCCTAATGCACTATAGAAGATACTAGCAGACCGTCCCGGCTTCGCAAGGGTATTTATTATTATTTGAAATTAAAAAATAAAATATAGCCTATGTCACCCGGGGATAGTGTAGCTTTCCAACAGTGAAATATTTTTTTCAAATTGGTCCTGCAATTTCGGAGACATAGGCCTCCCCCAATGAGCGCCATAGCGCCCTGTCTTCAGCTTGCCGCATCCAGCATCTACCTGCAGTCTTTCGCAGGTCGTCATCCCACCTGGTCGGAGGGCGTCCTATCTACAGTCTACGTGTACCTACTTGTAGGTTGTAAAAATAAGTAAACTTACTTTACTTTAGTGTCACACAAAACCTCACAAAGCAGAAAACAATCAAGTCTTGAAAGTATAGCTATTTATACCGTAGTAGATATAAACCAAATAAGAAAACATGCTTTATCTAATATTTTTCTTCTATTTTACTTTCATTTACCCCTTACAATGGTCTATAAAGTCGGTTTTAGCTTAGCAGATAGTTTATTTAAGGGCATGTGATAGGACAGATAAGGCAACACCTTTATATGGAGAATCAACATCATTCTCGTAGAGTCATGATCGTGCTTGATGCATTGATTGATTTTATGACCTAGTTGAAATGTTGACGGTGTATTTTAACATTATTTGGGTCACGTCATACCTGATTATTTTATGATAGACTATCATCATCATCATCAGCCTATATTAGTCCACTGCTGAACATAGGCCTCCCCCAATGAGCGCCATAGCGCCCTGTCTTCAGCTTGACGCATCCAGCGTCTACCTGCAGTCTTTCGCAGGTCGTCATCCCCGCTGGTCGGAGTGCGTCCTACATTAGGTACGTTTACCGAGTCGTGGTCTCCACTCAAGAACACGAATAGATAGATAAATAAATAAATAAATAATGCTGGACAATCTACACAGCATTATCTAGCCCCATGGTAAGCAGAGCTTGTGTTATGGGTACTAGATAACTGATATACATAATACAATACATTACATAGATAGATATTTTTATTATACATAAAAAAACGACCAGAACACCCGGAACAAATATCTGCAGATCGTGCACACAATTGTTCCGAGGCGGGAATCGAACCCGCAACCTCTGCGTCGCAGGCGGACCTTCGTCCACCGCGCCACATCGGTCGTCAAGATATGTAGATAGAAAACACTTTATTTTATGAGTACCACACAAAACAGAAAACATTATCTTGTCTTAATTTTTTCTTCTCTTTGGTATGTATTTTAGCCGAGAGTAGAAGATATTATAATTTTCTACTTTTTTATGATTACTTGATTAGCATGGATTATTCCATGAACAATACACTAAGGTACCTATTTATTTATTTAAATACGAGTAAGGTAATGTGAAGTATGAATTAAAATCGACAGACCGTAAAAAGTTAGAGGACTATGGTTTACTAGCTTTGCCCCGCGTTGTTATTCACGTTGTGAAGTAACAAATATATTTGTATTATTTTGACACCCCGCGGGAACACTGCACTTTTCCGGGATAGAAGCTGCTAGTTACTGGCCGCGACTTCACACGCGTTATTTATATGGGAACGTTCAAAAAATATTTATGTCCCGTGGGAACTGTTTTATAAAAAGTCGCTTATGTTTGACTCTAGGCTTATATCTACATTTATGCAACAATTCATTTATTTATTTATTTATACTTCTTGCACGAAAATAAAATAACACAAAACTTATTCTAGAAAATTTAAACAAAGGCGAACTTAACCCTAAAAAGAGTTCTCTTCCAGCAAACCTTATTGGGAGAGAGAGACAAAGTGAAGAGAGAAGTGGGTACATGTGCATAAACGAAATGAAATAAGAAATAGACAAAAGATTAAATTTTAACTAACTTATTACTTATACTAATATATACTATATAACAATAACAAATATAAAATACTATAATATATAACCTAAATTCCAAAAATAAATAAATTTTTCATTCGCCTTTCTGTTCAGTAGTTTTGGCGTGAACAAGTTACAAACATCCATCCTTCTAAACCTTCGCATTTATATTATTAGTGTGGTTACTAAATTTCATCCTAATCCGTTCAGCTGTTCGAGCGTAAAGGAGTTACAAACAAAGAAACTTTCGATTTTGTAGGTATTGATATTTTTTTGTTCATAATTTAATTTGATTATTTTATTCATTGCTTTATCTAGTTAATAAGGTTTTTGAACTATGAAATGCAGAGTTACACGCATGGTGAACACTTAATTAGAGGTCTAGAATACATACAATAAAACAAACCAATTCATTCAAAGCTAACCTTGATTGCGATGAATGCATAATTTTCTTAGATTGAGGAGATTTGGCCGAAGATTTTAAATGCAGATCTGGACAACACGAAAAAAAAAAAAACGAATTTGGCTGAAAAACAGCGCTGAATTTAATAATGTTCAGCACACGCTGAGCCAACCACTATTTCGGCGCAGGGTCATGGAGGTAGTCTTATGTTCTCAATATCACCTATTTGTGTCACTTACCCCCGTGATAAACTACTTTATTTGCCGTTTGTTATTCTATGCCTGTATTTTGTACCTGTGTCCAAATACATTTTTTTCAATTTCTATTATATACTAACAAAATTATCATTTTTTTTGAACCCGTAAGAATAATAATTTGAATTTGGCACTTGCGTTTGACAGGTACATGAATGACAGACAACAATCGCAGCGAGATTGTCTCTGGTGGAAATCTAGCGTGTGCAAAATGCAAATGATTCTTTTCAAGGACCACAATTCCATTTAAGGCATACGGCTACTGTGTGCTAAGTATTGAGTCATGATTATATTAGCGTATTCACCTGCTTATTATAGATTTGTGGCTTCCATAATTGGCTTGTATAAAATTCACTGTAGGATAGGTATTATGTGAATCTGAGAACGTTGTTTGTAATAAGATTTTATATTTTACTTGCGGATCTCCCCGGCTTCGCACGGTTTTAGTTAGATCGGTAACTTTTTTGAAAATATAATTTAGTCTATGTTCACCGGTGATATTGTAGCTTCCCAACGGTGAAAGAATTTTTCAAATCGATCCCTAGTAGTTTCGGAGCCTATTCGTTACAAACAAACAAACAAAAAATCAAACCTTTATAATCTCGTAGCATAGACTAAATGGAGGCAAGTAAAGTTTGTATTAAACTTCAATTTATTAATTAAATTATATTATTTAATTTAATTTATTAAATTGCTAAATAAATACAAACCATGTCGCTAGAATAGCTATAAAATCTGGATTTGCTAATTTCATTGATTAGATTACTAATGAATAATATTAAAATTGTAGTTGTGCCAGTGATGCGTAGGTAGTAAATTTTGACTTTATTAATATATAAATATTAGTACCTAAGCAAATTATATTTATGAGTGCAGTAGTGGTCTGAACTTGCGCTCGGCTTAACGGCATTTACGAACTGTGTTTTAAATACCTACTTAATTACCTAAATGTCATCATCATTCGCCTAATTTTATCTCCATTAGATAATTTAACTAAATTTAATTGAATTACATATGTATGTATGTATGAATAAAGAGCTATGCTCGGATTTTCCCTAGTCTAAAGGATAGGATTCTTAACGAATACATCCGACAGAGAACCAAAGTTATCGACATAGCTCTAAGAATTAGCAAGCTAAAGTGGCAGTGCGCCGGCCATATCTCACGAAGAACCGACAACCACTGGGGTAAACGTGTTCTTGAGTGGAGACCGCGACTCGGCAAACGTAGTATAGGACGCCCTCCGACCAGGTGGGATGACGACCTGCGAAGGACTGCGGGTAGATGCTGGAACAGGTCAAGCTGAAGACAGGGCGCTATGGCGTTCATTGGGGGAGGCCTATGTCCAGCAGTGGACTATCATAGGCTGATGATGATGATGATTAAGAATGTGATGTGGATTTTCATTATTGAATGTTCTTTTCTTTAAAGTGGAGTTTGAGTCCATTGCTTCTCCTACCATTACACATGTAGCGCGGCGTGCGCGTTGATGTCTTTAGTATAGAAAAGTTCGATTGCTACGGCGACACCGGTGGTGGTGCTACGACTAACTTAGTCGTTTTATTTCAAATTATATGTAGGTAGTAATGTATATGTATCAAATCAACTAGCTTCAGGCTGCGACTTTACACGCAACTACTTAAATAAAAATCTATTTAGAATTAACGTGTAAATAACACTACCACGTAACCAAAGCAAACAAATCACTCGCACACTCAAAAACACTATAAAAGTTTTTCTGAACTTAGAACTTTCTATAGATTTTAAGGCGATTCCAGGTACATGCTGAAAATCAGCGTTGTGGGGTTACTCGCAACATTCAGCTGATCATGAACCTGTTCTGATAGCGCAGCAATACGGCACTGACCATCACACACGGCTTGATCTACACTAAATTAATTTAGTTATGTCTATTAATAATAAAAAATATATATATATATAAATCAATGCATATTATCAATTAATATATACTTTTTTTAAGTCGTGTGCTGCATTTCTTTACGATAGTTAGATAATTAAGTTTTTTGCTCTATCAGAATAAATATATTTTCATTTCATTTCATTCCCCCTAAATGAATTTCTAGCTACGGCCTCGTCTTAGGTAGTAGTATAAGATACATGAAAAGTTAGTTAATTTTCCGCAAAAAGTCAGACATTAAAATTTGTCAAGTGGTCCCTCATTACTAAAAGTTAAGCCATGTAATAGAGCAACTCGATCAAACTTTTTTTCCATATACATATGAACACCATCGGTCCGACCTCATGTGAACCCAGCCTTAGTGTGACCAAAGTAAGGCCCTGTCCTAAATCTATAGTGTTGATTCCTCAAACTTATACCTAAGTACAAATCCTACTAATTTTATAAACGCGAAAGTTTGTGAGGATGTATGTACGTATTTTTGTTGTTCTTTCACGCAAAAACTACTGAATGGATTTTTATGAAAATTCACAATAATATAGATTACATATCAGAATAACCACATAGGCTACAATTCATAAAGATATTATTTATTATTTTATTTATTTATATATATATAATGTATGATATATTGTGTATATATTATCGAAAATATCTATCACCACGCGGGTGAAACTGCGGGGCGCAGCGAGTACCAACATATGTATGTATAAGGTTCTGCTCATTTTTCGAAGCTATATTTTTTACATACAAGAGCTTTCGTGAGCTTTTGCACGTGCCACAGTAATGCCAACAAAATAATAAACAGCTCTATTACATACACATAAGGTTAAAAATATCTGAAATCGTAGAGGGTTCTCAATGTATTAGGAATTGTTGGGAAAGAGGTCAAGACCTGTCAAGCCAATACAATGTTATGGAACCAATGAAGTATTATAGTTACTAAAGTATGGAACTTGTAATTTTTTCTTGTGCCATGAATGGGCAAGACATTTTCTATAGCACGCACTTGTTATTTTATGAATGCTAGACTTACCTACATAACAATAATGTGGATGGTATGTAGGTAGGTACTGCTAATGGAGTAAGGAAAGCGTAGCAAATTGTTGGGTTATAGAGCTAAGGTTTCTTTGAGTTATAATAAATAATAATGATCTTTATTTCAGACTACATGGGTCCATATAAACTTAAAAGTACACAATAATAATTAAAAAGTCACATAAATCTACAATAATTAGAAATAAACATGAGATGATTCAAGGGAAAAATAACAAAAACAAAAATAACAAAATAATCAAAACAAGAAATTAATATACAAAATTACAAAAATTATTTAACGATTTTGAACTTTACTTATGGTGCACGAGTTATTTTTAACCGACTTCCAAAAAAAGGAGGATGTTCTTTGTTACAAAATACAATACAAAAATGCTTTATTTGTACACTAAGTCTAGGTACTTATTTTGTAAGCCTAAAGAAATAAATGCTATTGGCCTCAGACCAATATTTAATTTGACTTTGACTAGATGCAGATCTTTACGTAAAATCCATTACATGCGACAAGTACAATGGGTGGCCTTATCGCTAAGTTCCGCTGTATTTAGGTATGTTTTTAAAGTAGGTAACATTATTATTACACTTTTTTTATTTATAATTCGCGTTATAAAACAAATTAAAAAGTATATGTATTGTATGTAATGTATTGTATTATGTATATCAGTCATCTAGTACCCATAACATTGGGGTAACAGCTTGGGGCTAGATGCTGTGGGATTGTCCAGCATTATCTATTTATTTATTTGGACTCCGTTATAATAAATAAATAATGCTGAACAATTCACACAGCATCATCTAGCCCCAAGCTAAGCAAAGGGTGTGTTATGGGTACCAGATAACTGGTATACATAATACAATACATTACATAGATAGATATTTTTTATTATACATAGTAAACGACCAGAACACCCGGAACAAATATCTGCAGATCGTACACACAATTGTTCTGAGGCGGGAATCGAACCCGCTACCTCCTGCGTCGCAGGCGGACCTTCGCCCACCGCGCCACATCGGTCGTCAAAAATAATCTGCGAGGTTCTAGGTAGAGCGATTAAGAGACACTTTGGCTTACAGACTTACCTCATCCCACAGTAACATAGAATTTTTAATCATTGAATTTTTCCACTAAACCAGTTTAAAGTGCATTTCTGTAGACCCAAAGCGTTTTCTCGATACCCTTGGCCCGTAACCCTTCGGTCATTTGCGAATCAGCCGACCTTACTGTGACCCAGCCTCGCTTACCTTTACTTACGTAACCTGTTTGTTAATTTTAACTGTATGACTCAGAAAAGCTGTCATAAAAATGGACTAACTGCATTTGGTAGTCAATAATCCATACTAGCGCCCTGTCTTCAGCTTGCCGCATCCAGTATCTACCTGCAGTCTTTCGCAGGTCGTCATCCCACGTGGTTGGATGCGGCAAGCTGAAGACAGGGCGCTATGGCGCTCATTGGGGAGGCCTATGTACAGCAGTGGACTGCTATAGGCTGATGAAGATGATGATGAATCCATACTAATTCTTGCAATGTCCTCTGTAGCCCGCTTGCGACGCAGCAGGTTGCGGGTTCCCGTCTCGGGACAAATGTGTGCATGATCTGTAGATATTTGTACCGTGTGTTCTGGGTGTACTCTATGTTTTATTGTTATTCATGTAATTTTGCAACAGTCTGCAGTTAGCTCAATTGTTTCAATTGGTAATACTAGTTCTTGTTTATACATTTGATTGTAACTTTCTTTGTTAATAAATAATATACATATGTAATGTATATGTAATTTATCTAGTACCCATAACACAAGCACTGATTAGCTTGGGGCTAGATGATGCTGTGTGGATTGTCTATAGCATTAAATATTGAAATCAAAATTGAAATTGTTGATTATTTATTTTTCAGAAACCATACAAACCAAGCCAACAATTGAAAATTAAAACTATGTACTAAAACTAATATAAAAAAATTAATAGTTAACGAAAGAAATTATAATACCTACACATGATTTTTTTTTCAGAAAAAAATACATGATTTGTATGATTTCTTTTTGTTTCCACTGTGTTACCTGTAAGTACTACTTAGTACTTACAGGTAACACAAAAAAATTAAGTTACACGAATATAAGATTACTTAGTCTTATATTCGTGTAAATAAATTTGTTGAAAAAAAAAATTGAAAATGTCCTCGTATTTACTTGTATATTGGGCGGGCAATGTATAAAAGAAAGAAAATTATTTATTAGACAAAACACAAACAAATTAAGTTACACGAATATAAGACTACTTAGTCTTATATTCGTGTAACTAAATTTGTTTGTGTGTTGTCTATAATCATTTTATTTCTTTTATACATTGCCCGCCCATATACAAGTAAATACGAGAACATTTTGATAGGCTTTCCTTGCTAAGTCTGCCTTCTCTATAGCAAGTCAGAGACAATAATCGATAAAATCAATCAATCACACTCAGTTACATTTTCGTGGCCTTACAAGTGCGTGGGAAATATAAGTGTTTATCTTCTTATCCGTGATCTACTATTGTGTCTACTTTCTTATCGGTATCAAGGACCGACTCACTAAATATGACAGCATGCAAGTATTTTACTATATATCATTCATTTTATATTTGTCATTTAAAAATAGAAATTGTAATTTTGTCTAAATTGTAAAGTTAATATTTGCATGCCTATGTTAGGTAGAATATAACTACACGTACGATAAATTTAAGACCTAAATTGGTGTCGATTGTTGTTTTAGAATTAGCTAAAATTAGGATTTATGTTCATTTCACCAATATTGTGAAAACTAGCAACATTATAGAATAAATATTTATTTTGCTTACAGCAACACCAACTACTCAACTTAGAGAGTTTTGCGATTTTCAAACACAAATATGGATCTGTCTATAGAATACCATATTTTTTAGGTCAATCTAACTTAGAAAATTTAGAAAACGTAAAATTTAAGTTAGGAAACCTAACACAACAGAATCGATACCATTGTTACATACATATATTCTGGCAAATAAACATCTTTAATCTTTATAAAAATTATTTGTACGAACTAAACACCCTTGACGACTTTAAGTTAAACAGTTTTTTTTAAATACTCGGGCTAATATACCCCTTGCGTAATATTAGGAGGAGGAATGAACTCAAAATGTCCCGGCTTTTATTAATGAAACAAAATCCACAGCACATCCACTTATGAAAAGAACGTTCAAGAATAAAAATTCACATTCCATTCCTAATAATTAATATAATTAAGTTAAATTATACTTTGTAGATGAAGTTAGGCAAATGAAAATGATGACATTTAGGTAATTAAGTAGGTACCTTAGTCAGAGTTGCACTCCTACATTTAATTTGCTTTTTAAATGCTCGGGATTTTTTTTTATGGGACCATCTCGGGATCTTATTCCATACAATAGCGAAAAAAAATCCAAACCGTCCATAAATGAGGGAGAAATCGACATACAGCAGAAGATAGAACCTGTTCTTTTATCCATAATTAACAGAGAAATCGACGAACATACATAAAAAAATACATACCTACAGCCAAAAATAGAACTTCCTACTCTTTTAGAATAGAATAATAGAAAAAACATTTATTTAGACATTTGAATAACACTAAAGTCATTTATAACGGGATATTTACCATGATTTGATTTTTGAGTTTTCCAATATTTCGGCACAGTTTCATGCGCCATGATCACGGAATAACTGAAGACACTTATAGATTATGATGACTCACTTATGATGAATTTAGTGTTAATAACCATGATAGTTTCAGAAGTTTTATTTGAATAACAAACGAAAAAAGTTTAACGTAAGTGACACAAAAGTGTGGTGGTAAAAATAAGGCTTCCTCCATGACTCTGCGCCAAAATAGGGTTTGGCTCAGCGTGTGCTGAACATTTTAGGACCAGCGCTTTTGTTTTTCGTTTCGTCGTATTAAAAATAATGTATGGGTCAGTGTTCACAATCTTGAGCTTGGCCGGAGTACAGTTATTTATTCAGTCACTGGTTTCCATTACAACTAATACTGATGACAGTTGTCCACCTCGCCAGTTAAAGCTAACCCATAAACAGCGCGTCACAACTCACATCACAACTATGTAGGTGAGGGTTATAGATTTCTCACACGCTGTTCTAGACATAGCTAACTAGTATACCTAGAAACAGGTGTACCTATTTGTACCTAGTACTAACTAGTACCCCGCTGGCGCCACCTGCTGTGGTACCTACTAAGTTTTTTGTAAGGGGACTTGTGTTGGAAAGTACCATCATGCCAGTTGGACTGCCAATTAGCTGCTGTATCATTGAAGATCATCACGTAGGAGTAAAAAAAGCATGAAATCCTGCAAGCCTGATTGATAAGCTCTGTAGAGCGGTGGGCGAAGTTCCGCTTGAGACGCAGTAGGTTGTGGGTTCTATTTCCGCCTTGGGAAAAGAGGAAAATATTCGTACGATCGACAGATATTTGTTCCGGTTGTTCTTGGTAAACAAACCGATGTAGGTAATGCTTTGGCGTGACAAGCACATCTTCCATCATGGCCTGTTGCAGCGTTGGATCGCGAGGAGTGCAAGGTAGCCTTACTTTCTCAGATTTTTCACTAGGGCCAAAACCACCCAAACAGACAAATTGTAGTGCGTTTTTTGTACGGTTCTAAGTAGGTATCTACGGAGGAAAAGTGGTCGAAGTCCTTAGATGATTTCCACGTAGGCTATCCTACTAATATTATAAACGCAAAAGTTTGTAAGTATGGGTGGAGGATGGATGTTTGTTACTCTTTCGCGTAAAAACTACTGAATGGATTTTAATGAAACTTTACAATAATATAGCTTATATATCAGAATAATACATAGGCTACAATTTATAAAGATATATTGTATCCATGTGTATTGTGCCTGTTTTTAAAGCTCACGTCAAGGAGTTTTTCCTGCCAAAAGAATGAATATTGGTACTTACTATTTATTTATTTATGTATTTAAGTAGTGTATTATTTATTTTGGAATTTGTAATATTTATTATTTGTTTTTTAGTATTCTTATTTAGATAACCTATGGTACACCCCCTGCCTTTTCTTAAATTCATATAATTCTTTCCATCCAAAGGTTGCCTGGAAGAGATCGCTTCTAAGCGATAAGGCCGCCCATTGTACTTGTCACATATAATGTATTTTTTTAATGATTAATTTGATTATGGTGTACAATAAAGAATTTTTGTATTGTATTGTGTATTGTATCCAAAATGTCTATCACCACGCGGGTGAAACCGCGGGGCGCAGCTAGTATTTAATAAGCAAATTAGTGGTAGATCGTAGTGCAAGTTATTTTGTTTCGTGACTTGCCAAGTGGTTGGTTTTATGAGGGTAAAAGCAAAGCAGTTGAACAGCAGTAAATCGATGAGGTTAATAAAATATTTTGACCATACTCGAAAACGAAATAAAAATGTCAGACCAAATATGTCGCTAATCAAGATTTCTAACAATGTTTTCTCGAACCTATCCCGATAAGGCGTTAATAATGGTCTTTAGCAATTAACTGCAATGTGACACTTATTGGTAAATAGCCAGGGCCGGAGCTAGGGTTGGTAAGACAGGGGCTCTACCAACCGTCGTCGTCGGCAGAGCTTGCTACACGACACATCGTTTGTGATGAATAAATGAATGAATGAACACTTTATTGATAGATAGATAACACTTTATTACACCCCACAAAACAAAAAATAATACAGAGATAAAAACTTAGAATAAAGGTATAAAGGGCGGCCTTATCGCTGAGAGCGATCTCTTCCAGGTAACCTTGGGATGGACTTTATTGTACTGAAAACTATAAAATAAAAAACTAACTATAAATAATTTGTGATGTGTCATTTAATTTACTTTGCTCAATGAAACCAAAGAAAATGCTAAACTGGTCAACAGGTAGGTATTAATTAGTATTACGTAGTTGTTTAGAGCTTTATTTTTTATTTAGAGAAAAAAAGAAAAACTCTGTTATAATAATTACAGTTTAAAGGAAAATAAACTTCGCCAACACAAAAAAGTTAGTAATAGCGCCAAATTACTGGAATTTTTGGTTTACTACAAATTGAGCTGAAGGTGAACGTGGATTAATTGACAATGTCACCAAGCCAAAATTAAGTTTATATTATGCAAATGGTACAGAAAGGCACAGAAATAAAATAATATAATAATATCATAAGAAATATAGTAATCGAAACTTACAACGTTTGACTTACGGCAAATTCATAAAGTAGAGAAACAACTGGCAGTTTTTTTTTTGTTCGAAGTGAAGAGTATTTCACTCGAGCCCAAACACCCATTCAACCTCGGTCTTGTCATCCTCCCTTGCTACGTTTGTGAGTATAACATCCGCGTATATAATGGGGTGGTTTAGACCCATAGTACATATAGGTATTATTATCTATTCAGTTCTTGCTTCATCTCTGGACCAATAGCACTTCATTAAACTCTACGGGTAGCAAACGACCAGCTTTTATGGCAACTCACACACCTAACCGTTATTACCTCGATTTTTTGTTGCATCAAATAAATACACTCTTGACCCCTCTGAAATATTCACTGAGAGCTTAGTATCGGCTTGGATATTACATATCTGTTGGATATTATATATGTAATTGGTTTTTTCACTTCTTCACTGGTGGACAAAAAATTTTGGTGAACATTAAAATCATGTTATTTGATAATAATATAAAATATGACTTGTCTAAGTGCTTATTTGTAAGCCTAAAGAAATAAAACTTTAGATTTTTGGTTTTGTTCAAAAAGGGGATACAAAACAAAAGATATATAGGCGGAAAATATTTTACTAACAATGGAAACTACTGTTTCCCTTCTTCTTAAACCTCATGGTTGGATTATATCTTACTAGATGCGCCTGCGGAAATCTATGTGTCAAACGGTTTATAAACCTTCTTCTTGAATCACTTATATCTATTAAAAAAACTGCATCAAAATCCGTTGCGTAGTTTTGAAGATCTAAGCATACATAGGGACAGACAGATAGCGGGAAGCGACTTTGTTTTATACTATGTAGTGATTCGCTAGTAGTTACCATCCAGTACAGAACTAAAGATTCGTCCTAATATTTTTATTTCATACACGAGTAAGCTGTAGGTAGGTACCGACCAGTTTATTTCGTACGTTGCGATATTTCATCGTGTCGCATTGTGCGTCGTGTTTAACCAAAGTACCTACCTACTTAATGTGACCAAAGCGAGGAAAGCATTCTTGTTGCCAAAATAAGTTGCAAATGGTCCGTAAAAAGGACCACACGAAGCCATCCGCATTTGTCAGCCAAATTCGGCGGTTCGTGAGAGGACAAAATAAAATGTACGGATTTATTTGTGGTTTACCGTCAGCATAAAAGACGAGGAAAGAATACATATAGAATGAATATATGTAGATTATTGATTTTTTTTTTCATAGAGCATAACAGAACAGGTGGGAGTAAACGACATCATTTATAGAGTTCAGTTTTTTTTTTCTATTTGAATATTTTTAATAAATAAATAAATAATGCTGGACAATCCACACAGCATCATCTAGCCCCAAGCTAAGCAGAGCTTGTGTTATGGGTACTAGATGACTGATATACATAATACAATACATTACATAGATAGGTATTTTTTTATTATACATAGAAAACGACCAGAACACCCGGAACAAATATCTGCAGATCGTACACACAATTGTTCCGAGGCGGGAATCGAACCCGCAACCTCCTGGTCGCAGGCGGACCTTCGTCCACCGCGCCACATCGGTCGTCTAGGCATTACGTTGGTACATGGTACCGAGTCAGTAAAGATTATTTGAATTAATTTAATAATTAATTCAAAAGCGCGTTGATGTCTTTTGTAAGAAAAAAAAATTTATTCGCAGTCTAACTGCGCAACGCCTAGCGCCTTTATATTTTAAACCGATTTCAAAAAAGGAGGAGGTTCTCGATACGACTGTATTTTCTACCTGCCTTTTCTTGAATTTATATAATTAGTTCCATCCAAAGGTTGCCTGGAAGAGATCGCTTCTAAGCGATAAGGCCGCCCATTGTACCTGTCGCATATAATGTATTTTTGTAATGATTAATTTGATTATGGTGTACAATAATGAATTTTTGTATTGTATTGTATTTTTTTAAAGACGTTCATGTCAAAGAAATCGCAATTCCCATGTGATAGGGATAGAACCAACAAAGTAACAACACGTGCGAAGCTGCGGTTAGAAACTAGTGGGTACTTAATGTTATTGAACAAAACAGCTGACCTAGTAAGACCTCCAACAGAGAACCAAAGTTATCGACATAGCTCTAAGAATTAGCAAGTTGACGTGGCGGCAGTGGGCCGGCCATATCTCGCGAAGAAACCACAACTGCTGCTGGGGTAAACGTGTTCTTGAGTGGAGACAACGACTCGGTAAACGCAGTGTAGGACGCCCTCCGACCAGGTGGGATGACGACCTGCGAAAGACTGCAGGTAGATTCTGTATGCGGCAAGCTGAAGACAGGGCGCTATGGCGCTCATTAGGGGGAGGCCTATGTCCAGCTGTGGACTAATGATATGCTGATGATGATGAGTAAGACCTAAGACTGTAAGGTAGGTAAGCATATAGGTAACTAGGTACAAACTTTAAATTATTTATTAAAGTGCCACCGTCTATATTGTTCGTTCATGTCCAGTCCATCCCAAGGTTGCCTGGAAGAGATCGCTCTCAGCGATAAGGCCGCCCTTTATACCTTTATTCTAAGTTTTTATCTCTGTATTATTTTCTGTTTTGTGTGGTGTAATAAAGTGTTATCTATCTATCTATCTAAACTTTATGCTGGATAAAGTCCACGGAACCATCATGGTCTTCTGTCTACCACTTTAAAAGCCACAACCAGTTGCAAAACGTAGGTATTGTACCTATTTTTTTAAAACGCGTTCTGCCCACACCGACGACGCGGCGGCGGCGCCCGCGCATTCTGCACAGCCTCAAAAATGTCGACCGGTGCAGGCGTGATACCAGAAAATACGACCTTGCATAAATAAAATATCACCGCCTACATTTTTAACTGAGAGAAAATATATAATTTAGCATGTACCACAGTATAAAGAAGGTTCTTAATTAATGCAGGCCCACTATCTATTCTATTATTGTATATTAATAATATATATAATTATATATATCATATATATATATATTATACAATACAATAACTCTTTATTGCACACCAAATACATAAAAGATACACAAGACAGGAAAAGAAAAACAAATACAAAATATGCTATACAATGGGCGGCCTTATCGCTAAGAGCGATCTCTGCCAGGCAACCTTTGGATGGACATGAAGTGCTTGAACAAGTATAGACGGTGGCGTGTAATACAGAAAAATATTTAATAGGGACATACATAAAATACCTACTGATATACATAGCTATAAATATAAATACATACATAAATATATAATATAAATAAAATAAAATACACATATAAATATATAATAAAGGTATATATATCTCTTTTATAGTTTAATTATCACGCTGATATTATAAATGCGAAAGTTTGGATGTTTAGATGGATGGATGGATGTTTGTTACTTCTTTACGCTAAAACTATTGAACGGATAAGGCTGAAATTTTGCGTAGATGTCTAAGCCTGGAATCAAACATGGGCTACCCGGCTACACGGCTTTCCCCCCTATAAAACATATAATTTTCATGGCATACAAATAACCTTTAAACGTTACAATACAAACAACGCGTGCGAAGCCGCGGGCAAAAACTAGTTAGATAGGTAGGTAGAAGGTAGAATAGACTATGATAAAAAAAATTGCCTCATATAATCATCATCAAAATGAGTCATCCAATGATTGTGTCAGAGGTCAGTTCGCTATACCCTGAGGTTTATTTTATTGGTCGCAGTAGGTAAGGCCAAAGAATAAATAGGTTACATTTAATAAAGTTAATTTCAATGCCTCTGTTTATTCTAATAATAATGGCCCAATAAACTATTTTTAGAACATCTCGTCAGAATAAAGTAATTTTCTAGGTAAACATGATTCGTGTCAGCTTGCTTCAAAACACGATTTGTACGTAATTATTTTTTTCCTTTAGTGACTCACTTGGACTAATTGCCAAGATAACTTAGTGCAAATACTTAGCATTTTTGGTACCGTTTTTCGCATTTAAGTATTCTATATTTTGATGCAAATACCAAGGGCAAAAGGCTCTTTCTATATAGCTAAAATATATTTCTTATATATGTATTTTAGTTGATCAATCAATAGCCAAAAAGTTAAGTCTCTATAGCGGTTTAAGTAATAAATAAATAACTAATAGTAGTGGTTATATTTCCAGTCCCGCTTACTTAGGTGACTCCCATTTGCAAAATCTCCCCTATAATCGACCAAATAAATAAAGGGGCATTAATCTGGTCAGAACATTTTAGGCAAAACTTAACGGTAGAGCCAATGCGTGCATTTGATCTTCAAAACATTTATGTATATCATAATTAAGTTTGCTTCTAGGTACTCAGCAAAACGATTATGAAATATACGAGACGAAACGTAACTTCTCCGTGTATTACGGACATACTACTCGGAAAAACCTTCGTTTGTAAACGAAACTAAATTCGACCTTCGAAATTAGTTTCGTTGAGGGCTCCAAAGAGTTTTTAAGTCAAAAAATAAACTATTACTCAAACTACGTCAACAAGAATGAGAGGTGTTAATCTTATACCTGCAGTAAGTGCTCAGGTAAATAAGTGAATTGCTCATAAATCCTAATAAATCTGGCCTACTTTACAGGTCACGATATCTTCAGATCCGAAGTGGCTATAAAACCACAGATTGATCTTAATATTCTTGAGTTTTCTTTATGAACCTAGGTCTATTAGCGCTTGATTTGCTGTTATTAATTAGGGGGGTTAGATGCCAAAGGTAGATAGCCCATAATCTTCACACTGGGAATGCGGGTTGGGAATCGTACTTCGATGATAGAATTGTTCGGCTGCCCGCCCTCTGTAGATATCCCTTAGTCGCCTCTTGCGATTCCCGCAAGAAAATGGGATGGTTTAGGGAAATTCTAAGTCAATACGGCAAGACACTTAGTCTTACAGTCGTATTCGTATTATATGATATAGGACTGTTGGTAAAGGTATCGATATCTATCGGTATTATCTCTGATTGACAGTCTGTCACTTCCAAATCTCAACAGTTATAATACCTACCCAAACGATCCGAGCCAGGCTTAGTTTCCAAGTACGGTCAGCACACTCAATTTGGCAAGCAATAGTCTAATCAAAGCACATTCAATCCAAACATGATGGACGGTTTCATGCAGCACCGACGAAAATAATTTGCGATTGTGGGTCCATGGCAGTATGTGGTTTAATCACATGAATCACATAATTCAAGCTGTCATGTCCCTTACATGGTGAGAAAGCAATCCGCTCGCCGAATTTGGCAGGACCGCTTGGTTCTTTATTGCATTAAGTCGTTGCATAAGTTTTGCATTTTTGCGTCTCTTGGCTCGATTCTCTGCGGAGATAAAGACATAAGATTCAAGGAAAATGGACCCTAAGATATGACTGGTTTGTGATTTTGTCTTTGTGGTGAACTCACATGAACCCTTTTTCAAGAAAATAAAGATAAAAGGAAAGACCGGACTAAAGATCAACGATCGATATGATTTCGAACTAGGTACAGTTTAGGTATCTACTAAGTGATGCCTACTCTTCGAGGTCTGTGATTGATACATAATTGATAAATGAGAATGATGTAAATGTAAACATACCCCTAAACAGAATACTCAAATGCAACTCAGATTTAAGCGCGTAGTTACAAATTTTTAACAGATTTTCACTGAAAACTGCCAAAAAAGGCAATTTGAGACGTACTCAAATATGTTTTGCGTTGAGTATTTTGGCATTAGGTACTTACTTAGTGCCTACCTATGCTACAAATAAAGATTTCGAGAAGTTTAAAATGACATAAGGCAACTCTACAGGTACGTTCTCTATGTTTAAGACTAGCGGACCTTCCCGGCTTCGCACGGTTTTAGTACGGATCCCTAACGTTTTTGAAAATATAATATAGCCTATGTTCACCGGAGATAGTGTGGCTTCCCAACGGTGAAAGAATTTTTCAAATCGGTTCAGTAGTTTCCGAGCCTATTCATTACAAACAAATAAAAAATCAAACCTTTCCTCTTTATAATATTAGTATAGATGTGCTTAAATCTAACCTAACTTATGTAGCGTTCTATAAGATGTGCTTAAATCTAACCTAACTTATGTAGCGTTCTATAAGATCTGCTTAAATCTAACCTAACTTATGTAGCGTTCTATAAGATGTGCTTAAATCTAACCTAACTTATGTAGCGTTCTATAAGATGTGCTTAAATCTAACCTAACTTATGTAGCGTTCTATAAGATGTGCTTAAATCTACCCTAACTTATGTAGCGTTCTATAAGATGTGCTTAAATCTAATCTAACTTATTTAGCGTTCTATAAGATGTGCTTAAATCTAATCTAACTTATGTAGCGTTCTATAAGATCTGCTTAAATCTAACCTAACTTATGTAGCGTTCTATAAGATGTGCTTAAATCTAACCTAACTTATGTAGGGTTCTATTGTTTTTATTATTATTGAAGACTCGTAAAATGAGTAATCAGTGATGAGTATTTTTAAAATAGAATCCATGGAATAAAATCAAATGACTATATTAAATTCTACTTGAATGGTCTCTCAAAATTAATGATTCGTAACAAAAAACGATCACATTCATCTAACGAAGACAATGGGCTATGCGTGGGCACCGCCTCGTACGAAAGTAAATTGAGACTGGCAGTTTAGAAATTGATGAGACATACATACATAGAAATAAGCCACATAGTAGTAATAAGCCGTGTGGTGCTGGCTTAGAATTAGCATCACCCCAACTCTTCCCGTGACATAAGAGGCGACTTGGGGGTATCCACCGGGGGCGGGCAGCAGCGCCGAGTGCAGACCAATTTTCCACCAACTTGCAATCCTCAACCCGCATGCCCAGCGTGGGGATTATGGGCATTACCTTCCTATGAGCTAAACCTGATACGGCGCTTATTAGGGGGAGGCTGGCGTCCAGCAGTGGATCAATAAAGGCTATTGAGGTGAGAAATAAGTCGTTAAGTAGCTCGGTGTCAGGAAGTTGATGGTAGTACACACAGGGAAGTTAGTAGTAGGTACACCAAATGCCTAGGAAAGCACGTTGAGCTGTTGGTCCTGTGCCTGACCGCTCGGTCGTGTCGGTCTGCCGCCGTCCCATAGGATTTAGAAAGTGCTCCTGTGTTTGCGCGCACACTTGTGCATTATAATATTTCCGTAGGTAATGGTTAAATATTTTATGTTTATTTCTAATTAATTATTAATTAATTTTTTGTGTACGAGTAGGTACATGTAGTTGTACATTAACAAAAAATTTATCTATATTACTACATACATAGTATAAAACAAAGTTGCTTCCCGTTGTCTGTCTGTCCCTATGTATGCTTAAATCTTTAAAACTACTCAACGGATTTTGATGCGGTTTTTTTAAATAGATAGAGAGAAGAGGAAGGTTTGTAAACCATTTGACACATAGATTTCCACGCGGGCGATGCTGTGGGACACAGCTAGTAAATCATATGTCTATGTCTAATACAACGCTGAAGATGTCTTGTGAGAGGTGGCGCCACGCTAACAGCAAGGATCTACACTTCAAGATAGAGTACCGATCTACAGTCGACTCGATGAACCGTCTGTCCGAAAGCCTGTTGGTCTAACCCGGAACAGTAAAGATCCTTCGCCTTGTATTGCAACCCCTAAACGCTAGACATGGTAGGTACGAAAGAGAATCCGTTAATATGTTTGTGCCTATTTATACTATGCAGTATAGATAGGTAACATCATCATCATCAGCCTATATTAGTCCACTGGTCATAGGCCTCCCCCAATGAGCGCCATAGCGCCCTGTGTTCAACGTGACGCATCCAGCCTACCTGCAGTCTTTCGCAGGTCGTCATCCCACCACACTACGTTTACCGAGATGTGGTCTCCACTCAAGATAGGGCTCCACTAAGATGGGACTACTTCTTGAGATAGGTGACTCGCTAATGAATACTTTTTTGTATTTATGATATGACTATAAAATTCTGTAAAAAGTAACTATAGGTATATCTAAGTATAATAAGTTACAAGGTTTTTGTCTACCTGCCCTGTTAGTTTACTGTTTTGTGGGACAAACATTACAACTGACTGGATTTTAGACCAGTTTCCCTCAACCCACTGAGACGAAATTTGGTACCTATTCGCTCACAATCAGGTTTTTATTTCAAAATATGACAAAATCGATGACGCCATGATTATGACGATTAGATTTAGTTATATTGTGCGTTTACCTTGAAATGCGCCTTGATATGCAAAATTTTATGAAATGTGGGTTTGAATCATCGCAGTCAAATAGATTTTTTGATTTCCTTCAAAAAAATCCGAATATTTTCGGAAAATTTTAGCTAAATCGAATAGGTGATTTAGGGCACATTTATGGGCAATGAATAAAGGACCTATTTTTAGCTCTACATATATAACCTCTTTTTATATAAGAAGGTTATTTTCAAAGACGAATTAAATACTATTTTATTATTTCATTTGACTTAGAAAATAATGAAATTGTTACAAAAAATGCTACGATATTTTTAAGATACCTACCTGATAGATTTCCATAGATTGATGCATTGTAGTCAAATTGATATTGAATTGAGACAAAAATGCTACGATCTTTGTAAAATCAAGATAAATTTTCATATGCATAAAATGGATCTATTTTTTTTTGTCCGTGTCTACTGAGTAGTACCTATCTAAATTTTATACTGATATACATACATAGGTTCTAGCTATGTTAGACAGGAGAAAGTCCTAGATAGGGAATTGTGATCCTTCATTATTATGATTTTTTTGTATTGATGGTGCAATAAAGATGTATTGTATTGTGAATCGAAGATCGATTAAACCCTAGCTAGACCTAGACTAGAGTGCTTAGAAATAGTTCTGCTCTATCATCAGTTTAGGTCAAAGCTTCACTTTGATGGAAGGCTACGCATCCTACAGCAATAAATCGGGGGCCCACGCTTCCGCACCATTTGCATAATCATTCCGCACCAGTGGGCAAATATATTGGGCATTAGAAGTAGAACAATAGGTGCTTAGCTAGCTGAAGTAGGCTAAGAGTCTTGGAGAATAGTAGGTGGATTTAGATGGATGAGATTTTGACTCTGTGTACGTTCTCTATCAACCAATTATTTATGTTTTCATTTAACAATACTTTTTAAATAATATATAAATAAGTATATGGAAAACAATAAATAAGGATACCGGAGTTTAGGCGCAAATTTGTTTTTAAATAAATGATTTTCCTTATATTCCTGGATAAGCTAAGAGGAGTCCTATCACGTAAAACTTAAAAGGAAAAAATGCCACATTCGTAACGATAACAATTAAAATTTATTAAAAAATAATAGAGCAATAAATTAATCTCAAAATATCCATAGTCTATCTCATAAACCTAATATTAGTATGGCAATTGCTGAATTATACCTAACTTAGAGTCCAGCACGATCTCGACACAGCACTGTCACGCGAAAGTCCTCTCTACGTAATCGCAGTCAAACTCCGCGAAGAAGGAATCGAAAGGAGAGAGGGAATCCTCTCCGAATTCCGTGGAAGCTTCTTGGTCAGGCTCCGTGGAGAACTCCGATAGCTCCGAGCACAGCGGCGAAGACCAGCGCTCAGGCCGGGAGTCGTCTGGATGCTCCTGCAGTGCTGAACTCAGCGCAGTAATGTATTTCATCGCCAGTCTCAACGTAGTGATTTTCGTGAGCTTCTCACAGGGAACCGGTGATCCAGTAATAGCAGCCGCAGGAACGGCCCGTCGTAAAGTCTCGAACGCTAAGTTGATCTCTTGCATTCGGCTCCTTTCCCGCGCGTTTGCAGTTTTTCTCCTGTACTTGCTGAGGGGTTGGGGAGTTCTGCGCGCGCGTGGTTCTCGACTGCGCGCGGCGCGTGGCCGCAGCTGGTACGCGTCGTGCTCGGGCATCGCGCGCGGTGCCAGTGCGGCGTGGACTGCCGCCGGCGCGCACTGCACGAAACCCCACGCACGCCCGCGCGAATCTCACAACCAGTATGCAGTACCACACAAATAGGGTTACAAAGATGAATGGGCCATGCGGCTTACCTATATAGATAGAGATTGTAGTATTGTGTAGAAAGTAACATTATGATCGGGGTTCCCAGCTTCCGTCTCTATTAATTCACGCGCTGCTGTAGTTACCTACAAGAGAACATCTTACGAGCCATGATTTAGTGCATTGTTTTCTCTGCCAAAGACCGACCAGCGACAACGATGCGATGGTCCCGAAATATAAAAACTCGAACGTTCTGAGTTCGATACCTAACTTCACAAATTATTGCGTCAGCGTAGATAAAGTTCATTTTTGGCTACAGGAGATGCTTGTAGACAGGTGTGTCTACTGATACTGTTCAGGAACATTCTGGATTTATTGTTGTGTACCTACCTACTGAATTTGCACAAAGTTTTGTCGTACTGTACGTGGGTATTGTTATTTATTCTGTGTCTCAGCTCACTCCGCCTACTAGAGTTTCGTTCATGTACAGTTCTGAACAGCGAGATTAAGCAACCGAGCTGTTGATTAGGTAAAATGCTTTGGTACCTACCTACCTTAACTAAGGTAGAGTCAACATTGTGATTACGAAGCTGAAAATGTGTTAGAATAACATTAAACAAGCGATAATATAAAACGTACGTAGGTAGGTTTTATCGCACCTAAAAAAACAAATAAGGTAGACACTAGATTATGAGGTAAAAATGACTAAACCCACCTTGAAAGACCACCGGATATGCAAAACTGTGAAATTAACGAATCACACAATCTCTATGATTCACTAAGAGGTAGGTAAAATACGGAGAAGTTATCTGCTCATCAAAATGGTGAGCAATTAAGTAGGTAGCACTTTACAGCGGCAGTGTACATTTACTTACAATGAATGAACTGGCTCTACTTTAACTATGTCATTGGATTGTAAATCGTAATCATTTTCATGCTATTTGCATATCGATTCTGATTTCCGTTCCTTATTATAGCCGCCATGGTTGATTGTTTACTGGCCTTCGTAGGGAGTCAGCGTTTGTCCTTTAGGAAGGCGTGGGTTGTCGTAAAATGTCCCGCGTAGGAAGGTCAATTCGGTACGGCAGCGACGGCAAAGATTTACACAACCTTTAATGCTTCCACTTTATTGTCTTGTAAGTGCCTAATATAGGTTTTTAGTAGGTATGCCTGAAATAAACGAATGTTAGAAATTTTATTTATTAAAAAAAACAAGGTGGTAGAATGCGATTATGCCTACCTAAATTCTATGTTTATTCCATAGATATAGAGCATAGCTAGAAAATACTCAGGGTATTTTATCTGGGTAGTTCAACCGACGCGACGCCTGATGAGGATTAAAACCTCTTTGTTCTCGAACGTTAGAAAAAAAAGAGGATGACCTAATTATTCTCCTACCAGCAAAATGGGCGGGAAACTTTTGAAAATGTTTTACTTAATGTAAAAGTATCTATATTCCATGAAACAGTGAGTGAACCGAGTAATCTAAACAAATTCGAACAAAGTAAAATAACATCTTTGCTAGCGTACCTATACGGTTTACATAAAAGAATTTCATTCTGAATTTAGAGGCTCGTAGGCAAAAATAAAAACAACATAGCAATGGAGTTGCAATGTCAGTTGTTGCTATACTTAGATCGAAGGCGTTATTTGGATGATATGAAAAATGAATGCGAAAAGTTTTTGGATGAGCAAGCGCAAAACACGCTAAATAAGTTTCCACCATTAAGATATTTATTGAAAATCGACGTGATGGATCTTTTAGATACATTTGCAGAACTCGGAATGTTTCTAATAAAAGAGCCCTTGAAATGGCAACGAATGTGTAGTATGATTTTATTTGCATGTCTAAAGTCGATATCAGGAGAGCCAAACCAAGAGTTTAAAGAAACCCAATGTCTTGCTCTGATAAGATTACAAAGCTTATCTAAATTGTTAGTTCATCCAAACCCACACCACTACAATGGAATCGTGTTATTTGAAGGAATTCTCATTTCGATATCCAAGCCGACGAGTTACGTTCATCATACCGTATGGTGTTGTCCTGAAGAATGTGAAGGGAGCGAGGTCGTTTTCCACTACATCCCGAAAGCTCCACCAAAGTGCTATGTTTGCAGAAGTGTTCTGTTCGAAAATAGTGGCTTGAGAAGATGTGGCGAGCAGGTAACTGCCATTTTTGTACTGAACGAGCGATGCTTCTCAAAGAATCTTGTTATCACAGAAGACTTGATTCCAAAACTGACGATTGGTTTGAAATATTCGATACATGCAATTGTGGCGAAGAAACTACAGTGTGTTTGGTCTCTGGAACAAGTCGAGCCACTAGCCGCCCCGCTGACTTACCCAATTTTAAAAGATATTCAGAAATTGTATGATGGATGCGATAGCATACCGTGGAAGTTTATCTACTGCCTCTCATCAAGCATTGGCCTTAGCGTATGTCCTTGCAACTGCTTCATGCATTTGAAGATATGTCTTCTAATCAGTCTCTGCAGCGTCAAAGCCAGTCTGCTAACAGGTTCCGAAATCGTCCACGTTCTGGCAGCGGGATTGGACACAGGCTATGCCGGAAAACTCATGACAGAAGCCGCTAGAATCGCAGACCGGTCGATTTTCTTAGGAACCTCCAACACATCGGTATCAACGTCCCTTCTAGCAAGTTCCGGAGGAGTATTTGTGATGCCGCTACCTCTTCACGTTTACAATCAAAAACAAACCTGTGCGGTTTTAGCCTCTGTGGAGAGCGGCGAAGTGATCACTGAAACTGCTAAGGCGAAACTTCGCAGCGCTGTTTGGGCCCAAGGCATGGATTTTAAGAAGATGGTCCTTTACAACGTAGCGAGTGTATTCGGGACTGTTTGCCGAGGAGATAGCGGCGAATATCAAGACGAGATTATAGACTTTCATCTTGAACGTTCTGTTGATACGGAGGAAAGTAGCAGCGAAGAAAAGCGAACTTTAAGGGAACTAGCGACGTATATTGACTTAGTTGCTGGGATTGAAGTATCGATGGAGGTATCTACGGAGAACCTTTTGCGAAATTACTTTCTGGCGGCTCGGAAGGAGAGGCCAAGAGCTGTTTCTGTTGGAGGAATGCGTGGGTTGGTGGCGGCCTGCATGACGTCAGCGAGGCTGTGTCGAAGATCGGTTGCGAACATAGATGATGCAGTACTGGCTATATGGCTTCATGTGAGCGGCGGTCCAGAGCCTAGATTCGCTCCTGAGGAATATCTCCAAACACCCTCAAGCGGTAAGAAGTTGCACAAAATGATGGACAGCTTCAAAGTATGGTTGGAACAGTTTAGTAGTACTATAGTATTGGTAAAGATGATAAATAATAATTGATATCAGAATTCAATTTAAGTCCTATTCAATTTAACCTGTGAAATAAAATGTTATGGCAATAAACTTAAGATTCAATTAATAATGTATTTTCTTTTTGTTTCTTAAAATAACTATCTAGTATATTATTTCAATCATAACAAAGCACATTGATGTTAAATAAATTTATTCAGATTGCACTTAATTTGACTAGAACACAAAACATGTTAGTAGAATTTTATATACTTGAATTAATAATAAACAATGAATAAATTCTATTGGCACTTATAAAATAAATATATATATATATATAATATGAGCAGCCACATCATCAAACTGTAATATCAATACTAAGATTACCTTAAAAAGTTAAAATATATAAAAAATACAAAGTAGCACCATTTTTAAGACACTCATAGACAGTAGATAAGTAATATGATTGTTAAAAAGTCGCTTTTAAAACTACTCCTCATTTAAAAAGCTAAAATCAATCAGTGATTTGTTTAACAAGTCTTTCTGTGTATTCAATTTCTGAGATATTTGCATGTGATTCTTTCTTATCTGCAGACTATCCTCAATAAGAGATTTGAGTTTATCTTCCTCTACATGGTTCACCACTTTGATGCAATGATTTGATACAGCCTCTCCTATCTTAAAATCTTTCTTCTCATAAGACACCAAACTGTAGGGAAGGTCAGACAGGCTGTTAGCATCTTTGACAACCAGACTTATTGTAGACCATGTACAATTTGTGAGATCTTCTAGAACATTAGACAAATCAACAGTCAACTTTTCAGTGTGCTCAAATGCATTTTTTACGATGTCATTAATCTTAGCAAATTCAGTGCTTAAGTCGATCAATTTAAGCACAAATGTTTGGTGGCGAATCTCAGTCAATATCTTGCTCCTGAGTTTAAGACAGTCATAGCTTACCTTCATTATATCGTGGCATTGTCGCTCTCTTCCTCTCATTTCATTCAAGGTTTTCCTGTACAAAAGGAAGACCTTATAGGCATTTGTGTAAACATTTGTGAAGTTATATTTTGCAATGAAGTTGTTGAGATCTGTTGAAATGTTTTCATTGCATCTCCGTGTGGCTGACTGCAGCCTGATCGTAACTTGGGACCAAGCACTCTTCAGCTTACAGATTTTGTCATTAAGTTCATCTGCATCTTTGAATATTTTGTCAAAACCACCCAGCAGATTGGTGCCTGTTGAATTTTCTCTCAGTTCTGTGATGTGTTTTTGACCAGTTTCTTTTATTTTTTTGATAATCTCATCTTGAGCAAGAAGGTTTCCAATGCTCTTATCTACTGAGTTGTGTTTCAGAAGGAGTTGGTTGCCCTCACTCTTCAATGACTCAGCTCTTACAAAAATTCCTTTCACAAGTGATTCAAACAGTTCCATCTGCTGTTGGACAAAGTACAAGCCATTCTGGTACAAATTCTGGCTGTTTTTGAAGTTGTATACAGCTTTTGGGTGCTCCAGGCATCTTTGGACTGACTTAGGCACAATGGTTTCAATATTATCATTCATGAAAGCTGTTCTACTAAAAAGTGACAACATGGTTTCATTATTTTCGTTCCAATATTTTAAAAGCAGGTCTTCATTCTCAAGCACTCCATAACCCAATTGTGATATTAAAATCTGTTCCTGAACAGGGATCTTGGTGTCTTTCTCAATCCAAGTTTTCAGGGTAGAAACTGTAGTGGTGTTATCAATCTCATATGCCAGTTCATAGTAAGTAACCACAGA
Source organism: Eupithecia abbreviata (assembly GCA_943735965.1). Taxonomy (NCBI): domain Eukaryota; kingdom Metazoa; phylum Arthropoda; class Insecta; order Lepidoptera; family Geometridae; genus Eupithecia; species Eupithecia abbreviata. The sequence continues at coordinate 10,749,052 of OX030987.1, read as the reverse complement.
GTAAACTTTGATAATTTTCTTGGCCAGCACATCTCTAAGCTGGTCAAAAATAACAATGTTACTGGCTATTTTTTTTTCTTCAGGTAAGTTAAAGGTGACCCTTGAAGGGGTATCCCTCCCTCTAAGCTTAGGGTCCCATTCTAGGGCTATTCTCAACCACTCTTCCATAAATGCTTTAAATGGCTTTGATATATGATTTTCTGGGAATATTTCATCAGAGTACTCAATATCTTCATGAAATGTTTCATAAACACAGATATTTGTGTGGGCCTTCTTTTTGACATGTGGCATCCATTGGACCGGTGCCATGAATGGGAGAAATGGTCGTTTTCCACAGATCATTTCAAATGCAAGCAGTCCCAAGGACCAGTAATCCACTGAGTTGCTGTATGTCTTACTGTATAGTATTTCGGGTGCCAAGTACTGCAATGTTCCTACGAAACTAGCACAGATGGAATTGGAATCAATTTCTTTGGCATATCCAAGGTCAATAAGTTTGTATGCCACATTAGGACTTTGAGTGTTTATTTGTCCTGCATTATCAAGGACACACATCACAACATTTTCAGGTTTGAGATCACGATGTGTTATCCTGTTCTGGTGTAGGAATTGCATTGCATTTCGGATGTCACTCAGTATTTGCCTGACTTGTTGTTCCTTGAGTCCGGCACAGGACTCGGGTTTGTTAAGCACCTGTCGGAGATCCCCGCCGCTGCAATACTCCATGCAAAGAATGGGCAGGCCCGAAGGATTAGCGCGCTGCAATCCGTTTACAAATTCAGGCGGCAGCTCCTTTGTACCGACTATATTTGGGTTCCGGCAACTTTGTAGCATCTCTACTTCCTTGGTCCATCGTTCTTTGTGTTTCGCGGTGAGTTCGTCGCCCCATTTACAAGTTTTTATCGCAAGTTTTTCCTCTGTCCTTTTGTGTTTCCAAAGAACGACGACACCAAAACTTCCTGATCCCAAAACTCTGTCTTTGATCCAGTCACCAATGAAAACTATATCGTCCATTTTACACACGCACGCTCAGAGATCATAAATTCTGGGAATATGTTGAGAATCAAAAAACTATTGATACCAAAATAACTATTCAATCAGTTGGTTGGTTGACGTGACCGAGCGAGCAGAGCAGGCAGAGCAACAACAGCAACAGATGATAGATTTTCTAAGATTTATTTTTATTTTTTTCAGTACCTACGCTTTTTTTTTATTTTCACGAGCTATTTCGACGGAATCGGCAATGTATGTCTGTCTATGTTTATGGAATCCACGGATATTGTTTATGGAATCATATATTGTTTCGTATTTATTGACATTGACAGTTAGTTTATCTGTTTATCGTATTCCGTTTTTCTATCAAAACATAACCTAGAAATTGCTTTGCCTAAATCCGTTTTATTTCCTTTTACTCAGCGTCTACAATGTTTTCTAATGTTACTAGTAAGTGTTATGACATACTCCACTATTTTTACGGTTACTTCCATAGAAGGAATGTAGTAAATACGTTTTACAACTTTTTTATGAAATTTTAGGAAGTCCTGTGATCAGACATGGAATACCATTAATAAGAAGAAATTCTACCGCAGTCCAAGCTGCCATAAAACCTGACGGTAAGCATTTCATATAAGTAATACAATTCACTAAATCCACTAATACAATACAATACAAAAATACTTTATTGTACACCAGATACAGATAATTAAAAAATGACTAATAATCCAATAATGACCTCAACTTAAGTTTCATGTTATTTACTATAAGCCTGCGAGGACTTATAGTAAATAACATGAAACTTAAGGGGCACTTAAAGAAATTTAATAATATCCCATACTTATTTAATTGTTTTTCACTTTCCAGCGGAGCCAGAAGTTTATTCCTTTTCTCATAGACCTTTTCCCTACTAAACAATAAATCTCAACCCTGTTTATTTGCAGATGGAGTCCAAGCAAAGACCCCTCTTCAACATCCAGATTTTTTCCAAGTGCACAACCTTTTCACTGTAACTGATTTATTCGAAAATAGAGTCCACTATGGGCATAAAGAAGGTTCCCTGAACGACTACATGAGGCCATACATTTATGGTTCTCGACTTGGGCATTTGATTTTCGACCTAGATGTCACAGCAGAGCATTTACGTAAAGCCCTCAACTTCACTGCGCATGTGGCTTACCGAGGAGGGATTATTTGCTTTTTCAACAGAAATGCATTGAATGCACATGAGGTTGAGAAGACAGCTATGGAGGCTGGCGAGTATGCCCACACTAGATTCTGGAGAGGAGGAATATTCACGAATGCAAATCATCAATTTGGGGCTGTGACAAGGTTGCCAGACTTATGCATATTCCTGAACACCCAGAACAATATCCTAAACCAGCACACTGCAGTGAGAGACAGTGCAAAAATGCTTATACCAACCGTAGGCATCGTAGACAGTAACTGCAACCCTAACCTTATCACATACCCGGTCCCAGGCAATGATGATTCTCCAATTGCTATAAAACTGTACTGCAAATTATTCAAATCAGCCATCCTTAGAGGCAAAGATGCTAGGTTAAAGTTCTTGCAAGAAAATAATGAATAGTTTGTAATTAAATTAAAATAAGTAGGTGTTTATTTGTAGTTTTATTTATGTACATATTTATATAGAAATAACAATAAGGATATGCATAGGTAACTTTGAACACCTGTGTTAGTCCCTTTGGTTAAAATAAGTTTTAGAACATAATATAAAATAACAAATGATTATTTGACACTGAATATACATTTTCGAAATAACACTAGAAGTAATTATTTACTAATATTAAAACTTAATCTGACTAAAATTACCTGTATGAATATTTAGGAAAGTAGTTAAACTATATAGAGTCACAGCAATTAAAGCTAATACCATGTCAATTATACTTACAGGAAATAGGTATTATCTTTTCTTTGTTTTAAAACAAATGCTAGTTTTATATTATTGTGTGCTGAGTGTGTGTTTGACTGGTGGAAAGCACATTCGAAAGAAAGGTTTGCTTGTATATGCATGTAATAAATTCTGGCATTAATGAGAATGTTTAAGAAGAAATAGTTCTTATTGTATATTTGTGCATGCAAATGAAGTGAGAGCGCTTCTACAGCCTTTGGCAAAACATCGTATTTTGTGCTTATCCTGATGGATAAAAATGGTGTGTTCTTGTTGCATGATCATAACATTGGAGTTGCTAATAGCCAAAACACATTAGCCTTTCTGGGTAGGTAAAAAACTAATTTTTGATTCTAGCTTTTACTAATTTTTCATTTCAGCTTGTTCCCCATAAGAGTTGTTTCTTGATCGAAATAGAGGGCATCTCTTTATACACTATGCAAACTGAGCGAGACTCCAGACCAAGAAAGATAAAAAGTGCGCTTGCAGTGTAAAACCACTGAAGTGTGCGACAGTAGTTGTAAGTTAAGGTCGTAGCTCTAGCCTGCACCACTTCCACAGAGCAACAAGCTTAATGCATTAAAATATGGGCTTAAACTCGTAACATTTCATATTGAAGGCATCAGGTGAGAGACAGCTCGCGTGCCATTCGTTTGAAACTTGTGGGAAACCATTTTTTCACTAAAGCGTAGCCCATATTTGAATGCACATTTTTGTGGTGTGCGAGTGTGCAGCAGTGGCGTTGGATTAATTTGCGTAAACAGCGTGCCATAAGGGAGCTTGCGAAAGTGCCTATGTGAGATGAGAACTAGGACCTTAATAATTATCTAAGCTGTAGTTAGGTGACGTAGGTATGGTCTTCGACTAATGGTGTTTGTCATGGTTAAAAATTTTTGAGGCACTACCACAAAGGTTTTTAACCAAGCAGTACTCGTCTCATCATATGCGGGTTCGGGTTATTGTTCTCTTCACGACTCTCCCAGCTGCCGGTTATACACTTGGAGCTGCATAGGTACTGGAGCAGCGGGATTCTGTACTTGCCGCAGAAGTCAACGAACTTTATGTGTTCTACGCGGTTGTCGAAGAAAACTCCTGAAAGGGAAAAAGGAAGAGTTAAATCAAGAGTTGCAATTTTATCGCTATAGGCGGCCATTTTTCACAAAATGGCGTAAATTTTTCGCGAAATGGTATCGCCACTAGCGTGAGGCTTTAGTGCGTTTGTATTTTTTCAGTAGGTAATCTGTAAGATATCTACCTGAGCCTTTTGATCGGTATCTTTAAATTAGTTGTGATTTTTTAACAATTTGGCGGGTGTCGATTCCCGGTTCAGACAGGCGATTATTCAAAAATCTTTGAATGCAGTTTAAATTGTTTTTAAAATCAAAATAGTCTTCTTTTAGTATTTTTTTTATCTACAATATTAAAGGTATGTCCCTGTGGCATGGCTGTGGGACATCCTGTACCTATACACTGGGGTGCATTACCTATGTGTAAAAAAGCACTAGGTTTAGGTTTTGTTTTAAGTATAGGTACCTACCTATCTGTCTTTTAAGGATTTGTTATGAACAACATTGTATACAATGCAAACTAAATTATCATATTGTTATGTCGGATACAGATAGTGGCACGTGCAGACTTCGTCACCTTGACTCTTTGCTTGACCTTCAAGAAAGTGCTCGATGACCAGTCTAATAACTTCAAAAGTGCTGAATACCCTAATATAGGATGTAAGATCAAGTGCACAATGACGCAAGAAGTTATACTTTGTAGGTACACAGTTATACTTTGTACCTACGTTACATACAATATACCTACATAGGTAGGTACTTACTGTAGGTAGGTAACTGTTCTGATAGCAACGCCAGCCAGCTTAGACAATTGTACATGCAGACTGTGCAAATAGAGACAATAACTTTGTCGTCGCGTTTATTTGCGACTTCATAGCATTGTCTTTAGTCTTCAAACATTGAAGTCGATTTTATTGTCATACCTATATTATTCTAATTAGGATAATCCAAATGATTTATTGTAGACCCAGGCTCTGAAGGATCCGCGGTGATCGTAACGAGTTATTTTTCCTGCTTTCTACAAGGCAAGGCACTAAGAATGAAGAAGAAATGTAATTCGTAAACCATTTGTTATGCTTGATTTACTTAAGTTAATAAAAATCATTTACGAGAGCGCAAGTTTTATGCTTTGAAGAAAGTAGAAAACAAAACAACGTTAAGTAGATTATTAATCAACGATGAAGTTCTAAGAGTGGGTATTATCGCAGGCGCGCGCGCAGCGATTCGCTCCTGTTTGCTGTTTTAAATTGTATTAAAGAGGTCTTCTGGGTTTATTCGTGCTAAAATTAGTTAGTTCGATACACCTACTCTCATATTAGATGATGTAGTTTATTTTATCTAAGATAGTGTGGCACATCCCCGGGCGCTATAGGGAGTCAGTGCAGCTTGATGGTGCGTCCTGCGATCCAACGAACTTAGTCTGTCAGGGACTACTAGAATGTAGTTTCAAGCATAAACTCGCTCACCTTTGCACTTTGGGTTGACACATCATTGGGCGGCCCCAAGATATTTTATCAGCGTGTGTTGGACGTCCCCGGGCGCTATCGGGAGTCTGTGCAGCTTGATGGTGCACCCTGCGGTCCTAGGACCATAATCTCTCAAGGACTACTAGAATGTAGTTACAAGCACAAACTAGCTTACCTTTGCACTTTGGGTTGACGCAACATTGCGCGGCCCCGAGATATTTCATCAGCGTGTGTGGCACATCCCCGGGCGCTATTGGGAGTCGGTGCAGCTTGATGGTGCGTCCTGCCAGCTCGAGGAGCGTCGGTGGTTGCAGAGTCATGTCTCGGACGAAACGCACCACGAGTGGGTTGTCTCGGAGACTCAACTGGAATAGACGCCATTTTGAGTTTAGTGATCATTGTGCAGATCGCCTATCGCAGGATAGTATGGAGTTGAGGGAGATTTTGCTGCAATCATTACCAATCTATTTATGGTATTGTGTCTTATTTTAGAAATTAACCTTAATCTTCAAATTCATTTATTTTGCGAAACATGGGTACCTACAAGGTACAAGGATGTTAGATTAAAAATAGGAGCACAACCATGACCAGCTTTATAGCAGCATGCAAAGTCACAATAAATGGAGCTATTATAAATTAATACAATATGTCAGGATTTAAATTAATTATTAATCAATTAATTGTCTTATTCTAGAGTTTGTCCATAAGATATTCATTAATAGGTTTTGTAATAGGCCTTATCAATTAACAATTGTTTATTTTATTTTTTTAAATATGAATAATTTTACTTTCTTGCCTATGTATAGGTACTTAGATGATTATAGATACGAGGAGCCATACAAAATATGCCCTTATTAATAAGTGCCTACTTATTTTAGAAATTAACCAACAAATTTTCTTGTCATTTGAGTTTGTCAAAGGAATTTAGATTACTTTTTACGTACCTAGGTATATACTACAATAATGTACTTACTAGCCAAACTGGATGTGGAATATTTGTAAACAAACCACGACATAAAAACGAAAACTGACTTGCATGGCGTCGAGTTTCAGATAAGAAGGTAGGTACTAGTGGTACTAGGTAGGTTAGGTACCTAATTGTAACCAATATTTATTGAAGGAAGGATCACAAAAAGACAAGAATTTTAGGCTTTTTTATGGGCGTATTGTTTACAAACATTCACATTGAGTTTAGCTAGTGCATTGGTAGAGGTACAGTCGCCGTCAAAAATGGCCCAACGACGTTCACTGACAGCTTTTAAAAAGTTCTGAACGCCCGGAGACACCCCAAACGCTTACAAGAGTGTTTTAGAGTCCCACAAGGTTGACGCTTTTCAGGATTTTCTGTTCATCATCATCATCAGCCTATAGCAGTCCGCTGCTGGACATAGGCCTCCCCCTATGAGCGCCATAGCGCCCTGTCTTCAGCTTGCCGCAATAAAAATAATAAGTGATAAATAAAATGAATTATTTTAATGTAAAAAAAGTTGGGGTGCTTTCTAAAAATATTTCTTCAATGTCGCTACTCCTATCAGTACATAGTTATGTGAGGCAAGTGTGCGCTGTTGGCAAGAGAACGCAAATCCATGTATCCATGCACCCCACGCTTTTTTTACATTAAATTTTTTTCTTTTATTTGTCACTATTATCCATAATTTAAATTATTTTAAAAAAATCTACTTTTTAGTTCGGTTTATTTATAATGCGTGGTTTTTTAGAACTATTATTTATTTATCTTAACCAAACCTATCTCTGTACATTCAAGTGTGTTAAAGTAAACATGACAGTGATTCGATACACACTCGTGTCATCAATCACTGCCAGCAATTAGCACAGGCCAGTAACTCCAGCCATGGCATTGCGTAGCCAAGCCAAACACGATAAAATTGCAAAAAATTCCACTACAGATAGTTTCTCTTTTATCAGACTATCGACCCACCTCTGTCAGACATCTCAGCTTGATAATCTGTCTATTTCCTCTGATTCTTTTAACCTGGATGTTGCCGCCTGTTATTTGAAGTAGCTCAACATGACTATGCAATTTTTATGTTTTTGCATAATGATTTTTAGATATGTAGGTATGTTAATCTGTATCTTCCGTTAGCAATAAATGGAAGTAGTACCTACCTATAGATATAAAACCTAGGTAGGTAGTTAAAGTTATACAGAGGAACTGATAGACAGTTTTTTCTGACCTTACCTAAAACGCGATAACATTGCAAAAAATTAGTATGTATATAGTTTATGCAGATGCAGATAGTTATCTTTTATCAGACTATCGACCCACCTCTGTCAGACATCTCAGCTTGATAATCTGCGTAGGTAGAGTCTTGAGCCTGTTCTTGTGGATGAGGAGAGAGCGGAGCTGGTTCAGATTGGCTATGGAGGCTGGAAGGTACTCCAGGTAGTTGTCGCTGAGCACCAGGGCTTGCAGGGAGGTTAGGCGGCCGACAGTTTCGGGGACCTCTGCGATGTTGTTGCCACCGACTGACAGGATTTGTAAACTGAAAGTTTGAGAAAATGTGTTTAGTTAGACCTAAGTCGTTTCGTGTTGGCGCGAGCGAGATTAATTTTTTATGGTATTACCTAAATTTTTACTTCGTTCTACAAAGAATACAACTAGCGAAAAAGTACCTAATTTGCCGCAAATCGTTTACTATTTTATATGAACCCATGATAGAACTCATAGAACCAACTTCGATTCAACTGTATTTGGGATAATGTTGATTAGGTAAGTTGTTTTCCAAAAATACCAATTAATCGAAGTTAGTTTTTTCATAGAAAATGATAAAATGCTGTTAACAATTTGCGGCATATTACTTTTCCGCTAGTTTTATTATTTGTAGAACGCAAAAAAAAAAAATTGAAAAATTTGAAAAAATCGCGGCATGCTCTGCTCGCTGTCTGATTTTTGTCTTTTGGGCCGGGGCTGAACCCTCGTTTGATTTCATTGACTATGGTTATGGCTAAACACTGGAATAAATGTAACGAAGTAAAAATGTAACTATAGGTACGTACCTACATACCTACTTCATAATAACCTAGCTACCTAATTACAATTAACGATAAGGCGGACATCTTCTCGAGTTGTTTTTTTAAATAATGTGGGTAGGTATTGGCATTTCCTCTGATTGTTTTGAACTGGATGTTGCCGCCTGTTATTTGAGTAAGTAGCTCAACATGACTATGCAATTTTTATGTTTTCGCATAATTATTTTTAGGTCTTCCGTTGACAATAAATGGAAATAGACAGGTATAGATATAAAACGTAGGTAAGCATTAGGCAGTTTTATAGGTAGTGGAAATAGTGGAATTGATAGAGAGTTTTTTCTAACCTTACCTAGGTTAGTTATCTACTTTGGTAAACTGGAACATTTTGATCTCTACCCAAGTAAATTTGAAATATGAATGCACAAAAACTAATTCGGTATAACTAATGATGTCCCTTAGACTTGACTTCTTTGTTATTGGCAATATTGTGTCTGGTTTGCCACTTTACATGTGACTTTACTGCAGTGTAAGTAGAAGTTCATGGAAATATCATTGTGTTGGAAAGGAGGTGTAGTTACAATAATAATATGAGCAGTAAATTTTGAAAAACAAAACCTTATCTCAGAAAAAAACCAATAAAATTTTACCTAAACAAAAATAAATAAAGATTTGATGAAGATGCCCCTTATAGATTAAAGTGTTGCATCAGTCATTAATAGAATAGAACCAAAATAATGTCGAATTCATTTGTTTTAATATATTAGCAGCCGCTCTGTATCTGGTATCTGCTTCATTCAACTTAATTCAGCGGATATTACCTACCTTGGAGCGTATACCGTCCACTTTCATAGCGGTTTTCCTCCACCTTCCCTGCTGGTGTTTTCCGGTCAATTACAACCTGGGTCTGTTCAAGACAAGGGACTAGGACCGTCCGAAGACTAGGTATCTTCTAGTCTAGACCGTCGTCACACATTGTCGGCCACATTTTGACTTCAAAAAAGCTAAATCGAGACCATCGATCGCGACACGTTATAGAATTTTTATACTTGCATATGCTTTCATTGCATTTTACCTGTCTGATAATAATGTTTTCCCGATTAAACGGCTAGACGTATTATTATGAAAGGCAAGGTGATAGATTATTATATCCTGCCTGAAGAACATGGACTAATAGGTACCTACCTATATTTTATTTTCTGTGTCTATGCTATGCTGAGGAAGGACAAATAATGCCAGCTTTTATGAAAGAAAACGGGGGCGGGGCCGCTGGCAAGCGTTAGTCTTTTTTACTGGGACAGTAGGGGGGCACCTATAACAATATCACCAGGAGATACAGGTGTAGTTTATTTTGAAACATCAGCTCCTTTTTGGAGAAAAACATTTTGGCATTAAAACGTTTTTGGTCAAGCGCGAGTTTTAAAATTATTCAAATTGTAATAAACAATGTTGATGCCAATCGACTCAGTCCCTTGTAGGGATAATTTTATTTATTGTATCGGATGAAAAAAATATGAGCCAGCGCAAGTTAGTCAAATTTAAGCCAATCCACTCAGTCCCTTGTAGGGAGGGAGTGAGTCGACATATTTTTTTTTTTACCATTTTCATTCATAGAAAAGGGCATAATGATTCACTCACTTACGTTTTCCGTTCCAAAGAATCAATTATTTTATTTATTTGCTTTCGAATACTTATAGCCACTTCAGTTTATTTCCTATGCAAAAGTATAGATAAATGAAATTTATATGACGGCGCTATGGCTATACAGGGACAATATTCTATTTTATGGCCTAAACTGGCCATAAAATAGAATATTGTCCCTGTATAGCTAGCAAAAAAAGAAGTTCGATATAATTTGAACAATGAGGTTTTTAGTTAAACTATAATGAGTACAGATTCTTATGTCTATGCTAGTTGTAAAAGCAGAATTATATTTCTCCTTTCTTAACTATTTTCGGATTTCAGTTAAGACAGGCCACTTTTTATTCCATTTTAATAACCGGTTATGAAATAAGGAGTAAAAAGTGTCTTTTCTTAACTAGTTGTGAAAAATAGTTGTGAAAGTGGACCAAAGGCATTTTTTTAGTAAGGCGTGAGCAGCGCTTTAAAGGCGCTGCTCACGCCTTACCAAAAAAATTTCATGCCATAATTATTTTCTCCAAATAGAAGTTAATGTTTCAAAAGAAACTGCACCTGTATCTCCTCTGGTTATGGGTGCCCTCGTACTGTCCTAGTTAAAAAATACTCTGTATAGTGAGATAGGAACCTATACGTAGGTACTACTACAAACAAAGATGTCAAATTTCGCCACCTGCTGCCAGCACTTAGACCTGCGGATGCGGTGACCTTGTCGTCGCTCGTTGTATTAGCAAATAGCGACACATGTTCAATACGAACGGGGCTTCGTTAACTATCAAACCAGCCGCTATGGCTTCAAGAACACGTGATTGGACTACCATTTACATCCATTTCTACGTCTGTTTAACTAGTTATAAAAATTGGGTTTGCGGTGTTTATCAAGGGTATGGAGCTAGAAATTCGTGGCCTTAAGAGTGTTTTGCCTTGCCAAGTTAAAAAAAAAATAATGCTGGACAAACTGCACAATATCCTCTAGCCCAAGCTAAGAGAAACTTGTACTATGGGTACTATATGACTGATGGACAATAATACCTACCAGCATAATACAATGGAAAAGAATGGGAAAAAATACAGATCGACAAATCGCGGAAGTTTAAAAAGTTGTAATAAGAAACTTTATTAACAAAGAAAATTATTGTCAAGTAATGAAACAAATTAGAACTAGTGTCTACAACGTATTTCATACAGATAGCTCATTGATCCATATCAATGAGTTACCAGCAGCGTCCCCAAGTACCGCACTTGCATTGATGAGGCGCGCAACACCTTGCATCCAACTGAATGTGTTGCGTTGCGATACGGGAAGTTACGGGGTCCAATAAGTGTTATATGAAGGAAGTGCTTCCAGCTAATGTGCTGCCTGCTTGCAGTGGTCTCGAACCTACCGATTTTTCGGTATTTCTACCGATATGGGCTCTGTTCTACCGAAATACCGAAATGCAACGATTTTTTATAATTCAGTGAATACATGGAAAATGAATTTAATATAATTTTTTTTTTCTCATATACTGATCCTTACAAATATACTGATTTTAGTGGGCAACTCTACCTGTATTGCACTTTGACGTTCGAGACCACTGCCTGTCTGACTCTGCCAGAAGACGGGCACGATCTGCAGAGCTGGAGCATGTTTGTTGACTGACTGCGGTTGAGTTGTTCTAACTGGTGTAGTGTAATCCTAGTTTATCGCAGATTTGATGGTGTTTTTTCTCTACCGATCGGTGAAATCTCTACATAGTATAAATCAAAGTCGCTTCCAGCTGTCAGTCTGTCTCTATGTATGCTTAGATCTTTAAAACTACGCAACGGATTGTGATACGATTTCTTTTAATAGATAGAGTGATTCAAGAGGAAGGTTTATAAACCATTTGACACATCGATTTTCACGCGAGCGAAGCCGCGGGGAAGATTTTAGTGGGTTCGGTTACTGGATAAGGCAAGCAAGTAGTTTTTTTCAGTAAGAAGTCTAGGTACCTGAAAAGTAGGCAGCTAGCTACCATCTAGTTAGCCGGCAGCTACATAAAACAATAGAATGCCTACCTAACCCAGAATCAATAACATGTGAATCATTATCATTGTGCTTATTATGAAAACAAATACCTACAGAACACCGATCACACACAATGCTTCGATTAAAATTCGACCCCAACCAATAGGATAAGGTTTAATGCCATTCTGCTTTTGTTAGAAAAATGGCCACAGAGGGAATTCAAAGTTTACTATGGTGGTTTGTTTACAAACATTCTACATCGAGTTAAGCTAGTATAAAGTATCTAACTCTAACGTAGCAAAATCGCTAGAGTAGGTTAATACCAATAATAAGTGCGATAAGAGTGGTAAACAAACGACCTACTTTAAAAGTGATTAAATTACCTGCTTAGCTTCCATATATCCTTTGGTATATTCGCTATCCTATTGCCCCCAAGATAAAGGTACCTCAGGGTCGTTAACTCCAAAATTTGTTCAGGGAAGAATTTCAACTGGTTCCCGCTCAAGTTCAACTCTCTAAGAGAGCTCTTAGCCGTGAAAAACGACTTCGGAAGCGACTCATTAGTGAGCTGGTTGTGTTTCGCAATCAAAGAAGTCAATGGGCAGTTCTTAAACACATCAGGTAAGCTGGTCAGCCTATTGTTACTGATATCTAAATTCTTCAAGTTGCAAAACTGGCTTATCGTCTCCGGTATCGTGGCTATTCTGTTGTTGTAGAGAAGTATTATCTCGTAGTTTTGTGCGCAGTGTTTTTCGTCGACAATGCTCCTCAGTTCTGTTACTAGGCCGGCGGAGTCCAGAAGCTGGGTCGAGAGGTCTAGCGTCTTCTGTTCTCGGCTGTCGCTGTCGCAACTGTCGGATGTGTAGCACTCCATGTTTTAACTTTGGTTTAATGAGTTTAGAATCACATTATCAGTGGAGTAGGTTATAACCGGCGGCGGCGAACCGTCCGCCTCGCTCGCGACTCTCGCGCAACTGGTGGACGTTGGCTTTGGCCTGGTTGGTTATTCGATCGCACTATCAAGTCTGTGCTTACGCTCAGCGTGTCTGCTCCCCGCCTGATAGCGATTTAGAATTTAATTTAATGTATTATTAACTCAATCATATCTCGCCTGCCTGTGGCTCAGGCGTCTCAGGCCCTTGCGATAGATTTTTCAAAGTAGGTTAGTAAATTAAATAAAGGAAAGTGCTTTTAGGGAGGTAGGTACCTAGTTAGGTATATTTTAAACATAATATGGGCTTCGAAGTGTGATCTTGTTATTAGTAGGTACCTATTTTATTTCATTATCTTATCGGAAACGTCCAAACCAAACAAAGAGCTGTAATTATGGATGACTAGCACAAAGTAGCCCAAGTCTGGCGGAATCATGTGATAAACGCCTTTATTATTGAAGAATAACGTGCATAATTTATTATATTTTTTCCTATCGTGCACGTGGTTTGTGCAGACATACCTATCTACCTAGGTTACAAACAAACATCAAAACAAATTAAATAATACCTATTTATAAATAGATAATGAAGGCCCTATCTTCTAATAGGTATGCTAAGTGGTCGGCAAATCATTGATTTAACACAATTAATCCCCAACCTAAGTCCAAAGGTTTAGAGATGGTTTTATATTCCGTCCGTGGCGCGGCGTGTGGGTTCTATTCTATCTATTCTACCCTCTACCTACCTATCTATGGTGCGTGCCTCTAGGCTCTCCTCCTCTTGCCCTCTAGGGCTCTACCTATAGGTCAGTCTTAGATAAATTATAATTCAAGAATAATTATTCTTGATTTGTTACCAGACCGCCTACCTATACGCCCGCGCCCTGCCTGCCAAGCTCCAACTTTTCCCAGATTTGCTCATCACAATTTTCATTACTATATCATCGATATGGTTGCGATAGGGCGTTTTAGATTTTATTTATTTGATTTATTATAAAAAAACCTACGCCCTAAATCCATCGATTTTTAAGAGTACGTTTATCGAGAATGCCATCTAGAGCGTAATGTCTATTGTCAACTGCTTTACCGACATAGCCATCATTTTGTTCTAGTTATCATAAAACGCCCTAGATGGCGTTACTAATGCATGCGTGACGTCATCTTCGGCTCCCATCAAATTCGACGTTCCGTCCGTCGACGACAGGTTCCGAATGTTACCGAATGAGCGTTCAAGTCAAGTCTGAAGAAACTAAAATCTGTCGTACTTTTTAGTGATGTAAATTTGAAAAATTAACAAAATGATATTGTAAAACCCTGTAAGAATAGTCATATTTTGATTTATATTATATCTAGTGATATTATTTGACTGTTCTGTCCTTTTTATACATCGTCGGCGTAGTGAGTTTTGTGCGAGTGCAAGGGTGGTAACGAGAAATGTGAAGTATCTATGAAGTTCAGGATTCTTAGGCCGTTTATTTTATACCTCTAATAATGAGCGGACGCCCTAGGACCACGTCATTCGCCGAGGGCAGCAAATCCGTTCGAAGGACATTCGAAAATCAACCACCAAAACCACCTCTGGGAGGCGTAAAAATCAGCAGTAAGTACCTACCTTCCACCTAACCATTCTTTGTCGGCCATCGTGATTTCTTGTGCCTGTGACGTATCTTGATACTGACAATTTTAAAAATGGCCGCAAACTGCCTCTAATAATCTAATAAATTCCTAAATTACTACCTAACCTGGAGAAATAAATCAATACGCTGGCATTTCACGTCGTCAGCATTGGAAAATGGCCACAGACAGAGGTTTGTCTGCCACATAGGCCTGGCGTGTGACAGCTACATCATGTCAAAACCTAGATTTTTGGGAAATGCGTCGTATTCTTTATGATTATCATATGGTATTCCTGACCTCGCGATGATTACTTCCAAGTTGTGGACTTGTAACACGCACTAATACTTCGGACGTCTATCACCTCCTAGGTGGCTATAAATGGAAGCTACATAAATTTACCCTACATAGGTGCAAACCTTAGTTGCTTCTCACATACTTTGAGGTTACTTCTATCTGTTGTAATGACGTAATATTAGGGACTACGCCACTGGTCTTCCTGTAATCTCCAAATACCTAATTCTAGTTTATTCCAATAAATTCATTAGCTTTACTGAAGGACCAAAGATATGCTCTGGAATCCACAGCAATGAAGCTGGTCAAAAAATATCATTATCAAAAGACTCATTATCTAAATCATGCTCTGACAAGAGGTTCTAACAGCTGCTAAACAATGAGCAATGATTTTATATTCCTTTATTTTACAATCCTTGGTAGCCGCCAATTCGTTTTTGATCACTCTCTGCTGACTGAAAGTTACTTTATGAAAAATGTTATGGTATTTATTGCTTCAATTAATCCACTTTAACCGAGGTCCATGTTCATATTACAAACTTTACAACACCCTTTTGTTACTTGACATATTATTCTTGTTTATTCTAGACTCGAAGAAAGGTGTTACAATAGGTGTGTTATAAGTATGCCTTATAACACAACTCTATGGCCTCTCCTTAAATAGGGAGATGTGGATAGTATAATGCTTATATCATGATGTTTTCATATCTTAAATTATGTAAGCTTGCATCTCACCAATAGTGAGTTGGAAAACACCATGGTTGGTATAAGCATTATAAAATACATACATGACCCTCCAATTATCATTATCTACACTGGGGCTTAGACCTAGAAACTAAGGACTGGATGTTTTCATTTAACAGTATATTCACATTTTGATCACTCACTTCTTGTTAAAGCTTATCTACCTACTTATCTTATTTATTAACTGAAATAAATACTAGGCAATTTGTCAGAAATAACAAGTGATGTTACGAGTATCATTATCAGCCAATGTGATTTTACCAAATAAAATATGATTCTCACAATATATTATGTACACGGTAATTTCTCAGCCCTACATTTGCAAATGATTTTTTGACACCCTCTGCCTGATTGACTTTGACTTGATGGTTATTCAAAACATCCTGAGGTTTCTTGAGTCAGGACGATGCTATGCTATTAATAACTGTCCTAAGAATAAATAGGCCAATCTCGCTTCTTCTTAGAAGGACACCTCTGAGCAAATATGATAGTAACGGAGTTCTTTTATAGACAGATAAATATTGCAGATTATGTATGATTTTATATTTATTAAAGTATACTGACTGAGTGACTGAGATGTACAAGCATCGCCGCAATAGTTGTTGTGGCAATTCTTGCAATCATACAGGTAGCAGGTATCTGCTGCCTGTGTATCAAAAATAATAATAGGGTGATATGGTCGACAATATTAACCCATGTTAGTATTAATTTTGACTCCATGACACCTAGATTTAGTGATAAATTTTCAGCCACACATCATTCGCCTAATAATGAGGAGATCATATTCAAAGATTGTATAATCTAGTTGTATTTGTATACACAAGAAAGTTATCACTGTTTACAATATGCCTGTACAACCAATTAATAAAAGGCCTCTGTTCCTAGATCTTCTCCACTACATTGTCCTTGTAGTCTTCCTCTTACATTGTAAGAGAGCAATAAGCTAGTGCCCAGCATACAACAAAGAGGCTGAAGGGCGTAAATACAAAGTTTCAGCGTTATATGCTTTGTTTCGTGACTCCAGACAGACAACTGACATTTCGACTGTTGTACTTGTGTTTACGTGGAACGGGATTACGGAACAATATTTATAAATGGATGAGCTTTCGTGTTTCCTTTATAAAATAGAAATTTACATTGAATCTTTCAAGCTTTGCTTCATTAGTTGGCTAATGGGTCAGTAGTTACTAATGGGCTTATTTAAAACCCAGTCCCAAACTAAATATGTCAAATAGGTATACGTGAAAGATCTGTAGGATGATCAGTTCATTATTGCTTCACATTAATTTACAATATCCACGTAATTGTATAGTAGTTGACGTCCGAGGGTCAGTAATGGGTGGGTTGCTGGCCGCAATGATGATGGCTAAAAACGCAGCACAGCGCAGGACTAGGCCATCACAGCGCGGTCAGCAATGCAGCCCTTGATGGATAAGCTAAAACCAATCTATTTTTTTTTTAAATGAATGCTGAAATGATGACCAAGGCGATCATAGCGTAGCCAGTAGGGCAGTCATTGCGAACCAAGGCTTTTCAGATAGGGCTGTACTCTGATTCCTTATACTTCTGAAATCTTAACTAGCCTACTTTTTATCCTGAAAAAAAGCGTGCAAAGCTGTCAGCAGAACTAGTTCCAATACAAAGCAAAACGACACGTCTACATCTACACCTCAAAATGACTGATCAGATCACAATTTTTTTTAGCATAAACTTATCCACTCCCGGAAATGGCAAAAAAGTTGGCCCAGGGCGGCTTATTCTATTATGGTAGAATAGACTTAGACATCGCATCGTCATAAATTTTTATTGAAGTTGAAAGAATGAATTCGAATTCATTTACGCATTTGATGACAAAGTGACCTAATTTATCTCCATTCTACCCTAGACAGTAATTCCCGCGTTTACCATACTGGTTCATTTTATCAAACCAGTTCACTAGAACACAAGTCTTATCTCGAATCGGGCTGACACGTAAATAATTCACGTATCCCATAAAAGCGAACACCTCGTGGTTGAAAGCTCTGCATTTTTAATAGAGTAGCCTTGACACCAGATCCGAGGCTTGCTAACATTGCTTAATGAGATTGCTGAAGGCACCTCGTATCATACGTTACACTTTCGAGGGGAACACACTCGATTACGCTAATTATGAGAACGTCTTCACGCTAGTGATTTGATACCTACTCTTTAGCTTTTATTCAATATTGTTCTGCCTAATTCAATTTTAAAGTAGGCTGATAAACACGAATGTGAGTAACAAAATTATCTGCCACCACATTAAGCAGGAGTAGGTTTTTGTGTTATTGTACACTAGCTTCTCAACGCGGCTTTGCATGCATTTTCCGGGTAATAAATTAGCTCATGTAATCTAGGTCTGGAACTATTATACATTATGATTTTCAGGCCGACGACGACCCCTTGAATAGTTTTGGCGTGACCAAACATACAATCGAATCATCCAAACTTACGGAATTAATCGTACCTATCAGTGTGAATCCGTTGAAATTCAGCAATGAGTGGGATGCTCATGTTGCCATGCTAATAATATAGAGAAGTAGGGTTTTCCCCCCTGTTTTCAAACCGTTTTAAAATTGTATTAGTAGGTACCAACGTTCCTTACCTAATCTCAACCACAGAAGGATAAAGACCTATGCATAATACCGTAAACGTCAGATCTAAGTAAGGCGGCTAATGCATCGAGCACTTGTGTTTACGCGTATCTGTCAATTGTCCAATGTAATCGCGTCCCGTTATCAGTGGCAGTCGTGGATCTCGCTATCTCGCGGCCGGTGTGACCGCTCCATCCTGTCATTCGCGGAAGAACCGTAGCAACGCACTCTCGGCTTAACTTACCTTTCGCCTGTCCGTGGTCGCCGGCGCCGCCGCCGTCGGTGCATGTTGCAAAATTACCAATTGGTTCGCTAACCCACTTCCTCAATTCACATCGCGACTGCCAGCTACTCGCGTCTATATCGGCTGCTATCCGGTACGCGAGCAATTCCAAAACAATATACCGTTTCGCATCGCTACGTTTTGCCGAAATCCTGTGCTCGCGGTTCAGTCACTTAACAGTGTACAACGGCGATGTGTTTTCTGTGAATAGTGAGTAGCTATGAGGATGGTCTGTCGTGCTGCCGTTTTTGTGCTTAGTGATCAGCTGGATTGTGACGATGCTGCGACGTCGCGGTACTTACACTGTGAATGCAGATCCTGACAACCGGTACAATAAGCCCAAGTCGACGGACTCTGCTTCACACAGCGTTAAAAAGACTGGTATGTTGTTATTAGTCAGCTATTAATTGCTCCGGTCTGCGTAAGATATTCGCGCACCTGAAAATCAAGGTCTAGGCTAATTTTCATTAAAAAAACGTACCTATTTATAGATCCGTGTATGAGATAAAATATTATTTATTATATTGATCTAATAGTTCCTAGCTACTGGCTAGGTACAACTTGTTGTCGAAGATCGTATATCTGATAAGTGATAACAAATCTCTTTACGCTGTACGAGATACAGCATGCCGCTATCTTTCTACATTCATTTGCTCGACAATACCCACTTAAATGTTGAGTTCAGCTATTGTTAATATGTTAAATAATATGCCAATAGGTAAATGCCAGACCTACAGAATTAATGGCGAAGGTGAAATCCATTCATCGTGTGTTGGTATTTTTCAGTCCATTCATACATTCGTAGGCTTTAAAATATTTCATGAATGCCCATAACAAGCCTTCAGTGGCTTGTTTGAATTCAACAACGTTTATAGCTTTCGTTTTAGTTAAGTCACTCGATGGTTTTCAGTTTCATAATTAATATTATTCTTGTAATAAAATATCAACTTTCTTACAATTTCCGTCTAATATTCATACGATAAATTAATCAGCGGAAAACTAGCAGTAACAAATTTATAGCCCTATATTTTACCAACGTCATATAATATAATAAAATGTCACGATAAGATTATAAATACGACCTGCTCACTAACCAAAATATTAGAGAGCAAAACATTCGATTTTAGTGTTCGAGTGTGAATATATATGTATAAGTCACGGATTGTGATCGAAAACGACAGCCACTCTTATGATGTCTCGCTTAGATCATCTTTGATGCAATATGATCTAAGCTGGATAGAATGAAGCGTTCAGTTCAGTTCCAATCTTATTCTACACTAGTTTTACCATAGTTTTGATGGCAGTATAGGAGCACGTAGCAGTATTAAATTGAAATACCTATCCAAAGTAATTTTTCATCAAAGTTTATGAAGCAGCAAACGCTTCCCTCGACTCTTCAACGATTTGTCCCGGCTATAGAAGATAACTTGTCCTTTCAAATGACCCGTCTGGAGAAACTGCCGGAAGTCCGGACCTTCACAACGCACATGTGACACGATACACGTCACATACCCTCTCTTGGAAGTACGCCCAGAATTATTTAAGTAATTCCGAGTTCATTAATCAGCGCGCTATAATTAGCTGCCGTGTCATATTTTGTACAAGAATTACCTTTATGGAGTTATTACGGAGTCTTTGTCCCATTCTTCTTTATTTTTCAGCGTGCATTGGCTCGCTCCAGCGCAGGGCAAAGGCCTGCATTATTTTCTGATAGTTTACGCTGGTCACGGTCCATACTTGTAAAGAACCCACGATTTGTCTTTCACATCTAAATAATCATGTGCTCCAAAGTATCGCACGCGTTGATTGGTTGTTTATGTAGCAGTTATTAATATTTTTATTTTTGTGTTGTTTCTTCGTTTAAGGAAATTATAGAGTAATAGAAACACAGTTAAAAGTGTGTAAATTACGTGCCGTAACTCCGTTTTCCCTTTCACTTTCTAAACTTTGCGTTCGTTTGAATTATTTTTATTTTATACTCTGTCGCATTGTATTTGCAAGTATGATGTCCTAACCGCTGCAGTTTTATCTGCAGGAATTGTGGACCTTTCTTTTTCTTAGTTCCTACAACAATGAGAATGCAATATTTTTGTCTATGTAAGAAACACCGTAATTTCACGAGTACGCTTTGGCAAGATCAGTTTCACATGAACTTCTCCGATAATTAGGATAGTAAGGCTAGGGATTAGATATCGCATAATGGTAGGCCGCACTTTCGGGCTTAGATCTTATAGACCTTTGACAATAGGTAACCGGGCCTAACCGCGTTCCTAAGATTTCATTAAACCATTGGAAATAGGAGACCACGCGCGTGTTAACGACAAAAGCCCGTAAAACACGCCTAGGCAACGTAATTGCATGGTACATTAATACGATAGCATAGCAACGCGAAGGCTTAAGTCCTAAGGTGAGCGATGCGTCATAGACTCTGGTGGGACCGGTTCGCGGCTAGACTCCTCGACAAAAGGGCCTTGGTAGAATCCAAAGGCGTGAGCGTGCTCGTCAACCGTACAAAAAGCTTTCAGAGAACAATCGGACTGAACTCGATACCTCTTTGCGAGTTGAGATAACCGTACCGTATCATGTTCTTCCATTACTCACCAGCACAGAGGAAAGTCAAGTCCATACGCTCTCAAAGTCGTGCGGTCAACAATACTTCTGATATCAACATACTACGTGCTGTTTCTCTGTATACATATCGTCGATATTACAATAACGATCATTTCCCTGCAGGCTACGCAATAAACACATGTCAGTTGCAAATATAAACCAAGATAAAGTATATTAGTTACTAATTCTATATTAGACACACCAATCTGTCTCGGACAAGAATTATGCAACACTACTCGCAGACTGCTGTTTAATAGAGCATGACAATAACTTATGGCTTCGGCATCCGAATTGATTTTGTGATGGCTCGGTTACTTCCTCATACGTAGTTCTAGTGAAAAATCTAGCGTTTCCAAGACAAAATTCAACGTTAATGAATATGTAATGCAACCTGTTTCATCTAAATGCCTTTGCGAAATTTTTGTTTTAATACAAAGTGGAATGAGCATTCTCTTAGCTCTTATAAAAAAATCTTCCTAGTTCGTATATTTGAAGAAACGAGCAATATCAGATCTCCTGTAAAATATTGGAACGAAAATTTGTCGTAACCAATTTCCGACCACCTCCTATCTGTCTTTTCTATCTCCAGAATAAATTTTGGTTACAAAGGACCATTCTGGCACTCACTCAAAATTATTTTATTTTCAACTTACTGCTTGATCATGAATTCATGACGGAAGCTTTAATATTTTGTTTTATTGTCTTTCTGGTTTGTTTTGGAAAATTAAGTGCGTAATTGCAGTCTCAGATTTTCATAGCTAATGCAAACACGTATTTTAGTTAGAAAAGACGTGTCCGCTGTATTGTGAATTTGTGCCCATAACGATGAATTTCAGTAAGAAAGACATATAAATAAAATTACTTCCTCTTTATTTACCAAGCAAATAGCCACAGTCAATAAAAACAGGCTTAAACATAAATCAGACCATAACCGACATATCGCTCTATCATTAAGTACTTATTGTACTACCTAATACGGTACGGTTTCAGTGAAAGCGTATCGTATTCAGGAGGCCTACTCGGTAAATGAAAATGGAAGTTTCGTTTTCGTGCAAAACGAACTCTTATGTCTCTTAGATAAGCGTTTGCTTGAAAACGAATCAGTAACTTCAATTTTTGCATTCCGAGTAGGCCAGGCTCGTGCCGGCCTTCTCGCGTGTCGAGAAGTCGACGACTCTTCGAACTCTACCAAAATTTGTAATACCTAATCCAATTGTTAAAGTTGATGCCGTGGAAACTGAACTAATACAATTAACATTCCGCTGAGCAGCTAATCCGGCTGCTATGTCATCATAATCGCATGACATATTTTCGTTCTAAACTTTTTTTACGAGCAATCCAGTAGTACTTACATTCGTGCCGTCCGAATCTAACGTTGAAAGCGCTCTACGACGTTTTTGAAGTCTACATGGTTCCCTTAGAAAACCTATCTCATAATTTCCACTTGTTTACGATGGCAAATTTTACAGACTGCAGCATTTCGGCTTTGTCAGTTTGTGTACAAAAACATTTAGAGTTGAGAATTATTGAGAGTTCACTGCAGTGACGTCATCGTTTGAAATTATCACAAGCGGTATAAAGAGGCAGGCACGCGTGCATGCGATCCGATACTGATCATTACTCCAAAATACGCACAACAACATTAGTTTCCTATTTCAGAACTATGCTAACAAAGAAACGATAAGACGGACATATACGGAAGCTTCACTTGCAATTACAATTTTTATGGACCAGGGCTCGTTGGATTAGAACTTATTAAGATACGTAGATCACGCTATAATAAATAATAATAAATGCTGGACAATTCACACAGCATTATCTAGCCCCATGGTAAGCAGAGCTTGTGTTATGGGTACTAGATAACTGATATACATAATACAATACATTACATAGATAGATATTTTTTATTATATATAGAAAACGACCAGAACACCCGAAACAAATACCTGCAGATCGTACACACAATTGTTCCGAGGCGGGAATCGAACCCGCAACCTCCTGCGTCGCAAGCGGACCTTCGCCCACCGCGCCACATCGGTCGTCAATGTCGCTATGTATGCATATTGCATTGCATATAAAAACGCAATTCACGTACTTTTATCAAACTAAAACTTGCAAAATAATTTCACTGTTTAATTAAAGCAATCAATCGAACCACCTGCTAATTAAAAAGAAACTGATAACGTTAATTTCACAATTAGTAGTTATGCAATTTGTCTTCTGTTTTTGTTATTAATAACGCTGGTGGTCATGACTGTATCTATTGACATGTTTATGATGAGTTGCGTCGCGAAGTTTGAATTAGCATCAATGTAATATAGGAGGGCCGAGGTACCTTGCGCGGGGTGGCGGCGGCGGCGTCGCTGGCTTGCCTACCGTGGCTCGTCACTCGGCAGTCTACCACAGGGCGCGCTCGCGTGCGATCCTCTGCCAACCTGGAGTGTTCAGCAGGGCCGCTATGCTTCGACAACCGCGGCGCTTCCGGCGGGCCCGCCTCCGCCGTCCGCCCCGTCGGAGAGGTTGTCGCGCGATCAGAACCCTCTTTGCTCCGATTACTTGATAATGATAAAAGCGGACAGATCAGCCGCGCTCGTGATAGACTCTCTACTTTCTGTAAAAAACTTCGCCGTACGATAAGTGAGTGTCTCTATCTATAGCGAATCATTATCATGTTCGGCTCGTTATGTATCACACATTATATTGTTCCATTCACCATAAATGTTCTAATGCTGCTTTTGTGTTTTGCCGCATCACGCAGGCGAAGTGGAAAACACGAAAAAGACGGAAGTGGCTCCGGACAAGAAGTCTTCATCTCATCGTAAGTGCTAGATGTGGCGCACGACACTTAGCTCGGCTGTATGTGGTTCACGTCATCGCATCACCCTGTTGGTACTCGTGTGCGACAATCCTTTAATTACTTATTAGTTGAAGCAAGCCTTAGATCACGTATTAAATAGTTAATTCTAATATTGGTTGGAGGATTCTCGTAGCACATCAAACTGACATTTTCACATCGTATTTCTTAGTATCGATATTGTGTCTGTCTTTCGTGTGGTTTCGTGGTAGTAGTTGGTTTGGTAGTAATTGGTTGATTTTAGTTATATTCTAACAACACTTTGGGCTTTAGTCCTGCTGCATCTCTAATCTATGCTTAGCTTAGCTGTTTTCAAATTGCATCTTTTATTGAAATTATTATTACTTTTTAAAATTGTTTTTGAATATTTTTGTCAATATCTAAACTGGCATCTACCTACATATCTAAATTCATCAAAAGTTTGCAGTTTAATGTCGATATCTACTATTAAAAAATAAACATAAGTTAATCTGACCTACTTAAACTTATACTACTACGAGAAGATAATCCCGGACCACAGAATCCAGGCTCGCTATTGAAACTTTATCCGAGGATTCTAATCCTCGGCAGCCAATTTTGCCGTAAAATTCAATCAGACTCCGATTGAGTAAAGGATTATAAGTTAGAGATTTTATTTTGATGGTATTTCAATTCAATCATTCTCTGGTGATTCTATCGAAATATTATAGATTTAAAGAGCTTGACTCTTGTCTATTTCTCTCTTTCCAATGCGGTCTCAAATAATCTTTATACTGCGTTGTTCTGAATAATTATTATTAAGGTAGGTAATCATCACTGATATCAAAATGTCCCCCGCAAATAACAGACAAAGTATGTAACTTTTCCTGACGGGAAGGAATTTAATACCAATGTTTTCTGACAAAATAGTAGTGATGTAGTAGGAAAGGGAAGTATTTTTCCGGTAATGGGGGACGAACGGGCTCAAAAGAAGAGAGGAAGATGAGGTAGTTATTTCAAAGTTAAGCAATAAAAGTACTTACCTACTTGCCTATTTTCTCAATACAATGCACAATCAACCTGGTCAATTTACCAATTCAACAAAGATTTTTCTTTAAAATAGAGGGTAGCACTGGACGTGGACACTTTATCGTATTTTTATCGACACAACATTGTATGTAACGAAGATTATTCTAGATTTTCCATGAAAAAGTATTGAAAGTAGTAACAAAATTATAGTTTAATTAGTAACTTACCTGTCCTTGACTAACGCATGTAATGTCACGGGCAGAAGCAAGTAGCAAATAAAATATCAGAATAATAGATATAAGTACTAAATTATTTTATTGAATTTTCTGAATCCAAAAACAAATTCATTTAGACGCCTGAATAAGGTCTGTAAAATAATATAAAATGTTTAAAATCACAAAATCGAATACAACTTCTTTTTATAAAACAAAATCAATTGTCATAAAAATCGAATCGGTAAAGCATTAGGACATGACTATTTGATCGTCAGTCGAACTACCAAACCGCAAATAAGACAGTGGAATAAATTTAACTAGCATTACGTATTGATCTAATTGAGCTCAGTTCAAGGCATTACCATAATCGATCTTACCCAACCACTTCTACCAATACATTACCTTCTTCGATTTAGCAGTCGGGTAAAACGGTCTCTCTCGTTAGGTACTATGACCGCTAATGATAAATCATTCTATTGTTATGCTATTGTCTCTAAGAGCACTAGCTCATCGCGAGCATTCGTCTGTAATGTAAAGATGCAATGACAAGATATTTGATAGTGTAAAAGAAAAAATTCAAAACGACTTCATATTAGGAGTTTAGTTACTCAGTGTTTTACGATTTTCGGGATAAATATGAATTCCTCGGTAATACAATTTTTAAAGGACCACATCGGGATCATTCTCCATACAATAGCGAAACAATTTTCCAAATCAGTACATATTTGAATTAAAAAATATACATAGAGCCGAAAATAGACCTTGTTTTTTCTTCGTCACTTAAAAAAGGAATAAGAACGTTATTTACATCTTAATCTCTGCGAACAGAGATAAAACTCTATGTTTACATAAAAATTATTTGATTGAGGAATAGAATGAGCATTGGCTCGTTTGGTCTAAATCCACCTTTGGAATAGCGCTCGCTGCCAGACTAGCTTTCGCTGTAATGTGACAATAATGCAACATTCGATTTGTTGTATTCTACTGTAGACGATTCAGTTATTACAATACCAGACGAAGAAGCCACCTTTAAGCTGGGTTTTGACCGGTGTTACGGGGCGTAACAATTCGCAGCTATCATGATACGTCACGCTGTGTATCAAAATGCTTTCGCGTTGCTCGTCGCGAGCGCCTTTCCCTTTACTGACTGATCGTTCGGTTCTCCTTCACTAATTGTAATGCTCGAATCTTGTGCATTACAGGCGAATGCTCCCAGTGATGTTGTGCTTTACACCTGACGTTGTGTATCATACCTAAGGGACTGCCATTGTATTACAATGAAATAGTACTCAGATAGAAAGCTGATAAACAAAGGTGGAGGGAGTGCTTTAAGGCTTGCGTCAATATGTGTAGCTGGGTGTGGCGATCGTAACTTAGCTGACCTGAGTTCTTTCATAGCTCAGCTGTCTCTTATTTATTAACCGACTTCAAAAAAAGGAGGAGGCTCCCAATTCGACTGTATTTTTATTATGTTTTTTACCTCAGAACTTTCGACTGAACCGATTTTGATGATTCTTTATTTAAAACCTGTGTGGCCCCATTTCAATTTGGTCCAGTTCAGAGTTCAGACAATGAGAAAACCGTAAGGCTCTAGACAGACGGACCGCATTTCAACTGCAATACAACCGCAAATTTGCAGTTTGAATGCAGTTGACACGACTCCAATAGAACTGCAAACCAACTGCGCAGTACGATTGCAGTTCATTTGCAGTCGGCGTGCAGTTCTGAAATGCGGTCCGTCTGAGCAAGAGCCTAAAAATCTTAAATTTGCATTTAGTATGTGCGCGACAAATGGACGAATAACTCAATATAACGCAAACCGATTACGATGATTATTTTTTTAAAACCACAAGTTTAAAAACCGATTTGCATTATTTAGAAATATGAAGTCGGTTTATAGTTTTTTAAAACACGCCAAACTGAATAATAGAAGTTCAATATCAAGGTATGGTGATATAGATACACTACCTTGATATTGGACTTATTACGCAATAGAAGCCTATTTTTAAAAGAATCTCTGGCATCGTTCGGCACAAAAAAAAGGATTTTGTTTATTTGATTTATGTTCCATCAGTTTCTATTCAAATCAGATTGCCAGAAGTGACAAACACTTAGTAGTATGGTAAGTAGGCGATTAGGTTTTCTGGTTGCTCCGATGGTATGATGGCTTACTTTTATTTTTCTTAACTGGTTGTCTACCATTGGGTGTTATAATAATTATTCTTAAGAAAATAATGTAAATAAAGTAGTAGTTAGTACAATAAATAAATAAATAATGCTGGACAATACACACAGCATTATCTAACCCCATGGTAAGCAGAGCTTGTGTTATGGGTACTAGATAACTGATATACATAATACAATACATTACATAGATAGATATTATTTATTATACATAGAAAACGACCAGAACACCCGAAACAAATATCTGCAGAAACAATGTAAACTACCTAACGAAAATTATAACTATAATAGAAAACGATTAATTTCTCAATGAATAAAATTATGAAAACTGATAAAACCAACGTCTTTTGAGAACTTCTGAGAGTTGACACCGGTCTTACCAGTGTCGTGATTTTCTACTTATATTTATTTGGTACAAAACCAAAGAAAGATCAGTGGAAAATTCTCTATTGTTTACAAAAAATATCTATGATTCTAGAACCAAGTACGTCTGACAGCTAAACGCTTGTAGAAGGTACCGTAAAATTTCATACGTTGTTTTCAACACCGCTACCACGCAGCAAATAAACGTGCATAAAAATATGGGCTTTAACTTGATAACTTTTGATACATTTTACAGTTACAATGTGAAATGGCTTCCCACAAGCTACATTCTAGTGGCCCGCGAGCTGTCTGTCATCTGATGCTGTCAATATAAAATGCGTCTAAACGTTACGAGTTAACGCCCATATTTGAATCCACATTTTTGTGATGTGCGGTAGCGGTATTGGATTAATATGTCCAGATCTTTACGAATTTTTCAGTTAGGGTCTGACCAACGTCACGTTGGCATTCCAATTGTTGTTGATTTGTTTTTATTAACTTCCTGTTCTAAAGCAATAATAATATCGTTGTTATGTCATGAAAACAACAACTCTATTGCTCATCTCAACCAGACAACAATTCAATCAATATTCGGAACGATCGGATATTACAGCGATGAAAACAGACCTATAAGTTTGTAGAAACATAGGTATAATACACAGGGTTGCTTTTTTGTGATGGGAAAGGATGGCCAAATCCGAAACCATGTAATATAATAAAATTATTATTATAAATGCGAAAGCTAGGACGGATAGATGTTTGTAACTTCTTCACGCCGAAACTACTGAAATATTGCATGTAACTCCTAAGCCTGAAATCAAACATAGACAACCTTTTACCACATTATACAGTTCCCATGGGATAGAAATAACCTTTAAACGTTTCCATAGACAACGCGTCCAAAATTTTGCATACCTGGTTTAGGCCTGAAATAAAACGTAGACTCTATATCCCATAAATCAGATCTCATCACTACATAGTATTAAACAAAGTCGCTTCCCACTGTCTGTATGTCCCTATATGTATGCTTAGATCTGTAAAACTACGCAACGGATATTAATGCTGTTATAATATATATATAAACCATTTGACAGATAGATTTGCACGCGGGCGAAGCCGCGGGGCGCATCTAGTGGAATATAAATAATCTTTAAACGTGTGCGAAGCCGAAGACAGAAACTAGTTTTTAATAATGCGTCACTATCTACGTACTGTTTTAAAGTATCTACAGACAGCTATTAATTAACGCCATAGTCAGGAGTTAATAATCGATCAGCAGGTCTCTATTTAACTTATTAACTGGAGCAAACCGGCCTGCGTCAGCTGGCTGAGCTACCTACTATATAATACTAATCGATCTATTTTTCCTAAGTATGAGAATTCTAGTTACTCCTACTAACGTACAGTACGCTACGTTACTAGAAGTAGCGAGAAAATTTGATTGAAACAGAGTTGAAATCACACATTAAACTATAATAGTTTCTGCCCGCGATTTAGGTTATTTATATTCCATGAGAATGGATTCAGGGGATGAAAAGTCGTATGCTTTATTCTAGGCCCTATGCAAATTTCAGCATAATCGTTTTCCGACTAAAAGCCATTGAAAACTACCACATGCACAGGAAAAATGCAATGTCCATAATGCAAACGTGCTTCTTCAGGTGTGTGTAACACTGACGAAGCACCGACTAAGTGCACAACCTACATCACCCTTGCCTCTCCATCTAGCCGGCGCAGAGCCTTGTACAAATACACACTTTTGCATTTTAAAACAGAATCAAGTATCTCTTACCCCAGAGAGGCCTGACTTATTGCTGACCGTTACCGGTCGCGCAAGATTTTTTTCTGTTTTTCTGTATTATCTGCTATCTGTAATGCGTTTAAAACTTTAAATTGTTAAAAGGGTTATGTTTAAAACGTAAGTCAATTTAAAGTTTTAAACGCCTTACGACTAAACGCCATTGGAAACTTGCACATGAAAAATGCAATGTTCATAATGCAAACGTACTTCAAGTGTGTAACTTCTGCCGAAGCACCGACTAAGTGCACAACCTGCATCACCTTTTGTCTCGCCCACCAAGCCGACGATGCCTTGTACAAATGCAGTCTGTGTTTTTGCATTTTAAAACAGAATCAAGTACCCTAGAGAGCTGTGACTTAAGGCTGATAGTTACCGGTCTCGCGGGATATTTTTCTAGTTTTCTGTATTTTCTGCGTTCTGCAAGTAATCTATCTAATTATAAGCACTACGGGTATTTATCGCGTTTTTTTACCTATTTTTTGCTATCGTTGTATTTATTGCTTATAATAATGTGTTCAAATCGCGCAAGTTTTCAAAATTTTAGTAATCTATCTAGCAAAAAAGTAGTTTTGCTACCATTCTAAATTATTTACTATGAATTGGAAATTACTACGCGACTGGTGCTGATACGCCTTAAGTGGAAAGGAACATCGAGCTCGCAAATTGCTTGCATTATTAACTCCTAAACCGTGTACGTTTGTTACCAACTTGTAGGTTAAACCCAACCAAACCTCAACCGATTAGTTCTATTTATAAACCAGTTCAGCGCTGAACCTAATGACGTTGTAAGCTTACTCAAACTCAATGGCAATAAGAAAAAAAGGCTAACGCATTAAGACTGATTTTGAGAAACTACTCCGAGATTTATTAAGACATCTTCTGAATACATAATAAATCATAAACTGGATTTTTAAGGAAAAATTTAGCTTTTAAAAATGCTATTTCAATTTCTGCTTGGGGACTCTTCAGACTGGTATTGATGGATCAGTTGAGCTACATGTAGATTGTTTGCTACAGTCTGCAGTTAGCTGAATTGTTCAATTGTAAATACTAATTCGAATTTGTTTCTATTATTTGATGTAAATTTCGCTCTAAAACGCTAGAATACTATATAGTGGCCTTTCTGGCTATGACGTCACCGATGCACGAACATAATCTGATGTGATGATACACAAAGTCCATAATATTTTTAACTGCTTATCCTCATCACGGTTGATTTTCTTAGTTTTTATTTAATTCCCACAGCATCGAACAAAGTCGCGGGCAGTACTAGATGATAATAATAATAATAATGTAACCTCACTGTAACCTAGACTACACCTCGTGTTTACGTCATAGATACTGCCCCTGTTTGTGTAACAGAACATAAATGTCACATGCCCTCTGCCCCGAAACCGTATTCATATGCAAATATTGGATATTTATGACATTATCTTTCATCTTAAGCCTCGTAAGTACTCGGTTTATGTGACAAATACATTTTACTAATGAAAACTTAACCAAAACGGACAAAATTAACAAAACTACAAACTACAACAGCAAATAATCTCTTAAAACAAGCGGAAAAGGTCAAATTTTGAGATCGAAAACGAACTAGAGGCGAATTTAATGTTAAATTAGGATTTAAAACCTAAAATTGTTTAGATACCCAGTGTCGTTAAAAAAAATCCATGAATTTGTTTTAAAAATCTATCTTATTCTAGAACGGAGTATACAGCAATTTACTTTACGTATTACTTGTCCAACAACCCGATTCTGAGATCCTTGCTATCGGATTTCAAATTCATCATTGTAATGGAGAACCGCAATTTGTGTAATTAATTATTTGTTAGGGATATTGTGGATTAGATACTGTATCCTACGTTAAGTGATTGCGGGGTTACACCGGGTTATAGTCATGGTGTACATACAATAAAGAAGCTAGAGGCTTTTTATTTCCAACCAAAATTGATGATCAAACCAAAAAATTATCAACCAAAATCATCATCATCAATCATGACTGTTACCCGGTGTAACCCTGCAATCACTTAACGTAGGATACAAATACCAAATAGGTTGCTAATCAACTTTAATTCTTTAATTCCTTCAATTCTTTTATTGTTAACACAAAACTTTAAAAAAACTTAGCTAAGAAAGATACGTAGGTACACATAGGCGAGCTTAACCCTGAGTAAGAGTTTTCTTCCAGCAAACCTTATGGGAGAGGCGATGGAACAGATAGAGGAAAAAAAATCCCATAAATCAGTTCCCATGGGATGTAATGAAAAGGAATTCGTTTCGATGCAAACGATAGAAATAACGCTTGCCAAGCCACGGGCAGAAACAAGTATGAAATAAATTTACTCTTCAACTCGCTCTACGCAGAAATTACCCCTGTGAACATTGGCGCTCAGCCGTAAAACGCCCGTGGGGTGGCGTGTGGGCTACGCGCCGTTACCCGCCCGTCCGCAATTGTACAGACCTACAGACTCTACCACTCTACCTATACATATGATGTAGCTACCCACTCCTTTAATACCAGGATCAAAAGGCACGGGAAAGATGCTTGTGCTAATTTAAGGAGTAAAAGCTTGGGCACAGGAAATCGTTGGAGATTCCTTTTATAATTTATTACTCTGATATTCATCACAGATTCTGAAAAATGTTGTAAAACAATGCAGTCGTATTTGGCGAAGGCTATATTAGGACATCAAATTAATTATATTTCATTTTCATGGAGATCTCTGTCAGTTATTACGTTATTAGGCAACTCCACTGCATCAAAAAGGTAGGAACAATAATAGACATTCGTAATCTAGACGGCTTAAAAAAAAAAAAAACTATAAAAACTTTAAAAAATATAAAATGTTTTATTTGTTAGCCCATTTTAATTTATGTTAGTTGATGGATCGCAAAGATCTTTACAGCAAATCAAATGCGAGGCAATTCCTGAACCCGGCAGGTTAGTTAGCATTTTGTTATTGTACAATTTCGTAATCCTTACGTTCTTGGAATATATTTTCTATTTCTAATAAACTGATCTACGCGATCACGCCATGTTATGCGTAGGTAGCAACCGTGAAATGGATTCATTTACTTACGTCATTATCCAATTGCATTAGAGAGGTTGTTCAAATTGTTCTGTTAGTCGTTTTTATCAATTTCTATGGTCTACTGCTTGCCGACTGAACTCGAGATCATCCCGATAACCTCCTTATCTTTGCCATACCAAACTATATAAACATAAATATATATACTTCTTCGCATTAGATAGTCATATCTCTACCGATAATCATGGAAATTTAAAGTACAATTATTATTGGAATATGAAAAATCGAGTGTAGTTAAAAACAAGGAATGTAATTCGGCTAGCGAAATGTCTGGCCTGAAGTATCGCAGACTCTGGTCTTTCCTGTTAATAAACAATCTATAGATAAAATATCATTAAGATCGAAGAACATTTTACAATTCTAGTAAATTTGCTAACACTGAATCCAAGCAAATATGTTGTCTCTTTGTTTGGACATTTACAAAGTTATTATCCATTTTTTTATGTTCTATAACAATGTATTATTTTAGAAATCCAAATACTATAAACTTAATATTTATTGCTGAAGCATATTACTAGCATTTAGAAAAAGTATTTAAACCGGTATATTTACCATGATTTGATTTTCGAGTTTTCAAATATTTCGGCATAGTTTCATGCACCATGATCACCGAATAACAGTTATCCGTTATTACTTTAGTGTTAATAACCATGATAGTTTCAAAAGCTTTAAAATCGAACTAAAATCTGCTAGGGATTCTCTTTTGTCTTGTTTTGAACTAACTTTACCACCATCATGTCCATCACGATCCACAAATATCACCGTGGTTTTTGAATATCCGAATAATACAATTTATTTCGGTTTCGGTTTAAATATGTTTATTTCACATATAAACAAAAGTGTTCACTTATAATGAGATAGGTACCATAAATCTTTAAAATAATGCTTTTTCTAAATATTACGTATTAAAGATAAGTTTCCGTCTCTTCCAGGCAAGGACGGCTCAAAGGTGACGACTGTGGTGGCGACGCCGGGGCAAGGCCCCGACAGGCCGCAGGAAGTTAGCTATGCGGATATGAAACTGATCGGCAATGGCAGCTTCGGCGTCGTCTACCAAGCCAAGCTCTGCGACACGGGCGAGCTTATTGCCATCAAGAAGGTGCTGCAGGACAAACGGTTTAAGGTAACAAGCTTTTATTTTATTAACTGATTAAAAAAGGATAGTTTAGTTTGACATTTAATTTAGAGTGAATAATGTACTTGACTTTACATTTAATAACACCCGATGAAAACAGGAGAGTTAAGTTTGACATTCATTAACAACAGATGAAAACAGGAGAGTTAGTTTGACGTGTGTATACATTCTAAGTATCCGTCGGTGGCAACGTAGCTTCCCAACGAATGAACCGATTACATATTTTACTGCATGACAAAGAATGAAGTAACGAGAAAATCAATTAGTAACACTTTATTTCGTATTTGATAATAATTGATAGTTTACAATTTGAATTGCGTAGGAGCTTGCTTTGTAAGGTTAAAAAACTTAAATTTATTAACTATTAGCTATGTATTATAAAAATCGTTCAAATGTTGAATGAAAGTTTAATAAAAAAGTTTCGTCAATGTGGTTGACTTTAGGCAAATCAGCTGTGCAAAACTTAAGGCACGGCGACCGTGCCGTGGCCGTATGCATGTGAAAAGGCATAAATGAAAACTCCGCGTGTTGTGGCTGTCTCCGCGTGTTTGATTGTTGCCTTTGAAGAGCGGGTATGACATCGAGAGGAATGGAAAATGACATCAAGAGCAACCTTCATTTTGACCGCGATTTTACACTTCTAAGGGTTAATTAATTTGTTCGCAAATTCTATTACTAAAATTTTGCCATCGAGACAATTCATATTATGATAATAGCATTCAATGGCAGCAAAGAAGTGCTTGTTGTACCTATAGAACAAGCATTTCTTTGCTGCCTTCTCTGGGTTCTCATTCTCAATCCAAATACATCCTTTGATTCACATTTTATTAAAATCTTAGGGGTACTTAGCGGCACGCACCATCGCGTCCCGTCGTTTGACTAATTTCGTTGCCACCCCCACCACCTCGCTTTGCGACCCGTGTTGAGACGTACGCCACCGTCCCCGCCGACGATGACGGTCAGCGTGCGTGTTAACAAAATTACCTTAAAAAAGATTCTCCTCTTGAAGGCCAGTCGGTGCCTGCATCAACCCTAACTTGAGTGAAACTTTAATCTTTTGATTCTAAGACTCTCTTGATAATTCTATTCTTTAAATATAAGGCAACAGATTGGAGATAAATGAAAAATCGTCTGTTTCAGAATCGAGAACTACAAATCATGCGACGGCTGGAGCACTGTAACATTGTCAAATTGAAATACTTCTTTTACTCCAGTGGAGAAAAGGTGAGTGTCACTTCCACGCTTCTATTCCTTAGCTATTTATGACTGGTAATCTATGTAAGCATTTGAATATTATAGTAATAAAAGCCTTAGATGTTTAATAAGGTATCCTATAGCAATTTGATTGCCGTATTTCCTAAGCGGCTTTGTTGTATCTGTGCGTTTTATTAAGGGTGTATTATTTGTGTGTTTTATTTGGGGGAAGGCGGCAGTGCCCGCGGCAGTGAGCTCAATGTTAAACGCAATGCAGTCACTCGATGTCGCAGTATGTTTTACGAACCAATCAGATTGTTGCGCTAGTGTGCTAACGCACAATTACGTTACAAGAAACGACAAACATCGTCAAGCAATACATTTGAGACCGATTATAAACTGTCTGTAGCTTGATTCTCGACCGGTGGTGTATTGGTTGACGAACGTTTGTCAGTCAAGCAGTTGTGTGCATAATACAGCGCAAGTCTTGCCACTTCATGAGCAGAATCATTCAGCCATGTGCTTCATGTCTGTAAAGAGAGTCCTGCCCATTCATGAATTTAACTTTACCCATCCTCATATGTACATCTATGATCGTGTCACGTTCTTCAGAGTCATCCATGTGTTTTTAGACTCTAACTATACTTGCTTGTTTATATTTTTGTTTTGTTTTATTGACATGAGAACTGCTTTGAGTTTCATTTCCATATTTACATGGTTTACTTGCACTTATAAGAGGACGTACACAGATTAGAAACGCACGCACACACTAAAAATTTAAAAGTCTTGTAAACGAGTGCCGTAAGCTGAACGTAGTATGAACGGATATAACCTAGTGCCGTCTCCTGGCCTCGCTTCAACGAGCTAATCAATACGCATTCATCGACTGGAATCAAGGCTTATTTTATCTCGGAATAAAGCTCCTAAAGCCTTCGATTTTCAGCGATACCATCAGGTTGTTTTTCATTCAATCTAATGACTTAGGAAATCAAAACACGTGCTGAAATTGAAGTTGCATTTTTGATGTGTCCCGACTGCCGTCCAAGGTTAGACCGCCAAATAAATGGTTCTTATCACGATTCTTATAAAAACACTTAGCCAAAGAGCCTTTGGAAGTCGGCCAACGTTTAAACCTATCCACTTGTATAATTTATATGTGAGTTTTCTCAAACATTGGTTGGAACTTCTCCACACATAGTCTTAAACTATTTGCATTTTGTTATTTTATTTTGGCATTGATATTGGTTCTAATGGTAACATTTGATTCAGGGTTTCTTTGCTTTCATATTTCTCTTAACATTTTGACGTTACGTACTTCTGATTTCTTTACATTTCTCTATTCGATCAAGTAGTGGAACATCGTGGTATACATTCTTACATGGCAAACTCTCGTTAACTTACTTTGGTCCCCAAGTTAAAGTACTAGAGCACACAATTGTTTACACAACTGAGAGCTGATGAAGATATAATAATGTATTGTTTGTGATTGCAGAAGGACGAAGTGTACCTGAATTTGGTGCTGGAGTATATCCCCGAGACTGTGTATAAAGTCGCACGTCACTACTCCAAAGATGAACAAACCATACCAATTAGTTTTATAAAGGTAGACACTTTAACTTACTCGCTGGTAGGTAACAAGTGCTAAATGTGCAATGAAAACACTCTAACTCGTTCACGTGATAAGGAAGCACAGTGCTAAACAATTGCATAACGTTATAGAATGTTGTCTATGCGCTATGGGAATGCATGAGTCATGGCGACACGTCACGTTGCTTTGCTACCGTCTTAAAGTACTTTCAATAAATCTTCGAGATGAGACAAGGTTAAGGTAGACTGGTATATAATTACAGAAATGCACGAGTCTCGATCGTGAAATGCACTATGCACGTGACTGACGTTGAATTGCTTAATTGCGAGTACGCGGTACACTCTTGGTCGTTACACAAATACTTATCGTCGAAATTATAATTCACACTAGACAAGATCATTTAATTGAAACTTTCACTAAACACTATAAGTATAACCACACTATTGTAGTGTGTTGTGCTGTGGCGCGTCAGAAGCGTATTGGTTTGATAAATTTAGTACGGTTAGTAACACCTTATATCTGTACACAACACACCACAATAGTGTGGTTCTAGTTTAACTCATACACATCAACCTAAACTAACATAAAGAAGCCTTACGCTGATGCAAAGGTATCGTCCACATGCTACTAACACAAACCACAATCTCCATGATCCTAAGGTTTACCATATCTGTCCGCAGCTATACATGTATCAGTTGTTCAGAAGCCTGGCATACATCCACTCGCTGGGCATCTGCCACCGAGATATAAAGCCGCAGAACCTCCTCCTCGACCCTAAGACAGGGGTCCTCAAGCTCTGCGACTTCGGCTCGGCGAAGCACCTCGTGCGCGGCGAGCCAAATGTTTCCTACATCTGCTCCAGATACTACCGCGCTCCTGAACTTATTTTCGGCGCCATTGATTATACTACGAAAATTGGTGAGTTTTTAAAACAATGAAAGGTTTATAAAGACTGGTCTAATGTATGCAACGCATTATGAGATATAAATGTGCGTCTCGATAATATCTGTCTGTTTTGTCTCGCTCTTTTTTTTTAAACGGTTCGTCGCGGTGAGTAACAAGGTTAGATTTGTATGAAAACAGAAGGATTAGAATTGGTAGAGTTACGTCACGCCATCCGACGACGTTTCCCTGCAATGCCGCGTGTATTGTGTGGGCTCAAGCCAGTTCCTGCCTACCATTCTTATCTCATGCTTGATAACGACAAAGCTCCCCAAATTCTCCCATACAGTCCGCATCTTGGGTGGGGTGGGACATTATTCGTTACCTCTTTCCACCAATTCGTCTTGTAAAAATGAAATAGGTAGCCGGGTACTAATCGGTGTTACGAAGCGTAATGCTAATTCAGTAAACTATTCGTAGAGTGAGCATGAGATGTCCAAAATCCGTTTCTGTGCTTGTTGCGAGCGCCTTCTTTCCCTATACTAACTACAAGAATGGTCGCTTTGTAACATATTACATTACTCCCCGAACCACTCCGGCCAGTACCCGGGGCTGAGGGCTGCCCATGAAAAAATCTTACCAACTATACACTAGATAACAATAACATTAATTTTACATAATGTACATTTAAAGTCAGCACGCAGCCATTTAGATATTAAATTTGAACTAGCAATCGTTAAACCATCAACGAAGTGTCATAAAAATTTCACTTTAATATAATGTCCGTAAAATAATTAATTGGTGTAATTCTGTAGCGGCCGGTCGAGATCGATCGCCCGGAATAAAAGTGCGGTGACCTACTTCCATCCGGCCCTGATGACTGGATGTGTTTGGAGTTCGTTTAAATATTTGTTTTTGAAACTCTAAAAGCACCGTCCATTCTGTGGAGAAAGTTTATTAAACTTTTGGGGTGCGTTCCCCTGACGCGAAATCGACTAATCACAACGACGACGTTTTGTTTCGAAATACTCACACTCGTTTGCGGCTGGATTGATTATAGAATAGGATATTTGTTTATTTATAGAAGTATACATATTTTCGCCAAAATTGCACTATAAATGCAGAACCCCGAGGAACACTAGCGCCGCCGCCTTTTTTATATTATATTATTAAGTTGAATAAAGGAAATATCAAAAATTTCATTGCAATTTCAAATGCCTCTGAAATTGTTTTATTTTGTAAAGTTTAGGTAGAGATGCGAAAACCTGTATACAACTGCAAAATAATCATCTCAAGTCTTTTCTAATACAAATGATGTATTCTCTGTACAGATGTTTGGAGCGCTGGCTGCGTCGTCGCTGAACTGTTGTTGGGTCAACCAATATTCCCTGGTGATTCAGGCGTAGATCAGTTGGTCGAGATCATCAAGGTATGAAGCCATTTATACTTATTCTTGATATATAAACTTAGCTATAGGGGAAATAATGAAATCTAACTGATAGAGGGAAATGTTGAGAAAAACGTGACTCTTTTATCGAGATATTCAGTAATCGATATATACTTGAATAACGCTTATGTCATAGTAAATCTTACTCACTCATAGTTCGATGACTGAGCAAGCTTTAGTACTACGGATCTGAGACGTTTTAACACTTCTACTGCTGAAATGCACGGTATGAGTTTTCTACAAGTGACTAATATGCGTAAATCCACACAAGCGCAGCGGCTGAGAAATACAGATCTGTGTGACTCAGCACAGCCGTAATATTTTTCGAACGAAACGCATGTGCGGCGCAACACAACCGCTGTGTAGAGCGGCAGCACGAATTTTTTAGGTAAAAAAAAAGATCGCAGTCGTCAAAAAAAAACCGCAGTCAAAGTAGTATCACTGAGTGGGGCTTGTACAAGAATCATTGTGATAGTGATTAGGCAGTGTGATTGTGAATCGTAATATTTTGTGTTTAACAAAAAATTACGATTCACAATTAATAATAATAAAAAAAATATTAAATGATACCCATAGGCAATCAATTTCTTAAAATTGCAGAAAAATGCTTGCAAATATAGTTCTTTGTTATTATAACCCTTATTGTTACAGGTATTAGGCACACCGACCCGAGAACAAATACGAGAGATGAATCCCAACTACACAGAGTTTAAATTCCCACAAATCAAGAGTCATCCCTGGGCGAAGGTATGTTCCTGAATATATTTGCTTACGACATCGCTACAGTATCTATGCACGATGTAAGATCAGGAATTAGCTTAATGTTAATCTACTTAGTGGAATCCATTGCGCACATATAGGGTTTTATTACATCGTCGCTGTCCGCCATATCGTTATTGCGAAAAAATCACTAGAACAGCCCACGTACTTGAAGAATTAGATTGAAATTTGTCATATTGAAATACTTTTATCATGCTGTCTAGCTCAGATTGGATTCTAATTGAGCAGGACAACATGAGAGATGACGTTATTTTAAATACCATTTTATTAGTATGCAGGTTATAACGGGATATTTAGTATGAATTCTGGTGTTATGAGATTTCTTGTATTTCGACACCAAATAAGAAATTACTTATTTGTTACTCAAACAAAAATAAACGTGCATTAAAATAAAAGACAACACGACCCATTTGAGCATTGAGTTACAAAACGTAGTCTCTATCTCGGCATGAGTTAACCAAAACCAATAGTTAACTGATTAATGAGAGTCGAGGAATAGAAAATGCACCTGTGGTTGCCCACACACTTATGCACTAAGACAGATTTTTTTCTTAATTGTATTAACCAATCAGTCCAATTTATCTTAGTGACTGACGACCTCTGTGGCGCAGTGGGCGAAGATCCTGCGACGCAGGAAGTTAGCTCTGCTTAGCTTGGGGCTAGATGATGCTGAGTGAATTGTCCAACATTATATATTTATTAGTAAATATCCCGTTAAAAGTGATTTTATCGCAACCATGATAGTTTAAAAAAGATTATACATAGTTGGATGCTAAATCGCACCTCATTCCAGTTAATGTTGGAGCGTATGT
Organism: Eupithecia abbreviata; assembly: GCA_943735965.1. NCBI lineage: Eukaryota > Metazoa > Arthropoda > Insecta > Lepidoptera > Geometridae > Eupithecia > Eupithecia abbreviata. The sequence continues at coordinate 10,708,579 of OX030987.1, read as the reverse complement.
CCATGCCTCTGTGCGCCACTGACCACCACAAACGAATTCGAGTAAGATACGCCGGCGCATCGTCTCGCTTCCCTGTCCGTACAGACTTAACACATGCTGGCGTCTGCCAGTAACGCTGTTGTTGCCTGATCTGTAGATAAACGACCATTGATACTGACCATTTTAGTACTTTATTATTATAAATTGATCCTACATAAACAATTGATTCTACATAAACAGTGAGGCTGCACACCAGACATAGAAGTATATAACGACTAGTAGCGCCACATTTATTGCCCCGTATATATTATCTGCGCGCGAGCACGCACACCAACTACACATTGCAAATCTGTCCTTGGTGTGCGTGGTCAGATGAATGTGTCGCGTTTCAAATGTGGCTCTACAATACACTAGTGTTTGTAGACAGTTAGACTCTTCAACTTCAACCGAATGAGAATAGAACCTAATCGAAAACGATACCTACTCGTATAAAAAAGATTGGGAGGGGGGCGGTCACAGCACGGTTATTCCCAAATCTCTATATCCAATGTGATTTCGGATTTGTGAATAACTCTAATGGAGTCTAATATATTTATTTGGTAACAATTCCGCGAAAAACCTTTCACTCATATAAAAATAAAAAGTATAAAGTAAGAATACTTAGATAGCTCTAATGGAGTCTACACACCAAAGTCAGCGGACCACCGATTTGTTGCACACTGGCGGCAGCCTAAAATTATTGTATTGTATTTATTTATTTCCAAAAATTACACATTTTTAAGTACATTACATTATAAAGTATCTGCCAAACTATACAACAGTCGGCATAATAAGCACCAACCCGCCCCGGTCTGTGTCGCCGACTTCGTTGTGTCTACTCCATTACTACTCGTGTTCTAAATGGTCTTTTCTTTACCGGTACAGGTCAATGGCATGTTTGAAGCCAAACTAATCGACGCTGTTTCTTACTACAATCTGTTTGGTGTTCAGTGTGCATTCGCGCTGCTGTCGTGTTCATTCTAATATCACGATTTTGAATATCGTCAGCACAGTCATCGATAAAAATTACATCATTTCATGTTTAATAATAACAAAATAAAATATTATTTCATTTATAATTGACACGTTCACATTGCTAATGTTTATCATGGTTAAAAGATGTGCAATTTTCAATACTCGTAAGATTTTCACATCTTATACACCGCTGACAGAAACAAATACATTGAGCAATATATTTGTGCTTCTTCAAACTTGAATCAAAATCAATCCAACACAAATGAGACGAAAAATTTTCTCAAACTGATTATCTGTGTTAAGGCATTGTAACATAGAATACAGAAGCTACTAAATTCTGTAAATAACAGAGGTGTCCGTGGCTAGCTTTCTCCAGGGTTTTCATTTATTTTCGCTGCTTTTATAGATGACTGATGCTTTTATAGTCGTTTATCGGTTTTAGTTAAGCTTCCTTACAATAAAAATATTGATTGCTTTTTGGATCTGCTAGAGGGCGTCCGTACAAACGAATGATGAATATAGATCTTTAAAACTACCGCAAAAGGTCATATTTTCGACAAGACCCCCTTCGCTGTTAAATCAAAGGCTAGATTGATGAGGCCTTTGTTTTTTTTCATCTTGTCATAACAAAAAGATTATGCGCATCGCCCATATGTTTATCGCTCTACGACTGCATCGATCCTTACCATGATTTAAAATGTCGAAGCTGAACAGTCTATTATCCGCTTCACGAAAGACTAACAATAACTTGATGAAATGAAATGAAATGAAATGACATGAAATGAAAGTTTATTTCTTTAGGCTTACAAATAAGCACTTAGACAAGTCATATTTTATACTATTCATACCTACCGTCCGTTGTGCAATTTAACTATGCTTACTGAAACAATGAGACGGATGGAGGTGAATCTTGACTATGCAGTCGGGACGATTTCATGTAAATGACGTCAAGAATACGTAAGGCTTTCCACCAGAACGTATCTAACACTCCCAATACAATAGGTTAGGTCACGTAATGCAAATCAAGCGAGCCTACTGGTTGGGTCTTTCCACCGCTAGGGTATAAATCACCAGGTTTTTGGGAAATCAAAACACAATTATTTCAGACATAGCACAGCATATATATACAAAATAACAATAAATTAAAATAATTAAATTGAAATCGACATTAAAGTACAATCAGAAAATATGAGCCAGTAAACGGAAATATCAGACAACCGTCGTTCCTTTCGTGTTGTGATCATGTGACGCTAATTAATAGGTATACACCATGTTATAGATGTTATTCGCATAACGATCACGACACGCGCGTCTTACCGTAAATCTCGCTCCGCTTCGCTTTGATTAGTCAAGTTAGTCAAAATGGTCCGGGAGCCAGTGACAGATTTTCATGACCAAGTCCGTAATATGCGTCAGTATAATGTCGTCATCGCTGCCACTACCCAACCCACCCACGGAATCCTAGCTGACGGTCACGAGTATTCATAATATTAATCCCTAATGCATTTTACAAATTTTAGCTCTTTTAGCGGGAGGAAATAATAGACCAAATTTGTACCTGACTCCCGGACCAAAACAGGTTTTCCTATTCCCCTCAAATGTTAAAATTTTAAATGTTATGTCATTACGGTGCAGGTGTTCCGCGCCTGCACACCTCCGGACGCCATCTCGCTGGTGTCCCGCCTGCTGGAGTACACGCCGGGCGCGCGCCTTTCGCCGCTGCAAGCCTGCGCGCACTCGTTCTTCGACGAGCTGCGCGAGCCCGCCGCACGCTTGCCCAACGGACGCGCGCTGCCGCCGCTCTTTAACTTCACCGAGTGAGTACCCACACTAAGGCTGGTTTTATAGTCACGTTCACATTCGCCCTCATTCGTTAACTCAAAATCACTTTTGCTTGTAAAAAAAAAAAAACACTTGCTTGTTGCTGGTAAAAATATGTGAAAACATTCGCCCGATGATGATGATGATGATTCGCCCTCATACTCAAAATCACTTTCTTGTTTTTTTTAAATTAAGATTTTGCAATACGCACCGACGCCAAGGAATAATATTGGTTTTTTGTGTTGCTAGTTGCAGAGATTTTTGTAACATTTTACAGTTGTTGTTGTTGTGAAAAATGGTTTAGTATGCGTAAAGTACATAAATACACCCCATCTGTCTCTGTGCTGTGGGATCAGGTAACTTACAAAATAATATCTTATAATATTAAAAAAAGATCATTCAGCTTTTTAACACTTTGAGTGCTGAAAACGCACGGTATGAGTTTTCTACAAGTGACTAATATGCGTAAATCTACACTAGCGCAGCGGCTGAGAAAATACAGATCTTTGTGACTCAGCAGAGCTGTAATATTTTTCAAACGAAATGCATGTGCGGCGCAACACAACCGCTGTGTAGAGTGGCAGAGCGAATTTTTTAGGTAAAAAAAAAACCGCTGTCGTCGAAAAAAAACCGCTGTCAAAGTGTTAAGAGATTGATTTGACCTGAACAGCGATAAGAAATAAGGAAGAAGAAAGAAAATCAACTTGTGTGTTGTGGTTCACATCACAAAGAAATAGAATAATATCATAACGGTCTCCCATTCGATGAAGATCATTTAGTTAATTGACAACTCTTCTTTTAACACTTTTTCTTTAAACTCTCTAAAATTGTAAATGTGAAAACCCTGTTAACAGCGTACCATGGATTAATCGCATCCAATATTCGCTATGGTATACTGTTTTGGGGAAATTCTACCGACATTGATAAAATATTCAAATATCAAAAGTGATGCATAAGGGCCATGTTCAGTCTGAAAGTAACGGACTCATGTAAACCATTTTTCTCTCAGCATAGTATTTTAACGATTCCTGCGCTGTATATATTTGAAACGGTGATGTTTGTAAAAAATAATCCAGATTTTTCCGAACAACTCTCTGATGCCGTAAAGCGCAATAGGCGTGACAAACATAAAGTTGTTATTCGTAACTCCAAAACAACCTTAATGCGTAAAAGCATATTCTGCTCAGCCCCTTTTGCCTATAATAAACTGCCTGAGTCTATTAGAGAAAAACCTTGTGCGTTGTTTCGGAGACAAGTGACCAAACTATTGACACAAAAATGCTATTACTCTTTTAATTAATTTATGACCGATAAATTGTATATATGACATTTATTTTTCTGTATTTTATTTAAATAGATTTTTTTTTTATTATTATTTGTCTGTGAATTTTTTGCATTATTTTTTCAGAATGTATAGCAGCTAATTATTGTAAATTTTATATCATTGCACGCCCAATAGGGCAGAATACATTGTGACCTATTCCATTATAAGAACTTTATAACATGTATTTCACGCAATAAACGAATTTTGATTTTAATTTTTGAACACAATTGAAAGTAGTAACTATCATGGTTATTAACATGAAAAATAAAATAAAACAAAAGGTATGCGATAAATACCCTATAAATAGTCTTATATACTCGTATATTAACATGAAAATCAATAGATAAAATTTAATCATCAGGCAAATATGCCACATTATAAATAACTCTTTTACTTTAATCCAAGCCCATCGAGCCACATCTAATACACATAAGGTAGAACTCGACTGACCTTATTATGTCTATTTCCAGATATGAGCTCGGCATCCAGCCTTCCCTGAACGAGTTTCTGAAGCCGCGCACGGCGAGCGCCGCGCCGCCGCCCGACGCGCCTCAAGCCTCGCACGCTCCCGACCACCACGACACACAGGGTACATTACTCTACATAGTATACCACAATGTCGCTTCCCGCTGTCTGTCTCTCCCTATGTATGCTTAATATCTTTAAAACTACGCAACGGATTTTGTTGCGGTCTTTTCGATTCAAGAGGAGGGTTTATAAACCGTTAAATGTAATGTGTGCTGATAAGAAACCTCATTACGTATCGGATTCGTCAGTCGTCATCGGATTGAGAATCGGAGTCGTCATCAGAATGAGCTCTGTGGACTGTATGTCCAGAACATTTAAAGCCGAGATCGGAAGCATAGGTTGCTGGCCGTGCCGCCCCGTACCGTAAGCCGGCATGGTCCAAGTGTATCAATGTTCTACTGGACAACAATACAGCACTGATGTTGAGAGCTAAGGTTTCATTGACCTACTGACCCGACTGACTTGATGAGCATACAAAGTTGATGAACTAACACATACTCTAGAGCTAACATCTAACGATAGTGTCCTATTCCAGGTGAAAACGCAACGGCGAGCGGCGCGGGCGCGTCGTAAACCGTCACGTTGCCGGCGCCGCGCCGGCCGCAGCCCGGAGCGCGCGCCGCCCGGCAGGCCGCCGCGCCCGCTGGCGAGTGATGTGTGATACCCTAGTGTAATTGTCGATAAAGCTTGAGCTGTCGTAGTCGGTGAGAAGGGTAAATCCGCTGTAGATTCTGAACCGTCGCGATGTGATTACTTTGTACTTTTGTAAGCTCAAATTGTCTCTTTATGTACATACCTTAAATGCTGGATTTTAATTATTTGGTAAACGACAGATTATCATCTGGATAAATCGTCTTGTTTTATTTCCACTGATTATGTGAGTCTTTAACCCTCTACATGTATTGTTTCGCTTTGTGAGCTGAGCGTGGGAGCGGAGACGGTCGCGTGGTGCCCTCCTCGCTGCTAGAGGATTGCGTACACTGTGCGAGATAGCTGCATAGTAATTAGTACGCCGCGTAATATTTGCTTGGGCCGTGTAATCGTTAGGGGAAACATATTCAGTAGTAGTGCATTAGCGTATTTATTGTACCACTTACTAATAACGTATGCCTAGTGTTGAATCAACGACGAAACTTAGCTGATATACATTGTGGCAAAATAGAAAACATTCTTGTAAATTTTTTATATCTAGCGTAAACTGATCTCTCAAGGTAATTTTTATTATTGATATCTCAATATTATGTATTTGTATAAACAATTCAGAGTATAAATTAGATATGCTAATATAGATATTTGTTTTGGGCAACTTTGTATGTTAGTTTTTGCAGTGTACCTTGTTATCCAATGCTGGATAAATCTTATAAGTCTTTAGCACTGTCGGTGTCCTATGTAACGACATAGTTTTTCGATAATATTGTATTCTATATTCAATAAAACGATATTTCTATAATATAAAATTTGTCATTGAGAACACTAAGATTATAATAATAATTAGTAGTCATCTATGAGACAATGTTAAAGTAATGCTATGAACTTGCTATAAATTTCATTGTCATAGTTTTAAGTACTATTCGAGTTATTTCGTTCTGCACTTTCGGCATACAAATTAGGCAAAGGTATTAAACCTTTAAATGTAGTCTTACTAAATGTTTTATTCGTGGTGTAGAATTAGCCTAAACCTATAACCTTATCGAGGTATAATAATACCTGTCGCGCCAGTTTCAAGTAAGGATGGTGGTTGGGACGCAGCTGGGGGCATTTTGGGTTTAACTTCATTGGACCAATGTCATACATTGCAAATTAACTGGCATTAAATACACCTGCACGAGTGTGTTAAGCAAATTATCATTTTATGTTATTTACTTATGGGTAATCTAACGCTACATATTTGTGTGCTTTTGAATGATACATTTTTGAATGCATACTAGATGTAAATTGTTGTCGTTCCATTCACTAAGGAAAACGTTGCAAATGGAAATGTATAATACCTGCATACACTAGTATTGCCTGTAACTACACATATTCTCAAACTCAGTGAAGACTAGAAATGCCTCAGGAATGCCAGGGCCACGACCATTAAATATAATAACGTGTATTATGTACCGATGTACTAATTATTTTAAATTATTGTAATGTAAGGGCGGCGCTCGGCGCATTTTTGAAATCACACATAGTGGAGCTTAGTTGTCGTCGTTAAGGCTATCGGTTTGCTGAACACCTCTATATCTCTATAATTCGTGTAAATATATAATAATGTTATGGTACGCTAGGGCGCGGAGGCGTCGGCGGCGGCGGCGGGCCGACGCCGTAGACATCGGCCGGCGGCGCCGCGCCGTCGACGACCTCGGCAGCCCACTAGTGTTTAGTTACGCATATTTTTTATTAAGTCTATCTTATATGAATTTTGTAATCGACGTTGCTTCTAAAGAACCCTCTGTGTAAAAAGTTAAGACATACTAGTGACCTGAACATTTGAAGCTATGTTAGTGAACGTCTTTATCCCACTAAATTGTCACTTTCACGATTTGCGTGCACATTTTACATGAGAACTTTCAGTATGATAATGCATAGTTTGAAATAGAGTTATGACTTTATATAAATTATTTTAAAAGTAAAGGATTTTTCTTATTACTATTTCTGTAATATTAAAATTTAATAGTGAGTGAAATTTGTACTTTGTTTTAATATTTGTTTTACTGAATTTGAGAACGTCGTAACACCCATATCGTTGTTAGTTCTGAATAAAAGATAACATAATTATAAAAGTAAATATTAAATGAATAGTTTCATGGCTTTTTATTTAACCATACCATTAACATTAACACACGCTACATACAGCTATGCTATCCAAAACTACTTTACCCATCCTGTTTTTACTGAAGACCGTGAGCCATTTTAGTAAACCCAGAATAAACGGATAGGAAGTGATCTCAAAGACTTAAAACGGCTTAAGAATAACGAAAAAATATAAGCTGTAGGGTAGACATACAAATTAAGATTTTGGTACTTATGAGCACCACTGAAAAGAACCTATTATCCAGGAACTGGTGTGTACGAAGTCACGGGCTGAAGCTAGTGCTGGTTATAGGTATTATAGGTACCTGCGTACCTCGCCCATTGTTGATGATGATGCGCACTATTACGAAAAATCAACCGGATACTCTAGGCGGATACAGAAGCCAAATTACAGAACTCTTTTTCTTAAATGTCACTGTCAGATGTCCTTTCCGTTGAATCATCAATGTCAAAATGCAGTAAAATCATATTTTCCTATTTAGGTATTCTATTCATGTTTTCGTAAAATTCTTTGAATAAATAAAAATTTGGGTTCTCGTTGAACTAATTGTTTTTGATAACCGTGAATCGTAGTGAATGTTGGTGTATTTTTATTCGTTTCATACATTTGTTATTCAATAAATAATCTTAAAGTTGTAATCGTATTCGGTCTTTGTGGGCCAGTCGACTGATGTTTCTTTTATTCTGAAGGATATTATTCTGAGGACCCTCCAAGATGCACGAGGCTTACGAAGTGTCTAACTTGATTAACCATGCTGAGGTTCAAATTGAATCTATTGCTGCTTTTGGTAAGTTTTCCAGGTCCATTATCTTCAACCTAATCATTGAAGGTTCCGCCCTCAATATGTTCCTATTACTATTATACCTACCGCTCCGTGGCTGTCGCAGCATAAGAATCAACTCCTCCAACTCAGCTTGTAGATGTCGAAGAGCTGACAATGAAACCTGTCAGAGGAGCAGTAGGACGACAGCAGATTCCGTTGTATTTCAATACTCAATATTTTTATTGTAAACCTGTTGTACAGGGGATTTAAAAGATAAATTGTTTCAACATGCACCCTACTAGGGCACAGCAATATTTAGTTAGGTGGTTTAGTTTAAAGTCTTATGCTAAAAACATTAATAATTCAATGTTAGTGTTTAGGCTTTATCTATTAGATAGATCTTCATTTATTGAGATCTTATTTTCTAACATTCCTATAATGTACCTACATGAAGTTATAACAAAGAACATAAATACAAAGAAAGGAGAAATAAAGAGATTATAACAAAGAATTAGAAAACTACAAACTCTTGCAGAGTAAAAACTATTCTTGATAAGGAATGTTTTCAAGAGACACTAAATCTTTTTTGGTTTAATTTTTGATGCAATTTTACTATAGAGTGTGACCAGTAATTAATGGATAACCCATATCTACTTGTGAGGGGCACCATGGCCACTCAATCTACCTGCAGCAGTCTATGTTTTAATTTTTTTTTTTTCAATTAAAATTTGGTTCACAGTATTCGGCACTGCTAAAAATTTGTATGTACGATCTGCAGATATTTGTTTTGGGTGATCTGAGTGTTTTCTATGAACAATAACAAATATCAACCGATTTAAAGCATCATATTAAGTATATTAGTTAAACTCTGCTTAGCTTGGGACTAGATAATGCTGTGTGAATTGTCCAGCATTATATTAGTATATATTTTAATTATATTTTAGATAAGGTGTACCTACCATGTATTGCCTGTTGTGATAATTCCATTCTCATTTGCTACTATATCAACAAAGAATTAATCAGATCTTAATTTTCCAGATAATAACTTACTTTTGGGCACAAGGCAAGGTCATTTGATGCTGTACACATTGACAATGTGCAATGATAATGATACTCAAAAATATAAGGTGCAGATTATAAACTATTGTAAAAACTTCAGTAAGAAGCCAATACAGCAGATTGAAGTATTACCAGGTTAAGTAGAACTGTTATTGTCATCGCTCACAGGTTACGATCTGGTCATTATCCATCAAAGAAATTTGGGTTCCTTATGAGAAAAACGGACTCCCCAAACTGTGATGTTTGCGGAGTCCTAGATGATGTGCACCACATCTTGATGGATTGCGTTAAATTCAAAGATAGAAGGGAGGCACTGATGATTGAACGTAATTTAAATAGATTTGATTTAGGTACATATATTAACATTTTAGCGGAACCAGATTCAGCAGCGGCTGTCTCATTATTCAAAATTTTTATGCATCAGTGACTCCCTTTTTAAAAATAGCCACAATTTATATGTTTTTATTTTGCTGTATCTTTTGTTTTGTTTGTTAGTTATAAGTTTAGGTTATGATAGGACTGGCATACTTTACGAAGTAAAAGTCCTTAAAAATAAATATGATTAAAAAAAAAGAAAGTATTACCAGGTATACATCGCTGGACCTTGGAATCAGCCTGTTTGTAGAATAAACAGACTGCTAACTGACCACCATCTAATCATATGCCCATGCTAATTGTTGAATGTTTACCCTTAAACAATATGACGTGTAAAAGTCAGTTAGATATCTCGTCGAAAAAAATAATTCGGGTTTTCTCAACAAATCAGCATTCATTTTGTAAACCACCTAGCCATTTTACAATATATATTCACTTATCATCTGTATTATTACTTTGCCGATCGGCCTCTGTAGCGCGGAGGGCGAAGGCCCGCCTGCGACGCAGGAGGTTGCAGGTTCGATTCATGCCTCGGAACTGTGTACGTTCTGCAGACATTTGTTCCGGGTGTTCTTGTCGTTATACTTAAAATATCTATTAACGTAATGCATTGTATTAAGTATATCAGTCATCTAGTATCCATAACATAAGCTCTGCTTAACTTGGGGCTAGATGATGCTGTGTGGATTATCCAGCATTATTTATTTATATTAGCATTATATCACATATTAAATTACTTTTTGTAACATTTACATTTTTTCTTACAGAGAACAATCTGCTCCTATGTCTAACAGATTCAGTAATATCAACTCATAGCATGAATGCAAGGAACTTCCCCCTTATCAAAACATTTGAACAAACCAAAGGTGCTTCACTTTTTGCACTAGACAATACGGTAAGGTTTTCTATAAAGGCGTACAGCTTAGCATGGAATTCTTTAAAAACAGAAATTATATGGCATACATACATAACATACCTACCATTGCAATTTGACATTTATTTATTTAAAAGTTATAGTAGCATACAGTTTACACCAAAATGCTTACTATCATCATCATCATCAGCCTATAGCAGTCCACTGCTGGACATAGGCCTCCCCCAATGAGCGCCATAGCGCCGTAATGCTTACTATAGTAATGAAAAAATAAATAATAGTAATATAATTAATAAAAAAAAAGAAATAAAGCCGTTGTATTTATGGACCGATCGAAGTGCGACAAGGTAGGCGGGCGCGGATGTTTTTTGAGCGAGCCGCCGCTTCGCTTACAGCGAGCCGTCTCGCTGACAGCGAGCAGAGCATTAGGACCATTATTTCCACATGTATTAAGTTCAAACTGTTCAAAGTTGATCTATGAAATCGAGTAATTAAAGTATTTGATACGAAGTAAGACTTTGGTTAGTAGACTTAGAGGAAAAAAATTCTTTGCAATAAGCAGTTTTATATGTATTGAATGAAAACTCAATCTCTCACAGCAAACAACATCCCTGACTGGAGAATCAAGCTCCGTCCTTCGTCTTTGTGTGGCGGTGAGAAGGAAACTCCAGCTGTTCTACGGAAAGAACGGAGAGTTCAAACAGCACCTGTTTGACTTCACCATCCCCGATGTACCGAAGATCATGGCTTGGGGCCAGCAGTACCTGTGCGTTGGGTTCAAAGCAGAATATGTGCTTTATGATGTAAGGTTTGAAACATTTTGAATATATTTATTCACCACTAGCTGCTTTACTCACCCCGCGGCTCCGCCCGCGTGGAAACCTATGTGTCAAATGGTTTATAAACTTTCCTCTTGAATAACTCTATTTAAAAACACCGCCGTAGTTTTAAAGATCTAAGCATAGGTACAAAGGGACAGACAGACGGCGAAAGCAACTTTGTTTTATTCTATGTAGTAATTATAATATTGGAATCTAAACAAGGCAAGTCGGGTTATACAATTTGTGAAAGATTCATAATTATAAGAGAAAGCTATTTAACAATGAACATCAACAATATACCTACAATACATTATTTATTTATTTTAAGCCTTTATTGTCCCACTGCTGGGCAAAGGCCTCCCTTTTCTCCTTCCACTCCTCGCGATCCAACGCTGCAACAGGCCATGATGGAAGATGTACCTCAATACATAGATTCATAATAATTAGCAGTCGTGGAAGTATTTTGGTTGAAATAATTATGATGAATAATTATTAATTAGTTTACAGACAAGAACATTTAGAAAAAAGTAAGCTATACACAAGCCCATATCGATGTAAATTAAATAAATAATAAATAAATAATCCTGGACAATTCACACAGCATTATCTAGCCTCATGTTGTAAAAAAAAATGTTTGTAAACAAACCATGACACAAATAAATAAGACTCGCTTGCTTGGCGACAAGTTCAAATATCTTTATAAGCAATATTTTATTGGAGGACGGATCTCAAATCGACAAGTAATTAAAATTGCATATAAAAAGACAATTTTATTAGAAAAAAAAAAACAGATTACAATCATTCTACACCGAGTTTGGTTAGTTAGTGTATAGAGTATACTAAGTTATTAAATTAAATATTCCTATTTTCAGCTTTCTTCAGGAAATCCTAAAGAACTATTTCCAATTAGCAGCTCAAGATCACTAGAGCCTACTATAGCCAAGTATTCGGAGACGTCGTTCCTTCTCGGCCGCGAGCAAACTTCGGTGTTTATAGAAGAGGCTAAAGACGAAAATAATGTCTATAAAATAGAGATAAAACAAAATATAAAGTGGAAAGAGGCGCCGTCGTGTGTTGGTGTGTATTGCCTTCATTGAAATCATATTCATCATCAGCCTAAGTTAGTCCACTGCTGGACATAGGCCTCTCCTAATGAGCCATAGCGCGGTCAAAAATAAGTCTGTCTGAAATCAATTATTAGGCATTGCCAAATAAATTGCCAGTCATTTTGGAGATCTTGTTGGAGCTGAAGTAGGCCGGCCATATCTCACGAAGAACCGTCAACCACTATAGTAAATGTGTTCTTAAGTGGAGACCGAGAACGGCAAAAAAACCTCGGCAAACGTAGTGTATGACGTCCTCCGCCACCAGGAGGGATGACGACCTGCGAAAGACTGCAGACAGATACTGGATGCGGCTAGTTGAAGATAGAGCGCTATAACGATCATTAGGGGAGGCCTATGTCCAGCTGTGGACTGACAGGCTGACAATGGATAATTCTGGGGAGGTCTATGTTGAGCAGAGGACGTCTTTGGTTGTAATTATGATTGAGATAATTGGCAAATAAAATAGATCTACTCGGTTCGTTAAATTATGCTTTGTTTTGGAATAATATTGAAGAGAAGAAATTACGCGGCAAGATATTCTGAACTCTAAAGCAATCTTACCGCGAAGTAATATGCAAACCTGCCAGCCTTGGATACTTTACTTTAAATAAATACATCATTATTTTACGTCGAGGTAAATACGTAAATAGAAAAGACTAATACCCGGATATAATATACCTAATTGTTATTATATCTACTGATTCTGTATCTTTCAGTGTGGGATGAACCATACGTGTTAGGACTATTACAAGAGAAAGTGATCGTCCAAACTGTGGAACCGGAGCGATTTATACAGACCCTCTCAGAGCCCAACAAAGCAAGACTGATGTATAGGTAAGAAGAACAAAATAACTTGAGTTAGAGTAATTCCTAGCAGCTCTCACTATACACTAGCCTAAATCAATGTAGAATGTTTGTAAACAAACCACGACACAAATAACTGAAACTCACATCCTTGGCGTCGACTTTCAGATATAATTGTCAGCAATATTTATAGAAGGAAGTATCTCAAATCGACTAATTTTACATTACTAGTCGATTTGAGATACTTCCTTCTATTGCGGCAATATAAAAAGCGGCAACAGAGTGTATTTTATGTTAACCATACTTAACCTAAAACTCAGTACGTCGCTCGGTTTGTTTATAAACATTCTACATCGAGATTGCTAGTGTATAGTTGTTTTTTATTAACTCGAATTGCGATTATGGAAGTCCACGATAATTTATAGAATCACGAGCATCCTTCTTCTGGTGGAGATCGCGCTTTAGCGATAAATAAATAAATAATATTATTATGTCTTTTGGTAAATCAATATTATATTATTTATTTAATTGATTATTTACTGCTATTTCAGGTGTAAAAGAGGCCTAATATACGTAGCATCAATAAGCCAAGTATGGTGCCTCAGTATGATAGATGTTTCGAAACAAATACAGCAACTGTTGAAGGATAAACAGTTTCAAATTGCTATGGATTTGACGGTAAGACCTAAAAATTATTAAATCAATAATTTTTTTGAAAAGAACTGATTTATGGAATGAAAAGTAGCCGTTGTTTATTCCGGTCCTGAAACTACCTGTATGTAAATTTCAGCCCGATCCTTTGAGTAGTTTTTGCGTGAAAGAATAACAAACATCTATATACGAGTATAAAAACTTTCGCGTTTATAATATTTGTACGATAAGAAGTAAGATGAATGTCAGATTTATTAATAAAATCAATATATTTTTTGTTGTTAACAATTTTAACAAACGCTCAATGATTATATTGAATCGAAGTTTGTTAAAAATTGGGTTCATAGAAAATGGTTTACGATTTGCGGCAAACTACTTTCCCGCTAGTTTTATGCCAAAACCTTCCTACTATGGCAATAAAACGACCGATGTGGCGCGGTGGGCGAAGGTCTGCCTGCGACGCAGAAGGTTGCGGGTTCGATTCCCGCCTCGGAACAATTGTGTGTACGATCTGCAGATATTTGTTCCGGGTGTTCTGGTCGTTTTCTATGTATAATAAAAAATATCTATGTATGTAATGTATTGTATTATGTATATCAGTTATCTAGTACCCATAACACAAGCTCTGCTTACCATGGGGCTAGATAATGCTGTGTGAATTGTCCAGCATTATTTATTTATTTAATTTATTTATTTAAAAGAGATAGTGAATCGAACCACCTCAATACAATATATGATAATTGCTTAGTTCTATGCGGTACATCCCCTCTCAATAATTACTATTTAAAAATAAGTTGCAGTATTATTATTTATAGATCGTTATTTTCCTAAAAGGATGTTTCTATTATTATTCCACAACAGGAAATTTTAATCAGTTGCCTTTGAAATAAATTGTGTTGTGTCGTGCGTTGTATTATTGTTTACGAGTTATATCAGGCTCTTAAATTAAGTAGTTTTGGAATATTTATACCGAAAATCAATAATCATTTTGTTGTATATATTTTACAATTAACACTTTGACTGCGATTTTTTTTCGACGACTGCGTTCTTTTTTTTAACCTCAAAAATTCATGCTGCCGCTCTACACAGCGGTTGCGATGCGCCGCACATGCGTTTCGTTCCAAAAATATTACGGCTGTGCTGAGTCACAAAGATCTGTATTTTCTCAGCCGCTGCGCTAGTGTGGATTTACGCATATTAGTCACTTGTAGAAAACACATACCGTGTGATTTCAGCACTCAAAGTGTTAAATAAAATTGAATTGCTTTCCACATAACAAAGATCTTCGCATTCATATAGTTAATTATAATTGAGCTTTGTCCATTAAAAAAAACGTCTCCTATACCCTTAATTGCTCAT
Source organism: Eupithecia abbreviata (assembly GCA_943735965.1). NCBI lineage: Eukaryota > Metazoa > Arthropoda > Insecta > Lepidoptera > Geometridae > Eupithecia > Eupithecia abbreviata. The sequence continues at coordinate 10,693,304 of OX030987.1, read as the reverse complement.
TAATCAACTATTATTATGTGAAAATAATTACCATGTTATCAGTAAACAGTTTTGTGACATTGACTTGGATATACAACCCGATCTGTGTGTGTTGGTTAGTGTTTGACGGTTAACGTCCAAATCTCGGTTATTAAAATGTTTCGTAGAAATAAAAAGCGTTATACTTATGCTCCCAAAAAATTTACTAAGAATAAAAATATTCTCAAAATTATTGAGCTGATGGAAGTGAGTATTGGATTCCTCAGAGCCTGATATTTCTTACTAGCTTTACATTTTGTGTAAATAGGTAGTAGCAAAGATGCCGTTTTCCATAAAAAGACGTGATCGCAAACCGACTATAAGGTTATTGTCAGAGGTAAAGTTATTGCTTAGGGCGTGTTCTCACTGTGTCGTAACCGTAAATTATCTTTGGACTACTATCGTCTCTATAGCGGGCGCGTTCCCACTGTGTCGTGTAAATTATCTTTGGACGACTATCGTCTCTAGCGGGTGCGTTTCCACTGTGTCGTGACCGTAAATTATCTTTGGACTACTATCGTCTCTATAGCGGGCGCGTTCTCACTGTCTCGTGTAAATTATCTTTGGACGACTATCGTCTCTATAGCGGGCGCGTTCTCACTGTCTCGTGTAAATTATCTTTGGACGACTATCGTCTCTAGCGGGCGCGTTTCCACTGTGTCGTATAAATTATCTTTGGACGACTATCGTCTCTAGCGGGTGCGTTTCCACTGTGTCGTGTAAATTATCTTTGGACGACTATCGTCTCTAGCGGGTGCGTTTCCACTGTGTCGTATAAATTATCTTTGGACGACTATCGTCTCTAGCGGGCGCGTTTCCACTGTGTCGTATAAATTATCTTTGGACGACTATCGTCTCTAGCGGGCGCGTTTCCACTGTGTCGTATAAATTATCTTTGGACTACTATCGTCTCTGAAGCGGGCGCGTTCCCACTGTGTCGTATAAATTATCTTTGAACTACCTACTATCTCTAGTGGTTCCCATTATAACGACTGTTTGTCGTGATTGTGTCGTCTCGTGGGACGAGTATCGTATCTAGTTAAACCTATTAGATTGTGACATGTTACGGTTCATTTTTATTTATAATACAGCGACGATTCGATCGTGATGTGTTTACGACTGCCGTGGCTAGCTCTTCATTAGTGTTCATTATAACGACTATTTATTGTTACAACAAAAACAAGTCGTGGACAACAGGAAATCGTATCGTTATACCACCATTCAAATGTGTTACAAACCACGGTGCTATATTCGCCACGACTTTCTGTCGTCACAACACAGTGGGAAAGCTTACTGTACGTTTCTGCCCGCGGCTTCGCACGCCTGTTTTATGGTTATTTCTATCCCATGGGAACTGATTTATGTGATAAACAAATAGCCTATATTAATTCTAGGCCTAGATGAAAAATTTCAGAACGAGCCATTCAGTAGTTTTGGCGTGAATAGTTAATAAACATTCAAACTTTCGCATTTATAATATTAGTGTGATGCTCAACCCAACCCTTTTTTTCCACCAGAGCCTCTCCGACTGTACTGAAGAAGAAAGAAAACAAAAAATACACTCGATCCAGACACTCAATGCGATAGAACTATTCGACGACAAGAAATATGCACTCGCCATGAGAGAGTTCATGAAAATGAACACCGACCCCGCTGACGTCATCAAGCTCATCCCTGAACTAGATGGGAAAGAAAATATTGACACAGCAAAGCTAAAAGGGAAAGACTTAGAAGAAGCCTTGAACGCTCTCATAGAATATCTAGTCGGCTTGAGAAACAAGCTGAAAATCGAAAGTAGCTCAACAAAAGATGCGGAACAGAAAGAAATCGCGGAAAAAGTGGGTAAAAATGACCCGAGAAGACATTCGCATGGTGCGAAAGTGGATCCGGAACAAGAGAAGATTGAGAAGAAGAGAAAGGAAGATCAGAGGAAGATAGCGCAGCAGATGGAGTTGATAGATACTACGCTGTTGAAGTGTTATTTACAGGTAATTTTCGACGATAGATATTACAAAGGCAATTAATTAGTGTGCGATTCGTGACTATCACTTGGTAGCATCACATGTGGCCTGGTTTTTAACTAAATAAGGCCAAAGCTATATTTTCTAAATAACTTTCAGTTAAGCGACCTCATAACTCCAAACGTCAAGTTATTCTACATTCCTATCATGTTTGTTGTTTATTTATTTCCACCGTAGGTACACATGTTACACTTGATGTCATTAAGTTGTATAATAATAGTAATAGTTATATTAATTTTTTATAAAATAAAAAACTCTATCTTTTGACATAGGAAACACTATAGGGGATTTGTGCAAAGAAAAAGTAGATAGACATGCCATGCCTTCTTTAAAAGTTAAATAGAATTAAAGTAATTTCATTTGATTGATTTAATCTTCCAGACAAACGACGCATTCGTCGCCCCACTTCTCCGACGCAACAACTGCCGGTTAGAAGAAGCTGAGCGAGCGCTTCTACAACACGGAAAGCACAGCGAACTGATCATCTTGTACCAGACCAAAGGACAGCACACTAAAGCGCTTCAGCTGCTGAGAGATCAGGCCAAACAGCCGGATTCTAGTCTGGAAGGGTATCGGGGAACGAAGAACTATTTGCAGCATCTAGGTATGTAACCTTCTTAGTTTTACTCTATGGGAAGTGGGCATCTTGTACCAGACCAAAGGACAGCACACTAAAGCGCTTCAGCTGCTGAGAGATCAGGTCTGGAGGCGTATCGGGGAACGAAGAACTATTTGTAGCATCTTGGTATGTTATCTTCTTAGTTTTACTCTATGGAAAGCATAGCGAACTGATCTTGTAGAGGTTGGGCGGTAAGTGCGTTAACTACGTTTTACAAGTTAACTTGTTCTTATAACTAATAAAACTACAAGGTTAACACGTAAAATATATAATACAACATGAACAAAATGAACTGTGGCACTATAGCGCAAAATATCCAGAAATACGCAGGATGTTAAAAGACTTATTATAGACAGAGTATTAAACGACGCATTTTCTGATCTGACGCGTTTTATCAAATTATGATCTTTTATCTATAGGTACTTCGATTTATAATCCAAGATATTTTATGTCAACAAAGACATTTATGAATTAAAATATTAGATAATCTGATAACTATAACAGAAATCAACAAGGCATGGTTATAACTTAAAACTATAACACAAAATACAACAACGCATAATCTCATATGTGCAGCGAAATTTTTTTTAAATTTAATTCGAAAACGAACTAGAGATCAATTAAATGGTAAATGAAAGCTTTCATAAATGTTTCCAAAGAACCAAAAAATGTTTCAAGCTTCGATGATACCAATATTCCCTGGGTTTTCTAACAAAATATCCATGTTTTTAAATCGGAGTATAGACCTGTTTCTTCTTACCTGTTTTCTTTCCTTTCCAGGAGCCGAACACCTAAACCTAATATTCAAATTCTCCGACTGGATACTTCGAGAATACCCGGAAGAAGGTCTCAAAATCTTCACCGACGACATAGTCGAAGTAGAAAACCTGCCGCGGCCTAAAGTCTTAGACTTTCTCCTACGCGAGCACATGCCTCTAGTCATACCATACATAGAACATGTTATCCACACATGGAACGATACACACTTGACCTTCCACGACGCATTAATAAATATGTACAGAGAGAAGATAACATCTAAGTCGTATACAACAGAGGAAGAGCTTCAGCATACGAAGGCTAAGCTAGTCGCGTTTCTAGAAAAGTCTACGATGTATACGCCTGAGAGAGTTCTGTTGCATTTCCCGACGGATAGCTTGTTTGAGGAGCGAGCTATTGTGTTGGGCAAGCTGGGGAGGCATGAGCAGGCGCTCGCTATATACGTGCTTATTCTAGGTAAGATATTCAAAATTATGTATATCAGTAATATATTATAATAATGTATTGTATTAAGTATATAAAATTCACATTTTACAAACTTTCGGCTTTATAATTAGGGCTAGATAATGCTGTGTGAATTCTTATTGTTTTGTGTATTTAGTATTATGATTGTTTGTTCTGGTTGCCACCTCTTGAAAACAGATACAAATTGATCTTAATCTCGTGAGACACATTTTATTTGATAGAACGATGATCGTATTTTTATTGATCAGTCAAATAGAGTTCTTTTGTCTTACACTACAAGGTCTCGATTAGAACGCTCAGTATCTAACCATATCTTGTCTTATCAATTAAAACCATGGTCTGCAATTATTTGCTAGCTCCTTAGCTCATACATATGATATTAAAATTTGAAATAGGTAGGTAAATAAATAAATTACAAAGTTGCAAATACTTCATAGATGTTTTAGGTATTCTATGTATAATAAAAATATATATCTATGTAGTATATGTCATCCTAGTACCCATAACAAAAGTTCTGTTTAGCTTAGAGCTAGATGATGCCATGTGGATTTTCCAACATTATTTGTTTTTGAGCCTATATTTTCCCAGTCTAAAGGCCTCTTACATTTCTCGGGACTGCGATATCTCTTCACACCAGCATTTTCTGGGTCTTCTTCGGCATTTTGAACCTTAATATGTACATATATAAAAACTCAGTAAATCACTTACATAATCTTTTGCAGGTGACGTACAAAGAAGTCTCCGCTACTGCGAAAACGTGTTCACAACGGATCCAAAGAACCAAGACGTCTACGTGACGCTAATGCGTATCCTGATTAATCCGAACTCTAGCGGGGCTTTAGCTGGTCCCCTGGCCAACGTGCCGAGACACCCTAAGACGACCAAACCGGACGTGGAGGCGGCTCTATTGATACTGGAGAAGCATGCTGATAAAATATCTCCTTTGAAGGTAACCTTAGTATTCTAATTTCAAGTCAAAACGAGCTCTGGCGGCGCGTTAGGCGCTCCCCTAGCCAACGTACCGAGACACCCTAAGACGACCAAGCCGGACGTGGAGGCGGCTCTATTGATACTGGAGAAGCATGCTGATAAAATATCTCCTTTGAAGGTAACCTTAGTATTCTAATTTCAAATCAAAACGAGCTCTGGCGGCGCGTTAGGCGCTCCCCTAGCCAACGTACCGAGACACCCTAAGACGACCAAGCCGGACGTGGAGGCGGCTCTATTGATACTGGGGAAGCATGCTGATAAAATATCTCGACCTATCCTCATTTTGTCATCAATCATGCTAAATATCCCATTTTCAATGAGCTTAGTGTTAAGAACCATGATAGTATATAGTAGTAGATAGTATTTATTAATAATATAAATCGTCTACTCTCTGTGAATCTTTTCTAAGCTGCTTTTTTTCAAATTATTTGTGGAAACTTCTGATTGGCCTAAAGTTAAATATTCTTTGTATCTAATCTTTATCTAGCTGTAAGTTTTCCTAAGATTGTTAAAAAAAATTGTTTCAATAGTTTTATGTTGCTGTTTGTTTTCCGTAGGCGTTATCAGTTCTCCCGGACGGCGTGCCTCTGACCCGCCTCAAGAGCTTCCTGGAGCGCGCGCTCGGCAGTCAGCTGACGCTGAAGCGACGCACGCAGATACTGAAGGGACTATTGTACGCGGAGCATGTACAGGTTCGTATACCACTATTTATTGGACGACCTCTGTGGCGCGGTGGGCGAAGGTCCGCCTGCGACGCGATAAAGAGGTTGAGGATTCGATTCCCGCCTTGGATTATCCAACATTAATATTATATTAGTATTTATTATAATAACATAATACAGCTTAAAAAACTCGAACAGTTCGTCCGTCTTGACAGCGGTCCGGCCTTATTAGTAGACACTATAATATAGACACGTTTTGGGTATTCTACCTAAGATGAAAGATGTTATTTTGCTCGGAGAGATTGGTAGAATGGTTCTAGATAGGTTTCAACTCAACCTCGACACTTTATATAATATATCCTTCCATGAGTAGTTTACGTATGGAGGGATGTATTGTATAAACCATCATCGTACGCACTTTCTGGAGTTTCTTTCTTCTAAGGATTCAATGTGGAAATTCAGCAACGATACTATTGTCATAGTCAAGCGATAGGTTAGTATAATCGGGCGCCAGAATAGTTGTGGTTATGGTTAAGTATGGGTACCATCATTTTCTTGACAGAAACGATAAGGTTTTTGTTATTATACTGCGTAAGCTCTCGCATTCGGGTTAATTTATTTTCTTATCGATAAACAATGTACGTAAATGTTTCATTACATTTAACATATACCTTTTTATAACAACTCTATTGCATGTATCTATTCTACAAGTGTGTTTTTTGTTGTTAAAATTAAATTTATTTCTATTATATTTATACATTTTATTTTATTTATTATTTATTTTAAGCCATTACTGTCCCACTGCTGGGAAAAGGCCTCCCTTTTCTCCTTCCACTCCTCGCGATCCAACGCTGCAACAGTTATATTTATACATAGTTGGAAGAAACAAAATATATTTTTTTATTCGTGTTTTATGTATTATAATAAAAAATACACTATTTCAGCGTTTTCGAGAGTGAAGTGACATACAGTAGCTAGTTCCTAATAACCCCATTTGTCGACAGGTGCAAGAGATGAAGAAATACCACGAGTCGAAGAGCGTCGTTATAAACGACTTCGACATCTGTCCGGTTTGCAAGAAACGATTCAACAACCAAAGCGCTTTCGTGCGCTACCCCAACGGTGATATAGTGCATTATTCTTGTAAGCTGGAGAAATATGGCTCTTAAGAAAAGGATGGTTATGTCTTGTAGATAGGAATTGTGATTTAAAATGTCATGCTGTCCTGCTTTAGATCACATTTGACAAGTATGATCTAAGTGGGATAGCCTAGGTCCTCATTTCACTAAATTTATCGCTTCTCCATAATCTTATCGTCTCAGAATACCAAATTTTGGCTTTTTTGACCTTTGATGAAAGAAACTACAGATGAATAGAATAGAATAGTTTATTTGTAACTCAATACACAAAAACATAAAACAAACATGATTAAAAAATAAAGGACAAAACAGATTTTTGTAATTGAGTCACAAAAGGAACTCTATCTCAGCATGAGTTAGTTGTAAGCATGTTACTACCAACGCTGGTCTTCCGATAGAGCCGTTTGGTGACGTCACGGAAGATAACACAAGACAATATGAGATGGAGGGACGCATCTCAAAAGTGTCAAGGTAGGAAACATTATATCATTCTCTCCGTGCAATTATTACCGCACGCATCATCTAGCTAGATTTTATTTCATCTATGGACGATTCGACGACGATATTACTGTCATAAAGCAGAATATGACCCCAAGGGCCCAATTTGCTAACCAATCGCTTCACTATGACAATGATATCCTCGCAGAATCCCCACGTAGAATACTCAGATGAAAGAAACCCCAGATAGTGCGGTTCTATTCACATGGAGAAATTGATAGATTTGTTCTAGATAGGTTTCAACTTTGACTTTTGAGGTAGAAGAAAACGTGTTTATGGTGGCGACTCTGCGACGCGACGATCCCATTGACATAGTAAAGCGATTAGTTTATCAGAATAGGGCCCTCAGGACATTTTCAAACATAATCTTTATTTACACACGACTTATATATATGTACTCGTTAAATGGCTGATTATCTAAAATAATATTAATCCCCATTTTTATTTACTGTGATGATTTTTTTATTTATATTTGGTCTCACTTTTGCTGGCATAAAAAGTGTTAAGATTCTAAAAATTTAATCGAGCGAAATATGATTTTTGTTAGTTAGCTTTGTGTGTGATTTGTATATTTTGTATGATTTAATCAATTGCTCTGTATATAATCAAAATACACGTAAGAATACCCTCGAAAACTGTATGTAATTATAATATTAGGTAATTACTATCAATAAATTATGGACTATAAATTGATTGTTATAATTTATTTATGTGTGTATCGTTTCTATAATAAGACCCTCCACCTTTTTAGCTTGACAACCCTTTTTAGCTTGGCAACTCTTTTTAGCTTGGCAACCCTTTTTAGCTTGGCAACCCTTTTTAGCTTGGCAACCCTTTTTAGCTTGGTAACCCTTTTTAGCTGGGCAACTCAAATCAAACTCTTGTTTTTTGGTCATAACACTATTTATAGATAGGCAGGTACAGTGATGTTGAACCTTCTTTCGACCACAATCTCACTTGATGATACCTAAGTAACGATGTAACACGAAGATCTATAAGTTACCTATTCACTATTGTCTATCATCATCAGCCTATAGCAGTCCTCTGCTGGAGATAGGCCTCCCCCAATGAGCGCCATAGCGCCCTGTCTTCAACTTGCCGCATCCAGCATCTACCTGTAGTCTTTCGCAGGTCTTCATCCTTGTTCCACAACAACCTCTTGTCTTTAAGAAACCCTAATTTCTATAGGTAGCCCCCGGACAAGTTCCAAGTCTCGTAAATACTTGATATATATATATTATGATATATATATATATATATATATATATATATACATATAAATAATAAAGATTTGATGTTATAATATTAAATTTAAAGTTTTTTTAAACAACTCGCTTTATTTTCCAAATTGTTTTAGGTGTAATAACCTAATGTAATGTAACCTAATATTAAAAAATGACGGAAAATATTGCTGTATTATTAATAGAGATTGATTTCAAACTTAACGGGCAACCTTTAGTGTAGGTACGTCAAATATTAAAAATTACCTTCATAAATGTAGAAAAATATATTGGTAATACTAGGAAATCAAATATTATGCACTGAGCAAGGCAAGCACACAGAAATAAGTGTTTTATATCTGACTAGCTTTTGACCGCGGTTTTGCACGCGCATCCAATTAGCCTGTCCGACCCCAGGACACCTACTGTTTACGTCCCTGCCTAATTTCATTATGATCGGTTCAGTCAGCCGTTTATGCGTGAAAACTAAATTTTCTGGAAAACAAGTCCGTAACGGTCTTGTTTGATATTTGTTCCAACTCGATAATGACACTAATTGTTAGATTCTATTCTTGTCTTCTTATAAGATTAGCGATTTCGTGCCATATGGGTTTTTAATTCTTATGCACGGCATAAGTTCCCGTTTTTAATTATATAAACGCTGTTCGATCGAATTAAAATTAACCACTTGATGACTCTACTTTTGTTTTAGTTGTAGAAATTTTCTTGTTTTTATTATTGTATGCCTATCAAATTATCTCTCGGACTTCATTCAAATAATTCGATTATGACATCGATTTACGTAAAGTAGGTCCTCTTTATTTTTTTTTATTATTTAGCCTGATTCGTCCCTCTGCTGGGCAAAGGCCTCCCCCAAATCTTTCCACTCAGTGCGGTCACGCGCGATCTCCCACCAATCTCTGAGGAAGATCCTCTTATGTTTTATTATTTATTACAAATTCTGATATTAAATATTTCGTTGCTCAAATAGATTCAATGACTATCAATTGTTTCCTTCAACGTTCTGGCATCCAATATAGGCATTTTTTTAAAGCTTGCGCGATTGTCTATTGTTTTTACATACAATTAACGACGCGCTAACATCACTATACTTTTGACACTAGAGGCTTAGGTACTCTCGTTCGTTTCATCCGTCGTTTCGAAGTATGTAGATAAGCCACAAAAGTCAACGTCTTACAAAACGGCTCTATCGTAGGTTTACCTACTCTCGCTTCCTTAGGAAAGGGCCGTTTTCTATTTTTAGTTATACGCCATTCTTAAAACCGAACTTTCGGTGTCAACTACAACAAAAAATCTACTAATCATTTCAAAACGAAAAAGCACTACAGCTATACTTCGTATGAAATTACCGTTTTCGTTCGATAGAATACCGAAGAAACGAAATAAAAAAACATTTGTAATCAAATAGGCCTTCAAAAAAGTTCGCGCCAGATTTCAGTAATTTACCGTAGTACCTAGTAAATTACTGAAACCTAAGTAAGTAGGTACCTACATATTATTTAGATGACAAATCATAACCTATATTGCTGTTCTTATAAAACCAAGCTTTGCTATATCATTACCGAAGACATGAACTAAGTAGATATGTATTATGTAAATTAAATACCAATCCAATACAACGCGCACGTAGCTTATAAAAACAGCAGTTTACAAATTCAAATAAAATAAATTATTTATATCACACCGACCGACGACTATCGGTTTGACCGAAATAACAAATTAATCAACGCTAAGGCCACCCGGTATCTATGTCGTCACCATGACGTAACGCTCAGCATGCGGCCGCTTATTCTCGCCGCTTGCCAACAGCCTCTGTGGCCCAATGGATAAGGCATCGGCCTCCTAAGCCGAGGATTGTGGGTTCGAGTCCCACCAGAGGTAAACTGAAACCTTTTTGTATTGACAGGAAAATAGATTTTCTTTATAATAAATTGTTATGCGTCAGCAGTTCAGAGGTATAGCTTGAGTCAACGCGCAAAGTTTCAAATTGCGGCTCTTATTTCTTATGTTTTTGTAAGATTTCTGTTACTTTTTTATATACTTAATAATTATGTACATTGAAGACACGATGTCTTCAATGTCTTCAAATTATAAAATATTCATAGATCTCAATAAAGAGGAACTGTTTATCTGGTTGCCATAGCGGTATCAGTAGATAGGAACCACACCAATTCCATGGCAAAATGAAGAAAAAATTATGATGCCATAGGTACCTACATTTTGTCATGTTCTGTGTTCCCAAGGTGACATTACCTACCTCTGAACTTCAGCGACCTCTCCTTCCGGAGACATAACATTGAAGGTACTGATATACTCGTATGTAGTAGATTAAAGTATAAACTGGCAACGTAAGTCACATCTAGAAAACCAGAGTCTACTCTCTCCATGATACTCAAACTACTTTTACGGGATGAGGGACGAGGGAGGGGAAACGGGATTTGTACGAAATTTGGTACCAAGATAACTTATATATCATAGTACCCAGGATATAAATCCTGGCGAAGGCGCAGTGTTCCAATGGCATACCCAGATTTACCGGCACAGCTAGCAGGGAATAACGTAGGTGTCTCAACGATCACCCATTCTCTCTATGTCTGCTTCGAAAATCATGAACCAGAGCAAGGACGTCTCCAAAGCTTTGAATTTGTGTTGGTACTATGACCGAATGTCAATCATTTACTTTCGGCACAAAGTTTCTCTTATCACATTTTTATAAATTGACTGGTGATAATGATTTGCGATCTTTAGATTTATACAGATGTAAAAAAAGTTAGGTCAGATGTAGATAAGATAAGGTAGAGTTCTTCTATTAAGGTAGAGTCCAATTAAGAATAAGAATGATTTTATATCAAAATTTACAAGGTAGCCTTAAAGATAATTAAATACATTTTCTTTTAGAGTTCACTTGGTACAAACACGTTATATTTACAGTAGGTAATTGTCTCTGTTATAGTCATTTCTTTACAATAAATTCTTAAAATATAACTCTCATGTTAAAGTCTTTACAAACAGAATATTTACCATGACTTTCGACTTTTCCAATATTTCGGCACAGTTTCCCAATCCTCAAGTAACCTCAATAGAGCGACACTACATACCAAGAATGGTAGTGTAGGCCATTAAGATTACGATTAACACAGGAACCTGGAACCCTTTTGTGAGAATGTGCAAAAACCAAAAAAGTGATGTACCAACCGCGTCTCGTTTCGATACCGTCAGTGTTGTGTGTCGTGATCGAGCTGCGTTCGATAATAATGAAACTGGTGGTAGTGTCATTCGTAGCAAAAGACAAAAATAAGGGTAGATCGGCATGTCTGCCCATAAAAACTTACTCGCAGTGCCTTCAGTTATTCCGTGATCATGGCGAATGAAACTGTGCCGAAATATTAGAAAACCCAAAATCTAATCATGGTAAATATTCCGTTTTATATGACTTTAAGTTTAAGTTTAATATTCATTTATTCTCAAAAATACACTTTAGTGCTAATAACCAGTATCAAAAGTTTTAACTCTGAAGTAATCCACACTATTCCAGGTAAAGTACCAGGATTTCATAACATTGCATCCATTGAGAATGGCTGGTTACGTCTGATAAAGCTATCTCCAATATTGGCGTCGGTGTCGCGTATAAAAGTCCCTATCAGGGAAAGCTGCTAGATATGATAACGATACGATTTATTGATAAGGGCTGAAGCATCGATCACTCGTTGCGATCGGACGGCGCTGTCCACGCGTGGCTTTTTACTAGCATTTGTTTTTACGGTCGTACAAGCTTTAAAAAACTGTAGATTTAGTAGTTGTTTTCTTGTGTGTGTGAAGTGTATGATGAGAATGATGGGGGAGGAAATGGGGTATGACTATTACAACTATGAGAGCAATTGGTCCATGGTGCCGCCGGACTATGGAGCCGACCCGTACCAGCGTCAGCCCCAAGTTGAAGAGGATTATCGATACAACTCTTATGCGTGAGTGCTTTTTCTTTCACTGTTTTGTTTGTTTTGTGGCTTCAATGTATACAGATAGATAGGTTTAACTATTGGATAGGCTTGTACCGCCGCGCCTGGGCAGTGAATGCGTTAAGTACCCTATGAGTCATGATAGACCCGTTTTTAGGAGCATTATTATCATCCGCAACCCGACATCCCCATTGCTGGGTATAGACCTCCAAACTTTTGTGCGACTCCACACGGTTCGCCTCAGGTTTTTAACAACTATTTAATTAAATAAATAAAAAAACAATAAACACCACGTTCAAATTTTATTTTATTAGTATTCGTAGTTCGTTTCATATCGAGTATTTTTTTTTTTTTTTTAGTAGTAGGTAATAGTAGTCTTTTAGAAAAAAACGTAGTTAAATATCCAATTATCCTAAGTTATTAAAAAAAAACCCGTAAAAATACGTAAGTAAGTATATTAAAGTACTTAGGTAGTATGAGAGCAGTCTAAGAATATTTCCGTCGGAAAACCGTCGCTAAAGTCGGGGACAAATTGGATAAAATTTCAGATTCTATCTATTATATTCTATTATATATACTAATTCTAGTAATAAATAAATTTAACTAACAATATGTCTAAGTGCATCGTGCGGCAACCCTATAACCATAAAACCTGCATTGTTTTATCCTGCACGTCGCATGTTCAGCTAAATTGTAACTAGAATGGAGAGCTGAGCAATAATTTCCAAAGTATAAGCAGAGTGCCGTCTAGATTGTAGATCACGCGATCGTTGACAACATTTTTCGGGGCAATTCGCGAATTTGCCTAAGTGCAAGCAGTGAAATCTATTGAGATTTAACCTTTAAAATTATGGTAGAATAAGCATATTTTACTGTAAAAATTGTGAACATCATACATAAGTAAAATTCTTAAATCGAATTAAAGTAGGTACCTATCAATAATTTTATCCATTTCGGACATATAATAATATTTGAAAATTCAATCTTAATAAGTTCAATCATAATCTTTGAAAGTTTTTTCTATGAAAGGGCAAAACGTTGACGTTCTATCGATATTCCATTGCGCAAACTTTTTGTACGTTAGTTCGTGTTTTTCCTTTGACTTAGGTGGCAATTCATTTTCGATGTCTAATTTTGCTTAATTTTGAATATCCGGTGTAAAACACGATGAATAGGAGCGTTCGTCACTTGAAGAATACTTTTTCATATATTTTAATTTCATTATAATGCATAATTTTTTGATAAAAATTAACATATCTCGCAACAATTTTCACTGCGATGCTCTTTTGACAGTTTCCCGCGTTTTCTTTTTCTAATCTGCCAGGGACGCTTGTATAATTATTGCCTAATAAGCATAAAAACTTTTAGCACCTACCTAACTATAATATTTATTTAGATAAAATACATCTTCGAAATTCGAAAAAAAATGCTGGTTGCAAAACACTATCGTAATAGAAATTGCGAGCGCCTTTTCGAGTAAGCCGGGATGCCGACTTTGCTCAAAGGAGGTTAAATAAATAGAAAAATTAAATAATTATTAGTTTACGTTATGATGTTTAAGTAAAATCAACTACGTTTAATTAAGTGTGATGCAATCTAAGGTTGGATAAGTTCCTATGTGCCAGTTTACAAGTGGTTTATAAAAAAAAAAACAAACGCTGAATGAGTGTGTTATACGAAACATTGCGCGTTATATTTATAAAACAATCATTAATTTAGAGACATAACAAGCCACTTATGCCACAGTGTGCTCAGAATTCAACAACAAAGTACGCCAATGCTAGCTACAATTATGCGTGTGCTTTTCGTGCGTGGAAAATGTGTAGTAAAGTGAGTGAAGTGAATACAGTGGCGTAGAATGACCCGTTGTGCAAAAGTCCTAGTGCGTAGGACATTGCGTAACGCAATTCTATGAGTGTCCCTTTAGAGAAAAGAATTCGAGCTAGTCATCATTCCCTTATGATGGCGGTGATACATGTGAATCATAATTAACGTAATCTTTAACGTAAAAAGATTTGCATTTGGATTCAACAGGAATTGATATTTGGATCAGCAGCATAGCACAAAAACTCATGTTTTCAGATTAGCTAGGTCTGTTTAGGAATTAAAAATAGGTCAAATAAAATTAAGTAATATTTTAGTAGGTATTTACTCACTTACCTGTTAGATACGTTTACCTAAATAGGAGGGGAATAACCTAACCTTAGGTTGAAACATAGGTAGGTAGGCACACAGTTTCAACCAACCTATTTTCCTAAAACTGTTGTTATCATCGCAATAGACTACTGTTTGCAATCGATAACAATTTTAGCTAGAAACACGACGCCGCTTGCTCATTCTATTTACGTCATTGAGTCCATACGAAGAACTTATTTGCGTAGCAACCTACGGCATCGTTATTCAAAAATTGACATAGAATTAAAACATCATGGCTTCTACATCTGTTAAATCAGTCAGATGAAGGACTTTCTATCTTTCTACAACAGCATTGTATTATTAAGCCCGTAGGTATGACTTCTTTGACGCATGTTTTTCGTGATGCAAAGTAACGAAGATATTAGAAAACTTTGCTAAAGCAACAAACGTAGGCTCCAAACGCGAGTTGTTGCGTAGTTCGCAACGGACGGGTAGATACCGTGGCGTGTTCCACTCCATCCGTTTCATCGTCGTGAGTGCCATCGAGCTACAGCTGTGCTCTCTCCCATGCTTTCGTGGAGCCCTTAATTGGTTCCGAAGCCCTCTTCGCAGTTGGCGTGTCTTCGCCCATTTAGGCCCGCTACGCCTAACCAGATTGCCATATACGTGAAACCATCGAGGTCTCAGCAGAACTTGTGTAAAGTAGTTCAGTCAGTCGTAAATTTCCTCTAAGCACCGGGTGGTGACGGCCACGTACGCCGCTGCCGCTCATCGTCCCGCTGTTTATGTTCACGGCCGCGATTGGGGTGCGGTTCTCCTTAATTTTTATGTCTGCTACCGCATCACGCTTCGCCGCTGTCTTCCCGAACTTTCCATTATAATTTCGCTTGTTTATTTCTCAGATCATAAATCTAGACGTTATGCAAAAAGTTGGCATCTAATTTGACAGCGTAGTAGTGTAATGGGCCCGCTAAGTTTGCGGGTGGTTTTTTCGGGCGACGCCGGCGCGGGTGGTACGGCCGGCACGGAGTTCCTCAATACAATATTGTACGCTACACAAATTACTTTTCTATCGTGTTCGCTATCAGCCCCCATTATTTTATCATTAGGCGATGCAAATATGGGACCATCGTCGATTTAGCTTTTGTCTAATTACAGTTTTTAAGGTTGAATTTAAATGGTCTGATTGATGTTATTTATAGTTTGTTATTATCGATGGGGCAGCGGTGGGTGAACTAGTACAATCGTTCGTTAAATGAAGCCACCCTCGCTGGTTCATGTTTTGGAACATCTGGTGAACCGGTTCTCTTGTTAAGAGTCTTCGAGACTAACAAATACAAAATAGACAGTTTATATACATACTTATACAATGGATGTGAAATGAATGTTTACACAGTGGATTATTTTTCTATTGTTGTCTTCATAATTGTATTCTAGAGACTAAATGATGATGCGAGACTGAACCATCTTTAAAAATAATTAGTTTAAGGTCTATAGTGACGGGTGTAACTTAGAAAAAAATATAGAGTAAGTACTTAACGTACCTTTAAAACCTTTTTATTGGTCTCTGTTGGTCCTGATTTTTTAGTACCGCATTTAATGAACTTAGCAAAGCTTGATGTTAGAGAAATTACTTCAAAAAAGAGATTTACCAAACGCAGTCTTGACAAACGTACAGTATCTTACTACAACAAAGAAACTTCGGCCTTCAGATCGATTGATGAATCCATAGGTAATGTTTTATCGGAGCTCCTAACAGCCGATGACGAGTCCATACGTTCGGTATCGGCTGATGTATCGGCGCAGTGCCTAGTGGCCCGTGAAGCGAGGGCGGCCGCACCTGCCCGCCGCCCCACAAATCTGACCGACACAGCTTTACCCATCGCAGTATAACCTAGCTTTTTAGACTCTTTTTCTACCTTTTTTACATCATCATCATCAGCCTATATTAGTCCACTGCTGGACATAGGCCTCTCCCAATGAGCGCCATAGCGCCCTGTCTTCAGCTTGACGCATCCAGCATACCTGCAGTCCGTCGCAGGTCGTCATCCCACCTGATCAGAGGGAGTCATACACTATGTTTACCGAGTCGTGGAGAACACGTTTGCCCCAGCGGCCGTCGGTTCTTCGCGAGATATAGCCGGCCGACTGCCACTTTTTTACATATTTAAATTAAAATAGTTTTTTTTATATCAGACATGGTAAATTAGAGAGGTGGTATTATAAATAAATTGAATTATACATAACTCAAATAAAATCGTATAAGTCTGACAATCATTTCTGAAATGATGTATGAAGGAAATTAAGCTTTTCACACTACATTGTATTTTCATCTAAAGGGCTACCTTTAGATGAAAATACAATGTAGAGTGAATGAATCATGAATGCTAATTCATGAATGAATTTATTTACTAAATGGAGTAGGGTGAAAACTCTTTCCATCCATAGTTCGTAGCATAATTAGTAGTAGCCTGGAATAAAACATAGGCTACTTTATGTCCCATGAATCAGTTCCCATGGGATAAAAGCTTTAATTGACCACTTTTCGACATCGGGATCTCCTTATGTGTTCTTGAGTGGAGACCACGACTCGGTAAACGCAGTGTAGGACGCCCTCCGACCAGGTGGGATGACGACCTGCGAAAGACTGCAGGTAGATGCTGGATGCGGCAAGCTGAAGACAGGGCGCTCTGGCGCTCATTGGAAGAGGCCTTTGTCCAGCAGTCGACTGCTATAGGCTGGTGATAATGATGATGATGATGATCTCCTTATGAGCGCATTGGCGCTCATAAGGAGTCTACAGTTTGCCGCATCCAGCATCTGCCTGCAGTCTTTCGCAAGTCGTCATCCCACTTGGCCACCGCATATAGTTTGTTCTAACTATTCTCCTTATACTACGTTGATTTACAAAGCGATGAGCATGCACCGATTGCACCGGTAGATATTTTAAATTTTATTCTCAATAAGTCAATTAAACATTTCGTGATCGCGCACACCACTTAGGGGGATCCAATAAATATAATTGGCCTTTGTTGTTGCCAGTGGCGTGCCTAGTGCTTGAGAACAGGGCAAGCCCGAGATACGTTTTTGTTTACGATTCGTTTTTTTTTAAAGTTTTCATGACAATTACTAAATTCCATAAAATCTTGCAACTCTTCGCTCTTCAGTCTTCATATTCATTGCCATCGGCGAGTTTTAACAAAGCACACTGAAGGCATGTTATTACTAGACAGAAAATCACAAATATGTCAGTAACGACATACCTTCGGCGGCTTTGAAAAAGCCTTTTCATGTTCATGAGTGAGCAAATAAAAACCCCGCGCGTTCTGGTACACACATCAAAAACTAAGAAATAAAACGTATTTTGATGCCTTTTAATGGCACCAGATAAGTTATTTAAATCATCATAACCAGACGTATTCCAAACCGTTTTCTCATTAGAAAAAAATATGCAACTCCAGCAATACAATTTATTGGAATGGGAGCAACCAACAATCCAATGAGTTTTGTACACTGATCTACAAAATTGTCTTTTATGAGACTTACTTGTTTTCGAAATACACAAAACCGGTGTAGGTTTTGCCGAAGCTATCAGGTCTTTTTTCTCCGTGAAAGATAAAGATTTCACCCTCTCCTCGCCTATTAAAACTTTCACACACTTCAAATTCTCACAAGGAACAATATTATCTGTATCTACACTCATTTTAAACTCCTAAATCAAATAATCTCGAAAGTTAGAACGATAATGCAAATTGTACCAGTTAATTGCTCACTCACTAAACAAAAGTGATTCAAATGAATACGAATATTTACTACGAACTTCGTGACGTTGACCCTATTTGTTGCACACTTCACAGTGAAAGCCCGGCTTATGGTTTCGAACAAATCGCTACGAAAACCTAGTATAGTTATATCTATAGACTTAGCACTTTGCCATAGGATAGAACGGCACAGATATAGGCGGCCGCGAAGCCCCGTTGCAAGCCCATGAGTGTGAGCGAGATGCATGACGCGAGACGCGCGGTCTAGCGCGCGATATGTTTTGGCCGGCGCGTTCGGATGCAATTACTAGATAGTCATAGATAAAAAAGAAACAAATGAATGTATTGGCGCGCGAAAATTTTAGGTTAGTAAATGTTTTCGGTCGTTATGGAATTTGAAGTAGGGCAAGCCCGGCTTTTGGGCTTGTATGAAGCTACCGCCACTGGTTGTTGCCCTTTACGGTACTATGATGCATACCCTTTTATTAATGCGTAAATTGTTGTAATTGGGAAAGGTGGTGATAATAAAATAAATAAAATAAAACAGCTTTTATTTCTCACACTTAAATACTAATCTATATATTATTTCTATCTATACATATGTGAGTACCACTTTCAGCGGTGAAAGCCTCCTCCAGCTCCTTCCATCTTCCTCGATCTCTAGCTACTCTACTCCATGTCTTCCCTGCTATTTTTACGATGTCATCGTCCCATCGTTTTACAGGTCTTCCTTTTCTTCGTTTCTTGTTTATTGGGTACCAATTCATTATAGCTTTGGACCATCTCTCGTTTTGCATTCTCTGGATGTGCAGTGAAGGTGGTGATAGTATAAACAATCTAAAATCTCATCATCACTTAAATCACTTATAACGGGATATTTACCATGATTAGATTTTTGAGTTTTCTAATAATTCGGCACAGTTCTTGACGTGACTTTTCTCTTAATAGCCATGATAATTTCGAAAGCATAATCTTACTAATATCCTGTACTTTACACAATGTACCAGAGGACAAAATCCCGAATACATTTTACAATACAATGCAATACTAAAATTCTTTATTGTACACCATAATCAAATTAATCATTACAAAAATACATTATATGCGACAGTACAATGGGCGGCCTTATCTCTTAGAAGCGATCTCTTCAAGGCAACCTTTGGATGGAAAGAATTATATGAATTTAAGAAAAAGCAGGGGGTGTACCACAGTTAATAAGAATCACATCTAAATAAGAATACTAAAAAACAAATAATAAATATTACAAATTCTAATATAAATAATACACTACTTAAATACATAAATAAATAGTACCAATATTCATTCTTTTGGCAGGAAAAAATCCTTGACGTGAGCTTTAAAAACAGGCAAGGATATAGTTTTTCTAATGGACTCTGGTAGCGCATTCCACAACATTAAATAAAATTAATTAAATATTAATTTGATTTTAAGTACTTAAAATCAATTTTTTTTTTAATGGATAGTAAATTATCTGAAAAAAATAAATTGAATTAAATTAGAACAACTGAAAAAAGTAAGGAATTCAAACTTAATCGTTGTCTATAGAGTCAACACACGAAAATCGCCGCGCCTGCCGCCGGCAATATGACAGTGAATTGATAACAATATTTTCTTGTTTTCCTTTCTCCATCTCCCATTTTACGTGACCTTGCATAGAATGAAATAAATTGTTTATGACTATACAAACCAAAAGGTATGCGCTTCGTTACAAATATTGTTCTCACAATACTTTCGGGAATCGGATATTCGTTCGACGGCTCTACTTAAATCTTCTTAACAAACTTATCGTCACTCTATTGTTTCTATTATTCCAATTGCACACCTGCAAGTCATAAAATAAACCAACAAAAACAAAAGCCATAGAGACGACTCTATTTGGATTAAAAATTATGTTTTTGTCAAGTAAGATTAACTCAGTGGAATTGCTAGGTAACAGGTAGGTACATTAGTTAATTAGTTGTGCTAATTGATGAACACGACATCGAAAAAAAAATATTTAAAAATATATGTAATGGATATTTTGTATGACAGGTGATTGTAAAGACAAAACAATTTTTTTTAGTTTAGAAACATGTAGGCAACTGGTTTATGCAGGTAAGTACTTTGCTCCTTAAAAAAGGCTGTATAGTTGGATTGGTAGCACTTCACAAACATAGAAAAGATTTTTTATTTATTTTAGAGGTGAAATGACTTTTACATAGAATAAAAACATTAAAATCCATAACTGGACAATCCATACAGCATCATTTAGCCCCAAGCTAAGCATCAGAGCTTGTGTTACGGGTACTAGATGACTCAGATACATAATACTTCTTACAAAATAAGCACTTCGAAAAGTCAGTTTATACCTACTGATAAATTTTAATCAATTTATAAATAAAGTGTTAGGTATTGATTTACTCTTCACTTAAATTTTTGTGCGCTAGATGGAGGATGATATAAAGACCATGACCGCGGGCAGAAGCTAGTTATATATAAAGTCTTTGAGAAGACAGTCTTAATGTTTCCACAATCATTGCACACTATGAATCATTAAGAAAATAAATAAAAATTAAAATATACGTCATAAAAATCATAAAATCAATTGAGAAGCGCGCAGGTCGGTTAAAAACGTAATTATAAGATTTCACTTATTCTGATATTTTGCAGCCTGTGCGAGAGAGCTCCTTCTCGTAGATCGAACTGAGTTTTGCCTGGCAAGCAAGTCTAGATTAGTTTCTAGACTTGTCGTCACTTAAGAAATACTGTGGACTATATTTAGAGCATCTATTAAAAGTATCAGTGTAATCCGTCAATGGACTCTACAGAAACAATAGAAGCGCACACGTGCATGCCATAAAACAGATCAAAGCGATCCTGTGGGTTCTTGGGGTCTACCTGTTCCCAGAATCTACAATACTTACTTCTAGGCATTGTTTTCCGGCACTTCAACATGTGCAAGAGATTTGACGCCATAATGCAGCTCTCAATGAATCTGAAGGCCAATTGTTTTGACTTTTGTACTGAACTTTTTTTGGTTGCTGGAATATTTTGTGGATAATTGATTTTGCAGCCAGATGTAAGTTTAGTTGGAAGAATAAACCGAAACATGTGTTAGTTAGATGAAAGGTAGATAGGTACATACTATATTACCTATATGTAGACGACTAATGACTACAGAATAGAAAAGAAAAAACATATATTTGGATACAGGTACAAAATACAGGCATAGAATAAACAGATAGATGATAGGTAGAGTAGTATAAGTTGGCTATAGCAATAGCTTAAGTTACTGAAATTGTTTCCAATGCAACGGGACTACACGTTCTCGTTCCAATGTTGTCAAAGTACACAAACATGGGCTTACACGGGTTTATTAAAACACTCTAAATGAAAATCGTTATCCGGGCATTTGGAGCGGCGTCCATAACGAACCCAGCCTCAACAATGGGCTTAATGCTCACTCATTACAAAAAGCGACATAATATAACGCGCTACGTCGAAAAGCTCCTCTATTCAAAGTGTATACTCCAGTTTTTTTGCTGGGAAGGCTTTAGTTGTACGCTATTGGCGGGGGATGGTCCCGCCCAACGCGCGGCGTTCCGCCATTGGCCGGCGCATGGAGCACCCTCGAGGCTAGTCCGGGGCTGAGTAGGCTGTCGAGGCCCGAGGGCGGCGCGGGGTGTGCTTCACCCCGAGCACCACTCGAGGGTTGTTTAGTGCGATCGCAGCGTCTAAGGGCGCAGCACGTGTCACGCGGGTGTTTCGATAGCCGTCAAGATTATTCCGAAGGCGAGTTCTCCCGGGCGGGAGATGAAGTGCGAGGAAGGCTCGAGCGCGCGGTCGCCGCCGCCGCTGCTGCCGCCGGCCTCGCTGCTGGCTTGGAGCCCTATCCTGCTGCCGCCGTGGGGCCCGGCCTTCCTGCCGGCGCTCTACCCGGCGGCCTTCCGCTCGGCGTTCCCAGGGTGAGACAAATAAAGAATTAAAATAAATTTATTCATGAAAACTCATTGCTAGACAAAACATAAGTGCACTTGATAAATAAATATAGCTAAGTATTACAATTTAGCCTGAACTAGGTAATCCTGTGTATACAATTACTGTGCCTTGAGTGATTTTATTTAGTGATTGTTTGAGCACAGATTTAGGTTGGTTTGTGATGTCATTTTTTTCCGTCGGAAAAGGGTTTGTTCTCTCATAGCACAAATAAGATATTTCTACTAAGAAAATGGGTCAAACTAACAAAAACTTGCAAAATTTAAAATATGTTGGTAAATAATGACTTAGAGTAATTAACAAATTATGATCAATATTGAAATAAAACGTTCGTAAGTTAAAAGTCACAATATCATGTAAAGTTTTAACCATTGACAGAAAAAAAATTGGCTGAAAGAAATGAAGCGATAAAGCCGTCTTGCATAGGCAAAATGATGCAGTGTGGATGGTTCAGTATGATTTATTTAATTATTAAGTGTGGGCAATTAGATTTATGTCATAGGTATTTTTTATTGTTGGTGTACAATAAGGTATTCTGGTATTGTAGAGTATTTAAGTGCGGATTCAGGAAGTCTGCCGGGACCTTTAGCTCTCCCATATCGCGTCTGTCATTCCACATTCGCAATTCAGTCTCCATATCCCAATTGACTATTCATCCTTCAAGGAATCGTGACACAAAGTGACAGTGTGTGCGCCCCGAGAGAGCCCGCTAATAACCATGTTTACAACCTGCTGCCTTTAAAGACCGACCATTGACGGAGTCACGTACTAGCTCGGGAACGAAACCCACACTCGACTGTCTGTTATAGCATTGATGTATCAATAAACAGTCGAGGAGTTCTTTGGAGCCGATCCTTTATTCACGTCACGTTTCTTCGAGAGGTCCTTTAGCAATAATAGGTGAAGGTATTTGGTATGTTTTCTTACAATTATAGATGCGGCATCGGACGTGCTTGTAACTTGTTGAGATGATGGGAATTTTTCGAAGCAGGATTAGTCATATATTAATAAAAGCATTAACACTCGTAAAACATCGGTCTTACAACACTTTGAGAATTTTGAAGCGCGTTTATATCTTTTAAAGGGCCAACTGCTTTTTTACAAAAACTCAAAATCAATGGTTTCAAATCCAGCTCAACTATGTTTGATTGCGATTTGCGATGCTAGCTTCTACGATAGGATGAGTTCCCGTTATACTAAAAGGTGGAGTTTTATTCTAAGTGGACTCAATCTTAGAAAAAATCTATTTCTGTAACTTTAGAACTTAAACATAAAATAACTTTACTTTGTTGTTAGTGTGAGTATTCAACTCTATCTTTGTAAGGGTTTATTGATATCATTTAAAATATATCAGGGTGCTGATTCGATTACAACCAACCATTAAGATATACATTGCGAACCTATGGAAAAAAATTCAGTGTGTTGATTCGATTACAAACTATCGTCAACATATTATACATGAAACATTGCGAACCTATGGAAAAAGTCGCTAAAGCAAAAACCTATTTGCTCTTACAATTCAAACTCCGCTGCAATGTAAGGAACCATATCTTAACTGTATCTCCTTGTCTCCAGATTGCTGGACAGCATGAAGATGCCAGGCCAGCGTCCAGGGTTCCAGATCTCGGACATCCTGGGCCTCAACGAAGGCAAGGGTCTGGAGTCCACGCCGTCGCAGTCACTCGGCTGCCACCTAGACCTGCCGCCGTATGCTCCTCATCCGTACTCACATGAGCTGTTGAGGCACCACCAGCCTTGGCTCTCAGTGGACCATCATGAAGGCCATGGTAAATATTTATTTTTAAATTCTTGCTGAAGTTTGGTGGCCCTTTTCATACCAGCCACGTTGATATATATGTATTTGCTACAACATACAAGAGCGTGGATTCAACTTACTTTTTTTGCCGGGATTGTTTCTGGTATTCTAATTTCGATGTCTCTTAATTTAATCTAAATTCAATTACATTTCTGTAATCAACGCTACTAAGTAGGATATTTATTCTTTAACATAATTTTTGTTATTGGAGGATATTACCTACTATTTTTGTAATAAAAAAAACGTGTCTCTTTAACAATTACAATAATTTGATTCAATTGCACAAGTTTTCCCAGCCTCGGGAATAATGTGTTTATGAGACGTCATTTTCTATTCAAAGCCAAAATAATCTTCAAATTTAGTACACATTTGAACAGTCATACATAGAACCACGTCCTTCTTTAAATACATTTTTTTAAAATTATTAACCTGTTCTGCTACCCATATGAATCCGGGTCGGTTTGCTAAAATAATAAATGACACACCAGATAAGAAATCATTCACGTATTCGTTGGTATTAGCCAACATCATGATCTTTATCACGTCTCCTTCGATACACAGATATTGTTGGTAACTCGTATCTAAGACATATTTATCCCAGATCAATGATAAAAATTTTACCTACGGCAGTTTGTTAAGTCATGTTTTTACGTTACCTTTGTACGTACCTACCTACCGCTCAACAAAATTCATGAAAATCATTAGCGTTGAATATTAGAATACTTAAAACTAAATCTATTAATGGGAAAATATTTATATCGAAAAAAGTAAAGTTCGAAAAGAGAGGAAGAAAGTTAATTTAATTTAATACGTATTTATACCTAAGCCTACGGGGCGTAATGTACATTCGCAGCATGCAGATACGTTACGCCATCCGCCTCGTTGCTCGTTGCGAGTGCGTTCTTTCCTTCTACTGACTGCACGAGCGCTCGCTGTGTAACACATTACATTACGCCCTGTAACGCCGCGCCGATCAAGACGTGGACTGACCTTTAAAATAAAGAAACAAAATAAAAAATACTTGAGAAATCCTTTATTGTGTTTCGTTGGTTGAAAAAATAAAATTAATCGTTTTCAGCAATCATATCTTTTTAAAAATAAGCGCCACTTACCAAATCTCAAGTTTAGGCCATCGAATCAAATATTTTTATCGTCGTTGACACACTCGTTGAATTACCATATTTATCATGCACAAATAAGTTGACCCACTCGAAATTACCGTGTTCGCAGTTCGGTAGTTGGAGAGGCGAGATTATTTTTTGAAATGCTCCTTCAGTGGAGTGCCTTGCGGCTAATCTGCTGCCATTAATTATTTTTATCGCTTATCTAGCACTTTTGGTGATCATTCTGCCTACTTGTGCTCGATTGCTTTTACACATGAATGTATCAGTGATCGATTCGGGTTGATATTTCACACGTGCTCTATGAAGTGCCTGGATGATAAAATTCATTCAGTGCCTAGTCATTTCTATGGATATTTGTTTCTCAAAGGCCTAATATATCGTTCGTACATTACCCGACAGTGAGACACAACAGGCATAACACTAGTTTACACGGTTTTCATACCCCAGCTGAAAGTTGTTGTTGTTGTTGTTGTTGAAAAATAATAAAAAAATTCTGTCACGTCTGGTTTAAGAAATATTTATTAACTTAACTGAAATACATAACTTTGGTATTAATACTAAAAAAAAATTAAAAACGGCAAATTTTTGGCTTCTTTTTATAGTTATTTGAATCAGTGTCTCTTATAATGGACCAACAGTAATACCCTAACATGTTTTCATCCCAAAATCCCTGATGTCGTTCTTCAAAAACCTTTAAATCTTGGTGAAAACGTTCCCCTTGTTCGTCACTCATACTTCCTAAGTTTTAAGTTCTATTGTTGTACGCGGGAACCAAGAAGCTCTGCTTTAGATCTAGATAATTGTAAATCTCTTATAAGATCATTTAATTCAGCTTGGTAAATTAAATCTGGAGTGTTTTCTTGAAGTGAGAACTCGTCAGAATCACTAGAAATCGATTTGAATTCAACATCACTTTCATCATCTAGTGTATTGTAGCACTCGAATTACTGGGACAAACTCGATGTGGTAGATCTTTCGAATGTAATATGGGCTTAGTAACAGACGGAACTTCGGCATATATGTATAATACTTGCCTTGCCTTATTTTTTTTTATTATATCCCAATGTCTTCGTAACACAAAAGTAGCAATCATTTTCATGATTACTAGGTTCTCTCCCTGGCATTGGTGAACCAAATGGAAGGTAAAGGTTTTCTCCTGATGACCACTGGAGTAAGACTACATCTTTCGCAAAACACATGAGGCACCCACTTTTTATCCTGATTTGCAACAGGAAATCCAAAATAATGAAGATATGCACTTTTTAACGGATCATCAATGGGGTCTTCTCTTTTTTGAAAATATAAACTGTCCACAAACATAACAAAAACGATCAGAATTTTGTTTATACTTTCTACTCGACATTTTAAATGAATCGGAAACAAGATAATAGTCGTTTGAAGCGGACGTATAAACAATAAACTCTGGTCACTACGTTAGGTAGTTATAAAAAAACATTTGACTGCAGGAAGAAATTGTGACGTGATAAAATATTTCTGCTAACACTTTTAGGTTTAAGGAAGGTAGATTAACATATTTATATATATTTATTTTGGGGTATTAAAAAAAAGTTCAATTTTGTAAACTAGTGTAATCATAGTCATTAAATTATTGATAATTATCAATAACTTACCAACTATAGATCAAAACATATAATTTCATGCAAGTAAATAGTGAAACATAAGCACCTTTAAACCGACTTAAATAGTACCTCTTTCAAGCATGTTTAGAGCAATATATGTATTTCTTTCTATCTTCGCTAAATGTTGTAGGCAATTATTCTCGTTTTATCAACCATCTTGTTTCTTAAAATTAAATGGCGTCGAACACGACAAATGACACCTTTTAAAAGTAAAATCTGGGGATCCCGCATCACGCCCCTCGTCCAATTTGGGGTAACTAGTCGGTGATTGTTTAACCCGTGGGGCGCAGATCTGGCACCATGGGCCCGGCAGCTGCCGCTATCAATTACATGTTTGCGGCTGTTAGGGACCGTATTTGTTCATTATTCGATGACAGTTAGCTTTCATTGTTCAGGAAGTAATGGTTTTCGATTGGTGTCATGGGTGTGAGTGGGATTTTGTATTGGGATGGGAATTTTTACTAACGGAGGGGGGTGTTAGTATGATTTGAGTATGGTAGTCATAAGTGTCGACTCCAAGCTAAGGATTATTAGATTTCTACTTACAAACGAATTACTATTACACTCTGTTAGAATTTTATAGATATTCGATTATCATTCATGATTCTTGATGTTAGTGTTTAGTAGTAAAAAGGTGAAAATAGTATCAAAAATACTACTTTTTTATTTTATACTTAGCTTTGTTATTTTGATAAAAACCTATGTATCTTATGTTTGACATGTAAAAAAATCTTATCAAAAAACAACTGATATTGTAAAATTTTTGCGTCTTTGAAAGCCAACAAGATGATATTAAAATCGTCAATTGTTGAATACAATAGCACTAAGCGTCAAGATAAAGGCAGCCCGTGTCACGTTTTATTAAATTTCCGGATGCGCTGAAGGTAGCGGCAGCTGGAGTAGGAGTGGCCACCCTACCCCTACCACGCCCAACCAGCATTACCATACCCGTGTGAACGATCGAGGGGTTAAAGCGGGGTGAAACGGAATGGTGTAGCGAACAATGAAACGCGCATGATTTTTCACGATCCATTATTTATTTTACCAAAGTTAAATAGAGCGCTACCCTATAGAGATTAAGTGGAGATTTGTACTGAGTGCGAATAGTTTTGTTTTGATTTCTCTGTCACAGAGCGGGGACTGCCCAATATTATTAATAATGCTAATTTTATGCTCACACTTATAGTCAAGATCCTCGACTTAATTAATTCACTTCTCTCATACATAGAGCTATCAAGGCAACAACGTTGTATCGTATTTACAAACTAACCGAATGTTTGTTTTGTCCTAGGTGTGGTCGGTCAACAAGCGAGTCCGGACAGTACGTCCCGAGCATCAGAACTGTCCTACGCCGGTCCGTCCGCCTCCCCGCCACCCCTCGACCCGCGCCATGATGACATCGACCCCGAAGGCGACGACGACATCGACAATGACGACGAACACGACCAGCCCTCCATGGCCTCCGACCCCAACATGTCGCATAAGAAACGCAAACGACGAGTTCTGTTCTCGAAGGCGCAGACTTACGAGCTGGAGCGGCGGTTCCGACAACAGAGGTACTTGTCCGCCCCAGAAAGGGAACACCTGGCGAGTCTGATTCGACTAACGCCCACGCAGGTCAAGATCTGGTTCCAGAACCACAGGTATAAGACGAAGCGAGCTGTGCAAGAGAAAGGAGCGCACGAGATGAGTGTCGGTGGTCTCAGTTCTCCGCGACGCGTGGCCGTCCCTGTGCTAGTTAAAGATGGAAGGCCTTGTCTGAGCAAGCCGGATGGGCTTCCGCCTCTGGGCATACCTCTGGGCTACCACCAGGCGATGCATCATCAGCCAGTGTCCGGCCACGGCCCGCAACCCAACGGCTGTTGGTGGTGAGGAACCAAACGTTCCAATGTTTTAGTGGTTTGCTAGTCCCGTGTTGCGTAGTACTTTTAAAACTCAGAGGTTTTTGGGTACCGTGACATTTACCTTAATAAGTTGTCGGATTTATTCCATTGGTTATCGTTCGTATAACTCGAATACAGTTTGAGTACCATCGGTATTGAGGAGTTCCTAATTATTTGTACTAAATATGAAATTATTCGAATATTGATTGATCTATGCGTCTTGGTCATTGTGGTTATTCATTTGTTTGGATAACGTTAGAAAAGACAATAGTACTTTAGTTACATTTTATGATTAGTGAGATCCACAGATGCATTCCATCTTAAGCTTTGGTCTCTTGATCACCACGCATTACGCTGTCACGTCGACTGTCAGTGCGGAAAACTGGACATTTATTCCGTAATCTGTGTTATCACGTTGTGGTGTGGAAATAATATGACCGTTTCTCCACATAGACAGACAACATGACAAAACGCCAGCGTACTGCTTGGTGATCTAAAGATAAAAGCTTTACGCGTGTTTGTAAATTTATGTAAAAAGATATGTACATAATTTTATGAGAAATGACCAGATTTTATCAGAATGCAATATTTAGGTTTAAGGTTCAGTATTATCATAGTCGAATATGCCTAGTGAATAGTTATTATTTATGAATATTTCAAACAAAGTTTTACATAAAGTATTTCTATTGTAGCTTAGATTTAGGAAATGAAGTTAAAATTTGTATGTATAGTACCGCAGATGTTAATGTGACAAGTTACCTAAAGAAAAAATGTGTGTACAAGTTTCTAAGAGTACATAATATTAAATTTACTATTGGCATAATGATTTTATGAAATATAGTGTATTGTATCCATGTAAAATATTGTGTATTCCATCATGTCTTATGCCTACCACCTAGTGAACCATTATTGGTACACATTACCTACATTCCATATAAATAAGAGTGTAAAAATTACTGTTTATCTATCTACTTATAAATTATTATTAAAATATATGCATTAAATACCTGAGTACTTATATTTTTTCGTATCATTTCCAATAAACCCACAAACACCTAAGATAAAAGTATTAGCTACGAATGAACTTAAGGGGTCTCCGGAGGGACGAATTCTTCATACAAACGTAATACCAAAATTATTTCTAATTCAAGCATATTTCCATTATAATATTGCATTATTTGTATTAAAATAGTATTTATCTAGGTTCCCAAATAGTTTTTTTTCAAAATACTTACCTAAAATGAAATGAAAGCCAATCTCATTTTGTATATTTTTATGCGAAAATGGACATGTTTTCTTGCTATTTGTTTCGTATTAAAAACATCAATATCTTACGTTTTATTTATTAAGGAACATAGCTTATATTGTCTAGTTACAGAATAACAATACTTTGTGAAGAATACAAAAAGTTTGTATATACATTGCTATAAATATTCAATAAAATTAAGAAAGTTCCTCTCTCTGCAGATAGTCACCGGCGGCCGCTTGAGCCTAGCTTTGCGGTCGGTAATCTACCGTTTTGATATATTTTTTATTGTAGAATAGTTTTATAATATTTTATTGTATTTATTTTGTAAACTAGAAAATGTATTTTCTACGAGAATCTTATATATATATAAGAAAGTCGTGTTTGTTACAACACTTATAACTCGAGAACGGCTGGACCGATTTAACTGAAAATTGGGTGGAGAGGTAGCTTAGAACCAGGAGTCTAACATAGGATACTTTTTATCATTTAAACAATTTGACACATAGATTTCCACAGGGGCGAAGCCGCGGGGAGCAGTTAGTTATTAATAAATGAGTGTATTAAATGTTCAATAAAATGTTATAGCTATATATGTAGGTATAGGGCTAAGATTCTTTCTTTCTGTATCTCTGAAACATAACATAAATTCACATAATACCTACATGTAATGTTATTCCTGGCAACATTGACGAGTGAACGTTCGTTTACAGCGAGCCCCAGTCGATTGTTTGCGTTCAATATTGACCAGCCGGCGCGCTATCTAATCGGCTGTCGACGCAGATAGGCCGACCCGATTACTGCAATACCTGCCGCAAGACTACTCTCTACACCTGATCTATTTATTGCGAGCTAGTTGGAGCCCGCGGCTTCGCTGTATTTCTATAGAAACGTTCAATGGTAGAAATAACCATCAATATCATCAGCCTCAGCTGGACATAGGCCTCCCCTAATGAGCGCCATAGCACCCTGTCTTCAGCTTGCCGCATACAGCATCTGCCTGCAGTCCTTCGCAGGTCCCACCTGGTCGGAGGACGTCCTACACTTCGTTTTCCCGAGTCGCAGTCTCCACTCTAGAAGACGTTTACCCCACCGGTTGTCGGATACATTTTTTGCCCTTGTTTTATAGCCTAGACTAGAACTACATCGATGCAAAATTTCAGGGCGATCCGTCCAGTTGTTTTGAATTGAAGGAGTAGTAACAAACATCAGAGATCGGGTACCCACATAATATTATTATATCAGTTATCTAGTACCTAAAGACAAGTTCTGCTTAATAATATGAGGCTAGATGATGCTGTGTGTATTATCCAGCATCATTTATTTATGTAATTGGAATGTAACAGTTGATTTAATCCAGCAGCTGAATCATTGGCTATTATTTTAAATAGTTATTGATCAGGAAAGGATAAGCTCTATGTACTTTTAACGGTTCTACAATAAATACAATATCCTAACACATCGTCTATACATGTCGCCGTTTATTAAATAAACAATAACACTTCAACAAAAGCCCAAGTCGGTAGCACAAAGCCAAACAAAATGGGACTTAATTCCTATCAATTCTTGAAACGCCTTCGTCAATTCTACAGCCAAACATTCAATTCTATAGCTAAATAGAATGGAAAGGGCGGGTAAGCCGATTAGCCATCAACAAATACGGTGACACACGTGAGATCAGTTTGTTTTCCTTTGCAGAAGGATACATTGAAGAATCTGATGAAAGCTGTAAATACTTCGGATGACGGACCTCTTTTTTATCTTTCTATTACGTAGAAAATGAAACATTAGGAATAAATACAACATACTGATATTATATACGTAAAAGCAACTCAATGCATTTATATGTTTTTTAGGGTTTCATTTTTGTACGAAACTCTTATGAATATCTTAGAAATTACCGTAGTTATTAATTTGAAATTTAAAAAAAAAAATTGTGCGCCTGTACATTACAATTAAAGTAAAAAACTAGTCGAAATTTTAAAGAGACCTACAATATCAAATCGTTTATTAAATCAAAGGTGTCGATTTGTACATGTAACTTTCAAAACAGGTTTAAAAAAAATGTTTTTTTATTCAGACAGGTCCAGGTCCACACACATAAAAATTACAAAAATAAAATAGGTACATGATTGTTACAATTAGGTTTTATTTGCAGCAGTCCATTTCAGTTGTCAGACTTTTACCTATATTTCTACATCATGCCATATTTCCTCTAAACAAGCTGTATATACCATATTATATTACCTACCGGGTAATATAATATAATGATAATAATGCTGGACAATTCACACAGCATTATCTAGCCCGGTAAGCAGAGCTTGTGTTATGGGTACTAGATAACTGATATACATAATACAATACATTACATAGATAGATATTTTTATTATACATAGAAAACGACCAGAGCACTCGGAACAAATATCTGCAGATCGTTCACACAATTGTTCCGAGGCGGGAATCGAACCCGCAGCCTCCTGCGTCGCTGGCGGACCTTCGCCCACCGCGCTACAGAGGTCGTCAAAACGTCATGGGTACAGCTCGCATTATTCGTAGCGATCTTTTTGGCAATGATTTTGTGAAAAGTTGTCAGTAAGGAAAACACTTATTTCCTAGGTGCCGTTGGTGCTTAACGTCCCGAGTATTCTGTTATGAGAACGAACGCGGGGTATAATAACCAAAACATATTCATAAGGGTTTATTACAAAGCTTGCTAGCACCACAGCAATTTTTGTATCGATTTTCCTCGTTCACTCAACTTGCAACCCTATTCCGGGTATCTACAGCTTATTTAGCGTGCGACTAAGGGTTAGGAAGGAGAGAATACACAATATTGTCGATGTGGGTGCAATATCGTTACGATATGATGGACGAGCTCGGTCAGCGCGCAGTCACCTCGAAACTGGTGATAAGGGCTGGGGCAGCGGGCACCTGGCGATGGTAAGAGAAGTATCCTCTCGTTACACGATTCTGATGTTTATCGTTCTTGCTTTTAACATACATATATGTACTAGTGGTTTCTTAATTTTTTCCAGTAGTGGATAAAAAATTTAAATGATGAGAAAATCCGTATGGATTTTCTCATCATTTAAATCTTTTACGGTACAACTAAAGAAGTGGCTAATAGCCCAATCGATTTATAATTATAATGAGTTTATGTCTATAAAATGTAATTTATAATGTATTTTTGTGTATTATACGTATAGTTTAATGTGGATGTATTTAGTTTTTTACATATAGTATAATATAACCAATAGTTATGAATAAATTAACTATGAACTATAAATCAATAACACCTTATTTGTAGTTCAAATTTTGTGTTTATTATTTGATTGTTATTTTCTTTTTTTTAATTCCTTATTTATTATTGAAAAAAAAAGTCTTCATGCTTATTTTGCAAGAAATAAAGAAAAAAAGAGAAAATAAATAAAGTTATTGAAATCTAAACCTGATAGATAAATGGGATTTACATGCTGTTAATTATTGGTGCCACATAAGCGTGATAGAATTTTTCAGAATGCAGAATGTTCTGCTAATAGGTGGTGGATATACTAGCTGTTTCTATTGTTTTAGGTTCCTTTATACTCTTGATGAGCATACTGTACCCCATATTGTGCCTATAGGATTTCGAGCAGATTTACTGCTTAGGTTGTGGTGTATACAAGTATTGAGATTTGGATTTACTCGATCGAGAAATAATAAATAGTGGTCACAATTAAATCTCAGAGTCAATCAAAATCAAGTAAACTCAAACCGACAATTCCGTTTGCTCACCCTTGTCATAATTTACTAACAACATTTATTAGCACCAGCTAATCTAATAAGTAAATCAAAGTCGCCATATGCCGCGGCTCAAGAACGTCGTTAGAGCTCGGCTCGCACGCGCCGCAAACATTTTGCGGGTAGATTCCACCCTCGCGGGCGGGACACAGGCGGATTCAAATAGCTATGTCTATTTTGTAGAGATATTCTAGGTTTTAGGAGTACATGTTACTGCCGCATGGACTTGCCCTAGATAAAAAGTTATGTATAGGTAGGTGTGTATTACTAAGTCCACTGTCCACAATTCCAGCCCGACTCGAAACAAAAACATTCAGACATTCGCATATATTAGTGTGATTTAAAAAAGTTGTGTATAGGTATACCAAGTCCAGAGATACATTTTTGTAAAATTTTAGCCCGACTGGAAACAAAAACACACATTCAACATTCGCATATATTAGTGTGATTTAAAAAATCAAAGAAAATTTGACCATTTTCTGATTCTTTTAACGTCGTGGACAATCATTAAGTAAGCAGAATCGATTTATCCAAGATCGTCTAAATATAGTGTCTTTGATCTTATAGACACAAACAGCTTTTTATCAAATCTGAAAGTTGACGAACATAATACCAAAATGTACCAAACACTACCAAATACACAAAAAATACAATATAAAGTCAAACAGACCAGCTGTTATCAAATTAGTCTGTGAGCACGACCCAAGTGGATTTATAGAGCGTGCTCTAATAAACACGTTATGCAGCGACCAAACGAATATTAATAACTGACTTCCTGTTGCGATTTCATTTGCTGTTGTGGGCTTTCGTCACATCGTTCTGGGCTTAAAAGCTCTGCGTGGTTCTGAGAAAATTTGAGATATTAATATGCAGGGAAATATCATAGAGTCAAAGTTATATAGGTAGTTCGTATTCTATTTTTTTGTAGCTCAGAGACTTAATGAAAATGTTAGTTAATAGTATTAACCCAATAAACCTTCAGTGTAAGTTATCTGTATCGTGATTGGTGATAAAAACTATAAAATAACAAGAATATGACTAGAGTCTAACTCTCTAGAACAGTAGAGGTGTTAGGGAAATGTCGAATGTGAGAAATGCCTCGGAAAACGCATCGACATAGATCAGCCTGTTTTATGACCAGCCTGGTTTATGAGCCAAGAATTATATCGCAAAAATCCTAGTATTTATAGACAGGAATGTTAGTTTTCTGTATCGCTAAGGCCATTTTTCACGTGCCAGCTACAACGCACAGACATAAAGGTTTACGACAGGCCGTCATATTTATGGGTTGGGTATTGTGATATACAGGGTTATTTTTTGTTGTGCGCATTAGGTTTTATCTGGCTTTCCGGTAAATCAAGTAGCTACTGGCCGTCGCGATGTGTCGTAGATCATTGGGCGGAAGCGGTCGGCGGGTTATCCGTGGGGTTGCCATATCGTTACTCATATCGACTGCTAACTAGCAATTTTGTTATTTGCGACGGTTAATTAGGTTAAAGATAAATGTGGTTTTTGTAACTAGGTATAGATATAAAATTATTTCATTTAAAATCTCTAGGGTAATAGTTTATATGGAATTAGTGAGAAAAATAATATTACTTTAATAAATTGAATTATACCTCCCATTAGACATATTTCCATAATATGTAATATAGTAGACAGCGTCACTTTCAAAACTATGGGTTCATTGAATTTCATAAGTATTGACGTTCTAGCGTGCTAGCTGAGGCCGAAGCCTATTGACGAGTAAAGCTTCTACGCTACGTTTCTATAACTCATAATTTGTAAAGAAATTGACCGCGTCTAATACCGTATCCTCCCATTTGGCAGATGCACCAAGGCAGTAAACGTTCATCCACCGATAAAATATTATGTTGATAAAATATAGCGCTCCTAATAGTCTTTTGTTGCAAGCGACTGCCCTCGCTGTCTTCGATTAAGACATATCGCGCCCTTTTTTCGGTAAAAAAGGGAAAATGAATAGTCTAGGGCGGAAATATTACGATTTCCGCTCAATAACTTGTAGTCCAATCAAAGGAGACTGTCGTAGGTTTTTATTAATACTACTCTATTTTATTGCAACTTTTTTATCGGCTTTGTTGTTGCACATTCTGATTAATTGATTGAAGCAAACATTTGGCAGCAGACTGAGCAGAGCGCAAGGTGCCAATACGGCCATTGTGTGGACGGCTTATTGCGTATTTGCCTATTTGACTGCTTTGATGTTCCTCGAGAAACCGACAAGCGCACGGTAACTCGTATTTGGTATTGGCCTTATTTGTCAAATAGGCAAATAAGGCGAACACTTTGTCAAATAAACTGTCCACACATGGTAATTGTTTGCCAAATATGCCAAATACACAAATACAAATAGCCATGTGAAGTGCCACCATAAGATGTAAAAACTATTTATGCTTAGACAAAAGAGTCTTATAAAGCCTGTGGTATACGGAAACTGTGAAATTGCTATATTTTAAATACATTATTATATTTTTTCATTTTCTTATGACGTACATGACACACATAACAAGAAATATACACATAACACAAAAAAATCTAAGAAAATTCGAACTGGGTTGAGATTGAGAGACAGAACACAACATTATAGACACTAAGTAGATATTTTAATACACGCAATTTATTAAAATACTACTAATGGAATAGGAAGTATGAATGAAAATAATACAATGCAAAAAAAATGCTTCTTAAAAAGTTAGTAATTTTATATAAGCAAGTCTCATAAAGTTAGGTTAGTACTCAGCATCAATGACCCTTTATAAGCGTTTTCAGAAGATTGATCGTTCAGAACCATTACAGAAAAGCTTTTAATTTTCCATTTGTCTTTTCTCAACGTGATCCTTATAGTTTTAGTCATAAAGTTCTTTATTCTCTGGTAACGTAATATCATAATAACAACAAAGGTGGGCTGTTACCTGTTATCTGTTAGGGGAGGCTAAATCAGAAAATCGATATGAACGTACCGTCGGCTGTCCGATCCAAACTTTGCACTGTCTTCTACAATATTGGGAAACTTTTCTTGTTTTTACTTTAATACAGTTCCTAATGTTATTGGACCAAATAAAAGTTTTCTTTGACTGAAATACTGCTCTGTTTTTGCGTCTTTGGATTGACTGAAAATATTTTCCAAGTTGACATTTGCTAAATGACTTTATAGCAGGCTAAGCATAATAAACTTGTACTATCCTAACTCCATGATATCATCCTTCTAAAGTACCTATATTAGTAATATTTCGCACAAAGATCGTAGCAGCCTAAGTTTTGGCATCTGAATGACAAGACTTGTCATTTTCTAATTTCAATTAATTTCGTAAACTGTAGGGCTGGGTGTAAGGGGGACTCCAACATCTCGTCTCCCAAGCCAACCTAACCTACAAGTGGTACATCCTGCTAGATTACGAACTAGGCTCTGGTTAAAATATCAAAAAATCTTCATAATTTTATAACTCATTGATTTTACAATTATTTTCCATTACTTGACACTGGCAGAAAAGTGTCCAACCAGACACAGTTGCCATTAACAAAGAATCATCATCGTAAACTGTCACTGCGTGTGGCCACAAATGCTTTACCAAATAATTTATTTGGCTCTATCAATATATTCTGAAAAAATAAATCCAAAACACATTGATCTAATTACGCTCCCCCGCGGTCAGAGCGGAAGCGCAGGATTGAGACGTCAATGTCCTTCCGGAGGCTGTCAAATAGCGCCCCGCAGAATGTTGTGAAAGAGCTGTCAAGCAGTCGATTAATGAGCCACAAGGACCAATAAATTGACCACCCTTGACCAATAGGCTATGTGGTTAGACGCATAGACCCGTGTGGACCACACGTGACTTCAGCCACGTGGCATAGGAAAAAATGACAGCTGTGAACAGAGATGTCAAAATTGAGTTAGACTACAGTGCCTAATACTTCATCTAATAGCACAGCGTGAGACAAACGTTGGTAGAGAGATGGACAATTGTTCGATCGCGAGCGCTAATAAATTGAAAAAAGAATACAACTCAACAAGACTTACCTATCTAAATAAATGCCACGCAAAAAACCAATTTTAATTAAAAATAATTTGACAAATTCATAAAGTTTCTCTATAGTAAATCTCTTAACAAAAACACAAACACTAAAAAACTTAAGCTTTGACCTGAAAAAAAATCTAATTAAATTAAACCCAAAATGTTTAAAAATATATCAATTTTGGTTAGACTGTAATTCGATTTTGATTTGCCATGTTCATGCCATTATACGGAGTGACATTTACTCGACACTCCGTTCCTACAATAAAACCCTAAGTATAAATACGTTCATGCATCACCAAGGCCTTCATACACCTCCTCATAAACTAAATCAACGTTATGAATCATATGAGTAGATAAGCATTTATCACGTACCGGCGACCACCGCCGCAGCGTGAGTCAGCACCTGCTAATGGTCAGTCGATGTGAGATGATTAATTACTCTTATCTCAGGCTGAACCATCAGAGGCACCCAGCCTCTGATGGCTCTATGATGAGAGGTGATGCCTGTGTTGAGAGGTCACTTTGGATGTGGTATTTAAACTTACATCTCAAAAAGGCAAAAGCTGCTGGCTATTTTGACAAGATTTGTGGGAAATCTGAGTTGAAATCGCAAAATGAGATATTTTTATAATAAAAGTATAAAGTGCTTTTTTATAAAAATATCACATTCGCCTTCTGTGAGAAATACATTTGTTAGATTGTAAATTCTGTCTCACCCCGCTTGCCCCTCGCATACCTTTTTAAGACTGGTGTGTGGTGGATGAAATATTAGTTACTAAAATAAAAGAAGGAGACTAGCTCTCGTGCGAGCACTTTCGAGGTGTATATCAATAATATATCAACAATTTTAACTGCATTTATTGATTATTACTTTCCCGCCGGTAATTTTATTGATCGTTATTTGCTACGACTTGTATATCGTCTGCAAAAAAATAAGTTTTCTGGTTGAGCTATTTTTATTTGTATACGAAGGGGAGTACCTACGTTTATTGTACAAAGAAGATACGAGGATAGCAAAATGCTATCTTATCAACCAGCTAGGTATTGATTATGAAACAAGCACAGCTACGTACAAGAATAAGTCCCACCTTCAGTTAGATTCCTACTCATAACGATGCTCTCGTCATCAAAGGATTTGAATACAAAAACGTTTCGACACCTATCACCATAATGACTCCTCATTGAAGAAGCGTAATGGGCATCAAGATCGTTAGCTTGATGGGTGGGTATGGGTATGGCTACTGTGCATATGCACATACTAAAAAGACAAGTCAAGAATGTTAGTCACTACATCGATCACTTTGGACTGGTCATTTTATATTAAAGGGGAAATTGGATTACCCCGGGGGGTCCCGCGTTTCGCTGACAAAAGCAGACTGTAGCGTTACAAAAACTTTGCCATTTCCTAAATTGTCATGTGATAAAATGCGTCCAATTTATTAGTTTAAGCTTTTTAATCATAAAATACTTCACGCCGTAGGTGGCGACAGATTATGAATAAACTAAATCACGCTAATCCGTTATCCTTTTACTCGTTTCTTTGAAATTCGGAAGCTGACTGGAGGGCCCTTTGAGAGGCTGTGCGTTGTTAATTCTTATAATTGGCCGCTTTATTCGAGCCGAGACCGGAAAGGAGACCCACGTCAGGGTATCTCGCCTATAAAAGGATTTGTAATGCCAAAATGAAGTGAGAATATTTATGTGGCGATATAATGAGG
This sequence comes from Eupithecia abbreviata, assembly GCA_943735965.1. NCBI lineage: Eukaryota > Metazoa > Arthropoda > Insecta > Lepidoptera > Geometridae > Eupithecia > Eupithecia abbreviata. Next base: position 10,653,781 of record OX030987.1, on the reverse strand, counting down.
CATTCTCTACGGCAGACAGACTGTCGCCATCCGTCGCGATGCAGTCGGTTTTTTGCAAATGCAGAAGATTTTTGGGATTATTAAAATGGGAATAAGAGCGAAGGAATTATAGGTATTGTCTGAGTAATTTAGCAAAAGTACTTAGACGAATGATAGTGCTGATAATAGTATCTTTTGCATTTATTGTTATTGAAACAATCGTTATTCGATAAGAAATAGACACTGACGTTATCTATATTGCTGAAGTACTTCTTAATAATATCTAAAGATAAAGGCAATATTGATAAGGGTAATTATTTGTATTGTTCGATAATATGGCTATTGGTACCAGATTATAGGGCCTTGATTGAAAGGGTGCTGCCTACTTACCGATAGGTATGTCAGATTCTATTGAAATTAAATGGCCGTATTACATGTTGGGGCAGCAACAATGCAATAATGTTTGGTAGAGACTTAAAATGACAGTTTATTCGGTTAAATAGACCGAGCGCTACAACCGTGGTTGCCAATGTTGCCATCAATTGATTCTCTGGAGGCGTTCATTCATAAAATTCGTTATTTCTCGTAAATCGCACACAAATGTTGAATTCCACTATTGATAGTTTCACGGGTATGTTTGTGTTTGAATTAGGTTTTATGCAACGGTGCAGAGCCGTGAAATTGATTCGGGTGTGTATGTATTGGTAAGGCGGAAGGTAGCTTGTGATTACCTTCATTCATGAATGGACTGATGAAAAAATATACGTACGCACTACGCCGTACGCGCAGGTAGTCGGGAGCTTATGAATGAACTCTTGATTCTCATTTGTAGCGTTCTCGATGAAATTCTTTAGTATTTTAATTGCTCTTAACAACAGATAGCTAAGCAACAGTCCAACCGAATTGAAACATAACCTTTGTAGATAGGTATTTCACAATTTCATTTTTTGATTCACTATTTCAAAACGAAGTTCTCAAATTGAAGAAGATAAGACATCTTCCAAAAACAGAGACTCATGGATAGGTACTTGTTTTGCTGTAAAAGTCAATTAAGTTAAATTACCCTATTACCCTATAGGCAGGTTTTAACAAGTGTCATTCAGTCTAAAGTGACCATTACCAGCGGCCACTCTAAAGGCTTTCTAAAGTATTGAATGGACATTAAGAACAAGTGTTTTACAGCATCCGGCAAAAAATCAGGTATCTTTCCGGATGCGAATCATCCCAAGCCTACGTTCCCACGGCTGGACAGTTAGTTAGCACAATGTAATAATGCTTTATGAAGTGACAATTTTGTTGTTTGTTTCGAGGTTTGTTCCTTTCGCTTTTGTTTGAGGGTAACAATGCGCCACGTGTAGCAATTTGGTTAACAGATGTGGATGGTTTTGTTTGACCAAGTTTGTTATCGGGTTTAGACTTGAGACGAGAACCTTGGATGAGGATTGAGTGTCTCTTTCACTCTTGAGTATCCATTGCATTGAAAAACAAATGACGATCCAGCTTAGCAGTCTCATTTGCATTGGCAATTTAATTCTCACACTGCAGTATAGGCTAACTTGACTCATATCAAATACAATACAAAAATTCTTTATTATACACCATAATCAAATTAATCATTACAAAAATACATTATATGCGTCAGGTACAATGGGCGGCCTTATCGCTTAGAAGCGATCTCTTCCATGCAACCTTTGGATGGAAAGAATTAGAAAATATGACGCAATAAATAAATATTTTCTGTAGTATTTGACTTAAGAAACCAATATTATCGATTTCAGATATTAAAAGTGTAAAATTTCATGTCGGATCTTTAATTCGCAATTATATTCGCGAACATTTGCTAAATACTGCAGTGCATCTGAGATGTTCACTAATACATTCACAGATGGCTTCGTGGCAATTATGCGAAAGCGAGTGGCATCTCTGATGAGCAGATTGATAAGTAGTAACAACAACATCCTGAAAGTAATATCTATACGACACCACTGGGTGAAATTACTTATAATCTAGATTTAGTTATTTTGATTTTATTTTCTTCGTTGTAATTGTATTTTCCTTTTTGTAATTTTGTGTATGTGTTTTTTATGGACCTTTGTTGTCTGATAATAAAGAATTTGAATTTAAATACCAATTCTTTTTTTTACAACCCGTATGATGTTACAGCACAGAAAATAATTATATAAATTATCGCTTACATTTCGGCTGTTGACGATAAGTAAACCTTTAAGATAAAGTTTTGCGGTTTTCTAGGTCTTAAAAAAATATGGTTTTATTTTAATTCTCTAATCGGAAAATAATAATCTAAGACCAACTTTAAAAAAGAGTCAGGCTAGTTAATTACCTACATACTTATTTTTACTAAACAAATGTGTAGCTCTTTATAACAAAATAGTCGTAAGGTGCAAGCAAATGCAACACAAACTTGATTAGTTTTTAGGTGTGTAGAGTAAACAGCAAAAGAAAACTTTTTTCCTCTACCAATTTGAATCAGTAGCTCCAAATAAATACAAAACTAGTCATTTCTTGTAATGCAACGTTGTAGAAGAATATAATTATTTTCTCAATGAAATACAGAGCGATTGTTGAGATTGTTCCTGCATCCGTCCGGAAATGGCGGAGTCGTCCAGTCTGGTCTGTTTATACAGATTGTAACCACAGGCAGCATGAATGACCGACCACCCATTGAGTACCGTGTTGAGTAGCCACTCATACTTGTACGGCTTTAAGAAAGTATCAAGCTGTAGGATACTAGATAATACTTCTAAAATTTTGACATAGCTCGTTTTGTTTATAAACACATAATTGAATGCATTTAAATAAAAAATAACAAGGTTTTCGCCAAGAGACAAAAAACAAAAAGTTGATATACTTTAACGATTCTGACGGTTCGAACCATACATATTCGTTCTATACCTGGTTCTAGTAGAACCCTGACTAAAAATTCATGGTGTACACATTAAACTTTGTAGAAATAATGAAACTTGTCGCGATTATATACGGCTAATGCATGTCTAAAATAATGACCAGAACATTTGTCCGGAAAACATATTATTTGTAATTGACCATTCTCCACTAACCTTCGTCCAATGACGCCGTTCCGTGCCAACATTTCTCTGACCTTTGTTTTACAACATTTTTTCAGCAATCTATTTATAATTTAATATGACTGCCTGAAAACTTGTTACAACAGTTCACACCTCGTTGCTTTTACAAATTAGTTTCGCGGTTGCCAAAACAAAAGGACGGCGCGTTCGAGTTTCATACCTTTTCAAATAGATGTTAGAACCGCAAAAAGTTTTAGCATTTTGCATTCCACCTCATTTTAGCAGTGACAGGAGAATAGCTTTTACAAACTTCCTAGTCTATGGTTCTTTCAAATGTGTATCCCAATACTTTCCTAGCTGTACTTGCGGCAGTGATCTTTCGTGTCCATTGATCACAGCTTTAATTCCTGCCCATATTTAGCTATTGTGGACAGGCGTCATTCTGTAAACGCTTCTCATTATAAAACCACACTTTGTATAAAAATATGTGCTCGAGTATAAAGGTAAACATTGATTTTTTGTAACGCCTGAGAGAATACTTGTTTGGGCCGGCAGTGACAGAGGCACAATGGGACAATGAGCCATGGTATTGAATGGGAGACCGCACACTCGGTAACATTTCTACAAACACTTAGAACTACTACTATTTGTGTTAGGAATTATACACTGTATTAATTTAAGTAAACTTTGTAACAATAAAATATTTTATCTCGAAATATTTTAACAAAATTAAAATCATCTACATATATGAATTTGTGTCTTTGGGTTCGTGTTCTACGAAGTGCTACGAGGAGCTACGGATTTGGCTACGAAAACTTATTTGACACGAACAGTGTTGATAAACTCAAAACAAACAAATACCTACTCGTATACTTGCCATTAGGCAATTTCAAGTTTTGTTATGCAGGACAAATATTAGATACATCTATCTATGTAATATATATTGTATTAAGTATATCAGTCACCTAGTACCCATAACAGAAGCTCTGCTTACCTTGGGGCTAGACGATGCTGTTTGCTAGTTGTTCGATAAAAAACCTGGTGGTCCAAGTGAAGCTCTTTATAATCATCGAGATTTGAATTTTGATAATATTTTGGCCACGAACAAGACAAATATACATCTTGGTAAAGCTCTGATCCTTAACCACTGTAAGTCAGCAACTACCAGCAACCACAAGCCAGGTGCTAGCAACGTCTGCATCACCACAATAAGAACACCCTCACACCCACTCTGGGCACTACATACTTCAAAAGCATCTTCCCGCCCACAAAAATTATCAATGACAAAAACTCTGATAGAAATCTCTTGCAAATAAAACCGCATCTATTCTTGCCGCCTGATTAATTGCGGGCGTGTTCTTTGAGATTTGTGTACGTAGGATCCAGAAATACACGTGGACAGTCTCGTGTCTGACAACGTACTTTTAGAGGAGTAAGGATTTTATTTTATTAAAATGGTGCAAAAAGTTCTTAAATGTTATTAAAGCAAAATAAATTGAACGGCTGAAATTTAAGAGCATTAAAGCGTGTAAGCCAAAAATTCCATGCTAACCGTGTCGCTGCCCACCGGAAAATATCCAATATTTTTAGAGTAGGTTCTTTTACCTACCATAAAAAAAAAATTATGATTAATTACTAAAACTATGATAATATCTTAAAGACGATAAAAAAAATCTGTAGTTTTCGTTAGATTTAATTGCGATAAGAAAAAGATTACTTATTTTATATTCCTATTTTTCGGGAATGAGATGATATCGAAATAGTGTTACGAAAGATCTTTAATATTATTTAATAAATTACCTACTATAAATCAAGTCATCAACTAATCTACTCTACTAATAATAATCTACTAAACTAATCCCTCTCTAGGTGAGTAAAATTATGAGGCAACTATAAACGAATCAAAATGTATATACTATTCACATCATACTAATATTCCACTTAAATGCGAAAGTTTGGATGGATGTTAGGATGTTTGTTACGTCTTTACGCCAAAACAACTGAACGGGTTGGACTGAAATTAATGCAATAGGTATGACCAGGAATAAAACAAAGGTTTTTTTATCCCATAAATCTGATCAGATTCCATAGAACAACCTATGCAAAGCCGCAGGTAGACGCCAGTGTAAAATATTTCGTGCATCATCAAGGGAGCAGAAAATAACCTGTATGAGTAAGGGCCATATTCTTAGCCGTGTTAATGATTTGTGTCGAGCTCGCCCTTGATGGAGTTTATTAATAGGACTGACCTTAGATCGGTAGAGTTAAGGACAACCGTGGGTGATATTTGTCACCTTTGTTGTTTGTCAGACTGTCTAAAAAAAGTTTTTAAAAGTATTTATTTTAATGTAAAAATTGGTAACAGCTAAAAAACAACGTGAATGTAGGAGCTTACGCACTATAATAACATAAATAAACTGACTTTTTGTTTGACCTTAGGTATATGTAAGTCCGTATAAACTCTTGTTGTATTTTTTTGCCTTACTATAACGAAAGTAATCGACAGTGAATCAGTACATTGATAGATCAGTGGACTTTCTTGCAACCATATTGTTCAGAAATCTGAGATGTTTTTGTGTAAGTATTCGAGGGTAGATAACTACGTAATGAGTCTCACTTACACTATCAACATTATTTTTGAACAATGCTTAAAAGTTTGCCAGTAAATAAAACGAAAAACAACCAAACTCGAATTAGGAACTCCATGGTCAAACACCTAATTACACCCTACTGTTCTCGAATTCTCTTTTATATTAGCAACTCCTGCTAACATAAGTATCTAAATAACAAGAGAGAACAATGGAAACAAGTTGCGTCATAAGACTTCGTAAGCGTCCCTGTAAGGCGGCGGTACATAAATCTTCACATATTGCTTCACAGAGTATTCAGGCCTGTAAGAGAAACAGCCAACCCTTGGCTGCCTCGTTATTGACCTCTCACTCCAATAGCTTTGTCCCACTTTTACTCGAGCTGAGAAGCGAAACTGTGAAATTTTCTGTCTCTCTCCAATTTCAATTTACTCGAGACGGATTTTCAGGGCTTTATAAGATCGTTTGGTGCAGTGTACGGTTGGAAGGCAGAAGTTTCATGCAGGTGTTACCTACCTATCTAAAATAAACTAGAGATCTTTGTTATCTTTTTAATCATCATAAAAATTTGGATTTCCTGATACTTTTAATACAGGATGTAACAAAAATGTAGGACCAAACTTTCAGGGATAGTTCAGCTTCGATCACAGAAGACGGGAAAAATATAAAAAAAAATTGTATTTAGATTAATTTGCTAAAAGTAGGTACTGCTTTCAAGCTACCTAAAACGCCTGCAAAAGTCGAAATAGTAGAAACAGAAAAACCTCAAGCTACGATATCATGTAGCTCATGGTAAGAATGAAAGACTTGAGTTATTTCAACGTTCATGTCTTTGGCGTTGGCTTATGATAATAAAAAAAAATTACCGTTGTAATAACTTCAGTGTTTATACCAACTATAACTTGACTTTATTAACTGAGTTATAGTTTAGGTTGACTTTCATTGCCCAAGATACTCCTTTGTGTCGCACCACAGAGATTAGGCAGTGAATGCGTTAACATTGCTCTGTTTCTTTTACCTATACTACAATACTATTCATTCGGTAGCTAATAGAGAGACGACAATCTTTGTTCTTGTTAGGGAGTAAGTGCCTGTATGGTGTTGCCGTCCTGCTCTAACGCACAATGGCGTCGACACTGAATGAAAATTTGATACTCTTGCAACAGTTTCAACTTCGCTTGTCCAAGGAAAATGAAAGAAAATTGATGGAGGGTGCATTTTAAACCGAGTTTAAGACAAAATAAAACACTATGTTCATAAGCAAAACACATTGCAATCTTCTCGTCGATTCAAAACTTCTATATCTTCTTCAATCACATTTATTGTAAATGGAACGCTTCTACCATCTTTGATAAATGCGAAAGTTTGAATATTTACATTTGTTTGGATGTTTGTTACATATTATTAACTCATTTATTCTCAGATTCATAATCCATAATAAAATAAAATAATGCACATACAAATTAAAAATGTCAAAAACAAAATCACACAATAAAATAAAATAAAACTAGAATAATATCACGTAGGGAAATTAAAAAATAAACAATAAAATACAAATTGAAAACTTACTAACCTAACATTTAGAAGGATGAAGACCCCATTAATATCTTCATCCATTTGTTTTGGATGGGACAGTCCAGACGTGAAACAATCATTTTCAGGATGCCGTTGCTACTGGTTCGCGCACGCTGTAGTAGGGAAGCTACTTTTTTGCGAATAATCGCATGAAAGCCGTCCGTGCGCGCCTCCGCGAACATACCAGACGCGGTGCAAAAGCGAGGCAGCCGCATCAGCATCCTGAAAATGTTGTTGTACGGACACGTAGAGCGCTGGCTGCCCGTCGGGTGCAGTTGAGCCAGAGGCTACTCGAGTAGAAGGACTGGCAGTAGGCCTTAAATAAGGTGATTTTTACTTCTCTCGAGCAGCGTACGAATCTACGCGCAATCATGTTTCCCCGTACAGCCAGCGCTCTACGCTCCCTTTCAACGTCTGCATCATCTCTTAGAGACTCGTTCACAATATGCCCTAGATATCTAAAAGTATCAACAACCTTTAGAGCCGCACCGCTGAGCAGTATTGGCGGGACATAGGCCGGCTTTACATATCTCTTCACGACAAAACTTCTGAACGGATCGGGCTGAAATTTGCATAGGTAGTTAAAGACCTGGATTAACATAATATGGTACATTTTATCCCGAAAGAACGCGTACGTAGATCACTACATACTATTATAAAACAAAGTCGCTTCCCGCTCTGTCTGTCCCTGTGTAGCATACACACAGAGATTCTTGTAGATCTTTAAAACTACGCAATGGATTAATGCGGTTTTTTCAATAGATAGAGTGATTCAAGAGAAAGGTTTATAAACCATTTGAAACATAGGTTTCCACACGGGCGAAGCCGCGGGGCGCAGCTAGTAATTTATAAAACCCTATGATTAATAACATTGAAAAAGTACCTACAAGAGTCTCTGTAGGCAATAAGGGCGTGTTACGATGCTGATCGTCCAAATGAGACAGCGGCGGCAGGAGGCCCCTGATGAGGATTGATGGACCCGTTTATTACACCTCTTCTATCAGCATGTCTGTCCTAAGGTTGCCTGGAAGAGATCGCTCTCAGCGATAAGGCCGCCCATTATATCTTTATTATAAGTTTTTATTGTTTTGTGTGGTATAATAAAGTGTTTTCTATCTTGTTTCTATCTATCTATCATGATTCCGATAGCCTGTCTCAAAATACAATATAAAAATATTTTATTGTACAACAGATACAGATTATTACAAAAATACATTACAATGGGCGGCCTTATCGCTTGGAAGCGATCCCTTCCAGGCAACCTTTGGCGGGAAGAAATATATGATTTTAAGAAAAGCGGTGTACCACAGATAAAGTTAGGTTTAATATGAATGCGCTCCCATCACACAGATCGAGCCTAGATCCCATCTACAGCAGATCGAGCTGAATTTTTGCACTCCTGGACCTTGAATAAAACAAAGGATTATTTTTTATCCTAGAATAATACATTTTAGATAGAATAATACTATTAGAATATTTTTTTTTTATTAGCACAAACTAAACACACAAAAGTACAACCAAAAATAAAAACATACATTAAAACACAAATAACTGACACAATAAAACTAAAAACAAAACTCTAAGTGTAGAAATCAGATATAAAAAAATAACTCGCACTAAGCTGACGGCAGAGGCTAGTATTTGTTAGTTTAAGTTTTTACATAATACCTATATGCAGGTGATTCCAGTTACACTGTGAACGGTTTTTTTGTATGACGCTCTAGATGACATAATTTTTCCTTAATGTGCAAGCCAAATCACAGTGACTATTGAAAAGTTGTTCTGAAATATTGTGTCGACTCGTTGATAATATACCAAAGTATAAATTATAAAAGGTATTATAAAACTTTTAATAGAGTTACGTAAATGACAGGTGCGTGATAAGTTCGCCGTTAGTAAACGTACACCTAAACAACTGCTATAATATGTATATACGAGTAACAGCATTGACTTCGACAAATACATCACCATTGGATGCAGGAGTCTGGAGTCTTCCGGAAACTACCACAGAGTTCTATGAAGAAACAAAAGGTTACGACCAAACAACAGGTATCTACGATCAAACAACAGGTTTCTACGACCAAACAACAGATTTCTATGACCAAACAACAGATTTCTATGACCAAATGACAGGTTTCTACGACCAAACAACAGGTTTCTACGAGTATTTCAATGATAATTCTAATGACTTGTCTACTGTGGATTTTCATCGTCTGCGTATAGTTGGCCTCGTTTTTTCCACCACGGCTCTGATATACGGCGTGGTGACTTGCATCGTGTTCCCTCAAGCCCGCAACTTCCAAAACTACGTGAATCTCAACGCTCTAACCTCTCTCACTTTGTGTTACTTCATTTTTAACATTGATCTATTTGTTTTACCCTTTTTTGGAGGTTGCGTTTTCTATTTTAGCTTCAGTTGCTGGTTATTAGTGGGTTCCGTGATGATTTACAGAGACATTGTCGTAGTTTTTAACGCAACGGTTAAATGGAAGTATTTAGTGAGTAGTGTGTTTGCTTGGGGGTTGCCATTAATTGCATCGTTTTGTTCTGCTGTGGTGTATACAACAATATCCTTTTTGTTGGTATTGGTGAATGTTTATCTCTACGTAAAAGTGTTGTATTGCTTGTTTAACCCTAGATCACTAAACATTAGTCTCATAGGCGACACGGTTCCCGCGCATTCGCTTTTTAGGTATGTTCCCGACACTACCCCACCCCGCCACGCTCAGTATCTTCCTAATTTAGTGTTTTAGCACCCTGTGCGTACGCATTACGTACGTCAAGTAAAATATTGGCGTTTTATTTTGTTAGTCAGAACGACTAATGTTTAGTGACTGAGTAACTCGAAAATATGTTTAGTAAGCTAGGGTTAAAGGTACTGGGGTAATAGATCCTTGTAGAAAATGGCGAAACATTCAAACAGCAACAATAACGTTTTTCTTGGGGGGGACTCCGATCGATGGGTGTGTTTCATGTGGTTTATATGGGTTCATTTTTATGGGCACAGATTCGATATAATAATATAGCCTAGTACAATATACCTATTGTACTAGGCTATAATAGATTTTACTCTGAGTTTTGTTTATTCACTTCTTTACATTATGGTGAGAACGAACTTGCACCTGTGGTATGACGCATTCGCTAAAATTTCTATATGTAAATCCTTATATAGTAAAAAAATCTCTAAAACAAGCTGTAGGTAAAAGCTAAGTAGTTAAAAATATTGGCTTCACTCGCGGAGAGTTCCTTAATAATATTATAAATTCCTATTGAAATATAGAATAACTATTATGTAAATTAACGTAGATGTTAGTTTATTTAATATTAATGTTGTAAACTTTATTTTATTTAGAAAATTCAATAGTTTTATACAGTGAATAATGTCTAAATAAAATATTTTATCTCACTTCTTGGTACGATTCTGCTACATGTATGTATGTTTAACTATTTTCTAGAAAACACTTGATAGAGTTGATAGTCTCTCTGGGGCTACAGGTTCGACTCTCGCCTCGGGACAAATGTTTGTACGATATTTGTTCCGGGTGTTCTAAGTATTTCCTATAATATATATTTTTATGAGTGAGCATTAGTACAGGATAAGGAAAAATTGGTACAAGATTGCATCGTGCATCATGTAATTTATTGAATTAATTATGAATCATAGTCTGGCCAGGATTTTTAACCATGAAGGAAAATGTGGTGCTAGGTCACCTTTCAGCATGTTATTATTGAATTGTTTTGTTTATTACCTACCTTATCATAGTCTACTCGCGATATATTTCGTAACATACTAAAGAAATAAGTAATTTCATTCAAAACAAATTAGGACTACATGGATTGCAAGAGTCAAATAAAATACTTTTCTATACTAATATTATAAAGAAGAAAGGTTTGATTTTTGTTTGTTTGTTTGTAATGAATAAGTACCGAAACTACTGGACCGATTTGAAAAATTCTTTCACCATTGGGAAGCTACACTATCTCCGGTGAACATAGGCTATATTATATTTACAAAAAAGTTAAGGATCCGTACTAAAACCGTGCGAAACCGGGAAGGTCCACTAGTTGTTCAATAAAGAGAACGTTTTTCGACACGGACGGCGACGGACACGTCGTCGTTCCTAAACAACTTGCGTTATGAAGGAAGTTGCTACCATTTCCTTGATACACTACCATAACCACAACGACTGTTACATAGTTGTTCTTAAATATTGTTCCAAGCAGGACGTAGCTAGATACAAAAGTAAATATATGTTATCCATTTAAATACGATATCTTACCAGTGAACGTGGCTATATTTAATCAACTACCATGCACACAACAGCATTTACTTCGACAAATGTACCGCCATTGGATTCTGGAGTCTGGAATCTTCTAGAATCTACCACAGAATTCATGTTTGAAGCAACAACAGAATACTTCGACGGATCAATAGATAACGACGAGTTTTACGTGGCAGGTAACTCCCATACTCTTACCGCTGATGATTATCTGTTGACAGTCGCCCTTGTCTTGTCTACTACAGCTATGCTGTATGGCGTGGTGACTTGCATCGTGTTTCCGAAAGCCCGTAACTTCCAAAACTACGTGAGTCTCAACGCCCTCATCTCTAGTACTCTATCTTGCTCCTTCGCCGAATACGAATTATACTATCGTGAAATAACGTGGTTTGACTATTTAGCGTTAAGCTTTTTCTTCTACAGCTTTCTTTGTTGGCTGTTTGTAGGTTCTGTGATAATTTACAGAAACATCGTCGTAGTTTTTAATTCGAGGATTAGTTGGAAATATTTAGTGAGTAGTTTGTTTGCTTGGGGATTGCCACTCTTTTCTGATTTGTTTTCTTATTGGCAAGTAGAGCAAATTTATGTGATGTATAATACATTTACAGTTTTGTTGGTATTGGCTAATGTTTATCTCTACGGAAGAGTATTGTTTTGTTTGTTGAAAGGTATTGGTGTAAGTGAGCCTTCTAGAAAATGGGCCAATATTCGAATGGCAACAAACACTTTCTTCTTAGGGGGAACTCCGATTGCTTTGATTAGTGAACTTTATTCATTTGGCCTTCCTTCTACAGCGCCTGAACTTATAATTATTTGTCGAAGTATATATTTTATTCTGCATATTATTTATGCTCTTTTTTACATTATGTTGAAGATAAATTGGCAGCTGTGGAATGACGCACGCGCAAGAATTTTAGTACCTAGATAGAGAAAACCTTAAAATAATTGTACCTACCGAGTATTAATGACTACGAGTACGTACTATGTATTACTTAACACTTACACATAAATCTTAGACAGAGATTTTATAAAATAAAAATATTAATTAATATTTGTGCAGTGTGAATGCTAGTTGTCATTTGTTTTATTCTATATATTTTAACTAGCTTTATTTGTTATGTAAAGAAGTCTTTATGTGAAGCAGCTTCGCACGCATTATGTCTATGGAAACTTTTAAAGATTATTACCGATTATGATATGATTCCAGGCTTCGAGCTATATAATGTATATGAAAAGCGCTTATAAGGGGTAAGGCCGCCTACTGTACTTTTATGTTTCATGTAAATGTCTGTATTTTGTTTAGTTTTGTGGTGTACACTAAAGAGTTATGTATTGTATTTTAAATATTGTATATGCAAAATGTCATCTTGATCCGTTCAATAGTTTTTGCTTGAACAAGTAATAAACATAAATCTAAACATCCAATGATTTTCTTAGATATTAAAATGACTAAACAGTTTTAATTTTAAGTAAGAGGATGGATTAATAAATATTTATTTGTTCTTGTCGTATATTGTTGAATGTCTGTAACATATCTAAAGTGTGTCTACATAAAAACATAAACTATACATAAAATCAATATACAATTAAAGATAAATCTTTTGTTATATTCTAGTCCTATATCCTTTTAATTACATACGTAATTTTATATTGTTTGTTTGCTTATTTATTTCACACTTAGGTTCACATGTTAGACTTGATGTCGTTAGATTCTATAAATTCTGAATAGTTATATTACCATTTTATTATCTATCACACAGTAACGTTAGACATAGGAAACACCACATGGGATTTTGCAAAGAAAAGGCAGACAGAGATACCTTATTTAAAAATTAAATAAACAGATTTAAAGCAATTTATCACAGTAAAATAAATATTAAAGTATGTCAAAGTCCGACAGAGAACCAAAATTATCGACATAGCTCTAAAAATTGCTGCTGTATTTTTTGTATTGAATTTTATTTATGAAAGAATATACATAATTATATTTAAAATAACACTCTTTAAATCCGTACGGGTTTGACCCGAATGTTACGAATGGCAGTGGGCCGACCATATCTCACGAAGAACCCACAACCGCTGCTGGGGCAAACGTGTTCTTGAGTGGAGACCGCAACGCGGTAAACGCCCTCCGACCAGGTGGGATGACGACCAGCGAAAGACTGCAGGTAGATTGCTGGATGCGTTGAACTGAAAACAGGGTGCTATGGCGCTCATTAGGGAAGGCCTATGTCGAGCAGTGGACTAAAATAGGCTGATGATGACGTTAAAGTATGCGTAAGTATATGTTACGAAACCTTGTAAAGTAGATTTACACCGAACATAAATTCGTTCCACAAGCCGTAGGTTCGAACCTCGGACCCTCCCATCTAATCTCGAAGTATCGCTTAACAAATTTAATATTTACTCGCCATGACTTATCCTTATAAATCGACGACAATATTAAAACCGCCAGTACATTTGATTGTTGTATTGTGCTCCCTCGCTATTTTAACTGGTGGTGCAATTGAAAAGCTGCACGAATTACCAGTTGAGACATTGTTTTTCTGTTTTTATGCAGGATAGGTGTCCGTTACTCAAAATATTAAAGTCAAAAGGTTAAAACATTTCAAATTTTTACACTCTACGCATTAATCGATTGCTATGCCTATGATAAAAATGGTAAATAAACTAAATAAAAATAGTAACTTACATCTTCTTCTATTGACTTAAAGATAGTGAGAAATAATGAATATGGAGTTGGAGGGTAATGATTTCATTTATGCTAGATCACTAAGGAGTCATTTATCGTTAGCTTGGTTGCAATTACGTAGTTTGTAATGCTTCTCTTACCCATAAGGCATAACGATTGTAATGTTATGGTGTATGTAAATAAATCATTTGAATTCGAAATTCGTAAAAAGTTTCTTTATTCAGACATAAAAATACCAAAAATAAAATACAATTAAAGAAAGCAAGATCTTAAAATTAAAATTAGATTGTTGATTGATTTATCCTTGCATGAAAGCCTCACACTGTTAGCTTACCTATACGTGAAATCTAGTATGCTACTGTCGTGGAAGGCAGAAAGAGAAACACCACAGTACTGGCAGTTTTTGCAGTCTTACACAAGTACCTAGTTAGATTTCTTATTTGTCCAGTATTTTTTTAGGTATCCCGCACCACACAAGTGGCGATTGCTCCGCTTGCATTCCACAGGGGGTAAGAAGCTCTCGCGGGAGCAATTGAAACTAACTTCTTCATCATCACATCACACACGACGACCTCACTAGTGCAGCGGACAAATGACCACCTTTATAAGTATATTCTTAAATTATGTTCTTTTTCTGGTGTAGAATAACGTTTTGTAAATGAGAACAATACAATACTATCGAATTTATAAAAACAAATAGATTCGATAGGATATAGTATCTCTTTCTGTCTGTGTGTCTGTCTGTCCTTTTCACGCCTAAACGGGTTACGGTCTTACGCAATCACCATGACCCTGTATTATCTGAATATAAATCGCTTTATCTTATAACCTGTCCCATATAATAAACGTTAGCACCCTCTGTACGAGTCCATAGAGACCCTACACGGATTTGTCTCTAATCCCAGCTTCTGCTTACTCTCCGATGGCTAATACTCGACTCGGTTTACTTTATTAAAATGTTATGAACAACATCTATCTTAATTTAGTTTCAGTTGACAACTGCCGTTGTTGACGATATCAGCAAGTTATAACTTTGGTTACTTTTTTTTATATATCTATGCATTATAATATAAAAATTTAAATTAATTATCTCTGTCTATATGTTACCTTTTCACGCCTGAACGGTTGAATTGTAGGTACTTAATTTAAAGCGAAAAAAAGGTAATGCAATTTTTTTGTCTCCGAAAATTATTTTATTTTCTTCTCCTAAACTTACAACATTCATTTTGCATAAGCGATTATAATGGCATCATTTGCTTTGAATACGCATGCAGTTAGTCACTCCGCCATGACGTATGTTATGTTGTTGCAATTGCGTCATGTGTTTTTCTCTTACTTGATTTTTTTGAAAAGTTTTCAAAAGGAATAAAAAATCCTATTTAACCCTCAAACTGCCAACAATGACTGTCTAATTAAGCGAGCAGAGGGCGGCCTTTGACACCGCAAAGCTGTGATGGATCCGTTTAATATCTGCTCTGTTACCTCCCATTCAGCTTAACTTGTCTTCGAGCCTTAATGGATTTAAACTTAATTGAAATTACAATTGTGTCCATTTCAAAGATAACTTTAGGACTAAGCCTATACGGTGTCATTTTTTTTTATTAATCAGTCTAGATCGGAGTTTGATTCATTGGTCGAGATCTAACCCTGTTTCGTTTTGAACACTTTAAAAATGTATGTGTAGAGAGAGTATTGATTCCGTAGTATTTTACCTATAGCTGGCAATAATTTTCAGAATACTAAGGTACATTTTAAAGATAGGTAACTGATAAATGATTTACGTAGAAACTGCTGTTGTAAAAAGTGTTTAGTCTTGAGCAAGATAGCCCATTGGCCCTCGCTACTTTATGGTTTGCATCGCGGTAGTCTCCGGATAAACAATATTGTATCAGCTTACTACAACATGGAAAGCTAATATTGCAGTCTTCCGAAATCTGAGGTCCGATCGCAATAGCCGCATTAAGTAAGACGTAGGGGTCGGCGACGAGGGTTCCGGATATTGCCTAATCATGCCCGCGTTCACACCCTACTAACTGCCAGTTGTTTTAGTATTCATCGCGTTTTATCGCCCCGTTGCCGTCGATACCCCATCGCACCCATGTTTCATTAAAACAGATTTAAAACTGAGTATTTAGATTACACGGTTTATCTTACGATAAGGATGCATTAACTTGACACGCAATTATGATGTCAGTGTAAAATATTTTATACATTCAGGTACGCTCAAATATACATGCAAGAATAATCAGCTCTGATATTATTTACGTAATTGGATTGTCGAGTTAATAATGCGGAAAACAATCCCAAAATCAGAAAAGTTCCAGTTGGTGCTACGGCCCGCTTCACGGGCGGTTAATCCTGACAAAGTGCTGCGCGGCCGGCGAAAGGGTTAACGGAACGCTAAAATATTGTGACGTTTTGTTACAATTTGTATCTTTCCTAAATGAAAAGATACCCTATTCATCCCGATAACGGTCTACAAACATGCCTAAAATAAACTTCATTCACTATAAAATTTTACGAAATATAGTAATGCTCTGCAAATATCGTAGCGTTGTGCAATAAAATCAGGAATGAGATCGGAAGGAACGGCACGATAGAAAGGACCCCAAGTCGTCCATCACTCGATCAATGAGCTTACAACAATCGAACAACAAGCCATTGAGCGTCCGTCTCATTGTGTGACGTAATTTTATCAAAAATATCGGACATGACAATAGGATGTGCCGGTGCCGACAAAAGTCGGAAAGCGGATGCGATTCGCGTCGTCTCGCCGACATTATGTCGCGTGGATTTTTTACGCAATCTTTGCGAGTGCGACACAAAGACGGTCATTTGTAGCGAGGGGATGTTTCCACCCACAACTCAGCGGGCCTCATCGGTCATTACCGACAATCGGAAACTGCGCAAGAACTACGGAACTTTTGACGCACTTGTACTTCATTGTAAAAAATGTTGGTAGTAAGGATTTGGCTCTATACACACAGGTGTGCCTTTTATAGGGCGTTTCTTTCCGACACCGAAATCAATTATCTAATTATAAGGCCCCTTTTCATTGCTTTTCGATCAAACTTTAAAGAAAAGCTTCTAAGGGGAAAATGTCTGGTACAAACAAAGCTACGAAGTAAAAATAAACCCTTCCAAAGTTCGTATAAAATTTACAACAGCCATCAATCTCGCAGATTGGGCCATTAAGAAGTGTGGCAACGTTGACACAGTCTGTGTGACCGGGGACATTAGACAACTTTTACTGTTATAGTATATCGTAACGACCATCGTAGCACACCGTGTAATTAGCCCACAATGGGAAACTACGACTACGAATTACATCGAACACAAACGACACACATAGATTTCTCCATTACATTGCTGTTTTGATTTTTACGTCTAAACAAGCAGTGGAAGGAAAGCTTCAATGTATGAAATGTAGAAGGACAGTGTAGTTGTAAAACTACCCTCATTGCATGTCGGGGTCACAGACAAAAGCATCGCTTTGGTCATTGCAACAATACGATGGGCACGTCAAGATACAATTGATTTTCCGCTATGGCATGTAAGCCAATGTTATGAGTCAGAATGGGAGTGTTTCCGGGGTACCATATGAGTAGGCTAAAATATTTTTTTAAATATTAGCTCACTCGTTTAACAATTTAAAGGAGATAAGTACGCCTTTGAATTTTGCTCAAAGAATTATTTTACATAGGTAGTAATTTATATTCTGAGCCTGCTAGGCAACTCACATCACAAAGCGTTTTTTAAATCATCTAAGTCACTTCAATGACTTTTGTCGGCTATCTACAAGAGACAGCCTTACTTTACAATAGTATCTCACAAGTCATAGGAAGGAAGTGAATAATTTATATTAGATTAGTATACACAAAGAGCGCCGACACAAAGAAATTGTTCAATGGTTGCTACCGTTGCTAGAGTTGCATCCATGTTGCATCGGACATGACTTGCTGAAACACCTGATTAATTGAATACTTGAATGGGATTACAAACTTTGAAATACGTAAGTACCTACCTACTCATTGATAGAAATCACCACGGGAGCCAGACAAAAGTATCTGACATGCATATTAATAAATTCTTTGTTCTTTACATGCCGAGTTGGTTGATAGGGTTAAAACAGCAACTAAAATGTTTTTGACATTGCCGCTAATTTCCCAAAAAACTACGTACGAGTACTTACCTACTTATGTAGAGCAATTTCTAATACCATAATGTTCAATATTTCAAAATCAAGACAAATTCCACTCGACATTTAAAAACGTTCTACATATTATGTACGTCAATTTTAGCCAGTCCCGCGTAAAATCCATGTCAGACAACGCTGACGTACAAACTCAAAAGCGGTTGGTATTCAATGAGGTTTTACCTGCCAGCAAATAACAGCTGAAGGAGGAATTAATGCGCCAAGAAAGTAAAGTACACACGCAGACTTTACGACGAGTGAAAAATGAAAATGGCTCTCCTGGAAAAAGAGAACGCCGAAATCAAAGCAATTTAAATTTTGGCGGAAATTCCACTTACTGGTAATTGCTTTGCCAAATTTATTGCTGTTTTCGTGAACTTTATGATAGAAATTTAGAAATGAAGCAACATACTTTCGTCAATAATTATATTTATCAGAAATCGGTTCTGGTGCGAAAATTATTGTTGCTACAATAACGCTTATTTGAAAAATAATATTTTAAGAAAGGAATTAATTCTAAAACTCAGCATAAATAAGGTTTAACAGTCTTATTATTTCTAGGCCACAGAAACAATTACACCTTCAAACAAGACAAGTAAATTGAGAAATTACAACCATAGTTCCTTGACAAGATGATTTACGCAGAGAAAATAATGATAGCAGAACTATGAATATTAATTTCACACAAATGAACCCATCGCAGTCAGAAACGATATACGAGCTAATTGTTTGTTAGTAACACGCTAAACGCTTTGCCGTCAGCTCTACTTAGTCCGTGGGTGGGTGTCGGAAACCATTCTACCTTTTGACCTACTGACATTTATTACTTTGGATTTAAAACCTTTATGGTTTTTTTTTATGTAATTTGGGGTATATAAGTATAGAAACTTTTTGGTGCAATAAAATACTGTCGCTCAACATTTATTTTTCTCTAGCTAATACTTCGAGCCCACTTTTTCAAACTTTTATTACTGAAACATGACTGAAACATAAATTGGATTCAAGTGTTTTTTATCATGCTAAGCACAAAAGTCAACTAAGGTTACAATAAAAAGTGTCATCGTTTTTATTGCCATTGTCATAAAATCCTGCTTCTTTAGAAAACACAATGATAATTTGTCATCGAAGAATGACTTTGAACGAGCACCTGGTTCCACACGCGACCCCAAAACGGCTCCTATGGTGCCATCCGTAGTTCTCTGGGTCGATTCGCAACGCACCCACTTTTGTCAATATGATTGTTTAATTTATATTATGTGATCTTCAAAATGTTATTTAAGTAGTTCTTTAAACATTCGCAGATGCAGGGCGGTGCGTACACTGGCAGATGTTCGCTCCCCTCCTTGCGGTTCATGTATTTTGATGTTTTGTCGTTCTTGCTTATTGGAAAATTGGTAGGTACCTACATAAAGGTCGAGTTTTTTTTTGTTGTTAATGTGTAGATTTTTTGTTTGAAACAACGCTGAATTTTATGAGACTATGTAATAACTATTTGCAAGCGATTTTGCGGTTTAAAGTTGGTTAAAATAAATATCTTGTAACCCAACTAAGAATTAGCAAGCTGAAAAGGCAGTGGCCGGCCACGGCCATATCTCGCAAAGAACCGACAACCGCTGCTGGGGCAAACGTGTTCTTGAGTGGAGATCACGAATCGGTAAGCGTAATATAGGACGCTTTCCGACCAGGTGGGATGACGACATGCGAAACACTGCAGGTAGATGCTGGATGTTACATGCTGAAGACAGGGCGCTATGGCGCTCATTAGGGAAGGCCTATATCTAGCTGTGGTCTAACATAGGCTGATGATGAACCCTCTTCACAAAAACTTTTTTGTTTTGTGCACCGATGAAAATAGGGAACATAAAATAAAGTGGTAACCCTGCTACAGTGGCGCCAACAACATTCGCGGTCTGCGAATCGACTTCCGGTGCGCCGTTTCCCGCCGAAATGGATCGCTTCCGACGCTTATTTGTCATCTCCAATCACAGAAAAACATGGAGTCGTTCATGATAGTCGACTGAAATTGCCAGTGTACTACATAAGAGAACATTCATTGTACCAAATTATTAGTACTATTTGACTGGTATTTATTACCTGTATTCACCTATTTTTCCCGACATTTCTACAGGTTTACACACTGTCATTTGCAATAAAAGGCATAACTACAAGATAATGGTTAGGGTAAGCGATTGAATTTAACAAATATGCTAATTTCAATCGTGAAGATGGTTTCAGAATCTCTGCCTTGAGGCATCCATCTATAGCATTGAATAGGTACCTACTCGTCGTAGACGCGGCTTTAACACAGTGACAAATAATATTGTAATATCCAAACCATGTCTTACCATAAATTACAATATACCTTCCTACCTATAATTATAATATATAATAATCATGTGTAAATATACTATCTACAGATGTAAAAATGCCTGTAAAAATAAACAGAAATTAGATACAATTTTGTAAATCGCTTTGGTCACCGAATCTGTTGACCATTAAAATACATAAGCCACTGCAAGTTTCACACAGTCTCTACAGTTTTTCTGTCCATGATTAGTGTAACTGTTTTAATCGGATTGGAAGCAAACACATCGTTACAGACTCCGTTCTTTCTCTGATGATGAACGTCGTCTGAGGGTACACCCTTCAAGCAAAGAGCTCTTTGAGGTTATAGTTAATGAGGCAAATCTATAACAATCTAATTTATTGTTTGAGTAGGTGCTCCGTTTGTTTACAAAAGGTAATGGTGGGATGCTCCCGCTATTCAGAATGATAAAACAATAATGGTTTAAAAAATTTACTGGAAAACCGTTAAGATAGTATAGATTCACTCACACACTCTATGTTTTATATCCTTATGTACTTCTAGTGTTGTAGCGCAAATTCTGTCATAAAAACGACAAGAAAGTGATTAAAGGTTAAGTCGGGCATTGTTTACCAATATTGCTTCTCAGGGTTGGATATTTGCATACATTATACGAACATTTGGTGAGTAGGTACGTGCATAATTTTTGACCTAGAAATAGAAGTAGTAGGAAGATCCGAGATCACAATTTAACTTAAATGTACAATATAATAAACAAACGGGAAATGATGTCACTTGCCTACCATAATTAACTAATATCAGGCAGGTATAATAGTCACATCGGAAATCAAAGTCAATTCGTCGCGAACAATCAAACGATCTAAGTTTACATTAGCGAGGTAGTGCAGGGGCGGTAATTGTGAGAACTGATTGCGTAATTAGCGCGACGAGTCACCCCGGACACGATAGGCTGGCTTTACACGGGCGAGCATGCCTGAGCTTGTGGCTATGGCAACATTACATCGGTGGTGATCTGTGGTGTCGATTCGAATGGCACATTATTTGATTATTTTGAAAAAAACTGAAAACCTTAGTACAATTTACACAATTTTGAAAGTTTTTCAAATTGCTAGGAATTCTCTCGCTTTGCTCTCAAAGCAAGCACAGCGCATGTTATGAAATCTACTCAAGACCCTTAAATAATAAGGACAACCAGTCCACATGCCATGTTTGGAACTAATAGGATTTTAATAATCTTTTCCAAATTGCTCTACTACGTTACTAGACAGACATGCCGAGCATGTTAGCTCGTTGAAACCAACCCTTATGAAGAATAATTTGCTGTTAGAGGGCACGTGATAGGACCCTAAGGGCGCGAGAACCGACGACACCACGACACCCTCGCCGCTGTTGTTTTTAAACACCCGTGGGACTTTTAATTACCGATGTTTATTTACTGTCACACTTTGCCGGTCAAATTACATGTTTTGGAAGTCAAAATATTATGAGTAACTATTTGTAAACGTATTATTAGTGGGCATCAATTCATCATCATCATCTCAACCACAGCCTATGCTATTCCACTGTTGGACAGTGGCCTCGCCTGATAAGAGTTATTATCAAATTAACCGAGTTTAGTAAAACATATCGGTTCATGCCCTTAGTTTACCTACACGAATACCGATATTTGGATTTTGGTCCATTCCAACTTTGGTCAGTCGTCATTGCTCTAAATTTTGATATGTGTGTGGATTGGTTATTGAAATGGCTAATTACAATAACTTGTGCCTAAAAATCGAACCTAAAAAGCTTTTTTTCATAAAAATCGTTTGTATGTGCATGTTCCCCGAGTAGTTAAACTTACGTTAAAATTGCCTACGTTAGTTATCAAAAATATTTTTAGTTTAACCTACCTCAGGGAAATACTGCACACATTTACATTAAAAATGTCCATGCAAAAATATTCCACATCCTCTCAGCTCCATTCAGATTTAAAGTCTAAAAAGTTTCAGTCGACTCATGCACCCCGCCTGAGCACAACGTTAAAAGCACTTATCGTATGCGATGACCCGTAAATTTTGAAGCCCAAAACAAAGACCAGGTAGTCCCATGTCTATTTATTTCAATTTACGCGAAGGTATTGTTTCGCGGGCGTATTCCCGAGCTTCCGGCGACGCTTCGGCACGCGCGCGACACGTGCCGCCATCTTCCGAACCACCCTGCAAACAATTGAAATTGTTGCCAGTAAAAAAATACATTATTTCACTGATAAAATGGAATAGAAAATCAACCTTACGCAAACTAATTACGATCAAAAATCATTTTAGAGAAAATGGTGTTTTAAATGACGTTTTTAGTTTTTGAAATGTTTGATTGTTTTATTCATTGCGTTAATGTTGTATAATAATTACTATCTGGAAATAGTTTTGTGCTGTGAATTCCTTTTTGACGGCCGCTGATTTCAAAATTACTGTTATCAAACCCACAACCATGGATGAACTTTGT
Organism: Eupithecia abbreviata; assembly: GCA_943735965.1. Taxonomy (NCBI): domain Eukaryota; kingdom Metazoa; phylum Arthropoda; class Insecta; order Lepidoptera; family Geometridae; genus Eupithecia; species Eupithecia abbreviata. The sequence goes on along the minus strand of OX030987.1, from coordinate 10,630,618 downwards.
TTTTACTAATTTTATAATGATTATGTTTGATTGACATCAAATAAACTCTTAATTGTTAAATCTTTTCAGCACCTACTTATACCCTAAACCTTATTCATCTAGCTTACTCATGACCAGTAGTAACATAGATTAGTAGTACCGAGTACTAATCTATGTTACTACTGGATGGAAGTATCCCAGTTCTAAAATGAAAGATAGTGTCATCGAAACAAAATACACACATCTATGTGGAGTGACTATAAGAGTCATTGAGCTTCATAAAAATAACTAAAATATCGTTACATTTAGTGCCTCACCAACACTATGTTTACTCGCGATTCACTAACTGACCCTAAAACAAATCATAGTTCACGTCAAAGTCAAGCAATATTTGACCCGGTGAGCAATGAAATCGTCCATTACCGTAACAAATAGTACAAACAGTGTGTGAGAACGCTCTTGCGCCAACACCGTGTACCTACAGACAGGCAAACATTTACAGCCACTCCCTTTGTATGCTTTCGATCGCACTATTTGTTACCAAGTTACCGACATGTTACTGGCTGTTTTTTTCAACATGAGCAGCAAGGTTTAGGTAAGTAGGTATGCAGGTACCGATCAAATATTTTTTATCATTTCTTTATTCTAAAAAAATAATACAATATAGTTTTAATACATTATGTATATTTTTCTCACTTAGGGATTACTAACAATTAAATAATAATAATACGAAATACACTTGCAATTAAATAAATCATTAAATTAAATTATCCTTTCATTAATGTATCAAAGTCAATGTCATACGGTGATTGCTCAATCAATCACTTTTTGAGCTTTTTCTTGAAAGATTCCGAGGAGGTGACATTTTCATATTGTACGGCTGTCTGTTAGACGGTAGGTGCAATCACGTCACTTAGATAGGTCCCCACCCCTAATAATATAAAAAAGCCTACTTGTCAGTGCTGCTGGTGAAACCAGAATTCAAAATATGTAATTACTTCAACAAACGCAGCTCTTTTCGTAAGTATACGTACAGCTATTTCAGGTGCATGTTAAAATATTTCAACAGTTACGCAAGATCGCATTGAAAAATACTTCGTTCGAAAATAAACTCGTCAGCGTTTCTGTTTAGATTTCGAACTTTAAGAGGAAGTTCTCCGGGAATCACTGGAGTACGCACGTAGAGGGCATTACGCTACAAAAGTTTGTATAACAATGCGTAATGTTGCCATTTCTATGCGCAAAACTCCCGACGGCACCGTAACTTGCCGTAACTTTTCTATTGTGGCGCCATCTGCAACTGTCCGAACCACTGACGTGCTTCCGGGTTTTCTTCAAGCAGTCTCGAGCTGTCAAAGCTGAGGGGATGTCTGAGTTTCCTTGAGGGTCTTTTTATTCTGCTCTGTGAGATTTATTTGCTTTTCAAAACATACTGGGATTCCGTTTGCGGTTCATTGAGGCTGAATTTATTTTCTTTCGAAGATCTTGAAACAATCTTTGGAAGAAAACATCGGGAAGAAATAAAAAAGTTTGACTGTCTTAGTCTACAAAGCGATTGTTTTAAACAGCTCCCAATGTAGTGTGTTTGTAATATGAATATCTTATCTATAATAAATAACGTAACCCCAATAATAATATCTATGATATAGGAACACCTGTAATATCTATAATACAGGAAACTTTCTCGTCAATTAATGAGAGGAATATCCTTGCTTAATGATGAAGGTATACTCACCTGACTTTCCAACATTATCATCATCAGCCTATGTTAGTCCACTGCTGGACATAGGCCTTCCCAATGAGCGCCCTGTCTTCAACGTGACGCATCCAGCATCTACCTGCAGTCTTTCGCAGGTCGTCATCCCACCTGGTCGGAGGGCGTCCTACACTACGTTTACCGAGTCTAAAATGTTCGATTGAAAAAAGTAGGTAACTTTGTAAGTGGAAAGTATACCTTAACATATACTAATGTAAATTTAATTTAGGTTAACAGATTACATCGGTAGCAAAACACTCGAGCGGCCAGGGTCGTGGTGAGTAAACGTGACCCAATTTCAACTGCATTTACTTACAATTAATAAATGTGGAAGTTGGTTTGTCTATTGCTTTATTTATTGGGCTTAAATAAAGAAGAAATATAAATCACAAAACAAAACCTTTACTGTTTAGAGCTTTGTTTTCGACCGCGACTTCGCACGCGTTGTGTCAATAGCAACGTTCAAAGGTTATTTCTATTCCATGGGAACTGTTTATGGGATAAAAAGTAGCCTTGTTTTATTCCAGGTCTAATACATCAATGCGAATTAAATGTCAGCTCAATCCACAAAGTACTTTTGGCGTGAAGAAGAAACAAACATCTATCCATGTACCAGTCCATCCATCCAAACTTTCGCATTATAATATTAGGGTGATAATTTTTGAAACATTACAGCTGAATTTTTGTAACTTAAAATCTGAAATCAGGTTTGATAACACGTTCAGGTTTACTTACTAGTAAGTAAATTATGAATTCAGCTGCAAATCTGACTGAATGCAGTTCTGAGTAGTAGGTGAATTACGTTTTCAGTAATATAATTTTGATAGACTTTTCACCGAGTAAATTAATTATTTCAGTAACAGGCCATTTGGTAGGCCAAGGGTAATGATATAATTTCGCCGTTGAAGATATTCTAGGTTAACACCATTTGCCAAAACGTGGCAGGTGATAGTAAAACTGAAATATTTGGGTGAACTGTCAAAAATAAGGTCGAACACATTGTGGTTTTCTTATGCATTTTTCTTTCTTTGTTGTTTTTTACTGTGGGAATAAAAAAGTCAAGTGCCGTCGTAATAAAAATACGACTATTCCCACTATTTGATAATAAAACTATTTGAAAATAGGAGCAAATACTACCACCTGCAAACCATATTTATTTCATTAACTACATATGCCAAACAAATGCATAGGTATATAATATATGTATGATGTATGACGACCGATGTGGCGAAGGGCCTGCGATGCAGGAGGTTGCGGGTTCGATTCCCGCCTCGGAACAATTGTGTGTACGATCTGCAGATATAGTTCCGGGTGTTCTAGTCGATTTATATATATAATAAAAAATATCTATAGTATTGTTATTATGTATATCAGTTATTTAGTACCCAAAACACAAGCTCTGCTTACAATGGGGCTAGATAATGCTGTGTGAATTGACCAGCATTATTTATTTATTTACAAAAAATAATAAACTATAGATATATAGTATAATAACAGCGCCCCGCGGCCTCGCACGCGTGGAAATCTATGTCGTGTTATATGGTTTAGAAACTTAAATCACTCTATCTATTAAAAAAACCGCATCAAAATCCGATGCGTAGCTTTAAAGATCTAAGCATACATAGGGACAGGCAGACAGCGGGAAGCGACTTTTCATTTATACAATGTAGTGATATATACTCGTAGTACATCATATACACATAGGAAAGTCTAATACTATTTCAAATACCTTCTTGGCTTACATATCTCGCGCCTAATTATCACTGAATCATTCGAATTAACTCATATGTAAAGCTAATAAAGCTGAGCACACCTTGTAAATCTCATTTCACAGCGCACAGACAGCAAAATAATTCGCACATTTTCCCTTTCTGTAGTGTGTAAAACTTCAATGATGTAAATTTTTCACACGGTTCTCTCATACCTACCTAAGTTTTGAAGACAGTGATACGGTTAGCAAGATGCTCTACTACAAATAACATTGAGTTTTAAGTTTTTCTAAAACTTAAATCACTCTATACTTTTGTGTTAGAAATACTAGTCATGTTTTTATTAAAGAAAATTACAATTTAAAATCATATAATACAAATACATTTTTAACAAACTACCTCTAGTAGGTATTTACAAATGAAATAATTCAACTAACTGCAAACGGTTACAAACAATCTACAGATGGCTTAACTGATCCATGACTCTTATTTTATTTTCTATAAAAATACCAAGAGTAAAAAATGGTTCCTAAAATTGTAAAGTCCATTCTTTAGTCTCGTAGCTACGTCGTAGAGAGTCTATGAAAGCCTACATTTCAAAAACAATTTTAGGGTTGTATCATCTTGATTTGTAAGACGTAGTTAATTTGTGGCAATCCGCCATCGACGCATGACTTATAAACAAATAAAAATATTGTAATTGACATGTAGCGGAAGTGAATATTCGGCCTGAAAAAATATCCGTACAGATCGCATTGAAATTCCAATCAGTAAAGCATACGTCGCTCGGTCGCGTCTTCAGTTAGCGTAGGCGGCACTATTTGCAGCAAGGTCAGCCGATATTATATTACACCGAAACAACCAGCTCTGACTGACCTCTCTGACTCTACCAACTCCCCTTTATCTAATCTAGAGTTAGAAGATCTGGAGGAAGATCCAAGGGGGGTGGTAGATCTATCAATATTGGTGGTATCGCCATGGGTTGCGCCGACCCACGCGATCGACATCCGCGTCGTTTTCAACGGATCAACAGAAAAACAGAAGCTTTTTGTCGGCATTTCAGGATTTTTTATTGGTCACATCAAACGGTGTTTATTTTGCATAAAATTGTAGAGTAGGTAACTGCGTTGTAATAACTAATAACACATAATAATGTAAATTAAATAATATGAGTGGATGTTAAAAAGATTGTAATACTTGATATTAGCCTATACATACTCAAAGATAGCCTCTCTTACTCAAAGAACTTATTTTATAGACAAGCCGTTTCTAATGATTAGAGAGGCTCGAAGCACATTGTAAACAGGCTCTACCTACTAACTCAAAAAAGACAAAAAAGTACTAACCTAATTTTATTTTTGTATTTTTTATACCTAATTTGAGAACAATGTAGGTACTTTGTAACCATAAATATAAATGAAAGTCCAGGTGGTAATGACAGTTTATACAATCTAACATTTACAATATGCTTGGAAAGGATACTTGACGACCGATGTGGCGCGGTGGGCGAAGGTCCGCTTGCGACGCTGGAGGTTGTTAGATTCCCGCCTCAGAACAATTGTGTGTACGATCTGCAGATATTTGTTCCGGGTGTTCTGGTCGTTTTCCATATATAATAAAAAATATCTATCTATGTAATGTATTGTATTATGTACTCGTATATCTGTTATCCAGTACCCATAACACAAGTTCTGCTTACCATGGGGCTAGATAATGCTGTGTGAATTTTACAGATTTTTATTTTTTTATTTTTTAAAAGGTTCACATGTAATGTCTTTATGAGGAACCCAGTCATAGCCACAAATATAACAGCTTATGCTCTGACACCCATATTTCACGAATTATAATCATAGTCACGTATATTATATTTCATTATTTATCCCTAAACGTCATACACAATCATATAATTATAAATTTATTATAAACTTGCTGCGCCTTGCGGTTTCACCCGCGTGGTGATAGATATTTTGGATAATATACTATATATCTTTATGAATTGCAGCCTATGTGTTATTCTGATATGTAAGCTATATTATTATGAAGTTTCATTATAATCCATTCAGTAGTTTTTACGTGAAAGAGTAACAAACATCCATCCATCCATCCATACTTACAAACTTTGACGTTTATAATATTAGTAGGTTCAGCTAACTATTTGTAAATGTCGATAAAAAATCAATTAATAATCAGAGTCCTTCAGCGAATTCTAAACATGGATGCTTTAAATATAGCCAATAATTGATGTGTTGGTCAGTCGCAATATGTTTATACATTTGGCACTGTCTCTACCTACAAAATACAATTTATCACGTGCATGGTTTCATATCGACGTAACACGATCATGAAAGTCTGGTGAACAGATCTGTCTGATTTAGTTCTGATAATATTAACGAGTGCTTAAAAATAACGATTCATCGTCATCATCATCAGCTAATTTCATCATGTATTATAGAACATTAACCCGAGGCGACTAAAGGATATTAGTAGCGGGTAGCGGGCAGTAGCGTCTCGGACAGCGGTCGGGGAGCGCAGGTTCTAAATAATTCTGTCCTGCAAAATTATTTAGAACCTGCGCTCCCCGACCCGAGAGATAAAAGCTAATAAGCGCTTATCAGTGGAGGCCTGCGTCCAGTAGTGGGACGGTTGAGGATACTTTTCGTCGAAAGTCTCATTTATTTACGGGTGGTAAGTTCGGTAAGGTACACTTTTCAAAAAAGGGAAATAAACTAATTCGCAAACTAGTCCGCATTTTGATCGTCCGTTAGTCTCGAATTATATCAGTGGCAGTACACCGAGCATAAGCTCAAGAGACACAGTCGATTTGTTGGAAATATGCTTGTTATTTGAACCATTTTAAAACTAACTTGAAATCAGACAAAATCTGTAGACGTAAAAGAAGAAAAGACATAACTTGCCTAGACGACAAAGGACTTGCTGTTATCTTTACATGAGTTAATAAATATAATTTCTACAAAACATTTCAAACTGGAACACTTGCTATCAGCTATTCAGATTCTTTCCAGAGGAGACATTTAAAGATGTCATAATAAATAAATAATGCTGGACAATTCACTCAGCATCATCTAGCCCCAAGCTAAGCAGAGCTTGTGTTATGGGATATTTTTATTATACATAGAAAGCGACCAGAACACCCGGAACAAATATCTGCAGATCGTACACACAATTGTTCCGAGGCGGGAATCGAACCTGCAACCTCCTGCGTCGCAGGCGGACCTTCGCCCACCGCGCCACATCGGTCGTCAATAATACCTCTGCTTAAGATATATAGATAATACATTTATTCATCACCTTACAAAACGGATTGTATTTAAATATACTTTGGCGGCCTTATCACTTAAAGCGATTTCTTCTGGGCAACCAGAAAGATTATGTAAAGCACCGGATTTACAACATAAATTCAAACTTCTAATACTCATAAAAACCATTACACTAATAGGTACATACAACAAATTAATTATACTTAGTAACTCTAAAGGACATGCTAAATAATCTAAAGTGGGTTTATATTCCATCCACCACTATTCCAATCGCAAGTTGTCCATGATGCCAAGACACAATGTAATGCGTACACGAGGCACATAAGAGATGTTCTCTGTTGGTAAACAAATGCTGGAAAATCTTAAAATAAGACTTATAAGCGTCATCGCATCATGCTAATATAGGGACCTATAATAAACGGAGACTTTTCAATGTTTGATGTCTGTTCAAATACTTAAATTGAACGTAGATTGAAATACAAAATAACATGATATCACACATTATTTATTTCGTTAGTGTTTCGTTCTTCTAGTCGCCTCAAAGGATACTGAAAATCAGTGTTGTCCTCTTCGAGCTTTTCGCTGGGCTATTGCCTTTTTGACAGGCTGTAGCACGTACTATATAATTTTTTTGCAAATCTGTACTTTTTATATTGTTTACTTAATACTTGCCTGTTGTTCAATATTACTTATTGTTCTCAAGCTTTTTTCATCAAACTTATTAATTTTCTCTGTATTATGTTAAGATTTAGTTATGACCTTAGTTATTATGACCTATGTAGGTATGTATCATGTTCCGCAGTGCCGAATAAATGTCTTATCTATCTATCTAAATTGTATTTAAGATGTGCCCGCAGCGGTGTCCCTTAAATGTTGAAAAATAGTACAACACTACTTTACAGCCAATCAATTGTTAATTGTGTATAAACAGAAGTCTGTCTATTTTTATTCTCTTTGTGTGCATACAATCCCTTATGGTGTTTTCTTCCTATACCAAAACTGCTCATCATATCAAAAACTCTATAAATAATCATAATAAAGTACTATGTTTAATTATGCAATAGTAAATTAGATTATAACATCAAGTTAATCAACATGTTACTACGATGGAATAAATAAAATTAAATAAAAATTTAAATTCTCGTATCAAATACATTTTTTACTGTAGAAAATACAATAAAATATTATAAAACTATTCTATGGTAAAAAATATATCAAAACGGTAGATCACCGACCGCGAAGCTCAAGCGACCGGTGACTAGGCTGCATATATGTCTCTCATTTACCATGATCTCGGGCCATAAAGTGACCCGGTCCTTTGGAAGGCTGGCCTTGGGCCGAAGCCGCACAGAGGCCCTTTGAGAAGTTAATCTAAAGGCGATGGCTACACATAGCGGGTATCATCCTCGGGTGCACAACATGATACACCCAAAGATGGTATCCGCCAGGTGTACTATTGCAAAGAAAAATCAAAGAAATAAAACCAGGCTATTGTGATAGATGGATTATTACTATAGTTCCAGATTCCAATTTAAAATTACAAGTCTTATATGAAAATCTACATAGTTAACTTCCTGAACTATAAGCTAATTTGCCAGAATGCTCTTTAAGACTTTATAGGTCATAATGAAAAGCAGACTTTATTACTGTGATATAATGCTCTAGTTTACACCAACAATTCATTCCGCAGCTTATTCATGACAACTGCAGCTAGAGTTTATATGCTACTTAATTAATTTATACCTAGTACGTGCGGAAATCTTTAATGTGCGAACAAGTATGAAGTTTAATTTGCTTTTATAAAGTCATCAATTAAATAGGTCTAAATACAAGCCCTGACTGAGTCATTAAACATAGTCAAAAGTATTTTGACTAAATACTGGTTGCAACATCATCAACCATAGTCCATTGCTGGACATAGGCCTCCCCTAATGAGCGCCAACGCACCTTGTCTTCAGCTTGCCGCATCCAGCGTCTGCCTGCAGTCCATCGCAAGTCGTCATCCCACCTGGCCGGAGGCCGTCCTACACTAAGTTTGCCTCAAGAACAAGTTTACCCCAGCGGTAGTCTGTTAAATTGGGACAAACGTTTGTACGATCTGCAAATCAAATATTTGTTTCTGGTGTGCTATTTTCTATGTATAATAAAAAAAATATCTATTTATGTAATGTATTGTATTACGTATATCAGTCATCTAGTACCCATAACAGAAGCTCTGCTTAGCTTGGGACTAGATGATGCTGTGTGGATTGTCCAGCATTATTTATTTATTTATTCAATTCCGTACAATTTTGCATTGTTGCAAACAGATGGTTCCTCGTTCATTGTATTTCTCACCTTCAGACATTCTTGGATGTTTATTGGCACTGAAACGGGTCTGTTCTATGGGAAGTCATTGTGGAGTTTCCGAATAGATTCCGGAAACCAGAACTGCGATGTTGGCAACTGGCTATTACACTAACATCCTCTCATTACCATGATCTCATTCTAAAAATATAATACCTCTTTATATACACTTGTATGTATTTAGATAGATAGATAGAAAACACTTTATCATACCACAGAACACAATACAGGAATAAACAACAGAATAAAGGAAGTATAAAGGGCGGCCTTATCGCTGAGAGCGATCTCTTCCAGACAACCTTTATACTTACTTATTCACAATATTTTTTTTAGAAACTTGATCAAACGAAATGTGTGGTTATTTATAATATTTCAATATTATGGATCTAGCTTTCTAATGAAATCCTTGGTAGAAAATAAACCGTTTACTTAAAAAGAAACTAGAATTCAAAACGCTGCACGCTTCTCTTATTTGATTGTAACTTTCTTTGATAATATTCCTTTATGAACCTAATATTATAACTCCAGTTAGGCTTTATTGGACAAAATCATTATATTAAAAAAATCTTGTTGGATCCTCCAAGTAGTTAAGGGTCCGGCGACCCGCGTTTGCAAAAATCGCTCCGAATATCGCTGTCCCTGTTTAACCCTTGCGCCGCGCCCCATGCGTGCGCGATAGCAATAATACCTTTCAAAATTTGGTTGTGTTCCGTAATACCAAAAATGATGACTGAAAACTTTTTGTATTCCTCACAAAGTATTGTTATTCTGTAACTAGACAATATAAGCCTCAATAAATAACAGGTAAGGTTGTTTTAATACAAAACAAATAGGAAGAAAACTTGTCCATTTTCGCATAAAAATGTGCAAAATGAGATTGGCTTTCATTTAATTTTAGGTAAGTATTTTGAAGAAAAAAAAACGGAACTTAGATAAATACTATTGAAATACAAATAATACAATATTATAGTGAAAATATTCTTGAATTAGAAATAATTTTGGTATTACGTTATGGCAAATTCGTCCCTGCGGCCCCTTAAGGCGGTCTGCAAATGTTCTTCCTCACACTCTCATTCGCTTTTACTTTACGGCTAGATAATGCTAGTTGCGGGTACTGTGAAATGTCCAGGCGTCCATTTATTTAGATTTAGATAGATAAATTGGTAGGTACCTACCTACCACACTTTATTATAAATAATATTGTGTACGTAGTTTTAGTTTCTGTTAATTGTTTTTCTGTTATTTTACGTTTTATTTTTGTTCCTATTAGTATAAAGCCACCTTGCGCACCACGGTCTCCACGGAAGACCAGCGCTATGGTACGATCTGCTCTACCATAGCACATGCTGAGTGGAGACCGATTTTGTCAGTTTCTGTTTTCTGATAATCTGTGATAAGTTACATTTATAAGAGCTCAGACAAAATAAAAAAAAAAATACTTTTTACTTTACACAAAGACAAATAGAAGATAGGGACTGAGAATCAAGGAAGTTACAATCGGTGGCCTTATCGACCGGTCTCTTTATTTATTTGTGCCTATGCTCTAAAGATAGATCAGTAAAGTATGACCATTCAATCGGCTGTTCAGATCAGCCATCGCAACGCTTCGATTATAAGATTTATTTCCGTAAATAATAGCCGTTCGCAGAAACATCGAGCCGCTTGCCAAAACTTTGGTTTTCGTTTTGGTTATGTTTAGAAACGATTATAGGCTTAACAAATGGTACTCGTCTCGACTGAAATACGCTGGGAAACTTTAGACAGTAGCTTACTAGCTGCGTCTCGCGGCTTCACTCGCGTAGAAATCTATGTGTCAAATAGTTTATAACATATACTACCTAGTGAATCACTCTGTCTTTTAAAAAAGACCGCATCAAAATCCGTTGCGTAGTTTTAAAGATCTAAGCATACATAGGGACAGACAGACAGCGGGAAGCGACTTTTTTATACTATGTGGTGATTTACAACTCCCTAATCTATATCTACACTACTCAACAAAGTCTAGGGAACAAGGATATTTTAGTGTATACTTTTAATTCAACTTTTTTTGTCCCAGATGTTATACATCAAAAGAAGCGAAATTTATTTTTGATTTCAGTTATGCAATTAAATAAAAAGCGTTCATGTAAAAAATTAAGGTTTAATAAAAAAAACTGAAATAGTGCCTAAACCAAAAAAAAAAAATTCTTCAAATTACAAAAACATATGACGCTTACGTGGAAATTAAATGAAAAAACATTATTTGCAGCTGTTTAATAATCCGTTGGACCTCCCAGGGCATTAGCCACGGCTCTACATCGGCGTGGCATGCTGAGTATCAAGCTATCAATTGTCGCCTGTGGAATAAGGCTCCATATTCTGGAGAGATGCGAAAAAAGTTCTTCTCCCGTGTTCAAATTTTGAGGAAAATCACTGAAAGCTCTTCTTCCGAGTAAATCCCATGCATGCTCAATTGGATTGAGATCGGCGGACTGAGCAGGCCACTCTAATACCGTGATATTGTGCTCGCTGAACACATTCATCACCTGTCTTGCGGTGTGTGGGCGTGCATTATCCTGCATGAATACGAAATCTTGGCCAAACTGCTGGTGGTGGGGGATGACCATAGGATGCACTACCTGTTCAATGTATTGCTCTGCGTTCAAATTGCCTCGTATGCGAACGAGATCAGTTCTCCCACCCAGGCGAATTCCAGCCCACACCATGATCGTTCCGCCTTGATAAGGATGAACTTTCTGAGGATTTCGGAGTCTACTTTGGCGACCAGGAACACGCCAAACACGCACTCTCCTTGAATCAGGATGAAATCCGAAGCGAGACTCATCGGAAAAGAGAACACGTGCCCACTGATTGTCGGTCCATCGCAAATGTGCATTAGCCCACAATAAACGACGCCCTCGATTTCCACGTCGCAAAGCTGGAACTCTTAATGGTCTGCGAGCGCGGAGATTGACTTCATGTAATCTTCTCCTGGCAGTTTGGTCACTGATAACCACTTGGTGCTGGGACTGGAGTCTTCCTACCAACTGGCGAGCTGTAATCTGGGGCTGCCTTCTTGCAGCATTTTGCAGAAATCGATCTTGTCTCTGGGTAGTGACCCTGTATCTTCCTCGGTGACGTTCGGCTACATCTCCTGTAGCCCTGTAGCGTGCCCATAATCGGCAAATTACGCTTGGATGTGTGTGAACAGCGGCCGCGATATTGCGTTGACTGCGTCTAGCTTCCAACATACCCACAGCCCTAAGCATCTCTTCCCGCGTTAAATGACGACGTGACATAACGCTTAGAGTTTCAAAAATATCGAAAAAGTTAGCAGTAATGGTTTTTCACAAGAAAAAAATCGATACATGACAAAAATCACAACAACTTTATGCTAGCAGACCCCTTACTCTGCGACCAAGTTCGGTTTTTCCTTCTTATTTTGAAAAGCTTTCGCACTTTTGTTTTAATTTTTTTTTAATTTCGAACAAATGATTTATTCCTCTTCCAGCCTTAATTTATAAATTTTAGTGATTTGAGTACTTTTTTACGAGTTTTCACAAAAAAGTTGAAGTATTATTGCTTGTTCCCTAGACTTTGTTGAGTAGTGTATATACATATATAAAAGAAAGTCGTGTTTGTTACAACACTTATAACTCGAGAACGGCTGGACCGATTTAGCTGAAAATTGGTGGAGAGGTAGCTTAGAACCAGGAGTCTAACATAGGATACTTTTTATCATTTAAACAATTTGACACATAGATTTCCACGGGGGCGAAGCCGCGGGGAGCAGCTAGTTGTTTATATAAGCGAGCAGTGTCGGGTGTCAAAGATAGCAATCAATAGATATACTTAGGTATAGGAACTGATGTTTATTAGATAAAACATTCGCGTACGTGATTAGACAATGGACTTCATTATCATTTCTCAATTGGAAAATTCTAAACACTTGGCTACTTCCACTTACCTAAAAGATAAAGGAACTTGTTTATAAGATTTATAACGTTTAGGTTTTTCAAATGTATTTCAGCTTTTGTAAATTACGAATTGATTTTTTTTTTCACTGTAGAAGAGATTGGCTGTCACTGTGAGAGTCTGTCTCATTACTAAAAGCAATGGAAGTTTTTACATCGCCTTTTTATAAAAAAAAAAAGGAAAATAAAAACAGCTAAAACTTCCGAACGCGATACAAAAAACCGTTCTCAATAGGTTCAGCCGTTTTAGAGATAATTGGAAACATTGATCTCCACATGCACATACAAACAAACAAACAACATCTCACCCTAAGCAAATATACTGTCTTCGTTCCGTCACGGGTAACAAGTCTACAGTTTAATAATGTTATCCTATTAGACTATATATTTCAAAGCGATCTTTCATACTCGCTCTTGTTGAATTCTCAAAGTACTCGGTCTTGCATTATCAAAAGGGCACGCGTCAAATAAAACAAACTGCTTTGTTAGATCAATTATCGTGCTAGATCTATACTGATCTTTATTATAAACAAGCTGTGCCTGCGGCTTCGCCCGCGTTACAGGCTCTTGAATTTAATTTCTTGTTGATACTTAGCTTTTGTGTTTATCGTCGCTCAAGCCGAGTATTGCTGGATAATTTAATGGACTCTAGACACTGGGCCTACTGTGCTGTGACACAGCTAGTTTGTGCGACATTTCACTACATTATAATGTAGTGAAATCGTATCGTTATGAGCAGCCGACAGTTTCCGTTGCACGACTACGGGCCGAGTTTCCTATAGACTCCTTGGCTTGTAGCAAAACTCCGCCGCGGTATCATAGCAGAAGAACTGCAACACGACAAAAAGAGTCCCGCTGCGCAACATTACTACTTTTTGTCACCGTTCGAGTAGCGAAATATTAATTTGCGACTGCCACAAGATGCGAAAAAGTCGCGGTATTGCTGCAAAATAGCACAAAATAGTGATCTTTTGTCTAAAGTTAGGCTAAAGTAGTGAGATAACCTTCGTTGTTATTAATGTGTGTGTGTGTGCATAATTTCAGCTGGTCCTTTCAGTGTTTCAGCGTTGCCTTGTCCCAAACATCGCGTAAACTAGACAAATTTTGAACCTAGCCTCGCCATTTTTTCAGTCAGGATCTAGAGTACCCACCCATTCAAATAAAAAATAGTCCAAGTCAGATAGTTATTGAAGCGTGTAAATAATGATCTGTTTAATGAACCACGAAGAGTAATGTAATGAGATGAATTTAAACATTAATCACTGATATCTCTGGGGCTTAAAACTAGAACAATCATTAGCATTATGAGATTTTATTACACTTTTCCAACATCATACCGATGTGGCGCGGTGGGCGAAGGTCCGCTTGCGATGCAGGAGGTTGCGGGTTCGATTGTGTGTACGATCTGCAGATATTTGTTCCGGGTGTTCTGGTCGTTTTCTATATATGATAAAAAAATATCTATCTATGTAATGTATTGTATTATGTACATATATATCAGTTATCTAGTACCCATAACACAAGCTCTGCTTACCATGGGGCTAGATAATGTTGTGTGAATTGTCCAGCATTATTTATTATTTATTTATCACCCTATTTATAGTAACTAAAAAAATGCTATTAGTTTTTTTTCGGATAATGCCTGATTTTAGTTACTTGTTGTGAAAATTTATCTTTCTGGATACTAATAAGACTGTAAAACGAATCGTGGCCTAAACGGAAATTCAATAAACAACTTTTGGTTTCTACTTTTATTTCTCTGAAATCGTTGACAAAGACTTGTAAATATAATCTATAATCTCTGGATGTACAGAATCGATTTTTAAGTTATTTTACCAATAGAAATACACAATATTTGTTAGTATCATAGGCTATATATTAACCCCAAAAATTAAAAGACTTTTTTGTGCATCGTGCACTCTACGTCCATCACAAAATCTTATGATACAAATGTCCACCCGGGCGAAGCCGGGACGGACACTAGTATATCATTAAAAAAAAATTGATTCAGCATTTTTTTCACTAGAATCCTACGCTAGTAACAAAGGAAACGATCATCATCGGAAGTCGCTTCCAAGTGTTATCTTCATCTGTTTATAGTGGAGCTATTTCAGGCGACTTGAATGTGCGCCAAAATTATATAAAACGTGATTTTTCAGGGTGAAACACGTGGGCAACAGGAGCCGGTGACGACACGGCCAGACATTACAAATACCTATTATAGAGATGGCACACTGCAACGCTACAGTGCGGCAGTTGCGCGTACCACTTGTGTTACAAATTCACATTCATAGCTCCTTGTTCATCTCAGGACACGGGGAATAGTAATAAACCATAGAGTTAGAATTTGAACTCTTTGTTATAAACGAATGAACACTTTATTGCCAACATAATAAAAAAATAAGATTTCACTTAATTGTTTTTCAATTATGGTATCATTTTTTTCCTAAAAGAATATGCAGCATTGTTGCTAAAAGCAATGTTTTATTTCAGGCGACCGCTCGTCAAAAGATGGTTTTTCACTTTTTTAAGCGGTAGATTTACATATTATATTGTATCGTGGTACCAAAAAAATCGAAAAGCATTAAAAAATAAAGATCCCAATAAATGACCTGCAAATATTTTATACAACTTTTAGTACTAGCTGTATTGACTCTTCTATTTACATAAGTACTAATATTTTGATTATAAACTTGATTCTTCGATATATGTACTAATATCTATTATATTATAGTAATGTTATACATAGTATTATTATAATAATAATAATCCACCACGGGTACCGAGTGCTCCCGGGGAAGTTCCTGGTTCTCGTCTCTGCTTGCGGAGTGGCATCCCAAGAGAACCAGATCCCCACCTCTTGCTTGCCTTCATTGGCCGGTCTGAGTGGAGTCGCGAGAGATGCATCTTAGGATGTAGACTCGGGGGTGGAAGTGTCTAATGGCGTAGTATCAAGGAAACCCGCTCACGAGCAGTCTTCGTGATAGTGAAATCGGCCTCTCGACACCCCTCAGTTGTTTGCGCCGATGTTGTTCCTCTCCGGTAATATACGCCCGCTTTTTAAGGAACCCATCCAGCATTCGGCAAGCCACCGTCTGCCACTCTTAACATTATGATTGACTTGTTTATGGCAGACGTCAGCGTCCACATACCCGCTATGTGTAGCCATCGCCTTTAGATTAACTTTCTCAAAGGGCCTCTGTGCTGTTGGCTTCGCACGCCTTCCAAAGGACCGGGTCACTTTATGGCCCGAGATCATGGTAAATGAGAGACATAATAATAATAATAAACTTCGTAGCACTTTGCTCGTAGGCCAAAGTGCTACGAAAAGTTCGATACTGATGAAATAACTCAATATATAAAATCGGTGCGTGACTGCCATCAATACAGTAACTACATAATGAAGGTTTTATGTTTCCTTTTCTGGTGTGAAAGCAATTTGTATGTTTTTTGTAGTAGAATCAAAGTCTGTTCCAATGGTCCTGTATAAAATGTGTCCTACAAGATGCAAGAGTTTCCTAAAATTTAATTACAGGCCTTTGGTTTTCATTTAAATAAATTAAAATACATAACCAATATTAGAGAACTAAAGTTATCGACATAGCTCTAACAATTAGCAAGCTGAAGTGGCAGTGGGCCGCCAAATTTCGCAAGAACCGACAACCTCTGAGGTAAAGGGGGTTCTTGGGTGGAGACCATGACTCGGTAAATGTAGTGTAAGAAACCCTCTGATCTCCCATCTGGTCGGAGGGCTTCCTACACTAAGTTTACTACGTGACGATCTACGAAAGACTGCCAGAAGATGCTGGCTGCGTCAAGCTACAGAGGGCGAGCTATAGCGCTCATTAGACCCCTCTTATGAGCGCCATAGCGCGCCCTCTTATCGCCTATATCACAGATAATATAATACATACTGTATGCCTATATCCAGCATTGGACTATTATTGGTTGATGATGATGACATAACCAACATTAGCTTTACTACTTTGCTTGTACTATGCTCTACTGCAAACATAATCACAAACGCGTCCATTGAAGCAGACGTCATAGGTTAATGGCAACTGAATATAGGTAGATGACACAGTACAGCATTCGTAAGTCCTTTTGAGGAGAGGTGAAAGACATGACTTCTACTACCCTATCCCACGCCAAATGTTGTGGTAAAAGTCGTGACTATGTTATGTAAAGATGTATGTAGAACAAGAAGTCGGTATCAACATCTCTATTTACCTTTTCTGCGTAATATGATTCATATTACGCACGTTCATATTATATGAACAACATTGCATCCAAATTAGTCCCTTCGGTACTTACTATTATGCATTTTGTTTTTGGTATGATATAATATAAATTTAATGTTTAGAAGGTCAAAAAAAAAACTTTCTTAAATCTTATCAGATTCAGATAATTTATCGTCATACTTCATACAAATAAAAAATCACAATAAAGTTACTGAAATTAAATGATGAGGCTATGACTTGTCAAAACACGATATCCTAATTTCTTCGCCTCCCGCTCTCTCTTCTATGCAATATATTAAATATATTAATTATATAAAATACCATTTGATGATGTGGATTCGGGACTGCTTTTATTTAGTTTTTTCTCTTAACTTGGCTCTTCCTTTTTCCTAAATCCTTCCTAATTTCCTATTGTTTTCTTTTAGGAAACTCTTGCATTCAAATTCATACTGTAGCTATAGTAGGTACCTACCACATATCATGCGTCCTTGTCACACCTAACGTAGATGTAGTAGGAGAGTTGAAATATACTCTGAACGAGAGAGACCCGCTTATTATTATGTAGGCTGCATATTTCATCAAGAAATGCGCAAAATAAAATTATTGGTGCCAAGGTTAGGAGTGTGATGACGCTTGCTGGCCTCGTTGACTCTTTATTCGTCGAAAACAAATATAAATCCTCTTAAAAAGCTGAAAGCTACAAATTAAAGACATTGAAACACCAAGTGGCACGAGAATATCCCAATATTGTCACAGCAATATTAATTAAAAGATTCTGATAAAAGTTTTATGTGAACTTTCAATAAAGGAGTTGAGTAGTGTAGAGTA
Organism: Eupithecia abbreviata; assembly: GCA_943735965.1. Taxonomy (NCBI): domain Eukaryota; kingdom Metazoa; phylum Arthropoda; class Insecta; order Lepidoptera; family Geometridae; genus Eupithecia; species Eupithecia abbreviata. The sequence continues at coordinate 10,612,528 of OX030987.1, read as the reverse complement.
GTTAGGTACTTATTCGTTGTCCTGGGTTCTAGAATCCAGAGCATTTTTTTAAACAAAATTGGTAGTTTCAAAACCAAAGAAAGTTATTTTAATAAACAGTAGACAAAACTCCATCAATAAATATAGATATAAAAAAAAAGTAGAGTAATTCTACTAATCCAACTAATATTATAAAGGCGAAAGTTTGTGAGTTGTGTCGTTGTAAAAATGTTTGGATAAAGTAAACGCTAAAGCTGCTGAATGGATCGGGCTGAAATTTTGCACACATAAAAATCTGGACTGAAATAATAAGATAGGTCGCATTATGTCGTATAACAAGCGAGGTGTCGTGGTAACTGTCAGTTAGTTGATGTTAGTATGTGTAACTTTGTCGTATTTATTTTTGCATGGACTAGATTATGTCTCCATCATATAACCAAAATTACACAAAATCAAAGCTCAGCCAACGTTTCCATAATTCCAAACGCTGCAGTAAATCATCTTAGATCTAAACATCCTGTTAGCCATGATAGACGGCGAAGATTTTACGATTAGGTACTAATTCTTGTTGAAATTGCTACAATTTACAATGTTTCATGTTTCGCTGATGAAAACGCTTTGAAAATAGGTCCGGATGCGTAAATTTTCACGATTTTTGACTAGTTTGTGAAAGTACCAAATCATGTTCTTTTTTTGTTATCATATCATTCAAAACTTTCTCTTTTTTATAAGAATGGCCGCCATGTAGGTATTATTCAAGCGTTCTGTTACTGTATTCCAGTAATATAAAGGTAGGTAATATCAATTAAACACAAATAATTGTGATTCATAAGAAGAGAATTTGCACTTGAGTCAGTTTCGAATGTTCAGGTACAGTCAACGTTTATAAATTGCTAATAGGTTTAAAAATAAGGCCATTTGCTGCACTGATTAATATCAAAATGTATGATATTCTTTCAGATTTTAAACTCTAGGAAACAGTCTCAGGTAAAGTGAAAAGCTAAGCTTTAATTCAATCTTAAACTAGACTCATGATATGTTTTAAAAATGTGAATGTTTATCGGTAGGCTGGGCGGGCGGGGGAGTGAAGGCGGGCGGCTCGCTCGGCCGGGCGCCGCCGCCAGTGCGCGCCCGCCCAGGACCGACACTCGACGTCGGCTCGTCAGCGAAACCACACCTAATATATACGACCATTATTAAATCGGTAAGGTACTTACCAGTGCTACTTTGTTCATTTTCAAGTTTCGTGCGTTTTAAAAGTAAGTCGTGTTATAGGAGGGGGTCTCTTCTAGTTGGTACAACCCTAGTGTCCCGGATAAGTGTAGCCGTCTCGCTCTCTCGTTGCGCAATTGTATCGCCCTCTCGCTTGTTTCTTCTCTTGTGAGCTATTGTTTAGATAAGCGGTGATCATAACGGTAGTACCTACAGGAACACGTAAGTCCTACTTATTACCACAATATATCATTCAATTCTTAACTGCTACTAGCAGAGAGCTTTTTACAGTTTGCACATAGTGAATACATAAAAGGATACATTACATAATGATTATAGAGAGAAAACATTTTTGTCATTGTATTTTTTTGCATAATATGAACTGCTTATTCATTCCTGAAAATAATGAAAATACAAGATGCACTAAATATTAAAATTACCAATAATTAAATATCCTATGAATGTTGTTCTGTATTTTATAGTTCCGTTACATAAAAAAAGTTTAGTAATTATATTTTTTTCTCAGTATAAACTACAATTCATCAATTAAAATATTTTTTAATAACCACATACTCAAACAGCTTTTAAAAACTCTTTTCTATTGTTATTTTAGCGGGGAAAAATTTAACCACTCCATTTTTTAAATTTTTCTTTTCCATTCCTAATTGTTTGCCCTAGAACTTAATTATCTACCTATATAGGTGTGTAGGTATGTACTGGTGTATCGAGCGAGCAAAGAGGTTGAGTACAGGTGTGCGCGACAATGCGAGATCCCGGAATGCTGTGAATCCGATCCGAGCGTCCTATTTCGGGCCGCGCCCTCTCGCGCCAAATTTGCAATCCGCCAAATCGACTCAAGTATTTTTGTAACAGTTTCACAATCAGAAGTTTTTTCTAGCTCTTTGGTTCCTGCGGGTGGCCTAACCTTCGAATGTGTATATACCTACGAGTCGATAGAATTCGAGTCCCTATTTTGTTTAAAATGGAGAGAACATCAACAAAATATAACTAGGCATTTTTTGTTTAATTCTAAAATGAAAAGAAAGAAACAAGAACGTGTTTTTGCTTTTCCCTTGGCCTAAATCTACGAGAAAAATCAAACGTTCTGTCCATTTTGATAGATCTCTCCCTTATTATTCTTACATCCCAAACATAATTGACATTGACCTCGAATCTTGGCCTAATTTGTAAACAAAGGTTGTTGTATTAATTGTTTAATTAATTAAAGTCGATGTCGATAATTTATTTTGATTAGACATCAATCTATGTGATTGATAGAACTACAACTTGGCATAGGTGCTACAATTATTTAAAAGATTTTTGCCCTGCACTTGCATTCAAGGGTTTATCCTATAATGTATTTAAGGAATATCCTAACCAATGAATAATAAAATAATTTCTTCTACTAGTAGAGAGAGACCTCCGTTATTTATTAAGCAGTTCTATCAACCAAACTGAGAAAAAAACATCAAAATCAAAAAGCAAAGATAGCAAGATACCCAACCAACAAATTATTAGAATGATATCTGTGGTGAGCTAACAAACATTAGAAATTCATTCAAATTCAAAAGCATTGAAATCCAGAAAACGATATTACAAAATCGACTCTGAAACCAATTTGAAACTTGAGCTTTATCAGAAGCTCGGTAGATAAGAAGCAATCGACTGTATCACTTTACAATGTTCGAGTACCTTGGCATGCCACGCTAATGTCTTCAACCAGACTGGTTGAAGCGTGTTGGATCTCATTTCGAACATCACTGAAGAGTTTCTTATCGTTTGCTATAGATTTGATTTGCACTCTGCTGTACTACTGTTAGTGAATTTAGAATTTCTGACGCACGTTGAAACTACGTACGTAGTAAAATTTAGGCTTGCCTAGTCACATTTGTTTAGGAAGTTATGATTTGCCGTCAACTTTGATTGAGTTATGATTGAGATCGGAAATTGAGTCACACGACGCAACCGTTTATGAGTCGTTATTTGGTAAACGAAGTTAGTTCAATTGTTTTTGTTCAGTTCTGTGTTTGAAAATTTACTGTAAATTGATGATAGGTACATTATTGATGACTAATGATGTTGATTTCATAGTTTTATCTTAATTGGTTTATTCAAACATAGTCGGAGAACATTTAATTTAATTCGCCTAATTTCAGTAGATGAAATTAAATTCGTTTTCGTTTTCTATTAACGAGTAGTGAAACGGCACCGTAAATACTCCGAGGCCACCTACCCCCCATTAGTTTGTCTTCACTCCCGGGCACAGAATTTAAAACAGTCACTGCGCTTACGTAATTACGAATTGCGGCAGGCCGCTGACTTATCGACGGAGCTCGCAACAAGGTCGACGAAAACTCGAAAATAGCTGAGCAATGAACATAGATTTGTGAAAACAGTTTTCAAGTTTCCCGACCGCTGCGCTGGCGTCGCTCCAACTCCGCGGCCGCCGACGACGGCTATTTGCAGCCCTGCTCACTCCTCACGTCATTGCTCTATTTACGAGGAACGGGCACGCTATTGTACTATATTATGTCACCTGGATGCTCAGCTCATTCTCATCTTCAGCCCCAAGGTTACCTGCAAGACAACACACTTGATAACAGCGATGATTGTTTCAGACCACGAGCACGACATAAGCCGCCAACATGTTTAAAAATCACTTAGAGATGATCGGCAGAAACGAGACGGCGTCGAAGAAAGCCAGATTCTGGCAATCCTTCGTCCGTTCTCTAAAAGGTAAAACTAAAACTCAACACTACTTCATTTACTCGGATTCTAGACTAGTCTCCGCGTAAGTGAGTCACTCTATTCGGCCACTTGTCAAAATATACGATGACAGATGCCTGTCGTCACTGGCGATATCGCACGTTAATACATTCTGACAAGTAGAAACTCGACCTCAGGTAGCATAAGACTGAACCTAGATTTGATAGTGTTGATTTTTAATGGTGTCGAACTACCTAAGCTAGTGTAGACATGTGTCATCACAAAGAGCATTGGCGATGACTACGCCAATATTTACATCCGCTGTAACAAAAATTGTACAACAGGATCGGAAGACATCAGAGCCGAGGAGAGATACAGGCCTTCCCGCCGCAGCGTGTTCCCCGAGCTCATGTCTACATACCCCTACAGCAAGTCTATCTACGACGACCCGATCGGCGCCGCTGAGAGAATCTCGGTCCCCGGCTACCGTTACCTGCCGGTGCACCGCGAGACCTACGGATACTCCCCTCGTCCCATCTACGCGCATAACTACCCTAGCTCCCTCGACCGGTACAGGCCAAGTAAGTGCAAAGAAATGTCAATACTCCACCTGCGGAACTAACAACCAAAGCCATGAAGATCTCGGTGATTTCTGCGTCATGGAAGACGTGAGAACTCAATTTTAAGACAGGACACGGCCCTCATGATCTAGTTTTAATGTTCAAGACGCTTTGAGAATTGAAAATACAATCTAAAAAGGCTATGGATTTGTTGATTCCGCATCGTGCAGTAGTCTGCATCACACACACACACGCTACACTAATTCAGATTGCCAATCAGCAACACGTCTATAAGCAACAATTAATTGAACCAAAATAGACCAATCTGCCGACAGATTGGAAGAGCACGGCTGTTATTGATTGGCAAGCGTACCCACGCCGCTGTAGTTTGGCAATCAACACTGTAACCTTTGACCGATAGAGTCGAAAAGAGAAGTGGAAATTTTCTCTTACATATGTATGTATATCCTACAGACAAATTGTAAATAGTACTGTATAACATCATCTGTACAAAGTATGTGACGCAATATTTCGCTTGTTTGCAAGTTAACCAAGTTTCAGGAACCACTGGTAGACAAAATAGAATCAACCCCAAAATCACAAGACGATTTCAATTGTTTCAGCTGAGAGAAAAAGCCGCCCTGCAGTGTAAATTAACATTCACATCTTTGCTATAAATATTTACTACATTTCTAGACTCATAACTGGGAAAACTCACCATCTAATATAATATTCGAAAGGAAAAATCGAAAGTTATGATCCGAGAGTTAACTAATATGTTTTCTATAAATTTGTATTGAAGAATTTTATATCAATAAATGAACTAAAACGTTAATATAGCCTGTCTGCTAGGAGATTGAAATTGTTGAATCGATTTAACATTGACATGGTGTAATACGGTCACAGGCTATGAATCATTCGTCCGTTTTGTGATGTCGATCAAGCGCATCGTAGTTACTAGTTCGATTTTTACCATGTGCACTATAAAATAATTATCCGTCTATGTCCAGTGTCTGTCCATTTATTAGTTTACCAACATGTTTACGTGATCATACTGTTCAGCGTAGATGTATAGTAGTGCTTGTGCAAGTATCGATTTTACTAAAAAAACGCATGGTGAAAGGGCTTCATATTATCTGCTCAGCAGAAATCACCTCTCAAACATAACATCACTTACATCTGTACATAATTCCATCAATGTTACGTCGATGTCTGTCATTCTTCGATCTTCTAGCATTTATCAGGTTAATGTTTTATTTAGACCCCGTTTAGTTAAACCTATTTATTATTTAATTGTCGCTATTGTCATTCCAAGCTTCCTCAGGAAAGTTTTGAAGAGGTGAGTTCTATGAACAAGGTTTTCATGTATTTTATCCCAGACAATCTTTAATCACTGACTATTCTCTGCCTTGCTAATTAAAATTTACTAATTTGCTTCCAACTACTAACGAATAACCAAATCATTTTTCTTTTTTAAGATGATTATCTTATTATTTTAGCCTCTAAAGACTTATTATTCAAAGTCCTACTAAAAGGATCCGTTTAAATTATGAATTTTAATAAACTATAGGATTTATGAACCAATCCTGCGTGCAATGCGTTAAATTAGACAGAAAAGTAAAAATATTTAAATAAATAAAAAACATAGGCACCTAAAGAGTTTTTACCGATTTCAAACCCAATCAAAAACCATAAATCCTAACACGTGTGCTTCTTCCTCTAGTTTACCACGTACCGAGGCGCTCCCGACGAGGCGTCGATCCCTTCGACGCGCACAAGGCTTGGCAAGAGCATCTAGACCGTCTGTCCGCCATCGACAGGCTGTACCCGTCCCGCTACGGACTATACCTGAAGGACCGCGCCTACCCCATCACCGACCTCAGTACCTCTGCCCCCGCCTTCGAACCCTCCAAGTTCCGCTCCCTGAGCACCCCCAGGAGCCTTAAAGGCGTTGAATACGAGCCCGACAACAAGCCCCACTGGGGAACAGGTAAATACTAACTTTCTACTAGACTAGATAGGTTAAGTACGCGGCGTTCGCTTTGTGCCTCCTACACCTGCAAGCACTATAGTCTTCTTTAGTGTCTCGGATAGACTGATTGTTCGTACGAGTGCGCAGAGGGGACGCCGTGCCCCTGTATCTACGTCATAGGCTGAGCCCGAGTGATCCACTTTAAAGGGCACACACTATTGAAAAGCCAGGCGATACGACGCGACGAAACGTCGGGTGTTTACAATGTGCTTCTGGTCATAGAAAGTTCATAAGATTAGATTCAACTCAACACACATCGCGTTTTGTCGGGTGGCGTGGCGTGTCAATAGTGTTTTTCCGGCCTAAAGACCATTCAACGTTGTATGATCACCGACTCTCCTATAACCTGGATGCAGGATTGACAGCACACGGGACATCATTCACCTGTTAGATTCAACGCTCGTTTGAATCCGATTTGTGTGTCTCGACACAGTCCAATGTAGAGCGGTATACGATTACCTACCACCTATTTTATTTACTGAGGTGAATAACTGGAACGGCTTATTTATGGTTTGCCTGTAAGAGCTCTAAATTTAACCTTATTTGTATTGATAATTTGAATTTTGTCATATTTTTTTAGTTTTTGTTATTGTACTTAACTAATATATTACATCAGTTTGGCCTCAGCTCTACTATCACTTTTAAATTAAGCCCTTCCTTACCGTTATTGTTGACTTTGTTAAGTTAAAATTTTATTACCAGAACAAGAATGATGTAACTTTGTAGATACAGCCTGTATTCATATACCTAATAATTTTGTGGATCAGTACAAAGCTAACAATAAAAATAAGTATTTTGTATTAAAATATAAAAGACCAATTCGTGTTTTGATTTAGTAGATTAGCACCTTTCTCCAATCAATGTTGTGTTTATTTAAGTGAATTTGTCAAACTAGCACCGATGATGTTGATATTTGGTGATTGAAATGTGCATGAGCTGCATTGTAAATATATGCAAGCAACATTCAGAGCGTTCACTTGTTCACTGCATAATAAATAATCACCATCGCAAGGACACAACACTCTACAAATATTGAGGGTATCCAAGTCGAAATCGGTCGTCGGTTTCTCTTTGTTATTGTTGGTATTGATCATAAGACTTGGATGAAGGATGGGCGTCGGACGTGTTCACAAAGGATCCGTTTTTCGCTGACGCGGAGAAATGGGCTGGGATCGACCGCTCCCTGCGGGGCCGCTCGCCCACGCCGGTGAAGCCCCGGATTAGCCCTCCTCGTGACTGCGAGGTCGCATACGACTCCGATGGTAAGGGAACAGACCCTCACACCCTGTATCTTCGTCACGGCCTTATTTGTACCCTGATAAACAGTTCACATCTTTCAGTTTTGCAAATCTCTCTCTTTATATCCTTTTACAAAACTTCTTGAATTAAATTAATGTAGTTAGTGACACAAATCTGTTTTCTATCATTTAGTGGACGAGACTACAAGACATCTTGTTCACGGACATTTTAATGTTCTTTTCGTAGTGTAACGACGACTGAGTGTAATGTGTTCTTCTTCATAGACAACACAGCATGAGAGCATGAATCATCAAAGTCATGGGTCTAATTCAAGCGATTGAACATTTCAATGATATCGCTGTATAATAAATATATATAATTATAAATATAAGTTTATAAAACATGAACTAAACAAAAACTTGTGCATCCTATGAAATGTATTTAGTATAAATATGGGTATGGTGTAATTGACAACACATTTGTAGCTTGATTTGGAATTTCATCATCAAAATTATAAATAAAACAGCATAATGAGGGTTACTTTGTTTGCAACCTAACATAGATTGATCTAAATAGTAACGTAACCAATCCTAGTAACCTATCACTTTCATACTTGCATGGCCGACGCTTGCATGATCTGTAGGCGATGACGAAGTACAGAATGAGATTCTGTTGTCCCTGTACTAAACGATTGTGGTCGGTAGGTGCGCCACTGTACACCGCCAGCGCGCGCCGACCCTGGGCCGACATTTTCAACCCCAGCCATTCGCTGCCGATCTCCGCAATCACTCGGGACCCGTTCTGGTACGACTGGCCGGAGCTGAAGCCCCTCGCGCGCTGGGACCGCAGCCCCTCTTACATCAGAGACTCCTACCTGTCACCAGTCAAACGATCCTACCTCTGGGACAAGCACCCGATCAGGCCCTTAGGTTAGTGCGCCGCTGCTGTATATACGATGCCTGAAGCTGTACAATTTGGCCTTTCATTCATTCTAATCTGATTTATATATGATTTATAATGGTGTCTCTGGTTACAACAGATTTAATGCTGGATGACCTCTCCGTGGATGATATAAGCAGGACTTTACCGTACTTACGTAGCCTATAGTAAAGGGTGGAGAAGGTACCGTGGCGTTCTTGTTATATAGAAACTGTTGGTGACTCCTGCATTTGTAGACGTCGATTTGAGCCCTCTCTTTCTCTTACCTGCAACATCTGTAATATCTCTATCATCGACTTAATTTCTTCTTTCATTTGTTTCGTCAGGTGCATCAATTATGTTGGTATAAATTGATGTATGTTTTCATTCTTCGTAGTCAATAGTCATGTTGTGTTTGTTACATGATTTTTGTTTCATCTGCATTGTTATGAATGATTTCCACTTATTTTCATTTTGGTCTATTTATGTTCATGTTCATGTATCTAGTGTTTTGTCCATCAGTTTATCGAGCACGTGTACTATACTTATCTTACATTATTCGTTTACTAACTTATTTTTAAGAATTACTGAAATGTACCAATCACTGAACGTAGTTCCGTTCCATGTATTGTAATTTACCTAACCATTTATTTAGATGATGAAAACAACGCACATATTAACAACACATAGGTAGTAAACAACTAATACATATTTATTTAAGAACATATTATAATATGACCACTTTCACAGCACTGTCTTGCTGCATTTTTTTACATGAATCGTACACATAGGTACACCATTCATTCTTCAGAGGACCAAGCGATTAAACGATTATTATCATTATTATTTAAAAAAAACTATTTTGCATCATTATTGTAAAGGAAAAACAAAATGCATTTATTTTTAGCTGGGTGTATACGGCACACCGAAAAACCACAACACGTTAATAACAACAGTCTGCGTGTGGTGTTTATGACGGACCAATTATTAAAATCTTAAAAAATATGATACACACAGAAACACAGATAAACAACACAAATTAAATAAACCGAGTTTTGACCGAATTTCATAGGTAGAGGTAAGAACTATGCTGTTACGTAGCTGAGCTACGACGTAGAGGTCTACATGGGCTACGAGGGTGGCGTAGCAGACCTACGGCGTAGCAGACCTACGACGTAACAGACCTACTAGACGTGAGCTACGACGTAGACCTTTGAGTTTGGTTGGATGACTAATTATAAAGGCAGTCGAAATTAGGTACAATGTCGAGCATCGCCACGTATAATCAAATTGCAGCTTCGAGGCGGTTCATTTTCAACCGAAATTATGCAAAAACTGTATATATAAATACTTATTTACTTACATACGAATGTACTTTACTTAATCCTTAGATTAGAACACTAAACTGCAGAAATATGAAAACTATAATAATAAAATATCAAAGTGGGTATTTTTTAGTAATAAAAGCTTTTTTATTTCAGCTGCTGCTTTCTAAGGAGCGATTGATGGAGTTGGCTTACTATAAGTTCTACCAAAGCGTATTTAAACTTAACTTATCTTTCCCGTTAACCAATGACTATGTTATAAATGAAAAAATAAATAAACTTCAAACGAGATACGCAAGTTAAATTCAGATATTAAATTATTTTCCACAAGATCTCAAAGACTGCAAAAACATAGTCACTGCCGCGAATATTGAAATTGTTGAACGTTTTGTTTTTATAACCTGACTATTTTATATTTACAAAGAAAATTGAAAAAAAATCTAATAAAACGATCGAAAACCTAGTTGAGAATGTTTCATTTTGACCTACTTAGGTTCCTCTACCTAACTATTTGTGATTAATAATATACCTAACTAAATCAGTTATTTTAAACCTGTCGTGGAAGAGTAATATCAGATATTTATATTATATTAGACTCAGCCCGCAAATTCGCACGCAGTTTTTCGGAATAAAAGCTTACAGCCGAGTTGAGAACCTCCTCCCTTTTTAAAGTCGGTTATGCAAAGTTACAGCCTGATTCTTTCAGCCGTAGTAGTTTTAGCATTAGACGAGTTTAGAGGCAAACAAACATTAAAACTTTCACATTTATAATATCAGTGTTAACTGCAAATTTCAAGTAGAAGAGTATACTGCAGTACTTGTAGTACTCTGATATACTCTATAGGTAAATTATTGAAAGCAGGCCCGATTCTCTTCTGCTTTTTAATACAATTGGCCGATTCGTCCTCTCAAATATGTCGATATGGAGACCTACTCTTTCTTTTCATCTGCAGTTACTATACACACTGCACTCAGATGTACAGCAAAATACAACCGCATAACTCAACTCTAACTTATGTAGAAAGGACGAAAGAAACCCGAGATTTCGTAATGAAAGTAGGTTTCCAGTATACGAAAAACAAAAGAGGACAGTTTTGAGAAATTTACCTATACCATGGACGATACCTACTAAGTAAGCACCTTGGTTGCAATTGTAAGATATATTATTTAAGCATGGTTAAAAATACAGGTTTCTACCTTAATGAAGCAGGACAGCATTTATAAATACCTAAATAAATGTGTATCTAGTTAGGATAGTCCATGTAAGTTTTGTTTGAAAAAAAAAGAAAGAAAGAAAATATTTTTATTCACCTTAAAACTACTATACACAACAAACTTAAACTACGCAAATTATTACTACCTATATTACAAATGATTGTGCGTAGCAGTGTTCATGGCAAATGTTGTTGTGGTGTTTGTCTATTTCTAACTTGGATAAATCACTGTCCGTGATCATAATACCTGATCCCGCAGCAGGTTAAATAGTAAATTATTCAAGTAACTATCTACTTAGTGAAAAACAGGAAAGTAAGGTACACTGGCTAAAGCTTCAACCAAAGAAAGGCTAAAATATCATAATACTCCGTCCACGCATTTATTTTAAAGCTTTATTATCTAGGCTCGGTCGGTACTTAACTTATACAAAGTGATACTTACTAAGTTATGAAAGTTAAGCCAATGTCGGATATCGATATTGTATTAACCAAACAGGTTAACGACGACCCAGAAAAAAAAATCACAACTTGAAAATCCTAGTACGTAACACAAAATCAATCAATATTGCCATCTAGCGGAAAAGACTTGTACTTTGAAGTGTCACGCACTGTAAATGAATGAGAGTCATCTATTGACAAATAGTAGTAAACGTATAATTAATTTGCGCCATCTATGACCTAGTAGCTATACTATTTCAACATCACATCCGGTTTGGAAACCAATATTGTCTATGGTAATATCTTTAAGGTTTTTAATCTATGAGGTTTTGGCTGTGGTACTCTGTGGGTTTAATGTCATGCTCAAACAATCCATTTGAAGCCATTATTCGTCAAAGCAAAAAGAAGTTGAAGCCATTATTTGTTATGTAAATATTTTTGAATTTGAGATCGGTCGGTTAGTTTTCAAAGTTTCAAGGATTCAAGTAATTCCGAAGATTGTTACTGTTTTTTGTAGTAAAATGTCTAAGAAAAATGAAGCTATAATTGACGTAGACATGACGAATTCAGAGTCAACATTTGATAATCTTGTTATCCTAAAAGAGCTTGGCAATATCATGAATTTGGTGCGGTGAGTTCTTTCTATTAATTTCTTTCATACCAAATACCTGCTTGCTGGGTACTAGTAAATTCAAGCAATCATATCCAATATCATCATTTGGTTGCCAAATCGGTCCCTTTAAGTCAGCCCTTTAATGGGTTAGACAAAGTGCAGCAGCTTCTGTATGCTTCTCTCGGATGGCGTAAGAGTCGAATAAGGGAACCTACCATACGAAAGGCAACAGCTTCCTTCTGTGTATTTCTTTTTACTTCTATAATCCTGCAATCATTAATCCGCCGAAACGTCATGATTATGGCAAAACCCCCCTTTGTTTGGGGGAGGCATGCATGGCAAACGGTGGACAGAAACAAGCTGGTTCATGTACATGCTAGTTCTACATATATATAATAATAATATATTTCATCATTACGGATGTAAGCAGGTTAACTATAAACCTTATCAAACTATGTTTTTATACTTAGTAAAATGTTATATTTCTCTTTAGAAATGAAGATTTTCTTGAAACTGTTCCCCAAGGAAAGCTGAAGAGAGTTAAATGGGTTCCCATGTTCAATTGTTTGAAACAAGAAATTTTTAATGAGATGATTGAAGAACTCACCTCAATGTGGAAATATGAGAACATGACGGAAAAGTTTGAATTACTAGAGAAGCAGAAAGAAAAATTCGGACATGTGAATGAGGATCAAATCCTATGGTACCTACTGTTCAATACATTGTCTTAAAATAAGGACGTATTTTATGAATGGCTGCCAACAACATTTACTCTTCAAGGATTTAAAGCAGCTTACGTCCTTCATTGAGTGACTTGACTTAATTTCATAAAAATCTATTCAAGCATGTAAACGTAACAAACAGAAGTTTGCCTTTTAAATCAAGTATGATGTTGATTCCTGTGAAATATAGTCTTTTCACAATCTTGTTTCTTTTGCTCGAATTTAATGAACTTAGGTACATAGTAAATTTATATTGTACACTTACAGGAGACCTCAGCTTGGTGATGTGAGGGCCCAGCTGCGTGCCAGTGATATAGCAAATTTGAGGAAACAAAAAGCCTTGCTTGAGTCACTGGCCAAAGAGTATGAAGTCAGAGTAAATAAACAGAAAAAAACATTAGCAGCCAAAAGGGGCTACCTCAAACTATTACAAATGGACATACAAAAGTATCAGAAGAAAAATGAAGACTTCGTAACAAAAATAAAAGATAAACTTGAAAACCATGATAACATAGTAAAAATAATAAAATCTGATAAAATGAAGTTCCACGAAAATACTTGGAATGACAAGGACATGGAAATTTAAATAAACTATTGTGTTTTATTTGAATAAATTTATATTTCAGTAAATTGTACACACCAGAGAAAAAGTACAACAAAATTTAATAATTGATAATTTCAAATGAAACTTCTCCAGTAACTTATTATTCACTAGGTGTAAGTTGAAAATAGAGAAAAATTCAAGTGTATTAAGATTAAAGTGTTAATAGTAAATAATGTAAAACTCTAATAGAGGCTAATTAGCTGGCAACTGATCATTGTTCATTTGAATGTAACATTATATGCTAAATAGTGCCGTGTCTGCCTTGGAATTATAGATTTTATAAAGACTGCACTGTAATCCTATACACTTGTTATATTTTATAGATTAGGTACATTAAAAGAATACAAGCTAGTTACCAGCTAATTTATACAGAATCATTTACAAAAAGAAATACATCCATATAAAGCAAAGTGAGAAGAATTGTATGAATTAATTCGTTCATTAGCAATACTTCTAAAATAGTTAAAAATGTTTGAAATACAATCATAGTCGTAAATGCAAACCTATATATCAAACTAAATAAACTTCTTATCAGAAATAGTATTATTATTTGAATATACCTGACATTTTTTACTCTAAAAAATAAAATTGTACAATGCAAAATCTGCATATAATTTTATTATCATATATTATAGCAATTGCACTATTGTTGCAAGGACTACACTGCTTCTACCACACCAACTAATACAATAACGAGACTCGCAGGAATCCCCAGATACCTAAGCCTCAGTAAGGAGATCACGCCAATCTTTAATTTGGGAAATGTCTACTTATTTCGTAAGGTTAATACTGAGAGCACTATTAAACTAATTTCACTGGGTGTATCTTGTCGCGCCCTAAGCGGAGATAGCAATGAAGTCCTAGAACAGAAATAATAACACTTATTCTATGACAGGGTGAAGGTCAAACCATGCTCTTAGGCCAGCTCCACAGGAGGATCTATACAAACTACGAAAACAAATAATTTCAGACAAAAGAAAAACAAATTCACTCAATCCGTTCCAGTAGAAACGGTAATTTTAAAAATCAACTAAACATCGTCACCTGTCTACGAGACCTATCCAATAATTTAAATATATAGGCACATTAGTTACAGAAAATAAAGCGAGAGTGCTTTCGATCCGCTACAACATAATATGAATGACGCTCTCGCGTCGAATGCCCGCATCTTTAAGATAGCTTTGCCACTTCAAACTCTTGAAACTCAACAATAAAATTTAAAAGTCCTACAACATGTAATAATGAATGTATGCAATGCAAGATAACATTACAGGGGCACATAGAAACAACGTAACACCGTAAGCTGCCGGGACGGGGATCGCACAAGCGGACAGCAACAGGCATCGCCGAATAGATAATGTCCTTCCCAACCGCTAGTCTGTAGAACTAATTCATAAATTAATATCACTCACGTTAACAATAAAAATTAAAAATAAGAAGGCACAAGCAAATCGATAAATAATTTGTTTAAGATTACACAAGGACGAGATATTATTCGGCTATGTCCGATGACCACACTAACATAACATAATTATAATACAAGATATATCATGATTTGTAGCATCCTTTACTGTGCAGAACACTGTATTGGGCGGGCCAGTTATTTCTTCTTGGGCGGCGCCCGCTGCGGCGTGGCGGGCCGCCCGCTGTTGATACCGTTGTACTGATATTTCGCCTTTTTCTCAGATGGCTTCAATATCTGCACAGAACACATCTCGTTAGTTTAGTAAAAGGATACAGGCGGGGAGGTTACACCGGTTATGTTAGCGTTTCGTTTTCTTCTCAGACGGTTTCAGTATCTGCACAGAACAGAACTTGTTATTTTTATCTTAGAAATGGACTACTGAACTATCTATAGGTTTACAGTTACATTACAGATTAGGAGAAGGTACAACGAAACTACGGTCTAAACGAACGAACTCAAAATAATACGCACATTATTCAAAATCAATCCAAAATAACTTTAATCTACTATATTTGGGGACAACAAATGGGCCAATCTATATATGTATATATAGCTGATACGAGCAACAACGTTCTGGAATATTAAATACTACAGGATAACGTCTATTTTGAAAATACATACCTTCTTACTTATTAACGCTGCTTGACTTGTGTGTGAAGCTCAAATTTATTTATATACTTTTTATTAATTCAAGATTTGCTATTTTAACCGACCGACTAAAAATAGGAGGTTGTATGTTCAGCTGTATCTATGTTTTTTTTTATGTATCTTCGTCGATTTTTCCTTAGTTAGATTAGACCGGCACTCAAAATGTTATGGCAGACGAAAGTCTGTTCAAACATCTTGAGTTATTAATTATATTTAATAACTCAAGATCATTATCAATGTAAGCGCGCTATCTACGAACGCTATTTGTGTCAAAAAAAACCCAACATTTCTTCCCTTAATGAGCGTGTGTCACCAACCAACTCAAGATGTTTGGACTGACTCATCTGTCATAAACATTCGAGTGCCGGCCTAAAACTAAGAAGCATTTATGAGTACAATGAAAAGGCTTGAGCAGTGCTCTTTTCGTCGAGTCTACTGAAAATATATCTATTAAAGCAGCGTTAAACAGTAAGAGGGATATAATAGCCGCGTACTGAGTTATCGAGCAACATCAACATGCAAATTCTCGGCAGATGGCCGCGAATTGGAGCTATCAATACGCGGCTACAGCTGACCACACATTGGCTAATATCGCAACTGGAGTTTCCGCGATATACCTAGGTCAGACGCTTATGCTACCAGCAAGGCAATCACGCTATTTAACACAACGTAACTCGCGTTATCAGCGTTATTACGGTAATTTTAGCGCGAATAACCAACACGTGTTTAGGCGCATTTTAACGTGAAAAACGCCTTTTCACGAGTTATTCACGATCGCGTTAAAATGCGCGTAATAATGCTCATAACGTTATAGCGTAGTAACCTTGCAGTTGGTAGCTCAAGCTATAGAGAATATAGACGTGGGCGGCAAGAGATTGCTCGGTTAAGCGGAACGGCCCCTATACAAAGAAAAGGTAGCTTAAGAAACTACCGGTCAAGCAATAGTAGCTAATGTGCGGTCAGCCAAATGGAGGCAACACACCAAAACTGCCAGCCCGTTATTTTTACAATAATGTCGGCAAGAATTCCGTGCGACGACACATCATAATCAACAACAACAAAGAGCAAGTACGCATTGGGCGTTTTCAACAGCGAGCGTTGGTACGCGCGTTTTCAAAATCATTCGATCCCCTATGTACAGCACACTGCCAAACATTTGAATTATAATATTTTTCCGAATATTCGCATTTGAGAGTGTACGGATTATAGGAGATCAGAGCAGATGGTTTTTAAAACGCGCGTTGCAAAAGCGCACACCTCAAAACGCCTAATGTGTAGGTCTCAGTCGCCGGGAGCTTCGGTGTGTACACCCCTTATGAATATAAATGAACTTACCTGAAACGAGCACATGAGGGTCTCGTCTACAGACATCATGCCGCCTGCATTGTCGAATTCGCCGCAGTAGTTTGGCGCTGAGAATAGCGTCACCAGCTGTCGCTTGGCAAAGAACTCATAGCCGTCTTCTACCACCTGTAACAAAATATAATTATTATATTTATGTTAAATTTAAGTTAGTCGGGTGTGCTCAACACAAACTGAATCATTTAATACATAACTACATAGAAGAAAGCCACTGCTCTACTTATAGTATGTCTTGGTCAGCTCTTATGAAATCTACGGGCTGTTTTTAACGACGTTATCACACTGCTACAGAATTGTAATTGAGAATATGTTACTTTCTGGTAAAATAAACTTATTGCTATATGAGATACAGTTTTTAAGGTACCTTGAGTGAATAAGGAGATCCGTAGAATAACCAAGGTAATGGATATAGCAATAAAATTTCTAACAATTTATTTATAGCTCTGAGAATTGCAACACTCAAGTGCCAGTGGGCAGGGCACATAGCTCGCAATCTTTCCTACTAATATTATAAACATAGAAAAACCTTTTTGCACTAAAATTTTTCGTTTGTCACTCAAATTATCTTTCAGGATAATCTGGATTAACACGAACTTAACACTGGTCTTGACCTACATTTTAGCAAAATTTTATTTTGATCCATTCAGTAGTATTGGCGTAGAAGTAATACCCGTACCCCGCTTCAATAATAATAAATCATTTATTTCATACCATACAAAAGTAAGAGATCTTATTTAACTTGTTCTACGGTCCATAGCAATATATACCTTAAAACTAGCATACATAACATATAAAAAGACTAAATTAATAACACGTTTTTTGGGCTTTGCCCGCTTTATGAATGGTTGCAGGGTAAATACCAGGAAGTGTATGAACGTGATTGGAAAACGCGCGTAAAAATTTTACCATCTGAACATCTAAATCTGAGTTGTGTTTCGAGTACTCGCGGGTTACCTGATGAGCTCGACAAATCAAGTCCAAGTCGTGTCGATTGAGGAATTTGCTGACGACATCAGGTCCGAAGGTGAAGGACACGCCGCGGTCGTTCTCGCCCCATCCCTGCACGTCTTTGTCCGGGTCGGACCAGAGTAGGTCGCATAGGAGTCCTGGAAAACATACATCAGTTTTAGATAAAATGTTTATTAGGACGCTTTTGTACAGATGACATCAGTATATAGTATAAAACAAAGTAGGTTCCGCTGTCTATCTGTCCCTATGTATGCTTAGATCTTTAAAACTACGGAACGGATTTTGATGCGGTTTTTTAATATTAAGTGATTCAAGAGAAAGGTTTATTAACCATTTAACACAAGGATTTCCACGAGGGCGATGATTACGACTTCACTAACCTGTATCAGGCACGTCAGTGGGCCTCATTATCCGTCTAATTTGCTCCATTCCTTGCAGATCGGGCGAGAGTCCGCCATGACAGCAGAATATCTTCTCGTCAATAATGGCTGCAATGGGCAAGCAGTTGAAGCAGTCAGTGAATGTCTTCCACAGCTTTATGTTGTATCGGCGCTTGCATTCGTCGTAGAAACCTGTAGATAAATAGTTATTTTACTCATACGCAATTTTACAAAGAGCTTGGGACGAAGGTTGCTCGAAAACTAACAATCTGTGAACAAAAAATCAATGTGATCGTATTTCCTAGTTCTACTTATACAATTTGTAACGTGTCCCAGAGTCCTGTATTTCTAAGGGAAATAAAGGCTGTTTGATGTTTAAACATAGTAAAAATAAAGATTCATTCATTCAATATAATCCCAGCCCCACATATCAACATAGATAAACCCAAAATACCCGCTATTTTCCTACAAACGTTTAGGTTCGCGAATACCCGACATTAATGTTTAATAATGGTATGTAAGTAATATATGTTTAGCTCTTCTAAGATCCCCATGAGTAGTGTAGTGGAAGTCAACTAGCAATAAAATTTTATGTCATCACCAAATTTTTTGTCGAGAAAATCTACATTTTATTCGTCTGGCGTCCGTTTAAGAAATCGAATTAGAACCTTCATCGCAGCGCTTCTGTTGTTATGCGTTGTTGAAGAATGTCTCAAATTACCTCACTGTATGATCACTTTGTTGTTTTCTACTATTGTTATCAGCATCTATTAAGTTTTCATTAATTATTTTCTTTGTTACATCAATAACTTGGACTGTTGAACCGAGAGAGATAATAGGTCCTTAACCTACGCTTGACTGAACAGTCCTTTTAATTCATTAGATTTGTCATAAATAACACAAGGCTATTAAGAGTTCCCAGTACTCTTAATAGTCGTAGAATACGGATTAGTCAGAACTTAAACAAACTTCAATTGACAGCCTTGACAAAGACTGCCTTCAGTTAATAAGGTCATGGTCCAATAAAGTATCAAATCCATGCTACCTTTAATAAGATTACTGAAATAGAATACCATTAAATATGCAATACATTATTGGAGGTAGGTATTCTCGTGTTGGCAAATCTCCAAACGTAAGTACAGAGCTTATGTTCGATAGGCGACTGTTACTAATTATTATAAAGTTTATTTTGGGAATGGACTTAAATATCTTGTTGTTGATCAGTGGTGTTGTTCGTATGAAATGAACTTCTAGTCAGTATCCGAAATGAGTTAATAGTAATAATTAAACATAGTTGTAATCAAAGTTAATTAATACAAGTTGTATAACGTATCATATCATACATAACAAACAAAAGTTTTCGATGTCGTATTATACAACATTGTATATTTATTTGATATGTTAACAGACGAAATAGAAATTAACCTTTTTAATAACAATACTTTTTGAATAAAAAAAATATAAATTAACTAAATTGATTTGAATATTTTGTCTCTAACATCCATGTTTACCATAGTCTTTTTTTTCAAACTCACAGGCATATTAATGTTATATATTTGGTCGCAGGACGGTGAAGGGCTTAAACAAATAAAAAATGTCCTAACCTAAAACATTATTTTGTAAAACGTCAGGTTTCTGAAATATTCACATAATGTACAATATCTGTATGAGCAATTATTTTCATCTATGAATATCTCAGAAACGCTTGTTGTAAAGACATTATGTTATATGTACTACATTTTTTATTTGTATAATATTGTCCATAATCGAAATATTTAATGATTATCGGGCACTGGCATTTAGGGCCTAAATGCCAGTGCCCGAGAATCATTAAATGTCCGTCTGTCTAGCTAGAGCCTAAATTTTAGGCTCTAGCTAGACAGACGCAAATGAACATTTCAAATTTGCGGTTGGATTGCAGTTGAAATGCGGTCCATCTGTCTAGAGCCTTAGAGAAGAAAAATAGATAATACAGATTATAGATTGTAGAAATTTTCAAACATCGTTAGGCCCTCCGAAATAGGCATAGTTTAAATACCGAGAATGCTTGTACTTATTTCGAATTTCAAGTTATACAAATACGCTTAACTACTGTAAATTCCGTTCTAGTTATCAGATATGTAGTAACTTTAGGTACCTATAATAATAATTGGCGCTATCGGGCAAAGGACTCCCAACACAGTTCACTGATAAACACTGTGACATTATGAAGCCAACTATAGATTGTTCATGGTTTTTACTGTCGCGTTTCTAGGTCACAGAGCCTGTAGTAGATATTGATTTGATACGAGGTAAAGGAAAAGAAGCGATTCTATTGCCGCTGTCGGACAAACCTTTTCTTTTTTATCAGGATAACAATCTTATTTTTTGAATAAGATGTTAATTATAACTGGCTTCTGCTCGCGGCTTCACACGCGTTGATGTATACAGGGTGCCCCGATTACGGGGCAAAATCCTAATAGTACACATATTAATGTGTACTAAGCCGAAAGGGGTGATTCTGGACACAGAAGGAAGATAAGTTGCTAAGCGGAAACCTCGAAAACAACTAGACAGGACCAATTAAGGTTCTTATGAATAGATAGTTTTTTCATTGCCCGGATTAACGTCACCACTTAAATTCACTGCAGATAACGCCAGGGCGAAGCTAGTCTAGGATAAAAGGCCTATATGTTATTCCAGTTCTAAAAGTACATCAAAGAAAAAATCAGCTCTATCTGTTAGTTAGCGTTGGCGTGAAGCGTTACCAAACATCAGAAAATCTAAACATTCGAATTTAGACATATCTAACTTTCGCTTCATACTAACATTATATAGGTATGCGAAACTATAGATATTTAGATGGATGCATGGATGGATGTTTGTTTTTTCTTCACGCCAAAATTACTGAACGTTTTGGGAATTAAATTTTGCATACAGGTAGTTCCAGGCCTGAAACATAAATATAGCCTATGTTACTCGGAGATAATGTAGCATTCTAAAGGTGAAAGAAGTTTTGAAATCGGTCCAGTAGTTTTTGAGTTTTATTCGTTACAAACATTAAAAATCTTTCCTCTATAAAATGTTAGTGTACATAGTATTCAACCAGAACACTGAACAAATACCTGCAGATCGTACAAACATTTGCCCCGAGGCGGGAATCGAACCCGCCTGCGACGCTGGTCTACCTCCAGCGTCAACCTACGCCCACTGCGCCAGAGGATATGAATCACAGAAATTACCTGAATCATTGATTAATAAATTAGGTTAACAAGGTTTCTCACGGCCATTCATTATGTACCGCTTTAGCATTAGGTATTTGCTCAGAGACTGTAGATTGTTCATTAAACGAGTGAGGGACCTATTGTTGTTCAAGTGTAATTATAAAACACAAGTGATGAGCACTACACGTTCGTACGAGAAACCTAGATATTTTTTGTAAACAGAGGTTCAATTTCTGCAATTTGCAATTTGAAGCAAATTGCAGAAGTTGAATTGAAAGCAATTTTTCGTCATGAAAGCTTCTATTAATTTATTGTGGCGAGCTTTAGAACTCTAATTTAAACATTTTTTGATCCGCTTGTGCATTGTACTTTGTTGATGTTTGATTTTTTTAGTTTTCAGTTAATTTTGTTCATGAGTGGTTTTATTGACATAAAATATCTTGAACAGAGTACGAACAAGGTGAACTCAATCAAGATTAGTAAATTACGTTCATGTTTTAGACGAAAATTACCGGTGGTTTTAAAGCTCGCTTCTGCTAACAGCGTCACAAAGCGGAAAAACTTACCCTTCATGTCGTTATTTTTTCCCGTTATTTGAATTGTCTAGTATTCATATACGGTTTTCGAGGATGCAATGATTTTATTCGAAATTGTGAGACACAACTTGTAATTAAAGGGATTATACCGAAGCTACCCACACGTCACGCTAGACGGCGCTAGACGGTCGGCGCGTGCGGTGGCCTCGAGTGCGATCACAAATTATATTTTACTATACATATGACAACCAGAACACCCGGAACAATAATCTGCAGATCGTAGACACAATTGTCCCTAGGCGGGAATCGAACTCGATCGTCAAACTTCGATCGTCGTACTTTAAAAAAAAGGTTTAAAGTATTTATGAGGTAAGACTTACCATAGATGCGGTTTATGCTTGCACACTCGTGATTGCCCCTGAGGAGGAAGAAGTTCTCTGGGTACTTAATCTTGTAGGCAAGTAGGAGGCATATCGTCTCCAAAGACTGCTTGCCGCGGTCTACGTAGTCTCCCAAAAACAGATAGTTTGCCTCTGGGGGGAAACCACCGTACTCGAATAGACGCAGCAGGTCTGTGTACTGACCGTGGATGTCACCTGAAATGCATAGGTAAATAAATAATACCGGTATAAAATAAATAAATAATGCTGGATGATCTACACAGCAACATCTAACCCCAAGCTAAGCTGAGCTTGTGTTATACAGTATAACACAAGCTCAGCTTAGCTTGTGAAAGACTTGCTGAAAACAGCGCAGCAACAATTTTCTTTGGTTTATTATAAACTATCTGTGCGGCTTCGCCCTCGTGGAAATCTATGCTGATGTTATATAGTATAACACAAGCTCAGCTTAGCTTGGGGCTTAGTCGTCTAGTATAACTTATACTAGACGACTGTTATAAAATGGCCGAGATTGGGGGGCGATTTTCGCTGCGAACGCCAAGATAACCATCATCACCTGGCCCCAAACTCAGAGAACCTGAGAAAACATTTAGAGAATAGCTGGTCAGTCAGACGAGTTTTGATCCCGGCTCTCTAGATCTATCGTTACATTTCCGGATTGTGCGGATTCCTGATGTGTCAGCAGTCATATTTATCAATCATTTACAATGCTCGATATTTCACGCAACGACAGAACAACAAACAACATATCCATGTATTTTTTGGTACCCAGAGTACAGATAATCTACAATACCTTAAATTATTACTTACTAGCAGCGCCCCGCGCTTTCACCCTCGTGGTGATAGATGTTTTGGATAATATACAGTATATCTTTATAAATTGTAGCCTATGTGTGGTATTCTGATGTATAAGCTATATTATTGTAAAGTTTCATTAAAATCCATTCAGTTGTTTTTACGTGAAAGAGTAACAAACATCCATCCATCCATACTTACAAACTTTCGCGTTTATAATATTAGTAGGATTATTATTAATACCGATAAATAAACAAATATATAAACTTAATTGTGGAAACATTTTACATCCGTGACATCCATCCAGCAGTGGACTAACATAGGCTGATGGTGACTGGAACTGATATCACAGCCTCACGTTTTAGCCGGTTATCCCTGCGTCATCGAGTCACGCTGTTCATATCATAATAAATTACTTTATAACTACGAGAGAGTTCCAAAGTCAGGGCAGTTTTGGCAGTTGCTGGTGACTGTCATTAGTGAGTTATGGTGTTCAGCTGTGTTTGATGCGCTGCATTGAATTGCATCTCATTTGTTAATAGGTCGTGGTGCCAAATTTACCTATTTTTAACCGACTCCGTATAAAGGAGGAGGAGGTTGTATGTATTTTTTGTATGTGAGTATGTTCGTCGATTTCTCCGTAAATTATGGACTTTTTTAAAAATTATTATATATGATCCTGCGGTGGTCCAGTAAAAAAAATTGTACTTAAAAACAGTGTAAAATTAAAATAACTAGAAAAAATCAAAATAACTCTGTTTAGGCTAGCAACTTTTAATTCAGGTAAAACCAGATTTATTAAAACACTAACAAAAACCAAGATTTATAGCCATTCTTCAAAGCAGATGGACTTGAGGCAAGAGGTTAAAAATACATAGTGCTTGTCTAGAATCTCAGAATATAAACAAAGACGTAAATAAATTTATAGACAGTAAAATCATAATGTTCTTGTTTGAAATTAAAACACTTGTTTTCAAGGGAAAATCCGTGAATTCTGTTTTACTCTATTTACTAATAATGTAAGACAAGATTCAAGATGCAAGATCATGGGGTACACCTGGCCCAGATTTGCACAGGACTAAAGCAAATAGCATAAACATAGAGATACATTTGCCCAGCATTGGGTCGAACTGGTCAGCAGAGGCTCATGTGATGCTGATGATGATGATGATGCTAGTATAGCAGCACAATCATCATTATCATCAAGCACAAGCACTGGATCTGGAGTGGACTGACATAGGCTGTTGAAGCACAAACACTGAGGCTGCTAAATGAGCTGATTGAAGGCCTGTAAATATGAGATCCTCTGAACCTGAATAATATCTAGTGTCCATATAGAGTCCATGAAATATTAATTTATACAAAACATGTGTGAGATTGACTTGGCTATTGCCATCACATCTCGACACATTTTGTACAACACACTGTTTATATAAGACAGAAATTCCAGATTTTAGCTATTAGACTCTACAAAGTAACAAATTTATGTAGAAAATACTGGCAATATTTTCTAGCTTACAATCTGTTTACAAACCATACATAAAATCCTATTTTAAACATCAGTATGGCTGATCAAACCTAATCAGTCAGGGAGTTAAGCAGTGCATAAAAATGTTCACTGGTGCAAAGCTAATTTCTCAAGTGATGCTTGTGATACTGTGTTTTATTATACTGCCAAGGGTATATTCTTCCATCACAATGGTTATTTATATTTTTGAATTATTGATATGTTAGGATAACCATTGCATGTCGGATTGGCTCTTGCTTATCTAGATAATACCTACTTGAAGATGTATGTGATCTATATTATCTACAAAGATAGCAGACATACCTACTAAAAGATCTTACTAAATATACATATATTTTTGGGATATTATTAATTTTCTTCGAGATTACTCAGAGTGTGAGTGCTTACACACTATAGTAACAAAAACCTTACTACATAATACATATACTGGGAAAATGCAAACTTTGAGAACGTTATTATTCTTTATTTATTTATTTGTTAATAG
This sequence comes from Eupithecia abbreviata, assembly GCA_943735965.1. Lineage (NCBI taxonomy): Eukaryota > Metazoa > Arthropoda > Insecta > Lepidoptera > Geometridae > Eupithecia > Eupithecia abbreviata. Next base: position 10,587,195 of record OX030987.1, on the reverse strand, counting down.
TTAGTCATTCCTAAATAAGAATAACAACACTGATTTATATACCTTATCATTTACAACACTGTAAAATACATTCTAAGATGCAATAAGTAGTAATAAGGTGAAGTATGTAATAAGGTTATTAAAATTAAGCCTGTGGCTGATGCGTCTATGTGACACAGTTTAGTCACCGCAATACTCATTTTTTGTTTGTTGTTATAAAATTGTTGTTATAAAATAATCACACATAAAATTAAATATTTAAAGAACTAATGATATGCTAACACCTAGAGCATAAAGAGCCTAGATATAAAGTAGTAAATCTGTATTTGGTTATAAATTAATTAGAAATTGCCTTTATCACATTAACTGCCCAGCCTCTGCGGCACTATCTGCAGGCAAAATGCACACTGATATAAGAACTCGAAGAACTAGATGTGCACTATGGGGATAGAAAGTATTTGTTTCGAATGATAATACAAAATATTATAATAATACTAGCTGTGCCCGCCGCCACCCGCGTGGTGATAGATATTTTGGATAGTAAACAATATAATTATCTTTATAAGTTGTAGCCTATGTGTAATTATTGTGAAGTTTCATCAAAATCCATTCAGTAGTTTTTGCGTAAAAGAGCAACACACATCCTCACAAACTTTCGCGTTTATAATATTAGTAGGAAGGATTACTTACCACAAATTTTGAGTGGCGCCTCTAATTCCAGCAGTATAGGTTGCTGCAGGAAGATTTCCCGGGACTTGGTGCAGAGACCACGGACCTCTGACTCTGACATCTGTACTGTCTTCCCCGGCCTGCATCCTCGAACTGGGAAAAGAAACATTGATCTTACAAACAACACCAATTCCCAGTCATATAACAGAATAAGAAATCACATGTACATTTGTTAGTAACTAGGCACTGTTATACTTACAAGCGCATACTATTCTCTAAAACTATAATTTAAATTATATGTAAGCAGAATGATACGATGCAGCAAATTTTTATGGCTGATGGCATGATAGTTTGATACACATTTGACATTTTTATTCATATTGTTGCATGCTATTTCATCTGTTATAAAGTACATACATAAATCATTCCACATTCTAATGGATTTCATTCCAGAAACAAGTCACTTCTTCAATTTGATGCAACATGCTCAACTCAGTAGTAGGAAAATTTTCACTGACACAGGTGATTTAGTCTATGTACCTACATTAGGAAGCGAAAACAGTATTCGTTCTTGAACTTATGTTTTGGTTTGCAGAATGGATATGGTCCTTGTCCAGGATTAAGTTTTCTTTATCATTTGGTGCTAGTCATTCAAGTGGGTTGGATCCTTACTTTTGAAGCATTTTGAAAGGCAAAAGAAATATGACCAGTATTTTATGATGGAATAGGAGCTTATAACTTAGCAGAACACTAAAGAATAAAGAAAAAACATCTAGCTTATACTTTGGCAAGAATTTTGGGTTAAACCATACATTCTCCTGAAAAGATGTCTTTGAATTTCCCTTTTCTCCTTGCTGTTTCCTGTTGCAGTCTGTATACTGTAGTAACCCGTCAATAAGCAGCATAATAAAGTAAAATAAACATGTTTAAATCAAGTAAAGTATACATAAATAATGCGACTAAAGCATAATAATAGGCCTATTGAAGGTGCTCCATGCTATGATTACTGTCATCCTATTGGAAAATCTATTCTTGCGATGCCTTCTAGGATAAGGCAAATAGTGTATCTCTACGATCAAAGTGGATATCTGCTGCTGCCCTTCTAATATAACTAACATCCAAAGAAAAATTAGATAAGAATTGAGGATAATCGATTTATTTATGAGTTTGACGTTTCTACACCTACTAGTATGTGATAATTACGCAACAAGAGCTTACTGAGCGAAGATCCAATATATTGAGGATAAAGTTTTAGAGTAATAGGATTAAAATAAGTGTCGCTAAGCAATAAAAATGCATAAATACCTTCTAAAAGTCTGTGAATTAGACTGTCAACATTCAGTTCGTCAGCCATATTTACTACACCGAATATTTTACGTCAATTTTTTTTTCACTGACACACAAAAGCACGCAACACAGCACAACACAACTGCCGATGCTTGTTGATGGTTTTTTATTGGACGTTGAACGTTTCGTTCTACGCTGAAATTAGTGTAAAGTGTATAACACGATAAGGCATGGACGAATAAAATCATCCTTATAGGATACTTTTCAGATATGTTCCTATTTAGGTACATAACTAAAAAAATATGGTTGTATGTATAGTGAGAAGAGGAAAAAGAGAGACCAAAGTAATTTTTCAACAGAGCCATCGAGAACAGGTACTCGTTATACGAGCGGAGCGAGCGCAATTGTTGTACCAAATCAAGTTTTTTTTAACATGACGACGAGACGTTGACAACCATTCACAAATCACAGGTATCTTGGACGTAGGAAATAAAACTTATAGGCAGTTTTGGAACAAAAATCTTATGGGCCGAATAGATTTGACTCCTTGCTCTAACTAAGTTTTTACTTGTTTATAGATAAAAAGGCTCATTCGTTATCAGGATTTTTTCTAACGATACCGCCTCTATGCAATCAAGTTCTGACGCAATTTTATTTTGCATTTTCACTCATGTAAAATTCATTCATTCTAAATATTGTTTTATATATATTTCAAAAAACTAACACTGTATCGAGTGTTAGTTTTTATATTTAGCAATGCTTTTAGTATATTATATACGTTTGAACTTCCTTAAATGAACATGAATTTGTTGTGATTCAGGTACATAAAAACCACAAACAACCAGAAATGCAATTACAAATACATAGTGATGTACCACAAAATATTTTAATTTTTATCGATACCTATCGTATATGCTTTTGTAGATTGTATTCTGCATCTACACGGTAAACTGCACTGAAAAAGCTGCTAACCTAACCCGCTATTTAACACATAAAGTAACTCGCGTTATCAGCGTTATTACGCTAATTTTAGCGCGAGTTACGTTATATAACGTAAATCGTTATATAGCGTGGTAGCCTTGCTGGCGAAGAAGTAAAGGAAAGAACTGACAAACGATTTTCAATGAACCCATGTTCACTTCGATTTATTAAAAAAAAATTAATAAGAAAAAATGGAATGTGGCTACAAGCTTTTGCAATACATATCGAACCACATAACAATGAAGAAATTACTTGGCAAGAAGAAGAAGATAACTTCTTATCAAGGATATTATTATTATTCGTTTACTATTCTGTACTCACACAACTAATCAATTATGCAAGTTTTAGGATATTGTGTTGACGCCCAAAGCACTAAGAAGCCTTTTCACCTTTTACAAAACACCTTCGGCGCTACTTAGTTTCTTGGTTAGTAAAACCTAATAATTTATGATTTTCGCGACCCAGCTAGACTGTTTGTTTTTTTAACTGGGCCAGCATGGGGGCACCCATAACCTTAAAAGGAACCGGGGTGGTAGAGCGAAAGTTTTTGCCCATCACTACAACTTTTTGTCTATGGTGTTATTGTCATTCGTTCACCACAAGCAATGTAGACGGACGAAATAATAGACAAAACGAGTTTCGTTTTAAAATTATATTTTGCAGGGAAAATGTCGCCGTTCTTGATTGTCAAGTTATTTTCTCATCGTAATGTTCCGTTCTGGCGCATAGTATGTGTGAAACGCCGAGGTTTGGCGTGTGCGTTCTATTTTATTTTAGACAAGATTTGACGGCTGTTTAAAAAAACTTCATGGCTTTATTGTTCAAGTTCCTAAAACATTGTTCAGGTTTTTCGTAAACAACACGAACAAAACACTGTGAAATATCAATGCAGTTATCAGAAATTCTCCGTCGGAGCCCTTGGAAAAAGTAGGCATTGCATCACGGCAACCTAAAAGTATGAATTCCGGTCGGTCCCCGATGGCTGACAAGATGGATAGCGATCGGAGCTTCAGTGGTGAGAGCACTAGCAGTTCGTCCGATAGTAGTAGCAGCGGAAGCACCGATGGAGATGAGGATGCTTTGGAGACTGTACGCATCCTGGGACATACCTTCGACCTGCCTCGAAACCTATGTGAAGACTACTCACTTTTCAAAGAAGTCTTCTCCATGAAAACTTTTGAATCTCTTGAAGATACAGAGAAAGAGCACCTCAAGACTTTCTTACCAACCTTCAAAGAAAATGATAATGAAGAAAAGGATACCACCCTTAAAATGCTTTTTGACTATGAACCTATGAAATTTACTTCACCACTTAGTGATTTTTACAATGACCTGAAACTAGGTAACTTTAGACCAGATTTGGTGAAAATGAGAAAGCTATTAGTAAAGGCTAGGAAAAAGCAGCAAAGGCAAAGGGTATGGGTATATAAATCTCTTTTAAATTCTTCTTTTCCTAGTCAACTTTTCATTAACTCATAAAATAATATATTATTTTTCAGATGAGAGAACACTATGCTAAATTATTACCAGCCATGTTGGTTTCCCGTGAAAGGTTGTTAGCAGCAGTAAAAGGAGGCCCACCAGGGCCTGCTCCCTTCATTCCCAGATTGCCCCCTAAACCTAAACCCACCCTCACACCAGGTCAAAGAACCACATACCAAAGAGCAAAACAGAGGTATTTTGATGAGCTGAATGCGGTCAGAAGTGAAGTAGGAGGAGATTCTTCTGAAGATGATAACTTCCCAGAAGGGCCAGATGAGACATTCAGTGAAAGGAAACCTGTTTCACCCTCCCCTCTCGATCGAGTAAGTGTAAAAATGTCAAATAATTTAGAGTTTATGGTCTCTATGCCTTCTGCACATACCAGAAATATATATTGTGTGAAGACAGACATTGATTTCTTTGCTACTTACAAAGTTAAAACAATATAAATTTGTAACCCTCTCAACTACTCTAAAGTTAGTAGGTACCTAGAAAGTAAAGTATTATTGTGTGAAATGCATGTTGTACAGAGGTTTTGTGTGTATGGTATGGTATTTCTTCAAGTATTTCTACTTCTAATGTGTCACATGTCTGATTTACAATGTCATTCATGATGATTTCAATTAAGTCAAATAAGATAACAATGAAATCAGAAGCTAAGCAGAATGAATTTTAAATCATAAATTATGATTTAAATGAGATTCATTCTGCTCAGCTATAATGCTGTGTGAATTGTGCTGTGTATTTGTTTATTAAACATTTTAGAAAATAAAATTAACACTGATGATTAAAATTGATATTTAATTAAAATAAAATAAAAGTGAATGTCAAGCTGTAAAATCAAAATGTATATCAATAACATATCATATTTGACAGAAGGTATAGTTTTTAGCTTTCTTTGGAACTCCAAATTTGGCAGTAGCCTTCTACAGTAATGGCAGAGTAAAAATTGTATACCTTAGGAATAAAGGTTTAAAAGAGTCAGGAGCCTAAGTTGATGAATAATTGGATAGTTCATATGCAGCATTTATGATACTTAAAGACTTTTAAGATATCTGTGGAATTTCCCCAAACATATAAGTAAACAATTTGTTTTGTACTTTCAGGATGAAGAACAATCTGTCTTGGGAACTCTTTCAGGGTCCACCCAAACTTATCCAGAACCTCTATTAGATGAGAAAGAAATGGTAGCTTTTCATAAACTTAGAAGAATACAAAGAGAGGTATATTGTATTCACTCATTTTTTGGTTCTAATCTATCAATACACACATGCTTACATCTAAGTTATGTTTGCATATTGGTGGTTAAAATGATTTCATTGCAGGTTCACCCAGAGCTCAATATTAATGGCATAACATTGGAAGAAATAGAGATGAGGGTGTATGGAGGCAAAAAAATCATGTTTGGTGTACCCAAGTCCGAATCTGCACATAAACTAAAACGCGGCCTTAAAAGAGATTCCAAAGGAAAAGTTAGCGAAGGCAAGTCTATCAAGAAGATTAAAGAGGAGATTGATGTTGATGGTAAAGCGAGTATTAAATGTGAAAATGAATCGGACTCCGAGAGTTCTTCGTTTGTGGACCCTGGGACCAGTCCGAATGCATCAACATCATTGGAGCAGGTGGAAATCAAGCAAGAAATCATGGATGATGCGGAGAGTGAAAACTACAGCACTGCAATGTTTGTATTTTTATCTCACTTTCCACTATACTATAACACTAATACCACTGGAAGAGTTTGGAGGCTTAGACATTTGTTACTTCTTTACTCACGCTAAAACTACTTAACGGATAAGGCTGAAATTTTGCAAAGATGAAATCTATGTAGATCTAGACCCGGAGCAACATTTAAATCACTAGTTTTGTCCTGGAAAAACGCGTGCGAAACCAAGGGCACAGGCTAGTTTTCAATACGAAAGTGGATGTTTAGATGTTAGTTACCTCTTCCTCATCAACATTCCACCTCTCTTCACGCTAAGACTACAGAACATACTTGTAGTTATAGATCTAGAACAACATATAGGCTACTTTTTATACCGAAAAAAGCCAAGCCGCGATTAGAAATAGTTGACTAAGGGCCTTACCTGACCGGGACGCCATGGTGACGTCGCTGGCATATAGATATGGCGAAGAGATAAACTCCCGTGTTGTACTGGCAGCTAACACACTTGGCAACAGTTTGGCAACGTCGTCTGTACTGTATACAATAGTTTGAAAACGTTGCCAGCGACGTCGCCAAGGTGCCCCGACGAGATAGGGCCCTAAGAATGAACTTTGCATGGTGTTGGTGAATAGGATAAAAGTGTTGTAAAGTGTATTTTCCATTTCAGGGATAGCTATAGTCTACCTTCTGAGATCGTGATAAAAGAAGAACCTGGTGGCGATCCAGATGTCAGTCAGAATTCTGGAAAAGTTCATATACCTATCAAATTGGAAGACTTAGATGGAATAGGTGAATATTTCTGTATATAAATAATAAATTCTAGTAGCGTGGTTATCAAAAGTACAGTATAATTAATTACGAATGTATAGGTATTGTATATCAGAATGCTTTATTAGGACAAGTGGTAAAATCCATCTTACTGTCTTTGTCTGTTGCATTGCATCTTTGTTCTCCTTTGAGAAATCAGGCTGCATTGTGCTTGAACTATGTAAGGTTTCGTCTGGTCCTAACTTATACCCATTTACGTAGCATGCGCGATTGAACATTCATTCAAAGGGTACTACGCTTGATTTGTAATTGTCGCTAAGAGTCCCTTTTGATGTCTATGTCCCTCAGTTCAGATTATGATGATGATCGCTTCTAAGCGATAAGGACGCACATTGTACTTGTCGTATGTAATCTATTTTTGTAATGATCTGCATATGGTGTACAATAAAGCATGTTTATTTTGTATTGTATGATGATTGATGACACAGAAGCTGTTCCATAAATTTTCTGATAGAATTGATATCTGTTACAGACATGATGGCCCTACCCATCCAACTAGCTGACGAATCCGGCGACGTGATCCCAGTAGACGCATCAGCGTCAGTGATACAAGATGGAATAGACCATTCAGTGGAAGTAGACGAGTCTTTGACCGAGACAACGCACGCCAGTTTCTTGTCTCTGGTCCGCGCGCTGTTTCCCGCGAGGGACGCGCATCGGGCAACTAAACAGCAGTTGCATGCGAGGTGTGGAGCGGTCTTGAAGTCGCCCATTGCACCGCTCAATACTTGGTATTCTTGTAAGTGTCCCGGGTGTAGGCCGCCAAGCATAGCGTTTGTTGCCTAGGGTAGAAGAAATGAATAACGTAAAGACATCGAAAGTAATCGGATGCGTAAAATATTTATAATTAATTCCTTCAAATTCAATAATTTATACAAAGTATGCTCTTTATATTATTCTAGTCTGTGCTAGACAGCTATTTTTTTGTCACGATTTTTTCGAAATTTGTCGAATCAATTTTGAAACCTATCGGATCGATCCGAATTTGGAGCCTTAATCAATGTTGATACCTAATTATTAATATAAATAAACTAAATTATTATATTTGTATATAAATTATTTTTCAGTGCCCTACAGGCCTACAAGGTGGCATGTACTATTGACTTTAGCTAGAATTAAGATCTAAGCTAGTACATGTCATGACTGTGAGCAAAATAAATAAATCTACCATACCATAATCTACCTATGTCTATGGTCCTTTGGGCTTTCTCTGTAATTGATCTTGATCAGAGGTCGTCATAGTAAATAAAATTAATATTTTCTTACATTTTAGTGTCAGACGATTGGTGTGCAGAGCTAGATTCGGCTTTGGAGTTTCTTTCTGGTGAAAAAGGCTCCCAACCAGATGATTTCGTACCTTACTTACAGTATATGCAGAAGACACAGGTAAAAATCATACATTTTTATTCTCATTTGGCTTTTGTAATTAGGATTCTGTTATTTTTATCTACCTTGCATACCTTGCAAGGAAACATTTCATTCTAATTCAAATAAATTTATTGCAGAAACTTTGTACAGAAAGATCTTAAAAGCTAGGTTTATCCTTTAATTATGGACGATATTTAACTTGTATAACTATGTAATTTAATGATTATAACTTTTAATATCCATAGTTCTTTAATTTCATAACAACACAAACATTAGCAATGTTTTCCATCGCTACTTTGATGCTACAGCCGCTGCCTACCCGCTAATAAAATTCGGCGTTCCAATTAAAATGCCAATGAAATGCCCTCTAGACCTAAATAAATAAATATTTTTTTGTAAATTTTCAGACATATCAATGGATTGGCGCGGGAAGAGATTGCGACTCGATACTAGACCGACTGTGTGACCGGTGGCTGAGAGCAATGTCTCCGCGACTTTCCACTAAAACCATACCGCCTCCCAAGTATGTACTTATATTGTAACTTATCTCTCATCTTATCTTGCATACCCCTGAATACTCAAATGCAACTCACATTTAAGGATGTCTCAAGTCGCGATCTTTTCACAGTTGTCAATTAAAATCTGTCAAAAAACCTTAATTTGAGCCGTGCTTAAACGTTTGTGTATCGGGCGATAGACTGCTAAAAGGGACTACGAAAATTTTATTGATGTTCTACAAACTTGATAATTTCTCCATCTGAGATGAAATAGTTGACATGAATAAGAATCGAAATCACAAACAGTAAAGGAAAAGTATCGAAACAAAAAATACAAACAACATGTACTTGTATTATTTCTAGATACCCGACATCTTGGACAGTTCGCACGCCGACCAGTGCTGACATATCAGACTTCCGTGCGCAGGAGCGGCGGAGATTCACCTCGGCTTCCAGACCGTTTACTTATGCACAACATGGGTAAGCTAATGTTGACTGGGTGTGGCACCACAATGAAATAAAGTATATGGTTGGTGTTAAGTTATTACTTTTATAAGAAAAGGTTATGTGATGGGGAGAGGAAGACCAAAGAAACTATGGGTGTAATGTGTGAAAAAGGACAAGGACACAGTAAGATGTCATTTCAGTACTCAGACCTTGAGTACCGAACGAAATGACAAATACGTAGTGTGAATGATAAATAGGGGACAGAGGCAGAAAGAGATATATTAGAAGACCGATGTGGCGCGGCGGGCGAAGGTCAGTCTGCGCCGCAGAAGGTTGCGGATTCAATTGCCGCCTTGGGATAAATATTTTTACTATATATGTACAAATTAAAGTTGCGAATGATGCTGTGTGGACTGTGGACCCCACCTAGAGTGGGAAAAATCACCAAGTAGAAAACCCCTCTGCGATCTCTAAGCCAGCATGCTAGTGCCATTTATTAATAATTTATTCTTGGGTACAGTTATCGTTCCGTTGTTGGACCTTGCGCGCGCGCCTGGGTATCGTCGGGCTGCGCCGGCACGTCGCTGCTGCTGCCGGACCGACCGCGGCACGCTACCTTCACGTCGCTGGTGCGCGACGCACTGGCGCGGCTGCCCAACGGAGAGGGCTCGAGGCACGATGTACTGACGCTGTTGAAGTGAGTCGCTGATGTTAGACAGCGAATTAATTAATAAAAAAGCTTCTTAGTATGTGAAAAGTTAACACATAAATCAGAAAATAAATGTCAATTTTTGTACCACAGACGGTCGAGAGATCGCTTTGACGATCGCTTTGATTTGGCACACTAAACAACTGTCATTGCGTATAAAATATTCCCTCCAGCGTATTTGTTAACACTTTGACTGCGGTTTTTTTTCGACGACTGCGATCTTTTTTTTAACCTAAAAAATTCGTGCTGCCGCTCTACACAGCGGTTGTGTCGCACATGCGTTTCGTTCGAAAAATATTACGGCTGTGCTGAGTCACACAGATCTGTATTTTCTCAGCCGCTGCGCTAGTGTGGATTTACGCATATTAGTCACTTGTAGAAAACACATACCGTGTGATTTCAGCAGTCAAAGTGTTAAATAGAGCTCAGTGTCTAATACAAACGTTTTTTTCAGGATGTCACAATACATAGCTCACTGTAGCGACCAAGCATTGCTAGGTGCGGTATCGGCAGTGCTAGAGAGATTCCACACAGCCAAGCGAGATCCAGTCGTCAAGTTCGACCATCGGACGGCCGTGTGGACGTATCTACATAGGAATAGGTATGTAACCAAGCATAATCATGGTCTCAGGCAAAAGGCACAAAATAAGGTTCTCGAGTGTCAACCACAGACCACAATAAACCAATCTGATTCATTGAGGTCATTGCGTTATAAATTTCTTAATCAATACATCTTAGCCACAAATCAACATAGTTGCTATTTAAAGCACTAAGACACTATTTTAGCGGTCAGCTTACAGAAAATATTGTTTATGCCTTACTAGCTGCGTCCCGCGGCTTCGCCCGCGTGTAAATCTATGTGTCAGATGATTTATAAACCTTCCTCTTTAATCACTCTACCGTATTAAAATCCGTTGCGTAGTTTTAAAGATCTAAGCATCATCATCATCATCATCAGCCTATATCAGTCCACTGCTAGACATACATCATCATCATCAGCCTATATTAGTCCACATATAGACATAGTCCTCCCCCAATGAGCGCCATAGCGCCCTGTCTTCAGCTTGCCGCATCCAGCATCTACCTGCAGTCTTTCGCAGGTCGTCAAGATCTAAGCATACATAGGGTCAGACAGACAGCGGGAAGCGACTTTGTTTTTATACTATGTAGTGACGACACTTATGGCCCAAGTTTCACACATTCCCAATATGTAACCTTAACCAACTTTCACAGAACGGAAGAAGACTGGATAAAGACAACCGCAGGGCGCACGCGCAAGCCCACGTCCGCCATATCGCCCCCTTCGCCCCCCGCGTCCCCGCCCGCGGCGCCCCGCGCACCCCTGCCCAAGCCTACTATCAACAGAGTGATGGTGCCGAAGGTTAAAACTGTGGATGTGACGTCACCGCCACCTCTGGTCAAGACGATGAAAGATGTGAATGCGGCGCAGCCTGTAAGTACACAAGCTAATTTATTAAACATTCCAAACTCGCTACGATAATTCGACTTTGTTCCACCAGAACAGTTCAACGGCTGCACCCCCTACTTTCTCCAAACAGCTAAGAATAATGACGATCAAATCAACTCGTAGAAAAAGAATTTCATTCATTGGGTTCATCCGTTTTGGACCTGAGGTGCCTACCTTGGCTTTCACAAAGATAAATAGTTCAGTTGCGTGCATCCTCAAATAGAAACGAGCTCTATCAGTTATTTATACTCAGTTTTATGTTTAGTACTCAGCCGTGTTTTAAACATATACATTTACCTCTCATTTAGATGGAAGTGGACACCCCCAGCACAGAAGAAGTAATCGAAGCTTCCGACAGCGACGTCGACGTCGACGACACCAGTCTACCCCCCTCCTCACCGCAACTCTCCTCCGCGCAGCTTCTCATGCAAGCCACGCTCGGACAGAAACAACCCACAAAAGCCAAGAAACTCTCCTACACCCCGCCATCAAAACGAACCTACACTACTAAACAAATCAACTTAGCTAAGCAGCAAAACAAAGCGGCTCTCATGAGCCAATCAGTGAAGCAAGCTAAGATACTCGCAGAGGCTGTGAAACAAGCTAGCGCGACCTCACAGAACAAAGCTAACCTAGCCGCAGCGAGGGGTATGGCTAAACAAGCAGCCATACTATCCAAAGCATCGACATCCCAAGCATTGCAGGCCGCGATGCAAGGGATTCCTCCGCCAAAGACGGTTAAGCTCCCCACTCAGTCCCCGAAAGCCGCGCAATCGCCGAAACAACCACCGGCAGTCAAACAAATGCCGACGTCACCGATGCAGCCGCCGCCATCACCTAAACAAATGCCACCATCACCTAAACAGGTGCATTCCCCGGGACCTGCATCCCCGTTACAACCCCAATCACCTAAAGCGAGTCCTATAAGACAAATCCAGTCAGCGACTAAACCAGCTGCCTCAGCGAAGCAACCCCCCATCCCGGGCAATCCTATCAAACTACCCTCTCCTAAACCAAACATCGGTGAAAAACAGTTACCGCAAGTTTATCTCACTAAAGACTCAGTCACGATAACTGGGAAAGATTTAAAGCAACCTAATCAAATGGATATGAAGCCTCATGTCGTGTTTTTGGCACCTAAGTCGCCGGTGCCGGGTGTTTCCTCGCCTAAGCAATCTCCGCAATCGCCGAAAATGGCGACACCTCAACCCGGGCTTCCACAGACTCTAATGCCACCCCCCGCACCGCCCCCGCCCCAAACCTCGATGCCTCCACCGCAATCACCGGCCCCACAAAGCAAATCTATTGTACAAGGAAAGTTACCACCGAAACTACATCAGAAACAACCACCGCTAATAATTAGACCGTTAGACCACCAAAAACCGGCCATTCTATCCAAACCGGTGGTTTCGTCATCGATCAAGACGATTTCGCCGCAAATCTCGATTCCTATGCTGACTCAAGCAAATGTCCTGTCAAGATCTTCGAGTCTACCAACGATCGTAACACCGCATAAGTCACCGCTTATCAAGCACAGAACATCTATAAAAAGCGAGTCTGTAACAAACGTAAGTAAATTCACGTTTTATGAGTATTTTTATTGCTGGAAAATAATGGTTTTATACTGTTTGTTTTGTTTTTTAGGTGATGAAAGCAAACGCGTTGGGTCAAAACATATCTGCACCTCAAACTGTGATACACCCAATGGCCAATTCGACTATCATCCAACCACAAAAGGTAAATGCGTTTCTTTATAATTATTTTATGTATTACATTATTCAAAATTAAATCATGAAATTCACATACAATATTCATGTGTATAGTTCTACATTATTTGACGACAACTGTGGCGCGGTGGGAGAAAGTCCGCCTGCGTCGCAGGAGGTAGCGGGTTCGATTGCCACCTCGGGACAAATTCTTGTACGATCTGCAGATATTTTGTTCAGGTGTTCTGGTCTTTTATAAAAAAAAAAATATCTATCTATGTATTATGTATATCTGTTAACTAGTACCCATAATATAATTAAGCCTAGTACCCATAACATAAGACGGCAGATGTGGCGCGGTGGGCGAAGGTCCTGCGATCGACGCAGGAGGTTGCGGGTTCGATTCCCGCCTCGGAACAATTGTGTGGACCATCTGCAGATATTTGTTCCGAGTGTTCTGGTCGTTTTCTATGTATAATAAAAAATATCAATCTATTTAATGTATTGTATTATGTATATCAGTTATCTAGTACCCATAACACAAGCTCTGCTTACCATGGGGCTAGATAATGCTGTGTGAATTGTCCAGCATTATTTATTTATTTACTTAGCTCTCCTTTGGTGCTAGATAATGCTGTGTGAATTATTGTCCGGCATTATTTATTTATATATAGTTTTTTATTACTTAGTCAGACGACTATTCGCTATGACAAACTTATAATTGATTCTCCTATAGATGGCGCCTGGTACTCGTTCATTGTTGATAAGGCCTCCTTCATTGCAAACTTCTGTTACTGCGTCAATTGTTACTCCTACGACTCAGGTACATCATCATCACATATTTCCTAACAAACTCTTCTATCATCCATTCTAATATTGTGGTGTAAGGGGACTCCAACATCTCGTCTCCCAAGCCAACCTAACCTGCACGTGCTAGATAACGAACTAGGCTCTGGTGAAAATAATATTATACATACGAACAATATTAATAATTTGATAACTCTAGTTTACAATTATTTTTCATTACTTGACACTGGCAGAAAAGTGTCCACACATATTATTTATTTACATCTTCATACTACTATTATAAATACCAATATAACTCAATCTATCTGTTACCTTTCAAGTCTAATCGGTTGAAATCATCTTAATTTTTTGTTGTCGAGATAGATGGGAAAGGACAAAGGCTACCTTTGTATTATAAGTAATTAAGAATGGGATGAAATAACGAATCTATGTATATGGATGTGGCGACATATATGTATTACCATAAAATGCGGACCGAAGCCAGTATGTGCTTGTAATTTAGTTCTTATTATTATGTGAATATGGATGTTTTTTACAGGTTTGTGCGGCGAGGAGGGGCGTGGTCCGAGTGTTAAGTCCTGCTAATACGTCCACTGGAAAATCGTTGATATCACCGCGAGCATTGTTGCATGGTAATATTTATATTCTCTCTCTTAATAAGTAGATAATGAGAAATACATTTTATTTATTTATTTAATACAGGAACAACAAATTTTAAATTTAGGCCAAGGGGTTTTTTAATAAATATAGTAAAAATATAGACCCACTATGTTCTCAAATATGATAATAAGTTTATCAATACTTAATATAGGTTGCTGGTATTACAATGTAACTAATAACTGAATTTATATAAAATTTAACTATATTTATTAAACACATATTTAAAAAATTTTTGTCTACTTTTGTTTTTAATACTCCGCATTTTACTCTCTTTCTTGTCTCGTGAAAAAGTGTAACATTTTAATTGAGATGCAAACTGCTTTCAGAATCACCGACAAGCAAAAAGCGAGTACCAATACCTGGCACACCAGTGGTCACGACTCTAGCACAGGTATTACAAGATACAGTTTTCATAATTGATGATCGGTAGTGATGTTGCTAACCTAAATAAATGTAGGTGAAATTCGGACGGCATAATTTTAATGCTAGGTATTTTGTACCAACAGAATCACGACCGATGGATGTATACTTACTCGATTTTTAAATCGGCGGAAAAGATAAACAAGGGGGCTTGCTTACCTTTTTGCCGTATTAACCTTAAATTAATTATCTTGTTATCGATTTTCAATAGAATTTATATCAACTTTTTATCTCAATCTCGGCTTCAGAACGCAAAATTCACGCGCTTTTTCTCGAAGCATGTGTGAATTTTAGTTTTTATTATATTCAATATTTATTTTCTGATTTGTAAAGTTTGTTAAAACCATCTACATAATAAACTACATGCTTACTTTTGATTCCATTACAGAGTGCAACCGGAACTGTCGTAGTGAGCTGTGTCCAAACCGCTGTGTCCCCATCAGCGCCCACTCGCACGGTGCAACTGGCCGGCGGCCGGACGCTCCAGATATCGGCCAATCAAACGGTGCACTTCCCTGGCGGCCAAGCGGTCCAGCTCAGCCCGAGCCACGCCCTCCAACTATCCTCACTACAGCTCCAACCCACACTACAAGTCCAACACACGACGCACAGCGTCCGATTACCCAGCGGCCAAACAGTACCTTTAGCCACACCCCAAGTCATGCAAGCCCTCAAAGCCTCGAAAACGCAAAACCGCGTACAAACAACCTCTACCCTAAAACCTCTCGGCGCGAACCAAACGGTCATACCCGTATCTTCAGTCCAGCTTGGACAAACGGTGCAGTTCGGCAACCAAACTGTTCAGCTAGCGGGCCAAAGCGTACAACTAACGGGACATACCGTGAAACTACCGAGCGGTCAAAGCGTTCAAGTCGCGAGCCCGAATGTTTTACCTCAAAACGTGCAGTTAGCCGGCCAGACGTTCCAAATAGCAGGCAATATGCAAGCAGTACAAATGGGACAGAACGTTATACCTAGCGCGATGGGAAATGTACAACTGAATAATCAAACGGTGCAGTTAGCTGGCAGCCAGACAGTGCAGTTACCCAGTGGACAGACGATACAGTTGCCGAGTGGACAAACACTGCAGTTGGCTAGCGGAGTGCAATTGGCGGGGCAAGGGAAAATGCCTCAAGTTGTAAGAAGCCAGAGTCAGGGAGATAAGGCCGGGAATCAGCCGATTATGGCGAAACTGCTCACGAATGCTCAAGTAAGTTCTTTTGATACTTTTATCTGTTTCTACGCTTCAGTTAAACGATAACATACCAGTTAACTTGAAACTCATCTACCCGCGAATTACGGAAGCCACCGGCGACGGTTTTAAAAAAAACCAAAACTTTTAAACTATTTATTAAAACTTTTACAAAGATCGTAAGATAAAATTATTCTAAAATAAAGTAATGAAGCTACGCTTGGTCGATGCAAGTACCAGGTGTAGAATGTCGTGACCGCGATCGAAGGCAGGCACGCTGAGGGAAAGACGTCATCGCTGAGTCGGCAAAGTAAGTACTCGGAGAATGACAATTATACTGGATGGACAACAAATGCAGTGGCATGCTGTATTCCTAGGTTGCAGATTAGGTGCATAGTTTCTATGTAACACCTCCATCCTCAGAGCAGCAACTATCTGAGAACATTGAGCGAAAATGTTGCTGGAACAGCCTCCCGGTGTGTCGATCTGTCAGGAACTGCGTATGTGTGCTCCGGAGTATGTCCTTTCTCGTTCGATGGATTCTCAATCGTCAGCTTGGAACGTTTTCTGTAACGTCGTACGACGATGATTATAACAAGTACAGCTGCACCGAATAGTGACGTGTAGAGTGGTAGAGTCGTATGATAAAATGTACCGTCTATTGGTTTTAGATCTAATGGGCGCTGTAGTAAAATCTTGTCTTCTATGTGATGAAGTCCATTGAGATTGGTGGTAGTCAATTTGAGATGAGGGATGCTGTGGTTTTCTTCGATGGTGAAGTTTCTTGGGATCTCTGTTATCTTCAGCGGCTGTCCCTTTATTTGATCATTGGTGTTAATAATGAGGAACTCGTTCGTGCGTAGAGAACATTTAAGTGGGATAGTGGCGAGATAACTTCCGTATAGAGTTATGAATTCTTGACGTCCGCATTGTAGTCTCGTTCTAGTAGGTCGAGGAAAGATAAGGGTGTAGTGTCGGTCATCTAACTGCTCCATGGCTTCCTTCTTGAGAGTGATTCTGGTTGGCTGGCAGGATGGGTCCAGGGATTGATGAATGATGAGATTCTGGATACAATCGGGGTGATCCTTGGGCTGGTGGTTGATGCCTTCTTCGCAGAGATGATGTCGATTGAACTTCGGGCATTCAGCCTCCATGTACATGAAAGCTTTCCCGTCGGTTGCCAGGAAGGGATGTGAGGGAATAAGGGTTTGGTTAAGTTTGTTCGGGACAATGGAAAGTTTGTAAAAATCAAAGCTACTTGGAGAAACTATTGGGAATTTAAATATTATAACTAGTCGTTTCCCTACAAAATATGAGCCTGGTTTTATGATGTTATAATACTCACGTGAGTCATCTTCAAGTACCTCACTTTTACTATAGATAGATTTAAGCTTATTTAACATACTTTCTAAGTTATCTATTGCTAACATGCTATGATGTGTGCTCGATGCACGTACAAAAGCTAACATATTTTCTATCCTATTTAATTCTAAAGATAAATCATCTGTGTTTTCACTGATGATGGCTAAAAGCTGCGCAAGTTTTGCGTATTTAAGGAGACTTGTCTCGGCATAAGCATTACTATCTAAAATTAATCCTAATGTCCTATTTATCTTCCCCTGGTTTTCTGCAATACTCGCAATTATCTGGGTGCATTGGGTCATCCAATTTTTATTAAGGCTAATATGGTCATTGAACTCAGATAACATCTTATGTTCATTACTTTCTAATATTTTAATGGCGTTATCATAACGAGCCGCATCTGAATGATCCAAGTTACCAGTAACGCTTTTAATTATAGATCCTAGACCATCAATTAGACCTCTTCTGACGCGATTAGGCTCTAGACCTTTCAGCTGGGAATTTACTTTATCAAGTTTTGTAGAGAGATGATTAAGCTGTATTTCGTAGAGATCTAAAGTATTGTTTTCCAATTTAGTCCTAAAATAGCTAATCTGGTCGCGAATAGAGTCAACCTTATGTTCTAAGTCCGACAATTCTACATACTGAAGGAAAGAATGATAGTGGGTGATAAGTTTGGCTTGACCAAGTTTAAAGGGAAGAAGTCCTGGTCCATTGTCAAGGCTCTCCAGTCTTATCTCCAGTGCCGTCGTCAGATGCAGTATCAGTAATAGTCGAATCCTGTAACAATTTGGGCTTCTTAGGTACTCGCTTGAGACGATTTTTGGCTACGGGTCCCTTTTTTTTAGTGGTATAAATGTGAATTGGGAGGTCAGCTAAAACTTTATCCTGGGTGAACCGTGGTGCTAACTTTTGCCTAGCAGCAAAAGGATTTTTGATAAACACCTGCTGGCCTGGTTCATATCGTACTTCGGGTTCTCGATTTTTATTCCTATTAGTCATCAATGTCGTGCGGTCAGCAGTAGTAATCTGGTTGATTGCCTCATAAACTGTCTTCATTTGATCTCGATGTGTCAGGATATACTGTTGCATAAGGTGTTCTGTCAAGTCAATGTCAAGAGGGTCCCTAGGGTCGAAATGTCCTCTCACTATGTCATGGGGTCTACATTTGGTAAAGCTGTGAATCGAACTGTTGTAACCTAATATTGCATAAGGCATTTGATTGATGATTGGTTCATTTTTATTTTTAATCTTAAGGATTCTCAAATGCTCTAACAGCGTCGAATGGAAACGCTCTACAATCCCGTTATCATTCGGTGAGTTAGGTAAAGTCCTATGATGATTTACCTTATGTAGTCGTGTAAACTCAGTAAACAGTTGGTTGGTGAATTCTGTCCCATTGTCTGTCACTAAAGTCAAGGGAAGTCCGTGATGTGTACAGAAAGTTAAAAGTCCTTGTATGATACTAACTGCTGTACCATCTCTCAGGTGGTAAGCTTGACCATACTTAGAGAAAGAGTCTACAAAGGTCAAGTACTTTTCTGTCTGTGCTGTAAAGAGGTCCATGTGCACTATTTCGAATGGTTTAGAAGCTGGGGGTACGATATTAAATTGAGGTCTAATAGGGTTCCTATCGTATTTACTTTGACCACAAACTGTACATATGTTTATATACTTAGTTATCTCATCCTTCATCTTCGGCCAGTAATATCGCCGAGATAAAGCCAAATAACATTCATTAATGCCTCTATGGTTTGTCTTTCCATCGTGATAGTGCTTTATTATCTCCTGTTGTTTTAGGTACTCCTTTACATCTTCTAGTTCAGTTTTTGCTAAAACTAAATTCATAGAAGAGCTTTTAAAGTGCTTTTGTATGATAGGGATGATAGCATACATACCTAAAGGGGGTGTAATTTTTAAAGCGGTCTTAATCTTGGGGTTCACGTATTCTTTGATGGCATTAACTACATCGTCTTCTAAGGTGGATTGTGAGACTTGAATATAGGTGCGAGTATGTGTGTCAAAGGGTTTCGTCGCTGTAGTACGTCGTTTTATGTCACCTACGATTGTGAAGAAAATTTGTCTATGGAATTTATTAACCGGATCGTCTGTTATTGGGACTTCGAGTATGGGATCTTCAGCAGAAGTATGTGCTGTGGCAGTATCAGAGTTTGAATGTTGAGATTGAGAATGATGGGCAACTAATGAATCGATTTCTGAGATGAAAGATTCAAGCTCTTCATTATTGATCTCTACTCGGGATAAGGCATCTGCATTAGTATTCTTTTTTCCCGGTTTGTGTTTGACATGAAAATCGTACTCGCTTAACTTTAGCTTCCATCGTGTGATCTTAGAATTAGGTTCTTTCATGTTCATAGCCCACTGTAAAGGCTTATGATCACTTAAAACCGTGAATTTACGCCCAAATAAGTATGGCCGGAAGTACTTAGTGGCCCATACTATCGCTAAAAGCTCTTTCTCGATGGTTGAGTAGTTAAGCTCATTATCGTTCAAAGTCCGAGACGCGTAACAAATCGGTTTGTCTGAACCGACAGGTCCTTGAGAAAGTATGGCTCCTAGTGCCACATTTGAAGCGTCAGTCGTCAAAATAAAGTCCTTGGTAAAGTCAGGGTATTGGAGTATCGGGTCATTAGTCAGTAGTCGCTTACAGGTCTCAAAGCAGTCCACGTAGTTAGCGTCAAGAGTGATCTTATTCGTTTTCTTAAGACACCTAGTCATAGGTTTGGTGATACGGGCAAAATCAGGGATGAACTTCCTGTAGTACCCTAAAAGTCCTAAGAATTGCTTGATTTCCTTACTAGTTTTAGGCAAAGGATACTTTTGAATGGCAATGATTTTGTCTGGATTAGGCTTTATACCGTCTCTACCTATTATATGGCCAAGGTAAGCTGTCTCTAACTGTAAAAATTCCGATTTATCCATTTGGATCTTAAAGTTGGACTCTCGTAACCTAGTGAAGACTTTCTCTAGGTTTATCATGTGCTCTTGCAAGGATGTACTAAAGACGATTATATCGTCGAGATAGACAAGGCATATTTCGTTTTGCAGTCCTCTGAGGACATTATCCATTACCCTCTGAAAGGTGGATGGTGAATTTTTTAAGCCCATTGGCATTCTCATAAATTCAAAATGGCCGTGCTCGACGTTGAAAGCTGTTTTCTCAATGTCGTTAGGGTTCATCTCTACCTGATAAAACCCAGAGGCAAGATCTAATGTGGTGAAATATTGACATCTCCCTAATTTGTCTAAAACGTCCGTTATGTTAGGTATGGGATATTTATCGTCTATTGTCTTCTCATTTAGTTTGCGGAAATCTACTACTAGTCTCCACTTCTGCTTGCCAGAAGCGTCAGCTTTCTTTGGAACTACCCAAATAGGTGAGCTCCAGGCTGAGTCAGATGGTCGGATGATTCCTTGATCTAGCATCTTAGTAATCTGGCTCCTAACTTCCTCGCGATGTACATAGGGGTACCTATAGCTCTTGGTAAAGACCGGTAATTCGTCTGTCGTCCTAATACTGTGTTTAATTTTATTAGTGAAAGTCAGCGTCTCTCCCTCTATGTAAAATACGTCGGCAAACCGTCCACACAGGGTCTCTAAATTAGCTCGCTCTTCGACGTTGAGATGTTTAGTCCTTAGATTCTGTAAAACCTTCTTAACTCGAGTGGGGTCCTGTTCGATCTCAGTCTGCTCTATGTTACAAACTTCTACTCGCGTTGTCGAGTCCTTAAACGAAATAACGATATCTTCGTTAGTCATGTTCTCTACCTCAACTATTCCTGTCTTGTCAGTCACGGTAGTAATACATTCATGTATAAGGCAGTTACACATTAATTGTTCAGTCACAAATATGTCACCGTCAGGATGTTCAATCGGGATGTTAACCAGTCTAGCTGAATTGGCAGGAATCATTTCCTCGCGATTTACTCTTCTACACTGATAACGAGACAATGGTATTCTAGCTAACTCGGTTATTAGTACATTATTCTTCAGATCTATCTTACAGTTCTCCAATAGATCTAGGCCTATCAATCCATCAAAGTAGTTATGAAACTTGTAGATGAAAAGCTTTATATTGGATTGATCGCCGAATTCTGCAAAGTGCGGTATAGTGATCGAGTAGTCATGGGTACTAGTGACACGTGAATTCGTGACCTCGAAAGGATCAAAATCCTTTGGAACATGTGCAAAGAAATTACATGTTGCTTCAGGACTAATGAAAGATTGATTGGCACCGGTGTCAATCAGCAATTTAAGAGGGGGGTTCGATATTTGAATGAACCGTAACTCTTTTTTTGACTGCAAATTTAATTCTATTTTAGTTCTCTGTTGGAACGACCCGAAGGAAAATCCTGATCCTTCTGTTCGGAAGGCAGTTGCGCGGGCTCAATAGCCATTGAGCTCGTGTTGTCGGTAGTCTGAGGGTCGTCCTGTTGGTCGCAGTAATATTCCGGAACGCTCTGGTAGCCGTAGAAATTACCATAGTCAGTCTCTGGATAGTCACTGTCAGGGTAGTAGTACTCAGGGTAGTAATAGTCAGGGTAGTCACCTACCTCATTGTAGTTCATTTCCCTAGACTTAAAGTAATTAGTCGGGGGAGGATTACCAAACTTACGCCAATCATGTCCCTGGATAGTAGGGGGAAGAGCTTTCGTCACGAAATGACTAACACCGCTCATAGGCTTCGGTCCTTGATGTTGAGGGGGCATTCCTAGGGGCAAACCTGAAGCCACTATTCTGTGCGTTATAGTTTGGAGGGGGTGCTCGGAACATCTGCTGCGTACGCGAGGGCTGTAATGGCATGCGCTGTGGGGGATGAAACTGAAAAGCTGGACGCCAATGCTGGGGTTGCGGCTGCGGCTGCATCTGCGGTTGCGGCTGCATGGGCATAGGCCTTTGAACACCAAAATTAAAGCCTTTTGGTACGCTGAAATTATTAGGTGCTAGGTACGGTACCTTAGATGATGTCTGCGTCGCTGGATTCCGGCTGGGCTCATTTCTATTTTGTAAGTACATTACATTCAATTCCTCCTGTACAAATTCCAAAGCCTTTTCTATAGTAGGGGGTCTCATACACCGTATACGGGACCCGAGAGGTTCCTTCAAACCTCGTACGTAAGACTGCATAGTAAGTTTACGGTACAAATCACGTTTCGCCTCCACGGTAGTAGGCACAATCTCATGCAGTGTGACATACGTCATTATTGTACTGAAAAGGGTTTGGCATTTGTCGTAAAATTCCTGTGGAGAGTCATTTCCCTGCGTCAATAATGACAAGTCATTATAGAGGGCGCTCTCATCCCTCTGGTCCGCGAAATTATTAATTAGGGCATTCCTGATGCCTAACCAATTGTCAGGAATACCGTTAGCATTGATGGTCCGGGATGCTGGGCCTGTTATCTTATTCAGAATACCATTCATTAGGCATAAATTTGCTAACTCGTGCCCCGGATCATTACAGATAAATTGCGTAACCAGTTGGTCACAGATTCTTATGAATCTAGTGAGGATGTTCGGGTTCCCGTCGAATTCCGGGACCATGCGGAGGGCCTTATAAATGTTGTCTGGTTCGTTCGCCATTTCGTTGGTTTCGTTAACTACTACACTAACGTTATTATCAGAAAAATTAACACTACTATCGCTATCTTCCATATAATTATTACTACTGTCTAAATTTCTAAAATTATCTACTTCGCTTTCCCTACGATTTTGCCTAGAGGAGGCAGATTTCTCCTCCGTGCTTCTTGGGTGGAAAATGGTGGGAAAGGAGGCAACACTTCAAAGAAAGTTTCAAAGTACTTACATTTGGTATCTTCTTACACTGATTGTCAAGTGCGCCGCCGCCCGTGTGCCCGTAGATTCAAGATACGCCGATGAAGACTTGAAAGCTCAAACAGGGGTCTGTTCGTCTGGAACCGATTTTGGGAATTTCCTGGACGAATACGCACTGCTTCGACGTATCCTACCGCCTGCGCCAATTACGGAAGCCACCGGCGACGGTTTTAAAAAAAACCAAAACTTTTAAACTATTTATTAAAACTTTTACAAAGATCGTAAGATAAAATTATTCTAAAATAAAGTAATGAAGCTACGCTTGGTCGATGCAAGTACCAGGTGTAGAATGTCGTGACCGCGATCGAAGGCAGGCACGCTGAGGGAAAGACGTCATCGCTGAGTCGGCAAAGTAAGTACTCGGAGAATGACAATTATACTGGATGGACAACAAATGCAGTGGCATGCTGTATTCCTAGGTTGCAGATTAGGTGCATAGTTTCTATGTAACACGCGGTTTCGCATGCGTTGTTTCTATGGAAACGTATACAGGTTATTTATGATGAGTTATCACTTTATGCATTTTTCTGCCTTTGCTAGTTGGTTTCTTTGTAAGATAATAATTATCGTGTACTTTATAAAGTTGTACATTTGTTGCAGGGTCAAGTAGTCCCAATAGAAGGCATGGTGGCCGGCAGTAGAATAGTGTCGGGCGTCCGGCCGCGACCGCAGGTTCGAGTCCTATCTCCGGCGGCGAGGCTGAATCGACCACTGCTGCTTACCTCGGCGAAACCTCTGCATAATATCATACTACAGGTTAGTGTGATCCATTATGTATAGGGAGGGCTATAGGCTATGTAATGAATTTGTCATTCCAGTATAGGCTTTACAAGTCATTTACGTAAGTGCCGAAAAACTAACATTACATAGACCGTCATTCGTCGATGTAAAGGCCACAAATGATGGTGATGAAGCTATTTAAATTGGGATTCTAGATCGTTGTCATATAATTTGTCTAATAAATATTTGAGCTGATTTCATCTAGAGCATTCTTATGCTATGAAGGAAATCGATACGACTGCGCGTTCCAATGTTATAATGATATTCTTAATGTTTATGCGAGTTTTAAAGTTAAACAGGGCTGTTCGATTTAAAACTTTCTTGTATTTTGATAGATAGATAACACATTTATTTGACACTGCAGCACATGATTTTGTACTCATTCGTTTGTGTTTGACTTTACTCAACACGTAACACAAGCTCCGCTTTCATTGGGGCTAGGCTAAATGATCCTGTGTAAAAATGTCGATATTTATTTATTATGTATTGTTTACAGAGCGACGGAACCGCGGTACGAGTGACGTCCGCAGGTGGCGCTAGTACCGCTCAAACAATAGTTATAAGCAATATGTGTGAGTATTCATTGTTGTTCCCTCTCAAATACTGGGAATAAACTAAGAATTTTACATATTCCTTTTTAAAAACTCAGCTCATTAGAACCAACCAATCAGGAGCATATATTTCCTACCACCCAAACTCTGTAATTATAGTACTATATATACTCATATAATTATAGTACCTACACAATATAAATACCTCGCTAAATTAATTGTGCCTTGAAACTTAATACGCCTCTAGGGTAAGATTCAGTGAATCTAATACATACTTATCGATAAGACCCGACATTGTATTACCCAACATAACTATATTAATAAATACATTTGTATTTGTAATGATAATATTAATGACTGTTTTATAATTTCAGCGGCGCAAACCGTCACGACGCCTACGACGACTGCGCCCGTGCTCAAATTACAACAGGTAATTATTGTTTATCTACCAAAAGTGAATCCAATCGCTAACTACAATGACGAAATTAGGAATCTACACTTTTTTGTTTGCATCATACCTGTACTGTTGATTCTGTCAGGTCAGGATACACACTAATCACCTTACTTCGATAATTGACGGATAAATCGAAGAATATACATAAAAAATACATACAGCTGAACATAGAACCAACTCCTTTTTGAATAATTGAAGTCGGTTAGAAGAGGGATATGTTTGTAGAGCCGTGCTCGTCATTTTGGATGATCTTGATTGCGCTAGAACTTTTGTTTGTGTATTGCGTTTGTCACCATCATTTATTTATTTGTTACAGATTCATTTATTGATCACTTGATTCATTTATTGATCACTTGATTCATTTATTGATCACTTGATTCATTTATTTTGTCATGTGAACCATATACATAGTTTTGTTTATGCTTTATTTTTGTCATCATTTTATAGGTCAATCCAATCCACCAAGTTAAACTCGCGCAGGGAATTAAAATACAGCAGGTGATATAATGATTTCATGGCATGGTGGTTGAATGTTCTTGAGTATTATTAAGTACTTCTAATTCTAAGTAATCTTCAGTTTTTAACACTAGGCGTTTGAATGCATGGCTTAGAATTGGTTGAGGTAAAGCTCTTTAATAATACGGTTAAAGTAAATGCATGTAAATGATAATATTCAAAGCGGCAACTTCCTTGGATTTGTGTGGTTGGTTATCTTGAGCAGACCGTAATAGGTAGAGAATCAATAAGAGATATTAACTTTCAAATTAATTTGCACAGAACAAGTGGCATGTAAATTAAGCTTTACTTCTGTGTTCATTTTGCCTGAAATTAAAATTTACTTGTTCTTACCTGCCTGGATGCATACACCAGCTGTGCGATTACAGTAAAATATCCGATTGAATGGATCGCCATCCGTGATATTTTGACGTTGACAGCTTCGTGGTCGGCTCCATCCAGCCAGAAAATTGTATATATTTGTACCACGTGATGGAAACCGAAATCGTTTATATCCAGTGTCCCCGTATTGCCCTTTAAATAAATGAATAAGTATGGGAGAGTTTAGCGTAATCGCACAGGTCTTGGCTTCATATTTAACGTGTCCTTGAAATTACCAAGGGCACGTTAGGTAATTTTACTTCTTTTACTAGTTCTGCTTATACGATTGCTTATTTCACACTAAAGCACGGTAATTATGTACTTGTTTATTTACTTCATTAAGTAGACGTAAGTAAAGAAGCCATGAAGAAACCTGTAACTTTATATTTAAACCTGAACGGAACAGATCTTAACGAAATTTCGCAGGCAGCTGAAGATTTTATCCCGGGAAACTACATATAAAGCAAAAATACGGACGCGGGTCGAAACCCATACTGTCATAATATGCATCGTATCAATATTGAAATAAACAATCTGTCTACAATCACTACATAGTATAAAACAAAGTTGCTTCCCACTGTCTGTCTGTTCTTATGTATGCTTAGATCTTTAAAACTACGGAACGGATTTTGATGCGGTTTTAATACATGATGATAGAGTGATTCAAGAGGAAGGTTTATATGCATATAATACATACACAATAATGAAAATGTAAGCGACCCGTGTACGACAAACACAAAGTTTTTATGGTTATTATTTTTACAGGGCCAAGTCGGAGCAACACCGACATCTAGCGGCGTCCGCAGCGTACTAATGGACGGGCAGCAACTGAAGCTCGTCTCGGGCCGACACGTCTTAGCCAGGATCCTTAGACCGAACCACCCTCCTCCCCAGTGATTGTGCATACTAGAATTAAGGTATACAGTTTTTGTAAATTATTTTGTTAGGTTAGTTATTTTGTTAAGTCCGGTTGATATGTGCAAATGATGGAAATGAGAATAAATAAAGTATTATTGAAGCGTTGTTTGGTAGTTTTGAAGAGCGTGGTACAGGATAGTTTGGGCGCTAGCCGGCTGCATCTTCCTATCGCCGGATGAGATCTGACGCATGCGTCGAAATTGGAAGTACATAGGTACCTATAGATCTTTCCAGGCTACCTAGATATTGTAGGTACGTGGCTATTCGCGACATAGGTTATTTCTTGTTGGCAGTGCTGATCATTTGTAATGCTGTTTTCCGATCTATTACAACCTGGGTATCTTCAAGACTAGAGTGAATAGGTATCTTCTAGTCTAGACCTTCGTGATACATCGTCTGTAACATCTTCACTTTCCATCAGGTTAGATTGTGGTTAAACGATGGTCTATTGACTAAAATAAAACCAGGCTGGTAGCTTGTGGTTTATGCTAATTGAGGATGGATTATCAAAATTGGGCTGGCAATAAAATTATATAAAAAATTGAGAAGACAAATTTGCTCATAAATAATTAGCGATGTAAATAGAGGGTTAGTCTTAATAAATTTCCGTGATCCGTCACTATCTGGGCATTATTAGTGGTGACGGATTCCAGACATACACTTCCTCAACTTCAACAGCCTATATTGTTCTACGGCTGGACGCAGGCCTATATAATCAGACATCGTAGCGCCATGGGGGTAATGCCCATAATCATACACTTTTATTAAGGCATTGTAGCCTCATATTTGAAACGCAACACATATCGCTTCATATATCTCCACGCAAGCACGCACACCAAGGATATTCGTTGCGGGTGCAGTTTGTACATTTGTTAGGTCTCCACATACCACGCACAAAGGATCAATCGGAGTCTAAGTGCGGAAACAGGAGTACACTTACCATAGGTCACTACATGTGCCGAGGTAGATGTGCCTCTCTTACGCGTAGACCACGTCGATTTAGAGGCGTTGCAGCGAATACACACAATATAAAACTTTTGAAATAATCATGGCTGGTTATTGGAAAACTAGAAAATGTAATCAAGGTAAATATCTTTTTTACACACAAAAGTCTAGTAATGCATCAACATGCATTTTCTTTCTATAATGGCTTCTTCAGACATTTGACAGGATCCGATCTTTCCGGGGCGGCTTTGTAGATAATATTAAGTAGATAATATACTATATCCCCCATCAGCGAGTTAAAACAGCCTCAGCAAAAAATAATCACTCTGAAGCGATAGGGATTTGGATGTAGGAACATCGACGCTTGAGTATTGTTGAGTAATTGCAGTACCTGTTTACTTGTGGTTAAGGGGTGTTCAAAGTGACGCGGTGTCCGTTATCCAGAGCGGTAGGTTAGTTTCGCTTTGTTTACGCGCTCGCTATCGAGCGGTCCGCGATATTCCGTCGAGGGTTTTAGTAATGTAGCGAATTCTGCGTAGATCTGAACAGACCGGTAAATATAATTATCTTAAGTCTTAAACCTCATCTTCGTTCACAGTATTGATGAATAACTAAATAAATATACTATTGTTATTGTTATCTTTAACTCCATAATGTACAAAGCCCAAAAATTCTATATTAGATGATGATATGAGTTTGAATGTAACAAATTGTTTTTAGGATATGGATTATCATAATATTTTAGTTTATACAAATCCTTCTAAAGGTGTCTTTGTAAAAACTGTTATTTTATTTAGCTTTGTACATAAAAATACAGATAACACCGGTATCATAGACAGATATAGATTGATTTGTATTTTATAGTTTTTCTGACTTTACTACATATACATAATATGAATGTAATTTGTGCTTTCTGGTAATGAGTCTCGATTCTACTAACTGTTCAATATTAATAGACTGTTTACAGTCAAGCCAGTTTTAGGTTTTAAAAGTGAAACCAAAAGTGAGATTCATTAAATAAGCATAAATATTTAGGGGCCGTTCAAGTATTACGTAAGCACTATGAGGGTGGGGGAGGGGGGGGAGAAGGTCTTTGTTTTGCTTATTTTGGATGACATGGGGGGTAGGCGAGTCTAGATGATCTCACATTGTCTATGCTTGAAAACGAAACGCATTTTCGGGGATTCCCGCAAATAATGCATACGTTTAGGCACTCGCTTTAGAACCGATTAGGGGAATTACCGCGCGCTATTCACTTGTCTAAATTTCCTCTGTCAGTGTATTATTTTTAAATCTATTTCCTTATTTTTAAAATTATAAGTATAATATAAAAAAAACATTTATAATTGAAAAACATTTACGTAAGCACCCCTGCTTACGTACGGAGTTACGGAGGGGGTAAGAGCTTTGCTTACTTTTGCTGACAAGGGGGATGAGGGGTAAATAATTGTAATAAATCTGCTTACGTAATATTTGAACGGCCCCTTTGTAATTTTGATACATTTTTACTCTGAGTAAGTACCTGTAAGACCCCATACCAATAGAGATTTCCTAAATGAATTAAATGATTGGGCGCTTATTATTTACAGCTTGATCATCCGCTATTTATTTGAAGTATTGATAAAATATAACATGTGTATTTCTATTTATTTAATTAGTATTAATCTATTAAATGTTAAATATTTTTTGTAATTAACATAGTTCGTTGTAGAATTTGTAATAAGTCTTTGCATTTATGTTGCAAAATACCGTAAATTGTACATTTGAGTTTAGCTTTGATGATTAGTTAAATACCTATTGTACATTATTGTTTGTATGATATTAGGTCTGATTCCTTATATATAAAAAAATATAATTGTCAATTCTATTGCTTTCATATTTGTGACTTTTATTCACGCCATACCTTGAAATCATCACTAGAATAATCATAATCAATCAACTCACAATATATTTATGTCTATATCTGAGGGCTTGGTTATATTACTAGTCTATGTGCTTATTTTGTAAAAAATATTAAAAATAAGGAAAGGTTTGATTTTTTGGTTGTTTGTTTGTTTTGAAGAGGCTCCGAAAGTAGTGGACTAATTTGAAAATTTTAATCACCGTTCGGAAGCTATTCTATCTCCGGTGAACATAGGCTATATTATATTTTCAAGAAAGTTATGAATCCTTACTAAAACTCCAATAATGTAACCCAAGGTGTAAAAAAATCACCTACCAAATTAATTCGTGTTTAACGTGAAATTCGAGTTTAACGCGGGTGAAACCGCGGGAACAGCTAGTTTTGTAAAT
Source organism: Eupithecia abbreviata (assembly GCA_943735965.1). Taxonomy (NCBI): domain Eukaryota; kingdom Metazoa; phylum Arthropoda; class Insecta; order Lepidoptera; family Geometridae; genus Eupithecia; species Eupithecia abbreviata. The sequence continues at coordinate 10,557,001 of OX030987.1, read as the reverse complement.
ATACATAGTTAGTATTTAGTGACAAGAACTTAGTTTTAAATAAACTTTGTTATTTTAGATTTGTAGTTGGTCACACTAATTTTATAAATGCGAAAGTTTAGATGGATGGATCGATTTACTTTACGCCAAAACTACCGAACGGATCGGGCTGAAATTTTGCAAAGATTATGTAGCTATAAACCCGGAATCAAACATAGGGCAACATACTTTTGATATCATAGAACGGTTCCCAAAGTATATTAAATAACATTTAAACATTTTTATTTTTGTATTCAATTTAACTAATTCATTATTTATTTTAGTGATAATTTTCTATGAACCTTTTATTACATTTTTAAAGAAGGCATGTCTGTCTGCTATTTCTTTAACACATTCCCTTATGGAGTTTCCTATGTCAAAATTAAGCCAAATTAAGTCAAGCTGAAGACAGGGCGCTATTTGGGGGAGGCCTATGTCCAGCAGTGGACTAATAATAGGCCGATGATGATGATGTCAAAATTAATGTGTATGATCAAATTGTAATATAATTTTAATGCTAATAGAACTTAACGTAACGACATCAAGTGTAACATGTGTACCTACGGTGGTAATGAATAACCAAATAAACGTTTCTATATACGTATAAAAAAACGCGTCGGGCAGAAAGTTGTTTGAAATAAATGAGAGAATGGTGGGAAACGTAATTTATTTTAATACTTATGTAAGTACATGAAATGTGTACTAGCTTCAATCACACTGCTTCCAAGCTATTATAACACAAAGCTAAACATATTATTGATACTGTGCGTGTTGCATTAATATATAGTTATTATCACTAAAATGTATATGTTGAAATTGTTTAAACACTATACACGAGGGAGAACATGTAACTACTCTGGTATTTCTTTAAGGATTCATAAATTGTTTCCATGATAATTTAAAACCCACCAGCCAATGGTATTTCAGAATATAATACAAGTATTTTCAATGATTTCTGATTGGCTGGTGATTTTCTTTTTTTTTATATAAAGCCAGAGTAAAGTCGCAAGGACACCTGAACTCAATTCCTTCTACAGGGGAAATACAAAGATACTAAGATGTATCACATTTTAATTGCTAACTACCCGCAAATGACACCCTCTCCAAGATATAAGTAGTATGTATAGTATACTCTAACACCAAATATCGAAATATGCTTATTTAAACACACAAATATGTATAACGATGAGTAATTATTATTGGCGTCTCCTGTCCTGACTAAGAAGGTTTAATCATCTACGTAAAATACCTATATATTTAGTTTTGCAGCATACATAATCGACTTAGACATATGACTAGAATTTTCATAAAGAAAGCAATATTATAGTACCGTTACAAAAAACTTGAAAATATATAAAAAACATCCCGCTAATCCTAACAAACCAATCCTACCATCAGTCTTATAACTATGTTTTAAAATAGATACATTTTCAATTATCAAAAAAAGTTAATAAAAAGCATTACCTACACGAATAGCCGAAAACATAGATATAACGTTTCAGGGATGATATTTAATCTTACACTAATCGACTACACAAATATATGCACGCTTAGATACACGTACAATAATACCACAGGTTTTAATAATACTGTCGAGGCTATACACTTTACTATTTATTTCAGAGATATGATATATTTTGAACAATATGAATAATAACTTTATTTTCTTTTAAATTTGTGTCTAGTAATACCTATTCGCGTTTTAACTGAACTACTTTTTTGGTTTTAAAAACTTCTACACCCTGAAGAGGATAAAGCATTGATAATGTGGTCGATTAACTTATGTCGAATCTGCGAAAAAGCAAAAAACGCATATCATGTTCTACGCATCCAAAAATACAGTCACTAGCAAGCTCATGGTGGGTTTCTAAAAATGTCCCATTACAATGGTGTTACAATAAAATACCGTGTAGATTAATTTTGTAATAAAAATATCTTAGCATTTGGCATTTGAACGTTCCTAATCTAAAGTGTTATAAATATATCCCTACATTTATATCGTATCTCTGAATTCACCTCCAAGCTTTGGCTTTGTCAGCCGACGATCGATCATTCATTAATATACAAACAATAGGCACTGAAAATTGGGAATATGATGGTTTTCAGTGTTCGTTCGGAAATATTGTGATAAAACGAGACGCTATTGCAGCTTAATAATTAACATTGACTGGAATGCCTAGCATACAATCTAGGTAACAAGGACAAATGCAATAATGCGTACATGCTTATTATACTGAAATTATCTGTCTAAATTGTAGACGTTACAATCTCCATTTTAGTAACTTACATATACTATGTAGTACCTATTGTTACGAAATAAGACAGAAGATTCATAAAAATAACCAAAAACTTCACACATAATGTCTTTCAAGTTGTGTGGTTCTTTTTATGCATTTGAGGCGCTACATACAACGTTATCGCCATAAATCGTCAGATTCGTGCTTAGACTACAAAAGCAATGATATTGTATTGGTCCTGATTCACACATCTCGCCTGACCAAGCGATTCACAAACTCAGCATGATTTGAAGATATCAATCGGCGCAGAGTTTCGTATGACTTACCGATTTTTCTTTCACTAATTCAAAAGCATCTTGACTCTTGAGTTTCGGAGTTCCCATCAAAAGTTCCTGGTTTTGAGCAAACCAACTAGTGTTTTTGCTTAATATTCATTCTACAATAAGCCTGAAGATGGTCCTCGTTATGGGATCAAAAGGTGTTTTTCCAAACCAACAAGATTAGCAGTTAACCCGTTCACATTCATAAATCGTGTAAGCCAGGCAAAACTCTCAACCTTACTCAAAAACTACTAGTTATATAATATGTACCAAAGAAGTCCAATAAAGTATAATTCAAGCTATGTGTTCTACGATATGCACCTAAATTGTACATTTGCTCGAAGCAAAGCGATCACTCCTCGGCTTCCTCATTCTCGGCAGTCAGCAGGTTTGTGTTGTCGTCGGCTGCGAGCTCCGTGGTGTGCTGGGGACAAAGAGTTTTTTGAAGATAAGTTTAAAAACACCTAAAAGTAGTTTAAAAAACACCTAAAGTAGTTAAAAAACACCTAAAAGTAGCAGTAAATAAAGAAAGTACCTGCATGACGTAGGTACACTAATGACAGAACAGAAAAATGACCCAGCATCAAGCAAAACTGATAACCGCTCAAAAAAGGGGCAGAACTAGATCTCGTGGGTAAGATTTTTTTAGGCCGATATTTTTGGCTCACAAATAAAAAAATCTAAATAAAGCACCATCTCTGAAGTCACGTAAGTTATGAACGTGCAATGCAATGCTAATTAACTGTTAATTTGAGGACTCTATACACTAGCAAAACTTGATGTAGATGTTTGTTAGTTACACTCCGCCAATACCATACACTGTGTCGCCGCATCTTTTTATACACAAATTAAATTAAATCGCTTGTCGATTTGAGTAACTTCATTCACTAAATAGTAGGTAAGCAATACTTATCTGAAACTCGATACCAAGCAAATGAGTTTTAGTTATTTGTGTCGTGGTTTCTTTACAATGTTTGTACTACTAGTTTTGTTATTTTTAAAGTGTGCTCATAAAAACACCGAATCATTTTACGAAAATCTCTCCTGGCTGCCTCTTGCTCTACTCTAATTTATTATCTAACAAAGTATAAAACACCAATATTTTCATAAAACTTGTCTCGTGATAGCATATTCTCACAAAGCATTATCCTTGAATTCTAAATCCTAGAGCGTGTCAGATAAAGATCAAAATACAAACAACACGCAAATGCCTTCCACAAATGGCACACTAACTCTGATTTCTTAAACGAGGTCTTATATCAGAGATCAGGATGAGTTATGTTGACATACCTATTGTATCTTTACGAGTGACCTAGTGAGACGATCCTCTAGAATCCATATCATATACATAGTTATTGTGTGTTGAATCTCGAAGGTGTTGCTTGACCTAAAACGCATAAGAATTCTCTATGTTTGCTCTCAATATTATCTAAGGCGTATTGATGCTGGGAGTTTCTGTTGTATTGCATTTTGCTTTTGTTTGCGTTCATATTTATTTTCCGACACGACCTATTAATGTACCTATCATGCCGTGTTTTGCAGGTTCTCAAAATGTCTTGTCTTACCCCACTGGCAGTAGACGCGGACTGAGTGCGCCTGCGACGTTTGGCAGCCAAAGCCACCATGGCGACCAGAGCGATTGAGGACAATGCACCGATCAGCAGGGGCAGCAGTAAGTTGTCTCCGCGGGAGTAACCCTGGAACAAAATAAACGTCAGTAAACACTTTGTCAGGGCAACATACATAGATAGAAAGAAATACTTTATTGCACTTTTAGTAATAGAGGTTCGACAAAGTCGACGCCGATTCCGCGAAATCGTCGCTAGATGCTGCTGGTGAGAGATAGCCGTGGATATAGCTCAGAAATGGCTAGAGAATCCTGGTGTCGAAGGCATGGCCTTCGACCTGCTATTTTGGTTGCTTAGAAATAGAATTAAGTATAAACATATGCTTAAAAAACGCTTCTGAGACATGCCAATGGTTGTTGATGTTATCATTATCACGTACGCAGCCAATGCAACCTTTGCCGTCATCATTACCTAGCTAGCACTTTGAGTGCTGAAAACGCACGGTATGAGTTTTCTACAAGTGACTAATATGCGTAAATCCACACTAGCGCAGCGGCTGAGAAAATACAGATCTTTGTGACTCAGCAGAGCTGTAATATTTTTCGAACGAAACGCATGTGCGGCGCAACACAACCGCTGTGTAGAGTGGCAGCACGAATTTATTAGGTAAAAAAAAAGACCGCAGTCGTCGAAAAAAAACCGCAGTCAAAGTGCTAGACAGTAGACCCGCATAAGTTTGTAACCTACCTTTATGGAAAGGACGATTTGTAGCTTTAGTAAATCATAGATTTAGGCCTCGGAATTAATGCTTCCTATTTTTATTTCCTATTATAGATTATTTAATACGTGTATGCACTGTGTCTATTATTGTAGGTACTTATAACCAGAGAAAATCTAAGAAACCTAAATCCTTCGAATTAATGGGTTCTAAAATAGCCAGCATTTTGCATACAAAATAATCGTTTAGACGTGCTAGAAACTATTGGTTAACTAACAACTAAGAATGATTTCCTTTCCCGTAAACCTACCTTCTTAAAAGTTGGCAGGTAGCAAGTACCTTCAGAATGAAAGTTAAATCGGCACAATCGCGGTGCAAGTATGAAAACAGGTAGTATTCCACTGTTACTTTCAGTTACCTAGTTGCATATAAGTTGTAATATTACCGCACTCCGTGTTCCGTAATGTCAGCGGAATAGGCAACGGTACCTAGTAATCAAGTTACATAAAGACTGGAATCGCAATACGTTTCATAAATAACTTCTTCCATATCCGATTTCACAATTCAGATAACTAGTTGTTACCGAAGTTATCGTGATGGTGCGTTGCGTTTTGTAGGTAAATATAGATTGCAAATATTATGTATGTGTGTTGCATAGAGCAGCGCAATACTCACGCTCCATTGGAAGTATGATGAGGTGTCAACGAAAGGCCATCGGGAGCCGTACCACGTAACCGCTGGCTTCGACATCGTCACTTCATCCCCGTCGCTGTAAGGACCTTCTGGTTTCAATGGCGGCAGAGAAAACACCTCGTCTACCTCTAGAGATTCCTTAAAATCATCATCGTCATCGACAGACAACAAAGCATCTTTCAAATCGCTCATCTTAGAATTATCTGTTGTCTCAGTCACGGGCGTATTCTTCGTAGTAATCAACACGTCATCGAAGATTTTCGTACTCGCTACGACGGGCATTTCCGAAGGTTTGGACGCCCGAGTGTAGTATTTGATTACATTGCTCAGCGTTATTGATTCAGGAGTTGCGGTAGGTCGAATTATAGTGTCCTTTTCCCACGGCTTGATGGACATATTGTCAGTCGCTTTCAGTTCTTTTCTTCTTGGTTTCTCAGGGGGCAAATCACTGCCCTCCGTAGGGATCGTTTGAATCGTGGACGAACTCTTCCAGGATCTTAAAGCTGGCATTATCCATGGCGGAGTAGTTGAGCGTTCAACCGTTGTCGAGACAGTAGGAATCATCACTGTCGTGGTTGCATGAGTGGTGGTGGAAGGAGTCGAGGACGTCTCGATTTTGGACGCCGGTGTCGTTTCCGCAGAAATCAGCCCCCGGTACTTCAAGATTGATGGCTTAATATCATGTCGATCTGATTGGATCCAAGGATCGAAAAGCTTTTGTCCGAGCACGGAAACCAACGTAACAGCGGCTGTGATCAATAGTAACAATGTGCAAATAGCGAGACAGTAGTCTTTGAATCCGCGTCTCCTCGAGGACCTCCGCACATGATTCGTAGGGCTGTAGTCCCGTCCCTTGCCTTTCATCCCGCTGTTGTTCAGCACCTCTTCCGTCTGCGGAAGAATCGTGTACTGCAGGCTGTTCTCGCCATGACGCACTGTCTTGTACATGTTTACTAGTTCTAATTTACCACAAAAGGAATCACTACAATTAGCAGTCACGGTTTTATCACATACTCGCGTTTGGGATGATCACTGCAATTTAGTGATTCATAGCTAGTCAGACATGTCGGCTGCTCGCGCTTTGTGCTGCGTCTTGTGGCCGGTATGGGGTGGCGGCGGCGCGCGCATGCGCGACAACATCGAGCGGCGCTCCCCTGCCCTCGACGACAGGCCTCCGGCTGAGCTTTCGAGGTTAGACCCCTGAGCCGGCGTATTCGCGAGATATCGCGACGCTCCACAATAACAATAACATCACACGCTCGTCAACCTTTAGCTCGTTAGCGGGCACAATCCCATTTCCTCTCGTGCTGGCTTTAGGCGTTTCTTTTTATGAGGTGTAAAACCATATTCCACGAAATTATAATAACGAATCTCAGGGCCAGTTTCATTACCATAAAGAAAGAGTTTAAAATCGGTAGGGGACCATTCGGTTTCGGCATGAATTTGCAGAATTTTTGTCATTTTCTCGAGTTGGGTACAAGTAGGCAAGTGCTCGAAATACTCATCCCAAAACTGGTTTAAAGAACGTGTTCGAGTTTGATCGAGAATGTTCAATCGTCATATAATAGCTGGCTTGTGACTCACGATTCCCGTAAAATGCAACCCGTTTTTTATCGTTGATCGATCGATTGTAATTTCGGATAATTTACGATGTGAGCAAAAAAATGGCGTTGATAAATTATCTTTTTAAGTTTCCTTGCGTTGTGTAGTAAACAAGCACCGCATGAAGTGTAACTAAATTTTCTGGTAGAGCTTTGTTGCACATACTCAAACAAACTCATAGATTAAGAAAAGTTTGTTTTGGAACTTTTTTTACAATGAGTAAGAGACCTAACTCATTAAAATTAAAGTTTCAACGGGGCGCAACGAATCACGAAGCACAGCCAATTCGAATCAAGCTTAGAAAAACGTCCACCCGTAGATACATTAGCATTTTTTTGCAGACCGGCGGCGCGGCGGCCGATCGGACAGCGAACACTTCACGAGCATACTAATTCTGCTGACCTTGGGCAGACTCACGTTTCCTTTCCAAATTGGTTTGTGAATGCGATTTTAAAAATAAAAGTAAAAAGAGAACAGCCAAAATAAAAGGGTTGAACCGAACCGTCGAGTTTTTTGCGCCACGCTCATCTTTTCTACTTCAATTTCGTAAGCGAGATCAACAAAAGTGTGGGATTCTGAGTTCCTTACGTATAATTAATTTTTTGTCTAAATGCCCTTGTAACCTACCACATGAAGCTTTTCAACAACGTTGTTTTGTATGGCTATTATCGCATAATGTGGACCTAAATCACTGATAGTCCGCTAATTTATGTTTCTGGTTTTGCAGCTTTGTATATCTGATATTTGCTTTTATATGAGCCTAACATTTAAGCTGGCTCTTGTACCTATTGCTTTATTCATAAAATATGTTTCTCCTGAGGATCGTAGTCGACGAATTTAGTTGCCCTCGGACAAATGTCCTTAAACGGTCCTGTAATAATATTCCGACATATAGACAACACAAAACGTTATATCAGCAGTTATAGCTAGAACGTGACGCTACTCATCGGACACAAAACTGATTCCTGGAATACAGTATAAACGTTAGCATGCAAGTTATGCGGGAGCTTTAATATGGTAGCCGCGTATAGTCGTTGACGATTTATTGTTGAAGCGAATTAACACATTAGTTTTCCGTTGAACTAGCTTTTCAACAGAATCGCTGATAATGGAAAATTAAGACCAAGTACAAATCTGACGAATGCATTGCCCAAAAAGTGAAACATTAAAATGCTACTATCTAAAAATAGGAAAAGATAGCAATAATTATTGAAATCTACAGTACCCCTAAAATGCAGATCCTTGTTACAATCCTGCAATACCCCGTAGGGCTGTTTCTTCTAGTACAATGACATCGGCAGAGCTGCTATTTTAGTATAGCTGGAACACAGCCAACCAACCTCGACGGGGCATCGCGCGTGTAAATAATCGCACATGACAAATGCACTCTGTTTGGTGCGATTTCGACTAAATTAGTAAGCCCTGTAGGAAGTGTAAGGCTTGGAACAGTAATTGCTTTGTGGATGACTTGATTGTTATGAACCTCATCATATAAGACTTTACGGTCTTGAGAGAATGGCGCGGCTGAAGTAGGTCACGTTTCCGTGTATTAAGTTGTCTCCAAATCGTCTGCCATAATGGTTCGCTATCGTGCAGCTTCTCAGAATATTCTGCGGTCTAGTAGTTTTATGTAACAACTGGTATTGTACCTGGTCACTGTGCTAAAATAGGCAAAATAAGACATTTAAATGCATAAGTACCTACAATAACAACGAGTTATTTAAATAACCTTACCAACCTTGAGGGTTCATAGCACATCCTGTCAGCGCGTTTTACGAGGATTGCCTAAATAAACATTTTCAAACACGTGTTTGGTCGCTAATGTTGGCAATCTGTCGACCAACAGTGCACCAGCTAGCCTCTCTACCATAAAAACAATATTTATTACCACAGGAATATTGTTCCTTCATCCACTTACAGAGCAATTTAACAGAAAGAAACTATAAGTTACTACTACCTGCTGTGCTGTAAAAGGCACGAAAGGTTTTTATTATGAGATTTTTTGTGCGCTTTCTAAATATTGTTTCGTCCCGATCCTGAGGGTCTTAGATAACTCGGTCCTTATCTTATCCTGAGACACTTTAGCTGGAGATAACGTTTGGATTTCTTGCATTTATGAATTTTCATAAAACAAGTGGATCGTGTGCTGTCTTTGTGGGATGCTTAGCGGTTGGATACCAGTTCCTGTTACTTGAATGCCAATCATGTAGGTACCATGAGTTGTTGATTTCTGCGTGATTGTGTGGGGAGCATCGGCCGCTCCTGACCCTGGCTGGCCCAATGCCACGATGTATCTTCTGGGCGCGGGCATCAAGCCAAACTCCACACTCTTCCGCATCGTTCGCAAATCATCCTTCTGCGAAAACTTTAGGGATGCTTATTTTCGTAGCTCAAACAAAAATTATTCTTATTCTTATACTACAATGTTCTTTAATTTAACTTTCGTTAATTTCATCATCAACTCCTCAGGCCGGAGTTCCTCAGACCGGAATTGCAAATAAAAGTTTTAATGTTAATCCGGGATTAATTACTGAGTAAATTGTTCGTTAACTTTCTCGAATTAAAGCTATTATGAACTTACGACTGTTTGCATAAGCACTGCGTCATCGGTTTCATCAATAATTGACTCGTTCCAGTTGCCATCTTTGGGTGTATTTCACAATTGAAATCAATAAGGTCATTGCTTATTTTGATTTGAATTAATTTTATAATTGTTGATCCATAACAAATTATGATTATGACCTTTTATGGTTCGGTGGTAGTGATTTGCATAATTTTGCTATTCTTGAGCCATCATTATTGATGGTTTCGATTGCTCTGTCGATTACCCAATTCGTTTTCCTATCTAATCTAAATATGTATCAAGGACATTGGATCCCTTTGCTGTGTGAAGATCTCCTATCCTTCCCTCTATTCATTTATTTCATAGGCGATAGTCCAGCATTTATAATCACCTCCTGTTTACATTCAGCGTATGTTTTACATACGCTGTTTCTTATTCTTGCACTAAAGTCATGTTGATAGTACAAACGTTGAAGTACAAGCCAACAAAGGTAAAGCGAGAAGCACTAACATACACAATACCATATATGTATATTTTCATAAGTTCGTTAATGAAAATACTGACATTATGCAGAAGAACACTACAGAGAGAGAGAGAGAGACATTTAATCTTTTGAATGCGACCTTAAAATGATAAAATATATCTATCCAAGCCATCCAAGTTACAAAAAGCAACAACCCTACAAAAAGCAGGGATTTCAAGTTGCCATTGTAGTTAGGCATCTATTCGTACTGAGACTTTTTCATCTATCGTAATTTTAAACACGAGGGCGTGTTTGAAATGTACGATAGACGAAAAATTCTCAGTACATTACTTACCTAATTAAAGGTCCGCCTGTGATGCAGGAGGTTGCTATTTGTTCCGGGTCGTTATCTATGTTTTTATAATAAAAAAATCTATCCATGTAATGTATTGAATTGTATTCAGTAATTAAGTATATCAGTCATTTAGTACCCATAACATTAGCTCCGCTTAGCTTGATGCTAGATGATGCTGTGTGGATTGTCCAGCATTATTTATTTAATAATTGAAATGTATTGTATAATCAAGTTGGGGAGCTTTTCTTTCTGACTGTAGCGAACAATTAAACTGAGCGTTATTGGCAGCCTCCCTGGCATTGGCATAGGTTTGGGACGTTGAACTACGCACGTGGACAGCTTCACGAGACCGAAAGTGCAAGTGCATTTGTAGAATTCAATGAACATAACAAAAATACTAGGTATATTATTATTTTTTCTCAAGTTACTTTTTCGTTTCTTTGACTTTTCAATTTCATTAGATGTAGTGTTCTTCTTTGTTACTACTTATATAACTTTATCTGTCTTTCCCAATAACGAAGCTGGAAGATAACTCTTAGGTATAACTAGGGTTAAGCTCGCCTCCGTATTAATTTTCTAGCATGATATTTTGTATATTTATTTTATCGTCAAAGAAAGGATTAATTAATAAGCTTTTCTACATTATTAATTGTCAAACATATTGCCTACTGCCAGCATTGTTAGTTAGGTCAGGACCACCTATTGACCCCTTATTGCGTCGTACAGGGGAGGCAACAACACAAGCAGTGGACGGTTGGCGACTTCAGGAGGAGGTTTTATGTTCGGCTGTATCTATAGGTATACATATATTTTTTTATGTATGTTCGTCGATTTCTCTGTCAATTTTGAACCGATTGTGAATATTCTTTTGCTTTTGTATAGTAGGTACAGAGGATGATCCCTAGATGATCGTATAAAAATTAGGTATTTGGATTTGTCCCGCAAAACTTAAAAAACAGTGTTAACACTAGAAAGACCAAGGCCGTCAATTTGACCGCACGGCGATTTCATTCTTAAATATTTTAGAAACTATGTTTTTGTTTCTTTTAAATTTTTATTATTTTTATTTTATTTTAATGCAATATACGCAATAATTTCATAGGTATTCTGACTGAATCTCTAGTGCCGTCAAATTGACCGCTGCGGTCTTTCAAGGTATAGTATGAAGCCCGGCCCTTCTAGTGTTAAATTAAGGAACTTGAAGTCGGTTTTCGGTTTTCCAAAACAACTACCTACATACATTATGTTATTGGTTATTGACGGTGTAATTATTTGATTTAGTTCGGCTCTACCTGCTACGTACTAAGTCAATAGGTATCCAATAGGATGTGAACATCCAATTTTTTTGAAAATTAATCAGATATTCGCTTGTACGCTCTCCAGTCGACGTACCTAATCATCATCATCATCACATGTTAGTTCAATGCTGGACATAGTCCTCCCCCAATGAGCTGCATAGCGCCCTGTCTTAAGCTTGACATATCCAGCATCTTCCTGCAGTCTTTCGCAGGGCGTTGTACACTACGTTTGTCGAGTCGTGGTCTCCACCCAAGAACACGCTTACCCCAGCGATGTCGGTGCTTTGCGTACCTAATCGCCTTTGCGTAAAAGCACTTTTCAGGAATGTCGAACAAAGCTCTTTGTCAATGGTTCTGATCAAATTTGCTTTTAGGCGTTGTGCCAAGCTTTCCCTCTAAATATTTCCACAAATACCAATGCTCATTGGGGAAAACGTAAGTTGTAAAATCACGTTTTATTTCTGGATTTCGGCCAGTGGACGATCACGACGTTCAACGTAAATGTTGGCCAGCCTCGACCTTGACTTTGTTCAATGACATGTTGGCAGGGAGCTCCGGACAGGTACGAGCCAAAATGTCAGTTAATCTGTTCATCTAACATCCGAACTGTCTTACAGACTCAGGTAATTGACGGTTACGTGTCCCTCGTCATCCAAAATGAAATGGGCCGGTGGTCTATATTTTTTCTTGACTGATCTATTTTCAGTTGCTTTTCCTTTTTCTGTGCCTTCATAAGCTACCTACTTAAAGTTTGTAATGTAGGTGTTATGGTATGTAGGCAGTGTAAGTATTTGTATTATTTTTTATCTAAATATTTAAGTGCCACCGTCTCTATTGTTCGTTCATGTCCAGTCGATCCTAAGGTCGTCTGGAAGAGGTCGCTCTCAGCGATATAGCAGTTTATACATCCTCTATTCTTAGTATTTATTTCTGTATTAAATTCTGTTTCGTATGGTATAATAGTGTTTTCTATCTATCTTCATTTACTAGATTACCCAACGTTGTATTGCAACCGTCAAGGCAAAAAATAACGCGCTTAATCATCGACTGTGAATGAATAAACATGGATTCATTTCGTAATATCCCTTCAATAGTGCAATCAAATCACTCTATAAACACCAATAACAAATCGGACATGATTGAGCACTAGAAGTGGCAATCTATAAATCATTATACCGAGAACCCATTTTATTTCTAGTTAAACCTATAATTTTTGTATCATTAAACCTAATGTGGCCATTCAAGGTAAGAGTCTACCAGTCTAATATCGTTTGCGCGATCCTGCCGACTGTTTATAACTCAATCTAAATGAGCGAGCGGTCATTAGAGCGTAGATTGTTCAACTCAAAGTTCAACTGAACGTTTTTATTTATTATCGCGTATGATAAAGCTGCAGTCCATATGTGTGGAGTTCCCACGGCGTGTCACCCTCGCGATACATGTGGCCTCTACCACTTTCGCGAGACCCATCTCTCTCGTATTTATCCGTGCTTTGTACAACACCACATGGGCCTAGTTCGTCTGGTGTTTTTATACCTCCCCGGTTTTCGTGTTCACGCCTACGGTTTCAGGACCGACGGGTCGATGATAATTGATCGACGGGTAATTGACTAAAGTTGCGTAATGCACATTGGTCGGTGCTGACATCCGCGTTTGTATACAAAAAGTTCTGTTTATCCCAAACAAAGATTAGAAATTATAATGGAAAGTTAAGATTTTAATGACTAACAGTCTAAATTGCAGTGTGCATTAGGGTGTACTGTAGTGCCTCTAACTGAGGCTTAAATTAGATCTTACCCTATTACATATTAACAATAAATAAATTATGTGAAAAAAAAACCAGCTAAGTGCGGGAGTCGCGCACGAAGCGTTCCATACCATTATCTATAAATACGGCAAAAAATCACGTTTGTTGTGTGGAAACCCCTTTAAATATTTATATTATTCTGTTATTTGTTGTTATAGCGACAATAAAAATACATCATCCATCAGTGAAAATTTCAACTGTCGGACTATACTATACAGACAGACGGACGGACAACGGAGTCTTAGTGATAAAGTCCCGTTTTACACTTTGGGTATGAAACCCTAAAAAGAAGATAGTTTCGTAGCGTCCGTGTAGATCAGGGTTTCTCAAACTTTCGGCTCCACGTACCCCTGTTAAAGTTTCCAGGTGACAGCGAACCCCTTAACTAACTAATTAATCCCCCCTTTTTTTTAAAATCAGCTTGAAGAGTTTCGTCTGCGGACATTTCTAATAATGACTCCTGTTGCTTAATACTCAAACTAGAATTTATGCTCTCGGTCGTGACCGAAAATGGGTTACGAATCCAGCCATCTTTAGCATTATCAATATCCGGAAAATACCTTTTTAGTAAGAACAATATCAGCCTTTGTTTCAGAATCCACGGATAAGTCGTTCGTCGTGATAAATTCATACAAAAGAGGAAAACATTCAAAGATATTTGATCTCAAGCAAGTTTTCCAAAATTCTATTTTTTTAATAAGTGCGTTTATTTTATCCTGCACAGTGAATACACTGCACGTGGAACCTTGCATCGAAGCATTCGTCAGTCATCACGCCACCATTACGTAAATCTTGTCGAATGGCGAACCCCTAGGGGTTCGCGTACCCCACTTTGCGAAACCCTGGTGTAGATCATAGAATATACAATGTCTTTTGTAGATCTATTTATCATGTTGAATTATTCGTCTTAAACCCTGAAATATTGAACCATTAACTTGTGAAATTGTGATGTCCGTTCGTTAACTGAGATGGTTTCATAGAATTTGGTGAAAGATTAAGACGCTTGCACTGATTCTGGACTTTCCGAGATTACTCAAGTACTACTGCTTCAAGGAAATTATTGTACATAACTTTCTCAATATTTCACCCGTTTTACATATCAAATTCTTTCAGGATATAAAATCATTTATCTAATTAGGAGGCGTCCATTAATTACGGACACGTCTAAGAGGTTAGGGGGTCTACCCAAACCTCAACCAATCTCACGTGGGGGAAGGGTTCTCTACAAACCTCACGCATTTTTTTTAAATCGAGCTGTATTACGAGCGAATTGTATTTTTTAATATATCCAACGCATCAAACACAGATTAACTTATTCACAATAAAAAATATGCATTTTCAAAAGCTCACGTGAGATTACGGGGGAAGGGGGTCACCAAGGGGAGAAGGGGGTCAAAAAATCGCCAAAATTACCACACATAATAGATGCTCCTTAGGTATTGATTCCATCGCATCACGCATAGTATAGGATTACCCACACATAGTAAAAACAACATTTTATTGAAGCATGCATCCCCTAGATTTGCAGATGGCTAACTTATAAAATCCCTGCTTATTTATACGGCTTCCTTGACAGATTAGGAAAACACCTTTCGTGGGATTCAAATTACACACCCTGTACTACTTACGTAGTACTTAACTTTTGGCTTACCTGGGTGCCCAGTAGATAATATTTAGTGCTTATTTATTGAATCATGAGTATTACAAGGTGTTTCAATTTTTAGGGAGAACCTAGGTACATGAACCCTCTAAGGGAGTCGCAACTCATTATAGATACAATACAATACAAAAATTGTTTATTGTACACCATAATCAAATTAATCATTACAAAAATACATTATATGCGACAAGTACAATGGGCGGCCTTATCGCTTAGGAGCGATCTCTTCCAGGCAACCTTTGGATGGAAAGAATTATATGAATTTCATAGATCTTAGTTATAAAAATATAAATGTTTTACTGAATGGTTATTTCTTGAGTTATCAACTCTTTATTTTGTATGAGCCTAAGTTTTAACAACATAGATGTCAAATAAATATCAAAGTGCTTAATTCCTTTATTTATACCTCAGCATAGATTCCTACTGCCTGTCGGCCCCGGAGGTTGGTAGGTACGTACAGCGTAATATTAAGAAGCATTATTTTTAAGATTTATTGTAGGTACCTATCTCAATATAAGTGAGCATTTTCGTTTTCATGAGAAACTAGTTTCTGCCCGCGGCTTTGCACGCGTTGTTTCTATGGAAACGTTTATGATTATTTGTATCCTAAATAATGGAACTAATTTATGGGATAATAAGGAGCCTATGTTTTATTCTGGGCCCAGAACTACCTGTATGCAAAATTTCAGCCCGAGTCGTTCAGTAGTTTTTGCGTGAAAGAGTAACAAACATCCATCCATACATACAAACTTTCACGTTTATAATATTAGTAGGATATACATCTTGAAACCGAAGTAATGTAAAAGCCGGATAAGATACCGAATATTTTTTTTTCTAACCTAACAAAAAGCTGTTTCCATAAAACATAACTACAAAAACGGCGACGCATGTTTCTCGTTACTACTCAAACCTGCACCCACAGCAAAAACCCGTCCCTTCAAACACAGGTCTCATTGTTCGTGGTATATGTGAGCCACACGTGCAACGGAGTGTGGCACCTGACCTAACCCAACCCTGCACTTGTCTCTGAGCTAGCTAAGGATGGGGCGATTGACTGATATTATCGATGAAACTTGTCGATAATATCTGTCAGTCGACACATATCATTGACACGACTGACAGATATGCAAATCAATACATTAAAAACAAACTAAATAACAATGTGTAGAAAATAAGTAGGTAGCAGAAGATAAGAAGATATAACAGACTATAAAAGTGCCCTTTTCGTACTCACCGATGACCGATGTGTGATAGGTATGACAAAAGGTTCATTATCTAACAATCTTCCATTAGGAACCTATCGATAAGTCTCATGGTGGTGTTCGGAAATGTAGCCGTCCGATGATTTTTAAAATAACACTTTTTAGTGACGAACTCTGCAGTGTATCAGATTTCGGAGACTTATATTTTACTACGATTGATGGTAGATATATAGATATAGTAATAGCAAACAATTAGGTTTAGTTTACTATATGAGCTGCGACTTACTTAAATACGGCCTGAATAGTTTTCTGTGACCTAAATAAAGGATAAATAATTCAAAAATATTCCCTACGAACTTGAAAAGGTAACATTGTAGCCGACCTTACTTAACTTTCAAATCATTAGGTACCTATCTACGAAATTACAATGCAGCAATGCAAGCAGTTGGTAACCTGTGTGTGACTCTATGGTAATTTGTCGATATCAAAACAAGTAGCTTGATAAAGCAAACCACCTATTTATTTATGTGTTGTATTTACATTGTAAATTGTGCTAATTGGCAAACGTTGTGCAAAACAAACAACTGAATAAGATAATAGCTCTAAAATATGTCAACAAAGACTTTTGAACTGCCTAGGTCCTTTCCACGTTGAATGCTTTACTGGCTTTCATATAATACTGTTTTATTTATGGCTCAGAAACAGCTTTCTTCGTCCTTTGTCTCTTTCTAGCACTAAAAGAAAATGCAACAGTCCTTTGAACAGGTAGTGCCATAAAAATAAAAAAGGTACGCGATATTCTATCGATAATAAATATTTTTTTCGCCCGCATCCCTAGAATGTTTTGTTTTTCGAGTGGGGTTGACGGGTGTTACAAAAACCAGTTTCATTATGGTGACAGCGAAATAATTTTTACGCTTCATCTAAGAGCAGCTTTAGAAGAATTTTATATCGAACCTCGCGCTTTGCTTGCAGCCTGAGGGCCATAAACATCTCATGGGTTTTTATTTAATACCCACTTGACTTTCAAAAATATTTTTTTAATTTGCCTTATGTTGGAAAAAATCCTAAGTCTCAATTGTTGACACATGTAGATTGGGCTTTACACTCCGACTTAGAAGTGGAAGTAGGTAGGTACCTGACTAATAATAAACAAGGTTGAAGCATGAAGGAATGCGTAGGTTCTTATTGAGTTGGTAGAATAATTCGTAAACATTTAGTCGCTGTTTGAAACCTAACACTGCTCAAAGCGGTTTAAAGTAACATTAGAGTTAGATAAGCTCGCTATTATTATTTTATTTGCAATAGGAAAATCCGAAAAACCTTGAAAAATATTGCTGCGCTAAGTGAGTAAGGTTGTTAATTTCCCAGTGTTATCCGGGAGTCAAGCTGTATGCAGCTGATGTAGCTTTGCTTAGATCCTAAGCTTCGTCTTATTGCTGTGGTTAACAAAATTAATCAATTAATCATTAATTAACGATATTAATCATTAGTAGGTACCTAGTCATCTCTGCTTGGCTTAGGGCTAGATGATGCTTAAGTCTTAAGCATTATTGTTTTTTTAGTTAGGAATACTATTCAGTTATGCAACCCAACAAGTTTAAATAATACATGGCTGCGTGTTTACCCACTAAAAAGACCTAAATAAAATGTTTAAAGTCTGAAAAGTACTCAGTCAGAAAAGGTTGAAAATACATATATAATAAATACACATACTCGTATATAAAAAAAAAAGAATTTTTTCTTAAATAAATAAAAAAAAAACAAAAAAACATGGTTATCTGGTAGAGATCGCTTTTGAGCTATAAGACCGCCAATATGTAACTTGTTTTAAAGTTTTGATTTTACATAGCTCTTATATTTACTAAGTGTGCAATAAAGTATTAATAAAGTATTATCTATCATCATCATCATCATCAACCTATGATAGTCCACAGCTGGACATAGGCATCTCCCAATGAGCGCCATATAAATAAATAAATAAAATAAATAAATAATGTTGGACAATTCACACAGCATTATCTAGCCCCATGGTAAGCAGAGATATAGATATAACTATCTATACCTATAATAAGGATAAATATATCGTAAATAAATAGAAATAGATACTTGCTTGTTTTAACCGAAGTTTTCGACTTCGGTAAGCCAATATCGCAGCTACGCGATAAATATCAGACTTGCGAAAGTTTGAAGAAACCCACCCTAATCACACTGGGAAGCGACTCAAATACTAAAAAACAAAGAGAAGTCTCCACGACTTTTCTCAAGCGATGTTTTTATTACAACAAACGTGTTTGGTGCTGTTTAGTGGTGGCATTTCAAGTGTTCAACTTAATGGCATACGTGTTTATGTTATTGCTTTGTAATTAGTTTCCTCTTTTTGACTTTTGCTTTTATAAGTTTCTGTTGTTATTCAGTATTTGAATGTTGCTCTTTTCTGCTTTGTTTCACTCGTATGGCATTGTTTGATACAACTTACCATTTTTGTTTGTAAAGATTCTAATGCAAATAAATAAATAATGCTGGACAATCCACACAGCATCATCTAGCCCCAAAGTTACCAGAGCTTGTGTTATGGGTACTAGATGACTAATACAATGCATTAAACAGATAGATATTTTTTACAACGACCAGAACACTCGGAACAAATATCTGCAGATCGTACAAACATTTGTCCCGAGCGGGAATTGAACCCGCAACTTCCTGCATCGCAGGCGGTTGAGCCGCAGAGGTCGTCTCAATTGAAACTACATTACTACATTCTAGTTTATTTAATAAACATTCTATTTCCTTACCTTAGAAAATGCAGAGTGACATAGTTATGTTGTGTACACACCAAAAATGTTAAATAAAGTAGGTATGTTGCAATGGTCTTTCTGACCGCGATCATTTGAAGGTAACGGCCTAAAATATTAACCTATGTCGACATTTGAAGTAGTCTTTGTCAAGTTACTGCCGAATTTTATCGTATGTCGTAATATTTAGTTAAAATTTTGATGACTTGTACTTTAATATTTAAGTTTAAATAAAAATAAAAAAATGCTGGACAATCCACACAGCATTATCTAGCCCCATGGCAAGCAAAGCTTCTGTTATGGGTATTAGATAACTGATATACATATTACAATACATTACATAGATATATATTTTTTTAATTTACATAGAAAACGACCAGAACACCCGGAACAAATATCTGCAGATCGTACACACAATTGTTCCGAGGCGGGAATCGAACCCGCAACCTCCTGCGTCGCAGGCGGACCATAGCCCACCGCGCCACATCGGTCGTCAAATTAAGTTTATTGTAATTCATTGAGATCTTTCCTACATTATTAATTATGTTCTATAAATTCTCTGATCTTCCAAAAAGGTGGAAGAACGGGCCGAAATCTGCTAACCAAGTTTGGTTCCGTCCCGAATAGCAGAATACCATACTACTACTACCACTTTGACTGCGATTTTTTTTCGACGACTGCGATCTTTTTTTTAACCTAAAAAATTCGTGCTGCCGCTCTACACAGCGGTTGTGCTGCGCCACACGTGCGTTTCGTTCGAAAAATATTACGGCTGTGCTGAGTCACACAGATCTGTATTTTCTCAGCGCTAGTGTGGATTTACGCATATTAGTCACTTGTAGAAAACACATACCGTGTGATTTCAGCAATCAAAGTGTTAAAACTATGATAAACTAGTTGCGCCCCGCGGTTTCATCCGCGTGTTGATATATATTTTGAATCATATACAATATATTTTTATAAATTGTAGCCTATGTACAAGCTATATTATTGTAAAGTTTCATTAAAATCCATTCAGTAGTTTTTACGTGAAAGAGACTTACAAACTTTCGCGTTTATAATATTAGTAAGATTAACGAGGAAAAAAATGAAGACAATCGTTAAAATCGATACTGGTACCTAACTAATCCTAGGTAGGTACTAGGTACTAAGTATACGTGTCGATATCGATAAAACAAAAACCCTTACTAGCTGCTATTCGATAGAAACAAAAAACAAACAGTGATTCTCGAAGATCGTCTCTGTTTCGAGGAAGCGGATGGAAAAAGAATGTCAACGGCACAAATTCTTTTTGCATTCGAATATATTGTTAATTAACTTTTAGAAAATATTTCAACGAAATCCTTAATTAGGGATCTAAGATACAGTAACTGTTAACTGTATATTTAACGGCCTGGGACATGACACTTTACATATGTAAATATGTTATAAACTCCCATCCCTCGTCTGAAATAATACTTTCTACTTGTAACTAAACTAAAACTTTCATATAATCATGCTTACCAATTAATAACGCAAGTTGCGTCCTGTTTTTCTAGCTCTTAAACATTAAATAAAACTAGTATCGTAAATAAATTACTATATACGTATGTAAATAATGTCACCAACGGATCGTAGAATCAGCCCGTTTCTGATATAACTAGGCGGTTTACAAAATGAACAGTTGGGAAATTCGTTTTCATTAAACGGATAATAATATTTATTTGTTGACGACCGATGTGGCGCGGTGGGCGAAGGTCCGCCTGCGACACAGGAGGTTGCGGGTTCGATTCCCGCCACGGAACAATTGTGTGTACGATCTGCAGATATTTGTTCCGGGTGATCTGGTCGTTTTCTATGTATAATAAAAAATATCTATCTATGTAATATATTGTATTATATGTATATCAGTTATCTAGTACCCATAACACAAGCTCTGCTTACCATGGGGCTAGATAATGCTGTGTGAATTGTCCAGCATAATTTTTTTTAATTTATTATAAAATTATTTACTCAACGATTTCGATTCGAACGAAGATGGCTAAAAGTCTCTTAGCCACAGTTGAACGTTGATCGTGATCGATCGCCTTTTTATAATCCGCCTAGCCGTTATATAAACGGGCTGATTCGACGATCCAGCGGCGACATATCGATAAACGCATACAGTTAATAAATATATCGATAAATGTCTCGTAAAACAAGTCAAAGGCACGTCCCGCGGCAAGTCGTAGTCCCCTCACGCACTTCCCTAAAGACTTGTAGCTATTGTTCGTTCAGGTTACGGAATATCGGAATACGTGTTTCAACTTTTTACATATATACAAAGCCGTAAAAGGATAATTAAAATGCAAGAGTATGCATCGGGTTTAGTGCCCAGAGTCCGGCCACATTCTAACGTACTGCATTCAATTGTGACTGGATCAAGATGTTAATACCAATGTGGTTTCTCTGTTGGATGAAAAATAACCCTCTCTCCTTTGAATGTAGGTAGGTACTAGTGGTTTCTTTTTCACTTCTTCCATTAGTGGACAAAAAATTGAAGTGAATAGTAAAACTATCTTATTTCATAGAAATTCATAGTATTTGACTTATTTAATATTTGTGCTTATTTTGAGTTTGAAATAAAATAATAAAAATAAATAAAATATTTTGAATTTGAATGAACATCCGTGACAAGGTTTTGTCTTGGCAAGAATAGAGAACAAAGGTCGACATCTAATTTGCTTTATGATACTATTGTCCCACTGCTGGGAAAATGCCTTCCCTTTCTCCTTCCACTCGTCGCATCTCATCCTGGGCCTTCACGTCACCTGATACTTACAATGCGTTTTATTTTTCAAACTTTTTATAACTGTTTGTTTTGTATCTCGACAAACTCGTATAATATTAATGGCGATAATGCCGCCATTATAACAGGATTAAACTTAATTATGAACAAACAGAGATAGTACGGAAGTGATAGCAGTAAGGCTCCTTTTGCACCCGTCTTTTTGATATAAGGTTTTAATGAATAAGCATTTATGTATACACAGAAATATATGTACATGAAATATGTTTCTATCTAAGGTGTGCGTTCCTATGCGCTAGCCTTGGTAAGACTACTATGCTCCCAATATATCATTACATAGTATAAAATAAAGTCGCTTTCCGCTGTCTGTCTGTCCCTATGTATGATATATAGATTTTTAAAACTAGGTACGCAACTTTAATATGTATGATTTTAATATGTTTTTTTATAGATAGAGTGAGTCAAGAGGGTAGTTTATAAACCATTTGACACAAAAATTACCACGCGGGCGAAGCCGCGGGGCGCAGCTAATATTGTAATATTCGAGAAGGAATAACCATATTTCACTCTGGGTGGAACACAAGCAAAGCCCTACAAATATAACAGGCCTCATTCAAGCCAATGGTTCATGGTCAGAGCGCAGGTCACTGTCCGTCCAGGCAGAAGTGACCCTGCAAGGAGTATTGCCTGACCTTTACGGGGTATTTTCACCTTTCCTTGTAGATAATTTTATTTTAGGAATCTAAAGGCACATTTTCCAAATACTATGATCAAGACAACGTTAAATGTTTTCGAATTTGAATATTCATTTAACTTTTCGACACATTTGCATTCTCATCACCAGGTTTATTGGTAGACCACATATAGCAAACAGAGAGTCGATGATGTTTGGAGGTCAAAGAGAGGGGACACATTGTAGAGCATGATTATATTAAAAAAGCCTCTCTTACCATAGGTAGATAAATAAAAAAAACCCCTGTAACAAAACTTGGTTTTTAAAGACGTCTTAGATAATCAAAGACGATTTTATTACAAAACTGTTTTCGTTAGGTAAGTAATAAGGCGCCAAAAATCCATTATCATAACAATCTGGGTCAAGCAGACTCAAGACGAGCCTAAAGATCAACGCTCGGTCGTTTCGATCAGAATGGTGAAATGTGACGTCATGACTAAAAGGAAATAAGTATCTAATACACTTATTATGCAGGAAGATTAGTCGACCTCGTTGCAACCGGCACCGGTAGAGGAAGAGAACAGAATCTTGTTTTAGTTCCTACATTTCAACGTGCGGTAACGTTCCTTGGTCATGTTTGGACATAACGACTTTTGATGTTGGATACGACCTCGGCTAAGGCTATGAAGAAAGCTATTTCAGTGACTACGTAGAATTGAGATAGAAAAGATTAAGAAGAAAATAATTTGAGGTAGCAAATGTTAATTATCTCTAAGACAAAAGATCCAAATCAGACAACATGAAAGAATTAAAAAATATTTTAATTATTTAGTAATTAAACGAAAAAAAAAGTTGATTGGTTCGCATCGGATCGGAATCGCTCGCTATAGATATCCGATATTATCTGCCTGATGGACAGGCAAAAGACCATAGCAGAGGAAAAACAATGTAATCAAAGACAAAGCTCAACCGTAAGAAACCGTTCCGCTTATATCTTCATAACCGAAAAGGATAAGAAGATATACACGGAAGACGTCTTATGAGATTTGAAATGTAAAATATTTGAAACAAAGCCAGTTTTCCCCGAGCTATACGTGTACGATGAATATATTGCGGTTCTGTTTGCACTCTCCCGGAACAAAAGGTTCACGAATGGTCCAGACAAAAGTCAATCGATCCAGAACCTCTCGCTCTCTTCTCGGGTCTTTCCCCATCTTCTAGTCTAGAGTTCTCAGTTTATAAATAGATACGAAAACCTCGCTCATACTTTCAATGAATTAGCGCTGTGCCGGGGCCGGGGCACATTTTAGTTTTATTTTATAACTAGCTGCGCCCCGCGGCTTCGCCCGCGTGGAAATCTAAATGACAAATGGTTTATAAACCTTCCTCTTGAATCACTCTATCTAAAAAAAAAACCGTATCAAAATCCGTTGCGTAATTTTAAATATCTCAGCATATACGAGTAAGTATGGGGACGGACAGATGACGGAAATTGACTTTGTTTGATACATTGTAGTGATATAAATACTTCACTCCTACTTTCAATAAATTTGCACTGAGCCAGGGCACATTTTAAGCTACAATTTAGTTATATTTTCTAAAAACACAATAGAGACAACCTGCAGTCAACGCAACAAATTATTCAACGAAATTATAATTCAGTCCAGTCGCAAAAATAAACTAAACCACAGACAATTTCTTAAAGTGGATGAGTAAAACCTCATTTCTTAAAATACCTAGTGTAGTCTGCCTGAGGCGTTTTATTCAAAAGGAGGTTCTAAAACTGGTCGTACCACCGCGGCGTCTTTGACTCGCTGCACGCTTGAAAAGCGCGACTTCCATTTGCTTAATCAGTTTTGTCGCTTTTTTATTCTGGTTTAAAGTACTGGTATCTACGTCAAGCTGTTTGTTTTGCTTCAAGCAGATTCTTGCTGTGGAAGAACTTGGATTACTAAGTAGGTAGATACTAGTAATATGTAATTCATTGCAAATCTTGCGATGAGAATTGTATTTTTTGTTGTATAAGTAGTTTTTCATTTTAGGATACAGAAGAAGTAGATGATCAAATGAATGGGTTTCGACAGACAAAGATAGGAACTGAAGTCCCAAAGTTTCAATTTGAAGGAGTTAACGAAAGGAGCAACTCTGATATCGACAGGTAGTTTGTTCCAAAGACGAACAACCTGCATACTTTAAAAATAAATAAATAATGTTGGGCATCCAGCATCTTCTAGCCCCAAGCTAAGCAGAGCTTGTTGAGTTGAGAGGGAATTAAACCCACTGTCCCACAACCTCCAAAATAATATTCATATACCTAGTTGGGGCTATACAAGATATGTAACAAGCGTTTGGAACAAGTTCTGATTTTAGGCACAGTCAGAATCTACGGTTTTATCTGATCTTCATAAATAGCTGAAACGTGCCAAATTACTTCGAGAGACAAGGAAGCTTGTTTCAAGAACTGTCTTGTAAATTGGTGATTATTAACGTCTTTACGACAAACATTCTAAACTGAACAACTCGTTTATTTTTACAACAAGTCTTTGTTAAAGGTTGCTATGTTACGCTTCTATATGCGTAGTTCTTTATTTACTCACTAGCGAACCTTCCCGGCTTCGTAGGGTTTAAGTAGACGGATCCCTAACTTTTTTGAAAATATAATATAGCCTATGTTCACCGGGGATAGTGTAGATTCCTAACGGTGAAAGAATTTTTCAAATCGGTCCAGTAGTTTCGGAGACTATTAATTAAAAATTTACGAAAAAATCGAACCTTTCCTCTTTATAATATTAGGATTAGACATGTTTTGATGTCTAAAGGTAAAAGCGTCTTGCATGCGATCCAAACATGAGCCGTAAAAATTCGAACAAGACTCCAACTTTTTGCGTCATTATTTTTTTTATTACAAAAGTAACTAAATCACCTTCGTAATCCAAAAAAATACAAAACAATACATTGTATTTAAAGCCTGTAACCCTTAAAACCTGCATAGATTATCCTGACCTAAGCCATAGGTCAGTAGCGTCGCACAATTGAAATGTCAAAACGTTTTCCCATTTCGAAGAATAAACTGTTGCTATCTAATTAGCGTGATTCATTCATTATTCAGCAGTGTGGCCCGTTCTTGAACCTATAGATCTATTGTATGAGTCAATTCGAACAAAGAAAATATTACGAATACAGTAACAAACAAAGTTTTTTGTTATAACGAGTGCGTGGAAATCTTGGGAATCTTTAGTTTCTTGAGCCAATTTTGGAAATATAATAAAGGAAATAGAGCACATTGATATAATATGTATAGCATCAATGTCCTTTATTTCCCTACAAGACTCTTGGACATAAAATTCAAACAAATACTTAACGAAAATAAATATAAATAAAACTAGGAAATAAAGCGAACATTTCAATTTTTTGTTTACTTCAATATTTTTAATGTAAAGAAGCAAACACAAAACCTTTACCCAGTTAGGTTGTTAGTATTCGAGTTGGAGCAGAACTCGTCCTAAGCTTTATCCTCTACATAATCTGATAATATGTGTACTAGGTAGGTAAGCGTAAAAACGCTTACAACTAAATATTTGACTATCTTTTTTTTGTTTTTATAAAGGATATGTTTGACAATTTCTTTGAATTTATTCGTTGATAATAGGAGGACTCTCAAAAGTGCAGCACGTTACCCTCTATGCTTAACGAGCAATAAGCTTACCTCTATGCCTCAACATTCTGACCAAAACCATCCACTGTGGTCGCGAAAAGACGCCAGTTCGAATACAGCTCGGTTCAAAATGCGTTGGTCGCGCTCCTCTGTTGACAAAGGAACCTTGTTCGTGAACCACCGAAGGCCAACAGGCCAGACGGGTTTCCTACAAGCGTTAGCGATGTACACCGCACTCTTTTGAAGTTCATGACTACTTTTATTTTTAAGATAAACTTCAGTAAGGTCAAGGATTTTATTTTTGGCAAATGCACGCGCTGTTGTTGCCAGCGATTCGCTTTCTGATCTGTTTTATCTTTCTCCCGTTTTAGTAGGTGCTATTAAAATTGTAGTAAACATAGTAACTGTGTTTACATTAGCGTCATTCGTCATTCATTAGATAGAGAGTCAACACATTAACGTAGTTAATTCAGAATGTGATGTGGATGTGCCTTGTAGGAAAATATTTGGAATGATGACAACTTTTTGGAATGAGCTAAATATTATATCTCATATACTGTGTCAGTAGGACTAATTTTATACCCGTAAAGTTTCCCTTCCCGACACACTAGTGCCGCCACCTATTTTATCTTTTATTACGTTGAACAAAGGATATTTGTAACATTTCATTGGTTTAGGTATCAACCTAAAATAATAATAAGATTAAATAGGTGGCGGCGCTGGTGTGCCTCGAGGTACCTCCATAAGATAATTAGTAACTTAAGTCTAAGTCAATTATTATATTTCCATAGGTTTAAATAATAAGCACTTAGATAAGTAAATTGTTTACTATACATTTATTAAGAAAGAGATTTTTAATAAGAAATGAGGTGATTTGATTTTTTGTTCACTTAAATTTTTTGTCCACTAGTGGTTAAAAAGAATCAAATGTAGATTTAAAGACACTTTGCATTGATGCCTCATCCCTGCCAATTACCTAAGAGGTAATTGGCTTTGGCAACAACATGTGTACTGTGTATAATTGTGTACCTACTAGGCAAAACTAGTAGTTTTTTTAAAGAACGTATAGGGTATTCAGTGTAGCGTACGAATTAACATTTCGTTCGCGATTCGTCGTCGACAGACTGTCCTTGGAATAAGGATGTGGGATATGGGTTCTTATCTGGCCGTTGTGCTGCCTGACTCGCAATAGGTACCTATATGACTTGTTCTGTTTCTCTGCCGGTTTGCGACGCGACGCCTCCTCGTCTAGACTTCTAGAGTCTAGTACTCCTGGACTCTACAATTTAGTTCTTTAGTAGGTAATTTAAAAAATATGATACGATTAGCAGACTGAAAAAACATATTATGGCAAAAAAACAGAGTAAACCGGTTTTATGTATACGACGACGACGACCACTTGTTCAAAATGACGACCTCTATGGCTTCGGTGGGCGAAGCTCCGAATGCGCCACAGGGTTCTATTCCCGCCTCGAGGCAAATGTTTGTACTATCTGCCGATATTTTTTCCGAGTGTTCTGGTCGTGTTTAATATAAAATATATATCTATTTAATGTTTTGTATTATATATACCAGTCTATTTCTCATTATACAAGCACTGCATAGCTAGAAAATGCTGAGTGAATTGTCCAGGTATCATTCTTTATTTATTATAATTGCTTATTCATAAATAAATATCTAATACATGTATAGTAATATATGTATGACAGCGTCAACATGATGTTGTATGAATGATCCATCATTCATACAACATCATGTTGACGCTGTCTGTTAATACGACAGTTATTAAATACTTGCCCCAAGTTACGTAGAGCTTTTGCTGTGGACTAGATAACTGATATATTATACATATTATTACATTACATACTTAGATACCTAGACATTTTTACTATACATATACTTTCATAGAAAAAAGACAAAGAAAACCCACCAACCGTCTTCTAACAAAATAGTAATAGTATGGTATCAGGGATACCATACCATTAGTATGCGCTCAATAAGGTTTAACACTTTGATTGCTGAAATCACACGGTATGTGTTTTCTACAAGTGACTAATATGCGTAAATCCACACTAGCGCAGCTGCTGAGAAAATACAGATCTTTGTGACTCAGCACAGCCGTAATATTTTTCGAACGAAACGCATGTGCGGCGCAACACAACCGCTGTGTAGAGCGGCAGCACGAATTTTTTAAGTTAAAAAAAAGATCGCAGTCTTCGAAAACAAATCGCAGTCAAAGTGTTAAAAACATTTTAGCAGTATAATCAACGAAGTAGTAGGCAACACAGACATTTGAATTGCCCAATAGGAATAGTTCACCGAAGGCCTGGCTTTGCATGTTACGTTTGGTCAATCCCTGATTATAGGCCTATTGTTATCAGCGTATCATGTGTGAATGTGGTATTCTATTCATGGATAGGCATTGTTGAGGACGTAACACGCATTTTTATTATTCAAACGGTAAGTAGGTTCTTACAACGAAACCTTAAAACTTTATAACTCACTAGTTTATGTCCGCGTTTTTGCACGAGTTGTTTCCATGAAAATGTTCAAAGGTTATTTCTATCCTATGGGAACTGATTTATGGGATAAAATAATAAATAAATAAATAATGCTGGACAATTCACACAGCATTATCTAGCCCCATGGTAAGCAGAGCTTGTGTTATGGGTACTAGATAACTGATATACATAATACAATACATTACATAGATAGATATTTTTTATTATACATAGAAAACGACCAGAACACCCGAAACAAATATCTGCAGATCGTACACACATTTGTTCCGAGGCGGGAATCGAACCCGCAACCTCCTGCGTCGCAGGCGGACCTTCGCCCACCGCGCTACATCGGTCGTCAATATAATAAAAGATAGCCTTCTTTGTAATTTCAAAAAAAATCGTCAAGTTAGAGTACCTACCTCTATCTTGACAATTTTTTTCCAATGTGTTGTGCCTGCCTTTACCTAAAATGTTTAGACTATCCAGAAATTGAAACCTTGCAAATTTTCTTCTTCACTACATAGTATAAATAAAACAAAGTAGCTTCCCGCTCTGTCAGTCCCTATGTATGCTTAGATCTTTAAAACTACGCAACGGATTCTGATGCGGCTTTTTTAATAGATAGAGTGATTCAAAAGGAAGGTTTATAAACCAACTAGCTGCGCCCTGAGTAAGAGTAAATAATATAACACATGTAAATTAATCGTAGTTCTGTGAATTACAAGTTGTATATTAAACGAACAGTAAGGCACTGCTAAATAACAGATTAGGTTTCGCCATGTGGACTTCGGTGTTAGGAATGTTGTTTTAGTAACCTCATAAGGGGTATTAAATTCGAACACGTCATGTCCTGCCTATTAGGCACAAGAGAAATAATTTTATGTACTCATATCATCTCAACTGACTGACGTCCAATGGTGGACATGACTCCAAAGATCGCCAACCGATCTTGCGTTGCCTGCATCCAGTAGATTCCATGAATGTAATTTTAATTATTTTTCTGCCCAAATCCTCCCACTAATACTAAAGTTACTTTATAATCCTTGCTTGATTTAAATTTAAATAATTTACCTACCATTAAATGTTAATTATACTTAATTATCTTTAAGATAACAGCGCTGCAAATCGAGACCTAGCACAGGCAATATATTACTTAAAATCTAATAACAATATATTACTTAATATCTAATACATTTCAGTGGTATGGGATGGAGGGTCCCATCCCATACCACGATTAAGTAAAAGAAATAAACTATTTGGTTTCGATTTTTTTTCCTTTAGCAGTCCTCAGTCTGATGCTGTCCTGGACAAATCCTGGATCTTCAAGGATCTTGTTAGGGCCCAGAGAGTATCCTTCATGCAAGCAAGCAGGATACGTTGCTTTGTAATACGATAATTTAAAAATCAAAGGCATATTTTTGATAAATAGGGAAATACATAATTGATAAATAGGGAAATACATATATGCCTTTTCCATCAAATCATTATAATATACTAAACATTCACAAGTTTCCGGGTTTTTATCCTTCGTAACTAGTGAGTAACATGAATGAATAGTTTCTAAAAGTAGGTAAAAGCAATTGCGATGATGTAGAGTTCCTAAAACAGCTGACTCATCATTATATTCATTAAACACATCTTTCTTTGTGTATATTGGTTGACGTTTTATTAAATCCATTGCGGTGCACTTCATTCATTCAATCGGTAGCAGTTTCAATGTCACGTGGCTATACTTGGACGTAAACAACATACGAGCACTAAGTAAACAACATTTTTGATAAACGCCAGTTCATCGCACCACTGTGTTGCTGTATTGCTTATTTGTACTGCATTTTCACACAGCATCTAGCCAAATTGCCACGCTTATGTTATTATGGGTACCAGATGTGCCTGATCGACGTAAATACGTGTAAATCATGGTGTCACTACTACCCAAAGTCTTTTTTTACTTTACTTTTTGTTTTTATACTTTAAGGTAACAGTCCGAGATGGGCCGCAGATTGCAACCGCAGGCGGCATTGCGGCTAGGGGATGCGGTTGACCGCAGTGCTGTCTGCGGTCGCGGTTGCTGATCTTGCCAAGGACGGTCGCGACACTTCTGGCGCTGCAGTATGCGGTCGCTGCATGCCCCGCGGCCGCAGTGTCGCCGCAATTGGAATCAATATCATACAGATGCATAGAAACAAGTAGTGTCGCTTGCAATCTGCAGCTGCACTCTGCGGCCTGCGGTCCATCCATCTTGGAATTGCACATTAGCTAACTCGCGTTGATTAAGATAGATAGATAATTCTTTATTGCACACTAAGTATAAAGTGACAATGTAAAATAAAAACTTAAAAAAACTAGATACAATTGGCGGCATATCGCTCAAGAGCGATCTCTACCAGACAACCATGGATGGATAGGATCGTGGACAGTACCAAGTTAAAAATGTACAGGGATCTGTGTGCTTGCAGGTTGTAGGTATTAATATCATGATACGCCGCCGTTGCCAAAGATCAATCCTTACTTAGGGTACCTTAGTTAGTCCTTTGTCTATAGTAGGTATAGTAACACACAAACGGAAGGGGTTTTTTTATTTTATGCAATTGCCAAGTGAATCAGACGAAAGTAATTATTATGTTAGCAACAATTAATTGGATTATTTAAAATGGCATTGCTTTTAATTTACTTAAATATGTCTGTTACTTAATTTATTATTTTACTCTAATAATGTCAATGTTATGATACCTGTAAGATTTATTTGTAGAGCTATATTCATTCATTCATACACAATATAAATTGATTTTGAATAAATAAACTAAAACTGGAAACAATATAGAGAAATCCTGGTACTAGAAAGAAAATACATAGATGCTTAGGTAGATGCATGATACAATCAATTAGTCCACATCCTAGAAGGTGGTAAGACACTTCCTCTCCCAAAGAGGCTGCGAAACAAAGAGTCAATAAATAACGAATGTTGTATAAACCGGAACGTCCCTGGACGCGCAAGCGCATGTCAGGAAGTCACCGGCATCGCACTTCCGTGCGGAAGTGACGTCATTTCCCTGTATGAACAAGATGTCAGAATAATTCGGAATATAAATCTTATTAATACTTGTCCTAACCTTCTGGGTTGAGATGTCGCTACTGAGAGAGAAATAATTCTGGTGTTATTATGAAAATTTTGTTCATTTGAAATTTGTACCAGGTATGCTATTCAATTATTATTTGGTGATATTTATCATTAGACACGGATAAATTTATTTAGTTGCCTATTCATATATACATAAATGTTCAGTATACAAGGAACTAGGAATTAAAATACAAAATATTTTATTTCTTAAGGCTTACAAAATAAGCACTGATGAAATCGGGGCCGCACCTCTCGACACCCCTCAGTCGTTTACGCCAATGTTGTTCCTCTCCGGTAATTTACTCCGGCTTTTTAAGGAACCCATCCAGCATTCGGCAAGCGCGTCTGCCACTCTTCTTAACATTACGATTTACTTGTTTATGGCAGACGTCCGCCATCTCCCCTATAGCCCGATTACCCAGTCCATCCATCACAATAGCCTGGTTTTATTTCTTTAATTTTTCTTTGCAATAGTCTCTACACCTGGCGGATACCATCTTTGGGTGTATCATATTGTGCACCCGATGATGATACCCCCTATGTGTAGCCATCGCCTTGCCTAGCTGCATCAACTCTAAACGAAATCTGGACGAAAAAAGAGAGACAAGTCGCCACGAAGGCGCAGCCCAAAACCACTAGCCTTGTCAAGTATTGTTATGTCTCAATTTTATTATTGCCGCGCCTTTACAGGGTAACACCTAAGCTAAAATTAAGTGACAATGTTATGTGTATGCAATAATAAATGAATATAAACATGAATTTGATCTGGCTGACTTTTTTCGATTCTTCTAATGGATGGTCTAGTACCTTTAATTGTTTTTTTTTTGCTAAGACGTTTTTGCTTCTTCAGATATAAACAAGCAGAGTTGGTATGACTGCAAAATGTTCAAAACATCTGTAACTTTTAAGTCATGTAGGATAACCCTGAGCTAGTAAGTTCTACTACTGCAACTTTATCAAGAAACTGAATTTCCTAGTACCTTCAGTTTATCGCCCTGGTTATTTATCGGTTTGGATAAGCCACGATTACGACTCCAATAATTTATAGACAAGACAAGACCTGCAACCGTTAACTTTTCTGGTGAAATATAAGGCAGGGCTCGGCGATTCAAGGAAAAATACCGTCGTCGGTGCAAATAGTTTACTTACTTAGTTGCTGCTAATATGGTGCTCAAAGCACTGGCGATCCTTCAAAGGCATTGCGTTATCCTCGTACACTGACGCCTCACCAGAGGCAGAATTCTCGTCCGGTTTCCTCTAAGGAACTTTACCAGCAATGGGTATAGTGAATTCTAAAATGATCGTGTAAGTGTGGTTTGGTAAGAGGCAGGAGTTGCGTGGGTTTCCTGAACGAGCGGAACCGGTTAGGGTCTGATGATGGCTCGGCATTTAACCAGCCTGCTCTGCAATAAAGATTCTTAAAATTCGTTAAGCAAGTCCGCGATACGTATTTGCGAAGAGGCGAAGATTTACGTCATGTATTTTGCAGTATCTTGATCGATATGGCGATTTGTTTGCAATAGGTCGAGCGTCGAACGCTCGCGTATTTTTGCGCCTTTGATAGAATAGTTTACACTTTGAAAGCTGCAAAATGTATTCTCCTATATTCAATCTCTTTTTGGGTCAACACGTAGGTAGGTAGTGGTACCTACATATATCAGAGTTCTTTCAGACGAACTGGATTTTGCCAGATAACAGCAAACAGAATCACTATAATCACTACATTGTATAAAACAAAGTCGCTTCCCGCTGCCTGTCTGTCTCTAGGTATGCTTAGATCTTTAAAACTACGCAACGGATTTCGATGCGGTTTTTTAGTGATAGAGGGATTCAAGAGGAAGGTTTATAAACCATTTGACACATAGATTGCCACGCGGGCGAGGCCCCGGGGCGCATCTAGTAAAATGTAAACACAGACCGTGTTAAAAATCATCATGATTAAAATACAATGACGCCTGCTAGATCCTCCGCGCCCTTGCAAAATGGGCTCAAATTCGTAATCCTTTGTTCTCAATCAAACGTCATCCTAATTCTTCTACAAAGCTAATAATTATCATTTCAGTCTCATACCTTAGCACTACTTCCTCATTAATATTTATGATCTGGCACTATGAAGGTTAATAAGACCACCGTCAAATCTTTTTTGTCGGCTTTGCCTATTATTAACATCTTTGAATTATTGCCGACGAGGCAGTCTATCGGTTGAGAGGGTAATAGGTCTTTGTGGTTAAATATAAACAACTAGAGAGAGAGAGTTAACCATAGTCTCTTCTAGAATTCAATGTCATCATCATCATCAGCCTATATGTATTCCCCCGCTGGACGTAGGCCTCCCCCAATGAGCGCCATAGCACCCTGTGTTCAGCTTAACGCATCCAGCATCTGTCTGCAATCTTTCGCAGGTCGTCATCCCACCTGACCGGAGGGCGTCCTACTTCTATGTTTGCCGAGTCGCGGTGTCCACACAAGAACACGTTTACCCCAGTAGTTGTCGGTTCTTCGCGAGATATGGCCGGCCAGCGAGCATTGGATAAGTGCTCGCTGTGGCCGGCCCACTTACACAAATTTCAGAAAGACGTAGAGGTTTTCAGAGCTCAAACATGGCCTTCAAGAAATTAGAATACCACTCTGTCTCATAAAATAATTCCTATACTAAAACTATTTCTCGTTTAGCAACATTATCATTATCGAATCAGGGTGTTGTAACTAGTGTTGGCTCTAGTAAAAAGTCTGTACTTTAGGTTGGCGTTAGTTAATATAAAGTAGCAGAAGAATAAACTATTATTATGAAGCTTTCAAAAGCAGTGTTTTAATGGCCGTTCGTATTAATATGCAGAGCATGATGCACTGCGCAGGATCATAGGTCTACCAATAAAGATTTTTAAACCATTGTTCGTTAGACAGCGCAAGTTTAATCCTTCTCTGTTTAAAACCGGCAATGCATCGCTATAGTGCGATAGTTTCCTTGGCTGCGATGAGTTCTATTCTAAGAAGTTTTGCGTGCATTGCACGTTCTTGCCACGGTAGATACTTAGCGTGTATCTAGAAGCTACAATGTTAAACGTCTCCGATGCATAGAGTATAACACACTGCTGGCCTGTCTGGTGCAGCTAATAATTTATTTATCAAATAAAAACCTTTTTAAAACCACTTCACATTCATCATCATCATCAGCCTATGTTAGTCCACTGCTGGACATAGGCCTCCCCCAATGCGCCCTGTCTTCAGCTTGACGCATCCAGCATCTGCTCGCAGTCCTTCGCAGGTAGTCCCACCTGGCCGGAGGGCGTCCTTCACGTTTGCCGAGTCGCGGTTTCCACTCAACGCCGGCCCACTGCCACTTCAACTTGCTAATTCTTAGAGCTATGTCGATAACTTTGGTTCTCTGTCGGATGTATTCGTTACGAATCCTATCCTTTACTTCGCATAAAAGACAGGATTTAAAAATGGTGGTCGTTACGTGTTCTTAAATCCGTCTCGTTGCGATCCCCGCTCGCTGTGTAACACGTCACATTACGCCTCGTAACACCGGGCAGTACCCGGCTTTATAAGTTCTCTGCGTGAGTGCCGCCAAACGAACACTACATACACCATCATTTGTAAATGTAAAGGACATTGATGATATGTCTGTCTCTGCTGGAAGATGCTCTGCTGACTTCACAGACACATTGATGATGATGACACGTGAATCTCCAAGTGAAACAAAACTCCACCTTGACACTGCCTATTTCTACTGCAAATTGCATCACTCACTATAGTTATACAATGTAACATAGTCTGCCTATGTCACCACCATACTAATCGCCACGACTATGGTCTGTATGGTGTGGTTGGTACTGTGCTGCAAGAAAGTGATTCTGGTATTTTTATTTCATTTTTGAGAGTATATTTTGTTTGTATAACCCCAATCTTACGATGGAAAATGGAAAGTGACGATGAGTGTGAATGAATGTACACATTATTGCACTTATAACATAGCAAAATAAAACCTTATAACTAAATATTAAATATGAACAGTACAATGGGCGGCCTTATCGCTGACGGTGATTTCTCCCAGGCAACCTAGCCAGCATGTATCACGTCACGAAGCTGTCGAAAGCATATTCACGCCGGGAACGACATATAAAATATATATCTACGTAATGTATTGCATTATGTATGTATATCAGTTATATGGTACCCATAACATCAGCTCTGCTTAGCTTGGGGCTAGATGATGCTGTGTGAATTGTCTAGTATTTTTTTTATTCAGCTAAGCCGATCTTATCAGTTGAAGAACGCAATATTGACCATCCATGTATTTACTTAATAAATACCTAAGTCAGCCACCTAAGCAGCTGGTCGTTTATATTATATTTATGTATAATAAAAAATGTCTATCTATGTAATGTATTGTATTATGTATATCAGTTATCTAGTACCCATAACACAAGCTTTGCTTACCACGGGGCTAGATAATGCTGTGTGGATTGTCCAGTATTATTTATTTATTTATTTATATTATATTATTTGTATTTTTTAAAATTGGTTGGTTGTTTCATGTTGTTTATATTCAAGGCACGTTGCCTTGAAAATTATCAAGATATTATTACACCAGTAAAAAAAGCTGTTAAGTGGTTACTAAAGCTTACAAAGTTAACTTAACGAAAATAAAGTAAAGAATTCTTCTAAAAGCTTTGTAACAGCTACTCCGGCTTTGTTTTTCTCTTCTTACTAAATAATGTTATGCCAACTTAACCACTTTGTAACGTTTGGGTTCGTTCCTCTGAAACGTGCCATTTTTCATTACGGGGAAAGTTGGCAAACTAATTTGCGCTCGACCACTTTTCACACAGTTAATAGCTTGGCAAGTATAAACTTGCGTTGGCCCTCGCTGGAGTAACCCTTAACACTTTGACTGCGGTTTTTTTTCGACGACTGCGATCTTTTTTTTTACCTAAAAAATTCGTGCTGCCGCTCTACACAGCGGTTGTGTTGCGCCGCACATGCGTTTCGTTCGAAAAATATTACAGCTCTGTTGAGTCACAAAGATCTGTATTTTCTCAGCCGCTGCGCTAGTGTGGATTTACGGATATTAGTCACTTGTAGAAAACTCATACCGTGCGTTTTCAGCACTCAAAGTGTTAAATGAATAAATAATGCTGGACAATTCACCATACATGCGAAGTTCTGGGCCTAACGCAATGGCCATAAATATCGAACAGACTAGACGAGTTATATAACTAAACGAAACTATACTAAAGGAGATAAAAATACCAAATATTTGAAACCAAACTGAAACAATACCTTTTACATAAATACTGTTATGATTTATTTCTTATGATTTTTGAAAAAAATATCAAATGATTAAACAATCACCATTGAGTTACAAGCAATCACCTAACACGCAATTGTTACCACAACTATCATCCAAGTACCTTGCGAGTGAAGCCGCAGGCACGACTAAGTGTTTTGTGCGGTTTTTTGTACTCTGGGTGGGGCAGACTGGCGGGCGGGCGTTGCGGACATGGAACTGGTTAGGGTCGAGCTACATTGAGGGGCACTGGAAGTATTAAAAGAGGGAAAACAAATGCAATCGTACCAAAATACATAGGTTTTCTGGCGTTACTTTCATGTCTGTTCTCTGATCGAAAAAATACATAGTAGATTCTAGCTTCAGCGCAAAAAAAAATTATTTCGTTGCATATCTTGTGCCTCTACTGCGTCGTTAGTACGATCTGTAGATATTTGTGTTGGGTGTTCTGGCTATTTTATATTTAAAATTAAAGAATCAGTAACTATGAAATGTAATTATTAGTATATCAGTTATCTATTAAAGAGAGATAACCAACAACAATCTAGTACCCACAACACAAGATTGAGCTCGATCTTATTAGTCGATCAACGGACTGAGTTGCAGGGGTCGATTCTTACGCCGCGACCGCCACGTTTGTCTACGTAAGTCGCACTAATATCAGCCTGCAGCTGCAGTTTGCGGCCTGCGGTCCATCTTCGAATTGCTAGCGCCGTCAATACCTGATCGCAAATTACTCTATCTATTTAAAAAAAACCGCTTCAAAATCCGTTGCGTAGTTTTAAAGATCTAAGCATATATACATAAGGCCAGAGAGACAGCAGGAAGCGACTTAGTTTTATAGGTACTTATACTGTTGTGATTTTTATTCATGGTGGGTAGTGATTAATCGGATAAAAACCTACCACTCCACCATTTCCACTTTGCATCGCTGATCCACAGAGTAAGTAATGAAGTAATTGAGGCCAGCATCCATCAATCCTAACCAATGATCAACCCGTCGAGCGGCAATCAGAGTGCTAATCAGGCCATTGTGTGAAATAATTGTGGCGGAATAGTGTGAAGCGATGCGGAATTCATTTAACATTACCGACCTTGAATATTTAAACTTAAATAAAATTCTTTGTTCTTTTTATAAGTACGGGATTTATGATCGTGATACAGGGTGTGTTATTTAATAAAAAGTTCTTCTAGCGCCCGCGTGCGTTATTTCGGTATCAAAATTAATTTAAATAATGCTGCTATTACACAAAACATCATCTAGCCTCAAGATAAGCAGAGCTTGTGTTGTGGGTACTAGATGTTCGTCGATCTTTCCGTCAATTATAGACATTTTTCCGATGGATTAGTATTGGTTCTGAAAAACTTAAAACAGTTTAATATTAAGGTATTCGAAGTTTGTTTTATTTTTACAAAACAATCAAATAATTATATATTTTCAAACTTACGCGATCACACTGAACACATAATTATAAGTACTATTTAACGGGTAGATATAATATAATAATTAAATTCATTTATTCAGATAATAATAATCCATGGTGTTCGTTTGCTTATAACTAGATGTTAGTACTTATAATTAACTAGAGATTTTGTCCTTTGGACCAATTGGTACATTACCGGACAGTTAAATTTTCCAGCAATCGCGGTTAGGATGCTGTTGCCACTCCCGCGGGTTCTGCTGAGTAGTGAAGCTGACTTTTTCCGCCAGATGGCATCGAAGGTGTCGGTGCGTGCCTTGGCGAACATGTCCGAGGCACTGCAGAATCGCGGTAGTCGCAACAGCAACCTAAACGCGTTATTATATTGGACCCGCAAAGCATTGTAAGCCTTTTGGGTATAGTTGACCCACAGACTCGCTGAGTAAAATGAAGTACAGTATGCTTTGAATAAAGTTACCTTCACTGCATCTGTACATCTTGCGAATCTGCGGGCCAGCATATTCGCCCTGACTGACAATGCTCTGCGTTCCCTCTCCATGTCATCGTCGTCCTTCAGGTCTTCCGCCAACCAGTGTCCTAAGTATTTAAAATTGGCCACTTTTCTGAGAGGCACTCCATTTAGTGTAACAGGTGGAACAAATAGCACCGGCTTTGAAGACCATGAACTCTGACTTCCTGACATTGTATGCCAGTCCATGTGACGCAGCATAGGACTCACATAAAGCAAGAAGCTTTCGGAGTGCATTGATTGAAGGAGCCAGCAGCACCATGTCATCAGCATAGCTGAAGTTGTTCACACATACCCCGTCTACGTGACAGCCCACAGGCATACTGCTGAGTCGCTCAATCAGCGAGTTCACATACAGGCAGAAGAGGGAGGGCGAGCTCAACCCCCCCTGCCTCACCCCGCACTCCTGCCCATATGCGTCCGAAAGCTCGCCTGCCTACCTCACTCGATTCTGCTGGTGGAGGTACCAATACCTGACCAGTGATACCAGC
The DNA here is from genome assembly GCA_943735965.1 of Eupithecia abbreviata. NCBI lineage: Eukaryota > Metazoa > Arthropoda > Insecta > Lepidoptera > Geometridae > Eupithecia > Eupithecia abbreviata. The sequence continues at coordinate 10,517,251 of OX030987.1, read as the reverse complement.
TCGGGAGGAAGCCCAGCATCGTTCAGCTTGTGCCAGAGTACGTCATACGAGACCATTTCGAGGGCCTTCGACATGTCCAGGAAGCAGGCATGCACAGGAGTCTGCCTGTCCGTGTAGTACTTAACAGTGTGCTTCAAGCTAAGAATAGCCGATTCGGTTGAGAGTCCAGCACGAAACCCAAACTGAGCATCGTGCAACCGCAATTGCTTGTTTAAGTGAGAATTAAGCACACTGTCAAGTACCTTGGCCACAATCGAAGCCAACGATATGGGTCTATAGTTCGATTTTTCCGACATATCTCCAGTCTTATTCTTAACGACTGGTACCACCAGAGTTCGCATCAGCTCGGCCGGCAAGTACGAGTGACTTATGGAAACATTATAGAACAAAGCGAGTACCCGAGGGAAGTGGACACCAGCATGCTTCAGGTGCTCGATGCTGAGCCCATCGTGCCCAGGCGATTTACCTCCTGTCATTTTCTTAATCGCAGCTCTGACATCCTTGGCGAGAATTATTGTTTTAATCCGCTGGGCACTCCGGTTCTCCAGACCACACCCTCTACATGGTGGTCCTAAAGGCGACTGTACATAAAAATAATCCTTGAATACACCCGCAATACTAGCAGGAGTGGATGCACCATTGACGCTCACTGGAGTGCTAGGCCTCACATTTAATTTCGAGGTACATTTCCAGAAGTTTTTAAAATCCGCCTTAGAATGATGATTTGCTAACAGGTCCATTCGGATTTGGTCCTGATGGTTTTGACACCACTTTAGCCTACTCTTAAATATCTTACGCGCTTGAACCATATATATTATATATTTATAGCGATATTTATCGCGTTTATTTACCAATTTTTCCCGACGTTTCAACAGGTTTACATACTGTCGTGGTCAGGGCGTGAGTCATCCCGATAAATAGCCGTTAAATAGTACTTATTATCAAATTATTAACATTTTTTTTATACACACCCTGTATAATTCGCTTCACAACCTGTTGCGTAGGCACTCATCGTGTTTACTAACACACTATGAATGCGAATCGTTTTTTTTATGTGGACATTTCAATCGTTGGCCATCTTTGGTATAGACGACTTTACCGGTTCAACACACCTGCCAATAGGTATTGCATGTCTTGTTTTCACGCTAAATAGAGTACCTACCTACTACCTACCTACCTATGTTTGAGTTTAGACTCAAAATCGGCAAATTAAGACAACAAATCCTAGAGGAAAGGAAAGGAATAGGTTAATGGGCCAGTGTTTTTCGGATTTTGTATATTGTATTGCATATGATGTCATGCAAATGACATCCTCAAAAATATTATTTTCTTAGGTTACATTATTGTCTGTTCTAAAATCGTATTTGAGAACCACTTTTTGACTGAAACGCTTCGTAAGCGCGATCTAGCGCTGGTTCACTTTTAGCAGCGACATCTAGTCATAAATTTTGACAACTTTGCCACCCAAAGTTGGATCCAAAAAGTTTTTATTACAAACTTCGTAAAACTAAAAAGGTATTATTAGGTAAAGAGTATCTATATCGTTTGTAAGTTGTAGCAGATAATCTCTTGAAATACAGGTCACATCCAAATTCTTTCACCAATAGATAGCTAAATTATTCTTTGCTGAAGCCACGACCAGATAACTAGTAATAACATAAATCTACTTGAACAAAGTGCAGTGGGCCGGCCATATCTCGCGAAGAACCGACGGCCGCTGGGGCAATCTTGTTCTTGAGTGGAGACCACGACTCGGTATACGTAGTGTAGGACGCCCTCCGACCAGGTGGGATGACGACCTGCGAAAGACTGCAGGTAGATGCTGGATGCGGCAAGCTGAAGACAGGGCGCTATGGCGCTCATTCATTGGGGGAGGCCTATGTCCAGCAGTGGACTGCTATAGGCTGATGATGATGATGATGATGACTTGAACAAAGATGTGAATTAATAAGCTCTTTGAAAAATATGGTGCAGGCAGTGCAATTGGTCTTTATTCCAATAAAATGCATATTTAATCTCATTAGATGCTCAAAAACAATAAACTTATTTGATGAAGGGAACTGTTCTATAATTCATAGGGAGACTATTCAGGGGTGGCCCTTTACCATTTCAAAAAGTAAGATTTTCCCTGCGACCATGTTTAAAAAACGCCCTAACTTAAATATATTGAATGATAATTTTTAAATATAAAAACAGGAATAATTGCTCAAACTATTTAATTTTTATTTATGTAATTTTGTACGTATGTGTATGGACAATATAATATGTCTGAAAATACTTTTTTTTTATAGGAACAAATAGGTTTTTAAAATGACTTTCTGTATTCTGTGTGACATTTTTCTTTTCTGCTTCATTTTCATTATATAGATAGATAGATAAAGCATTTATTCGACACTGCAGCACATGATATAAGGTAACATTAGTAAAAGTAATTTATTTTATTTATTTATTTTATTTTGCATTATTTGGGAGACAAACAGTATTACACAATTAATAGATAACTTAAATAAAAACTAATAACCATTTATGTGTCCTCGCATAATAGTAAACAATAAGTAATACACTTGCGAGCTATAAACTGGAATCACTTCATCGCTGGTTTCTGCAGACCATATTTTACAGTTTCCATGGAATAAACTGTAGGTTGTGGTATATTATTTTAAAGATAATTTTATTAGCTTTCAAACTCTTTCGATATCATAGCGAAAAAAATGTTCATCATATGTCATGGAACGTGAAAACAATAGACATACATTTTTGGAACGAAACATCAATTTTTTCAAACTCCTGAATCCCTATAAAAACTGGGAATTTATACAATTTTGTCATCAGTCCAATATATCACGTCACTCAAAATACTGGAATTACAAGAAAATGGAAACCACACCAATAGAAGCCGCTCAAATCGTCACCCTAATCCAGCAAGGGTTCTCTCAGCGTACTATCGCTCGAGAGCTTCATCTGAGCCAGTACTGTGTCTCCAAAGACAAGAGGTTTAGAGAGACTGGAAACTTAGTCCGAAGACCAGGATCTGGACGACAGCGATGCACTTCGGCGAGAGATGACCGATTTATTGTCAGCACTTCTCTCCGAAATCGACATCTAACCGGCGTTGACGTCCAGCGGGAGCTCGGAGAAGTTCGAGGGAGAACTGTCAGCGAGTGGACAGTGAGGCGAACACTCAAAGAAGCTAACTTGACCCCAAAAAGGCCAGCAACGAGACCCAAATTGTCTACAGCCCACCGACAAGCCCGACTTCAGTTTGCTCGTGATCACTTAGATTGGGATATACAGCAATGGAGCCGAGTTTTGTTCGCGGACGAGACTAGGATGTGCCTGCATGGCAGCGACCGTCGACGGAGAGTCTACAGGAGACCGGGAGAGCGATACGCACAATGCTGTATAGCGGAAACAGTGGCATATGGGGGTGGTCTTGTATGATGTGTTTTCAAATGGTATACACCAATCTGCAGTTTATTCCATGGAAACTGTAAAATATGGTCTGCAGAAACCAGCGATGAAGTGATTCCAGTTTATAGCTCGCAAGTGTAGTATAAAACAATTAAAAAGTGGAGATATAAAAATCATTCAGCTTTGTGTTGTCTGAATTATTCAAGAATTTAATTCATATTAAAAAGTCGACACCCTTCTCCGTTACCTACTGATTCCGACCCTGTACACACAGCTTATCAAGTACCGGACAACATGACACTATGCCGGCCATTATGTTCCGCGATATGTATATTCCGTAAATACCTACAGATATCTAGTATTTCACTGCTGTGTTTATGTAAATTTATTTACTGCTATCGTATTCAATGAACCGCATATTTTGTGGTGATTCATGTCTTCATGAAGCAAACAATGCGAGCTTAGCTACAGATGTAAGTTACAAAAACAAGAGCTAATTTGTTGCGTGATGATTAAATTATAAGCTATATATATAATTACCCACAAACGCAAATCATTTATCCATCATCATCATCATCAGCCTATATCAGTCCACGGCTGGACATAGGCCTCCCCCAATGAGCGCCATAGCGCCCTGTCTTCAGCTTGCGATATGAAGTATTAAGTATGTATATTATATTAAGTATCAAGTATTTGCCTACTAATCATTATTATAAAACTTAATGGCAATAATGTAATCCTGTCAGCAATCTTAAATATAAAATAAAATAAAAATTAAATCATGCTGGATACATATTATGATTCTTTCACGAATTTTTATTTTGCATAGAAAACGACCAGAACACCCTAAACAAATATCTGCAGATCGTTCAAACATTTCGGCACATAGGCGGGAATCTCCAACGCGGACCTTCGCGCTTCGCCCACCGCGCCAAAGAGGTCGTTAAAAAAATCTTTGCCCTGCCCTGACTCATAGAAAACTGGTCGTAGAAACTTGAAACTTGCAGGATATGTAGATCTTGGTAGGAAAGTAAAGAAATTATGATCCATGAAACTTCAACACGATGCCCGATGTGGGGAAATAGAGAATTGTCGCCATTGTTTATGTTGTCCCTCTCGTTTCTTTCACCCCTTCACCGAGTGACATGAACGAAGCGCGCCTCTGACGGTCGCCCGACCGTCGTCCGTCTGTCATGTGTCAGTCCGTCCGACAGTCTCGCATCGTGACTCGAACCTGCGACCATCGAGCCGATCTGAGCCATCAAGTCGAGAGAGCCACGAGAACACTCCACTTTGCTCCTGACCGCCGAACAGAGAACTACAACTGCCTAATACCTAGTCCGGGTTTACTCTAGCTAGATGTCTACCGTATTGCCTTATAATTTAATGTTAATCACATTAAATTATAAGGCAATACGGTATACAAACTTACCAAAAATTTATGTCTTTTATAGGACATAAATGAGATAATTTATAGATATCAGAGTATTTAATTAATCTTCGTTTGTACAGAATAGCATGATGCCTTGAGTTAGGCGTGCGTATGGTCGGGCGACGCGTGTCGCAAGAGATAAGAGTCAGTGTTGCCGTTTTTTATTTTGAGAAAATGCTAGATCTTGCTCCAGAAAATGCTAAAAAATGCTATTTTTTTTACGAAAATGCTAAAAAACATGCTAACATCCAAATTTTGTTATAAACTTACCTGTACCCACGATTTCACACGCGTGCGTGATACAATTTTCGGTATAACAGTAGCCTAACATGTTATTCTAAGGTCTTAAGTATCGTGATACACCAAATGTTTGCGAAATCCATAATTCATCCATTTCAGCGCTGAGTGGTAACGAAAATACTATAGGTACCTACACAATTTGTCACATTTCTGATGTTGTCTTAGGATAAGAAGGACAGCAAAGGTGAATATTGAAGAACATTTTGGTCGTTTTTCATTTTAATCCAAATTAAACGATATTCCTAAATCATCGTCATGATCGTCGATTTGGGCTTGTGATGTTGATGGGCCACTTTCAACATCCACACTCATCGGCGTTATAATTGTATCTTTTACTCCTCGAATTTGTCTTAGTACTTCTACAGGTATGTTATATGAATAGTACTTTTGATTTGAAATGCCAAAATATGCAGTATGCTAAATGCAAAATTTTCATGCTAAAGGGTCAAGAAATATGCTAAATTTAGCACTAAAAATGCTAAAACGGCAACACTGATAAGAGTAAAGAGTCTTGTGAGATTATACGATCTATTGTCTAACCTTCTTGTGTCTTTTATTCAGCCGAAAATAATTGAATCCTTAGGTAAAACTACGCAACAGCAACATGCACAGCAACCATAACTATCGGATGATCGTTGATCCGTCAATCCATTGCGGCGTGTTGTAACAGAAGCCTAATTCAAGTGAGAGGCATTGCCCAAGCGTGGCCGTAGCGATTGCCAACGAGGAAGCGATGGATAGTGGGGCAACAGCTGACCTTGGTGGCGCCACCGTCGCTTACTGATGTCTACCTAATGCTCAAGTGGTTTATTTTGTAAGGTACCATAGAATAATTAATATAAAAATGGTCTCTCTTATTAGTTATTATTATAAGAGAGAATACCTGTTGGATTTAAAAAGCTTTTAAATCGAACAGTTTCTTAAGATTCCTTAGTATTACTACACCTACGTTTAAAATAATTTGTTCTCTATAAAGTAATGTCCGACAACTCAGTCAGTTTAATTATTCCGCTGTCGACGTTGTAGATCACGTTACAGCATAACTGAACGGCTCTTGCGCAGGCTTACAAATTATTTGAGTTACAATGCTTGGACACGCGTATTACGATATTCTAACTAGGCAAAGATCCTGTTTTACATGGGCCTATAGGTACTAGTCCGACAGAGAACCAAAGTTATCGACATAGCTCTGAGAATTAGCAAGCTGAAGTAGCAGTGGGCCGGCCATATCTCGCGAAGAACCGACGGCCGCGCTGCTGGCTGGGGCAAACGTGTTCTTGAGTGGAGACCACGAATCGGTAAACGTAATGTAAGACGCCCTCCGACCAGGTGGGATGACGACCTGCGAAAGACTGCAGGTAGAAGACAGGGCGCTATAGCGCTCGTTGGGGGAAGCCTATGTCCAGCAGTGGACTAATATAGGCTGATGATGATAACAGTCAAGTACCTATATTATAAAGATAATGTATTTCGCAGGTCGTCATTCCACTTGCTCGGAGGGCGTCCTACAATACGTTCACCAAGTCGTGGTCTCCACTCAAGAACACGTTTGACTGTACATCAGCAAAAATACATTATAAAAAGACATTACATAAAACATAAGTATATATACATACTATTGGCGGCATTATCGCTTAAAATCTTTGATCTCTTCCAGGCAGTTTATACTAAAGACGTAAATGTTAGCATAGGTCCCTTTTCATGTCACATTTAGCACATTTAAAAACAGCTCAAGCCTCCGCTGAAAGTGAAAAATGCCCTCATAAACAATTCGAAGAAACATAAAAAACCTGCACTTTTACTTATTTGCGACACTTTAATGGTGTCTTAAATTTCGGCTTTAGAAAGGGAATTTTAAGAGCTTATTAAACAAAGTAGGAATTTGAGGTATCACAATAAAGCTCAGTGGAATCTCGTTAGAGGGCCAAAGCGGATCAAGACTGAATTTACACCAAAAACTGAGTAACCGTGAGTTTGTGTTGGGTTGCTCTACCCGAATCCGGTTTCTGTGTAAGTGCGGTTAGTAAATATAAATTAATAACCCGTAATTATATTAATGAATTATGGTTCACTCTAATATTATAAATAAAATGAACCGAATAGTAAAATTCTGATAAAAAATCTAACTATTATTTAATTTATCTTCATACAGTACAAGAACAATAATTCAATTATACATTACAATGACAATAAATAATACAAGAGTAGATAGATCCTATATCATCCCATCTTAATGACGACTTGACGACCTCTGTAACGCGGTGGGCGAAGGTCCGCCTGCGACGTAAGAGGTTGCGGGTTCGATTCCCGCCTCGGAACAATTGTGTGTACGATCTGCAGATATTTGTTCCGGGTGTTCTGGTCGTTTTCTATGTGTAATAAAAAATATCTATCTATGTAATGTATTGTATTATGTATATCAGTTATCTAGTACCCATAACACAAGCTTTGCTTACCATGGGGCTAGATAATGCTGTGTGGATTGTCCAGCATTATTTATGTATTTATTTATGTATGTTTGTTGCTCTTTCACGCAAAAACCTCACAATAAAATAGCTTACATATCAGAATAACACATAGGCTACAATTCATAAAGATATATTGTATCCAAAATATCTATCACCACGCAGGTGAAACCGCGGGGCGCAGCTTGTACCACATAAAAAAGGTTTTGTCACTGAGCGAAAAAAAACTGATGTTGCACAAAATATATTTTTCCGTTCGTTAAAATGTTAACAAGGACAGACCGCTATTGCAAAATAACCCTTAATTTCCATAAATGTAAATTATCTGTTTGGTCAGCTAGCTCGCCATTTCGTCTTTGCATCAGAATGAATCTATTAGAACTTTTACGTTTTTTTAACAGTCGATAGACCTTCGTTTGGCCATAATCTATTCTGATAGCAAGTGAGAGCTATTCACTATTATGTGGAGGTTATAATTGACCGGAAATAAATAAATAATGCTGGACAATTCACACAGCACTATTTAGCCCCATGGTAAGCAGAACCTGTGTTATGGGTACCTGGTGATAACTGTTATACAGAATATAATACATTACATAGATATCTTTATTATACATAGAAATTACAAAAACACCCGAAACAAATATCTGCATATCGTACAGAAATTTGTCGCGTGGTGGGATAGAACCCGTAACCTCCTGCAGCGCAGGCGGACCTTCGCCCACCGCGCCACAGAGGTCGTCAAAATATTAAAACTGGTAGTGAGTTCCAAACCTTAGCGCTGCGAATGATTTGTACACTGGAAAACAGCTTAGTACCAGCTGAAGGTATATGTACCAGATAAGGAAACAAAAAAGGATGGTATTGCGCCGTCGTCGGTCGTTGCTTGTCCTGAGTGGTTCCAGAGCTTCGGCATCGACAGTTTAGAAGCCTTCAGTTAGAGCAACGCAACGTGCAAAAGGTTTATGGGTCCCTACCTTACCTACCCACGCTGCTGAAAACGAAAGCTAGAACAAGCTTTTGATTGCCCATTTTCTTAGTGACTGCATTATGAAGGTATCTAAAAAACAACGTGTGTAAGTATAGTGGGCAAGAAAAGGGAAATTTACCTATTCCGGAAGCTTTTATTCAGTTGAACAGATTCAATAACACTTCAAAATTCAAAACTCAAACTGCCTTATTTCCTTTAGAGAGAACTCGTGGACGGTCGATCTGTCTGAATTTTTTTCAAATAAGGCTGAGCGCATATTGGAGTCACGACAGTTTTGAGACAGACCTTCCTCACATAGACAAGTCTGCCTTAAAAAGAAAACAAAACTGTTTTGTCTACGACACGTCGCACGCCTAAAACGAAACTGTTTTGTCTATTACGACATCGCGCACCGTCTGCATCAATTCTTTTTCAGTATCAAAATGGACTTCATCGATACTGTTGTATTAAGCGTCCTAGTCACGCGTTCCCTAAAACTATCGTGACTCAAGTCTGCGCTCAGCCACATAAGTAAAACTTGGACACAGTGTACACTTTGGTTTATATGTAGTTTGACATTTATATTGTACCTTACCTGCATAAAAAAAATAAAAAAAATAAATTTACCTTGTACCTATTAGGTAAAACATTTTTTTTCTTTGATCTACACTAGTGAGTAAGCACCTTCAATTCTCTATAGGTACCTATGACATATAGTAACATACATATAGCATAACAGTCTCACCCACCTGACCCATGGGTCAGGTGCTCAGAACTTTGGTCAGGTGGGTTAGTCATGACTAAGGGCTAAAACTTATTGCCGCTTAACACCTTCCTTGCCCTTCACACGTATTTGGCATAACCACACTGCTTGCACCCTTGGCACCTTCGCTCGGGTCGCATTGCAGAGGCTTGTCTATGAATGCGATACAGGAAGCATAGAAAAAGACCGACATACTAACCAGAACGTCAAGTAAAAGAGACGGCAATAAGTGTCGTTCCTCCTTTTTCTCAGGGAAGAGCGATGTAATCTATTAAGTTCTGTGATAAAATGAAAGTAAAAGTGAACGCGATAGTACCGTCTATAACATTATGAAACCATTGCCGTGGGTGTGCATATTTTGCTTCAGTACCTACCTAACGAGTCTACAATGGTGGTATAAATCCGGCTTCTTCTTATGACAATGATGTCATCGCTTTTGCTCGGCAAAAGCTTTTATTGTGCTAGTTGAGAGGATTATTTCTGTTGGTATTCATTAAGACTTGTTCAATTGGGTACCTACTGGTAGGCACAGCGCTTTGTCTATGGAAGAATAGACAAAAGTCAAAAAATATCACATCGCATCGTCATCGAATGCGTAGAATATTCAACTTCATTAATTTCCGTCAGGTCATGACCTTGACAAGTACCTAGGTATATTAAAACGACCGATGTGGCGCGGTGGGCTAAGGTCCGCCTGCGACGCAGGAGGTTGGGGTTCGATTCCCGCCTCGGAAAAATTGTGTGTACGATCTGCAGATATTTGTTCCGGGTGTTCTGGTTGTTTTCTATGTATGATAAAAAATATCTATCTATGTAATGTATTGTATTATGTATATCAGTTATCTAGTACCCATAACACAATCTCTGCTTACCATGGGGCTAGATAAGGCTGTGTGAATTGTGTCCAGCACTATTATTATTATTTTATTTTATTTTATTAAAAAAAAATGGTAAAAAAACGTGCACCATGTTATTTTAAATGACGTTAAACATTTACGATTACGAGTTATCGGATAATCAACCATAACCGTACTAACTAATGTAATATTCCTCGTTGCATGGCTTGCATAATCTAAATCTCTTATCAAATGGAAGTTACGCAAAGGTCATTTTTTTTCCCAAGTACCAATAACTTTCGAAGCACTCAAGTTTAGATTCGCCGAGAAAAGAATCGACATATGTATCTTTGGGTTATTTAAAATTTTCTTTATTTTTCAAATTTACTAGCTGCGCCCAGTAGCTTCGCCTGTGGAAATCTATGTGTCAAATGGATTACAAAACTTTCTCTTGGATCACTCTATCTATTACTGAAAACTGCATTAAAATCCGTTGAGTAGTTTAAAAATATCTAAGCAAACAGACAGCGGATGCGACTTCATTTTATACTATACTAGCGACCCGCCCCGGAGTTGCACGGGTGCAAATGCATGTATTACTTATATAAATATAAACATTCCCCTTGAATCACTCTATCTAATAAAACTGAATCAAAATCTGTTACGTAGTTTTAAAGATCTAAGCATATACGTACATCAGGATAGACAGACATCGGGAAGCGACTTTGTTTTATACTACGAGTATATACCGAGTGATAAATATTTATTTTTAACGACAAAACGAAACGTAGCACACATTCGTCGAATCATCATATTAATAAACTCATACTATATATATAGTAAACTATATACGAGTATGTATAGGTATATCTTATAACAACATTATCGCTATTTAAAATACAATATTTACTCAGGAATGAGTAGATACGACAAATTCATCCTCAAGCTTTATCAAAGAATAAGCTTCGACGGTTCATTCTTATCAGATAGCCTCGACCTCTTCTCACTGATATCTACCCGAGATAAAGTAAATTGACCCTTATTGCCATAGCAGTAAGGCCGGTACGATGGTATTTAAATTGGAAGTGCTTTGTACCCCTATCCCGTTCGCATACAATGAAATCGACTGTGGTGTGAAATGAGTCAGGAAGGGTAGATTAGTGAGGATATGACTAAAAATACTAATACGCAAGTAATATTTTTATTTTTTAAAGTAATAAAATAGGAGTCATCCCACTAATACTCTGTTTATAATAAATGCGAAAGTTTGGATGTATATGTTTGCTACTTCTTCCCGCCAGAAGTACTGAACGGTTCGGGCTGAAATTTTGCATACAGGTAACTCAAGGCCTGTGATAAAAGATATGTTACTTTTTATCCTATAAAACAGTTCCCATGGAATAGAAACAACGCGTGTGAAGCCGCGGGTAGAAACTAGCTATTTTAAGCCGTTATTGTCCCACTGCTGGGCAAAGGCCTCCCTTTTCTCCTTCCACTTCTCGCGATCCAACGCAAAAAAAAAAAAAAAGTCATGCTTTGTTTTAAAGGAACCTGATACACTATGTATATACATATATACACTAACATAACACTTTCATTGTTCACGGTAACCATTTCACGCCCATTTGGTTCTCGTAGATGTACTGGCTGCAGCCCTTGCAGTAAGCACCCGCCGCGCCGCAAAAAAAAAAAAAAAATTAGCAGTATGGGGGTTAAAGTCACCTATCGGGTCTACATCAAATAGCGTGCGGTGAAGACATTGCTGAAGCGTAAATAACGCTTCACCAATGTTTTACTTGATTTAAGCAATGGAATTTAAAAGTAAAAACGCCGTATCCACACTACCATGTCCGCCATCTATCAAAGCCCGATGTAGTTATCATATCGCCAGCCTACACAAACAGACGGACGGTTCGCCTCTAAATGTAAGTAAATAGTTCCCTCAAGGACTCGTTCAATATAACTTTATGATACATTTTAGAATTCAGGACTTGTGTGGTATGGAGGCTTCAAAATAATAATAATCCGAGCCCCCAGTCTAGATAGGAAAACAACAAACACCCGCGAGGTTTAGTATTTATTTTTGTATCAAGCAAGTTAAGCTCGTCTTACAATTTACTCATTAAATATGATATTGCTTCGTGTGTTCCAAAATTCATTAGCCGAGTGGAACAACAAATTGTCTCTATATCCCTTATTTCTTAAGGGAGATAGAGCCGGTGCGTTGTTCCACTAACATTCAAATTAAATTAAAAATTTAAGAAAATCCCTGACACGCTATTTTGTGGCGGCGGCGGCGGCCATCTTGGACCGATATACGAGTACTTCAAACTTATTTTATTTATTATCTTTATTTATTTTTCTTATCTTTGAACACTTCCGACCAACATTTTAAACAAAAAACAAAATCAAAATCGGTTCATCCGTTCGCTTCGGGAGCTACGATGCCATAATAGGCAGACACACACAAACAGAGACACGTCAAACTTATAACACCCCGTAGTTTTTGTATCGGGGGTTTTTTTAGCCCCTATATAGGCCTATTTTTCAATAGGCCTATCATGGCCGCCGTGATACCAAAGCCACCCAAAGCGAATAAAAAAAAATGTGTAAAATGTAAAAAAAAGTGCTTCGGGGGTTAAAAATACGTACCTACCGAATTGGAATCGTTGCCCTGTTATTTTCAATTCTCCTTTATAACTTTGTAAAAATATCTACAAAGTTAAAGTTCACCATAATGCGAATTTAAAACCGAGTTCCCTCGCGGTTATTCCGAGAAAGCATGGCGGTGGTCGCCTCTCTTTTGTTTTTGTACGTGACTCGGCTTTTAGATGCACGCAAATTAGCTAAAAATAGCCCCATTTACAGCACAGCGCGGACTCGGGCGCGGACTTGCTTATGCTTCGAGCGTAGCGGAGATTTTTCACTTTTTCTTTTTACCTGAAAAGACCTTCGCTACAAACGGATATTCTTTACAACCCTAGAAAGTTTCTAGTTTTTTTATACTACAACAACTTAAATATCGATTAAAGATCGCGATAAGAGCGCCAATTGTATCTAGTTTTTTTTAAGTTTTTATTTTACATTGTCATTTTATACTTAGTGTGCAATTATCTATCTATCTAAATACTAATATTTAATTTTTTACCAATTAAGTACAATCTTTCATGAATACTAAGAAAGCATAGGAATAACTTGCATAATATACTAAAACTTGCTTTAAGTAGATTTATTTTATTTTATTTATCCTACTAATATTATAAACGCGAAAGTTTGTGAGGATGTTTGTTGCTTTTTCACGCAAAAACTACTGAATGGATTTTGATGAAACTTCACAATAATATAGCTTACATAACAGAATAACACATGCCTAAGTGTTATTCTGCTATGTAAGCTATATTATTGTGAAGTTACAAAAAACGATATATACCTACTATATTATTCAAAATATTTATCACCACGCGGGTGAAATCGCGGCGCGCAGCTAGTAGAAAATAAAAAAGACTATTTTAATCTAATGTATGAACAGATACAGCTCTTGGTAAAGGTTTAAACGAACAAAATAATAGTTGTACTACCACTTAACTTAACTTAACACTTTGACTGTGGTTTTTTTTCGACGACTGTGATCTTTTTTTTCAAACTAAAAAATTCGTGCTGCCGCTCTACACAGCGGTTGTGTTGCGCCGCACATGCGTTTCGTTCGAAAAATATTACGGCTGTGCTGAGTCACACAGATCTGTATTTTCTCAGCCGCTGCGCTAGTGTGGATTTACGAATATTAGTCACTTGTAGAAAACACATACCGTGTGATTTCAGCAGTCAAAGTGTTAACTAGAAGAATTTTAAGAGTTTGGTAAACTAAGTTAGCTAGATTACCTAAAATAGTTTTTAGACCCTAGGTTTCATTTGCAACAAAGATATCTATCATATAGCTGAAAAGTGCCTCAAAATGGTTACAGAAAAGGGTTTCGGATGGAGGCGCTCAATTCGACTTCGCAAGGCCAATACCGAGGCCTCTAATTTGCAGCGGCTATAAAATACTCCATAAAGTTCTATTGCGTAGTATTCGGAGAACATGTAAATAAAAATGTATAAAAATAGACAAATTTTGCGAATAATAAGGTGAATAGGAGAACATGTATTTTAAGAGCTTGCATGCTTGCGATTTTATTGTTTGCTATTAAAATTTTAGCGTTCATGATCTTGAAAAAACCTCTGAAATTATGAGTTTTTGTGTGAATTACTGGACGGATATGGATGAAATTTGGCAATGATGTAGTTCATAATCTATATAACTGATTTTAAACGTACAAACATTTGTCCCAAGATGGCAATCGAACCCACATCCTCCTGCTATAACTGCCCGCTGTGTTTTTAATCTGGCAGTCTGGCAGTGGGCCGGCCATATCTAGCGAAGAACCGACGGCCGCTGGGGCAAACGTGTTCTTGAGTGGAGACCACGACTCGGTAAACATAGTGTAGGACGCCCTCCGACCAGGTGTGATGACGACCTGCGAAAGACTGCAGGTAGATGCTGGATGCAGCTGAAGACAGGGCGCTATGGCGCTCATTAGGGGAGGCCTATGTCCAGCAGTGGACTTTTATAGGCTGATGATGATGTGTTTTTAATCTCGAGAACTAAAAGCTCCATTTAACGAGTATACACAAAACATTACTTACTCAGTTTAATTTTGAACGTTAATGTGCTTTCGTTCGACACCCTATCGTTTTAAATAGCTTAGGGGAGGCGCGGCTAAATTGGCGCACAGCTATAACGATGCGGGTGCTTCGTGCCCGCAACTCCCCTCATTTAGAGCAACGTTATTACTTATTATTACAGTTCGCGACCGTTGGCTATGAATGTATTTATAATATTCCGAAAATACTCAGCTGTTTTGTTATCGTTTCGTTTGTTTTTGCATGGGTGTATTCATAGCAAACGTGTTACCCGTCATGACCTACGGAGCTGAGACGTGGACGTTCATGGTAGGGCTGGTACACCTGTTCAAAAGTCGCTTAGCGAGCTGTGGAAAGAGCTATGCTCGGAGTTTCTCTGAAGGATAGGATTCGTAACGAATACATCCGACAGAGAACCAAAGTTATCGACTTAGCTCTAAGAATTAGCAAGCTGAAATGGCAGGGGGCCGCCTATATCTCGCGACGAATCGACAACCGCTGGGGTCTTAGTGGAGACCACGACTCGGTAAACGTAGTGTAGGACACTATCCGGCCAGGTGGGATGACGACTTATACATATAAGTCGTTTATCAGTCATCTAGTGCCCATAAAACAAGGCTTAGCTTAGGACTAGATCCTTGTGGAGTATCCAGCATTATTTATTTATTTCATCTGATGTAACTTAGAAAAACGATTGGCATATCCTAGCGCCGTATAAATCGTGACAGATAAAATGCCGCGTACTGTAATGGGATGACGACCGTTGGCACTAGACAATAATTACCATATTGATTTCATAGATAAAAGCATATTTTATCATTTTAATTTGTTTATCGATATCAGAAAATAAATGTACAGCTTGTTTCTGCCCGCGGCTTTGGTTATACACTAATATTATCGCGTTCGCGTTTATATCCTACGAATATTATAAACGCGAAAGTTTGTACATATGGATGTTTGTTACTCTTTCGCGCAAAAACTACTGAATGGATCGGGTTGAAATTTGCATACAGGTAGTTCCAGGCCCGGAATAAAACATAGGCTTCTACTACTTTTCATCACAAAAAACTATTCCCATTGGATATATATATAACCTTAAAACGTTTTTAAATCTATATAAACAACGCGTGCGAAGCCGCGGGCAGAAACTAGTTATACATATTTATTTTGAAATACGTACCTACCCATAAACCTATTGTGTGATTTGGGTAGGTAAACTTAACGAACAAAGAGCTTTGTTACTTGGTTTATTATTATTTAGTAGATTTATTTTTAAGTGATTTTTAGTAAAGAAACTAAAGATAACTTGTTAATTAGGTACTAAAATAGTTGATGGAGTTTTGATAACAACGAATATTTTTAGGCTTTAATTAGGTAAGTAACTACACAAACAAGATTTACTTTAATTTTGATTTGTTATGTTTCGGTGTATGGACAATGGACATAGCACATATTTTGTGTCTTACTAAATATTTAGCAGGTTACAGTAGCACACAATTATCTGTTCAGATACAGGTATTTGATTATTATTTTTTGACGACCGATGTGGCGCGGTGGGCGAAGGTCCGCCTGCGACGCAGGAGGTTGCGGGTTCGATTTCCGCCTCGGAACAATTGTGTGTACGCTCTGCAGATATTTGTTCCGGGTGTTCTGGTCATTTTCTATGTATAATAAAAAATATCTATCTATGTAATGTATTGTATTATGTATATCAGTTATCTAGTACCCATAACACAAGCTCTGCTTACCATGGGGCTAGATAATGCTGTGTGAATTGTCCAGCATTATTTATTTATTTATTTCATTTCATTCAAAAAGTAAATATAGTTAACGACAGGTAAACAATATCGGCAATATTCAAAGATTGAAAACAAGCAGATGGCCATGCCTAGCCACAAACTGGATACCACTCGACCAAAAAAGCAAAAAAGGGTGACCATTCAAAAGATGGAATGAGTGTGATGTCATCATTCCGTAGCTGGAAAAATGTAGAAATAGAAATAGAAAATGTTTATTTGTGTTTCATATAAAATAATATAACTTAAGAACGAATAATAATAAAGATAACAAATTAGGAACGAATAAAATAATTAAAATACGAGAACACAGAAAGGCTACCGGCTCAGCATTAAATGCTACATTGACATAAGCCAGTGCAGCGTTTTTAAATGTGGGCAGGAAAAGCCAGAGACTGAAACCTCTGGAGATCCTTGGAAGAGGCACACACCGCCGAAGGCATATCAGGAAGTAACGGACATGACACGACAAAAAACTTGACATAATTCTCAATTCAATTCTCAAATTATAATGTACCTTGACATGCATGACTAATTAATTCTTTTTTTATTATTATTAATGTTTTAAAATTGTACATACTTATAACTATATGATATGGAATTAAGTTATTTTTATTTTATTTTATTTATAAACAATATCGGCATAGAACTTACGTCATTTTATTTTAAGCCATCAGAAAGGTACAGATAAGTTGTTAGCACTGTTAAAGGTATTTATTATTTAAAGTTTTTATTTTGACGTAAGTAGAGCCATATAATTTTTAGTTACACGGTTGGCTTAGTTTTGTAAAAAGATCCTTATCGTCTTTAATTTAAGGGTTTATGTTGCACAACGGTTAAGCATTTTGGTACGGTTTATGACGATTTAGTATTTGCCAATCATCATCAGCCTATAGCAGTCCACTGCTGGACATAGGCCTCCCCCAATGAGCGCCATAGCGCCCTGTCTTCAGCTTGCCGCATCCAGCGTCTACCTGCAGTCTTTCGCAGTTCATCATCCCACCTGGTCGGAGGGCGACCTACACTACGTTTACCGAGTTGTGGTCTCCACTCAAGAACACGTTTGCCCCAGCGGCCGTCGTCAGTTCTTCGCGAGATATGGCCGGCCCACTGCCACTTAAGCGTGCTAATTCTTGAACTAATAACTTCAGCCTGATCCGTTCAGTAGTTTTTGCGTGACGAAGTAACAAACATACATCCATCCGTCCATCTCAACATCCAAATTTTCACATTTATAATATTATTCTGACTATTACACGATTATTATTGATTATTTGACGACCGATGTGGCGCGGTGGGCGAAGGTCCGCCTGCGACGCATGAGGTTGCGGGTTCGATTCCCGCCTCGGAACAATTGTGTGTACGATCTGCAGATATTTGTTTCGGGTGTTCTGGTCGTTTTCTATGTATATTAAAAAAAAAAAAAAACTATCTATGTAATGTATTGTATTATGTATATCAGTTATCTAGTACCCATAACACAAGCTCTGCTTACCATGGGGCTAGTAGATAATGCTGTGTGAAATGTCCAGCATTATTTATTTATTTATTTATTTACAATTTTAGGAGCCCATAGATTCCCACACAAGAGCACTTCAATATCATATGGTGTTGCCAGTACCGGCTAAGGGTGTGAGGGCCTCCCTACAGTGTGAATTTAATCTAAACATGGGGAAAACATGCGGGTGTTCCATGAAACACCAATATATTTTTTATAATACCCTGTTTACCTCAAAGGGAAATGCAGCTTAACGTTTTGGTTATAGAGGTGGTTTTTGTGTATGTTTTTGATTTAGCAATCTGTTCCTAATGGAGAAATCAAAGGAAGATTGATATGGGAATAATAACGTGGGATTTGAGAGGATTTTGTTCGCTAATTTCCAAATTGAATTGAGTGGGCCCACTGTTTATTAGGTTGGTAGTAAGGTAATTTAATTA
Organism: Eupithecia abbreviata; assembly: GCA_943735965.1. NCBI lineage: Eukaryota > Metazoa > Arthropoda > Insecta > Lepidoptera > Geometridae > Eupithecia > Eupithecia abbreviata. The sequence continues at coordinate 10,498,660 of OX030987.1, read as the reverse complement.
CTTTTTTTTATTTTTGATCTTCATCATCATCATCAGACTATAGCAGTCCACAGCTGGACATAAGCCTCCCCCAATGAACGCCATAGCGCCCTTTCTTCAGTTTGCCGCATCCAGCATCTACCTGCAGTCTTATTTGTATTTTTGGTCTGATAAATTGGTATTTCAGTAAGTAAAACGTGTTTTTGAGTAGAGACCGCGTTTCGGCAAGCGTAGTATAGGAAGCCCTTCGGCCGGATGGGATGAGAACCTGCGAAAGATGCGTCACCAAGGCACTCATATTGGGAGGTCTATGTCCAGCTATAGACTAGTATAGTAGTCCACAGCTGGACATAGGCATCCCTTATTGAACGCCATTGCGCTCTGTCTACTTGACGCATCCAGCATCTGCCTCTCATCAGTCTTTCGCAGGTCGTCATCCCACCTGGCCGGAGGGCGTCCTACTACGTTTACGTTGCTACGTTTGCCGAGTCGTGATCTCCACTCAAGAACACGTGTACCCCAGTGGTTGTCGGTTCTTCGCGAGACTAAAACAGCCTATACTATATGGCTCATGTGTTTCAGTGTACCTACGTTTTTTGTTGCTCTTGCATTTCTTTATTTGCGGAAGTGAGTAGATAAGTTTAATGAACGTAAATCGCGAGTAGGTATTACGTGAAACGTGTAATGCGTGCAGCGTTCGTACCCGATCTGACTTAGATAAATACGGAAAGTACAGTTAAAGACAAAGAGGTTTTAAGAAAAATATTAAAGTTGTATGGACTATTACTGCAGACGCATTTCTAACATCTTTGTAAGCCTACGTAGGTATGTTCTATTTATGCCCTGTTTAATGTAACTCTATCTCATGGTAAAATAAATAAATAATTTGGTATATAAGTAATTAAGGAGGGTTTTTTATTTAAAAAATAGTATACTTAACATTTTGACTGCGATTTTTTTTCGACGACTACGATCTTTTTTTTAACCTAAAAAATTCGTGCTGCTGCTCTACACAGCGATTGTGTTGCGCCGCACATGCGTTTCGTTCGAAAAATATTACGGCTGTGCTGAGTCACACAGATCTGTATTTTCTGAGCCGCTGCGCTAGTGTGGATTTACGCATTAGTCACTTGTAGAAAACACACACCGTGTGATTTCAGCAATCAAAGTGTTAAGTATTTCATTAATATTGTTAACATTAGTGTTTTGGAACAATAAAGCTCTTTTTATATATTTATTATCTCATGGTACAGTCGCGATCATTGTAAGCAGATCCCTCTGTGTTATATATCTATAGGACCTATAGATTATACCAATACTATGTAAAACCACAAAACATCAGGTGAGCCACCTGCTCCATCCGCCAATTATTATACAAAGCCCTCACTTTCATTGAAGTAACCTCTAGATTGGCTCATAATTATAAATGTGAAAGTTTGGATGTTTGAGATGGATGTTTGTTACTTCTTCATTCTAATTTTCAATTTCGTTTGGCCGTTTGTTCGGTTGGCCGAAATTAAAAATTATAATGAAGAAGTAACAAACATCTAAATAAATAAATAATAATAATTAATGCTGGACAATCCACACAACATTATCTAGCCCCATGGTAAGCAAAGCTTGTGTTATGGGTATTAGATAACTGATATACATAATACAATACATTACATAGATAGATATTTTTTATTATAAATAGAAAACGACCAGAACACCCGGAACAAGCTGATATCTGCAGATCGTACACACAATTGTTCCGAGGCGGGAATCGAACCCGCAACCTCCTGCAGGCGGACCTTCGCCCTTCGAACATCCAAACTTTGACATTTTTAATTATGAGCCTATCTAGAGGTTACTACAATATGACGTGATATTACTTAATATCTTAGGGATTAACCCGAGTGCGAGGGCTTACGCACTATAATAATAAAAACCTAAGTGCACTAAATTATCTAGACGTTACTTTTCGCAGGAAGGTGACTGAACCCGACCAGGGCTAAGGCACGTTAAGGTTAAGGTTAAGTTAATTTTAAGGTTCACTCATTATGAGTGAGCCTTAACACTTTGACTGCGATTTTTTTTTCGACGACTGCGATCTTCTTTATCCTAAAAAATTCGTGCTGCCGCTCTACACAGCGGTTGTGTTGCGCCCCACATGCGTTTCGTTCGAAAAATATTACGGCTGTGCTGAGTCACAAAGATCTGTATTTTCTCAGCCGCTGCGCTAGTGTGTATTTACGCATATTAGTCACTTGTAGAAAACACATACCGTGTGATTTCAGCACTCAAAGTGTTAAAATAGTCAATTGTTATTCCTCAATAAATAAATAAAATAAATAAACCTTGCCTACCTTTGAATATTTATAGTTAAAATAATTATTTTAACTATAAATATTCATAGGAAAGAAACATTATAATGTTTCTTTCTCTAAAGAACAAAATTCACTTATATAACATTGTATTTACAATATTCTTTAGCGTACTATGTATCTTATCTAATTGATATATTATGCTATGTATATTATACATAGGTTATTATCTAGTATTTTAACTCATTTTACAGTGATGTTGTGTTCCGTTTGTTTAACAAAGTATGTATGTCATAAATATGTTCTTTAAGCTTTTCTTAAAAATGCGCATTGATAAATCAGTTTCTAATGTTATCAGGTAAGGTATTATAAATAATTATATCGACATAGCTCTGAGAATTAGCAAGCTTAAGTGGCAGTGGGCCGGCCATATCTCGCGAAGAACCGACGGCCGCTGGGGCAAACGTGTTCTTGAGTGGAGACCACGACTCGGTAAACGTAGTGTAGGACGCCCTCCGACCAGGTGGGATGACGACCTGCAAAAGACTGCAGGTAGATGCTGGATGCGGCAAGCTGAAGACAGGGCGCTATGGCGCTCATTGGGGGAGGCCTATGTCCAGCAGTGGACTGCTATAGGCTGATGATGATGATGATATTTAAACATACACCACCTACATATATGTATTTGATGCAATAAAATGTTTACTTACTTTATACTTATTCTGACGGTAACTGTACCCTTTGATTTGCGTCACACACACGACAACAATTACGTGAGTGAATCGAATCGTGTTTCACACGCGGAATATGACGCGGCGTTATTCGATGCAGCCAGCGATTGTAATGCAGTTAGCTACTCGAGCTGAGGCTTGCGAAACTGTAGACTCGTGGGCTACAGTATATGCTTGTTTTTCAGCGTCAGCAACTTGGACAAAAACAAGTCTTTGGCTGTTCTTTCGGTGGACAGCGAAAGCGGAAGTCAGCGGTTTTTAACCGACTTCAAAAAGGAGGAGGTTCTCAATTCGTCTGTTTTTTGTGTTTGTTACCTCAGAATTTTGGACTGGGTGAACCGATTTTTGATGATTCTTTTTATTTTAAAGCTAGTGCTTCCCGTGTGGTCCCATTTTAATTTGGTCCTGACAATGGCACCCATGAGAAAACCATATAAGTAAGTCTTAAATTGTTTTAAGTATGTGCGCGAATGGACAAATAACTCACCTTTACCATTTGACGACCGATGTGGCGCGGTGGGCGAAGGTCTGCCTGCGACGCAGGAGGTTGCGGGTTCGATTCCCGCCTCGGAACAATTGTGTGTGCGATCTGCAGATATTTGTTCCGGGTGTTCTGGTTGTTTTCTATGTATAATAAAAAATATCTATCTATGTATGTAATGTATTGTATAATGTATATCAGTTATCTAGTATCCATAACACAAGCTCTGCTTACCATGGGGCTAGATAGTGCTGTGTGAATTGTCCAGCATTATTTATTTATATTTATTATTTATTTAACTCAATATCTCGCCAACCGATTTAGATGATTCTTTTTTTAACTAAGTTTTAAACCCATTTTCGTTATTTAGGAATTTGAAGTCGGTTTATATTTTTTTAAAACACGCCAAATAATAATTTGTGCGCCAAATAATAACGTGTTTTAAAAAACTAAAACTACTTTAACCGACTTTGAAATATCAAAGTCGGTTAAAAATAACCCACCCTCGTCTATAAGTTCCTATGCACGTTTGAAGAGCAAATCGACAGTTATTCATTACAGGGATCAACAGGGGTGTAACGGACAGGGTTGGGGACAAAGGTTAACATATTCACTTATCAACCATCAGCTCCACTTGTGGGGCTGTGGGTGAATAAGTCAGGAGCTTATTCGATGTAACCATGAGTTCTGTCTAACATTTTATTGTGAAGCATGCAACTGTCCACGGCCTTGCATGCCTTGTTAAAAAGTTACAATCAACACTACTTGTGTGTGGGGTTGTGGCTTGTGGGGTGAATAAGTCTAGGACTTATTCCGAGGAACCACGAGTTCTATCTAACATTTTATTGTGAAGCATGCAACTGTCCACGGCCTTATTCGGAGGAACCACGAGTTCTATCTAACATTTTATTGTGAAGCATGCAACTGTCCACGGCCTTATTCGGAGGAACCACGAGTTCTATCTAACATTTTATTGTGAAGCATGCAACTGTCCACGGCCTTATTCGGAGGAACCACGAGTTCTATCTAACATTTTATTGTGAAGCATGCAACTGTCCACGGCCTTATTCGGAGGAACCACGAGTTCTATCTAACATTTTATTGTGAAGCATGCAACTGTCCACGGCCTTATTCGGAGGAACCACGAGTTCTATCTAACATTTTATTGTGAAGCATGCAACTGTCCACGGCCTTATTCGGAGGAACCACGAGTTCTATCTAACATTTTATTGTGAAGCATGCAACTGTCCACGGCCTTATTCGGAGGAACCACGAGTTCTATCTAACATTTTATTGTGAAGCATGCAACTGTCCACGGCCTTATTCGGAGGAACCACGAGTTCTATCTAACATTTTATTGTGAAGCATGCAACTGTCCACGGCCTTATTCGGAGGAACCACGAGTTCTATCTAACATTTTATTGTGAAGCATGCAACTGTCCACGGCCTTATTCGGAGGAACCACGAGTTCTATCTAACATTTTATTGTGAAGCATGCAACTGTCCACGGCCTTATTCGGAGGAACCACGAGTTCTATCTAACATTTTATTGTGAAACATGCAACTGTCCACGGCCTTATTCGGAGGAACCACGAGTTCTATCTAACATTTTATTGTGAAACATGCAACTCTCCACGGCCTTATTCGGAGGAACCACGAGTTCTATCTAACATTTTATTGTGAAACATGCAACTGTCCACGGCCTTATTCGGAGGAACCACGAGTTCTATCTAACATTTTATTGTGAAACATGCAACTCTCCACGGCCTTATTCGGAGGAACCACGAGTTCTATCAAACATTTTATTGTGAAACATGCAACTGTCCACGGCCTTATTCGGAGGAACCACGAGTTCTATCTAACATTTTATTGTGAAGCATGCAACTGTCCACGGCCTTATTCGGAGGAACCACGAGTTCTATCTAACATTTTATTGTGAAGCATGCAACTGTCCACGGCCTTATTCGGAGGAACCACGAGTTCTATCTAACATTTTATTGTGAAGCATGCAACTGTCCACGGCCTTATTCGGAGGAACCACGAGTTCTATCTAACATTTTATTGTGAAGCATGCAACTGTCCACGGCCTTATTCGGAGGAACCACGAGTTCTATCTAACATTTTATTGTGAAACATGCAACTGTCCACGGCCTTATTCGGAGGAACCACGAGTTCTATCTAACATTTTATTGTGAAACATGCAACTCTCCACGGCCTTATTCGGAGGAACCACGAGTTCTATCTAACATTTTATTGTGAAACATGCAACTGTCCACGGCCTTATTCGGAGGAACCACGAGTTCTATCAAACATTTTATTGTGAAACATGCAACTGTCCACGGCCTTATTCGGAGGAACCACGAGTTCTATCTAACATTTTATTGTGAAGCATGCAACTGTCCACGGCCTTATTCGGAGGAACCACGAGTTCTATCTAACATTTTATTGTGAAGCATGCAACTGTCCACGGCCTTATTCGGAGGAACCACGAGTTCTATCTAACATTTTATTGTGAAGCATGCAACTGTCCACGGCCTTATTCGGAGGAACCACGAGTTCTATCTAACATTTTATTGTGAAGCATGCAACTGTCCACGGCCTTATTCGGAGGAACCACGAGTTCTATCTAACATTTTATTGTGAAGCATGCAACTGTCCACGGCCTTATTCGGAGGAACCACGAGTTCTATCTAACATTTTATTGTGAAGCATGCAACTGTCCACGGCCTTATTCGGAGGAACCACGAGTTCTATCTAACATTTTATTGTGAAGCATGCAACTGTCCACGGCCTTATTCGGAGGAACCACGAGTTCTATCTAACATTTTATTGTGAAGCATGCAACTGTCCACGGCCTTATTCGGAGGAACCACGAGTTCTATCTAACATTTTATTGTGAAGCATGCAACTGTCCACGGCCTTATTCGGAGGAACCACGAGTTCTATCTAACATTTTATTGTGAAGCATGCAACTGTCCACGGCCTTATTCGGAGGAACCACGAGTTCTATCTAACATTTTATTGTGAAGCATGCAACTGTCCACGGCCTTATTCGGAGGAACCACGAGTTCTATCTAACATTTTATTGTGAAGCATGCAACTGTCCACGGCCTTATTCGGAGGAACCACGAGTTCTATCTAACATTTTATTGTGAAACATGCAACTGTCCACGGCCTTATTCGGAGGAACCACGAGTTCTATCTAACATTTTATTGTGAAACATGCAACTCTCCACGGCCTTATTCGGAGGAACCACGAGTTCTATCTAACATTTTATTGTGAAACATGCAACTGTCCACGGCCTTATTCGGAGGAACCACGAGTTCTATCTAACATTTTATTGTGAAACATGCAACTCTCCACGGCCTTATTCGGAGGAACCACGAGTTCTATCTAACATTTTATTGTGAAACATGCAACTGTCCACGGCCTTATTCGGAGGAACCACGAGTTCTATCAAACATTTTATTGTGAAACATGCAACTGTCCACGGCCTTATTCGGAGGAACCACGAGTTCTATCTAACATTTTATTGTGAAGCATGCAACTGTCCACGGCCTTATTCGGAGGAACCACGAGTTCTATCTAACATTTTATTGTGAAACATGCAACTGTCCACGGCCTTATTCGGAGGAACCACGAGTTCTATCTAACATTTTATTGTGAAGCATGCAACTGTCCACGGCCTTATTCGGAGGAACCACGAGTTCTATCTAACATTTTATTGTGAAGCATGCAACTGTCCACGGCCTTATTCGGAGGAACCACGAGTTCTATCTAACATTTTATTGTGAAGCATGCAACTGTCCACGGCCTTGCCTTGTTAAAAAGTAACCTATATGCTTTCCCAGACTAGAAATGGGATAGCACATTGATACTTTTAAAAGTTTTGAAATTACGCTGAAATGTTGTTCTAGAAGTAAATTTATGCGAAATTTCAAAATTTTCGCCTAGAACAAATTGGAGCATGCGAAAACTACTGAACGGAGCGAACTGGCATCCATTCAGTAGTTTTCGCGTGAAGAGGCAAACATCCAGACATCTATTTATTTATTGTTAATAGATGAGCAGCTTCGGTGTTATAGACACATCAATGTATTCATTGCGTGACTTTTTTAGTTTGTTATTTTTGTCTCGTAACCAGTTGTCGAGTTTATTCTTGAAGTCTATTCGTTTATTGATGTGGTATAATATCATCTGGTAATAGGTTCCAATTATGCACCCTTTATTGCTAATAAAATGGTACGCGGGAAGGGATTTCGTAGAGTCACAGGACAATCTAAGGTGGTGCCTACGGGTAGAACGTTCTTCTTTCTTTATGTAGGTAGATAGATAGATAGAAAATTCTTTATTGCACTTTAACTATAAACTATGTACAGTAAAAACTTAAAAATTAAGTACAATTGGCTGTCTTATCGCTCAAGAGCGATCTCTACCAGACAACCATGGATAGATAGGATCGTGGACAGTACAGTACCAGGGGATCTGTGTGCTTGTAAGTTATGGGACCTTATAAATAAAATTGTTATAGTACTTACATAGAAATATACTAAATATATATCATAAAATAAACATAATAATTATAGAATCTCAGGTATGCGCTTAGTGACAGCAGGACAAATAGTGATCTTTTAACACTTTGACTGCGGTTTTTTTTCGACGACTGCGATCTTTTTTTTTACCTAAAAAATTCGTGCTGCCGCTCTACACAGCGGTTGTGTATCTGTATTTTCTCAGCCGCTGCGCTAGTGTGGATTTACGCATATTAGTCAATTGTAGAAAACTCATACCGTGCGTTTTCAGCACTCAAAGTGTTAACAGTGTTTGTAATGTATGTATATCTATTCACACATTTTCCAGTATAGTTTCAATAATACATATGAATGTTAGGCCGTGACATTGGTGTACAGTGTGTTCGGTTAATAGCAGTACGTAATTTACCTTGAATAAAAAACAAAAACTCAGGTTTAAAATTAAAAATACCGTAACGATAAAAACAGATATCCAGTCAGATCACCCATTCAAAGAATTTTCTTGAACTTTAAAAGCCCAGTACTTAATGACGCGGCTTATTTTTTTCTTTTAAATCAAACTCAATAATATTATTGGCATGCGACTCGGCTGAACCGGTTTTGAAATACCAACCGGGGACTATAAGAAGAGATGGCATTTAACACTTTGACTGCGGTTTTTTTTCGACGACTGCGGTCTTTTTTTTTACCTAAAAATTTCGTGCTGCCACTCTACACAGCGGTTGTGTTGCGCCGCAAATGCGTTTCGTTTGAAAAATATTACAGCTCTCAGCAGAGCTGTAATATTTTTCAAACGAAAAATAATACGAAAAATATGTCACAAAGATCTGTATTTTCTCAGCCGCTGCGCTAGTGTGGATTTACGCATATTAGTCACTTGTAGAAAACTCATACCATGCGTTTTCAGCACTCAAAGTGTTAAGTACTTATTTATGCAAATGTTATTTTGTTCGAGCAAGTCTTGATATTGACACTTACCCCTTTAAAATATTATAAATGGGGTGTTTATTAAAATCCTTTGTGACTAGTGTTTTTGTTCTTTATTTAACACTAAACTTTTACAAACGTAGATTAAAGACACTGTTTAGAACTAAGTACAATACCAATTAATAAATAGGCTAAAGACGCCTAAAAGTTTTTGATAAAAAGAATTGTGACTGCTAATTAAAAAAATAGGAAATAATTAGGCACGTATTATGGGTATAAATAAAACGTGGATTTCTAGGAGCAGATTCTTGATAGCTATCGAAGGATATCCCGTTCAAAATGGGCTTAGTTTATCTTAGCTTTGACGACCTCTGTGGCGCGTTGGACGAAGGTCCGCCTGCGGCGCAAGAGGTTGCGGGTTCGATTCCCGCCTTAGAACAATTGTGTGAACGATCAGCAGATATTTGTTCCGGGTGTTCTGGTCGTTTTCTATGTTTAATAAAAAATATCTATCTATGTAATGTATTGTATTATGTATATCAGTTATCTAGTACCCATAACACAAGCTCTGCTTACCATGGGACTAGATAATGCTGTGTGAATTGTCCAGCATTATTTATTTATTTAGGTTCCTTTGAAACTATCAAAACTCTACCCTTTCTCCGATGTGTAGGTACAGAAAATGCAGATACATACTTCCTCCATTCTAAGTCGGTATTTATATATAAGTATTGTTTTGTGTGGTATAATAAAGTGTTTTCTATCTATATATCTATCTAATGCACTTATATAACAATAGCTTATGCCCACGTCTTCGCACGCGCATTTCTCTGATCCTAAAGGGTTTTTAGAGAAATGCGCGTGAAACTGTTCACCCGACTACTAACGGAGGAGGGCCTCCTCCTTGGTAGTAAAAACAAACTATAACCCTCCTTCCGTCGCGGTTGGGTAAAACAAAACTATACAGAGAACACGGGAAGTCTAAAATCTAAGTGAAACAAATTTAGCCCTACCCTGTATAACGTAGTTCACTTTATTCCAAGCGCGATAAATCGAGTACTGTGATAAAATTCGTTAAATGTGGGACACGCGCCGCCACACGACCCGCATAGGGGCGCGCGCGCAGCTTTTTATAGCAATTCGCAAATAAGTGTGGCTGAGAACTGTTCAGACGTGGAAAGGGTGAAGGATTTCGAGCGCAGTCAGATCGAATGCTGGTTAAATCCGGTAAATACATATCTATGTTTCTATCATCATCATCATCATCATCATCATCAGGACATAGGCCTCCCCCAATGAGCGTCATAGCGCCCTGTCTTAATTTTTGTTTTGTTTTCAATTAAACCATCGTCATAAACACGTCTATCGATAAATCAAGCATTAAGTTAGAGCGCTTCCGATTTGGTTCATCATCAGCCTAGCTGGTCCTAGATGAATGAATGAATATACACTTTATTGCAGTAAAATATAACAAAATAAAAACCTTATATCTAAATATTAACAAACAGTACAATAGGCGGCCTTATCGCTGATAGCGATTTCTACCAGGCAACCTTTGGATGGGGGAAAAGATATAAGTCTACTAAGTGATGGTTAGTCCACAGCTGGACATAGGCATTATTTTGGTTACTCTACTATAAATAAGGTGTAGAATGCTTATGCGACTCGCAAATTTCACAATAAATCGCTTATCTCCCTGGGATAGGGAGAATTTACTCGACGACCTCTGTGGCGCGGTGGGCGAAGGTCCGCCTGCGACGCAAAAGGTCGCGGGTTCGATTCCCGACTCGGGACAAATGTATGATCTACAGATATATGTTTCGGGTGTTCTAGTCGTTTTCTATGTATATAAATCTTAACAATAAATATATGTTTTAAATTCTATGTTTTAAATATTTACTGGACAATCCACGCACGCAGCATTATGTAGCCCCATGGTAAGCAGAGCTTGTGTTATGGGTACTAGATAACTGATATACATAATACAATACCTTACATAGATAGATATTTTTTATTATACATAGAAAACGACCAGAACACCCGGAACAAATATCTGCAGATCGTACACACAATTGTTCCGAGGCGGGAATCGAACCCGCAACCTCCTGCGTCGCAGGCGGACCATCGCCCACCGCGCCACATCGGTCGTCAAAAGAAATAATCTTATATACGTTTATACATAGGTGTATCTTAGGAAAGGTCACTACAGTATTATAAAAATATACTATCATCATTCCAAAGTGAAAAAAAACAGTTCAATTTTGTATTATTTTTTCGTTTTCGTTCGATTAGAGTGCGGATCGGACGACAAGACACCGAAACTTCGTAATGCAAGTAAGCCTCCTTTGCGAATCAAACTCGATCTACAACAATGTAGCCCCGAGCCCGGTTTCATACGTAAATGTTTCCAACTATATTCGTTCGTGGTCAGCATTATGCGAGTTCTTTATCGCCTGACTCCATAAAGCGAGGGTTTGGCATTTCTCGTGGCCTGTTTAGCCTTGTAGACCATAAAACTGAACCTTAAAGAATTAACGTTCTCTGAGGAAACGAGTGTGTAAATCAATTTTCGTTCGGTTTACGACGGAATGAAATTGTAGAAACCTGTATTCGTAATGAAACGCATCGGAAAAATATAAACATAATACCTACCCAAACGGTAGTTATTTTCGTCTATTCCCACTAGTTTAGTTGTCCAGTTCAGTTGACTGAACTAGTGAGATTTCTTTTCCCGTTTGTTCAATTGAAAATAAGACTAGCTTTTGCGCCTTGTTACATTTATTATTCACGTAATTTTTTTCTTGATTATTTTGATGTGGATCTATCTACAAAAAAATTTGCTACCTTAACATACCAATCACGAAGAACCGACAAGTGCTGGGTTACACGTGTTCTTGAGTAGAGACCGCGACTCGGCAAACGTATTATAGGACGGCCTGCGGCCATGTGGGATGAAGACCTGCGAAAGACTGCAGGCAGATGCTGGATTGGGGGAGGCCTATGTCCAGCTCAGTGGATTATTATAGGTTGATGATGATGATGATGATGACTAATTATAGAAGGGGTTGCTTGAGATTAATATTTTTTTCTCCAAAATCCATACCAGGGATTTTTATTAGAGGGATTTCAGGGGATTTTTTGACTTACTCAATAAATATACCCAGACATAAATATACTATTATGTCCTAGTTCAGAATATAAATCCAGAAGCCCTAAAACATAATTACCCTTCAGGTCAACGTACAGATAAGAAGTTTGTTTGTTTGTTTTGTAATTAGGTAGTAGTCGATTACATTGTCTTAACTTGCTAACAGATAGGGCCGCGATAAATATCCAATGTGGCTATCGTACGACGACCTCACATTAATCACAGCCTGGTATATTGATGTGAAAGAATCAGGCGACTTCGAATTGGAAATTCGAATCAAAAATACATGAATCGATGAATGATATTGCATGTACTCTGAAATAAGGTAAGAAAAAAAATCTGTTTATCGATAGACGTGTTTATGACGATGGTTTAATTGAAAACAAAAAAAAAATGAAGACAGGGCGCTATGACGCTCATTGGGGGAGGCCTATGTCCTGATGATGATGATGATGATGATAGAAACATAGATGTATTACCGGATTAGCATAGACGGTTTCTTTTAAAAACAGTGGATTATCTCTGACCGGGAGCAACCCTGAATTGGCACATGCCCTATTTCCCATTATTTGTGAAGTTCTAGCGAGCGTAGCAAGCCGGAAACATACTACTGCTAAGCGAAAAATCGAACTTCCAAAAAAGTAGAATAACTAGCCGCAAATTATTTTAAGGTTTTTAGAGTGGCAGTAGCCCAATAATTGTAAAAAGCCATGAGATGCACGTTAAAAAAATAACTGTTGCTTCAATCCGAATACATCACATTCGGATTACGAAGTAGATCGAAAACAACTGATCTAAATTCACTTTATATTCATATCATCGATTCCTTGATTCGTTTATTGTTGTCGAGAACTGATAAATATTACATATCTCTTCCAGAATCCATACGTTATAAGCGTCATGTCACCCACTGTGGAAATTTTCCGAATAACAAAGTCAAAGGAGTTGTTTCGAAATCAGGACATTTCAGTATCCCATTTGCCTGTGTTACTGTTTTGCTATTCCAATTTTAAATTTGAATTTCGAAATTTCCGTCTCGGAATGGGAACGTGCTAAGTAAATTAGATCACTTTCTCTCACCGGCCAATTTACGAATCATACCTACATACAATCGTTGCCAATTATTGGGTAAGTGCGTAGTTGCACTTTGCTTATGTATCGCTGAGTAAATATTCATGATATCACAAATGTAGCAGGTTTTTTAGAATGTACTTTAAAAAATATGACATGCGGAATTTCCCAAATATCGGGGAAATAGTGATCTGGGGATTTTTATTAATGTAGAATGTATCGTCCAGCATTATTTATTATATTACTAGTTTCTGCCCACAGCTTCGCACGCTTTGTTTCTATGGAAATGTTAAAAGGTTATTTCTATCCATGGGAACTGATTTATCTATGTGATAAAGTAGTTATTTTTTGAGTCCAAGTGCTTAGAATTACATCAATTCAAAATTTTGATCTGATCCGTTCAGTAGTCTTGTCGGTGTTTGTGTGGATTGTCCAGCACGATTTTAAAGTAAAGTAAAAAAGTAAAAAATCATTTATTTCTTTAGGCTTACAAAATAAGCACTTAGACAAGTCATATTTTATATATAAATTATTATCATATAAAATTATTAAATATTTATTTATTTATATTATATTTTTATTCCATAAAACAGTTCACATCGATAGAATAACCATTATTAAACGTTTCCATAGACACTAGGGCAGAAACTAGTTGCAATACTATTGTATGTTATGTAAAAAAAAGTTTTTAATTGCTGATTCTAAGCAGATTACGATCATTCTGTATTCGTGATGCAAAGCGATGTAATGCGGGCGAGCCAATTATTTTTATCGTGGTACAGCAACTAGGGTACCAGCTCTGAGGGTGAAGTTTTGTAGGTATTTATTTATTTATTTATACTTTTTGCACGATAAACTATTTACAAAACCTATTCTAGAAAATTAATACAAAGGTGAACTTAACCCTAAAAAGAGTTCTCTTCCAGCAAACCTTATTGGGAGAGAGAGACAAAGTGAAGAGAGAAGTGGGTATATGTGCATAAATAAAATTATAAATAGACAGAAGGTTAAATTTTAACTTACTTATTCAATATACTACTAAATACTATATATACTGCTAAATTCTATACATACATACTACTAAATACTATAATAGAATACTAAACAAAAATACTATTTAACCTAAATTCTATACTTACATATAATACATATACTTAATAGATACATATATATCACATTATTTCCTAGTTTTACATACAATTTGTGACGTGTCCAAAGGTCCTGTAACGTTTAATGGACATAAAGCACTTTGAAGTTTGTATGTAGTTTCTGTTTTTTTAATTCCTTATGAATCTCATATAATCTATCTATTCAATTCAATGCAAATCAGCCATTTCTTGTTTCGTTTGACGTTTATAGATGGAAACATTCTATGTATAACTAAAATCAACCTTTCCACTTCAGCTTCAGTCTATGCTTGTCCACGGCTGGACGAAGGCCTCCCTTAAGCATCTTAATGACTGTTTCACTTCTGCTCAAAAAGTTTCAAAAATTATATACGTAACTTAGCGGGAGTAAAACTCGAATTTACGCCCTAATGCTGAAAAGTATTTTTTCTTTTAAAGTTTTGTTGTTTGTAGACAAAAAAAATGTGTTGATACTTTATCATGGGAACTAGATAACTGATATACATAGTTTTTTTACTATACATAAAAAAACAACCAGATAACCGGAAACAAATATCTGCAGATCTTACACACATTTTTCCCGAGGATTCGAATCCACATGTATGTCGCATGCGGAACATCGTCCCCATGCCGCAGACGTCATCAAATCCACAAATTCAATATAGTTAACTAGATAGCCACATGGATCCCGTACCAATTATATGACTAAGAACACACCAAGGCTACCCAAAGCTAAAGGAACTTTTTGCCCACGTTCGTGACTGAAGTTTGAGGATTAGAAAAAAACGCGTGTAATTTTAAATAACTAGGTCTGAGAAACGAACCATTGACGTGTTATGTAAATGTCTTAATGAATACTTACTTAATACCTACAAAAACAGTTTGCAATTATTTCTTGAGAGCTTAAGTGGATCTTTTTTAAGATTATATCAAGGTCTGTCTGAGTCAGCGATAGATGGGTAGAAGCTTCAAGCTTTGTCGAAATACTTAAGTACTCTTTACGGAAAAGTAAGGATTAAACAAAGAAAGGATATTCTTTTAAAAAGCTTTATATATTAGTTATACTATAGAGTTGTGTACCTATCCATTCATTTTCTAGATTCAGTATTTTTTTTTATTATTAATATTATAGGTAATGAAACAGTAGAACTGTTCATTCCAGAATAGTTAATTCCAATTTTCAGGGGGTTTTCAGGAGGACTTGACCAGTACCAACTGTACCAAATTCATACTTACGTTTTTTTATTTGAATCAACCTATAGACTTCACGCTATAAAAAAAATTACTCTAGTGATAAGGAACCTATTTAATTTGGACAAAAATGTATAATATCCGATGAAAATTGTCGAAAATAAATAAAAGGAAAAATATTTAGGATCTACACACACGCTATAAAAAAAGTTTAACTCTTGCAAATAGTGAAAGGAAACTCTATTTACCCTATTAATTTAGGACAAAAATTTAAAAGACAATAGAAGTTGTTGAAAATAAATAAAATGAAAAATATTTTGAATTAATTTATTTATTTTGCACACACTGCTCACAGCCCAGTTACCCTCATCTTCAGGCTTACTAACCTAGTGATCAAGTAAGACCTACTTAATGCAAAATCTTCAAAATATTCCTGAGCACCTATTTAGGCAGCTAAGCACGCGTCTAGCCGATCACGATACGGAACACAAAGTACAGAATAATATTAGTGAACCAAGGCCATCATCAGGCGGATATGCCGAATATTAATAATGTAAGACGGCTATGAAAATTATGTTTGTGGATTTGAGCATAAAGTTAATGTTATAATTATGATGATAATATTGTAATTGTAAAATAATTTAATTATCAAAGAAAATTACAATAAGATAAACAAATGTTAAGCCGAGAGAAGCTTTTAGTTTTAATACAAGGAATAGTATAAGGAATTTAAAGTAGGTTTTGATTTTTTGAAAACAATTAAATTACGTACTTAATTAATTAATTATATACCATACATAGGTAAGTACCTACTTCATCTAATTTAGCTCTTCTAACTTTCATTTCCCTATCAGACATTCCATGTTACCGTTTTCCTATTTCCAATATTTGTTACCATAATATCAAGTATAAGTACATACATAAACCTAATTCCAAATAAACTTGCTTTCAAACTTCGGGATCGCAACTAGTGAGAGTGCTCAAGCCTGCGCGGGCGCAGCGCTTACGTCACCGCCCGCACACATTCACACTTTCACTGTTACTATTATCTAATACACGCACACAGCCACCCCGCCTTACTTACTCTTACACACAATAGGAAACCGTTCTATTGCCTTCCCCGGATAATGAAGATGTAGAGCCGGTCTAACGATGTTTTATATCTTTAATGAGCGTAAGACCAGTTATGTATTTAAAATGCCATTTTTACTTTCCTTCGTGCTGGTATTTTGTATTGTTTAGTATGAATGGTGTATCAAATTGTAGGAAATTTATTGCGAATGTCAACGGTGATTTAGATTTTTGATGTTTGCAATATGGCTGAGGAATATCGGTTCCTCTACTCAGCTATCGAGCCGTGTCAGGGCAATAGAGATCTGGAGTGGAGACCGCGGCTTGATCAGCGTAGTGTAAAACGCCCTTCGACATGTAATCGCTAATGTTATGAAAGCGAAAGTAACTCTGTCTGTATGCCTGTCAGTTACCTTTTCACGCCTCTACGTTCAGTCGCAGAGGCGTGCAAAGGTAACAGATAGGTAAGGATAGAAGATAGGAAGGAAAGGTATCTTAATAAAAACTGTCAGGGAACTAGACGGTACCACGGGGACGGATATAGGCAACTTTTTGTCCCGGAGAAGACCTTACAAAGCCGCAGGCATGAGCTAGTATTCATATATTTGTTTTTATGCTGTTAACCCCCACATAGAAATAAAATAAAAAAATTAAAAAGATAAAGTTCAGCTTGAGCCGTAAATTTTTGTGAAATATGAATATATCGAAAGTCCATTAGCTAGCTGTCCAGTAGATGTCTAATGATGATGAATAGTAGACAACATTTCCGTACAAGTGACCTACATTCCAAATGCCATACATTCGAGTATCTAATTCATATTTATTACAAATAAACGACTTACATAATTTTCCTATTCGCTTTAACCAGTTCAGTGTCTACCGCCTCAAGCGAATCAGATTAAACTTTAAAACTACCAGTTAGATCTAAAGTGCGGTACATGATTGCCTATTTACATATGTATAATGTTTGTAAATGAGATGGGTAGAGGTGTATTTTTTGTACTGCTTTTTGTATGTACACAATATGATTTAATTAAGAGCTCGGTAGGTATTACATTTGAGTTTTCCACCCAGCATGTAAACTGTGTAATGAAGATCTCAAGTCTCTGTTCATAGATACTAACTCCAAAGAATGCTCGGAGGTTCTATTCTAATCTGCATCAGAAGAAACAAAAAAAATACAGGAAACGTATGTAAATAATTAGATAGATAGATAGATAGATAGAATATACTTTATTGCACAAACAGTTGTACATAGGCGAGCATAATGATAATTAGAGAACAAATTACAGAAAACGTTCTGTATTTTTTTGTGAATATCAAATATTTTGCGAAAACTTCCAGCTATAATTTTTTTTGACGACCAATACGGGGCGTTTGACAAAGATCCACCTGCGACGCAAGAGGTTGCGGGTTTGATTGCCTTGGGACCAATGTTTGTACGATATGCAAAAATTTGTTCCGGGTCTTCTGGGTATTTTCTATGAATAATAAAGAATATGTATTGGTTGTCCAGCATTATTTATTTATAATCTCATTCACACAAGCCTCCAACAACGACCAATACCAACACCAAAAACAATCACCCAGCTTACGCAGACCACGATGAGTTGACCAACTCCTGCGCATTGGAGTGGAGCGAGGACACGCACTACCCAATTTGAGTCGCCTCGCTTCACCGACCAGCTACTTCCAGAATACTGCTTTTTGTCGAACCCACGGAAACTAATCGTAATTTTGGACCTACAGCCACTGTTTTTATGGTAGTGATTGCATTACAATATCTTTAGATACAATCAGATTGGTTTGTGTTGTTCGAAGGGCCTTGACAAATTTGTAACATGACAAATACTGCTGTTTAATCAGGACCTACATTCAAATCGTTTGTGGTGCAAATGAGTTTTCAAAGCTCGTTACGTTGCTATAAAATTGATGCAGAAAAATCGGCAAGGAAGACATCATTTACCACCGTAGTGTTGATTTCAATAATAGACATGTTTTGAAAATCAAGACGAAAACACCGTATAGAAACTGTGAGTTTATCTTGCTCCAGGCGTATATTATGTACCAAAGAACCTCGGAGAATCTAGGCGACTTTATCTCTGTGGAGGGCCACAGAAACCATAGAAATACGACATAGGCCTCTTGCTTTTTAATCTTAGTTGATCTTCCAATTAGAACTACATTATTTCCATGTCAAATATATTTCTGGCGAAACTGTTTCTGTGTTTAGAACTGTGGTGTGCTAGAGGCTATTAAAGTAGACAAGTCACAGTCAATCATTTCACAAATACTCGTGTATTGGCTCAGCAGAATAAGCGTAATAAATCGAAAGGCTCTAAAGCCTGCTAACTCATAAAGCACACAATTCAAATATGCAAAATCCTTGACTTCAATGCGGCCCACCTTAAGAAATAGTCTATAGAGTAAATTATACTTGTTCCATTAACTACCATTGTTGAGGCTTTGATTTTCAATGACTAACAAAATCAACGAAGCGTCGATACTGTCGAGTCACTGTCCATTTGCTTGCTTAAAGAGCGGACAGAATAGCCAGCATTATTTGCCTAACATACAGAAAATACCAAACGTGTGTAGTTGGTTCTTACCAGAATATATGATTCCTTACAATAAGTTCCGGGGTTTTTTGAATAATGAATAGGGTTAGATAAGGTACCATATCAGATTTCACATTGGAAAGTTAAATGGCACTCTCTCGGCGATATCCTGCAGGATGAAAACGTTCGTGCCACTAAGTGATCGTGGCGAAGCCATTGTTCCAAAAAGTCCATTACCTTGCGTACCTACACAACGTGCGTGGGATCGCAATACTCAGAACAAATATCTTCAAATCATGCAAATATATCATTGAATTGAACTCTGGTCTTTTAGCATATCGGTCTCAGTCGATTATATTCGAAAATAGTTATTATAAACGCAACCGCACCTCTACAGAAGTCATAAAGAGGTTGCTTTATGAAGCCACCAAGAGCTTGTTAACAAAAAGTTTGTATAACTACGCACATCTGAGGAGGTTTTCCTACTTCAGTTGCCTCTTCATGTATAAACTATTCGTGCGTATGAAATGACCTTGTACCCGCGCACCATTATTGCATGTCTACCGCACATAAACGAGTACCTATAGTCCTCACGATCAATCAATTATACAATCCAAAACCCATAAAACAATATCAAGTCGCGGGAAAACCAGCTTTAAGTGTCTAAACTGGCATTTGGTAGGTAATTTTAGTTAGAAAGTAGTTAATAAAGTTATAAAGATAGGTACCTATATTTTTTTAATATAATAAAAAAATATACTATATACTCTGTACTCGCAAAAGGTTGCTTTATGAGTCATTATTGGTTAATAAATACTATTATGGTCTATAAACTGATTTGTAATGTCGGATTGGTTAGGTCTAGGTAAACCTAGAACCATTTTTAAGATCCAATCTCAAGGAGTTTGTACCTCACAACTGGATTGTTCTTTTGTTACGAGTAGATGATTGTTCCTCCGGTTGCTATGCCAACCATTACTGTGCTCTAGAACCGCGGATGCCTAGAGACCTTCAATCATGAGTTTGTTATTGTCGCTAACAGGAACTAAAGGCTCTCACTAATCCATGTTCTGATATTCTGAAAGATAATCAGGCTAACGTTACTCAAAGTTAGTAATTTATTTCGGAACGAAGTACCTACATACATATCTTATTGACATACATATTCCATACACAATACTAACGTCTAACTTAGCCGGCGAATTGAAATAAAAGGACTAGATACGTCAATGAATACCTTGAGAAAAAGGGATACAAAACATCATATGGTAAATGAAATGAAATGAAATGAAATGAAATGAAATGAAATGAAATGAAATGAAATGAAATGAAATG
Organism: Eupithecia abbreviata; assembly: GCA_943735965.1. Classification (NCBI taxonomy): domain Eukaryota; kingdom Metazoa; phylum Arthropoda; class Insecta; order Lepidoptera; family Geometridae; genus Eupithecia; species Eupithecia abbreviata. The sequence continues at coordinate 10,478,202 of OX030987.1, read as the reverse complement.
AAATGAAATGAAATGAAATGAAATGAAATGAAATGAAATGAAATGAAATGAAATGAATTGAAATGAAATGAATGTTTAGGGAATAACACAACCCTTCCATTTTAGAGGATATATACGTCATGCAGCTTGTTTGCTGCGTCATTGGTTTAGTTTACAATAGATAGTCAAAGAAAGTTTCAAGGTCACACAAACAGCATGCATGTAAGCGCCACACGCCACCACGTAAACGTTACGACATTACGCAATGTGTTGTGTAGTTGACGCAACGAGTTTTCGTGGTTCGTGGTAAGTGTGCCGGCGATTACGGTCATGCCGATGGCCCACTGAGCAGTGACATAACTGAGCTTCCGCCTGCTAGTGAAAGGAGCTTGCTTCAGCTGTACTGTGTACCTCTACTTGTCTATGGTTGTTTCCGCTCGGCAAAAGCGCGGTTTTGCAATTTTTGCATAATGTTTAGGGAGCTTTTTTTTGGATTAAGATAGTGATAAAAATAGTTGTATTTTCGATAAATTGTTATGGTTTTACTGATTTAAAGTGCAGCAGGGTGGTTTTAATCTATGGATTTAGCAAATATTGGCCGTTTATTCCCGCAACTTAACATAACTTGACACTTGCCAGTTGACCATATTCTTTTTTTGGCCATAAACAAGCTTTTTTTGTTTAATCTACTTCTTATAATAATGAACCTCCTTATGTAGCATTTTATTATAGTTTCTTAATTAGTGTTAGTTAAGCTATGGCGCTCTTTGGGGGAGGCCTATGTCCAGCAGTGGACTGCTATATGTTGATGATTATGAAGCTTAAACTGACTGATTAAATAGACAGTCAATGAGACTGTCTGTGAGACCATAAAAAAACGTAAAAGTCAACATATCTTTATCTTTATCTTTATCTTTATCATATTTTGTCGTTTCTTCCTTTGGACCGTCCGTGCATTTTGGCATAGTATCTTTAAGGACCCGGCGGGCATCATTCGATGTTATAAAAAGCTATGTACCATTTTTCAGTACAAAAGACTTCGACGCGCTTAATAATTCGTGTTTTATACAATACAATACAATACAATACAAAACAAAAATTCTTTATTGTACACCATAATCAAGTTAATCATTACAAAAATACATTATATGCGACAGGTACAATGGGCGGCCTTATCGCTTAGAAGTGATCTCTTCCAGGCAACCTTTGGATGGAAAGAATTATATGAATTTAAGAAAAGGCAGGGGGTGTACCACAGGTTATCTAAATAAGAATACTAAAAACAAATAATAAATATTACAAATTACAAAATAAATAATACATATACAAATAATAATACATAGGTATATAGTTTTATGTTATCTTTAAAACTTTTACTATTAATTATAAGTGCCCGTTCCCGTGACCACGACAGAGTGTAAACCTGTTGAAACGTCGGGAAAATAGGTAAATAAACGCGATAAATACCCGTTGTATCAATACCTACTTAAAAATGTGTTCAGATCGCGTAAGTTTAAAAATATTTACCTTTGCTATTATTTAGTAAATTCTAAGTGTTTTGCAACTTGTCCAGTTGGTTTGTAAACTGAAATAGACTCTGTTTGACTGGAATAGGTTAGGTAGGTTGTATATTAACTTGAAAAGTGGTTGTGACACTGGCAACACTAATTTGAAAACTGGATCTAATAATGTTACTTCAGCTCTATTTCCTATTTCGAGTTTGCAACTCGTTTAATAAGGCCAGACTATCTAGTCACATAAATAAATTTAACATTCACTAATCTTTAACACATTGAATGCCCACCCTTTGCGGTGCGCATTCAATGTGTGCGGGCGTGTCGCTGCCCGAGGAAATGGAAGACTGATATCTGCGTTATGGGTAATGGAAATGTTAATCCATACTAATACATATATAAACACAAGTACTATTTAAACGGGTATTTCGTATGTCAACAATGCTCGTTAAAATAATACGTAATTATGTCTTCTGATCGCGTAAGTTTCAAAATATTCATCCAAATATTATAAAAATGAAATTAACTCCGTCTGATACATTTTCACGCCTGAAAGTAATGGCAGAGAGGTAAACAGTAACCCTGGGTCAGACATGGTTCATAGTTATTGTACATGAAAAGCACGAGTGAAACCGTGGACATAGGTAAGCAAAAAATACAAAAAAATACAAAATTATTTATTTGCCATTTCACTTATATGTATATGTACACATTTCTGGCGAGGCGCCGCACGAGGCAAGCCTGTGTCGCGGGAAGCCTGTTTACATATGTAGGTAACGTTAACGATACAGATTTAAAGAAACTGATACTGATACAGGGCAAACAAACAAATACAATAAGAAAATAAAACTAATCAATTATATATGTAGGTTATACAAAAAAATATTAAACAAATCAAGCAAGATTATACGTTTAAGACTTTAATAAGTACATAAGAGATAAGTAAACTAGATCAGGCCGTCACACGATGAGGGGTCCTTAATTAGTCATTTCTATTTAAATATAACCTTCTAAATTAATCAATAAAAAAAAATCATGCTTATATTCCAATTCATTATTATAAATTTTTTGAGGGAGGCCTATATCCAGCAGTGGACTGCTATAGGCTGATGAGGATGATAATTATTAATTTTATCATCATCATCATCATCATCATCAGCCTATAGCAGTCCACTGCTGGACATAGGCCTCCCCCAATGAGCGCCATAGCGCCCTGTCTTCAGCTTGCCGCATCCAGCATCTACCTGCAGTCTTTCGCAGGTCGTCATCCCACCTGGTCGGAGGGCGTCCTACACTACGTTTACCGAGTCGTGGTCTCCACTCAAGAACACGTTTGCCCCATCGGCCGTCGGTTCTTCGCGAGATATGGCCGGCCCACTGCCACTTCAGCTTGCTAATTCTTTGAGCTATGTCGATAACCTTGGTTCTCTGTCGGATGTATTCGTTACGAATCCTATCCTTCAGAGAAACTCCGAGCATAGCTCTTTCCATTGCTCGCTGAGCGACTTTGAACTGGTGGACCAGCCCTATCGTGAGTGTCCACGTCTCAGCTCCGTAGGTCATAACGGGTAGGACGCACTGATTGAAAACTTTCGTTTTCAAGCATTGCGGTATGGATGACGTGAAGACTTGACGTAGTTTCCCAAATGCTGCCCAGCCCAGCTGGATCCTCCTTTTGGCCTCCTTCTCGAAACTGTTTTTACCCAACTGCAGAATCTGCCCAAGGTAAGTGTACTCGGAAACAGTTTCGAGAAGGTGACCATGTACGACCACCGGCCTTGGATCAATGTGACCATTGATCATGACTTTGGTTTTATCCAAATTCATGCCAAGACCGATACATCGGGAGGCTGAAGCTAGGCCGTCCAGCATCTGGTTCAGTTCCTCAAGCGACTCCGCCATTAAGACTATGTCATCAGCGAATCGCAGGTGTGAGATGTACTCGCCGTTTATATTAATGCCCTTTCCTTTCCAGTCCAGCAACCTAAACATATCTTCCAATGCGCACGTGAACAGTTTCGGGGATATGACATCCCCCTGCCTCACTCCTCTGCGCAATTGGATGGGTTTAGACTGCTGACCCTGTACTTGGACACTCATGGTGGCGGCCTCGTAGAGACAACTCAGCACCTGGATATAACGATAGTCTACTTGGCATCGCTGTAAGGAATCCAGAACAGCCCAGGTTTCGACGGAGTCAAATGCCTTCTCATAGTCCACAAAAGCCAGACACAGGGGCTGATTATACTCTTCGGACTTCTGTATAATCTGCCTCACTGTGTGTATGTGGTCTATGGTGCCATATCCTCCGCGGAACCCAGCCTGTTCCGGTGGCTGGAACTCGTCGAGTCTCCTGGCGAGACGGTTCGTGACCACTCGTGAGAACAGCTTATAGACGTGGCTCAAGAGTGAGATGGGTCTGTAATTCTTAAGAAGGGTTTTATCTCCCTTCTTAAAAAAGAGCACCACCAAACTCCCGCTCCACGCCTTTGGAGTTCTCCCACTGTCAAGGACGGTATTAAAGAGGTTCCGTAGCTCCTGTATTACAGGGGCTCCTCCGGCTTTAAGAAGCTCTGAAGTAATACCGTCCTCGCCGGGGGCTTTTCCATTTTTAAGCTGCCTTAGAGCTAACACGATCTCGTCTTGACTGATTTCAGGCAGTTCGTCGGTATAGTGGCGTGTCAGGGTGGCTCTGGAATCTTGGTTATCTCGTCGGTAACGAGGGGCATGTGCAGCGTATAATCGGCCATAGAAATCCTCTATCTCGGCGGATATCTCCGGCTTTGACAATACGGTCCTCCCGTCGTGCGTTTTAAGCTTTGTCAGGTGGCTCCTGCCAAGCTGCTGAGTGAATACTTTGGACCCTCGGTTTCGCTCTAGGGTCCAAAGTATATTAATTTTATAACAGGGCTTTATTAAGTACATCAGAAGAACATAATTCAAAATGTTTTTACACCATAAAACTAAGCAAGCAAGCAATTTAAAGTCAAAAATAATAATATAGTATTCTTCTTCATAAACTGGTTTAGATAATCCTACACAAATTTTACTCACTGTTCTTATGTAGGTATAATTTATCACAATTTATAACCGCAGAGTTTTCCGTAATAGGTTAATTATTGCTCATTTTCCTTGATCGCTTCAAAGGCGATACAGAGTTGTTATTACACTCCTGTTTTTACTCCATATAATGAACGACCATTAATTACTTTTGTTTAGCTTCATGGTACTAATAAATTGTTTTTTTTTAAATCCTTTTTATTGTTAAGGACTTTTACTTCGTAAAGTATGCCAGTCCTATCATAACCTAAACTTATACCTAACTAACAAACAAAACAAATAAACAGCAAAATAAAAACATATAAATTGTGGCAATTTTTAAAGGGAGTCACTGATGCATAAAATATTTGAATAATGAGACAGCCGCTGCTGAGTCTGGTTCCGCTAAAATGTTAATAAATGTACCTAAATCAAATCTATTTAAATTAAGTTCAATCATCAGTGCCTCCCTTCGATCTTTGAATTTAACGCAATCCATCAAGATGTGGTGCACATCATCTAGGACTCGAATAAATTGTAATTTACACTCATTTCACACAATAATTATCAAAACAACTAATTAAAACTAGTATTTGGCGTGGCAATGTTGCCAGCATTCTGGGGACTCTGCCTTGTGGTGACGACTGCTGAGATTTTTAGGAAATTTATGTTTATAAGTCACAGTCAAAGTCAAAAATCATTTATTTCTTTATGCTTACGTAATAAGCACTTAGACAAGTCATATTTTATACATTAAATTACTATAAAAAAAAAAATACTGTTCACTTCAATTTTTTGTCAACTAGTGGAAGAAGTGAAAAAGAAACCACTAGTGTTCATCTCTATATATGTGTATATAGTTGTAAATTTAAAAACAATTATTTTTAATATAATAAAATGATGAATATTGTAGTTAGAATAGTATTCGTAATGAATACATCCGACAGAAAATCAAAGTTATTGACATAGCTCTTAGACGAAGGCCAGCCATATCTCGCGAACAACCGACAACCACTGGGTTAAACGTGTTCTTGAGTGGAACCACGACTTGGTAAACGTAATGTAGGACGTTTTCAGGCCAGATGGGATGACGACTTGCGAAAGACTGCAGGCAGATTCTGGATGCGGCAAGCTGAGGACAGGGCGCTATGTATGGCGCTCATAATTAGGGGAGCCCTAAGCGGTTTAGACTAGTAGGTACAAACACACAAACAAACAAAAACACTCAATAATATGTTACTGCAAACAATGTCTGTGTTTCGTGACTGAAACGCTTCTATTGATAGAAATTGAGAATCTTGTTGAGACATTGATCTCTCAATGAGAACGAATTGAGCACAATCAACAGAGCCCAAAAGTACATATCAAATAACCGCTCGGACATGGTATGGCAGTCAGTTTGGGAATTAACCATGTTTGAAGCAGTATGTCTGAGCAATCAGTAGTCTAGTACTACTTTTTAAACTTTTGCGATTTGTGTTTATTAAAGACTAGCGGACCTTCCCGGCTTCGCACGGTTTTAGTACGAATCCCTAACTTTTTTGAAAATATAATATAGCCTACATATGTTCACCACGGGTAGTGTAGCTTCCCAATGGTGAAAGAATTTTTCAAATCTGTCCAGTAGTTTCGGAGCCTATTCATTACAAACAAACAAACAAACAAAAAATCAAACCTTCCCTCTTTATAATATTAGTATAGATATAGATTAATTGACGTAGGGGATAATAAAACAAAAGGTATACGGCGACAAATCCCACTAATATTATAAACGTGAAAGTTTGTGAGGATGTATGTACTAGTAAGTTGTTTGTTGCTCTTTCACGCAAAAACTACTGAATGGATTTAGATTAAACTTCACAATAATATAGCTTACATATCAGAATAATACATAGGCTAAAATTCATAAAGATATATTGTATATTATCCAAAATATCTATCACCACGTGGGTGAAACCGTGGAGCGCAACTAGTACCCAATAAATTAATCTTTGATAGTAGTCATATTCTACAAGTACCTGGTCATAATATCTACGTTTGCTATTTCCTAAACACTGTTTTTTTTCTTTATACGACGCGTGACCCGGTTTCTATTTTGTATCTGGCGCAGTGCATCAACGTTGCCATACAGCGGGGGCAATTGCAGCCAGCGTCTTGAGGACGCTTCCAATTGGTATTGATATACTATGTAGATCAGTTCAGCCACCTCTAGATTTGCTCGCAACAATCTATAGTTAACTTAAATTGTAAATACTCGTTCTAATGTTTTGGTTTGTATTGTTGAATTGTAATTTTCTCTGATAATAGAGTTTTTAAGTGTTTGTTTGTCGTTCACGTCTAAACTACTGAACGGATCGGGCTGAAACTGTTGCATAAGATGTAGTTCAAGATTTTCTCACAAAAAAATTGCGTGCGTAGCCGCAGTCAGAAGCTAGTTCCAAATCATTACTACGTAATAACAAACAAAGTCGATTCACGCTGTCTGTTTGTCCATATGTAGTATGCTTAGATCTTTAAAACTCGCAACGGATCTTGATGCGGTTTTTTTAAATAGATAGATAGAGAACTGTTTATAGTCATTTTATACAAAGATTTCCACACGGGCGAAGCCGCGGGGCGCAACTAGTAATTTATAATGCCATAAGTCTCACAGTAATAATAAAGAAGCGGGCTCGTCGTTTTCCGTTGACAACCATCGAGCTTTTATATCATCCAAGTTAAGTCCCCACAATTTGGATGTGTGAAAACATACCTGTGTTATCTTGCCCTGGCCATACTCGTCTCAAATTTGAGACAGGTCTCTTGAGAACCCGTTTACAATGGCTACCGGTTTTAAAAAGTCTGACGAGGAGACTTTACATCGCTCCATTGAGCTGGCGAAGATATTTGATAAAATAAATTTCCAGAACAGCGCATATACAAGCGTTTAGACACGAAATTGCATTGGCAACGCAAAAAAACTATTGAAGGAATCATTTGCAATGTTCTTAATAGTGAGCGTCGCGGTTATAATAATGTTTTACTACTTTGGACTCGCTCCGTTTCATTTACAAATTTCATTATTACGTAGTTGTTATCTAAAACTACGGTGATTTACTATTAGAAGGGAGTTATAGTTACGCGTGGTCCCAGTTCTACAATTCAGTTAAACCGCATTGTCTTGGCAAAGTATTTCGAGTCCGAAACTTAATTCACACTCTTTTATACCAAACACAGGATAGCCCCCTTTTATATTACCTAGTAAGTAACACACAAAATGAAATTTGATTATCTCAATGATGTTAATACTTGGCCAGATGTCGCTCAGTTTCGCACCGACAATAGTATGTAAGTAATTTGTTATTGTGCATAGCTTTACTTAAATATTGACATGTATCGAATCATATTATATTTAGACTTAAATAGGCAAATAACCATGTATTAGACATATAAGAGATGAACATGCTAGTGGTTTCTTTTTCACTTCTTCCACTTGTGGACAAAAAATGGAAGTGAACAGTAAAATAATTTTATTTGATAATAATTTAATGTATAAAATATGACTTGTCTAAGTGCTTATTTTGTAAGCCTAAAGAAATAAATGATTTTTTACTTTACTTTACTTTAAATGTTATTTGCTTCTATCAGAGCTGATTCCTACTTCAAGATGCTTTAATCTATGAATGCCTCAATAACAGTATAATTGCAGCCGATACGAAATGATCACGTTACTCCCTGATGGCATATTCCAAGGTCATACATAATATCACGTGAGAGACGAGTGTATTCTCTTAGATTTCATGGCGATAGGGGCGACCAAAACCCAGAGAGTCGTGACTCCACGCCAGCAAAAGGGCGGCCATACAAGTCTGATTTTTTGTTTGATTGTCGGATCAGATTGTCTTGTCTATGGATTCGAATATCCGAAGGCATTCGTTCCATACATTTGTAAATACAAAAATCGTCTTCGGACATTCGTATACTTCATCTATCCATAGGCAATCTGATCCGAGAATCAGACAAAAATCGGCCGCCCGTTACAGTAGACGCCTAACAGAGAATTGACTCTTCTCGAAACTAAATACTCTATCTATATAGGACACAGTATGTATGTATATTTGTTGATTAATCAGTCAATTTTTTATCTATGACATAGTTTTAATCTTCTGACATCGTTTTTCATTTTTAACTAACTTAAGCATTGTTTTTGGTTCCATAATTATTTATTTATTATTTATTTAAGTATGGACCGATTTGTCAAATTCTTTCGCTATTGTACTATGTAATCCCGAGGTGGTCCCATAAAAATATTTCAAAGCATAATTTCCAAGAGATAAGTTTTCAAAATCTTTAAAAACAGTGCAAATACTGTCCACGATCCTATCCATCCATGGTTGTCTGGTAGAGACCGCCAATTGTATCTAGTTTTTTTAAGTTTTTATTTTACATTGTCATTTTATACTTATGCAATAAAGAATTATCTATCTATCTATCAAATACTAAGAAATTTGAAGTCATTTTTAGTTTTTTAGAGCAATCAAATTATTTCCTTTATCATTTGACAGCCCTGTTACGTGCGGAACACATACAGAGTGCCTTGTGTTGTGATGTAGGTACACTGGCGACTCCAATCCGAACTGAGGTCAATTGATGGTGCCCGGCTGACGTTGTGTCGTTGCCCTGCTCGTATTTATAGTGCATTTCCATTCCTTATGTTGTTTTCAAACAGACCTCCTTTTTCAGGTTGGCTGACCTGCCGAGGAGCCAAAGGAAAAGGGATGACGAGTTATGACTATGACAGTTACTAAGTGCCACCAAAATTAGTCGAGTTTAGTTACTAAAATAACTATGTCAACATATCCCCAAAAATAACATTAATAATACGAATCGCGATAAAGTAAAAAAAAAAACAATTAAGAAATGATCTCAATGCGACAAGTACTTTAATTTAAATAGTTTTATACGGTCAACAACAAATACAGTTTAAAATAAACTTTATAGGTTTAGTACTGCGCGATTGTTTAGCTTTTCTGCAGATAATGTAAAAACGGAGATTACAATAATAACCGACTTTGTTCATTTGATTTTCGAATAGAATGTACCTACTAATAGATATGATGCTGATGACCATAGATGGGCCTGACAGCATTGCTGATTATCAGACTTCATTTGTTTCAATTAACTTCCTTCATCTACATAATTATACATTACATCAGCGCAATCGGCTTGGTTGAACAGGATGTGCGTTTACAGTTTACAAGACGTCAGTCTTTTCTGAATATCTATGTCAAAAGAGAAATAATGATAACTTTATAACCTTTTTAAGGCAGATAATCGAAGTCGAACTAGCCCAACATTTTATTGATAACGTCATATTTTTTTATGAAACCTACGTATAAATTTATTGAGCATTGTCTGACCCGGATTGACTTCCGCACATAGATAATGGACGCGATTAAGTTGTGTTTTTAAACTTTAACTGAATTTTTGAACGTTATCTGTTGAGTGTGGCCGCAATTTGACGACCGATGTGGTGCGGTGGGCGTAAGCCCGCCTGGGATGCAGGAGGTTGCGGGTTCGATTCCCGCCTCGGAAGAATTGTATGTACGATCTGCAGATATTTGTTCCGGGTGTTCTGGTCGTTTTCTATATACTTATTATTTTCTATAATTCTATTTTCTATATACTATTATTAATGCATCTTAAATAGTTTTATTTTCTAAGGTTTAAGTAGTTTAGGTACATAGAGTTTTGACGACCGATGTAGCGCGGTGGGCGAAGGTCCGACTGCTACGCAGGAGGTTGCGGGTTATGTTCCCGCCTCGGAACAATTGTGTGTACGATCTGCAGATAATTGTTCCGGGTGTTCTGGTCGTTTTCTATGTATAATAAAAACGTGTTTTACTGTATCCACTCAAGAACACGTTCACCCCAGTGGTTGTCAATTCTTCGCGTAGGTTTAGCTAGGGTAAAGTACTAAACATCAATCCTTAATTGATCAAAAATTCAAGGATAACTTGATGTTATATGAGGGAAAATATATATTTCTTCTGAAACATTGATCAAGTTAATTTATTTGGATTATTTATGACAATGACTTTGCTACAGTCGCCATAAATTTACGAACCTACGGATTACATAAACCTCACCTTCTGTTTTGGTTTAATTCTCTAAGGTTTGCCACGTCGCGTCGTCGTGAAGTAACTGATGCACTATGACTAGAATCTAGATGGACTGGCGACATTGTAGCGGTCGCAGGGAGTCGATGGTTGGAGGCGGCTCAGGACCGCTATTTGTGGCGTCGTATAGCGGAGGCCTATGTCCTTGTCCAGCTGTGGACGTGTGTGAACTAATAATCCTATTATTAGTTCACACACGTCCACAGCTGGAATAGAATATAAAAGAAAAATATTTTTTTGGACACAGGTATAAAATCACTACTTGGTATAAAAAAAGTCGTTTCCCGCTGTCTGTCTGTCCCTATGTATGTATGCTTTGATCTTTAAAACTACGCAACGGATTTTGATGCGGTTTTAAATAGAGTGTTTCAAGAGGAAGGTTTATAAACCATTTGACACATGGATTTTCACGCGAGCGAAGCCGCGGGGCGCAGCGAGTATATAATAAACAAACGGAAAACAAAAACCATTATGTGACTCATAAGGGTGGTAGTAAAAATTAGGCTGCCAATAATGATAAAAATAACTATGTAAGATAAACATTTCAAAACCCAAGAACACCCAGGACACAAAATTTAAAACTTTCCGTGCAGAGGTTAAGAGCCCATCGAGATCTGTCGGATTTCGTTAGCAATGTTTATCAGAGCACAATAATTTCATTGATAAATGTATATTCGGTGGGCGCGAGGCCGGCTGATAACCCCTTATCGCGGGCGCGACGACCCCGCGCTGACCGATATCGAATAACTGGGAAATTAGATACTCTGAGACTTCAACATTTCAATATATCATGAATATTTACTTAATCAGTTTTTGGACCGGATATCGTCTCATCGTTTTATTCAAAGTTGAAGATGTGGTCAGAATTCACCAATTTAAAAAAAAAACTGCATTGTTTATTCTCTGTGATATGAATTGACTAATTCAAAAAGACGCTTCCGCTCGCTGTTCGTTTAGATCTTTTAAAATACTTAACAGATTTTAATGCAATTTTCAGTAAGAGAAAATCAGATTCAGAAAGAAGGGTTATAAACTATTTGTCACATAGATTTCCAAGCGGGCGAAGCCGCGGGGCGCACGCAGCTAGGAATAATATAAAGTAATTACTACCTAATGTAAATTCATGCCAAACGCTCCATGCCGTCTAGTGCCAAAAATAAGCTAAGTCGCCGACAACTGACGGACATGGCGAAAATATAAGAGTTCCTTGTTGATTACGGAACTCTAAAACTTAGCTGCAACAACAATAAATCCTTATCTACATGGAGTTATAATAACTTTGGTCATTAGCAAACGGTAACTAATTCAGTAATCTTACTTCCTGCGAACAATACTACGTTGAATATAAATATTAATGTACATAAATATAAATTATATTTTTTTCCGTAATTATAGCTTTGTCGCTGATAAACTAGTTTTTGATACCGATGGTTTTGTTGATTTTATTTTATAATTATTAAAAGGTATGTTAATGTTGTTTGGGACGACCTCTGTGGATCAGCGCGCAAAAGTTCTGCAACACGGGAGGTTTGATCCCCGCCTCTAATCGATTGATCTGCAGATATTTGTTCCGGGTGTTATGGATGTTTCTTCTATGTATATACATACATATATACAAAATATATTTCTATGTTATGTAACTATTGTATTTTAAATTTATTGTTTAATAAATAATAATAATAATAATAATTCAGAGTGGAGCCCACCCAACGCTCAGAGGCGACGTGGAAGGCCCAGGATGAGATGGCGCGACGAGCTCGAGGTACATCTTCCATCATGGCCTGTTGCAGCGTTGGATCGCGAAAAGTGGAAGGAGAAAAGGGAAGCCTTTGCCCAGCACACACAATAATGGCTTAAAATAAATAATAATAATAACTTTTTTTCTTCACTCCTGTTTTTACATAAGAGTTGATTTGAGGAACCTAATAAATAATGTTGAATTTTATGTAATTCGAGTTTTTTACGACATAGATCCCGTTGGTACTGAAATCTAGGCCTAGTTTGATAAATCAAGCCTGTTAGGTTCGCCTCATAAATAAATCTGTGCATCACACTAATATTATGAATGCGATAGTTTGGATGTTTGGATGGATGGATGGATGTTTGTTACTTCTTCACGCCAAAGCTATTGAAAGGATCCGCCTGAAATTATGCAAAGATGTAGCTCAAAGCCTGGAATCAAACTTAGACTACTTTATGGTTCCTAAAACACAGTTTTTTACTAGTTCAGGAGCCTATGGACTTGTATTGCCTGTTTCACTATCCATTATGTTAATAAATAAAATTTTACTTTACTTTACTTTTATATCCCACTAGCGGACCTTCCCGGCTTCGCACGGCTTAAGTACGGATCCCTAACTGTTTTTGACAAAATAGTATAGCCTATGTTCACCGGGGATAGTGTAGCTTCCCAACGGTGAAAGAAAATTTCAAATCGGTCCAGTAGTTTCGGAGCCTATTAATTACAAACAAACAAAAAATCAAACCTTTCCTCTTTATAATATCAATGTAGATAAATCAGTTCTCATGGGATAGAAATAACCTTAAAACGGTCCGATAGAAACAACGCGGGCAAAACCGCGCGCTGAAACTAGTTAGTCATAAACTCTACATTGTAGAGTCAACCCAGTACATTCGTATCGCCTGGTAATATAATAATACTCGCCAACCGCAACCCACTTACGATTGATAAGCCACATTTTAATTACTGGTATCGCGTTAATAGTAAACTTATATTATTTAGGCTAGAGTTCATCGATACTGCTAGAAAAGTGACATAGACAATCATCATCATCATTAGCCTATGTTAGTCCACTGCTGGACATGACGTATCCAGCATCTCCTGCAGTCTTTCGCAGGAACATAGACAAGTAAGAAAATATTTTTTAGAAGTGTGTCTTAATCACTCTAAGTAATCTATATATAAAAGAAAGTCGTGTTAGTTACACTATTTATAACTCAAGAACGGCTGAACCGATTTAGCTGAAAATTGGTGGAGATATAGCTTAGAACCAGGAGTCTAACATAGACTTTTTATGCCGGAAACCACCCTCTAAAGGGGTGAAAAGGAGGATGAAAGTTTTTATGGGAAATTAAAAACTGTTGACTGGATTTGGATGATTTGATGGGCATAAGATACTTTTTATCATTTAAACCTTTTGACACAGATTTCCACGGGAGTGAAGCCTCGGGGCGCAGCTAGTATATTATAAATGCAAAAGTTTGGATGTTTAGATGGAAGAATGATACTTCATTACGCCAAAATGACTGAACTGATGAGGCTGAAATTTAGCATACAGTTAGTTCTGAACTTGAAATAAAACATAGGCAATAGGCATATATACTTTTTATCCCATAAATCAGTTCCCATGGGATATAATATAAATAAATATAAAATAAAATCAGACATCCCCGTAACATCACCTAGCCGAGAGTAACGTTAATTTTTATAATTTTAACAATATTTTATAATTATTATGTTTCCCATACAACAAAATTGTATATTACCTGTTTTGACAAGTCGTATCCTTAGCATAATTAAGGTATATATATATGTATATATATATATATATATATATATTATATTGTACACTTTTATGTAAGAATTATGACAATAAAGAAATCTGAATCTGAATCTAACCTTAAAATTCGTCCATAGAAACAACGCGCCGAATCCGTGAACAGAATGTAGTTTTAAATATCAGGATTTTGATAATAAATAAATATTACGCAGTTTAAATTAGATTGACTGAGTCAAAGACAAAAATAAAAAACAATATAAATCCAGCGGTTTAGTAAATGCCGCATATACTATACAAGCAGTTAGTACCTAAGTACCGTCTCTTATCTATTGTAATAATATTATAATTATAATAATGCTGGATAATTCACACAGCATTACCTAGCCCCATGGTAAGCAGAGCTTGTGTTATGGGTACTAGATAACTGATATACATAATACAATAAATTACATAGATAGATATTTTTTATTATACATAGAAAACGACCAGAACACCCGGAACAAACATCTGCAGATCGTACACACAATTATTCCGAGGCGGGAATCGAACCCGCAACCTCCTGCGTCGCAGGCGAACCTTCGCCCACCGCGCCACATCGGTCGTCATCTATTCTGTCATTGACTATTTCTTAACATTGGATCTTTTAATTCGTCTGAATAAATAGTTTCAACACGGTACTAAACTTGTTTACAATAATATGACTGGTTTCCTGATACGCGCAATAAGATAAATGTAAAAAATAAGCGTACCTACATAGATAATAGATACGCATATACCTACAATGGCCTACTACGGCCGATGGGGCAAACGTGTTCTTGAGTGGAGACCACGACTCGGCAAACGTAGTGTAGGACGCCCTCCGACCAGGTGGGATGACGACCTGCGAAAGACTGCAGGTAGATGCTGGATGCGGCAAGCTGAAGACAGGGCGCTATAGCGCTCATTGGGGGAGGCCTATGTCCAGCAGTGGACTGCTATAGGCTGATGATGATGATGATGATACCTACAATATTGATAATGTGTATGTGCATGGTGGGTACACCGTGAAGGGTTGTAAGTTTTATTATATTTTGTAAGTATACAACGGGTATTTATCGCGTTTATTTACCTATTTTTCCCGACGTTTCAACAGGTTTACACACTGTCGTGCTCACGGGATGACTCTAATACTACTCTAGGGAAAAATAGGTAAATAAACGCGACAAATACCCGTAGAGGTATAATAAACCAAAATTGGTAGAAATTTATATTTATGTGTTCAAACTTTTAGATTAAGAGCGTGCCATACCTCAGCCAAAATTCGAATTTCGCTTCAGTTCAGAGCAGAATGACAAGATATGATTTTCTAATGCCTAATTACAATTTATTTACACAACTAATATAAAATTAAAAAGACGAAAACGAAGAAATTCTACTACGTTTCTCGACAAAACAAAAATCCAACAAAAAAATTAGGTGGTTCCTGAGATAAATAGCAAAATGTGTGCAAAACATGTATTTTTCAAAAAATAAAAGTATCGAGAAAATTTTCACCAATCGTGTTTTCGAAAAGACGGAATCCAAGATAAAAGTTCGAATTATCATTTACCTAAATATGAAGGTGGTAGCTTTCACAGATTCTGAGATAAATAACGATTTCTAACTATAAAATTACATAAGGTACACTCTTAAGTATAATAATTTTACCATCAGTAGTCTTCCTGTAACTTTGTTTAGCATTAATTTCAGTAGCTTTTTGTGGAAATTTTTAATTAGCCTTCAGTATTAATTCAGGTACCTACTCATTAAGTTAGCTGTTAATTTCCTGAATACTGTTAAAATAAATAAATAATTATGTGTTCAGATCGCGTAAGTTTAAAAACATATATTATATTTTGGTTTTTTAATATTAATAAAGCTGTTTATTATGTTATTTTACGTAGAATTCCCTTTTAATTCCCCAAGAAACCCTTTCTTGGGGAATTAAAAGGGATCAGTATTAATTCAGATACCTACTCATTAAGTTAGCTGTTTATTTCCTGAATACTGTTAAAATAAATAAATAATCATGTGTTCAGATCGCGTAAGTTTAAAAATATATATTATATATTGGTTTTTAATATTAATAAAGCTGTTTATTATGTTATTTTACGTAGAACACTTTCTGAAAATGATCAAAAGGAGGGAATTTTTTTTTTGAGCTACCTCAACGAAAAGTCCTACTTCTTTCGGTGAGGTTTGTGCATCTCAACAGTTTTTGTGTTATGTAGGATTAATACTTTTTGAAATTTAATTTGAAAAAAAGTCAAAAAATTTACCATCAACCTTGATTTCCAAAGTTTCCATAGTGATCTATCTGAAATTCACTTCGATTTAATTCAAAATCTTTATTTGCATACAACAAGGGTCTATAGAAAATAGACACAATTTTTTTTCAATTTTGTAATAAGTAGTAAAAAGAGAATTCTATTACAGCTATGAAAATAAAACCAAAATAACTAAATCTAGAGTATAAGTAACTTCACACAATTTAAATGAATTACTTTAAAAAAAAACTCTAACCGGTACCCTCGCACAAGTTATACTCGCACTTGACGAATCTTGTCACAGTAAGTACCACATGTACGAAACGCGGATGTGATAATGCTAACTAATAAAATGCAAATTAAAAGTAGTTTCGATCAACAACACAGCAAGAAGCAAGCAAAGTGAAATATGATCGAATTAACATATGTATTAAAATGTCATTTATTCTGCATATTAAAAGCACTCGTACAACCTGATCTTAACTTCGAACCAAGTGAGATTCATCATCATAATCATCATCATCATCAGCCTATAGCACCATAGCGCCCTGTCTTCAGCTTGCCGCATCCAGCATCTACCTGCAGTCTTTCGCAGGTCGTCATCCCACCTGGTCGGAGGGCGTCCTACACTATGTTTACCGAGTCAAGTGAGAATAGTGAGATTGATTCTTAAGATTGACTCTACCGATCGGTGCCATAAAAATACGGGTAGATTTGGATTTTAGTGGGTTCGATTACCGAATAAAGCAAATAATTTTCCAGAAATTTGTGAATGCAGGTTTTATTTATTTTTCAAAATAAAGGAACTTTTTCCTTTATTACCTTCCTATCTTCAATAATATATCTGGCCTCCATGCCCCGTGGCCATGAGACAGCCTGTATATAATTATTACAATAAGTTGGTGTTCTTCCATTCTATCAAACACACGAAGGCTCGTAGATAACCTGCTACCAGCACTCATATCGAATCAAAAGAAGAGTGAGTTCGTTCTATTTATTCTCCCCTTTTAGGTAAGTAGGTACGAGTGCTAACCAATTTTATCGCCGACCGATGTGACGCGGTGGGCGAAGGTCCGCCTGCGACGCAGAAGGTTGCGGGTTCGATTCCCGCCTCGGAACAATTGTGTGTACGATCTGCAGATATTTGTTCCGGGTGTTCTGGTCGTTTTCTATGTATAATAAAAGATATCTATCTATGTAATATATTGTATTATGTATATCAGTCATCTAGTACCCATAACACAATGCTTGGGGCTAGATGATGGTGTGTGGATTGTCCAGCATTATTTATTTATTTATTTATTATCATTAATTGTTTCTTAAAGTTTGTTATAAATTTGCGTAAGTGCGTTGTGCACCGTTATCTGTATTTGTCATATCCTGTTTTATATTTTTGTTTCTTGGTGTGGTTTCTTGCGTCATTCAGTAGACCTAAAAAAATCATAACATTCTTCCTGGAATCTCTTACTAAATTAATGTTTGTCTCATCCACGTGGAAATAAGAGCTGGGTGGGTTTTAAGTAGATACAGAAGATATTATAAAGTAATTCGGTAATTGCAACAATTATAAATAACCTACGCGAAACCACTACAGCTAGCTTATATTTGGCTATTTGGTACAAACTCTACCTTTCCTAAATTCACGTAATAATGTATGTCCGGCTTCCATGCCGCCCGCATGCCAAGAAGCACCCATGGCAGGGCGTCTGTCCATCTTTCGCCTTCGTGCGCCATGATTGCTGCTTTCAACGTCCTGTGCAGGCGCTCGATCATCCCATTGGATGCTGGATGATAGACGGTAGTATGACGCAACTGGACTGGAGTGCACATAAATCTTTGACAGATTTGTGTGGAGTCCAGTTAAAATTATTCTTGACTATGTTGTCTATGTTGCTGGATCCGATGCGGGCGCGCCGCGCGGCGAGACGTGGTTATGCGCCACACACCCAAAGGTTGCCTGGAAGAGATTGCTTTTAAGCGATAAAGCCGCCCATTGTACTTGCCGAATGTAATGTATTTTTATAATGTATCTGGTGTACAATAAATTATTTTTGTATTGTATTGTATTGTAATACAAGTGTAGGTACTTTATTGTTCACCAAGAATCGTCAAATACAATGATAAAGGTACTATGAATGATTTTAAGCTAAGAGCAATCTCTTCCAAGCAACCTTTAGACGGACACATAACTTGGGGAGTCCGTTTCTACACAGTAAAGTAGTGCATTGGATCGGGGAGCTATTCTAAATCCTGGTCCCCCAGGAACTCTCTGGGTTAAGCAGGTTTGCACATTTGCAATGGACCTATCTCGTGAATCCTTCGCGGTGTCCGCCGGCCTGACGTATGTCAGGGCTGCCGTGAACACAGCCATGCGTATGACGAATCCGAACGTTTTCTCTACGTAGCGCGCACAATAACTATTATAAAAGAGTAGGTTACGCATAAAACAGAATAGGTAATGCTATTTACGACTGTACCTTTGTGGCTATGGCAAACGACCGATAAGACGAATGTAATGCTACAACGTACTTTGTATAAAATGTTACGAGGAAGTACAAATTACCTACCTACTTGAACAATTACTTTTCACAAGACTTCCTAGTTTTTTATCTTTATACGGAACTCAAAGTGAACTCACTTTTCTGCTCACTGAGTTGCATCGTGAGCATTTTGCTCATCCAACCTTTCAAAGAAAACTACTAATATTATAAATAAGCTAAGACTATGGCTCCGTATAGATAGACCTACTTATTCGCAAAACTAATATTTTATTGATGATTCGCTTAAATAAACTGTTTTAGCTACGAATCCAAGATGCTGTATTCAGTTCAGATGTAGCTTAAAAAACAAGATGCGAAATATATATCTATACTATAGCTACGTGTCCATCCAAAGGTTGCCTGGAAGAAATCTCTCTTAGCGATAAGGCCGCCCATTGTGTTTTTCTATGTTTGATGTGCAATAAAGCGTATTTGTATTGTATTGTTTATAGTATTCGAAACAACATTTTCGACAGCGGAATAGGAAGTCCGAACAGATTTTCAAAATCAAATTCACGTGCGGCGGACACTTGTCTTTGTCATTTAAGGGGCCTCCGGAGGGACGAATTCTTCATACAAACGTAATACCAACATTTTTTTCACATTTCCACTATACACTATTGCATTATTTGTATTAAAATAGTATTTATCTAGGTTCCCAAATAGTTTTTTTTTCCAAAATACTTACCTAAAATGAAATGAAAGCCAATCTCATTTTGCACATTTTTATTTTTTCTTCCGTGTTATTTATTAAGGAACATAGATTATATTGTCTAGTTACAGAATAACAATACGTTGTGAAGAATACAAAAAGTTTTCAGTCATAATTTTTGGTATTACGGAACAAACCAAATTTTGAACGGCTAATATTGTTATCGCGCACGCATGTGGCGCGGCGCAAGGGTTAAACAGGGACAGTGATATTCGGAGCGATTTTAGCAAGCGAGGGTCGCCGGACCCTTAAGTCTTGTTGAAAACTGTTAAAAAATCTCTCCTACAAAAAATCAACAAAGACAGAAAGCCCATCGAATGGAGTTAGCCGGTCGCTTCAAAACAGTATCCAAATGCCAAACGATCTTATATAATCCGCTAGAACTACAAAAAACAAAACAGAATGGCCACTCATTGTTCCACTCGCGATTTATGAGGCAGTTTAAATGGCAGGCCTACTTTAGGAACCTCAAAACATAACTCGGTCACAGTTAACATAATACTTGACGAACAGGCTTTGTTCTCGGTCCCAACTCTGCAGGCGTCGATTTTTTACGGGCACCCTTTTGTTTTAAATTACGTAACGTGTTTTGAAGCCGAAAAGGTTTTGATGATGAATTGTTGGGTTTTAATTTTACGAGGTTTTGGGTGTCCGGTGTTCAGTGTCACATGATACATGGGTTTGGTGCAATAATTCTGGCGATTGATATTGGGTGCAATTTGGGCTGCTGGATGACTGGAAGTTTACCTAAAACATGCACGGTTTCTTCGATTTGTGGCCCTGCAATCCAAAGAAAAAGAGAAAGATGCTAGATTGGACTGTCTAGATTTCTGTAAATCAAATGCGTGCACAAAAAGACCCGTTTGGCATTCACACATCTTTACACAAATGGTGCACTGAAATGCAAATGAAATGAAAGTTTATTTCTTTAGGCTTACAAATAAGCACTTAGACAAGTCTATTACAAGTATATTTTATACTATTCATTATTATATTGATGTTCACTTAAATTTTTTGTCCACCAGTGGAAGAAGTGAGAAGAAACCACTAGTATGTTCACTACTGTACTGTAAGGTCGCCGTTAAAAGAGTAAGTTAGTACCAATACCTAAACAATCTCTGGTTTGGGTTCATCATAGAACCAGTATATAAAGTGAGTCTATACCTATAGTTATTGTTATTTGTCCCGATTTAGTTTTTTCATTTAGATATATTTAGAAAAATATTGTTTATAACACTGACTCAGCTAACTTAAACGGTAATTCGGTTTGTCCGTAAGCCTCATTATACGTATCTACCTATTTAAGTAGGTATACATGGTTTTTTGAGAAGGGCGGTGATGGCCAAGGCCGAAACCACGAGAGTTAGAGTTAGAAGTTGTGAAAGGGGCCATGCCCTCGATTGATAAGAAAACAATAATTGCATATTTAGTTTCTTTTTCACACAGTTGACTCGTACATTTACTAGCGTAGCTAAACAATGTTATTCCTTTAGTAGAGTTGATTTACCTGGATCCTTGTGAACCTACGTTCTGCACCCCGCGTCGTTGCGTTGCGCCCGCGCAGCTCGCGTGATCAAACCGGTTGCATGTAACATTGTTCATTATTCAAATTAGTGCGTGCTGTAATATCAGAGCCTTTCGGACTGCTATTAGGCTTGCAGGCTGGTTTGTGCCGGCTATCTGGATTCCGATCTATGGTTATGGTTATGAAATTACTGCGGTTTGAATCCAATGATGTTATATATACCTATACTAGCGACTTGCCCTCGCACGGGTGCAAATGCTTGTATTATATACATTATAAAGCTTCCTCTTGAATTACTCTATCTATTTAAAAAAACCACATCAAAATCCGTTGCGTAGTTATTATTATACATTGATAACGACCAGAACACCCAGAACAATTATCTGCAGATCGTACACACAATTGTTCCGAAAGATATATGCATACATTGGGAACGTCAGCGGGAAGCGATAGGCAATTATTTCTGTCACATATTTAACACCAAGAGATATACATATTCACGACTTCTGATTTGCAAAATAATTCATATTCTGTTCAAATATGGCTTATGTCAATGAAGCATTTAATGCTGAGCCGGTAGCCTTTCTGTGTTCTCGTGTTTTAATTATTTTATTCGTTCCTAATTTGTTATCTTTATTATTATTAGTTCTTAAGTTGTATTATTTTTGTATTTGAAACACAAATAAACATTTTCTATTTCTATTTCTATAAATATAAAACATCTACGAATAAAATTATCAAACACAAACTATAATTATCGCAGCTTATATAGCTATCTTGAATCGTACGTATTTATTTCAGCTAATAACCTCTACCGTCATTTCCATAGCTAATTTCTAAATCATGAAACCTTCCGTGGCTAGATTTGTTGCAGTGCTCCAAGCATTAATGATTTGACGTATTATGTTACGCACGCGAATCAGTATGACGTATTTAATACCTATTTATTTATTTTACAATTAGATTGGCCCACAGCAAATACATTAAAACTTACAGGGTAGTTAACAGAAGTTATAAATAAGTGCTGCTAATTGTAGTAGTAAATAAATAAATAAATAAGGTGCACCAACCCCTTACAGGCCGGTCATATAATTTTAACAAACCATTGTAGAAAATAAAACTATTATACGTGATATATTAACTTACATTTATATAAAAAATAAAAACGCAACAAATACTACATAATTTTTTTTTACAAAGGAATTAAGACTAAAAAATGAGCGGTCTGAAGCTATCGCCTAAGGCTGGTGTTCACAATAGAAAATTGAACAATTAGGCAGGTTCGTCGGTTAACTTTAACGTTTGGTTATGGAAAATTGTGTCAAAACTTTAAAAGCAACTGTTTCATATTGAGCCATCTGCTGTAGAACTCGGGTCTAAATGCAACCATTTTGTGACACTTTCTACAAAATACCCAGAACACCCGGAACAAATATTTGCAGATCGTACATACATTTGTCCCAAGGCAACAAACCCGCAACCTTCTGCGTCACAGGTGGACCTTCGCCCGCTGCGCCATGCCACATCGGTTGTCAAATGATGATGATGAATGTTAAACCTAGTGTTTAAATTTTTTTTTAATTTATCGAACCGCGCTAGTCACCAATGTTGCCACATGCGTACCCCAGTGATATCACACAACACTTCCTAGTTGTAAACTGTCAGTACAGAGCATTATAATAAATAGCATGTGTGTATCGTTGGCGACACGATGGCGTGCCACAGTCGTGTACATCTCAGCTGGTTTACATTCAACCTGAAATAAAACTACATATAAAAAAGACTTGTAAACAGCGTAACTAATAAAATAAAAATAAAAAAAAATTTATACTATATATCTTACAAATTATTGTGCGTAGCCAGTGTTCATGGAAAATATGGCCTTCACTCAGCATTATGCTAGGTGCACACTAATAACATCTAATATAGTTAATCTGTGAGTGTGACGCTGCGTAGAGATTTTAGCTTACATGCATTTCTTACGTAGACCTTTCGTAGACCTTGCGTAGAAGCGTAGACGTTGAAGCGTAAAATTGCGAAGAGATCACGAAACCATGACGCAGAACATTAAGTAGACATCTTGTAGAGTTTGCTTGGTAATAATAATAAATCACAAGCTGAAATGAACTTTTTTGTTTTGAAACTAGAATCTAAAACATATTTTTTGCAGAAAGTTAGGTCAGAAACCATAAGTGCAAAAATATTAACCTAGCTGTGCCCGTTAAGCTGTGAAAACAGGCAGAACCGGTCCTCTGACTTCCTCGAGCACGATCAGCTTATTGGAACTATTAGCGAGGCTCGACTCGTTTCAATCAGTACATTATGTAGCAAGGAGTGGAGACAGCTTCAGATTACCAGCATAACAATCTAAGATACTTGGTGCTGGAATGCTTTTGGAATCGACAGTCATACTTCATGCCAATACCTACAATGACAGGTAGCTCAACTGACCCATATCAATACCAGTCCGAAGCGTCTCCCCAAGACGCTGGCTGCATTACTCCGCTGTATGGCAATGGTGATCCGCTGCGCCAGATACTCACCAGCTCTCGGGTCACGCACGACGTCGACCAGACGCTGCACTTGGTTCACATCTACCCTACTAATATTATAAAAGCGAAAGTTTGTATGTATGTTTGTTACTCTTCCACGCAAAAATAACTGCACAATCAAGCTGAAATTTTGCATACAGGTAGTTCCAGGTCCGAATTAAAACAGGCTACTTTTTATCCCATAAATCAGTTCCCATGGAGTAGAAATAATCTTAAAAAGTTTCCATAGAAAAACGCGTGCGAAGCCGCGGGTAGAAACTAGTTTTTCTTAAATGTATTATATCTAATAGAGCTACAACATACATACAATCCTACAACAACAATACGAGTAATCCTGAGTCACCTACTAGATCGCTACTAACTAGCATAAATAGAAATAACTCGAAATAATCCTAAATCTTTTACAAACCACCAAAAATTAACAGCGTTCATTAAGCGAATTTAAATTACGTATTTAGTTGCAGAACATATATTTCTTTACAAAAAGAGCTATAATTTAAGGAACAAAAGTTTTTGCTGGCCCGGTTATTACAAAAAATAGGCCTCTTTAAATGGAACACGTTGTCAACGCATGTGTTGTGTTAGTTACTTACATGTGTCAAAAATCACATGGTACAAATGAGCGTCTTATAAAAGTGAATACCTAATGAAGTGTGAATATTAGGAACATAAACAATTAATGTAGGTTATTAATATAGGTTGGATTTTTTGTACGGGGCAGTAATGGATGTACCTTAATGGTGTAGCTACAGGAAAATGATCGTAGGAGACTATACATCTTTTATTGAGAAAATTTCATTATTCATTAGTCTCAGATTTTTCAAAAAATGATACAGTATTAAACAATTAGCGAAACAATGGGTACTTTGCATGACAACTTGTAACTTATTAAAATCATTTAAAAAATTACAATACACAAAATTAATTTTTTTTTATGGGACCAACTGAGTTTGAGTAGTAAAAAAGTAAGAAATCATAAAAAAGTTTTCCGTCAAAAAAATCCACCCTGTATTACCATTTGTTTTTATTCTTGTTTTCTATTATGATAAGTCTTATTGAAATAAAAAGCTACGTTCAAATAAAAAGTCATCATCAGCCAATAGCAGTCCATTGCTGGACATAGGCCTCCCCTAATGAGCGCCATAGCGCCCTATCTTCAGCTTGCCACTAAAAAACTTATTTAAACATCATCGTCATCATCAGCCGATATTTGTCCACAGCTGGACATAGCCTCCCCTAATGAGCGCAGTCTTTAGCTTGCCGCATCCAAAATCTGCCTATAGTCTTTCGTAGATCCTCATCCCACCTGGCTGGAGGGCTAGAATACGTTTGCAGAGTCGCGGTCTCCGCTCAAGAAGAAGTGTAGAATAATGTACAACTCGGTCACAATATCTGTGCACCTTGATTCAAACATTTTGTATGGCTCTGAGTGCACAGATATTGTGACCGAGTTGTAGAAATGTATGAGTTAAATAGGCAGCTTTCACATAGCTGTATACCCACAAAAATAAGGATAGCCTTATGAAAAAGTTTGATGTTCACAATAGAAATACAAGAAACAAGAACAAGTTACACATCCCATCATTTAGATTACACAAGGTAGGGAAATCATTTATGGGCAATAGCGTGCGCTTCTATAATAAGCTTCCATCTGAAGCAACTGAGCTCCCTATTCGTAAATTTAAAAATTACATAAAACTAAATCTCATCAAGAAGGCTTTCTACTCCATAGATGATTATCTCAATGATGTTAATGCTTGGCCAGATGTCGCTCAGTTTCGCACCGACAATAGTATGTAGTAAGTAATTTGTTGTTGTGCATAGCTTTACTTAAATATTGACATATATTATATAATCATATTATATTTAGACTTAAATAGGCAAATAACCATGTATTAGACATATAAGAGATGAACATGCTAGTGGTTTCTTTTTCACTTCTTCCACTAGTGGACAAAAAATTGAAGTGAACAGTAAAATAATTTTATTTGATAATAATTTAATGTATAAAATATGACTTGTCTAAGTGCTTATTTTGTAAGCCTAAAGAAATAAATGATTTTTTACTTTACTTTACTTTACTTTTAGCACGGCGACCGTGCCGTGACCATATGCATGTGCAAAGGGCCTTAGGTATTAATAACCTGGCATGCATACTCTACATTCAAGCCATTCATCACGTTTTCCTCCTCCATGTTAACAAATGATTCATTCCTGACTTGTTTCACAATTTGCAACATACATATGTATATTACATAGTACTTAATGTCGTCAATAGAATAAGCATGATTTGGAGAAACTACCCCGATATATTTTTGGTCATCTACTGAATACAATATATTTCTGCAACGGATAATTAATTTATTATATCTATATATGAACCTGCAAGCACAGAGATCCCCTGGTACTGTCCACGATCCTATCCATCCATGGTTGTCTGGTAGAGATCGCTCTTGAGCGATAAGACCGCCAATTGTATCTAGTTTTGTTAAGTTTTTATTTTACATTGTCATTTTAGTGTGCAATAAAGAATTATCTATCTATCTATGTGTTCTGGTCGTTTTCTATGTGTAATAAAAAATATCTATCTATGTAATGTATTGTATTATGTATATCAGTTATCTAGTACCCATAACAAAGAGAGGAAAGGTTTTGATTTTTTGTTTGTATATTTGTTTGTTTATAATGAATAGGCTCAGAAACTACTGGACCGATTTGAAAAATTCTCTCACCGTTGGGAAGCATCACTATCCCCGGTGAACATACTGGCTATATTATATATTCAAAAAAGTAAAGGATCCTTACTAAAACCGTGCGAAGCCGGGAAGGTCCGCTAGTACGTTATAATTATGTACATTATACAATCCTAGTGGCATCTAATGTTGTTATATCATCATCATCAGCCTATATTAGTCCACAGCTGGACATAGGCCTCCCCCAATGAGCGCCATAGCGCCCTGTCTTCGCTTGACGCATCCAGCATCTACCTCAGGTCTTTCGCAGGTCGTCATCCCACCTGGTCGGAGGGCGTTCTACACTACGTTTACCGAGTCGTGGTCTCCACTCAAGAACAATGTTGTTACAAAGGTTTGTAAAATATCATAGGTGGCATCTGTCTATTACGAATACTATACAATCACAATCACATTTACCTTTTTAGGTTGTTAGTTTTCGAGTTGATGCAAAACTCTTCCCAAGGTTTGTTGTCCTCTAGCTAGATAATCTAATATTTTGTAGTTAGCATTTTGACATGTAAACGAATTGTCAAATATAGAGATATGTTTGACAATTCGTTGATAAATTGTTGCAACCACGGACTGGATCAACACCTACAGCTATGCCTACAATATTGCAAAATAAAAGTTAAATGACGCATATATAATTGAAGTCCCATAAAAACACAGAACCGGCTCTCTCGGTTCAACCTACAGGGAACTATCGAGCCCTTTAAAACGTTTTTTAATGCGAAACACCTCACTTAGTCATCGCCGTTAAAGAAGCTGACTGAACAAGTTTGAGAAACCAGTAGATGGAAGTCAGTTCGTACTTTATACGGATATTGGCTTGTTCGCGCGCGGGTTCGAATGTGACGTGGCACAAGAAAGAGGTTTCATACAGTATTTTCATGAGGCGTGATAGTGAGATTTCTGAAAGAGCTCTTAGTAACCCTACTAATATTATAAACGCGAAAGTTTGTAAGTATGGATGGATTGGATGTTTGTTACTCTTCCACGCAAAAACTACTGAATGGATTTTGAATGAAACTTCACAATAATATAGCTTACATATCAGAATAACACATAGGCTACAATTTATAAACATATTTTGTATATTATCCAAAATATCTATTTCAACGCGGGTAAAACCGCGGGGCGCAGCTAGTATTTTATTTAAGCTCTGGAATTCTACCAAGTTCTTAATTCGGTTGTGTGTTTTTGTGTATTTATTGAAATAATATTAATAAAATACACCTTTAATTTGAATGATGATTTCAATAGGTTAATGTAGGTATTTAATATTTTGTCTATTTCTTGTTTCATTCATGCACATGTACCCACTTCTCTCTTCACTTTGTCTCTCTCTCTCTCCCAATAAGGTTTGCTGGAAGAGAACTCTTTTTAGGGTTAAGTTCGACTTTGTTTAAATTTTCTAGAATAAGTTTTGTGTTATGTTTTTCGCGCAAAAAGTATAAATAAATAAAAATAAAAAAAAAACAGTTTATTGTAATAATGATGTATTACAAAAAAAAACAACCTTTTTTATTTATGGTAGAACCTTGACTTGAGCAAAGAAAAAACGATTAGACATTAAGCACGCACACATAGAGGGACAATAATAGAGTAACGAGACATAGAAACTGTACAACTTAAGTATGTAGCAACATAGCAAAATATTTACCTAGATTAAGTATAATTATGTGCCTAAAATAAAGCATAAAAATGTAAATAATTAACTATTACACAAAAAATAGAAAGAACAACAAAGCACCTAGAGATATAAGCACCACAAGTTATGCAGAATTTCAGCGATAGGTTTAACATAATTTGCCGCCAGGTGCTACTCTTTCTGGATCGGGAAACTGGATAAGCTCGTTAAATATCTTATTACAATAAACCTCATGGAGATCTGTGGCTGTCTGTCAATTATCTTAACCATAGCTAGTGCTGCTTGCTTGGTCTACAACACCACCTGGTTTGGAGCTTCGTGGAAAAGGGAACTAGTACTTGTTGTAGATGCCTACAATTATAAATTTCCATAAATATTTAAGGCTGTATATTATAAGGACTAAATTATGGAAATTTATAATTGCTGCTTAACACAACATACATTATTTTATGCCTTGAACAGCCAAGCCAGATAAGTAGATAGTTATTTTTGAAAATGCACGTAAATTGTCATAGATGGAAAAAAATCAAATTAAAAAAAAGACAGTAGCGCTCACCGATTTTGATAATATTACTAATCGTACCACTGCTACATATAAGTCAATAAATTGTTTATTATGGAACAAAAACAAGAATTTCAGCATAGATTTAACATAATTTGCCGCCAGGTGCTACTCTTTCTGGATCGGGAAACTGGAAAAGCTCGTTAAATATCTTATTACAATAAACCTCATGGAGATCTGTGGCTGTCTGTCAATTATCTTAACCATAGCTAGTGCTGCTTGCTTGGTCTACAACACCACCTGGTTTGGAGCTTCGTGGAAAAGGGAACTAGTACTTGTTGTAGATGCCTACAATTATAAATTTCCATAAATATTTAAGGCTATATATTACAAGGACTAAATTATGGAAATTTATAATTGCTGCTTAACACAACATGCATTATTTTATGCCTTGAACAGCCAAGCCAGATAAGTAGATAGGTATTTTTGAAAATGCACGTAAATTGTCATAGATGGAAAAAAAACAAATTAAAAAAAAGACAGTAGCGCTCACCGATTTCGATAATATTACTAATCGTACTACTGCTACAGATAAGTTAATAAATTGTTTATTATGGAAAAAAAACAATTGATACAAGGATAAAAAATGGAAACGATACCATCTGAACAAGTTTTAAAAACTGTGTCGCAGATGACAACATCTTGGAACCGACTAGAGACGCAAATATTTTGTTTTTCTTGAGTGTAGTATCGTCATTTTGTAGTATTAAAATAATATAATTATACAATGTACTAGGTATACCGTTTTGGAGACATCTGTAATGTTAAGTATTGTGTAAATAAATAAAATTAATTTGTTTGTAGCCCACAAACGATCACTACTGAGGCTGTCATACGGTGATGATGTTTTTACAACTCAATAAAGCTTTCTCAAATGATTTCTTTTACAACTCTACCGTAGAGCCATTCATGATTCTTGTAGATTCTCCATTATCCAATAGGTACTTTACATCGACTACGTACCCAGTCGATGGTACTTTACCTTAACTCGTTCTATGACGAAACGATTACGATATCTAATTGCAATAAAAGATGTAAACATGTGTGTTTTTTGCGCATTTCGACGTGCGTGTGCGCATGTGTTGCTTAAGGATTACCTCTGTGGCGCGGTGGGCGAAGGTCCGCCTGCGACGCAGGAGGTCGCGGGTTCGATTCCCGCCTCGGAACAATTGTGTGTACGATCTGCAGATAATTGTTCCGGGTGTTCTGGTCGTTTTCTATGTATAATAAAAAATATCTATTTATGTAATGTATTGTATTATGTTTATCAGTTTTCTAGTACCCATAACACAAGCTCTGCTTACCATGGGGCTAGATAATGCTGTGTGAATTGTCCAGCATTATTTATTTATTTTATTTATGTGTTGCTTAAGGTAATAGCAGTCTATGTTACCAGTAACATAGTCCCTAACAAGATTATAGAATTCGAAGTTTCTGGTAAATCTGTCCTCTGTACGATAATTTACTACGTTATCAAGATAATCACGTTTCTCACTAGCGCAGCGATACTACGTGTCAAAATACATAAAGAAGTATATTACAGGTGTCCAAAAAGTCCTTTTCACAGCATTGTAAGTATGTATGGTGGCCTCCTACAATACATAATACAGGGTGCAACGAAAAACGTGTAGGTATATAGTAGGTACTAACCCGAAAGAGGGATACTTTTTTTAAACGTTTCCATAGCAATACGCGTGCGAAACAGAAAAATTGCAGAAACCAGTATTGAATACTTTTGAGATGTATTGTGTTATCTTATCAACCGACCGAGGACGCAACCGCAACAAAATAGTTAAGTAACACATTAGTTCAGCTACGTGACGAAACCTGCTAGAACCTAGGTCAATATTTCCACACGTAAAAACACCTTATTGTTTAGTTTCTGATTATTACCTCTAACAATGAAACAATAAGGTTTATTGCCTGTAACAGAGATAGTAGAATAGGCACCTATTTTACTTGCGAAGGTAGTTGTCTCGCTTCAATTTACGCTTGATATCTTTGTATGTGATTGGCTTACCTTCTTTATAACCTCGAAGCAACAAAAGGCAGAAGGAACCGATAAATTATCTCGTTCACCGAAATATATAACTATGTTTAAATATATTTTATATATAAATATATTTGTAATATGCGAAACAGGGATAAAAACGCCGAGTCAGATTTTTTTATTACTATTAATTACTAAAAATAATAAATAATGCTGAACAGTCCACATAGGGTAATCTCTAGCCAAATTAAATTATTATTTCCTAGGCCCCGTTACACGTATACCTCTATTAAGCCTGTCGGATAGCTATTTCATCCTAACGCGATGTGGTCATATCGAGATTTAGTCAGAAAGCGATTTAGTCCTAACTAATATCTAGTCAAATCAATATGTAGTCTTAAAGCTTCTAACCCCTCTAAAAACTTAATATCTATACGGCTGTAACCTAAAAAAATCTATTGAGCTATACAATTACATACCGTTTTTGATAAATGATGGGGTGACATTCATAAGTTTACTATAAGCCTATTCTCATATTAAAATTATAAATGAAGGTTTATATATTAAAGAGGCATTATAATGAACCTTTGTAAAATGTCACCCCATTAGTAAACATCGGAATAAACACAACACTCCTTATTCTAACCATGTGCGGTACCGGTAGACCCCTTATGTATTAGATAAGACAGGGACTATCTTCCCCTATCAGTCCTTATCTCTCTATCCTATATATATATATATATATATATGTATGTTATCAATTATACCCGCACCCTTTAAATGACAGTTAATCCGTTCATTTTTTGTAGCTCTAGCGTTTTTCCGTGTTCTTGTAGAGCTGATTAGAATTTTAAAATAACTTGTGACTATAAAACTTTTGAAACTATCATGGTTATTAATACTAAAGTCATTTAAAACGGGATATTTTTTACCATGATTTGATTTTTGAGTTATCCAATATTTCGCAAAACTCGATACTCTCAAAACGAAAACGCAACTTTTAAACTGGCAGTGCCTTCAGTTATTCCGTGATCATGGCGCATGAAACTGTGCCGAAATATTGGAAAACTCAAAAATCTAATCATGGTAAATATCCCGTTTTAAATGACTTTAACTTGTGACTACTTTGCTTGTGGTTCCAATAACCTTAGTAGATCCAAACCCATTTTCATTATTCAGGAATTTGAAGTCGGTTTATAGTTTTTTTAATCACGCCAAATAATTATTTCGTGGACCCGAAGACTAGCTGACCAACTTCTCTCAAGAGGTACTCTCTTGAGAGAAGTTGGTCAGCTAGTCTCCTCAATCGAAGGATCTTTACTCATGCCATTTACTACATATATTATAATATACTAGAAGCGGAAACTGTGTTAGCTTCATTTATTCATATTTTAAATGTACTATTAATTGTAGCATAAGCTTTTTGATTTCCAAATATATAAAAATAAAAACAAAATAAATATAAGTTTGACGACTACTGTGGCGCGGTAGGCGAAGGCCTTCGATTCCTGCCTCGTGACAAATGTTTGTACGATCTTCAGATTTTTGTTCAGGGTATTCTGGTCGTTTTCTATTCATAATAAAAAATATCTATTGATGTAATTAATGTATTTTATTATGTATATCAGTTGTCTAGTACCCATAACACAATATCTGCGTAGCTTGGGGCTAGGTAATGCCACAGATAATATAAAACATACGTAATGCTGTGTGAATTGTGCGGTATTATTTATAATATTTGTTTAATTAATGCCGATAAATATTTATTATTGTACTTAATGCTCGTACCGATGTAAGCGCAGGTATGTGGTATCTTATTGATCAGGAAACTCTTGGCTTCCCGAACAACCAAATACGTAGGCAAGCACATTGAAAGTAACATTGCACTTGGCCTCAAATATACAATGCTTGGTCAATTAAGATACTTTGAGCTCTATTGCCTTGTGTTAAGAGCCATGGTAGAACCCGGCAGTGGGCATAAGTCATCGCGTCATCTCGAACAAATATTTACGAAGCTTCATGTGATGTAGAGCTCTATAATGAAAAAAAGATAGAGATTAATCTTTATTCAATAATCCAGGAGGTAATTAAGTGTATTAAAGCGAAATAAAAACGAATAATAAATAAAATTAAAATCATTTATGTGAAAAAAATTATTTTAATTGTATTTATTATTCGTTAAAACTTTATAAATCTTTATTGTCATGTGTTAAATAATATTTTACTCGTACACATGAGCAAGATTTATACAGCACATAATAAAAATATTAACAAATTAATAATGCATAGAATTCACAGGGTCAAAATACACATCATCCAAATATACCCCTACATGGCGGAGAAATCGACATAATACATTGAACTGAACATAGAACCTCCTCCTATTTTTATCCGTTTATTTATTTCCACCGTAGGTACACATGCATGTTACACAGTTAAGTTAGATTTTTATTTTATAACTTTTGACAAAGGAAACACCATAGGGCATTGTGCAAAGAAAAGCAGACAGGCATGCCTAAAAAATTTAAATAAATTGATTTATAATAATTTGTCACAACAGATAATAAATTAGTAAACAAGAATAATAAATAAGATAGTATTATGCTGTATAAGGGAATTGTTATTGTGTTTTAAAGATGGCCTCAGCCATTTCAAGCTAAAACGTAAGTAAAAAAATAGATTTCCAAAGATACCTCATTATCTTTCAGTTATAGTATTAAGAAATTGTTTAAATTGCTTTGTTGGCAACCCTATTGCATTAAATTTGAAGATTATGAAAGACAGTTGCCGTTCTTTGTGCAAGTGGAGTGATAGAGTGATAACACTTGACTTGCATCATTATTTCGAGACATGATAGATAGATATATTTATTTAGACGAACCATGTGGCGCGGTGGGCGAAGGTCCGCCTGCGACGCAGGAGGTCGCGGGTTCGATTCCCGCCTCGGAACAATTGTGTGTACGATTGCTGTCGACAATATACGATATACGACAATTGTTGTCTGCAGGTATTTGTTCCGGGTGTTCTGGTCGTTTTCTATGTATAATAAAAAATATCTATCTATGTAATGTATTGTATTATGTATATCAGTTATCTAGTACCTACCCATAACACAAGCTTTGCTTAACATGGGTCTAGATAATGCTGTGTGGATTGTCCAGCATATTTTTTTTTAAATTTCTTTTTTTATTGTTACAAATTTGTTACAGTTTGTTGATAGCATCTTAAATCCTAACATAGGTTTATCTAGACACAAGAGTTCTCTTAACAATAATAATATAATATAATAATAATGCTGGACAATTCACAAAGCATTATCTAGCCCCATGGTAAGCAGAGCTTGTGTTATGGGTAGATATTTTTTATTATACATACATAGAAAACGACCAGAACACCCGGAACAAATATTTGCAGATCGTGCACACAATTGTTCCGAGGCGGGAATCGAACCCGCAACCTCCTGCGTCGCAGGCGGACCTTCATCCACCGCGCCACATCGGTCGTCGTAATTTAACAATACTAAGGTTAAAATTAAAATTAATGCTAGTATCGACTCGATGAAACTCTACCAAATGCTATCTTGCCTGTTTCGTTTGATTATCAAACAAAATACATATAAATTATTATATAAATATCTATTATCAAACTTTGATAATAGATATCCTTTAGATACCCTTAATAGATATCTGCAGACATTTTTTTGACATTTTAAGAGCAAAATAAATAAAAAATACATAACGCGAGCTCTACTTAGCTTGGGGCTAGATAAAGCTCTGTGAATAATTGTCCAGCATAATTTATTTTATTTCTTTTATAATTTTAATTTTTGAGTTTGACAATTGTGTTAATAATCATAATAATTTCAAAAGTTTTATCCTGAATAAAGATGTTCCAGAGGGAGTTTATGAAGTAAGCGTTCAGCCTCTTAAATAAGGTTCATCATCATCATCAGCCTATATTAGTCCACTGCTGGACATAGGCCCACCTAATGAGCGCCATAGCGCCCTGTATAAAATAAGGTTGATATAGCATTATAATCTATAAACAGAGCCGTAGTTCGGTTTGACGATAATATCGATCGAGAGACGTAATCATGACGTCTAATTTTGCTATAGGATTTGTACCTACAGCGTCTCTGTCGCACATACATGCACATATTTGTACCTACAGCGTCTCTGTCGCACATACAAGAATTAGACGTCACTATTACGTGTCGATCTCTGAATGCTATCGTCAAATTGAAGTCAGGATTCTGGTCATAATCATAATATTTATGCTTTACTAGCCAGCTAAATATAAAAAGTCATCAATCACACTGACATTCGACGACCCATGTGGCACGGTGGGCGAAGGTCCGCCTGCGACGCAGGAGGTTGCGGGTTCGATTCCCGCCTCGGAACAATTGTGTGTACGATCTGCAGATATTTGTTCCGGGTGTTCTGGTCGTTTTCTATGTATAATAAAAAATATCTATATATGTAATGTATTGTACTCGTATTATGTATATCAGTTATCTAGTACCCATAACACAAGCTCTGTTTACCATGGGGTTAGATAATGCTGTGTGAATTTTCCAGCATTATTTATTTATTATTATTATATACTGATATTATAAATTTGAAAATCTAGATGTTTCGATGGATGGATGGATCAATCTATCTAATAGAACATCAACACAACAATATGTATATTCCGAATAGATAGATGTTTGTTACTTCTGATTAGACCAAGCAAAATATTTGCATACCTAGGTACAGGTAGTTCAAGTCCTGGAAAAACATGGGCTACTTTTTATCCCATAGACCAGTATCGATGGGATAGACATAGCCTTAAAACTGTTCCATAGAAACACGCGGGTAAATCCGTGGACAGAATCATACATCCATCCATCCAAACTTCCGCATTTATAATGTCATACGACCAGCTGCAAAACTCTGCAGGCAGATGCTGGATGCGGCAAGCTAAAGACAGGGCGCTATAATGATCATTACAGGAGGCCTATGTCCAGCAGTGAACGGTTGACAGGTTGATAATGATGATGATGACCAGCTAACTAATAAAGTCATTTAAAACGGGTTATTTACCATGATTTGATTTTTGAGTTATTTAATATTTCGGCACAGTTTCATGCGCCATGGTCACGGAATAACAAATTAATAATATAATAATTGAATGACTCTAGTGTTAATAAAACCCCATGATATTCGAACCAGTCCATCGCTTAACATATTAAAAACCAAATTAAAAGAGCACTTCTTATTCATAAAACTATCTATGTAGGTATATTTATATGTATATATATTTTATTTATATTAAAACTGAAGTTATTTATTAGGTTTATTGAGCTATTGTTATTTTTATTTATGTATGTACATATATTATAATCTCATCCCATAATGTATTATACTCTACGTCTAATTTGTTTCTTTGTAGACTTCCTCTATCTGTTCTATCGCTTCTCCTTTAAACCTAAGGTTTTGCTGTAAGAAAACTCTTTGTTAGGGTTAAGCTCGCCTTTGTACATATCTTTTATTAGTTAAGTTATTTTTAAGTTTTTTGTGTACAATAAAGAATTACAAGAATAACCATGATAGTTTCAAAAGTTTTATTAACTAAAGTGTTTCTATTTCAAACTACTTCGTTGCATAAGTATTCAGATATCGTTATCGTATATCAGTCGAGTTGCATACTGCACTACGATAGCAGCTCTACCCGCATCGGTTTCACCAAATACTTCTTTAACACTTTGACTGCTGAAATCACACGGTATGTGTTTTCTACAAGTGACTAATATGCGTAAATCCACACTAGCGCAGCGGCTGAGAAAATACAGATCTGTGTGACTCAGCACAGCCGTAATATTTTTCGAACGAAACGCATGTGCGGCGCAACACAACCGCTGTGTAGAGCGGCAGCACGAATTTTTTAGGTTAAAAAAAAGATCGCAGTCGTCGAAAAAAAATTGCAGTCAAAGTGTTAACTTATGTACTATTAAACCCTATTAACCCATACTCCGCTACACAGTTTCTTAACTTTTGCGGTAGTCAGCCCACAACTGTACCCTATACTATAAGTCTCTTGTTTCTAATAAAGATTTTGTATTGTATTTGTATTAACCCATATTAAGTATTTATCCGACAGAGAACCAAAGTTATCGACATAGCTCTGAGAATTAGCAAGCTGAAGTGGCAGTGGGCCGGCCATATCTCGCGAAGAACCGACGGCCGCTGGGGCAAACGTGTTCTTGAGTGGAGACCACGACTCGGTAAACGTAGTGTAGGACGCCCTCCGACCAGGTGGGATGACCGAAAGACTGCAGGTAGATGCTGGATGCGGCAAGCTGAAGACAGGGCGCTATGGCCCTCATTGAGATAGGCCTATGTCCAGCTGTGGACTAATATAGGCTGATGATGATGATTTATTTAGGGGCCGACTTCTACATACATGTAACTTTAATATCTATCTAGTATTGTAATGTGTATAATAATTATCTAGTACCCATGACACAAGCTCTGCTTAACTTGGGGCTAGATGATAAGTGGATCGTCCAGCATTATTTGTTAATTTATTCTTGTAATAATAGTATAAGGTTATCCTATCCGTGAAAACCTTCAATAAGCTTTCTAGAATTAATGAACTTGTTAGTGTGTTATTTAAAAGTTTCTGGTTTTCCTCTATATAAAAATAAATATAAAATATAAATATTTGACGACCGATGTGGCGCGGTGGGCGAAGGTCCGCCTGCGACGCATGAGGTTGCGGGTTCGATTCCCGCCTCGGAACAAATGTGTGTACGATCTGCAGATATTTGTTTCGGGTGTTCTGGTCGTTTTCTATGTATAATAAAAAATATCTATCTATGTAATGTATTGTATTATGTATATCAGTTATCTAGTACCTACCCATAACACAAGCTCTGCTTACCATGGGGCTAGATAATGCTGTGTGAAATGTCCAGCGTTATTTATTTATCTACCTAAGGTTGAAAACAATATATACCATAAATACTCTTTTTAAGCATGACCTCACCATCTAGACATCTAGGTTTCCGACAGCAAAAAGTATCATTATGAAAGTTCCTTTCGGTTATTATATGGGAGGCAGCTGGCACCTCCACCTGTCGACTGCACCGCTCAAGGACACATTTGGCAACATTTTGGTTCGATAGGTACTCTGTTCTAGAATCCAGACATCTTATACCTACAAATGTTTTTGTTTCGTTCATAAATTTCATGTTTATCGTACATAATATTTAAAAAATAATAAAAAATAGTAAAGTATCTAAACTAAACAATAGAAACAAAAATCTCAGCATCGGACAAATTTTACACGCGCTGCGGAAAGGGTGCCAATGCGAGTTCGAAAATGGACGAGAGACGAATGAAGATGAATGAAAGTTTGTCAAAACCACACATTCTTTCAAGTTTTTGCTTTGCTGTTGTTTTTTTTCATTCATATTCTTTATTGGCAACATAGTTACAGGTCTTTCAATTTACATTCATACTTAATATGTAAGTTAATGTAATAAATAATATAAATTGACGACCGATGTGGCGCGGTGGGCGAAGGTCCGCCTGCGACGCTGAAGGTTGCGGGTTCGATTCCCGCCTCGGAACAATTGTGTGTACGATCTGCAGATCTTTGTTCCGGGTGCTCTGGTCGTTTTCTATGGATAATAAAAAAAAATATCTATCTATGTAATGGATTGTATTATGTATATCAGTTATCTAGTACCCATAACACAAGCTCTGCTTACCATGGGGCTAGATGATGCTGTGTGAATTATCCAGCATTATTTATTAAAACTAAAAAACAATGAAAAAAAAAATAACATAAATATAAATAAAAAATATATATAATATTTACATTAAAATTCATAATAGCATTAAAACATACCTAATAATAACTATTAATATCAAACAATTACATTTTCCATTTGTACCATACCAACCAACGTTACCAGCTAGCTATGATGCGCGCCACGACAAAATTTGTCGACTCTTTTGTCTCTCTTTTTGGTGCGAACATGAAACAAATGCACGAGAAAACGGACGACGAGCAGTCGTTGCGTGCGGTGCGTCTCGTTAAATATTTTTGGGCAAATATTTTATGGTTTTGTAATCCGTTTGTTTACAATAAATATGTAGGATTCTATAGCAGAGTAAAGCTTTAAGTTCGGGGTCGACTTCTACATAATTATTATGTCATGTCTGTACAATTCGGGACCAACAAATTTAAAAAAAAGTTTAAGTCTATCGCTTTAAAACTTTTGAAACTATCATGGTTCATCAACACTAAAGTCATTTAAAACGGGATATTTACCATGATTTGATTTTTGAGTTATCCAATATATCGGCACAGTTGCATGCGTCATGATCAAGCAATAACTGAAGGTACTGCGAGTTAGTTTATATGGGCAGACATACCGATCTACCCTAATTTTTTGTCTTTTGCTACGAACGTTACCACCACGTAAAATCAAATCATGGTAAATATCTCGTTTTAAATGGTTTTTAGTCTATTGCTTATTACAGAACTAGTTTCTGCCGGCGGCTTCGCAAGCGTTGTTTCTACGGAAACGTTTTAAGGTTATTTATATCCCATGGGAATTGATTTATGATATAAATAGTAGGTATGATAATGTTTGTGTGTCAGAAGGATTTATTCCAGGCCTGTTTGCAAATTTTCCGTTCAGTAGTTTATGCGTGAAGAGGTAACAAACATCCAAATTTTCGCATTTATAATATATGTATTATCTAACATTTAGTAGAGCTGCAAGCACACTTTACACCTGACAATACGTGAATCAAATATCATTAATTTTAATCCATAAATCAGTTCCCATGCGATAGAAATAACCTTAACACTTTGACTGCGATTTTTTTCGACGACTGCGATCTTTTTTTTAACCTAAAAAATTCGTGCTGCCGCTCTACACAGCGGTTGTGTTGCGCCGCACATGCGTTTCGTGCGAAAAATATTACGGCTGTGCTGAGTCACACAGATCTGTATTTTCTCAGCCGCTGCGCTAGTGTGGATACTACCGTGTGTAAAACACATACCGTGTGATTTCAGCAATCAAAGTGTTATACAACGCGTGCGCAGCCGAGGGCAGAAACTAGTCCTACGTATTCTCTGCCGCTACTTTGTCTTACTATACAAAGTTTGCAATAGGAACACCTAGTTAAGCAAGATATTATATTTCCAAGTTTAGTAAGCATTACGTGACCGACACCTGACACTGACCCACTCTTTTAACGTAGAGGCATTTTGTGGTTACGTTTATCCTATTTAATATTATAAACGCGAAAGTTTGTAAGTATGGATGGATGGATGTTTGTAATTCTTTCACGTAAATACTACTGAAAGGATTTTAATGAAACAATAATATTAGCTTATAGGTACATCAGAATAACACATAGGCTACAATTTATAAAGATATATTGTATATTATCCAAAATATCTATCAACACGCGGGTGAAACTGCGGGGCGCAGCTAGTTATATATACATATTATATGCAGAATAGTTAGGTTACTGTCTACTGAGTACCTCACCTACCTAAACCTATACCTATATTAAATTAGATATTTAAAAATATTGCTGGACTTCTGCGGGAATTTTTATTACATATTATTGCGGGAAGCTTCTGATTCGTAACGAAAACATCCGACAGAGAACTATAGCTATCGAGATAACTCGGACGGAGGAGCTTGCTAATTCTCCGAGTTGGGCCGGCCATATATCACGAAGAACCTACAACCGCTGGGGAAAACGTGTTCTTGAATGAAGACCACGACTCGACAAACGTAGTATACTGCCGTGCTAAGCGCAAAAGCGGTATCTCAAAAAAAATCTCAACGAAAATTTGATTTTTACGGCATTGCATAGCTTAAAGAAATACGCATCTAATGAACTAAGCCAAATAGCGGTATCTTATTTAAAACATGTAGAAAAAACCTTAAGAAAGTTTTCCCTATCTCAGTTTTACCTTAAATTACTAAGAAATGAAGAGGTATATCAATAATACGTAGACAAATAGCCGAATATTATTTGACATACCGCCAAAACTCCAAAAAAACGACGGATATTCGTTGCAATTTTTCGAAGGCAATTAGCGGCAAGTGTGACGAATTGAATCGAATACTGAGTTACCGCTATAACGCTAAGTATATTTGAGCAATATCGTTTTTTGAATGTTGAGATACCGCTCAATAGTAGATTAAAATGATCCTTAAGATTTGAATGATAAGGCCGGATTTCTAATACAAATTTAAAGTGCCGTTGCAGCGGCAAGTTAAATTGATCTTTCAATTTTGTTTGTTATGGCTGAATTTCTAATACATCTAATAGTGTGTTCTCCTTTGCAAACCCACAGGATAGTGGTTTACAATGAAAGTTTTGTACCAACTGGTAAAGGACAAACTCGGAGAATTAGCCAGCTGAAGTGACTTTCACTTCAGCTTGCTAATTCTCCGAGTTGGGCCGGCCATATATCACGAAGAACCTACAACCACTGGGGAAAACGTGTTCTTGATTGAAGACCGCGACCCGGCAAACGTATATAGGAAGCCCTCCGACCTGCGAGCCTGCAGGTAACTAAATTAACCAACCGATTTTAAACTACATATAATGTAGGTAGATGTCGTCGCAAAATAAGATCGCGCTATCGAAGTGTTCATTTTCATTATTTAGGAATTTAAAATCCCTTTATAGTTTTTTAAAGAACGATAAATTATTCTAGGAACCTTATTTATTAAACTTTTTTGCACTACTAAGGTTACAAAGGGTGGGCTTAATGCCGAGGCATTATCTACCTGCCAACCAGGAAACACATGTTTAAAATAAAAGGTTAGGCGTGCTAACATTACATAAAGAAATATAAGTAGTAACTACATAAAAATAAATATAAGTAGAACCTTCTTACACGCATTGATTATAGGTACATATAATAAACATTACGTACGTGCACTTGCAATAAGTCTCAACTGCCCCCCAGGACTACACATCAGGGTGACATGGCGGTAGGAAAAATATATTTTGGTATGTTTACTGTTACATTTCAGGCATATTTATCATAGAGTTCGGTAGATAACAGATAACGCTGCCCTCTGTATGAACCTTACTACTCATTGCCTTATCAGTCAGTCAACTCAACATCATGCCAGATTACGTAGAAAGTACCTACCTACTAATATAATTAGTGTTCCTGATAAGAATCAAAATAACACGCTACGAACTTTCCTGTAGATTTTACGTATCATGGAAAATACGTGGTTTAGGAGACTTTTATATGTACGTAATATAAAGGTTGCTTGGAAGAGATAGCTTCTAAGCGATAAGGCCGCTCATTGTACTTGTATCATGTGTTGTCTTTTATAATGATCTGTAACTGGTGTACATTAAGTATTTTTGTATTGTGTTGTATTGTAAATTGTAATATAATAACAGGTGATTAATTAAAAACAATTAAAATATTTAAAAAAGCTTTATTATTTTGTATATTATTCTATAGCTTTATATCGTTACAATTAAGTGTTCTCTATTCACACTAATACTACAACTATGAGCAAGTACCACTTTAAAGTGGTGAAACCTCCTTCAGGTTCCGGTCCTTCCATGCTTCTCTATCCAAAGCCAGTCTACTCCAAGTAACTCCAACTACTTTGGCCATATCGTCACTCCAACGTTGTTTTGATGGTCTGCCTGGCCTGTCCCTTTAATCGAGTAGGTACCAGTTTGGTCCATCTACAAATTATAAATAGTATAAAATTATAATAGAAATCGTAATAGTTTGACTTTATTATTATCACTACATAGTTTTATACCAGAGTCGCTTCCCGCGGTCTGTCTGTCCCTATGCATGCTTAGATCTTTAAAACTACGCAACGGATTTTGATGCGGTTATATTAATAGATAGAGTGTTTCAAGAGTTAGTTTTATATATATTAAATAAATGCATTTGCACCCTTGTGCATCGGGGGGGTCGCTAGTTTTAATAATAAAGACATGGCGTCTACACGAACGATCCAGTGCAGTTCACGCTGTGTCAGTGAATTGCAATGCAAATGCAAGTAACTCTGTATAGTACC
Organism: Eupithecia abbreviata; assembly: GCA_943735965.1. Lineage (NCBI taxonomy): Eukaryota > Metazoa > Arthropoda > Insecta > Lepidoptera > Geometridae > Eupithecia > Eupithecia abbreviata. The sequence continues at coordinate 10,435,348 of OX030987.1, read as the reverse complement.
TACTACGTTAGCTCAGATTTCAAAGTACCAGAGTTTCCCGTGAGATTTAACAGTCCCGTAAATGTTTGTTTCTTGAATGTAATAAAATATCCTAGCTTATCAGCGAACCGCCATTGTTATTATTTTAATGGTGAAATAATTAAATTGCAGGAAGTTAAACCGCAGGTCACGCTGAACCGTAGATTATGTTTCCATTTCATTGTAACTCATTGTTATAATTAGCTTATAGGTTTATAAGTCGCCGCTAATATCCTGTGCCTGGGCTGTTTTTATTCTGAAAGGATTAAGAATACAATACAAGACTGAAAAGCTGTTTTCTAGACTTAGACCTTCACGATAAATCGTCGAGCACATCGTCACTTACTCGTACCATCAAGTGAGATTATGGTCTAACTAGTTTTCGCTCATCATCCTATGTTAAAATGTCCTATTTCATAAACGGCGACTACATCTCACACATACGATTCCCTGATGACATAGTCTTATACTCAGGGGAGGCTTTTATCTAGCTGTGGACTAACATAGGATCATCATCAGCCTATGTTAGCCTACTGCTGGACATTGGCCTCCCCAATGAGCGTAAAAGCTCCACATCTTCGCCCTGTCTTCAGTTTGACGCATCCAGCATCTACCTGCAGTCTTTTGCAGGTCTTCATCCCAGCTGGCATCCCGGAGGGCATCGCATCCTACACTACGTTTACCGAATCGTGGTCTCCACTTAAGAACTCGTTTACCCCAGCGCAGCGGTTGTCGGTTCTACGCGAGATATGGCCGGCCCACTGCCACTTCAGCTTGCTAATTCTTAGAGTTATGTCGATGACTTATATACTTATTTGTTCAGGATGTTCTGGATGTTTGTAATTTACTAGTTACCTAGTTCCGATCCCCGTTTATGCGTATAAGCCCTGTGCTGCGAAGCGGGATAACAACACTAAACCGGCAAACCGGTTCCGCAGCGAACGAAGACGTTAATAAAAAGTTGTTCGAAAGACCAACAGGGTTCTGTTCCGACGTTATAGGATGCGCGTAATAATAAAATGCAATAATAAGCTGAAGGATAGGATTCGTATCGAAATCATCCGACAGAGAACTAAAGTTACCGACATACTCGTAGCTCAAAGAATTAGCAAGCTGAAGTGGCAGTGGGCCGGCCATATATCGCGAAGAACCGACGGGTAAATGTGTTCTTGAGTGGAGACCGCGTCTCGGCAAACGTAGTGTAGGACGCCCTCCTGCCAGGGGGATGATGACTTGCAAAAGACTGCAGGCAGATGCTGGATGCGTCAAGCTGAAGACAGGGCGATAAAAAAACAATTTCAAGTTTTCAGTTTACCTAGTCCGTATTTCAAGTTTTCAACACCATGAAATAGGTAGGCGCAATGTTAATACGTCATTCGGCTGAGTACCAAAAAGTATCAACTATCATCAGCAACATCAGCGCATTTGCATAGACAACTGACGTCATGACCACTTGGCGTCCAAAACGTCCGGCCTTTTCGTCAAATTACGCGCCAAACCTGAAAAGTAAATATTAAAAAGCATTTTAATGGCACCTATCAATTGAATAAAAATTTCATAGTTTACTAGCACTACAGAATCTATTTGAGACAAGAAAATGGGTTTAGTATCAATAACAAAGTTTGTAAAGCTTCGGTAAAACATGAAAAAGTAAATTTTAGATGCATTTTTATGGCACATAAACATTGAATAACAATTCCATAGTTTATCAGCACTACATTACAGAATCTAATTGAGACAAGAAAATGGATTTAATAAAATTAACACACAGTTTGTAAAGCTTCAGTACCTGGGTCGGTGATTGTTTCAATAAGTTAGGTATCTATGATCCTCTATGTAAAAATGTATTAAATGAAGATTTTTTATTAAATTTTACCAGCCTACCTACATCCATTACATACAAAAAGTAAATCGCGGTTCCCATGACCATGTCCTCTGTACAATCGCGAAGGCGGACCGTGGTCTGCCGCGCTCGCATCGTAGGTCTCGATTGGCGAAACCAGCTCCAAAATCATGCCAAAATCGCTACTTTTTGCTCAGTGTCCTGTCCGACCTCTCTTTAAATGAGATATAGAACGAAATAGATATAGATATAGGAAGAAAGTTAAGTATTTACTGTGCCTATAGGAATAATACTTACCTACCTACGTACCTTCTTCGGTAAATATAATTTAAATAGGAGGTAGATACCTACCTACCTACCCTCCCAGCTTGGCGTGGCTTAGCTTACCTACGTTAAAAATAGGTAAATAACGAGATAAATACCGGTTAAATAGTAGGTAAGTAAGCTGGGTGCCTAAGTGCATAGGTGGTAGGTTAGGTAGGTACCTACTAAGGAACCTTAAACGTGAGATGGATACGTAGGTAACTAACTTAATCTACTGAAGATGATGTCCCATGTCCTACCTATGTGATGGTTCGTAGTCTATCCACACAACCTAGGTACCCTGCTTGCTACACTACCTACCTACCCTACCTAGTCAGCAAAACACCAATTTTGCTTGACTGGTAGGCAGAGCGCGCCTTGCAGTTGCAGCGCGCCGCAGGCAACCAACCAAACCAAAGCAAGCAACCAAACAAAACAAACTTCGCTCGCTTGTTTCGTTCGTTCAGTCCAGTCGGCCGGCCGCCCGCTCAGCTCAGCTCAGTCAGTCAGTGCGCGAGCAAGCGTGATACGGAATGAACGTGTGGTGCGGTTCGCGCGGACTTTTACTACGGTTTTGTTAGGCTTGCGATTTATACAACCAGAATTAAAACTTTTTGGAGTATAGTCCTCAGAAACAAAAAAGTTTTTATGTAAACGTTACGTAGAGACAGTTCGCGCAGAATTTTGACCAAAATTGTGATTTTCCGTATAGACGCGAAAATAAAAGTGAGGGAGACATTTCGAAACAAAGGACTGTTTTGTACATTTTCGCAGTTTGCGAAACTGTGTTCAAAAATCTGTTTTGGCACAAACGTGGAGGGCACAAAACAATAAAACTCATCGCTCTCGGCCATCTAGTTGGGACATTGGCCATCGATCGAAAAAACAAACGAGTAACGATCTATCTATTTAAAAATTACAAGGACTTCTACGAAGGTTTCCCTAAAATTCTCGTTTTTTGATCCAGACTTGTTATTTCTTCTCAAAATCTATGTGAGTTCGTCGACCCGAAAAATATCGTGCTCCAGTGAATCAGTTTACCAACTCTTATTTCTTGCGAAAAGCATAAAATCTGGATTGAGTGTCGTAAATACATGATGTCTACTGCCATCATGCATCAGACTGCGCTGTACGACTTTGGTGATCTGTTCTTGAAGGTAAGTTCTTTCCGTTTTTTGTCATCAGGATCGCACACTATGTACAAATAACCTGTTGATTCCTCGTCCTCTATTCTGCGCGAATAAGTGCGTTGCGTAGAAGATACGTTTTAAAAAGTAAACTAGGTAACTTTTGTAACATTTATTTCCATGTCCTGTTGCTTGTAATTTCTGATTTTGACGGTTTCTGTCAGACGGGTTAAGAAAAATGACAAAGTTTGAAAAGTCCTATTTCTGCCAGTTCAATTTGAAGCATTTTAATCTTGAGTAGGTAGGTAAATCGAAGGATCCAACTTCAATCCACAAATCTCGAAAATGTAGGTAGTTTTACTTACCTAGAACACACCTCATTTTACTAACCTAAACCGGCCTGACCTACCCTCTAACTCTACTTGTGAACTTGCCTGCCTGGCCGAAAGTAGGAATCTCGGGTACCCAGTTAAGATTTCAGGGGAAAGGGGAGGAGAGGGTAATTTATCCCCATTACGATTTTTGCTTTATCTAAAATTACCTACCTATACAGTAATTATTTTATTATAATACCGCATTGCATGCATTTTTTAGGTTATTTTTTCATAAAAAGCTAGATTATACATACCTACATCGTACGAGCTAAGATCTGCAAGTCCGTATCATTGAAATATGAATTTATAAAGCCAATAAGTTACCCTACCTAGGTAGCTATGTGTCTGCCGAAGTAAGACAAAAGCCTTTGCTGTCAAAGTTAGGAAAGGTACCTCCACCTTACCTACCTACATATTTTTATACTAACTACGATAAAAACTATATAACATTTTCCAATTAGGGAGGAGCGCTATAAATTGTTAACTGGAGATAAATATGTAAAATAAAAAAATAAAAACGTGGACGAAACCTTTTCGAATCTCTGCAGGGGTTGATGTAGCTATTCTTGGAAATGCTTTACTGCTTTGATTCAGAGCTGAAAATCGTGTACCGGGTCTTTTATTCTACTTTATTTATTCTATGGCGTGGGCCTAGGACAGCACGTTGTAAATTAATTCCTGTACTAAGGTATTAAGGTTGATAATAGTTCACTTGCCTGAAGGCTACCTGCGCGCGTTCAGTTTTTGTGGTCTATTCTGCGTTCGTAAACACACTTGTTGCATGGGGTGGCTCGTTTTCTTTGCGTTGCTTTCAAGGGCAGACCAGTCTAAAGGCTGAGTAAGGGGGTTTCTATTAAATATAGTGGTAAGTAAATAATATTCAGGCAGGTAGTTAACATGTTTATAGAAAAGGATTGTCTTCGTAGGCACCTAATTATAAACGGGTTATATAAAAAGTAGGTAGGCAGGTAAGGTAATATGCCGTATAATAAAAAACCTCTATTAATTTGTTCCACTTTATCAATTTTGTGTAATAGGGATTTGAAAGTAGAATTACGAGGTAGGTAGATCAGCCGTGTATTTTCATTGAAATAAGGTTATGTATGGATATCACTTGTAGGTACTATACAAAATATTTTAACGCAAATTGCGATTATTGCGATAAACGAAACAATAAAAAATCAGACAGGTTGCGTATAATATAAAATGAACCATTATTCCCTCACTTACCCTATCTATTCAATAATCCGTCCGATGAAATGACACACCTACAACGTAACGTCCAAAAAAAATATAACGTATTATAATGTAGTGGGAATTTCGAAAGGTGCATCAGCCGAGTGAATTTTTTATAATATTTCGTTTTCTCCCCCAACTTCGACTTGAATAGCACACCTACAACCTTCTACCTGACTACAAATACAACCGTTCGCCATTATATTTTTTTACCCTGGTCCAGATAAAGCACGCTTTTGTTATATCTCGTCATTGTCCCAGAATCCTTGAAGGTTCCCGGATTATTATTATCATTGTAGGAACCTCCATAATTTTGATTATTTTAGTGTTGCTATTACCTAATATATTTTCCATTATTCTATATCTTCTATTACACAAAAGAGGCTGACTGCTGTCATTGTTTCATGTAGGTTGAATGCTCAAAGAAGTTACAGGTAAAGAACCAAAACGAGTTCCTAGTTTATGCTGCGGCACGGCACATAACGTCATTCATTACCTACGTCAATATATTTCGTCCCTCAACATTTTAAGCTTATCCTAAAGTATCGATAAAATTCGTAGACGCTCTTTGTGCCTTCACTAGCTTCATCGTTTCGACAAAGGCCTTGCCTAGTGATGTAACCAGCATTCTATAGAATTATGAAACTTATCGATAGTTCATGTATTTGGTCACCTATTTCGCCGATCATGAGTCGGTCAGTGGGCGTATAATCGCGTTCGGTAAACCATGCGTTGCATTTGCGCTTGCACGCAAATCACGCAAGACTTACCTAGTTCTTTTTCTATATCGATACGTTACAAAATAATCATATTTCATTGCGAGTGTTTTTCTTCCAATTTCAAGGCCGTGAATTACTTCATCGTGTTAGGTGTTACTAAGGAACTTACTAAGAATAATATTGAAATACAATACCTAATTACTGTTTAATACTAGGTAGGCACCTACTTAGTGTATGGGTAAGTGTAAAGATTTTTAAAATCACATTCCGATACCTCCTGTTTCCTTTTCATTACATTCTTACTTCTGGACATAGGAGAGCCTATTATTGATTGCCATAACGCCCTGTCTTCAGCTTCCCGGAATATATTAGTAAAATGTAATATATTTTATAATATATAATATTAAGAATGAATTATTTGCCCAGAGCGTAGTAATAGTACCTATCACAAGCACAATCACAGCACAAAATGTTCGCGAGTCAAATCCAAGCTTTCCACACTTTTCGCAATCTAAACTCGATGGTTTCTCAAACAGCCGGTTCTGTAGCACCTCAGTTTCCCAACACCAGGCGTTGCAGATACCTTCGAGTGCTCAAACAATGTAATCGTGGGAGCTTGGCCACACAGTATTATTTCCTCTAGTCTCTAGGCTCTATTGGGGAAGCTAGGTACCTAGGTATTAAGTATAAGCGGCCTAGTCATCAATATCAGCAGACGGATTTTCCTATTGCTGCTTGTGGTAGTCGCATCCATCGACAATCATCCCGAAACCTGTGCTTGTGCTAACGTACTATTTAGTACGTAAGCACAAGTTACGTTAATCGACAGAAAAAAAAAAAAAATATCTCAATCTTTTTCTATTCTTTTCCCCGCCGCGCTTTCGTGGTATCGAATTTTATATCGTTGCATAGATGGTGAACTTATGTTTATCGTAGCTGCTTGGTGGGCCACCTCCATGAATAATCCTTTGTTTATTAAGTATCGTCTCATTAATCAGGTACCTATATTGCATTTCGCCGTGGAAGCACTAGTACTTATCGCAGAGTCTGCTTGCACCATGGCGGTGGTCTGGCCCGTCTATCTAAACGGAAATGTAGGCGTGTTTTCATTCGTCATTGTAATATTATTATAATGATAAGCTGACCGGTTTGCTATTCTGAATGTTTTATTTGCTTACTTACAGGCAGCTTGTAAGAGGCCCGTTGTAGGCTGGTCTTAGAATCTACAATTTTAAACTTCACCAGCCAGAAACTTTCCCGTATCCCCCGTTCTTGTTAAGTTATAACTTGTAAAAATGTGGTGAAGAACGCCGAAATCATGTCAAAATAAATCCAAAAGACGAAATCTCTAAGGTATATTTTTCATATGATGGGACCTAGTAAAGTTCTACTTTTCTTTTGATGCCATGAAATATGATTATTTTTATGAATAGAGTTGAGTAGTGACGTATTTAATTGCTTTTTTTTGTAAGCCTAAAGAAATAAAGTAAGAAATATATCCGGTCAGGCACTTAATTATATTCTTAAGCGATATATTTAGTAAGATTAACAAGATATTAAGGAACATTCGTTACCGACGTAAAGACGTACTATTACCTTATAAAAACTCCTTGAAAAAGATCTTTAAAGGCAGCATAGTCTTCGTAAAACGCAGCCAATCAAGCACATAAGCAGCAATAGCAAGGCATAGAAGCCCGTTCATTAGTCGAGTCAACATGACTGTACCTTACAGTGCTCAGGGCAAGGGGCCAGTCGCTGCGTAGGCCAGGTCCAACGGCCGGTGTAACCGCCACTGTGCTATTTTTAGCCAGAGTCCTTTCTCCGATAAACTCCGGACATGAGTCAACCCTTTGTTCCCTCGCATGGTCGTGCGTATGGGCAATACTTGCTGAGACACTCAAAACATACCCTTTAATTGTATCATTATCATAGGCCAACGATTTTACCAGTACCAGTAAATAAATGAATGCTGGACAATTCACGCATCTTCTAGCCCCACGCTGAGTAGATTCATAAGACAGTTCTTGGTATAAAAACAACAGGATGGATTTAGATTTACTTCGCGAAAGGATTAAGCATACAGCTTAGGATCAAATTAAACTCTTAATTTAGGTAAAAATAAGAATTCGCTTAGGACGCTAAATAAAACCATTTGCCAACTTGCCAAACGGCTTATTGCTTCAGTAGAAGCATTCCACTAGTTATGTGTCCAAACGTGTTTCACATTTATAAATTAGTAGTTTTTATCGGGCTCGCCTTGAGAGGCATTGCTTAATGTAGAGAAGCCATTATGACCCTTATACACTACCTATTCGGTTCTAGAATCTTGCATTAATATTATAAACAAATGGGTGAAATATTTTACGATACTAGAATCCTCATAGCGGTTTGACTTCGAAACAATTTTTGGTTTTGTAAGATCTTATTCATCATTTAGTCTCATTGTTTCGAAGTAGAATTTGAACTGTTTTCGCTGCGCGTGTGTAATAATTATGCAATGTTGTTTGTGGTCCTTAGAAGGTACCAGAAAGCCCTTTAATATTTTTCTTTTTTTTCCCTTTCATAATTGATATCAGTTTGAGAAATGATTTTATTCATCAAATTTTATTATATAAATGGCTATATTTTATTTTGAAAGTCTTTGTTAACTATAAATATGTTGGATTGAAGAGCCGAGAACAGATAATAATTTGATGCAAAGATGAGGTTCGTCTGTCATAACGCCGAGATTGCGACAATCGCCTTGCGTTTATGCTGCCCACACAGTCATGAATCCGAAATGAGATACACCTCGATTCTCTTGAAATGCTATTCAATCACAAACCATGTGTACTAAATGAGTAATGGGATAACGCGTTGATATACGATACTTTACTTAGGTATGTAAAGTAACCCTTTCGTAATTTCTGCCTATATTTATTCCAACGTCCATTGCGGAACATAGGCCTCTCCCAATGTCCCCTTAAATAGCGATCTATGTACCATCAGAGGGGTGCTATAACAATGGTTATATCTATTTTTAAATGGAGTGTTCATTAATACTTTAAAGAAAATTACAGTAGAAACAAATTAGAACTAGTATTTATCAGTTGATCTAACTGATCCATATCAATACCAATCGGAAACGTCTCCTAGAAGCGGTCCAATGAAGTTTACCATAAAAACCAGGCAGATTGTTTATCGCACCCTTTCTTTTGTATTACCTTGTCCCTACCTGGACAAAATCCCCCATAGGTATCTTATCATTTGGAACTTTTGCACCCTCTATCTTAATACATATAACCAACTTAATAATAATAAGAAAGGAAGACTGTCGTCTCTAGGTTCGTAGTGTATCTAACCTAACGTTAACGTCTTCCACGTAAATGCCATGGCCGTTGCTTCATCAGCACACTAAACCAGCTTTATGTGATCACGAGATTATTAACGTACTGGTTAAGTGGTTATTGGTTATTTAAATTGGAAGCCATGTTGACTTTTTAGTGTTCGGTACAAATATACAATCGTACTACATAATTTGATTGTATTGAAAAAACTAAAGACCAACTTCGAAATCCGTAGTACTGGCACTGTTTCTTAAGTTTTCTGTGACAAACTCAAAAGCTTCCTCGGAATTAAAATCAATATAAGACCATCCGAGGATCATTTTCTATGCAATTACGAAAAAAAAAACCAAATCTGACTATAATTGACGAAGAAATCGCCCAACGTACATAAAAAAAGACAAGTACAAAGAACCTCTTCTTTTGTTCTTCGTAGGTTAAATAAAATACAGCAAATAAAGTCGGTACAAGTGTACAGACAAAACTCAAGGTTTCTAATTATAAGGTACACAATTCAATCTATGTATGTAAGTATATTGAAATTGTTTTCGTAATGAAAAAATACTTTAAAGAAAATCTACTCTCAGCTCTCGATCAGCATGCATGACCTTCAAGTCTAGAATATTCTATAGAGCCTTAAGTTTTTTATTTTATTTTATTTAAAGCTCAGAACGATCCTATGTAAGAATGCCGCTGTCCCACTGCCGCGCAACGCGGCGCATTTAAGCTGCGTAGGTTCCTTTGTTTAGAAACGTGGGTTTTTGTTTCCACTGCAGCACAATACACGCACGCTGTGCACGGCCATGCGATGCACTTTAGCTGCGTGGGTTCGTTTATTTGACAACGTGGGTCTGCGTTACCGGTTTACATGTATCGTGCGTGTCCCATATCCTCCTCCTGTCACATAGCAAGCGTGTAGCAACGACGTCATTAATCCCGTATTCGTGCGTATCGTGTTCGTGGGTTTTACGTGCACGTTATCAAATACATTTTCTTCTCGAAGCTAGACACACGTTCGTAGTCTCTCCGTGAGTGGTGATGGGACGGCAGCTTAACGCTCTAAAACCAGTTTACGCTATCAAAACGCCTAATACCATTACTGTCGGTTTCATTTAACATTGAACCGGTTTAAGTATAATTTGTTTCTTGACATAGTTGTTCTATTATCTCGGTAGCTAACCAGCCTATAAATAACTAGTTTCCTAGTCTAGCTAAGGCTAATTAATTAAATCGTTGTTAAAAAAAAAAACTGAATTCTGTACATTCACTAAACTTTAATAAATTAGTTTTTGACCGTTTTACCAATCAAAATAATTTCTATACTTGGAACTAGAGTTTTAACAATGGTTTAATACAAATTAAAGGTAAAATATTTTTTTACAAGAAAAATATTTTATGACAATTATTGTCTTTGAGATCTTTAATTCATTTATCATCCGTTCTCGAACTTGATTTTGGTCCTTTTCCGCTGCGCTTGCGCAATTTTTTGTTATTTAAGTTTTACTTTTTAGTGATTACGTTTCTTGTTGTTGTCTGTTTTTGTTCAGTTTTTGTGAAGATTTTACAATTTCTTTTGTTGACATAAAATATATTTGATTCTAGAACCGGTCCTACAACGTTTAAGTAGGTAGGTACTTAAAGTTTGTGTTATGAGAAGTGAAGAAAAGTCTCTGTAGGCACAAACATAATACCTACAGTACCTTACCTACTTTAAAGCCATCAAGCTGTGGTTCTGTAAATACTCTCGTTAGATTCGCGACGCGTCGCTAATTGTTGTTACAGAGTAAATGCGAGGGTTCATTGCCGGCCAAATGGCATTGCCCACGCCCACGGCCATCGAGATCCACCAAGAGTTGAACTCTTCATCAACTCCTCTTTATCACTAGCAGCGAAAGTCTGAACTCCATTGGCTGGGGAGATAAAAGCGAACGAAGGTTGAAAGGTCACCGATAAGTCCTGAATGTACGTTATTAACACTTTGATTGCTGAAAACGCACGGTATGAGTTTTCTACAAGTGACTAATATGCGTAAATCCACACTAGCGCAGCGGCTGAGAAAATACAGATCTTTGTGACTCAGCAGAGCTGTAATATTTTTCAAACGAAACGCATGTGCGGCGCAACACAACCGCTGTGTAGAGTGGCAGCACGAATTTTTTAGGTAAAAAAAAAAGACCGCTGTCGTCGAAAAGAAACCGCAGTCAAAGTGTTAATATACCATACGACCACAGATGTAAGAGCATCCCCATTGGTAGATAGTCTTACGCCCCGACCGCCGCGGCAAGTCCTGAATATAATCGCAATTCAATTCTCCGTCTTGTTTAATTTTCACAAGACCGATCCGGCCGTAAAACAGGATTGCATGAAATGAATACGCAACCTTTGTAAGTAACTGAACGATAGCGAGCTCACGTGTTCTAATATCGACTAGGCAATATTGCACGTTTTTCGACCATGAAAAATCGTTAGTTATATTAAATTTTAACCGACTTTGAAAAAAGGAGGATTATATTCGGCCATGTGTTTTTATGTATTTTTTTAAACATTTACAACTTAATTAAGTACTGACATTACCTTAAAGCGATCACTTTATTTCCTAATTTTACTAACCTAACTATGTACTCGTAGTTTGAATATTGTGACGTGTCCAATAATTCTGTAATAAATAAAGGTTAATATCTGTTCATCTAATTAAATTAATTTATTTTAGATACATATCAATCTAACCAAAATAAATTTAGCACTTGCACACAATATTATATTCAAATTAATGATAAAACTCGTAGAAAACAAATAAAATTATACAATATGTAGGTAATATTAGAAAACACAAATAACGGTAACGATATCTCGCAAAATAGAGCGTAATGTACGATAGGGCGCTGTGATAGATAAAGCGAGTAGTTGCGTAGTGTCTGTCATTGTTCAAAATAGTTATTGAGGTTGCTATTGTGTACCTTATGTACAAACATTCATTTAAAACTGTATTTATTTGTAATAATAAAAACAATCTAGTCAATATAGTCTAAAGTTTGACGACCGATGTGGCGCGGTGGGCGAAGGTCCGCCTGCGACGCAGGAGGTTGCGGGTTCGATTCCCGCCTCGGAACAATTGTGTGTACGATCTGCAGATATTTGTTCCGGGTGTTAGTTGGTCGTTTTCTATGTATAATAAAAAAAAATATCTATGTATGTAATGTACTGTATTATGTATATCAGTTATCTAGTACCCATAACACAAGCTCTGCTTACCATGGGGCTAGATAATGCTGTGTGATTGTCCAGCATTATTTATTTATTTATTTTATTTATTTAATCCACAGTCCACACAGCGTCATCTAGCCCCAAGCAGAGCTTGCGTTATGGGTACTAGATAACTGATACCATTACATAGATATATATATATTTTGCGATATACATATAAAATATACCCAGAGCACCCGAAACAAATATCTGCAGATCGTACAAACATTTTTCCTGTGGGGATCGAACCTACGTCGTAGAGGTTCAAAACTTCCTGGAAAGCCTAAATTGTTGAGTCAAACTTCATCAGAGATGACAATACGCTCTAAAGCAATTGTTCGCTCATTTTCGCCTTGACTGATGGTTGACCTTTCCGCTGAGGTCGCAAACGGCGTCTTTTGAATACGCCAGGTGTCACACATCTCATAATTTAATTATAATCCTCAGCTGCTAACTTATTACAAAATTCGAAGTTATCTAGCCTCTCCCGTCTTGTCAAATAACCTGAGATATCCATTATGTAAGCGGGCTAACTATAAACCTTGTTTGTGATGGGAAAGATCTTAACGTGGGACATCTTCGGCTGAGTCTTCGGGGGGTGGGTGCGGTTTGACTCGCGCGCGTTCCATCCAACAAAAACGTTCGCTAACATAATATAATATAATAGTTTCTTACTACGATAGTTTTCATAGTTAAATTGCCTCGTATGTCTTTAACAAAATTATGCCCCCAATGCAATTATGATCTTTTAATACAGTTAGCTAGAAAGTTTCACGTACCAGTATTCCTTAACACTTTCATGGTCTAAAACGTGCATGTCGGTAAGCGCCACTGTGTGTATGTCTGACACTGTCCCGCCTAAATGAACTACATTTCAAAGGCTATAAATAGCGATAGCTCCTTATCTAGAGGGCTTTATTTCGTCATAGTACCATTTCACTTCACAGACAAAGAAACGACAAGCATGAGTAAATAGAATACAATTACTACACTAGCGGCTGTACATATTTAGATAAAACTCTATCTGAGGTCTTATGTTAGAGTGCAGTTAACAAAGGGGGAACTGTACTCTATCTTATCACCTCTCCTGATAACAAAATGGAAACATTATTAGCGTTGTTGTGAAAAACAACGTGGTTATTTCAACGCATAACCTAGCTATTAATTTCCCTTTCTCGTTGGTTTCTCTTGGGCAATTAACTTCGTTGCATAAGTGTTTAGCTGTCGGCTTGATAACCAGTGCGTAGATAAGTCCTAGATAGGGAAGTACTCTGAGTTTATGACTAACGTAAGTCTCTACAAGTCCGCTATGATGTTCTATACAGCATCAGAAATTATCGTATGTATTTCGAACGTGGTAGTGCCTACACCGGAAAGGGATTGCGAAGCGCTATCTACTATAAGTATCATTTTCCGTCGACTATACCTTCTACCAACAAGCCAGGCAAATAACCCTCATGTATATTTTATTGCACTATAAACTCATTATCAGGTTACTAGAGATCAGCGAGGTAATTACTGATAAGCAGGCCGAGGATTCCTCTAACGAAGTTTCGCACATAGTAAATAAAGTTGAGTTAGATAATTTGTCAGGGCGGGGGCTTGGTTCCATGTTGAAGATTTACAATTCGTGACGTATTCAGGCGTTTCCTAGAGTAAATGTAAAATCTATGTAAATAAAGCACTAAGTTTTGAGTTGAGTTTGAGTTGGCTTGGTTCCAGTTGGAAATATCAGACGTGTCCAAGGAGTCCCTGAGTGTTTGAGTGAGAGTATGGAAGGTTCGCCTGCACTTTTGGCACACATTCAGCGAGTTGCGTCACGAGTGGCTGCGGAATCGAGCACACCGCGCAACACTTACCATTACCGATTGCAGGCCGCGCCGGTCTCTCGCCTACTTGCGCCCGCGTCTCGATCCAACGCTTTACATAATTGCCCGTAAAGAACACACCTTACGCAATACCAAAACAACATTTTGCTTCGAGTTGCGCTAAGGGGGTCACTATCGTGACTGGTCTAGTCCAAATAAATAAATGCATCAGTAATTTGGTTTTTAAGCGCCTCTTATGATGGTGTTGACATTGAATAAAATTTGATGATTATATAAGTTTTAAGAGCGCGTTATAAACTAAAAGTGCTTTCAAACTACATGTGCTTACCTCATCATCATCATCAGCCTATATAAGTCTACTTGTTTACACATAGTGGAGACCCTTATGAGCGCCATAGCGCCCTGTCTTCAGCTTGACGCTTACAACAGTTAAGACAGTGCTTAACTAAACTAACTACATTAAATATTAATAACCATACGTTAAACCTGAATGATGGTTGGTTATCCGTGCAGCAAGCAAAGCTACGACAAAACATTAATTTCCATCGTCGGTAAGAAAATAAAAGTGCAAGTTGAGGTAATGCTGGCATTACATCACGCACGAACGCTCGGAATGGGCCGGACCAGTGGCATGGAACATGAATCGAGTGCATTGGGCACCACATCGACTTCCTCAGAAACCCGATCCCTGAGCGAATTGCTCCTTTACTTTCTTATTTCGTAATAACACGCCTGAATGGAGAGGGACTGTCTCGGATCAGCAGCTACAACATATTAACACCGTTAAGACAATAAGACGTGGCGATAGCTTAAGGGTCCGGCGACCCTCGCTTGCAAAAATCGCTCCGAATATCGCTGTCCCTGTTTAACCCTTGCGCCGCGCCCCATGCGTGCGCGATAGCAATATTAGCCGTTCAAAATCTGGTTTGTTACGTAATACAAAAATTATGACTGAAAACTTTTTGTATTCTTCACAAGGTACTGTTATTCTGTAATAAGACAATATAAGCTATGTTCCTTAATAAATAACACGTAAGATATTGTTATTTTTAATACGAAACAAATAGGAAGAAAACTTGTCCATTTTCGCATAAAAATGTGGAAAATGCGATTGGCTTTCATTTAATTTTAGGTACCTAAGTATTTTGAAAATAAAACTATTTAGGAACCTAGATAAATACTATTCAAATACAAATAATACAATATTATAGTGGAAATATGCTTGAATTGGAAATCATTTTGGTATTACGTTTGTATGAAGAATTCGTCCCTCCGGAGGCCTCTTAAGAATCGACATTTCCAACTCAGAGTGGATGTCTTAAGAGTCGACTTAGAGAATCTACCAGAAGAAACGCAGCAGCTTCTTTCTTCGGTGTTTTATATTATACTATTGTATTGTAATTAGCATACCGAGCGTGGTGATTATGGCAAAACCTATCCTATGAACGGACATTCAGCTTATGTGTGCTGATGAAGTAAGACAACAAAGCGGCACGCACCCAGTTTCTTTTGAACTGATTTCTAAGTCCAATCTCTGCGTAGTCAGTGGTCACGGTGATATTTCGTCATTTCACGGCTTTATGAAGAAACCTTTTTCTAGCGGAACTCTAGGCGTGACATCACCTGATTGAAAAAGCGATCGGTAATCTTCGCGGTGTAGTAATATGTAGGTACTTATAATATGTTGCGCTTGCGCATTTACCCGATTGCAGTTTGCATAAGCGGGGCATTGCACAAACCGGAGTTAGGTACGTATTACCGCGATTTAATCAGTATGCGGCGATATATCTTGAATCATTTATTCTTACACTTGTGATGCAGGAAGCAAAACGGCTTTAGTCCAAAGCATTATCCTCAATTAACACGTATTTTCCTTTGTCATCGTCATCACTTTCAGTTATATTTTCTCACACGGTATTGTTAGCCGTGTGGTGCCGGTTTAGAATTTGCAAGACCCCAACTCTTCCCGAGGAGGGCGTCGTAAGAGGCGACTAAGGGATACCCACGGGGGATTAGGATTATAGAGTGCATTTGCAGAGTCGCGTTGATTTTCTACCTCTCATTATTGTGACACGATTGTAATTGTCTCGGCGTCACTCATCCATAAATAATATATTCTTATCATCTAATGTAAACGACTGCTATACAAAATCGTCATACGCGTTAGGTTCAATGAGTTATTGCTTGGTTACATAAGATAAGTTCTCTTGTTTCATTCGAATCACGTACAATGCACATACACAATAACATAAAAGGTGCATAATGAATTAAATAATACCTTCACGTCATGTCCTCAACGTCTAGCTTTAGTCATCATCAGTATCATTGTCCGCATCTATTACACCAGTAGCGGTTATATGCCTCTCCTAACATTCTCCATTTTATTTTGTCTCTGGTTTCACGACTCCACTGTCAGCCAGTTACAGTTTTTATATAAGAATAGAATAAATATTTATTTGGACATAGGTACAAAATACAGGTATAAAATAAACAAACGAAAAACAATGTAACATGTTAGGTACGTTTTTTTAATTAATAAAAGCCGGGATACCATCTATCCCTGTGCCAAGTTTTACTGAGATTTGTTCAGCCGTTTAGGCATAAAAAGGAAACAGACAGACAGACTTTAGCATTTACACTATTTTGTACTTAATTATTTTGATAAATATTATTTTTGACATGTAAGAAAATGTTCTTATAGTTAACAACTGAAACTCAAAATCTGGTCTGGTATAACAAGCCCTGCTTTGGGGTAGATGATGCTGCGTAATAATATCCAGTAGTTATATTTTTCAATATATTTATGTATTTGTTGTTAAACGAGTTGCGGCGCAATTGGAGTGCTATCTGTCGACCTCGCATTGTGGATGATGCGTCACCGACCCAATATTTACCTAGTGAATTGTTTTGTAAGGTAACGAATGCAGTCCTTTACATGGTTCCTTTATTCGTTTAGTCATTGCCTAGTCGGATTAGAATTGTCTACGCTCCATTAACATCGAATGAGTTAATGTTAATTTATTTAAACTAAACCCACTTTTTCTGAAACTCGTATCATTTGCATTATTAAAGTTCACCTCGCATTGAGGACGTTCCTGAATAATTTCCTTTGTGATTTTGTGACAAATGAAAACACAGCGATGAACTTGACCTCGTTCGATATAAAAATCGCAGCGATCAAAAACTAATTGCATTGTCATGCACGACGCGCATAATTGCGACGAATAGTCAACCATAGCCATAGATACCACCCACGGATCAAGATCGTTATGTTGCGAAAACACGCTCGTTAAAATGGCCGAAACACTGCCATCAATGACTGTTTACTTTGCAACACACCACCAAATGTGTTTCAACAAGTACTCTAATAGTTGAGGACAAGGAACAAAAACTTGGGCGCACCTTAGCGACAAAACATTCGTTAAATTGACACAAGAATTAAAGCTGCTATTTTAAGTCAAGGTTAAATTCACACTTCCTGTAGAATAGTAATGAACCGCCTCAGCTCATTAATATTGCCAACTCAAATAAATTTCAGAACTTTTGTGGTATTTCCCATTGAGTCATCCATTTCAAATTCAAATAGACTTCTTGCATGCTGTCACGTGTTGAGTAGCCGAGATTGTGTGTGTCAATAATGAAAGGAAAGTGGCGCGAGCGCAGCCGGTAGGTCATTGCCGGTCCAAGACTTACATAACCGATGTCCATGCCATACCCATCGTGCCCATTTCGGACTTCGCGTTGTTTTTGTGTGCCACATAATTCGTTCTTATCGAGTTTACGCGGTCATCTGTGATATAATCATTGTTTTTGTGACATACGACATGGTTTTTCAATGTCTTCGAGATCATTTACGAGATCCATTGCATAGGGAACTGTTCAGATGCTCGTTCATTGTTTTTACATCGAGTCTCACACCGTTGTGTAATAATAGCTTGTGCAAGCTTGCATAATGCCCGTGGCATCTCGAATCTCTATTGCAGCATTTGCAGCACGCAAAGTTCGGAGGTTAATTTTCCCTTGATGGCGGAAGCCTCTCCTGCGAAATGTCATGTGGTTTTCAACGTGTTCGTCACAAGAGGCGATGAACTCAGCAAGGCCTTATTTACTTCCTGCTCGGCTTTGTAAATCTCGTCTGTAAGGCTGACTCCACACCAACCAATTTGCTTTGATCAGTCTTAAGAATATGGGTAATAAAATTAAAATTTTGACTTGAAATACTCTACTCATACTAACCCCCAATACCTACTGACAGAAGTGTTAAATTGAAGTATGTATGTCTCACATCGCTGTTTTTCGACAGTTTGTTTTTTGTAAATGCTGCTGGTCTATCCACACTGCATCACCTAGCCCTAAGCTAAGCAGCAAGGCTTGTGTTATGGGTACTAGATGACCGATATATATAATAAAATACATTATATAGCCTTGAGCCCATCCAGCATCGACTAAATATGCAAAAAAAACTACCTAAAATAATGGGACAACAACTGTATAATAATAAGCTCCCTTTAGAGTTGAAGCTTATTAAAAGTGAAAATAGTTTCATCCAAGAACTAAAAAATCTTTTAATCGACAAAACGCTGTATAGCATCAAAGAGTTTTTAGAAAACGATTACAGTAAATATAAAATAAAATCAGACATCCCCGTGACATCACCTAGCCCAGAGTAACGTTAACTTTTATAATTTTAAGAATATAACATAATTACCTATTATGTTTCACATACATCAAAATTGTATATTACCTGTTTTGACGAGTCGTATCCTTAGCATAATTAATATACCTTAATTATATATTATATTGTACACTTTTATGTAAGAATTATGACAATAAAGAAATCTGAATCTGAATCTATAGGTATATCTTTTATTACCTATGAATAGAAAACGACTAGAACACCCGGAACAAATATCTAGAGGCGGGAATCGAACCCGCAACCTTCTGCTCCGCCCACCGCGCCACGTGGGTCGTCGCTACCTACTGAAGTGTCAGTTTGAAGCATGTCTCAAGTAGCTATTTTTTGACAGTTTTCAATTAAATCTGTCAAAAATCTGTCACTTGAGAAATAATTTGAAGTATTTGTTATTTTAGTGCGTAAGCCCTCGAACTCTGCTTAATCTCTAAGAAAACGACAACTCTACATTATTTGAGTCGAGTTTGCGTGTTTAGCGGTTAGTATTACATACGTTGTGCTTATGTAAAGATCTAACCCCTAGTTAGGCAACGAATGCTGTGGGCGGATTGTCGGTAACTAGGTTACCTATCAGTGAATAGTGTTATGATAACATTTTACAAACTACTATAGAATCATTCATGTGTTACTACTTGACTACAATCACATTTTGTTGAATAATATCTTCTCATAATATAAAACTAGTGTTATTAATTATTATGGCTTTGTACAGACAATCAATGTCATACCGGATGTCCTAGTAGCTAGATACTCAAAAGATACAAGAGAAGAGAGACTCAAGAGAAGACTTAAAAGATTTAGTCGGTAATAAAAAACCTGTAGCAAACAAACAATTCTGTTCGCCGCCTATTAATTCAATCTTCAAACGCATGACTTAATCTTGGTGTTGCAAAAAATGATCAACCAAATTGGCAGTTGCTAACTGAATGTCTAGCATTGCAAGTCCTTGAGAGAAAAATATGCAGATAGTCGCTTATGTAGGTGTAATAAGTAGTTACCTAATTATTCACATATGTATCTACTACTTAAAATATCTGCTTAAAATATATCTATCTACCTACCGACAGATTAATACGAATCCATAAAGTTATGTGGATTCGTATTTTTTGCGTACAATGGTGTGAATAGTTTGATTTATCTTACCTACCACCACCAGTAAGTGTAAATGAGATAATAATATCAAATACCAAAACATAATTAAAATTCTGACAATAACTAACCTTGGTTATTAAATTAATTAATTCATCTACTGCGAATATGTAAATGAATCTTCTCGGAAGCACCTACACATAATAATTGTACAAAAATATAATACGCGAAGTTGTTTTTGTGAGCACACTGAAACTATCATGTTTTATTCATTTTCAAATGGGCTTGCGCATTGTGGTCCAAACAGGTTGCTAACAGGTGGGACTCTCCCCTACTAATATGATTCTACATCACCGTGCTTTATCAAACGGGTGCTCTGCTCCGTGCATCGGTGACTCCCGCGCAGTCACGCCGGCGTGACGCTACTTACGTGTTCAAGGGCCCACCAAACACGGAAAAATTACTCGCGGAAGAAACCTAGCCGTTAAACTTACTATTAACTTAATAAAGATCATGTACACAACGAATAACACACCCAACGTTGCTTTACGACTTCCTTGAAAGTTATTAAAATGAATACTTAAATGGCATCATCATAGAACATTGTTGTTGCACCAGACTTGGGTTCAACGAAAAACAAACGTCGTGTCGTGACGATGCAATTTGCCGATTGTAACGAACGTAACCTAAACATTACAGTAAAACGTTTCGTAATACTCGCAAATTACCCGCAAGAGCAAAGACCCTCTCGCTCGGGGAAAACTCATCACCGTGACAGGTGGGGTGGTTTATTCCATGACGTGGAAAGCCATGCTTCGATGACCAACAGTGGAAAACGATAACGAAATCAACGTTCAACGTACGTGCTTCCACAACCGGACAAGTTTGTCGGTTATAAATTAATAATTCTAGCCGATTGTTATTACAGGCTTGTAATTTTTGAGAAAAGCGTGACGCAAGTTGATAGCTTATCCAAAATTGGTACAGGGTTCAGAAGCTATCCCTATCGGGCGAACGGTCGAGGGTCGGATGATAGCGTTTCCTCGAGTCTGTTTTACGAGCTACAGTTTGTTCAACTTGCAAGGAAACGTCACTGTGCTTTATTTACAATTTGTTGTCGACGAGAGTCTTAAAATAATCGCCTTAACTCTCACATCCGCCTCACTTGATCTTTCTTTGAATTGCTGCAAGTGGAGCTCTATGCATGTGCAGGGCAAGACACTTGATATCATGTGTGAATTTGCACTAAGTAATTGCTTTTTTATAATGGATCTCATGAGATTAGTTCATACTATCATTCTTTATGTTGTCTTCATGAAATGAATTGATCTATCTTTATTTTTAATAACCGATCATATTATTTTAATTGTTCACATTGATGATTATACAAATGTGTTGTCGTTTATATGGTGGTCCATTTAATTTAACTCAACGTTATTTTTAGTTAGATAATTTGCTTGTATATGTTAACTTGCAGTGGTATCTTGGCAATGCACTAGCTAGGGCAGCCACTGACCCTACCCACTACGAGCGCGGAACACTCCCGATTAAATGAAAGTGAAAACGTAATAGCAGCACGGCCTCGTCTATTCTGTAATATTTCTGTTAGATAGCTTCTGACTTCTCAACGTACACTGTACGACCGCGACCACATCCTCCACTCTAGGGGAGTTACCATTAGGCCAATATTAATGATCCGCCAAGACCGAGGTTCACGCCATGCTTAGACCTGTAATTTAACTACCTCGGTGCATGTGTGATCATTATCGTATTATTTTCCTCTGCGAGTATAATTTAGCCAACAACCTTCAAACTATGATGAATGACTTTTGTTATTTAGTGGCCGTCTCATATTTTATCGGGGACATGATGACCCAAAATAGAATGAAAGAGCTCTGTTCGACTCGCAATTAATAATTGGCAGTTGAAAAAACGTGCTGAGAACGGATGTGGCACATCTGTTGCCTTGGAGACATAATAACAAGTAATTAGCGAAGGAACTGGCGTCCAGCGGAGCGGCCATGTCTCGTCGCAGTTCGCACAATGTGTCCCGCACGTTTCTCCGCTTCCGCTCTCCTCCGCTTGCCTCTCCCCTCGCAACGCACCCCCGACAATAAACTAAATTACTGTACTCTCGCAAGGCAATTGAACAATTGAACGACTTAAGAACAGGCGACAACGATACGGGGAACAATAAAAAAATAACGATAAACTACCAACAGCGTCTGTCTTCGAACTTTATTATCTTGAAAGCAAACTCAACGAACTGGTTCGTGGTAGAATATTTGAAATAACAATATAAGAAGCGCGGCGACATTATAATTCTTGATGCGTTAGATATAATAAAATATAATTAATAGGAGCTATTTGTGAAACAAGTTGAGTTGATGAGCCCCTTCGCTAGTTCCACAGAAGGTCAGCCGCTCGCACACCTACTGGCTTCACGAGGCGAGACCGCCATGTTCTTACTCAAACTTGCCTTCATTACGGAACTCATGAAGTTAAAACAAAAACAACCTTAGTTTTCAAAGATCGCAACTTCACAAAAACATTACCTAGTTAACCTATACCTAACAGTGTTACCTAGATATTAATTATGTTTTATTTTGTTTTCAGGTAAGAGAAAATCAATATCCACATTGCCCATCCATGAGAAACGTAGACAAAGCAGTGAGTACTTATTATATTAGTAATAGTCTTAAAGCTAATGCCACTTTACAAAGATCTTCGCTTATTGCTAAGCGCTAAGCGACTCGCTTAGGGACTGATCCTAGCGAACAGACTTAGTGCATACTATTGCAGTGCCTAGTTAGTAGCTACGTGCCTGTAGGAGAATCGGTCACTAACCAAGTTGCTTCGCTCTTAGTAGTAAGAAATGCTAATGCGATAAGGCCGCCCTTTATACTTTTTATTCTATTCTTGGTACTTGTTTCTGTATTGTTTCCATTTTTGTATGATGTATTAAATTGTTCTCTATCTATATATCTATCCAATACTCTTTGTAGTTTGGCATTAGCTTTAACTTTTTACCACCCAGAAATTGACGAAGAAAAGCTAGCAGTGTCAAATGTCTTTGTTGCCAAGCTCAGAAGCACACCGCACTAAGTGTGGGTGTATCATCTATCCGGAGTTTGCGACCACTTGCAATGCAACCAATATACTATTTCACGGCATTGTGTAAAACTTGCTTAGCGCACACCAAGAGCCTTTGTCAAGGCGCCCACGACCACAATGCTGGCTTGCCAGTCTCCACCATTGCATTACATTCAAAGTCCTTCGATTTCTCCCATTATAACACAATGTAGCGTTTATTCGTCAAACGAAGTGTCACAACTACAGCAAATATTTACGTAAATCGCCATTTTCACGATAATGACGCCAGTTTCACACTTTGATGGAACCGGTTGCTTGCACAATGGACCTAGTCTATATTTGGTGGCCGCCTTTGGTGATATTAGTATTCAAATTGCTCTTCTCTGCCTCGCAGTTACAATGAGCACATTCAACACACTCTGTTCATCGTCTTCGTTCAACTGACGTTCTGACATCAATGCTGGCACAG
This sequence comes from Eupithecia abbreviata, assembly GCA_943735965.1. Taxonomy (NCBI): domain Eukaryota; kingdom Metazoa; phylum Arthropoda; class Insecta; order Lepidoptera; family Geometridae; genus Eupithecia; species Eupithecia abbreviata. Next base: position 10,411,989 of record OX030987.1, on the reverse strand, counting down.
ATTTGATAGCATTTAGTAACCTCACGATTGACGCACACGCAAGGATTTATAATCTACTTGACCGGCTCAGATCCATAGCTCATCGTTATTTGGTTCATTTCAGCAGTAACGTTGGATGCAATATCAGGTTCCATTTGGTTTAAATGTTATTGAATCTTCATATCATTAAAATACACCTACTAGTTTATTGCTGTAAAAGATATATACAAAACATGTAAATTGTAAAGTAATTAACGTCTGTTTCTATTTGAAGAAACAAGTAACGATAAAAGAGAATGGCTTGTCGCTGTTCGAGACCAAGGCTCCGTATAATGAAGATTGAAGATATTCTACTAATGTGTGCTTGTCCTTGGATAGTTCGTGCATGGAAACTAAGCAATTTCGGGTGATTATGTCAGTTGTTCTGCCGAGTGCGTCGGCGTGGGCAAGCTTGTGGAACGGCCATTGTTTCAAGACACGTGGGCTCTTGCAAGCAGCAGAGAAAGTGGCACAGCCAGCGGCAAGGCCGTCTCGGCGCTCTTCGACCTTCACAGCTCTGCTTCCGGGATCCACTTACTATTTATAACCCGCCCACCATATAAAGTAAACGCTCATTCCTCTGAAATACCGAAGCTTCCACAAAGGTCGCGGATTTTCGCAGTGAATCGAACCTTCAGAGTGATTATTAGATCGATTAGCAGTGTTTGCGTGACAATCGCAACCACAACAACGTATGATTGCATTGCAACACCGACCGGTTGCACTGCTTGCGTGCGTCACGCGGCGACAACCGTACCGTAGATCCGCAACTCACTGACAAATAACCTCGTATCATCTCAAAAAGGGCCAAGAATAACATCCACGCTAAACACCCACTAGAACATTTAAAGATTCATCAAAATTGTCCCTACCAGTCAATGTGTACCACTCAAATACATGCCTCAGCTAAATCGCTCATGATTCTCTCAGTTCTCGATCTTTTACGTTCTCTGATATCTAGCCAGGGCTAAAATTACGATCTTTTGTCCAATAAATTTCGTAACATGCGGTCTACAAATGCACTGGTTCTTTAAAGATAATGCTTTTACGTAAGTTCTTAGCGTTTTACGACCATTTCCAAGAAGTAATACCACCATTATACACATCAATTAAAGAAGCACCTACGATCGTCAGGTACGTAAATGTCGTGCCCAGTCAATTTTAAATACATTAGTCTGATCTTAAATGTTGAGTGGAGAATCATCACGCGAGCGACTTGACTGGACTGGTCCAACGAGTTTGTGTTATAAATATTTAATTAATATTTGGCCGGCGAACTCTTTGTGGTCCGATCAAGGTCGCACCAACGATCAATATTCTGTAGAAGATCCTAAATGTGAGAACGATTCCGATTTGTTATTATTGTATTGTAGTATAAAAATAATTAAGGTGTGGAATTTTCCTTAGAAACTGGTTGACTTCTGTTGTTTCTCCACTTTAAAGTGGCATTCATTAAAAATTGTGAAGAAACAATTGGATAGTTTTTAAACTAATAATGCAACTGTAAAGTGAGAACAAAGACACCATAAAAAAATAAAGGATAATGTTGAGGCGATGTTTATGAAAATCAAACAATTTATACATTGCGGATATTATATTCTCGAACTCTAAAACAAGTATGTAAATCGTTGATTTATTTTACAATTTATTATAACAAATATATACTAGAATTATATTTATCTGTAGATCTATGACGTCCGAAATAGATAAATGCAAAAATTTAGCATAATTCTGCTAATTTCGGTTGCAAATTAACAAACCGGTTTTGTAGTTATATTACATCAATGAAATTGGCGATAATCGAATAAATATTAAATTTAGTAGCTCTACTACTATTCGATACATTTTTGTTGAATAGTTTTTAATACTATTCCATTGTTCTGAATACAAATTCAAAAAATACCTACTTAAGTCGCATACGCAAGTCTTCCCTTTTCTCTTTCATAAAAGAGGTCTACAGGTACTATAGAGTTTTCAACATTATTATGTACGTGGTAAAATAATGTACTATGTTTCCTATTTATAAACTCTGTAATAAACTTTCCTCTATAGAAATACTTTATAATACAGACAATTGAGTAAGCACTCGAAGTTTTCCGCGTGCACTCACAACTGTTTTTTCTTTGTATAAATGTAAACAGTGTGGCGCGATACGTCGCTGAATTATTGTCCCCAATTCAATGGAAGTGTTTCATTAATACAAGTGGCCCCGATTGCTTGCTCTCTGCCGATGGTCGCGAAGCCAAGGCACTGCTCATTTCGTAACTGCTTTACTATCAAATGAACATGTATTAGGTGTCTATGTCTACTAGTAGAAGAATTATTGAACGTCCAATACTGTCCTGTCCAATATTCTCGTATGTCGTCAACACTTGCAACAGGTTTTTTGCGGTCATGGTTTTATTTACCTAAAGAACTGCCATATTTATTTTGCGTATGGACCATGTGCCCAGATCTGTTATTACGTGATTCTGCGGGTTAATTAGTAACAGATCTGATTTATACCTACGTATATTATGTAGGACCAAACAAATATTTATTACTTTGTACTAAATTATAGTTATCTTAACCAGAAGTTCTAACTTCCTTAAGGCGTAGGAATACCTAACCTTCTCATTTTTTGTTTGCAAAGTTTAATTATTCGCACGTTGTTAAATCTACCTGGAAAATTGCGGAGAACGAATTGAAAATTCAGCTTGATCGTTCGAAAATTTGAGTTAGTAAATGTCTGGCTCTAATTACCAAAGTGGCGGACCTCTTTTGGTCAATAAGGTTGTGTTGTCGAGTTCGTGATCCGCACAAGACCTTCGCCTGCTGCCGGGTTCAATTAGAGATCACCCGATTGCGCTAGAAACGAAGCCTCCATTACGAGCACGGGTCGTGACACCGCTCGTCTAAACACGGTGCTGTAATATCTGTATTGTTGTCAGCTATTCCACGTGCAGTGTAACTTGGTAGTTAATTGTGTGGAATGACTTCGCCTATAATAGCCTATAGTTGTAGCTAAGTAGTCGCGGAAAATGTGGGCATTATCGCGCTCTATCGCTCCGCGTGGAGGACATTCCAAATAACTTAGCTGTATTGAACCTTATTTCCACTTATCGCTACTCTGTATCGTTTGTTTTGCTCTTACAAAACTGATGCTATACGTTTATTTCTTTGTTAACAAGCCCTTATTTAAAAAAATAAGTAAATAACAGATTTTTTAACAAAGATTAACGTTCGTTCGTCAGAGTGATGTAGCGAGCCCAAACACTTTGCAAGTGTTAATAAATTAATCTAACATAGTTCTTGTTTACCTGAAGATATAAATATTTTATTGGTTTTCCGTGCGGTCATGCTTGGTATTATATTATAGTGATTTTAAACGTTCTGTGTTTACGTAAACAATATAAGAAGCGAAACTATCGAAAAGGTTAGATGAGATTATACCGAGACGAAAATGCGTGGTACAAATATCAAAAACAACAATAAATCTCCAATAATAATGTCAATTCTTATGACAAGACTTCTTTGTCGTGTAAATAAACAGCATAGACGCAATTATAATACCCCTATACTTACAAATCAATACAGACACATTTCATAAAGTGATTTATTTGACACAGAATAATTACCTACCATGAAGTGTGGCCGGGTGCATTAATAACATAACATAACTCGTAAAGATGTACTAATTGCCACTTGCTATTTAAACATCACTATACTAGCGTATTCTTGCGGATTTACCCATACTCGTTTTTCAGGTATTAATTTTGTCTATGTTCAAGAGAACCAAAGAGGATACTAGTCCTTCACTACCATAGACTGAGAATAGAGTAATAAATGCTCCTAAAATAATAACTCTTTTCTAAGTTCACGTCCCTACGATGCGTATCATGCGACTGAGATACTCTATTCTGTCTACCTACGCTACGCCATTTTTTTCTCAGCCAATGTCTGACCGAACTTTTAATACATTTAATTAATTAAAAGTTATCAGATAAATCAGCTGATCGACCGATTACCTTTCAGTAAACGCCACACTTTTAATCATTTTCGTATTATTTTTTACTTTTACTCATTCGCTATGCGTTTTGATAATATTGTTTTGCTTAATAGATAAACTGATAAACATTTTATTCATAATATGTCAAATTATACGTCACAATTCATAATTAATTATCATTATTTCTAATATAATAATAATTAAAAGTAAAAAATAAAAATAATGTATATGACGCATAATTTAAGAAGTCGTGTATCGTCGTAGGTGTAGAACGTCTTCTCTAGGAGCCATTAGTATTGTTATTACAGTGATAAACGTAATCAGTTCAGTTACTTCGCTCCGTCTCTCAGTTTCCCGGTCAGCTATCGCAGTACAGTTTTACTTTCATGTAGGAAGTGTTGTCGCTTTCAACCAAGACCGGTCGGGGCCGGCTAGTTACACCATTTATTGAGCCATAATGTTATAAAACTAATGGTAGAATGGAAGGTTCCGAACGTTATTGTAGAGATTGTGGACCGTCGGGTACTACGAAACGCAAAGAATTCGTTTGTATAGTGAATTGACTAAATGCTGTCAAAATATTCGACATTTTAGAGATTGAGAGCCATTTATAGAGATCTGAGTACTTATTTTGTGTTTCTATTTTCACAGGTGAGTCCAGAAAACCTGACCGATGAAGAAGTGGCTCTACTTCTCGTAAGTTTTACTTTTGACTTGACTGATAAACACTATCTTACACTCGACTATTCATTACCAACTTTATTGACTCCTATCAATACTCTGTTTATCAATACTCCTATAAATAGACAACAAACGAGATAGAAATACCAGAATTTTAGTTAGCTTGTTGAATTCGCTCTACTTGAAACAACATTACATTTATGTAATTATTAAGTACTCTTTTCAAATGATGCTTACTGACATTGTTGATCCTTAAGCGGATGCAATGCGTGCGATTTTATTTGAAGGCGTAGGAGTCCGCCTTCATAAGAATGGGATAGAGCATACGTTTTTGGAACGGCGCGTAAGTGCAAAATAAAGTTTTTGCTTATTTACAAGTAAACTACATCACTTATGAAGAAACATAATTTGGCTCAAGGAATCAAATTCATTAGTAATAAATAACATACGAATCAAAACAAAAGACATTTCAATAAACCACAGGGTTCCTGAGATCTCAAGCAAATTTTTATGTAATTCGAGATGTTTACCACGGGATCCCGGGAATACTAAGATCTAGGCCTAGTTTGACAATCAAACTCATTAGTTTCGCCCCTTAAACGACTACAACGATTGAGTGGCTACTAGTTTCTAATAGCCTGATAACTTTCTAAGAGCACAAAGGGCAGTTTATCGGACATGCGCGTGTAATCGAACCATAACACAATGGCAACGGATGGGGCATTACACTTACACATTGAAAACGTTTTCCCACTTTATTATCTTCGCATGAGTCACAGTAGGGTCCATTTACGGGGAAAGTGGTTAATAGGTACCCCGTCTGTGACGCAACAATGAAAATTGCACGGACAAAGGAATTACTCAAAAACATGTCTGACGTAAGTGCCCTGAGTATAATAAAATGTCTTAGGACAATAACAGCTTGTTGCACGTCATTTTAGGTGACCGTAACGAACAAGGGAACGTTAATCATGTTGAGGCATACAGAGCCATCTCCACTCCACCTAACATTACGATTTATTCAACGTCGTCAGAATCAAATACGATATCGTAACGCTGCTAAGATGCATTAGTTGGGTTGACAATAGTTTCACATTGCAATGGTTTTACTAGAGCAGATTACCAGAAGCACTTTCAAAATAATTGCATAATTATGCGCCCTGAACAACAATGTTGCAAGACTGCAAATCAGCATCCAAGCTGAGAACATTCTATAAATAAGAAGGTGCTAAAAGCGGCTCCGTCCGGGGGACGTGCCTGCTTCCTTCGCTTTGAGGACGGGGGGTAAACAGCTTGAACGAGGGCCTTTGTTGACATTCGCTTTACGGCCTCTGCGCACCTCGAGAGCTTTATGGTGTGCGCAATAAACGCGTCTACCGGCGGCGCGGGCGCAGGCCTGAGCTAAATGCTAACAGAGGTGAACAACTGCGCATCGCACCGTGTTGTTTAAACCACAGTATAGCAGCGCTCTAACCTTTGAAATATTAAAATAGAACCTCGTTTGACCTGACCGCGACCACATGAAAAAACATGGCCGACGATTGTTAAAACTATTTAAATCGCATCTCGGCTGTATTAACCTTTTGAATCTATTTACTTTTCGCATGTCATCGAACTCAAACAAAGCCTACCGTTTTCTCGGAAAATAATGGAATGGATATTACGAAAAATTCTCGAAACCAGCTTAGCTCTACGTGATTTCCTTTTGGCATGGCAATGATTTACCCACTTCTGAATATATTTCCATTGTTTTCGTATATTATAACGCGAAGCGAAGACAATTGGTAGGCGTTGGTAATATAAATAAAGCCTGTCGGTGTCCATGTGATGGCATTTATTTATACCATAGCGGGCTTGGTCTCGCATTGCAATCACCACGCTGTGATGGGTATTATGCATGCGCGATGGTACGCCACGCGTCCGGTCTTACTCATCTAACAGTCGCAGCCAATTGACCATCTTATAATATTACAAGAAACGCACTGAATAAACAAACTTAAAGAGCTGGTTTTTATTTCGGTTAGCTTTAGAACTAGCATTGCCAATAAACGTGGCAATGCTGCCAGCATTCTGGGCACTCTGACTTCTGATCATGTCTTACATTTCAAGAAATAGATATAAGTGTAAATGCTAGTTGTTTTATTCTTCTATTGTTATTGTCATTAATTCATAATTAATTAAAAATGCATAACTTCAAAAATCAACAGAAATACTCTCTTTAATGGGATGAAGATCCCATGTTGAGTTGGTAATGATTCAACTAAAAGCATTTTTTAAATTAAATTATCCATTCCAAATGTTTGACAAATGGCTAGACTTTCAAGAAAAAACGTTAGTATAGATTATTATGATATCATAATTGTTTATTTTAAAATAATCTAAAACACATGCGACCGGACAACGGTTATGGCGACGCGGGAGAGCGAATGCATCGAATAAAGCAGATTGTAGCTATCCTAGCTCTTAATTAGTACAACATAGAGCTTAGACTTCCCTATCCCGAATGCGTCACACAAACAAACACTCGTGTATGTAGTACGAGACAAGCCAGTAATTACTCTACATGATTCACATTATGTCCATTGTGTCTCTGTTGCGCTTACTAACAAAGCGGCTTAAATATTGGTATAAATTACAGGAAAATCTGGGCCGTTTTTATTTCAACAGAAACGTTGACTTTGTTTCTTTTAAGTAGGTAGGTATTTACGTACATCGTAAAACTAGTGACTACTTTTATACCCCGGTATTTAGGGATTTTAGAACTATATCATCCACGTATTTATTTTTTGTTTGGTACCTATATGCATTATGCACGACTATGAAGTCCCCTAATTGTCGATAGGTGGGTGAATGAAGACAGGTTGACAGAATGGAGTACTTCATAGTCACAGGTACTTACTTTTGACAGATACAGATGCGAATCTGTCGGCTCTCTTTTTTTGCATGGATGTAGCTAACAATCAAACAGGGTTTTTATCCCATAAAACGTTTCCATATAAACAGCGCGTACGAAGCCACGCGCAGAAACTAGTATTTTAATAACGAACGAAAGAAACCGCAGTCAAATGTGAGTTGTTAACAAGAAACAAAGGTCTAATCATTGTAAATATCCCGTTTTAAATGACTTTAGTGTTAATAACCATGATAGTTTCAAAAGTTTTATTAAGAAACAAAGAGTATTCACGAATAACTGAAAAGTGGACTAGAGATTGCTTGTCAGAGTCCCCTCCGAGCACAACTCCACGTATTCGCGCAATCATTCAATAAAACATGATAAGTTCAATCACCAAGACCCTCTGTTGCTCCTTGGAGAGATAAGCCTATTCTTATACTTAATGTTTCTTTTTAGGCCACTCGCAATAAAAACTTATTTTACCGACAAATATACAAACTTCTTTCTCTAATTCTCTGTGTTGTCAGCCAAACAAAACACAACCAGTGTTTTAATAAACGTTCATTTAAAAATAGAACGCATTTGATTAAAACCAATTAGCTAACGGTCAAATAAGCAGTTCTCTTGTTTATGACGCTGTCTCAATAATAATTAATCATGACTTGTCCTTCTTAATGTAGAGATTTGTAGAGTTTATTTACCATGATAAAGTATATGGTTTTATCTAGTTTACCTCGTCGAGAACGGTTCAAAATGTGACTACGAGCCATGTTAATCTCACGGATGAAAGGCTTTGTATTCTGCCATTATTAGAAAAAAATGGTTCGGACACAGAAATCTATTAAGTAATAATATGACTTGACAAATTAGAGTGCAAAACAACCCAGCCAAAAGGGAACTAAAAATATACACAATCATCATAAATATTGAAGACCAAAGCTTGCAGGAAAATAAATAAATACCGTTGTTTGCAACCACTTATTTGCCTGGTAACTTATACCTGTTCAGATGATACGGTCAGCTCTTGAGATGCATCTGGTACTTTGTCATACTAAAAAGAGCTTACTGGCAGATTGATCGCGATTACTGATTGGATCAACTTGAAACGACATGGTACATAACAGCACCCGAGTGCTGGCGACTGTACAAGTTATTTATCGTGAATCCATCTTTGAAATTGTATACATCGACAATATCCAAAGGTGGTAATTCCTCTGATTAAAAACGCAAATACGGTCGATGTTGCTCATAAAGTTCGACAACCTTGCGCAAGAGGTCATGCTCTTCCAATTTGCTCGGTTTCTCTGAAATAAACCGAAGGAAAACCCATTTTCCCAATTATATTTGGCCAGCTCCTCGCTGTTTACGTTGCGTTTCTTCAAAGTACTGTTTATTTACACGTCAGAAAAGCGGAAAGCAGCAAAGGTGGCACGCGGTTCGACGTGAGTCGATGCCCTCACATTTTATAACCTTCGAATTACCTTCTCGTGTTTACTCTGATATTTCAGTGCCAATGTGATGTGATGCCTATGTCATTCCTCAGCAGCAAACAAAGTAATTATAAGTCAGCTTAGGCACTTAAGTGTCATATTTGCATAAGTGAACGACCAACTCACAGCTCGTAAAATAACTCTGCATTTAATATGTCCTATCTTTTCCGTGATGACAGTACGGCTCCGTGTGGTTCCATTAAACCTTAAAATAGACTGTACATTTTAATATGTATGTATGTAAGCTGGTGCCGTTGTAATGAGGAGTACAAACAGTGGCTGCGTGCTCGTCTCGTTGTCAACGCGATAACCCGCTCGGTAAACAACGCATAAGGCGACCTCTGCTCTTTCCAGTTTTTGGAACACCATCCTTTACACAAAATATATCCAAACAGCCGCCATCGGCGTCGTATCGCTATGGGTAAGTTTGTTGCCCTTTTGGAAATGTAAACTGTTGACGTACAACTAATAGCCAGCATGTGTTATTATTATGATGGTTGGCGGTGTCTGGCGCAGGCCTCGACGGCCGCGGCCATTTGAAATCGACAGTGATTACAATTTTCCCTGGAACGGTTGCGCGATCAACGTCCGATGGAAAGCAACGTTTAACCAATGTTCCGCTCTGATAACTCTCTAATTACGCATTGGCTGTTTTCCGTCGACACTTGCCTGCCGCCGACTTAACCCCTAGATTTTCACTGCAACATTTCACCCGCGATCGCACCGTTACGCTCATTCGTTAACCACTTTCGCCTTTACTGAATGCCAGCAGTTTTAATACTTCAAAAGCAATGCAGCATGAACTGTGTCATACTATCGACAGCCAGACAGACAGACAAGACGTCTTCATTCAAACATTATGAAACCACTTAATGCCCACATCATAAACAGCAATAAATTCTACTTTTCATGCGGCACTAAAAGCAGCTGCGTTGTACAATTGTTCACTGAGAGGTTCTTGTCGTGAAGAAACGTTGACTCCTAAATCCACACCTCGACATTTGGACTTTGTGTTAAGTGACTGTTTGACTTGAGTATCAGTAACCCTCGTGAGCACGTACAAGTAAATCATATCTGAACAAAAATGGTCGATCAGTTGCTAAAGTGACACATCAATGCAACATGGTGCTATGCTAATTCAGTACTTAGCTGTTGTGTTGACTGATAAATCTGATAGAACGTATTAATCGTATATTTGTCAGCTGTATTTATTTCCATACACAAGTGTTTACGTGTTTACGATCTCCGGACGAGGCATAGGCGAATGGAATACACAATGACGTGGCATTTTGATGCCGCATGCAAGATAACTTGGGTAACCATACTTATTAACCATATCATTTGTCAGGACCGTATTCCGCGTTGAGCTGTCTGGCCTTCACGCTCTTTACATCACAAAGAAATGTACCTAAACCTCTGCTGGCAAAACAATCATAAAATATTGTATTCACTTTGCGAAATAACGATACAACTAGCCCATAAACAAAGCCTGATTCGACGAGCCCGTATGCAAACTGAACAATGAAATTCTAACGACGACACAGCTAGGGCCAACCGAAGCGCACGGCTCAGGCTTCCAATGGATCATGAATAGATCATAGGAGTACTGTTACCTAAGACGACACAGGGCGACCGTTGCCCCTCGCTCGCTCGAGAGGTATACTGTAGTCAAATGACCCGGCGACAATTATTCCTCAGTCGGACGCCACGCGTGAACAATACTGCACAATCACCGCGATTGTGGCACTGCCGTGTCAACTGCCTCTCGCTCGCGTGAACGCCGCCATTGTTATGCTGATGTTGAGCGAACGTGCGCCAGAAAGGTTCGACGTACCAACAAACTAAACAAAACTTCAACATTTGCATATGGTACGAGCGACACCCGAATGGGGAATACATGATGAGAACTGGGAATGTTTCAAATATTAATAATTCATGTTCGAGAACCGAAGAAAAACATTAAAATTCTACAAATCCCGAGGCGAACTGTAAAAGCACCATTTTATGCCTCGTTTAATTGGTAATAACCTTCCTAAACGCAGGGACCATTCGTTTAAACGAGATGGCGGAGCAGGTAGACGGTAAACCTTCAGGGATCACTTTTTGTGCCCCGTCAGGTACCCGACCCTTTTCGGCACAGATTGTGTGCGTTTTTACTATTCCACAAATATTGTAAAAATACACACTTTACTTGACAGTTCCTTTCGAATTAGGTTGGTTTCCAATTTCTATAGGGGGACCCACGGAATTGTTTATTTTCGAAAGGCAATATTTATGATCCTCGAGATGGGCCCGCATAAAAATGCATTGAATTTGAAATGACGAGAAAACTTGTATCATAAAATGTTGGGTTGTTTATAATGTACTGTCTTCACCAGACCTCAAATGGGATTCTACTTAACAACAACACGATCTCCATCGATTGCCCTTTGTATCTCATGCCCATTCTGTTAATTATCTCCTGCCAGGCACAATCAAACGTGCCCCACTGCCCTATATAACATAGATGCGTGTAATTAAGCGCCCCCATGAGTATTTCGACTTTTTTTAATGATTTATACTAAACTTGGATCGTTTCCTCTATTTCAGAACCAATCTCGACCAGTGCAGACGATGACCGGAGCCATGGCCACCGGTCTGGGTGGTGCCAACGGCGCTATCGGCGGCGGCGGGCCAGTCAACTGGGAGCAGCATCCAGCCCTGGCGCGCGCAGCATCAGTTCCAGCTCAGAGAGCCTTGGCCGGCCTTCTGGACCGGCTCAGCCACCGGCGGCTGGAGCGCACGACCAGCGAGCCCGCGCCGCCCGCGCCCGCCACATCCCGCTACAAGACAGAACTCTGCCGCCCCTTCGAGGAGGCCGGCGCTTGCAAGTACGGAGACAAGTGTCAGTTCGCGCACGGCATGCGCGAGCTGCGCAATCTGCAGCGCCACCCGAAGTACAAGACGGAGCTGTGCCGCACTTTCCACTCGGTCGGCTTCTGCCCGTACGGGCCGCGCTGCCACTTCGTGCACAATGCTGAGGAGGCGCGCCGCCGCTCGCCGCCTTCTCCCGGAGGATCCGTCGCCTCGCTGTCTTCCGCCGGCTCCCTGGGCTACGGGTCCGAGGGCTCACGCTCACCGCGCTCGCCACACTCGCCGCCCGATCAGACCGCTTTCGCGTTCCGCCGCGCCGCCTCGCCGCACTCGCCGCACTCCCCGCCCTCGCCGGACGACGACGAGGAGCGGCTGCCCGTGTTCAACCGACTGGCCGGCGCATTCGGCGACCTCGTCATCGCCTAGTCCTACCCTACCTTACAACTTACAGCTAGCCTTAAGAATCCCCCTCACCTAGTGCCTCCGACTCGACGTCTTCCAGCCGCGCCCGGCGCCGCGGCGCCCGCACTCGCTCAACGAATGATCTCCAGATCGACGATGCTCCTCGCTACTTCGCCCCCGTTATTTATAAACTTAACGAAGTGTACTGGCCTCTCGAAAGTTTGCGGTGTGAATAATGTGATTATGGTAGTGTCGGCACGCGTTTGTAAATGGCACCTTATATTATTAGATACGTATTTATTATCGTGTAGCTCGCGGAAGTCTTCCCGATGCGATCCTCCGCCGAGCGGTGGTCTTGTAAAGTTAGCTCATAGAACGTTTATTTATTTGTAACTGCCTATCCGCGCTCGGTACCGTACCGCGAGAAGGCGCTCGTGATCTATTTTTAAGAATTTAAGATAATAATTTATTATTTATTTGGAGTCTCTTTAACTGTAATTGTATCGTGGCCAGCAGCTGCGACGCACCGCATTCGGACGAGGCCCGCGTCGCCGGGACGGGCTCGCAGGCGGCCGCTCCCGGTCGCCTGCCATCTCGGGACCTCAGTGGGCCACTCTCAGAACACTTTGCTATTCTCAAGTTTCCGTACATCTTGCATTGCCTGTGATCCGCACCACCAGTGCTCAGCGGCGCCGCACGTACAATATTCAAGGCAGCGAATGCCCGTGCGCACCCGCCTGAGCACCGCGCCCCTCTCGTCCACGACTCGTCTGCGAGGGATTTTTACTTTTTGTTCCGTGCGGGAGGACGAGCGAGCCGAAACCAGTTTTGGTTTTGGTGATTGTTTTTTTCGTCCTCGCGGCAAACCGTGTATCTGAGTGTAGTGCCGCGACGCTCGGAATGATCTTTGCGCAAAAAATGCTAGAAACCTGAGAATACGCCCGCCGAGCTCCCGAGGTCTCGTACATTATGAACATACAGAAGGATATATTACATAAATAATATAGTAACGTTAGTATAGTATAGGCGAGCCCAGGCCGCGAAAGCCCGCGCGGGCGAGGCGGCACTCTCTGCGCGCTTCCAGCCGACCTCGCTCGCGCAACAAAAAAACATGTGCCTTCTACTTTATGATAATATGTAAATCGATTATATTTGATTTTTAGTTTATCGAAATAGATTGTTTGTTTATTTATTGTCTCCTTTGAATAAAATATTCAAATTGGCACAGTTATTAATTTTTGTACTTTGACAAAAAATCTAAATGATTAGTTTAGTAGCATAGTTTTTTCTTGAATTTAAAGTGTGATATTTTATAATATTTATATAAAAAAGGTTTAAAGTTTTAATTAAGGGACCAATGTAAGTGATTAGGAGACATTCTGATAGAACCTTCGTAACCTTTGATTGTTGTAACTTGTAACCGAGAGACTGCCCACGCCTCTCGACTCGAGACGTTTCTTATTGCTCCTTTACTTTACATACAGATTTCGTACTTTCAATAAAATGACATGTTTACCAATGCCCGGCCTTGTGTTTATTTATTGTTAGATTGTAAGAATGAGATGGTATTCAGTTTTGTTTTCTACGTAAGTAATACTTTCAGTTTTTCTCGTCAAGTTGCATGATGACCATTAAGTTAATTTTGTACCTAACATTAAGGAAAATACTTAGTTTTAAGCGTTTTTTCATTAAGTTCACGAATATTATTTATTATCAGTTCATTATGATACATAAACCATTAAAACTGATTTATTTAATTTCTTTTGTATTTAAACAAACATGATTACTTGTAACTTAGTGTTTAGTTTATTTACATGAGTCATTTATTATATAACAGACATTAGTTTAGGTTTCTAGTACCTACGTCATTCGTAACTTAAGTATTTAATTTTTTAATTTAATTGCTATTATAAGTTAATCTTCCAAAACATTGACTACGTTCGTTCTATTTAGTATCGACAACAAAATTAAGGTCAACCTTGTGACATTTTCTTGTAAGTTTTTCTTATTTCCATCTGCATTTTTTTATTTGAATTATAGTCAAAATATGTTAAAAAATCTTTTGTTTTTTTTCTCTTTCCTCATTCCCTCCTAACCTAACTAAACACATTGACAACCTTAATAAAAAGTTGAAGCTCAGGAAAATTATATCAAACTGAAAGTCCTTATAGGTAGGTTTTAGATTGCATATTATTTCTTCGCAAGGGCTTAGTGTATGTAATATGGTACTTCAATGCTTATCTAGGGCTCAATATCTATCCTAGGTATAGCTTACACCAACGGAAGAAAAACAATAGGAAGGTAGATTTGTAACTGTACATGTAGCGAGACTTTTGTAAATACAAAACAAGGGAAAGGTGTGTGCGAGGGATGTGAATATCCTCGCACCCCGGTGAGCTTGTTCGCATCTCTTGTGGAAACACTGGACTCGTTTCACAGCCTCGCAACGCATCCTCGGACCGCTCAGCTAGGTACCTGTACCACGCAACGAACGCAGAGAACTTAGGGCTAATTTATTACATTTAGGTGACGTCCTTATTACAAATAGGTACCTTAGTAACTTTGTCTTAATTCAATAATTAAGATGAATAATATAAAATGGTTGGTACTGTAACACTAGAATTATACAGTTATAGTCTAGCCTAGCAGTAGGTACCAACCATATTATACTAGGTTCCAAACTATGTAGGTCAGTACCTACTGACCTACATAATTTGGAACCTAGACACCTGTCTAGGCAAAATAGGTATATCCTGTTTACAAGAATCATTAAATGTATAATCAGCTCAAATAAAGTAACTGTAAACCCTTTGTAAATAAAGTACCGCTGGGCTGAGCCAAACTAAAACAGCCAGTTAGCAGTACCTATCCGTAAAATGATCCGGGTAACTTGACTATGGCTTAAACATTTATAATGGAGCCCAATTTTGCTAACCTCGCTACTGCTATGGCAATGGTAGGTATCATCGGATAATCGTCACGTAGAATCCGTGAATAAAAATCTAACTATACTCTAGCCAAGCTCGATGTAGAATGTTTGTTAACAAACCACACATAACTATTTAAACATAAAACTCACTTCCTTGGCGTCGAGTTTCAGAGAAAATTGTAAGCATTATTTATTGAAGGAAGGATACCAAATTGAAAAGTTATGTAAATGGCATATACATTGACGAGTCAAGTTTAGGTTAATATGTATGGTTTGTTTACAAATATTCTACATGAAGTTTAGCTAGTGTATAGATTGCGTGCGGCGCTATTTGCACGGAGAGATTGATAGAATAGTTTCAACCTTGAGGGCCAGACTCCACCAAAGCCGAGCGAAAAAAAATAGGTAAAATAAAATAGGTTTAGGAAACTATCATGGTTATTAACACTAAAGTCATTTAAAACGGGATATTTACCATGATTTGATTTATGAGTTATCCAATATTTCGGCACAGTTTCATGTGCCATGATCAGTTATTCCGTGATCATGGCGCATGAAACTGCCGAAATATTGGATAACTCAAAAATCAAATGGTAAATATCCCGTTTTAAATGACTTTAGTACTGAGATTAGTTAGCAGAATAGGGTCCCTGTTCTGCTGATTCAGTAGCTAACTTCTAAGTAGCTATACAAAGCTGCCTTGTCATCAAAAGTTTGTAAGGAAGTAATTACAAATGTACTTATTTTTAACTTAGGAAGAAAAATACACAATGCAAATTGGAATGACTGCGCAGTGATGATAATGGCTTTCTATCTGAATTAGGTCGATTTTATATATGAAACATCATCATCATTCCACTACTGGACATAGGCCTCCCCTCTTCAGCTTGCCACATCCAGCATCTGCCTGCAGTCTTTCGCAGATCGTCATCCCACCTGGTCGGAGGGCGTCCTACCCTACACTACGTTTGCCGAGGGTGCATTCCTCACCGGAATCAAATTATATTATAAATTTTAATTCTCGGTGACTTAAATTCTTGCTAAAATATATATTATACTAAATTTATTCCGCGCTAGATATTTCTTGGTTCCTGTCGCCCAATACTAACCCAAATTATTATTATATTAGCCCATAATGTCCACTGCTTCCCCATAATCCAAGTAGGCAGCCCACGACGAACTGATACGCTTGAATTTTTATTATTATTATTATTTATTTACATAAGACCAGGGCGGCATAACGATTTGGAGTTATCTGTAATTCTAATTACAGATAACTGCAGATCGTTATGCCTGGTACATAGTAGTACCTAGTATTTTATTACGGGCTCAGAGGTTCAGAACTTCGACACAGTTTAAGGCATAGTTATATATACACACACATATATTTATATTAGTCTAATAATATAGTTATCAACACAAACCAAAATTCAAACCTATCAGTTTATCACCCGCCACTATCAACTGAGAAAGTAAATACTTAGCACCTCATAGCTCTATGTATGTTTGTTTAGTGATAGTAATAATTGCTGCTGGGTGTACAGCGATAAGGATACTGTCCAATATTTGTTGGTGATAGGAGTTAGGGCTCGGTTTTTCTGCTTCTAATCTGTTTCCGTACTAGCATGCCGTATCCATAAAGGAAGGACGACGTCCGTGGCGCGGTGGGGGAAGGTCCGCGTGCGACGCAGGAGGTTTCGTTTCCCACCTTGGGACAAATGTTTGTACGATCTACAGTAGTTCAGGGTGTTCTGGTCGGTTTTATATTTATAATAAAAATATCTATCTATGTATTGTATATCTGTTATCTAGTACCCAGAGTGCGAGGGCTTACGCACTATAATAGGTAAAAAAAACCTCAATACCAATATAACATACCTAATATATTTTATTTTTGTGATCTTAACCATAAAATGTATGTGATAATGATAACGTCCACAGTCTACTGCAGTGCAATGCACAAACAATGAGTTCGCCTTTTCGAAACAAGGACGATCGAACGCCGCGCGGGGAAGGCGAGAAAGGGAGGCAAGAGCGGCAGAATGACCGGCCCGCGCGCAATTTGACTGGTTTTTATGTTTAAATTTGTTACTGCCAGTGCCGGATTTAGAGGTGTGGAGGCCTCGGGGCAACAAACGAGTGGAGGCCCCTGGCCGCAAATTATTTTCCAATTACGATGGTAATTTTTACAGTCGAGTTTTCCAATAAATAAATACATGTACATATATAAATACTTAAGAAGAATGAGAATCGATACTTGGTTTCACAATAATTTTACCTAACTAATATGTTGCTCAAAATAGTTTCCATTGACTCCAATGCACAAGTTTAGTATAGGTGATTAAAAGATAACATAACAAAAACCATCTTTTATATTTTCTTAAACCATACAACCGATCCCAAGTATACTTACATACGTTTTAAAAAGCTGAAAGAATGTACATGTTTTAAAAAAAACTGCCATCAAGTGTCGTGTTTTTTTATTGACATTATTTTGGACCTCATTAGAAAAAATAATGAAAATTCTAGACATTTTCGTCTAGTATTTCTTAATAGGGACTTTTGTAGTTTTTGTGTTGAAGAATGCTTGTTATGTTCTTCAAATAAAACATAAATAAAAGTTTGATTATAACCAACAGTTTTTTTTTAAATAATGTTTTAAGCCCTTGATCTCGATACATTATAAAGAACTTTTGTTTTATGAAATGGTTTATTTTTGCATACTGATATTATGTTCGCATTCAACGCAAATAACCTCCAACCTTCTAGTAGGAATAGGTCGAATAACCAGTAACCCTGTATAACTGAATGAACAAAAATAAAGAGTTGAGACACGGAATCGAATACGCAACCTCCGAGGCTGCGTGAGAGTACCACCCTACTCAGCTATTGGGATACTTCCTCAAGATCGAGGAGTAAATTGCAAGTGCCTATCAAGGCGATTTGAGATTTTGATCTCTTAGTGATTGCCTGATTGGAGTGAACAAATATAGATCGATGATTTCTGTTAATATTGAATATAATCATGTATGTAAAAGTACCTTCTGTAGGTAAAGTTAGACGCGAAAAAAAATATCAAAGGGAAAGTGGTTTACTAGTTCCGAAGTCCGAAGTTTTTCTTGTGGGGGCCCCATTTTTGTGGAGGCCCGGGGCAGTCACCCTGTTTGCCCTCCCGTAAATCCGGCCCTGGTTACTGCTCTAAAATAATACTGTTTCTAAAAAAACTAAAACCATAATCGTCTAAAGTATTTATTAGGGAACACGTAGAAGAAATTTCATTACAATAATATTAAATAACTAGCAAATAAAACTGGATTTTCCGTAGGGATATCTCTGTAAAAATGAAGATTTAGAGGAAACTTTGCCATTTATTTTCTATCGAGTCAAGTTAAGTCAATCGTGTTTCGACTCCCATAACTTACTAACTAATATCCTAAACTTTTGATCCTCCATATTCGAAAAATAGGTGTTTTGTTCCCTTAAAATTGATTTTCCGTTAAGTCAAAACGAGTTTTTGGGACTCATTTCACCTTAATGACGTCATTGTTACACGCGTAGCTTGCTCGAATATGGGACCCACGCAGCTCAACGCTACATACGCGGTACCTACACGTAAACCGGTAACGTATAGATTTACGTTGTCAAACAAACAAACTCATAAATTTTAATTCGCCGCTTGGCTGTATGTAAACAGCGTGCGTGTAGGTATAGTGTGTGCTGGCAGTGGAAACGTAGTAGGTCCGTGTTTTTGTCAAAGTGGGTACTTTGACAAAAACACGGACCCACGCAGCAATGCGCCGCGTGACCGCGCCGCCGTACACAGCGGCTTTACGTATCTTTAAAGAGGGAGTTAAGGTACAACATTTTTTCAATAAAAAAATAATATTGAGGCAGGTAACCAATGGACTTTACAAATAAACGTAGGTACCTACTAGTTATTTAGGTAGGTAGGTAAGTATACCTAGGTAGTGGGGAGGGTTATTGTAATCAGTCAATCACACTTTTACTGCCAGGAACAAAGATTTTCTCCAGTTGCAAGGACTGGTGGTTACAAAAGTTTTCTATAGAGTATTTTTGGCGGTATCAAAATATGTAGTCAGAATCCGCGGAGCCACGGTTAGATCTGTGCTGGCTGATAAAAAAGCGAAACTGACACGTCTAAACACTTTGCCGGACTAAAGCACAGCTTGAATGACTGGCAACACGCTCAAGTAAACACGTGCCAACTAAATTTGCGCCACCCAATCTTCAGCATGTCCTCAATTACCTACACAAGTCGCGCTTCCGGGCTTGCACGAGCTACCGTCCACTCCACACTCTCCGTCTTACCGTGGTCTTACCTGCGCTGGCTTGTGCTGCCATGTTTGCAATTTTTCTATGTCTCTGTTTGTCTGAGAGGTCATCGGAATGATAGGTCAAATCCTGGATATTGGCAGCTTAACAGCAATTGTCACCGAAAGAATAATTCAGCTGGTGTTTTTCCCGAGACTGTATAAGGTGTATTGTACTGTACATTATTAAATAGTCAACTAGAACCTTGAGATATTTTGAGATTTTTTCTGATAAGTTTCAATTTGCTAGTAAAATGGAGCGTGTGGCTGGGCTATAAGTTTTCTGTTCGCTGGTACAGTCAGTCACTCAAATAACGCGACGCAATGGTTGGTAAGTTGCTTGCTGGACGGATTGCTGGCGAGACAAAGGGTCGTAAAGATTATGCTAAGGTATAGTTATCGCGCGGTCTACGCAAACTGCACACACGCTTGTTTGCTCTAATTAGTAGGTAAGGTACCAGCCTAGTAGGTAAGGTCTTTGACCAAGCCAGGATGATGAAGATATTTGACCTTTTCTATGTGTACGTTTATTGAATTAGAAATGGAAATAAAGAGTTTTTGATTCTTGATCATCATCAGCTATGTTAGTCCACTCCTGGACATAGGCCTCCCCCAATGAGCGCCATAGCGCCCTGTCTTCAGCTTGACGCAACTTTCTGCCTGCAGTCTTTCACAGGTCGTCATCCCACCTGGCCGGAGGGCGTCCTACACTACGTTTACCTAGGGTGTAATTACACACGTAGAACTTACCCTCTAACTTATTGTAACGTGCAAGTTCCAAAAGCCCATTCACATTCGAGAGAGTGCACAGCGCAGCGGAAGGAAATCATAAAATGTCCGATAGGTAGATAGATAATACTATATTGTACCACACAAAGACAGTAATAGTACGGTAATAAATGCTAAGAGTAGAAGTTCGAAGGCTTTATCGCGAAGAGCGATTTCTTCCAGACAACCTTAGAATGGACTGGACATGTAAGAACTGACGAAATCTTCGAAAGATTACACAGCTGGTAGTACATGTATTGTACATTAAACATAACGAAGGTACCTACTGCTATTATCAGTAACTTCAGTCGTCTGGTCTATATTATAGGTATCGGGCCGGCTGTAACCTACATACTGTGTTATCTGATGTTTCCTATACCTACAGTATTATAATAAACTCAACTGAAATTATACTATATGTATAGCTGTATGTGGTCTTCTATCTACATCAACATAATTTAAATTACCCATCATTGTGGCGGTTTCCAGAGGCCTATGTCCAGCTGTGGAAGTCTTTTGGCTGAAATGCAGAGGATAATAATGACCGTTGCAACTAAAATAAATAAATAATGCTGGACAATCTACACAGCCATTATCTAGCTAGCCTCAAGGTAAGCATAGCTTGTGTTATGGGTACTAGATGACTGTATAATACATTACATAGATAGATATTTTTTTATAATATATAGATAACTACCAGAACACCCGGAACAAATATCTGCAGATATACACACAATTGAATCGAACAACCTCCTGCGTCGCAGGCGGACTTTCGCCCACCGCGCCACAGAGGTCGTGCAACTAATTATAATTTATTTGATTATTCTGAAAGATGTAAAAACGATGTGTTCCCTTTCCGTCGATTCCCGTTCTGTCGAGTCTGTTTTTGCATAAAATTAATTTCCTTTTCGCGTTCACAGGTACAGTCAAACATAAAAATTAAAAGCCAATATCTTTCAAATTTGGTTTATTAAGTTGTTTTATTAATCAGTCTTTACTATTAGTGTAAATGCAAATAAGTAGTAAATAATTCTTTTTAAAAGTAACTTTCTTAATCTAGTATATAAATCACAGTCTAATCATCATTATTAGTGTATATGTAAATCAGCATATTTTACAGTAAATTATTCTTCAAAAAAGTAGTTTTAATATATAAATACTGCTGTACTTATTTTATGTAAAATCGCTAATGTGCAATTGATTTTAGTATGTTTCAGTCTTATTAGACTGAAACGAGTTTAATAATATCATATTTTGAAGTACAGTCAGGACGTAAAGGTAATAGAAGCGGGGCAATGAAACTCGACGGTAAGGGAATAGAAGCGGGTCTGAATTCGTAAAGTCGACCTAGGGGCAATAAAAGCGAGATAAGAAAGAATCGACGGAAAGGGAACACATCGTAAAAACCGTCTTCGATTTCCTCAATATACAATACCTACACTATTTTTGAATTTTTGCGGGACATATGTATACCGGTTTGAAGACTTTATTTCTCAAACAACATACATTTTAGTTCGTCTATGTATATGAGAAACAAAAACTTGTACTTAGTACCTATACCTACTTATATAATACGTAGGTACATAAGTACCTACTATTTTAGTACGAGTGTGTACATAAACTTACGAATCTCTCAACAACATTTTTTGTTAGATCATCTTAACTTACAAAGTCTAAGAATGATGAAAATTGATCCAAAATTAGCAGGGAAATTGGCGACCTTCCCCAATAAAAAAATATACTAACCAAACACTACTCTTTCTTTTTTTAAGTCGGTTAAAATACTGGGCATGCGGGTTGAGGACCGCAGTTCGGAGGTTGAATTAATTTAATCTGCAAGATGCGCTGCTGCCTCCTTCGATAAATATAGTACATGATTATTATAAATAATTTATTTATTATTTAAATAAATAGTACCATCTATACAAGTACATAGTTAAGTAGAAGGTATATTTTAAGGTGTAATATTGACGTGCAATGCGCGGCTTCGCCCGCGTGGAATTCTATGTGTCAATTTGTTTATAAACCTTCCTCTTGAAACACTCTATCTATTAGAAAAACCCGCATCAAAATCCGTTGCGTAGTTTTAAAGATCTAAGCATACATAGGGAAAGACAGCGAGAAGCGACTATGTTTTATACTATGTAGTGATCTATAAAAACCAAAAGATTTATTAAACAAAAGGTACGCGATAAAGATCCAAGAAATGAATCTTTAATAAATGAACCATATATCCCTCAGTCGCCTCTTACACACGCATTGGGTCTAAATTGTGAATTATTGTGTGTATTTTTGGAGATGTCATGCATGCACTGACTAAATATTAAGTTAAGTTGCACCTGTGTCACCTTTGAACTACGTTTGCATAGACACCTTTTGTTAAAATGTTTCGAGAAAGATATTTTAGGAAAATATTTTAAGGTGACGAGT
Organism: Eupithecia abbreviata; assembly: GCA_943735965.1. Classification (NCBI taxonomy): domain Eukaryota; kingdom Metazoa; phylum Arthropoda; class Insecta; order Lepidoptera; family Geometridae; genus Eupithecia; species Eupithecia abbreviata. Next base: position 10,389,206 of record OX030987.1, on the reverse strand, counting down.
TCTTAAATATTTTTTACATGTGTTCACTTAGGTGTAAAACGATGACCATGAATAAAATTCCTCTTTAAAAAAAACGTATTTTTGACATCTAGCATTTCACCAAATTTATCATTTCATTAATTTTCACCTTTACAAACCAGCACCAAACACAGATCATAATGCTCCAAAAATACCATTGGACCGAAGTTAGTTTTTCATAAGTTTAAAGAAAACTGTTTAGGATTTGCGGCAAATTACTTTTCCGCTAGTTTTATTCCCTGTAGAACGCAGAAGCAACCTCAAAAAATGTCACGCCAATCCGAAACGATCAACCTTACCTATTTTATGTCTATTTAGAATTTTCGATAAGTCCTTACGCAATTTCACAACACATGAAATGTTGCTATTCCTTTCATAATAATCATTTAATCTAAACTGACACCATAACGTACCTACTTTACTTAACAGCGATTATTTAAAAAGTTCCTTAAAATTTTATTATGAAATTCACAATATTCTAAATTATGATAATAAAATATTCAGCGCTGATTGTACTTTACAAATAAGGCTCTAGACAGACTGACCGCATTTCAACTGCAATCAAACCGCAAATTACAGTTCAGGTGCAGTTTGAATGCAGTAGACACGACTGCAATAGAACTGCAAACCAAACGCGCAGTCCGATTGCAGTTCAATTGCAGTCGGCGCGGCGTGCAGTCGTGTGAACTGCACACCGACTGCATCCGAACTGCACCATACCTACCCGCCTGTTTCTGCTACTTTTTCTATGCGCGGAGCGTTAAAGTAGTGCGGGCGAGTGGGTATGGTGCAGGGTGCAGTTCGAATGCAGTCGGTGTACAGTTCACACGACTGCACGCCGACTGCAATTGAACTGCAATCTGCGCGTTTGGTTTGCAGTTCTATTGCACTCGTGTCAACTGCATTCAAACTGCACCTGAACTGCAATTTGTGGTTGGATTGCAGTTGAAATGCGGTCCGTCTGTCTAGAGCCTAACCTAAATATTCCTTCTTTTTAGCACGAGAACAAAAGATTTGGACTGAGTGAAGTTAACCAGGCAGGGGCATATTTTAAAATGTAAAACATGTAAAACATCTAGAATAGTCTCTGTGTGAGGATAATACGGATATTTGTTCAAGTGTTATTTGTTTTCCTTCTGTATTGACTTTGTGAATGAATGTCTTCGGAGATAGGTTCCTACATATTGTAGGTACAGTCGATTTTACGACGAAAATAAATTAATATAGGGTATAACATTATTTTATATTGAATAGAAAACACTTTATTATACCACAGAAAACAAAACACAAAACAGAAACGTATTTATTTATTAACAAAAAACAACTAGTATATTTGAAACTTAGGAATAAAAGTTACCTATACATACATATATTAAATTTAGAAAAAATATAGCCCACTACGTCGTAGGTTCTCAAATCAAATATGATAATAAGCCTAACAATACTTATCGCTACAGGTTGCTGAGTTAGGATAGAGGAAGTATAAAGGGCGACCTTATCGCTGAGAGCGATCTCTTCCGGCCAACCTTAGGATGGATTAGACATGAAGGAACAAAAAAAATAGCATTTGAATATATTTAGATAAAAAAAGACAACATGTACACTAAAAATGATTTCTAAAAAAAAATGTTGAGTATTCTCCTCGTAAATAAAGCTGTCTTCGTTTTGGGCGTGATTTAATCCCCGTCGTACTTAAGATTCTATCGAGTAACCTCGCTTTGCTCGTGAGTTAGATATTCTAGAATCCTGACTTGCGATCGGGATTCGATATGACGATGAATTGAATACAAAGGGCCATATTGTTAACGTACACTGCGTTCGTTCGATACTTTGTTTATGGTTAAATGAGCGATACGGGGGACGTTGAACTAGGGAAATGTTTTGCGTAGATTGCGCTGATACGCGCTCGCTCTACTCGCGGTTAATGCTCATTCATACCTATCGCAGCTATTAGAATAATAATAAAATAACGCTGCTGGACAATAAATACCGCTGGACCATCCACACAGCATCATTTAGCCCCGAGGTAAGCAGAGCTTGTGTTATGGGTACTAGATAACTGATATACAATACACTACACCCTTCGCCCACCGCGCCACAGAGGTTGAAACTAGTCTGTGAAGATCTACGTGAAGAATGGTGAAGATATACAATTCAGCAGTCGTAGTGGCATTGTGCTATGCCAGAGTATGGTATGAGGTATGACCGATAGTTAGGTAGGTCATTGACACCTTATCAATCACCAACCTTATTAAGTAGGTAGGTAGGTAGGTACCAACAAAACATGTTAATTTTATCCACAGTTAATATTTTTCAAATGGTCCACGGTGGAATTTTTCATGGTCTTATGGTCCTGTTCTTAGTGGTTCTTACTTAGGCAAGTCATGAACTAAGCAACATCAAACAAACATTTAAAAGTACCTACCTAGGTAGGAGGTAAATAGGTGATTAAGGCGAAATGAGTTCGCCTTTTCAAAACAAGGACGATCGAACGCCGCGCGGGGAAGGCGAGAAAGGGAGGCAAGAGCGGCAGAATGATCTATTTAGGTAGGTACCAAAGTACCTACCATAATAATGAGGAGTTACTGCCTATGTGGATGTTTAACCAAGTGTTCACTTATCAAAGCGTTGCGCGCTAACTTGCTGTTATCTAGGTAGATATTTTGTGCAGTATCCAGTAAGTAGGTTAGGTAGGCAGGGACGAGAAAACGTCCCTGTAGGTAGGTATCTCGTTGTTCATTGAACGGGTCTCGATTCTCAACCCCACTTGCAGAACTTTAGTTTCCTAACCTACCTAGGTAGGTCTCTAGGGAGATTCTACTACACTACATGAATATATACAAAACTCTGTACCTAACTAATATTTTTGCCATGGAATAAAAATATCTAGAGTTTTACTCGTTCCTGACCTACCTAGGTATTATACCTACTGAATCAATTACTGAATGAAATATTTTTATTTTTTCGAAATAAAAATATTTTTGTTTTAATCTGATTTACTCCACATGCTTTGCTTCTCTGTTCAATGTCTGAAAATTATTTTGTATGTGTTCAAAAAAATAGGTACATTTGTTGTTCTATGTTTATCGTATTTGGTTACTGGTAGCGACATCTATTGAGCAAACTTTGAAAAATAAATAGATGACATTGACGTATTGAATTGAAATAACAACAATCCGGTATCTTTTCGGTTTTACTTGCGGTTAATTCCTCGCAGAAACGTTGATAAAAAAATATTTTTAAAAATTAATTTTTTTTGTTTTGTTTTGAAGGCTCATCCCTACATAAATTCACATGAATAATAATACCATATTAAGCTATTGTAATACAATTAAATGCCATGTATTAACACTTTGAGTGCTGAAAACGCACGGTATGAGTTTTCTACAAGTGACTAATCTGCGAAAATCCACACTAGCGCAGCGGCTAAGAAAATACAGATCTTTGTGACTCAGCAGAGCTGTAATATTTTTCGAACGAAACGCATGTGCGGTGCAACACAACCGCTGTGTAGAGCGGCAGCACGAATTTTTTAGGTAAAAAAAAAGATCGCAGTCGTTGAAAAAAAACCGCAGTCAAAGTGTTAAAATTAAGTAAATGTCCGTGTAAAAGTCATGATTACTATCCGAGCAAGAAGGAAAAACGAAACGTAACATGCCAGCGACCAACACGGCAACACCACAACCAACCAACAAACACAAAATAAACAACAACAACTGAGATTGTAATTTTAAGTGATGATTGTAATGGATATATTTATCAATTCAAGGTCAGAACACTTTATATTGTAATCAGTTGGCTTTGCCCCCTTCTCAACCCAAGAGCCGGCCGTCACTGCCGCTCCAATTGATAGTATTTTTGTAAATTTACAAGAAATTGCGTCTACGATGTTGAAACTTTTGAAATCAGAAGTAAGTGAACTTTTATTGTGCTACTTTACATACTTTTTGGCGTATTTTGAGAATAATATGAAATTAACGTATGGATAGTTATTATTCAAGTAGGCATTCTTAATTCGCATAGGTACCTAAAAAAAGTATAATCCCATAAATAAATAGTGAGATCTTATAAAATATCATCTGTTCTTAACCACGGATGTGTTTGTGTCATCTCTATTCTCTACCTCTAAATTTAACCCTTCTCTGGTTCACTTTAAGTATTTTCAGATTCTGGCCTTACCTGCTGCTAGAAGGTACCTACTCATAACAAAAACAAGTGAGATTCATGTTTCATTCACCAGTTTCATAATTTTGAAATCATTACATTATGCATACATCTTGTCCGTTGCGCAGTTTTCCCATGTTTCTATTTGACTATCAAATTGTTGTTTTCCAAGGCAACTAAGAGAGCAAGAATACCTACTACCTTCTGTCAATAAGATACCTTCTATTTCTACCTACTCAAGAACTTACCTTTCTATATAATTTGGTGTTGATGCATTTCAAATAAAAGTGCTAGGATCGGGTTGTTAGAATTTTGGGTGCTAGGTTAGGCAAATAAAGATTGGATTGCATGCGAAACTAGCATAGGGATAACTGCAGTTTTATGTTGTCTTATTTATATTATGCTCACTGTCTTGATACCTTTCCTTCGATCACCTTTTTATAAAATCAAAATTTCCTTAGATATACACTACTAGCACTTAGAAAAACTATAAGAATTAGAATAGACTTTGAAATCACGTGATATTTTTGATTTCTGATACTTTCATGTGTAGACTAAAGTCACAACTAAAGTAGAGAAGTGACGAAGAAACCAATGTATTTTCAATTATTTATTTAAAAAAAAAGGACTTAAATTTATAACACTCGTTAAACCCGTAGGGTTGGGGTTTAGCCTGTTAGTTATTATTTTTCAATACAATCCGAGTCTACACACCAAAGTCAGCAACACAGCTTGGTGAGTTGGTGAACATGGTGAACGCTGTGTATGAATATTGTAGACAACCGACAATGTTTCTTCAACTTGTTTGCTGCCTGCCAAGTGTGTAGACTCCATTATGCTAGCCTCATCTAGGTTCACCCTGTGGTTTCATAATCTGTTTGTTTTATTTCAGTCTCTAGTGTTCGCTCGCAGAAACTACAGTGCTCCAGCGACCAAGCTATACATTGATGGCCAATATGTTGACTCGAAAACAAATAAATGGATTGAACTCACAAACCCTGCCACAAATGAAGTTATTGGAAGGTGTGTATATGCTTTATATTCAGAATTTATATCAATTTGTGAAGCACAAGTCAAACAAAGATGTTATTTTTGATGATTTTTATTGTTACTTTTACATATATATTGAGTCACATCTCTTTCTGTCAAAAGTAACTTGTGTCTACAAAATACGTCGTTTTGCTATTTAGTCTTCATTTACTTCTCAGTTCATAGTTGTGTATGTGACAACAGCAAATAAATGAGTGGATGGGGTATAGAAGTTTATCTACTTTATCAATGCAAAGAATAATTACCAAATGTAGTGAAAATGTTATACATTTGACTAAAGTAGTGCACCAAAGGCTTGGTTCATGAATAAAACATTAAATGAAAATAGAATATCATGCTACTTATACAAGCAAATTGAATACACAGGGCAACTACGTAGATATCCTACTTAATATTTTGTTGTATGTGAATGTTTGATTCCCAGCTTAGCTGAGTTACCCGACCTAATTTCCATTTCATCGGACTGCATTGTTCGTTAGCAATGAGAACCAAAGTTCCACTCTGGAACCGATAATGTCTGCCGAGTGGCTACTCTACGAACGGCTTCAGGAGAATGCAAACGGCCTGTGGTTAAACTATGTGTCCTTCCTATGAACCAGGACATCGATCCCGATGCCCACGCCACCTAACTTACAAAAAAGTGCATACCAATCCTGAACAGTGAATGTGTAGGATAATTTGTCACTATTGAGTACTTTAACAAGGAATACCATTATTATTAAAGACTAGTTAGACAACAGTAAAAAAATATCTATCTATGTAATGGATGTATTATGTATATCAGTCATCTCGTACCCATAACACAAGCTCTGCTTGAGATCATGCTGTGTGGATTGTCGAGCATGATTTATTATCATTTAGTACCTATTATAGACCACTAATATAACATATGGTAATAGAATAATATTATAGAATGTTAACTCTACCTTTCTATTAAGAGCTTAATTTGCTGTAACATTATTGCTGTACCTTTATAATTTTATTTTTGAGTTTCCTTTAGAGGTGCTTTAAAACTTAAGCTGTTCTTAAACAAAATGTTAAAATTATACAATTTTATGATGTAATTTGATAAAAGATCACTTCAGGTCATATGCTGTTTTATCTCTTTAAAAATAATGATAACATGAAAACCTACTAGCCCGTAGCTTTGCTCATGTGGTACTTGATAAACTCCATAGCTTTGTAAGTAGTTGAAGTGAGCATTGAGTGAAGCTACCTTGTATGTAAATGTACTACTTCAAACTTTTTATTATTATTCCTTGTCAAACCTATTTATGGCCAAGTAAATGTATCTTTATCTAAAGATATAATATAATGACGTGTTCTTGAGTGGAGACCGCGACTCGGCAAACGTAGTGTATGACGCCCTCTGGCCAGGTGGGATGACGACCTGCGATGGACTTGAGGCGATGCTGGATGCGTCAAGCTCTTCAGCTTGACGCATCCAGCATCGCCTCAACAGGGCGCTATGGCGCTCATTGGGGGAGGCCCATGTCCAGCAGTGGACTAACATAGGTTGATGATGATGATGATGATAATATAATAATTAAAATATACGAAAATCTCTTCTCTAATAGGTAAACCTTTTAGATTGAATTATATGTATGATTGAATTATTTAAATGATTGAAAATGATAAATTTTCAGATGGGTCTAACAAATAACAGTCATACTTTTGCATATCTGAACAGATATTAGGTAATAAGCAAAGAAATATACCTATAGATTAGATACAGATAATGTTGAATAAACCTTACCTATATAATAATATATCAGCATAGTAACAAAGCCTGTTGTGTGGTGTTGTTATCTTTTATAAAACTTTATTTATCACAAATCTGTACAGAATTTCATTACACATTTCCGCCATTAAACTTTGTTTACTAGCTATATCATATCAGTGATTGTGGTTTTTATCTTGTTATTGTCAGAAATATTTACTCAAAGTTACCTTACTTATGTACCTATATTATTTAATATTAGAAGAGCCAATTTAAAGCTTATTTCTAATGAGTAATTTCAGGAACTTTAAATCCCTTTGCCCATCAATCCTTTCACCATTAAGTAGCAGTATAATATTATATAAACTTCATCACATGATCACATCCACAGCCTTTCCAAGTCCACAGCTGGACATAGGCTTCCCCTAATAACTTGTATTGCTACACGCTACGTTTTTCCAACGTTTAACAAATATTTACGCCCCAGAGGCATTTTCTGACTACGTTTTGATTCGCAATAATATATATTTTTTTCATGTATAGTTAAAAACCTTATTTGTTCTGTATAAGATGAAAAAATGCGAATTTTTCCTTCTACTAAGACAGTCTCATTTACTTACGCTATTGCAATATAATTTTCAGAGTACCAGAAACAACGACAGAGGAATTAAACAGTGCATTGGAATCAGCTAAACGAGCATACAAGTCATGGAGTCAGAGCACCGTGATGACCAGGCAGCAGCTTATGTTCAAGTAAGCCTTCATTCGATATTAATACCTTTCGACAGTTAAAACTACGCTTAAATATGTGTAGTACAAGACCTCTTGCCTTTTATTTTTCTGGTGACAGCGATCAATGGGACAAATTTGTGCATGGCCTTTAACCTGCAGTTAAGTGTTCAAGTCTTATGTGGCCTATGTCAAGCAATGGGACTAACATAGGTAGGCTGATGATGATGGTGAAGAGTTCAAGTATTTGTGGGAGAGAAAGATGACAATATTGACATTCTGTTCACTGAATAATGGGATATCTGAATTGCTTTTATATTCATATTCATATTTATTTTATTGCATCATTGTGTACATTTATAGGTCTTAGTATCTAGGTAATGTATAAGAAACACATTATATAGGAGATAGTTTACAATTATTATATTTAGGATAGGGTTTCCTATGTTTTGACAATCCACGTCTTCCCAAAGATCTATTTGATAAGCCATTCGTGAACCCTAACGACGTGACATTGATATTTTAGTATGGGATTTTCTTAGTTCCATATCCACTCTTTAGAGGCGCGTTTTCCGAATTCTTTACAAAAATGGGAGTCTTGACGTAGAGACGATACCTTCCATTGACTAACTAAACTCGGAACAAAGGTCAGAAAGAATGGTTAAGCCTTATTAATCCTGTGGTACTTTCGAACGCCAAAGTATCTCTAACTGTAACTAAGCAACAACTAATATATTTTACTGGATAGAAAAGGTACTGCGAATAAAAAATTTACACTAACTTTTCTGAACCTTGATTTATATCTGTTAGTTATAGCCTATATGTAACTTGTATATAACCTATTTATATTTATATCTTATACTTCCAGGTTTGCGCGCCTCCTGAGAGAAAACCAATCCAAGCTCGCCGCCAAGATCACCGAGGAGCAAGGCAAAACCATCGCCGACGCAGAGGGTGACGTGCTCAGAGGAATTCGTGAGTTTTGTTATTTTAATCTATATTATAGGCTCTTGCTTTAAAAACATTAATCAATAAAATTCACACAAAAACTTACACTAAAGTAGGAGAAATAAGAAATGGTAGTTCACGTCGTGCCAACTTTATCGTTCTACCGAAAAATCGGACTAAGTATGGAAAAAAAACTTTACTATTTGAAGGCGCACAGCTTTACAATAATGTACGCTCCCAAATTAAAAGTCTAAGTTAATAATTAGGTATAAAATTCTACTTTTCATTCGATTTTTCACTTCCAATATTGGACAAAAAATTGAAGTAAACAGAAAATCAAAAAACCTTCTATTCTTATTTAATAATAATTTAAAGCACCCACAGGTTGACTTGTAAGTGTAAGTGCTTATTTTGTAAGCCTAAAGAAATACATGTTTTTGAATTATCAACAATATAAAATATGATTCGTCTATGAACTAATTTTGTAAGCGTAAACCTAATTAAATAAATGATATTGAACAAATATCTACTCCAATAACTTTTCCTCCTTATTATGCAGAATCCGTGGAACATTGCTGCAGTATCACAAGCCTTCAGCTCGGAGACAGCATCCAGAACATCGCTAAAGACATGGACACACACAGCTACAAGGTGCCTTTGGGAGTTGTAGGAGGTAAGAGACAACTTATAAATAAATGCTAGATAGATAGATAAAACGTTTATTTGGTACTAATAACACACACATACAATTAACATAGAGAGAGATACAATATTAAACTAAATTACAATAAAATAATTAATAAAACGAGCAATTAAAATGGCTACTAAAGTACTTACAGTAGGACTTAATACTTACCTAAGTAAACCATTTGTAGGTACTAAGTAGAAACTTTGTAAATACTTCTCATTAAGTGAACGTTATATACTATGTTCTTTGAAAAAAACAAAGATTCTTTAAACCGACTTAAAACTATGTGACTGAATTATTATTTTCTGCTCTCTCCAACCAATAAACATATTTATAAACCCATCTCGCTTCCATTCTCAGTACATATTGCCACACCCTGCTTGGGTACCATTGTGTTTCATATACATTACCTAGATACTAGGAACTGCAAATGTACATAATGATGCAATAGAATAAATATGAAATATGATATTGTATATTCATAGCAAATTTTATGGCATCATTGGCAAACCATTCCAAAATAGGCAACCCATAGTTTTCATTATAATCGGCATGTTAAAAAAATGTGCACCTTCGCCGCTTTAGATGGAATGCCCTAAAATAAAGCACCGAAATTTCGTGTTCGTGTACAGTTGGGTACTCTTGTACACAAAATTACAGAACATATAATTTATCAAAGAAGCACAAACGAAACACGAAATTGCGTATTTTTGAGAATTAAATTGGCCTCCCGGCTCGGGGTCTGCAGACCGACGAGAGTCGCAGTAGTAGGAAAGATCTATTTAGTCCAATCCGCGAATTTAATTTCATAATTTACCTTTGCTGTAATAAATAAACACTTTATTTAGTTTCTGTTCGAGTTCGTTCTAACATGTAGTAGTAGTAAGACCTGTTTAACGCATTCACTGCACTGTGATGCTGAACCAGCCAGTGAGTCATGGGCACTGTAAGAGGTAATGATAGCCTAGCTTCTATTTATATGTATTAGATTGTACCTTAGTTTTCATTAGTTTGCTTTGTACACTAGACAAATAAAAAAAAATTTGATGTAAATTGTAAGCTTATTTTAAGTTTAAATATATAAATGTCTGCAATTAAATGTCTTAATGTTTAGTTATGAACTTTATATAAAAAGACAATGTTCTTTCACTCCAGGCGTAGCAGCATTCAACTTCCCCGTGATGATTCCCCTCTGGATGTTCCCCCCCGCCCTCGTCACCGGTAACACCTGCATCCTGAAGCCTTCAGAACAGGATCCTGGAGCGACCCTCATGATGATGGATCTGTTGGAGCAGGCGGGCGCGCCCCCTGGCGTCGTTAACGTGAGTTACGCAGCGTATAGTGCGCTGCTGGACATAGACCTTCCCCAATGACCGACATCATAGCATCTGAGTACATCTACACGCTTTCGGCGTAATCAAAAAAAAGCGTGTTATTATTAATTTAGTCCTTTTATATTTTATGTATGCTAGTTTTAAGGTATATATTACCATGGACCGTAGAATAAGTTGATTATGATCTGTTACTCTTCTATGGTCTGAAATAAATGATTATTATTATTATTATAGCGCCTTGTTCGCCTCATCCAGTGTCTTTCGATGATGGACATATGCCTTCTCCAAGGATCGCTATAGCGCCCTGTCTTCAGCTTGCCGCATCCAACATCTGCCAGCAGTCTTTGGCAGCTCCTCCTATCTGACCACAGCGTGTCCTACGCTACGTTTGCCGAGTTGCAGTCTTTTTTATAGTCAACTAGATGCGCCCCGCGGCTTCGTTCGCGTGGAAATATATGTGTCAAATTGTTTATAAACCTTCTTCTTGAATCACTCAATTTATCAAAATCCGTTGCGTAGTTTTAAAGATCTAAGCATACACAGAGACAGACAGACAGCGGGAAGCGACTTTGTTTTATACTATGTAGTGATAAACCTTTGTCACCTTCTTCACTGCTGAAATTTAATATCAAATATTCGAACCGAAGCCTAAATCTAGAAAAAAAATTATTTTCTATAAAAATTGTTTTTAATAATTTTCCAGGTAGTGCACGGAACTCACGACGTGGTAAACTTCATCTGTGACCAACCCGACATCAAGGCGGTGTCGTTCGTGGGAGGCGACGCGGCCGGCAAACATATCTATAGCAGGGCATCGGCTGCAGGTATAATAACCAACATTCTTGTCCTCTGGCTAACCACGTTACAAAGATCCGCAATAAGCTAGTCACCATTACTGAGCGGGGCTGTCACATAATAGTCGGGCTTCTTTAACCTTACGACAAGAAAAAGCATTAAAAAACTGACCGCGGTTTGCGAATCTATCTTCTAGAAGAAAAATTATAATGGTTGGTTCCTTCATCAACCAAATAATTATACTGGAACCGGTGGTTATTCAAAATATTTCACTATTCTTGCGGACCTTTGTCACATGATTCTTTTCGATTTATAATTATGTACTTGTATGTTGTTTTAGTCTGTAACTTAACTGGAGCCTAGTTAAGTTACTTTATACTTGTGATCCCATAAAAATAACGATATGAAATTTTTAAGTGCTCTTTTCAATGAATTAAGTGTACGAATTAATTAATATCTTGCTGTTACTTGTAGGTAAGCGGGTGCAAAGCAACATGGGCGCTAAGAATCACGGCGTGATAATGGCGGACGCCAACAAGGAGCACACTCTGAACCAACTGACGGGCGCGGCCTTCGGGGCGGCCGGCCAGAGGTGTATGGCGCTCAGCACTGCTATATTTGTTGGTACGTACGTAACGTGGGCGCTAAGAACCACGGCCAAAGTTGTTGATCAAACGACTTGGTTAGACGATGTTTAAGGTCTTATAGTTTCCAGTCTCTAAAAAGCTAGTAGATGCGTAAGAGATTGATTGTGCTCCAGAAACTCCTGATCTGCAGCTAGCTTTCCCGTCAATTTCCCTTTTTTAAAACATTCTATACTGAAGGATAATTTCGACTACGTGGTTCCTACGCCGCCCTAAGTAAGTAGATAGTTATTTGACCGATGATGTGACATTCTCACTCAGGGCAATTCAAATAGGACATCTAAAACCCGAAACCTGAACGATATTCAAGACGTGTATTCATCTTCGCCCACCGCGCCACAGAGGTCAATATAGCCAATAAGAATTAACACTAAACCTATATAATTTCCTCAGGTGAAGCGAAGGATTGGATCCCTGACTTGGTCTCCCGCGCTAAAGACCTGAAGGTCAACGCGGGTCACGTCCCCGCGACTGACGTGGGGCCCGTCATCTCTGTCAAGGCTAAGGAGAGGATACACAGGCTGGTCGAGTCTGGTGAGTCATCAACAACATATATTACTCCACTATCACTAAATAGTACAGTATAGCCCGTGCGAAGCTGGAGCGGGTCGCTAGTATATACTATGGACCCGCGGCTTCGCACCGGTGCAAATGCATGTGTTATATGTATATATATGTAGATCCTCTCGAATAAGTCTAGGTATCTACTTTAAAAAAACCGCATCATAATCCGTTGCGTAGCATGCATAGGGCTGTCCCTATGCATGCTACGCATTCCCGTTATTTGTACAACGGGAAGCGACTTTGTTTTATACTATGTAGTGATTGTCCACTGTGGGACATAGGCCTCTCCTAATAAGCGCTATAGCGTTTTGTCTTCAGCTTTCCGCATCCAGCATCTGCAGTCTTTCACAGGTCTAGTGAATAATGTAATAGAATATTTTTATAGGGTTTCCCGTATCAAAAGGTTACCTAAGGGACCGTAACTAAACCTACGCCCCGCCAAGTACATATTTATGTGTTTTTTGTAAGGTTTTCAACAAATGGGCGCGGATGTATAAAAGCAATCAAATCTTGATAATTTTCAATGATCGTTATGGAACGCCAACATACATATATTATTATTTTTACAAGTTTCTACTCCATTCACTTTGATGGACCATTCAAAAAGCATAGACCATATAACAAAGTCTGTGATGGTAGGTAACACGTCTTACACCCGTATTCAAGAACAATAATTGGGTGTTCTGGTCGTTTTCTATGTGTAATAAAAAAGATCTATATATGTAATGTATTGTATTATGTATAACAGTTATCTAGTACCCATAACACAAGCTCTGCTTACCATGGGACTAGATAATGCTGTGTGAATTGTCCAGCATTATTTATATTAACACTTGTAATGTATGGTAGCAAGCAACATTGTGCTAAGGCAGGCATTTCTCACAGCGTTGATCACGGCAAGCCATTTTATTCACAAACAACACTCAGCCGACACTTTACTATGCGAACGCACTGCGTCGATTACAGAACTGTGATTGGTGCGTTTCTGTTCCTTAGTTCTGTAAAATGTTTGGCAGATGTGCGGATGACATAAAAGTGGCTGCTTTGCTTGGGCACATGGATAACAAGGGTAGATAGATCCTTTTTTACACAAAGGATACTGTAGGGTGTAGGTACTTTTATTATCGATATACTTTGGGAGCGAAGCCACTGGTGTCAGCTAGTTTCGTAATCAGTTATTTAAAATACAGACCAACATCAAAATAGGAATTTCATTATGATACTTACTTGAAAACTCCCAGAAGAATAAAATCGTAGGGCCACTAGTAACTGATAAACAGGAGGCACTGGAAGGCCTCTTCCCGTTCGTTTAGTTAGATTTTCATCAACAAGTGGCAAGATTACTGAGAGTACAATATCTTTTGCAAATCTATACCGTCTTCTAAATTCCTCTGCATTGTAATAATCGAAAGGATTTTAAAAATCCCGTACCAATTTTCTTGTAGTAATTGAAATTCTTTCGTTTAAAACATCATTGACATAATTATCAAAATCTTCTTCACTGCTATAATCTATTATAATCGCAAAAATACAAACAAAACCTCAAAGCAAATATAATCACAGAATAACAGAACATAACCTGAAATTTGTGACTAGCTACACTATGCATCGGCTAAAGTAGCTGTGTAGCTACTTTACTTAAGGGACGTCCCAAATGAACGCATAGCGTTGCACATCGCTCAAGTATTGTTTATGAATCGGATTTCCCGGCCCTATGCGTTCGTCTGCACTGTAAGACTGTAGTATTGTTCTTGAATACGGGTGTTAGAATTTGCCCTCCCTTTAATTTGCATTTTTTGTAGCCCCTACTCTAACTACCAATTTATTCCCCAGGAGTGAAAGAGGGAGCAAAAATCGCCCTCGACGGCAGATCTGTCAAAGTTTCCGGCTTCGAAAAGGGAAACTTTGTGGGGCCTACCATCATAACCCACGTGACTCCCACAATGGAATGCTACAAGGAGGAAATCTTCGGGCCCGTACTAGTCTGCCTATTCGTCGATACATTGGACCAAGCGATACAAATGATAAACTCAAACCCGTACGGAAACGGAACTGCTGTTTTCACAACAAATGGCGCGACCGCTCGGAAGTTTGCGAATGAAATTGATGTGGGACAAGTTGGGGTGAACGTACCTATACCGGTGCCTCTTTCTATGTTCTCTTTTTCGGGTAGTAGAGGGTCGTTTTTGGGTACGAATCATTTTTGCGGTAAACAGGGTCTCGATTTCTTTACTGAGTTAAAAACGGTTGTTTCTTATTGGAGGCAGAGTGATGTGTCTCATGCTAAAGCAGCCGTTTCTATGCCTACTCAACAATAAGTTTTATTTAAGATGTATCAAGGGATTGTGAACTTTATTTTTGAGAGAACATGTATCCTTTTGCCATGTTATTTTAGGGTAAGAATAACGTAAGCGGCCAAGTTAGGGTAAGATTAATATTGCATAGCATACATTTAAAAAGTGCCAAAAGTCTTCCATTTGTGTGTTAAGGTGTATACAGGATCTTTATTTTTATAGCTATTTTTCGTTCCAAATAAATGTTATTATATCTTTTAAAACATGTTTTTAATTGTTTTCGCAGTGCAAATACCTACATATCAATATAAATAAAGCAAATACCTATCAATATAAATAAAGCAAATACCTCTTAATATAAATTAACAATAAAATTATAAATTCTTGTAATTCTTGTAATTCTTTATTGTACACAAACCACTTAAAAATAACTTAACTAAAAAAAGATATGTACATAGGCGAGCTTAACCCTAACAAAGAGTTTTCTTACAGCAAAACCTTAGGTTTAAAGGAGAAGCGATAGAACAGATAGAGGAAGTGTACAAAGAAACAAATTAGACGTAGAGTATAATACATATGGTATGAGATTAAAATATACATACATAAATTAAAATAACAATAGCTCAATAAACCTAATAAGAAACCTAAGAAATGCGACAAATTGGATGTTAAAATGGATGAATGTATGTTTATTAATTCTTCACGCCAAAACTACTGAACGCATCAGGCTGTATTCTGTAATTTGCATAGAGCTATAAGCTTTTTATCCCATAAAACAGTTGCTATAGGGTAGAAATAACCTTAAATCGTTTCCATAGAAACAACGCGTGCAAAGCCGCGGGCAGAAACTATTAAATACCACACCAGACTATCGTTCACCGTTACTCCGCTCACTTAATATGACAAATCAATGCCAATATTTTGTCAAAAATAAACTATAAACTTAAAGTCATTTAAAACGGGATATTTACCATGATTTGATTTTTGCTTTTTCCAATATTTCGGCACAGTTTCAAAATCAAATCATGGTAAATATCCCGTTTTAAATGACTTCAGTGTTAATAACCATGATAGTTTCAGAAGTTTTAAACTATAAACTTGCCTAAAATACGAACTAATACCAAAACTAAAGATTATTATTAGGTATTTATGGAGTACTTTTGTTTTGTATTCCTATCTTTTTATATATTTGATAATTAATAATCTTTAAATATGTCACAAATCGCGAAAGTTTACAAAGTTGTACCTACCTAATACAAAAATATTTTTGTCGTTTAACCTCCGCTCAGTAAGAGCCTACCTAACATTAAACGGAACTAAATTCAATGTAATAAATACAGTCTTCCTTATTATGAAAACACTACATAAATTATTTATTTGGAATTAAATACACAAATCAGCAAGAATACGTACCTATTATCATATGACTATTATGTGAATGAGAACGTCTCATTATGCGTCTGAACCATAACAAACAACATTTTCATACAGTCTTATTCAATGCGTCCTTCCATCCGAACATTTCTGCACAATGATCATTATGAAACTCTTATGGTGGAAACATACTATCAAAACGCGACGCGATGTGTCGTGTCGACACCCGACGCTTCTGACCAAATTAAATATATGGAATTGATAAGTACTGACATGCGTCGGGTGCTGTGGCGTCGCGACACATTTTAGTAGTATGTTTCCGCCTTTATCTCAACGCATAAAATCTAAAACATAAACAAAAACAACGCAGTAACATTGCAACCAGTTCCTTTGTCTAGTCACGTAGGGCTACCATCTTGAATGATTCGGGTGGTTGAAATTGGAACTAGGGCTGCTTACATCCTTATTCTATAGAAAACATGCACACTAGCGCCAATAAGAACTTAACGATAAGTTGGTAGTGAATAATGATTCAAATATGTCTGACATTCAGCTTAGGGCATAACGTTTGTAGCAGATCTCGCACGGAGTCGATTCGTTGATAATTTCGCGCACTTTACGGTCAAAAACTGTAGCAGTCTGTAAAAAAAGTATATTTTATGTGTTAAAATTAACAATGACATCAATTTGTGACTGAGTAGACTTATCTAATTGACGCAGCGAAGGAAACAAATCGATATCTGTTGTATAAATATTGTATTGTTTGATTTGGAAGCGGTTGTTTTGAGTGTAGTGAATCATAAATAAACCGGCTAAGACTTCCTGCGTCTAGGGTTACTTTATTGAAGACCGCAGAGGTTGGAACACGCGTTATGTTGTTTATTTTGTTCTTTCTTGTGACGGGGTGTGTGGGGTTGACGCCGCAATGCAGGAATGAGAGGGGCGAACCTGTTGATTGGTGAGTTTTTTAATACTTTTTAAATTTTTACGTAAGGAAGTATTTTGAAGTTTAGTGATCAGAACATATTCAATACTCAATACTCAATGGTTTATTGCTTATATGTGTACAAATAGGTCTTAAATAATATAACAGAAGTCCAACAACACTTTCAAATATCACACGGCTATTTAATATTTTATTAAGTAGGTACCTTAAGTAGCTTTTAATTATTTGGGTAATCAGGGTGAAACTTTTACTTTGTGGTTTACTCTTCTTTTTTTTTGGAAATTTGCGCGTAAATAAACGCCATGAATATACCCGTGACCAGATGTTTATTGTAAGAAGTTCTTACAATTCGAAAACTATTCCGAGAAGAACGTAGAATACATACGTTTATGGTACGGTTTTGCTTTTATGATAATCCAGTTTACGAAAATACCACCTTCTATAGATAACCGTTTTCTGTTAGCGCTAGATTAAATTTATTCTGTGCTTTTCGAATTTTTCCGAAAACTGTCGAAAAAGTATCTATTCATTATAATATCTATCTATATAAATCGTATACCATTTTCTATTAACTTAAAAACTAACTCAAATAACTAGCTTAAGTTCACTGGTAGGTATTTTAGGAGTCTTCTTGAAAATAAGATATTTTAGGCCAAAAATAATTAACATAATTCCCCAACTAATGCTCCCAATCCAAAATAATGTACAATTCATTAAAAATCATAGTTGTATCATGTGACTGACTTGCGGCAAATGACTTCCGTTAGTTTTATTTTTTTGTAGACCGCAGAAAAAATTAAACCACAAAAAAATCACGACAACGCGAAACGAACACACTTATTCATAATTAATTGATTACATGCAGATCCATATGAAATTTTGATCCCATTATTTAGGTCTTACAATGATGCAGTTTTCAAAAATACCATGGCTTGGGTTTATTTACAAGTCTAACAGTTTATAAAAATAAAGCATTAATTTACGGTTGACCCACTTTTCGAAAATACCATTCTAAAGCTTTGACCAGTTCTCTATTACTTTTCCCTACTAGTAGGTAACCATATTATTTAATTTTATGTTTGTAATTGACCCGTATCTATCATACGTTCCTTTGTATCTTTCCTTAACGTTAATTATAATAATTTATTCATGGTTACAAGCAGGTTATAAAGTGGTTAATTAGCACCCATTTAAAGTACTTAACCTACTATGAAAAATAGGTCAACCTCGAGCTTTGATTCAAATGAGTAGTTATAATGACATTCTATTCGAAAACAAAGGACGATCTCCTCACCTCTTTATCAGAAAACATTATTACGCATCATGCAATGAAACTATTTAAACAAATCAGTAAATATCTGTTTTACTACTGTATTCAGTTTGTAAACAATTATTGCATAACTAAACAATTAATTGCAATGCCATGTGCATTAAAATGTTTACATGCCATCTGCGTTTTGTTTAGAAACTTTGCTCGTATGAATACTGAAACAAAACCCCGATTCCGGTTGAAGATAGGATCGAGGTGTTAGATTAACGTTTATTTTTAATTTTTTATAATTAATCAATACAAATCATTGATAACCAAGTTCCTAAAATTCAAAATTGTAAATAGACCAACGCGTTGGTCTATTTACAATTTTGAATTTTAATTTTGATTTTTTTTTTTTTTTTTTTGAACGTTTGGACTTCAACCACAATCTCACCTGCGTAAAACCATGATAAAAAATACTTGGAACCTTGGATCTGCCCGTGGCATTATTTATCGATGGACCTCTGTGTGTTTTATTGTATGTTTTGTCTAAGTATTTCCAGTATAGCATTCGTGAATTTTATGTCCAGCCCCACTTGCACAATCAATTTCAAATGACTAATTTTGATTAACTTTGATGTATCTGGGTTGACAACTCTATAATCAAAATTAAGCTTGTTAATTATATCGCTGTGCAAGCGGGGCCTTAAGTATATTAGTATTTTATTAGTTTTCCTTTATACACATTAAACATAATATAATAAGTAATAATGCAACGGGATGCATGATAATGCGGGATGATTTGGATGCGGCAAGCTGAAAACAGGGCGCTATGGCGCAGATTAGGGGAGGCCTATGTTCAGCTGTGGACTTCTATAGGCAGATGATGATGACGACGGGATGGCTCATCCCGTGACCACGACAGTGTGTGAACCTGTTGAAATTTTTGAAATTTCGAGAAAAATAGGTAAATGAACGCGATAAAAACCCGATGTATCAATACTTATTATGAGTGCTTTGTTTTTTTTTCAGGTTTTACATGTACAAACTACCACGCGAGAAGAACCACCTTAACCCGTTAGTGCGACGCGGCGTAGCCTACATGTATTTGACCCCGTCTAAACTCAGGGGAGGTTGGATTATGTCGGACACGGCTATAAGCGATCCAAGATCGATGGTCGGGCGGACGTTAGCGCCGTTGTATCAGGTAATGATCATATTTCATCACCTGACTGATAGCTCTAAACATAGCCTGAAACTTAGATTAAAGTCTAACCCCCGAACACTCAAACGCAACGTAGCCATTTTTTGACAGTTTTCAATGAAAATCTGTCAGAAAATCGACTCTTGAGGATTAAATCCGAGTTTTGTTTGATGTCAAAAAATACATTTATAAATGAACAGAAGACAACAAGGTTGTCATTAAAAACTAAAACTTAAACTTATTATCTAAAACTAAAAGGTGGAGCGAATAATATTTAAATTTGAATTGATAACGAGATCAATTTAATCCTTCCGGGTCATGGCTGCACACATGACAGAATGTCCAAATTGTCCGATTACCTATGTGCTAGATAATATGAGAGTCAAAATGCACAAAGACATATAATACGATTGTTTGAAAGAACGATTGTTACATGGATTATTATTCATATAGATAATCTACATACGGCTTGATCTACACTAAATTAATTTAGATATGTCTATTAATAATAAAATATATTTATATAAATCAATGCATATTATCAATAAGTCTTTAATTTTTTTTTTAAATTTCAATTAAATCAAATTTAAATTTCGTTTTTAATTTTATACATTAAGTCTTTTTAAGTCGTGTGCTGTATTCCTTTACTATCTAACTATAGTTAGATAATTAAGTTTTTTTGCTCTATCAGAATAAATATATTTTCATTTCATTTCATTTTATTTTCATAATTTGTCAGAACGAGCTAGTATCAAAATGAACTAATTGTTACAAAGTGCAAGTGTTAGAAGGATAGAGTGTGACGAATGAAAGCTTAAGAATAAAACTAGTTTGTAATTCCATTGTGTTTTTTCTTGTTTGTTACATTGCTTGTTTGTTTCGTTAATAAATACATTTTATTTCAGGATAAGAACATAATATCCTTGATATACAACGACCAACCGCCCGCAGCCGAGAATCAACCCGACATCCTTCAATCCGTGGCCGATATGTACTCCAAGAGCAAACGAGGTAAGCCTTAACACTTTGACTGCGGCTTTTTTTCGATGACTGCGATCTTTTTTTTAACCTAAAAAATTCGTGCTGCCGCTCTACACAGCGGTTGTGTTGCGCCGCACATGAGTTTCGTTCGAAAAATATTACGCCTGTGCTGAGACACACAGATCTGTATTTTCTCAGCCGCTGCGCTAGTGTGGATTTACGTATATTAGTCACTTGTAGAAAACACATACCGTGTGATTTCAACAGTCAAAGTGTTAATTAAAAAATAAATTGTTTTTATTTTCTTTAAGCTTACAAAATAAGCACTTAAACAAGTCAAATATTATACTATTCATTATTATCACCTAACATTATATTAATGTTCACTTCAATTATTTGTCCGCTAGTGGAAGAAGTGAAAAAGAAACCACTAGTATGTTCATAATATAATCTAGTTACCTTTAATCTGTCATTATGTTCACTCAGATAGAGAAAAATGAAAGATGTTTCTGTATAACTGCTATCAAATTTATTAAAAATGTTCATTAGATAACAGTTATCTGTTAAATTATAAATGCAAAGGGTGCAATGCAAATGACAGGGATAAATATAAATAAATAATGCAAGACAAATCACACAGCACTATCTCGCCCCAGGCTAAGCAGAGCTTCTTGTGTTATGGGTACAGGATAACTGATATACATACCTAATACAATAAATTACATAGATATATTTTTATACATAGAAAACGACCTGAACACCTGAAATAAATATCTGTAGATCGTACACAAATTAATTGTCGGAATCGAACCCGCGGCCTTCTGCGTCACAGGAAAACCTTCACCACCGCGCCACAGACGTCGTCAATGTGCCTAGTTAACAATGCCCCTATGTTAGGTTTGTCTAAGCACTTGGTTCCTAATGATTTGTTTGGTCCTATAAACAAATATAACTCTTTTACAGGTCAAAGCCAGAACGGAATAAAGAAATACAAGAAGTTCAAACTGGGAGACAAATATTACGACGACTACGATCTTGCAGAGATGTGTAAAATGCACTCTAAGTTCATGAAGACTAGAGTCGACAATGGACACACGAAAGGAGTTATCTTAGGAGATAAGTTCACTTCGTTCTGGCTGGTCCATTCTGTGCCGAGGTTCCCGCCGCTTCCAGATCGTAAGTACTAATATATCTACTAGACAAAGATATAAATAGGTGAATATCGGTTTCGTTTCGATCTCGCAAAGGACAAGATCATCTTCCGCAAACTGACTTCCCCATTGGCTGAAGATGGTTCTGGTTGGCTGGCTGGTTATAGGGTCTCCAAACTGATTACTCCATTTCCAACGGTCCTGTGCCCGTAAGTGCACAAGAGTGTTCGGGACAAAGTGCAAAGGATTTGTAGAGTCTGGAGTCACCCGAGTGACTCTTTTCTCATGCGACCTGTACACGTTGGGCCAATGCGTTGGGCAATGCGCCAACATGTGAACACTGTTTACGGAGCGCGCCAATATCCTTTGATGTGTGCACGAAAAACCGACACTAGTCGGTTTGCGAGCCAACGTTGGCCACCAACTTCCAATATGCGCCAAGTAGGTCTCTACACGTTGGCCCAACGCCTTGGCCCAACGCAGGCCTTTACGAAACAGACGACACAGATTCATGAAGAAAAAAGTAGTTTACCGACGTCATCAAAACTGATTTCTAAATTTGAACTTCCAGCAATCAACAGCCTGAACACATCCGCATACGACTACCCAACAACCGGCATGAAGTACGGTCAGTCCTTCCTCTGCGTGTCAGTCCAGACGTCAACCTTGAACCAAATCGCGACGCAGCTGAAGTACAATGAGCCGTTGATCGTGTACTCGCATATACCGCAGGAGTTTGAGAACGAGCTGCCGAATTTGATGGACGTGGTGCGGAATAAGACTATCGATGTTTCGCCTTGGTTAGTATCGGATAATACTGGAAACTATCATAAAAGAACTAAAGGGAAAATCACTGAAAAGGGAAAGTCCCTTTATATATGAGTCACTAAAAGCACTAAGGGTAAGGACACTAAAAAACTTTGCGACTACCTACCATTCCATGGTCAAATATGAACAATAAAATTAGTGTCTTAGAGCCAGTTTTTAGTTAAGCTGAGTGGATATAGGTATCTACTTTAAAATTACCAATAGTATGATCAAAAATGCGTCAATATTACTTCTTGATTCTATCAGTAGACTATCGATGTCTCTCTGATTCCAAATAGTCGTAGACAAATTAACAGCTATTTTGACGTCTTTTCTTCATAGATTTTCTGTGATGGTGGAGTGAGATGTATGGGTCCGTTGCTTTCATCATCATCATCATCATCATCAGCCTATAGCAGTCCACTGCTGGACATAGGCCTCCCCCAATGAGCGCTTTAACTCGATATAATTATACCTGCTGTGTGTGATGTGACGCTTGTAGCATGAAACACGGAACTTGATACATTGCCACGAGTCTCACATGTAATTAATTAATTCTACTATAGTATAAAGCTAGATTACCACTCACTGACTGACTGACTGACTTATTGACATAATTGTTCGCCTTGATGGTGGATGGGAAGGTATGTTTTTTTTTACGGAATCTTATAGGGGAGGTAAAAGTCTCCTAGGGAAAATTCCGACTTTTTGACATTTGCCCCCTCAAGACCCCCCCCTGTGGGGGGGCTCCTACGTGGAGCCATATTGCAGAGTTTTTTTATAGGGGTTGTATAGAGGGGGACAAGTGATTTTGATTGCATCTAAAATTTTGCCCCCCCCCTGCCCCCAAGGACCCCCCCTTTTGAGTGTGCTACCAGATGCCGTCGCGATAGAGGGGTTCTGATTGCGGGGTCGTATAGAGGGTTTCTCTTCGTTTTGGAAGAAAAAAAAATTTAACCCCCCCCTTTAACCCCCTTTTTTGCCCCCCCTTTCCATCTTCAAAATGGATAGACTTGGAAGAATTTTTTTTTCACAGTCTTGTAGAAGAGAACAAATGGTTTTGAATGACAAAAAAAATTGCCCCCTTTTGCACCCCAGACCCCCTTTTTGTAGGAAAAACCTAAAATTGGCCTATTTTTGACCTTTTTTTTCGGGTGGAGCATCGTGGCGAGCGAAGCGAGCCGCTATGCGACCGCGGGGAACGCTGTGACCCCCTCCAATGACCCCCCGAGACCCCCTCAACTATAACACGGGGGAGCATTGCGGCGAGCGAAGCGAGCCGCAATGCGACCAAGGGGAACGGCACGGTGAGCGAAGCGAGCCGTGCCGTGACCCCCCACGCCCCCAGACCCTCTGTACCCCCTCCCCCAACCAAAAAATCTGATATGGGTATCGTTTTTGACTAACTTGGGGGTGAGGATTTCGAATTCGATACGACCAAGGGGAACTGCTGCGACCCCCCAATGACCCCCTTAACTATAACCAGGGGGAGCATTGCGGCGAGCGAAGCGAGCCGCAATGCGACGAAGGGGAACGGCACGGCGAGCGAAGCGAGCCGTGCCGTGACCCCCCTACGCCCCCAGCCCCCCTGTACCCCCTCTACCAAAAAATTGGATATGGGTTTCTTTTTTGACTAATTTCAAGATGTGACCCCCCCAAGACCCCCACACCTATAACCAGGGGGAGCATTGCGGCGAGCGAAGCGAGCCGCAATGCGACCAAGGGGAACGTCATGGCGAGCGAAGCGAGCCGTGCCGTGACCCCCCTACGCCCCCAATACGTAATGCGACACCTGTCGAAGTGAGCCGCGCTGTGTGCACACCCACTAATATAGATATCGTTTTCGATCAACTCTCATACGTCGACTACGAAAAAAATGTCCATTTCCAAATTCAAGATGGCTGACATTTTTTCATCGCAAAATTTTCTCATGTCTATCGATTTCAAACAAAATAATCAAAGGTACGAAAAGGGGGTCTTAATAAAAAATAATAACTGTTATACATAACCCTCGCGAGCTGCTTGCAGCTCGCGCACATCCAACAACTAGTTTTATTATGTACACAAAACACATAATAAGCAATAACACAAAAAACCTAAGAAAATACAATATTGCTTGAGACGTAATATAATGTGCTAACCTAACCTCTAACCTAACCTAACATAACAAATAATTAACTATAGTCCAATACGGTACTTTAGAGGTACCTACACGGTATATGAGTAATCACGGCCTAGAAATTGTTATATGAGATTTCTCGTCTCTAAAAGGCATGAAGCCTTAGGCTTCCACCTCATTGGCATCACGCGTTTAAGGTAACTCAATCAAAAGGGATATCATCCATTAAGGGAATCTAGATTAATTCATATTAATCATAAAAGTATCAGGTCATGGGCATCTGAGTGCGTAATGCGTATAGAATTGAAGCTTATAGTAAAACTTCAGTAAAAATAAACTCTGACTCAAAATGTATTACGGCATCTGAAAGGTACTACAGATCGCCAGTTGTTCCGATCTTTTATTGTTAGTCTAGTCACCATCACGAAAATTTTATAGGTCTTTGTCATCCAATAAAAAATATAAAATGTATCCTTATGGTTTAAATAATATTGTCTAATTCATGGAAGAAGGTTTGGGGGACACTCCTGCTCAGCTGTATGTGTCAAAAGGTTTGGGTAAGGCTCAGCTGTGGAAATTTTTTTGGTTTAAAAAAGTCATAATGATTAAATTTTATTTGATATAAGACTTACACAGAACATAATAAGCTTAAACTAATAGGAAATGTGTGTAAGTCCAGTAACAAAATGGCTCTGCCTCAAGATGAGTTGGATGACTAGCAAACTGGCAACCAACGCTGGTCTTCCGTCAAAGTACCGTATGAACCCCATCATGTACTAGTACTGTCTACTATAAGTACTGTCAAAACTGTAAAACTATACATAAAGTAAATCCTGTATTAACCTTCTGTTTAGTGATTAACCACTCAAAAGTCAACGCCCCGTTTGTTGCGAAAAAAAAATTCCAGCTAAACGTCCACGCCACATTTGTTGCAAATTTCTCCGGCCGGAGCAAAACTCGTTTTGTGGCAACTTATCCCTAATAGCTTGGCTCTGTAGTATGAATTGTCACTCTAATACCTGTTCCGTTGGTAGAATGAAAAAAAGCAAGGTGCCAATACAAAAGTTTTCGTTCTTTAGGACTGTGGATTTTGTTTTATAAATAAATAAAACAATACAATACAATACAATACAAAAATTCTTTATTGTACACCATAATCAAATTAATCATTACAAAAATACATTATATGCGACAGGTTTAATGGGCGGCCTTATCGCTTAGAAGCGATCTCTTCCAGGCAACCTTTGGATGGAAAGAATTATATGAATTTAAGAAAAGGCAGGGGGTGTACCATAGGTTATCTAAATAAGAATACTAAAAAACAAATAATAAATATTACAAATTCCAAAATAAATAATACACTACTTAAATACATAAATAAATAAATAGTAAGTACCAATATTCATTCTTTTGGCAGGAAAAACTCCTTGACGTGAGCTTTAAAAACAGGCAAGGATATAGTTTTTCTAATGGACTCTGGTAGTGCATTCCACAACCTTATGGCCTGGATGGAGAAGGATTTGTCGTAGAAACTGGTTTTATGAGGTGGCATATTCACCATTTCATTATTTATATTATTTTATTTTATTTTAAAACCTTACTGTTTTTTTTCAGGTACCATATAGAAAGCTTCGAAACCCTAGTCGGCAGGAAATTCCTATCCTTCGCTAAGAGTGCGATGTTCAACGACGATCTGTACAGCGGCCTAGTGGCTGAGGTGTTGCAGTCAGATCTACTGGTGGAGTCGTGGACTAATGGACCGGGGACTCTGGACTCTGAGTGCAGTCGAAACTTTCAGTACGTATTACAAGAAGATAAGGTCTATATTACAGTCTTCAGTAATTAAGGACCTTATAGAAACCTCTGGTCTATACGCCAAGTTGTTATAGCAAGATCTATGGAGTCGTGGACGAATAAAGGAATAGGAAAGTCTTCCCTGCTCCTGGTCGACTCACCTTCTGCGAAATAAACTTTGACAGTAGATTTCCAAAGTCCCTTCGATTCTTTTGGATTAAATTTGGCTCGAAAACGCGTCCAGTTTTAGTTGAAGTACGCTCCGTCCGGCGAAGGTCCGCCTGCGACGCAGTAGGTTGCTGGTTCGATTCTCGCCTCGGGACAATTGTGTGTACGATCTGCAGATATTTGTTCCGGGTGTTCTGGTTGTTATCTATGTATAATAAAATATATCTATTTATGTAATTTATTGCATTAAGTATATCAGTCATCTAGTACCCATAACATAAGCACTGCTTAGCTTGGGACTAGAGGATGCCGTGTGGATTGTCCAGCATTATTATTAATTTCATTGACTGCTTCTTTTTCACAAATGTGATGCGAATTTATCGCATTTATTTTCTTTCACTGAATAAAACTGTCCAATACTTCATAGACTCTGCTTCTTTAAAAAAAGTTTAAGTTAGATTACGTATATAAGATTAATTGTAGTAGGTAGGTAGGTACATACATATATCATTAAGTCAAATAAAATAAATGTCTGGACGGAGTATAGCTGACTTACCGCCTGATTTCCTTACAGAGTGAGGAACATAGAGCGGCTAAAGTTCCCCATAGCCAAGATGTCCTTCACCTCACACAACGACCACTCCAAGTGGGCGGTGGCGGTAGCGCACAAGATGCACAACAGTCAGGACACGAAGGTGGCTGATTATTGGGTCTGCGTTGGAGATATTAACCGGGCGGTAAGTTAAAATAAATAAATAAACATAAAATAAAAAAACCCATTTATTCTATAACCTGTACCCGAACGGGTTTCTTTCTACCTAAGCAACAAAAATATCTCATGAAATTTCAATAATTCGACATTTATATTGAATCAAATTATGATATATGTATTTCACG
The DNA here is from genome assembly GCA_943735965.1 of Eupithecia abbreviata. Lineage (NCBI taxonomy): Eukaryota > Metazoa > Arthropoda > Insecta > Lepidoptera > Geometridae > Eupithecia > Eupithecia abbreviata. The sequence goes on along the minus strand of OX030987.1, from coordinate 10,361,565 downwards.
TATCTGCTTCCCTGCTATATGTATTTAAACCTTTTACAAAGCTTTTGTCTTATCCCACAGCTACCACAAGAGTCCCGCGGCGGCGGCACCGTCTGCACATCAGGGCCCATACTGTGGGGCAACTTCGCGCATCTCATCGAGTCCGTGCAAACGTGCAACCAGTGACCAACTGTGACTATACGTGACGTGTGACAGAGTCGGACCCTTTGTAAATATAAGCTAGAGGACTAGTACCGACTGGATTGAAAAGTGTTCATTTCTGACCATACGGGGCTTCATAATGTTCGACGATGATTCAAACGATCAAGACTATAATTCAAAAGTCAAACAAACCCGCAAGATATAACTAAAGCTCTCTAATAAGTCGTTGAATAAAATATGCTTCAAATCAAAATTTTTAGGAGGTGTATGCATTGGTAAAAAACTGTAATGTCTATTCTGTAAGTATTGCTTTCTTTTCGCAATGGCTGGATTTAAAAGTGTCGATTTCTGACCATACAAGGCTCCATAATGTTCCACGATGATTCAAACGATCAAGACAAATGTCAAACAAACCCCCAAGATATTAGTAAAGTTCTGAAATATGGTTCGAATCGAAATTTTTAAAAGGATGGTTTGTTTTAGAAGTGTATTTATTGGTAAAACATTCTGTAAGTATTGCTTTTGCAATGGCTGGTCGCTATTGCTGTCATTAAGCAAATTTTTGTCAAGAAATGTTTATAGACGTACAAGAGACAGCAATGCAATCACTAGTTAAAATTACCCGGCATTCGTAGATTATTTAAAATAGGTACCTAATTTTAGGCACCGTCTCCACCAAAGCGGAGACGAGAAGATACATTTTTCAGCTAAGGTATATAGGTACACAGAATCTGTGCGGATATGCGTAATCGGTACAATGGAGCTGAGATGTGTGCTGGCTAGAGCGAAACTGAGTTGCGTGCGGCGAGCGTTGGATGTTTGTTGAGATGGCACACATCTCTTCTCGTAAAGTAAAAAGTTTTTTTTTTGCCAGAACAGAGACGAATAGTATACATGTATACATACTCGTATAAATTAACCTTAAATGAACAGAGACACTGACAAAATCGTCTCCGCTGCGTACATCTGTTTTAAAACGCTGGCGCTGGCCAGCCAAAACTCTGAAGACAGCTCACATCTGCGCTTTGATCGCGCGATATAAATATGATACGCATATCCGCTCGGTGGTCTCCACTGAAGCTGGTCGTAAACGAGATGTGTAAATAGCGACGTTCTATAGGTTGATTAGTACACATCTCCTCTCATCTCGTCTCCGCTTTGGCTGAGTCCGGGCCTTAGGTTTGTATGAATTAATTGTGTACATTTTAATTAAGATGTATTAGATAAGTAACAGTAGAAATATACTTGATTGTGATATTATTTTTGTTTTCTGTTTATCTCCTCTTTTATCTATCAGATGTGACTTTTAATTCTAAAAAAGTCAAGAAGTTCTAAATAATCTAAGCCTGCAAATATATGACGTGAGGTAGGAAGTAGGTAATATTAGCAGCAGAGATTGAAATTAAGAGGTGGAATAACCGCTCTGCTTTACAGGAGATTGTAACTAGGAGGTAGAGTAACCACTCTACCTAACACTTGATAGATTTAATAGTACCTAGGTATTAAACATAAATACGCAGCGATCGGTGAGCGTTCTCATGGTACTTATGTAAATTATTTTAAAATGATTTTAAATGGCTTCTATCAATGTTGATGATAATGATAATGCCCTCTTAGCCAAATTTTGACCACTTTGTTGAGCCTGGCCAACGTGGTCGAAATTCGCCAGGTGCGCAGGACATATTATACTGCACAAGTGCGCGTTCAAACACAGGTGCACTCTCTCTCTCTCTCTCTCTCCCTCCAGATAATCTGATGGGACGTCGGCAGACCGCTTGACTAGGGAGAGGTTAGGCGCAGGACCAACGGCTTGGTACGAGTATAACACAGACAACTTCTGGCTGCGGGTTATTAATGTGATTTTTTTAATACAAAAATCGCGACAACACATTTCCCCTAACCGGAATAAAATCCCGGTTAGGGGAAATCCTAGAAAACCTAGGACCTCATTATCAGCGGTTGAACTTGCGACTAGTAGACCAGCGAGGTAGTCAGTTTTTACTCTCAACGTTAATGTAAAGATAAGTGTACAGGTATACTTACATTGAACAAGCATTGTAGGAAAATCTACACCAGAATAATTTTATAGCATCAATAAAAAGTGCTGAAAAATGTTTAAATAAAGTGATAAAAAGTTATTGCTTCAATACGCATTTTGAAAATTATTTTATTTGATAAAATGCTGTTGTTTGTTGGTATTTCTTTTGTAATACAAATATGCAGTTCAGCGGAGAGATTGCTAAGTTGGAGCTACATAAATATGCATTGCAGAGATAATGACAATAACCCCGTGGATTGGTAAAGTACCCTCTATATTTTTTTATTTTGTTTTTTAGTATTTTTTACTGAGTACCCTACTAGTTAGAGTAGGTTCTACACTCGGGGTTAATGGTGTCTACTTTTTAGTTATGAGTTTATTTGGGCAATCGGTCCTGGACCATTTTCCCGATTTTCACCTCAATTTTAACCTAGGTTTTTTCTTGGTTTGTAGTTACAATCAAATAATAGAAACAAATAAGAAATAGTATATACTATTGAGACAGATTGTTAACCCAATTGTTTCAAGGTAAATCTGTTGCAAACACATGTAGATTTTGATGCGCTTTTTTTTAATAGATAGAGTGATTCAAGAGGAAGGTTGACTCATAGATTTCTAGTATGTTCTATAGTTGATATTATCAATACCAGTCGGAGGCTTCCCCAAGACGCTGACAGCATCGCCCTGCTGTATGGCAAATATTGGCAATGCTGAAGCGCTGCGCCAGATACTCACCAGCTCTACTAACTATATTAAGTTGTTTATAGGTGGTACATCTACAAACCTCCGACGGTCACTGAACTTTCTACAGATGGACTTAACTTCACTTATCTAATCCCTGGAAAAAGGGGATTCACCGCCTCTAACAAGTTGATCGACGGGAATTCTATGCTGCAGCATACTTTAGCACCTTTTTACATGGTAAGGAAAAGTAAACTGATTCTATGGTCGCAATTACGGTTTTTTTTTTGCCCAGTATGGAGAGGGACGAAATAGAGTAAAAAAATAATACGGATTTTAATAGTGAATTAATTTGACGATTATTATTTTAGCAACAGTGACGGCATGAAATTTCTCTCAATTTGTACCTACACCGTAATCAGTAAAAAAAATGTATACCTACCTACTGCTTGTAACATCTTATTCACATAATAATGTTTATGCAAATGAATATCTAATCTTCATCTTTTGCATGGGATACATTCCCATCCAAAAATCAGTTTTTGTAACGAACTATATTTTTTTTAATTATAAGCCTATACGGTCCCACTGCTGGGCAAAAGCCTCCTTTTCCTCCTTCCACTTTTCTCTATTATTCTTAAACTATTAACTCTCAAACTAACTAACCTAACTAAAAATGAACAGTTTTAGTTATGCGAGCAGTGAATTAGCGTTATTTAATAAAAAAAAAAACGAATTTCTTTCGCATTAAAGCTGCAAGAGTCACGGCGCCACCTGCATCATCAGCCTATGTTATATATGTATGTCAGTCCACGGCTGGACATAGGTCTCTAATGAACGCTATAGCGTCCTAACTTCAGCTTTGCGCAACCAGCATCTACCTGCGGTCTTTCACAGGTCGTCATCCCACATGGTCGGAGGGCGTCCTACCGTTTACCGAGTGGTCGTGGTCTCCACTCAAGAACACGTTTGCCCCAGCAGTTGTCCGTTCTTTGCTAGATATGGCCGGCCCACTGCCACTTCAGCTTGCTAACTCGGGGCACATTACAGACTTACCTAGTTAAGTGTATTACAGAAAAGATTTGACGATTTGACGACCGATGTGGCGCGATGGGCGAAGGTCCGCCTCCGACGCAGGAGGTTGCGGGTTCGATTCCCGCCTCGGAACAAATGTGTGTACGATCTGCAGATATTTGTTCCGGGTGTTCTGGTCGTTTTCTATGTATAATAAAAAATATCTATCTATGTAATGTATTGTATTATGTGTATCAGTTATCTAGTACCCATAACACAAGCTCTGCTTAACATGGGGCTAGATAATGCTGTGTGAATTGTCCAGCATTATTTATTTATCCTAGACCATAATAACGTGGTTGATTAGTTGAGAACTAAACTATAAATTTAGTAATTTTTACATATGTAACATTAGTTACGGTCACTTACATACATATATGTACATATACATTTCTAATACTTTTCTGCTTCAGCCAAAGTTTAAAAACCACATAGCTATGGTGAACTATTACAACACAGATATGGGAAAGAGGTCGAGTATAGAATTTGGGATACAAGCACATGGGATCATGATGGCTGATGAAAAGGGAGGCATTTGGATGGGGCATACCGTACCTAATCTACTGGATTTGAAAGGTAGGAAACATTTAATTGGAAATGAACTTTATTACGCTTGAGCTAGGGTTCAGAACATTTTCAAGCACGAAAGACACTTATGGTGTTTCAACAAAGGTCTTTGTTCTAGCCATAGATGTTCTAGCAAAATAAAAAATATTTTTGTTTTTCACAACATAGTAGATATTACCTAAACAAAGTCGCTTCCCGCTGTCTATCGTCCCTATGTATGCTTAGATCTTTAAAACTACGCAACGGATTTTGATGCGGATTTATATATGTATAGAGTGATTCAAGAGGAAGGTTTATGAACCATTTGACACATACATAGATTTCCAAACGAGCGAAGCCGCGGGGCGCAGCTAGTATACAAATAAATTAACCTTAAATTAACAGAGAAACTGAGAAAATCGGTCTCCACTCAAGTGTTGTATAAAGAGTCATAATTAAGTACTTAATATTATATAATAAAAAAATATCTATAGATGTAATCTATTGTATGATCTAGTAGCACAAGCGCTGAGCTTGGGGCTAGATGATGGTATGTGGATTGTCCAACATTATTTATTGACGACCGATGTGGCGCGGTGGGCGAAGGTCCGCCTGCGACGCAGGAGGTTGCGGGTTCGATTCCCGCTTCGGAACAATTGTGTGTATGATCTGCAGATCTTTGTTCCGTGGTCGTTTTCTATGTATAATAAAACAAAACTGTAATGTATTGTATTATGTATATCAGTTATCTAGTACCCATAACACAAGCTCTTACCATGGGGCTAGATGCTGTGTGAATTATCCAGAATTATTTATTTATTTTCTCAGGTATCCGTAATAAATTCCCCCGCGAGGAAATAAATTCAGGTCACCTCCTAACCTGTTTATCGTTGGACATCGCAACTCTGAACCTCATCTCAGACTTAGTTAGAGAGACCAACCCAACGGTGACGGCTATGAAGCTTCCCGTTAATGTCAGGAAGCAATTACCTGGGTGGTTGGATCTAAAGAAACCTCTGGTGCCTGATAAATTCGGGTAAGTTCATTATTTCTTAGTAAAAAATTGTGTATTGGATACATTCCGACGACCGATGTGGCGCGGTGGGCGAAGGTCCGCCTGCGACGCAGAAGGTTGCGGGTTCGATTCCCGCCTCGGAACAATTAAATAAATAAATAATGCTGGACAATTCATACAGTGAATTGTGTGTACGATCTGCAGATATTTGTTCCGGGTGTTCTGGTCGTTTTCTATGTATAATAAAAAATATCTATCTATGTAATGTATTGTATTATGTATATCAGTTATCTAGTACCCACAAGCTCTGCTTACCATGGGGCTAGATAATGCTGTGTGAATTGTCCAGCATTATATATATTATATATATATATATACATTCATCATCATCATCAGCCTATAGTAATCTACTGCTGGACGTTTGTTGTTTCTGTCAACAGTTTCAGGCGTTCAGCGAACCCCATTCTAGAACTTCCATTCGAGTTCCTAACGCGTGATAAATCAGCACACGTCATGGTGCTGGTCCGTCGACCTGGGGACAGCAGATGTCTCTACAAAACCTTCGCGAAGTACAAAAACGTTATCCTGGACGTTTACCAGCATGATGGGAGCGTGCAGCCCTTTTGTGAACCTAATTATGGGTAAATATGCACTATTATCAGCTTATATTAGTCCACTCCTCCCTTAATGAGCGCCATAGCGCCCTGTCTTCAGCTAGCCGCATCCAGCATCTACCTGCAGTCTTTCGCAGGTCTATGAAGTGGCAATATCTCACCATCAGCCTATATTAGTCCACTCCTCTCCTAATGAGCGCCATAGCGCCCTGTCTTCAGCTAGCCGCATCCAGCATCTACCTGCAGTCTTTCGCAGGTCTATGAAGTGGCAATATCTCACCATCAGCCTATATTAGTCCACTCCTCTCCTAATGAGCGCCATAGCGCCCTGTCTTCAGCTAGCCGCATCCAGCATCTACCTGCAGTCTTTCGCAGGTCTATGAAGTGGCAATATCTCACCATCAGCCTATATTAGTCCACTCCTCTCCTAATGAGCGCCATAGCGCCCTGTCTTCAGCTAGCCGCATCCAGCATCTACCTGCAGTCTTTCGCAGGTCTATGAAGTGGCAATATCTCACCATCAGCCTATATTAGTCCACTCCTCTCCTAATGAGCGCCATAGCGCCCTGTCTTCAGCTAGCCGCATCCAGCATCTACCTGCAGTCTTTCGGGGGTCGTCTTACACTACACTCGAGCAAACGTTTACCGCAGCGATTATCGGTTCTTCGTGAGATATGGCCGGCCCACTGCCACCTGTGCCTTCAGAATGGCTCGAATATAGTTAACAATCCAGGTCTTATAAACAACCTTTTCACTTCTTAGTTTCGACACCTTGCTCTAACTAAGTTCAAGACTTGTGATTTAGACGCAAGAAATCTCTACCTCCTCGGTATTATTATAATATCCCGAACAAGCTTCGTAAGTGTTGTAGTGTTGGACAAGAAATAGCCTATGCAACGCCCCAGGATATCATCTATCCTTTTGCCAAGTTGCATCAAGAGCCCATCTGCTGTTCATTTGTGAAATGGTTATCTAAAGAGTTGATCTGGTAGATTCTAATCTTTAAACATAAGGGCAGTAAATATAATAATGCTGGACAATCCACACAGCATCATCTAGCCCAAAGCTAAGCAGAGCTTGAGTTATGAGTACTAGATGACTGATATACCTAACACAACACGTTACATAGATAGTTTTTTTTTATTATACATACCTAGATAATAACCAGAACACCCGAAACATATAACTGCACATCGTACACATAATTGTCCCGAAGCGGTAATCGAACCCGTAACCTCTTGCGTCGAACGCAGACCTTCACCTACCGCACCACAGAGGTCGTCATCTCTAATATTCCTCTTGATTCATTCCAGCGTCCGCAACATAGAATCAATATCACTGAAATACAACGACGGCGACGTTTACTACATAAACAATCACACGGACAAATCCAACTTCGCAGTGAACACAGCGGCACATTGGCAAGTGCCTGGCAAGTCCAAAAACCAGTTCTGGTCGTGCACTAGCAACATTGAGAAGAGAGATGGGGGTTCTATGGGCGGTGTTGCCATGTGTATAGAGAGTTACTCCGTTTGGTGGGCTTTTACTAATTTTAAAGTTAGGGAACCTTCGTGTCCGGCCAAAGATGTATCCTGAATATTTGACGACACCTGCGACGCAGGAAGTTGCGGGTTCGATTCCCGCCTCGGGACAAATAATTGTATGTAACAATCTGCAGTTATTTTTTCTGGGTACTCTTGAAGTTTTCTATGAATCTATCTAATCTATCTATGTAGTGTATTGTATTAAGTATAGAATAGTATCGAAATTGTCCAGTATTATTTCTTTATTTATTTGATTCTTGACTATCTTTAGATATAGGTAGGACCTACTCGTAACATTATTTGTTAGTGTTTATTACTAAAACTGTAACAAAATAAAAACCCCATAGTTTTAATTGATATTTTATTGTTTAATATACAAACATAAACATTATTTACACAATTATATCCTTAAATCGTTACATTCAAACAACGATATAAAACAAAAATATAAGCTAAGTCTCGAAACCTTCAGTTGGCTACACTGGATCCACCCTTAAATAAGAAAATAATAGTTTCAAAGACATAGTTTAATTTTGTATATTATTATCTCAAAAACATTGGCACCGTGAGCTCGAATTATTTACAGTTCCCACTCTAGAGAAATAAAGCGTTGCTTAGTTTTCGTTAAAATAAAGTGACAGAGGCGAAAATTCCATCACCAATTGAAACTCCTTAAGTAGAATTCAGTACAAATTGGCACTTTACATCTGCTGCCCAGGGCCCTCGATATAAAGGAAGCAAGCAGGTCGACCTTATAATCCTACTAATATTATAAACGCGAAAGTTTGTGAGGATGTTTGTAAGTAGGTATGTTTGTTGCTCTTCCACGCAAAAACTACTGAATGGATTTTGATGAAAATTCACAATAATATAGCTTACATATCAGAATAACACATAGGCTACAATTCATAAAGAAATATTGTATATTATCCAGAATATCTATTACCACGGCAGGTGAAACCGCGGGGCGCAGTTAAAATAATGCAAAAGTAGCCAAAGTCGTGGCCTTTTGTATTATATTATCTGTGACGTAGGTATATAAACACATTTTCAAAATGGTGGTGCCACCCCTTTTGTTTTCGTATATACTGGCGTAAAAAAAACGAAAGACAATCACGCCAGCTCGGGCCCTTGTTAAAACACGTTTTTCTTGCCAAGAAAATCGACGGTTCCTATATTATGACAATTCTGTGATCTGTGAGTGATCCATACAACCACTAACAGATAACATTTTATTTCGCCGCGAAAACGTGTGCTAACTAAGGCCTGGCCATAGTTTTCACCAAAAGCCTCACGAAAGAACTCATTAAATTTACCTTTTCCCTTACTCTCCTCACCTTTAAGTGTGATGTTCATTAATAAGATTAAACATTTACTGTAAATGAAGATTCAGATCTTCGGTGCCTTTACAAAGTTCACCAAAAAAAATGTTCAGATATCTTCAAGTTTTGTCGTTTCAATAGCAATCATCATGTTGTTAGGTAACAAAGTTTTTATCTCGAAATCTATTGTTTTTGTCGCTCTTCTAATAATTCACGTTACCAAATTATATCGCGGGTCGTGTTGAGAGTTTGTTTCCGTGTGGCTTGCTATTTCAAGGTACTTATTATACACCTGAAGAATTATTCTATGCTATAGATAGGTAGGTACTAGGACGCTTATATGCCAAACCGGCTGAGACAGGAAAAACTGCTGTCGCGAAAGTGTCAATGAATCATTTTTCTCTAGGCTCTCATAAAACAGGCTAATAAATTAATGACCATAATTTGTAAACAAATATTGTTACTTAAGTCACCTTTTGTGAGTGGAAAATATGCAAATGTATATTTTATTGCTTAATCAGTTTTTGTCAAGAAAAGTTCTATTACTTCGTCATCTTAAAATAACATTAATTGTTATGCAAAAGATGCAAATTGATTACAAACGATGGTTATACATATAACACAGCGTTAAAATTATATCAAAAAGCTAATTTTTCCGGGCAGTTTCAAAAAAGTATTGCGTTCTGGGGTCCGATTTTGCCCGAAGTCCAACAGGTTTACAATGCCCGTTAATTTAGTGGCGTGACCCCAGAGTACAATAATTATAATTATCTATTCAGATCGCGTAAGTTTAAAAATATTGGTCACGCCACAAATTATAGATGACAGCAATCGTGGCAGCTTTGTTACCTGAACAATCCTTAGAATGTAGGTAATATAAGTTTAATTCTATAGCACAGAATGACTCCACCTCTATTCCTCTCACATCTGCGCAACCCTCAACGAAGGCATCCTCGTGAACCAGGAATCCGGTTTCACCTTCAAGTAGTAGGAGTCTTTAGGGGAGGGGGATATGAGAGCTTCCTCTAGGACCTTCAGAGCGCTGGTGGGGAGGACCTTAGCGCTGTACTCCGCGGCCTCGCCCGGCATAGTGACTGCGCAGCTGGCTGTGGTGCCACTGACGTCGGAGTTTGGGGTCTCTGGACGGCTGGAACAGAAGAATAAATGTTGAATTGTTTTTGTTTTTATTTATAATATCAGACAAGATATTATTCCATCTAGAAACAAGCCTAAGTAATAGAGGAAGATATATTTTGCCTATTGTAAGCGGCTGAACTCGATTAGTATTGATATAGAGTTAAGTACTTAGTTCAAACAACTTATGATCAAGCATCTACCAAGAGCGATATCATTGAGTAGGAAAAATAGACTGTAGTTTTACCTCGTAGGCTGACTAGGTGGCGCTAGCTGCGCAGGCGGTGCGTAAATCTGGGCGGCAGACAAGTCCGGCGCGTGTAGCATCACCACATGGAGTCTCTTCGCTTTGAGCCCAGCTCGGAGCGCCCGGGCTGCGCCCCATGTGCCCCACCGGGCGGCGGCGGCGCCCGCACTCATCTCGCCGAAGTCTCCGGCCTCGGGGCGGGCTAGACTCTCGCAGGCTGTGTCGGATGAGAGTCCTGGAATTTTGAAAGGTGGAACTGTTCAATATTTCATTGTTGATAACATTTTATTAATAATATATTTACATTGTCATTACAGTGCAACAGCAAAGCGACAAATAAATAAATATAAAAACACTAACATCGATTTAAAAACATTAAAAAAACAAAAGTTTTTATTTTCTTCAGGCTTACAAATTAAGTTTGGTTTAATTCTCTAAACAAAATAAGCACAAGTCAAATTTTTGAGTTACTTCGTTTATTTTACCTAGTTTAGGCAAATGTAATAAATATTTAAGAACATTATATATAATAATAAAAAAATAAAAAAATAATGCTGGACAATTCACACAGCATTATCTAGCCCCATGGTAAGCAGAGCTTGTGTTATGGGTACTAGATAACTGATATACATAATACAATACATTACATAGATAGATATTTTTTATTATACATAGAAAACGACCAGAACACCCGGAACAAATATCTGCAGATCGTACACACAATTGTTTCGAGGCGGGAATCGAACCCGCAACCTCCTGCGTCGCAAGCGGACCTTCGCCCACCGCGCCACATCGGTCGTCAAATATAATAATATGATAATTCGGTCTTGTAATCCATTTAGTCGTAAGGTGTTTTGAATATTTGTTTCATTTATTTATCGCACTTGGACAGAGAGTTCATCTTTCCAATCTTGACGAGTTTGGCTAGTGTACAGCTACCTACCGATATAGAACAGCCTGCCAGCATGCGGATGGTCGGCGGCGGCGGCGGCCAGCATCGGACAGAAGGTCCGTGCGACGCGCAGCGCGCCCAGCACGTTCCCTTTCAGCGCGCTCTCCCAGCACGACGCGCCGCCGCGCCCGCTGCTGCCCGCCGTGTTTATCACTGCCCAGATACCTGAAATTGATAAAACACATGATACTGATGACATTTTACAGTGGCTTAACTAATCCGTTCGAGGCCCGTGGAAATTCATCGGTGTGTAATTAATTATAAATGTTTGCCACCAACGCAGCTCTTTCGTAGCTCGTGGCTTGGACCTGTCAGAAAAGTGAATAAAGGTACTTAGTATATTAGGTATACATATATATATATATATATATATAGGTATATATATATTTATTTATCTTTAAATATTCATGTTATGTTCATATTTCTTCTAGCTTATCTTTAGTACGCCTGGAAGAGATCACTTCTAAGCGATAAGGCCGCCCATTGTACTTGTATCATGTGATGTATTTTATAATAATCTGTAACTGGTGTACAATAAAGTATTTTTGTATTGTATTGTATTGTATTGTATTGATAGACGTAGCACTTTCGTAGCAAAATAAAAAAAAAACATATATAGCAGAAGTATAAATTATAAATAATAACGGTCATAAAATATCTGCAGATTGTACAAACATTTGCCAAACACGGTAATCGAACCCGCAACCTGTGTTGCAGGCAGACCTTCGCCCACAGCGTAACAGTAACTGGCGTAGCCCGTAGCACTTTCGTAGCTGCCAAACTTTCGTAGCGGACGACTTACGAAATAAAAGGAAATCAAAAACTATGAGCTGTCGGACAAATAATGGAGGTACGTACCCAGCACGGGGATTGTTCTCTAGCTTGGGTAGAATAGACATCGCATCGTCATACATTGCGTACATTATTGAAGTTGAAGGAATGTATGTATTTCAAATAATTTTAGCATTATACAAGAAAATTACGTAATTTTTCTCTATTCTACGCTAGACAATAATTGCCGTGCTTCACACTACACACTACAGGGTATCTTGGTAGGTAACCTAGCCTAACATTACAATACGGCGAGGCTTGTAGTGCTTCGGAATTTAAACGTAATAACGCCATCTATCGTAGCGCAGTCATAGTATTTACAACGAGGGAGTGATAAGGCTGGCTCGGTACGCTACTCAGAATAATAGTGTTGTTGGGTTCACCGCTCAAGGACCAACTTACTAGTTGCTTGCTTTGCCAGCAGATGGCGGTACTTAGTATCAGAGGAGCGGTTTGCATTACAACACCACCGCCCAGTCATGAACGAATTATAATTGAAGAAAGTTTTGTTATCATGATAAAATTAATATGCTATTTGCAAAATTTTAAGTAAATTACTGATAAATAAAGTATGATAATAACTTGCAATAGTAAACGTAATTCAACCCAAGATTTCAAGCACTGCTGGTGTAGTGGTATCATGCAAGATTCCCATTCTTGCGACCCGGGTTCGATTCCCGGGCAGTGCAAGTTTACTTTTGATATTTCTTTTAGCTTTTCTGAACACTTGGTATGTTTTTTTTTTACAAATTGAGTAGGTTAAAAAAACCTTTAGAGAATCAGTCTATTTAATACTGATTTATTTACAGGATGCACAAAAAGTAAGGACGATATACGATTATAACTTTGCTAGCTTCAACTAAATGCCTATTCAATAATTGCTTACCATGTTCCCCCGCTGGTAAATGCTGCGCTGTGGCTCTCGCCGCCTCCTCCAACAGATCTTCCCTGGCCACGTCCAGCTCTAGCGTGGCCAGCCTCGGCGGCGGCTGGTCCTCAGGCGTGGCTGCCACGTGGGTCTGCAGCCAGGAGTCAGCTAGCCTGGCTCCGAGACCGCCAGAGCGGCAGCCTGCGATCACTCGCCATCCGCGGCTGCTTAGGTATGTTGCTATCTGGAAGGAGTTCGGTACAGTTTAATAATATAACTAGTACTAATCAGTTAGGCATAGAAGAAGAAGGCTTAGAATGATAGTAGCATAGACACACTATGAACAAGTGAATGCTAAAAAAAACAATCAAATTAGTCTCTTCAAATTGCCTATTCGTTTACGTGTACCTACTTGTGTGTATCATAGCACTATATGTATATTTTGTATAAATAAATAAATAATGCTGGACGATCCACTCAGCATCATCTAGTCTCAAGCTTGTGTTATGGGTACAAGATGACTGATATACTTAATACAATGCAATACATATATTTATTTTTTTAAATAAACGTTTTAATTTGTTCATTAATCATTAACAACACCAAAAAGTCGTTATCAATCGTCTGGTCCATTTCATGTGGGACGTCTAGTTAATTCCGTTCCAATTGTTGTGTTTGACCCACTAGGCAACTAGGCTCTGCATAATTTTCTCGTTACCGAAAACCGTAGGTAAATACATAATAAACATAAACATTATAAATTGAGTAGTTTGCGTAACCTTCGCGCATTGTGACCGTTACTTGGTTTGAGTAAAGTAGAGCAGGCGATTACGTTACATAATCGTTACTCATCCATAGGCAATTTTTACGGTTTTTGGATGGTTTTTGATTTCGCGACCTCCTTGGCTAAAAGACGAGGAAGTTGTTAGAGACTTTGAGTACACTTCTTTGGCTTTCATAGCCTATTTATTTCAGGTCTAGACATAAGTCTACGCAAAATTTCAGCCCAAGCCGTTTTTATTTATTTAAAACTTTATTGCACTACAAAGGGTACAAAGGGTGGGCTTAATGCCGAGGGATTTCTACCTGCCGACCAACCGTTCAGTTGTTTTAGTGTAAAGACTTAACAAACATCTAAACATCCAAACTTTGGATTTTATAGTATTATAGTGCGATATTACCTGTAACCCCAGCGCAGTATCCACAGACGTGATGAGCACAGTCTTGGCGCTCTCCAGGGGCAGTACCTCCGTGACCCTGACCTTCCGGAGCAGGTACAGCAGCAGGGCCCCCACGATGGAGACCAGCGCCGCCAGCTGCAGCCCTAGGGATAGCCACACTAGCCCGTCCATTATAGAAGCATCTTCAGATCTGGAACAAGATATGTTTTAGGTTAGGTATGACTTCGTCGGTAGGTAGTTTCACTCAAACTAATTATTTAGACTCCAGATAAATTCGATGTGAAATGTTTGTGATTCTGAAGAAAATTAGGTTTATGGTATTTTTTTTTTCTAAACAAACAAAATAATGTTTTATGAAACAAACGAATAATCCGCCAGCCCTCATATTTAGTTACTTAGAATAACTAGGCATAATATAATAATAGAATAACGGTCTTATTACTCTGAGTTTAGTTATAAACTTCTACCCGCGGCTTCGCACGCGTTGTTTCTATCGAAACGTATGAAGGTATGTAATATCTCATAACCAACAAGCACACAGAGCCCCTGGTACTATCAACGATCCTATCCATCGATGGTTGTCTGGTAATAAGATCGCTCTTGAGCGATAAGACGGCCAATAGTTTATTTTTTCTCTACAAAGTTTTCTATTTAAAGTGCAATAAAGAATTTTCTATGTATCTATCTATCGATGTTTTATTTTAAACCCAGAAACCTAGTTGTACGGAAACTATCAGTCCGATCCGTTCAGTAGTTTTGGCGTGAAGAGTTCCCTCTTCACGCCAAAACTACTTCCCAACTTTTGCATTTATATTTTGTGAGTGTGATAGCCAAAGCATCACCTCTGTATTTAATTCGCGCAACTAATTGTTTGTTTATTTGACTGCAGTTTACTAAATACACCGCACAATGGCTTTGTCGGAAAATTATTATCATTGTGGCTCCTAAGTATTGTTCAATTCTATTGTTGATATTCTCAACGTATGGGATGTGAGAAGATTCGGTCCTATCACACGGTGGATATGCCAAGGTAACCTTCGAGTTGACTATAATGGCCAATGGCAACTTATTACTGTTAGGCAGTTTCAGGTTTTTAGCCGAGAGGCGTTAAGTAACGAGATCCAGATTCTGATTAATTTACTTCTCAAAAGATTAATAATAATCACTAGTGTTTTTTCTCACCAGTGAGAGAAACAGAATAAGTAAACTATCTACTGTAAGTAGGTACGAGCAAATATTCAAAATTATGTGGGTAGTTAGCAAAGATGCACAGAGCATAATAAAGGTGCGCACACACCAATACAAATTCTGAAAAATTAAATAATATGCGATACCTACGTATTGTAATTAGTAAAAACGTTGCCTGGAAGAAATCGCTCTTAGCGATAAGGCCGCCCATTGTGCATCTGTTTCTTTGTTTGTTTGTTCTTTACTGTTTTTTTTCTGTGTTTGATGTGCAATAATAAAGCGTATTTGTATTGTAATTGTAAGGTTAACTATTTCTAGCGAAAAGTTTGAAAAATGTGGCATTTAAGGCGAGTTTTAAATTGAGCTAGAGTATTAGGTCTTTAATATTAAGCGCTCCTTCAAACATTATATTTTTCATGCCATATTTCGTCTTAGCGTTTTGTAGGCGTATATTATGTGCATTTCTTCGGTTCCTTTTGTGAATGTGTATATTTTTTGTAAATACTACTACTAATTCTGATTGAATGTCTTTTGTTTAATATTTTTCTTATGCATGTGAGTTGTAGTGATATATTTGAGATATGTATACAAAAAGATGTCGATAAGAATTAAAAAAAAATGTTTCACAGCAAGTTGTAGAATAAAACTTCTAATTATCTTCATAAAACACCACCCGTAGACATAATAATTTGCATCAGTTGTTTCACATATGACTTGCAAATGGCCCATCATGGAAGTTTCCACCACTTACCTCATTTCAATGAAGCATTTCATTGACCACCTCGCAGATTTCTCCCATAAACGTCATTACGATAGAAAGTACTTTTCTACTGTTGATTTAATAGCGCAATTGTTATTAAAAAGTTATGGACACATAATATTTTAGTATCGTAATAATTTGTTGCGCGGTCGACAATGAAATGCAGACTAGGTACGGTCTTTAAGATATATATATATAAAATATAAGATATTTATTTATTTATTTTATTTATTTTAACAATATTCAGGAAATTAACAGCTAACTTAATGAGTAGGTGAGACTTAATACTGAAGGCTAATTAAAAATTTCCACAAAAAGCTACTAAATTAATGCTAAACAAAGTTACAGGACGACTACTGATGGTAAAATTATTATACTTAATCTAAAAGTTTGTACACATATAAATATACATTTCTACTAATTTTGGTTTATTATACCTCTACGACTTAAGAAAATAATCAAGAAGAGGATGTACCAAAAAATCTACCACTCACTATTCTTTTTAGCTTAGTGGGAGGATCAATGAAAATATCCATATCAAGCTCTCTGGATAGAATGATTATATAGATAAAAAAAGGAAATACTGGAAAACTATCTACGTAGCGAAGGACAGAAAGAACAGGCATAGTCTGGAGGCCTTTACTCAAATAGAGATCAAGAATAATAAACATTTTCATTTTTATTTATTATACTTTCATATTTAAAAAATGTTCAAAATAATATTTTTTCTTAAATGTTTAATATTTTAAGTATATTTCATTATTGTTAATTTATTCTTAATAAATGGCAATAAGAATAATAAGATATATATATATATATATATATATATATATATATATATATAGCGGATCTAGTGTTTAAGTTTGTTTAATGGGACTAGTCGTCCAATAGACGACTAGCAATTTTGTGACACGTAGTAAAAATAATTTTCAGAATTGGACCCTTGTCAAATGAATAAATACTGGACATAGATAAATCATGCATGAATTATACAAATACATATATATATATATTATATAAAGCTAATTAACCTAAGAGAGAAACAT
Organism: Eupithecia abbreviata; assembly: GCA_943735965.1. Classification (NCBI taxonomy): domain Eukaryota; kingdom Metazoa; phylum Arthropoda; class Insecta; order Lepidoptera; family Geometridae; genus Eupithecia; species Eupithecia abbreviata. The sequence goes on along the minus strand of OX030987.1, from coordinate 10,344,383 downwards.
TTTTTTAAGTTATTCTTAAAGAGCAAAAATATGTCACATTTAGGTTATGGTAAGAATCATGTTAATATTTGTAACGTTAACCTGCTTTGTTAGAAATAGGTGCCTATAAAGGGTTTAGAAAACCGGTATTAAAGGTCACAAATAAAAAATCAACCTTGAGATACATATGTGTGGAGTTCAATCCATCTTATTTTAGAACAAGATCAACCATAGCAATTTTGCAAGTATTTCTTATTGTAGCTAAGCTAAGGTAAACCACAAAAAAATCCCATGATTGCACAGGTCATCATCATCATCATCACCCTATAGCAGTCCACTGCTAGACATAGGCCTCGCCCAAAGAGCGCCATAGCGCCCTGTCTTCAGCTTGCCGCATCCAGCATCTATACCTGCAGTCTTTCGCAGATCGTCATCCCACCTGGTCGGAGGACCTCCTACAATACGTTTACCGAGTCGTAGTCTCCACTCAAGAACACGTTTTCAGCGGCCTTTTGATACATAATTTTCAGGTACAATTTTTTTTTATTGATAAATTCATTCATGTGATGTTATCACTTGGAAGATAAAAGACACGTCAAATAACAAAAACGTGGGAGATCTTTTGTGCACCGTTTCTTGTTGAGATAACAAGACGATCACGGCCGTTTGTTTTACGTGTTCGGATAATACTCTTGATAACGACTTACTTCCTCTGAAATTGTGGTCAGAATATTATGCAATAAAATCTCTCTGTTTTAAATTCGTGACATTCAAAGTCAAAGTCAAAGCATTTATTTCTTAGCTTACAAAATATGCACTTAGAAAAGTCATATACATTATATTTTGATGCAGAATTAAAAAAAAAAAACTTTTCAAAATAAAAAACCCTACCCCCCCGCTGAAACATGTTTCACATGTTTCATGCACATGTTTCAGCATTCTGTCTTGGGATCATCCACTGCTGTGTTTAAGCGGAAGAGGGCCCCCCGCCCATGGCTGGACGTCGTCGTTAGCCTGACAAAAAATAAGAAATTTTAATATGTTCAAAAATAAATTAACTTTGACGGGATTTGAACCCACAATCTTTATGTGTCCAAAGTTTTATAAAAGCTCAATCGGACTATCTACGACCGACGACAGTAGAAGGATGAATGATCAAGGCTATTAAAAATAATGTATTTTTTTTCAAATTAGTGTTTAAAACGATTAATTTCTCATTACGCAGTTCAACTGCAGTGCAACGAACTGAGGCTAGAACTAAAATAATCATCAACGAGCTTCCAAAATAAATCCATCCTGTCCCAGGAACTTGTAATAGTTTTATTGCAAAACGGAGCGAACTGAACCTCATGTGACACAGCTAGACGGATGTTTAATTATAGAACAGTGGAGCTGCAGTAGTTTAAATGAACTGGCAGGATGTTGAAGCTAACAAGAAGTTCTTTCAAAAAGTTTCAATCGTCTTCAAAAAAGGAAGGAGGCCCTATGTTCAGCTGTGTGTATTTTTGTTTGTCGATTTTTCCGTCAATTTTGGTCTGATTTGGAAAATTCTTTCGATTTTGTGAAATTTTGCAGTCTAAATCGTTTTAGATCACGTCTTTTTTGGTCTTCCTCTTAGCATGGACCCAGAAATGTTCAACCATGAAAATACAGTCATTTTATTGAACTGGCTGGACGTTAGAGCTATGTTAGTTTTATGTGTAAGTGTCAAGTGGTGTTTTTTTTTAATATGAGCCCAAACCTTAGTGATACATTGTCGAGCACATCGTCCCTTTGATCAGGTGAGATTGTGTTCAAACTAAGGTCTATTGACTATGCCAAAAAACCAGCAGCCTGCTTTCTTGTAGTTGTTAGTCAATATAATGAGTTCAAATAAGTACCTAGTAAATTCAATCCCAGCATTTCTCCAATAGGCCTCCAAAAGCCATAATATTAAATCTCTCTCATTTCTAAACCGTTTTCAAAGCTTCCACAATTATCCTCATTACGTGACCACCCGTCGCTGCCTCAGGTAACATCGAGCATTCTAATGAGTGGTAAGTGCTAGACGTGGTAGGTTGTAGCCAATCAAAGCAATCAAGTTACAGTCCGTTCGTTGCTTAATACTGGTGTTTATGATGGGGAAGCGATGGACTTGGCCCATCGCAACACACGGTGAAGTGCCAATGAAATTAGAAGGGACTTGGTCTAAGATCTGTTAACGCCATAGAGGAAATGCAATAATGCATAGTACTGAATTGGGCGAGTAATTGCGACGCTTAAAATAATACTCCCATACTTGATTGGATTGTATCTATACACATCTATACTACCTACAGGCCTGTCAATCAAGCAAAGTAGACGAAATTTGCGTGGAATCATGGTGTAGGTGATCACAATAATAATGTCTTTGCTTTTCGGTTCACTGTAGTGTAGGTTTTCTCGTTGGTGAGAATGCAAGACGGACCAGAACAAGACATAGGTTATGATAAAGTATGATATTATTCGGTAGCCAAAAAAGTTATATATCTAAGTGCTCGTAAGATAAAAACTAATACTTACATAAAATACGATTTTGGTTAACCAACGCTCATCAGAAAAAAGTTTGGTATAAAAAGTAGATCTATAAATCAACAGGTAGCTATATCGGTACCTGTAATATAATGGTTATTGGATAGGACAGGCTTTTGCCATGCCTTGCTGCCAAGCGTGTCGGTCTGATTGGTTGCCAAGACAGTTACTCAACCTTTGTATTATGGTTTGAGGAAATCATTGTAGCTACATGGTAAGTGGACACTGTTAGCAAATGGAACCTCTTTGTTGCCATGAACGTACCTTTGAAACTCCTTGTAAGTGTAACTCTTTAGTTACAAGCTCTATTGACCAAGAATGTAGTGTTTTTAGCCGTGCCAAATTCTAAACCGTGGTGCTGGCTTAGAATTTGCACCATCATCTGTGGCATTTATTAGGTACCTGTTATATTCCTTTTTAGGAACGTAGGTGTAGGAACCTACTTTGCATGCAAGCATGTTTTAAGTAATAACTCTGCCAATTATAATATTGTAATATGTACACATGACCTTTCTCGTCAATTCGGGACAGAATAAGTGCAAGGCCTGCATGATTATGATGACATACCTACACCTGCCATACCCTTGGCTGATATTGATATTCAATGAGTGACCTGTTTCGATGCCCACACTGAATTACATGTAATGTCTTGACGATGACGAAATCTCGGTAAGTTCGGTCATACAAAACATACAATACAATACAAAAATTCTTTATTGTACACCATAATCAAATTAATCATTACAAAAACGGCGGCCTTATCATACCTTCGTTTGTGAATGTTTTGAAAAGGAAGTTTCAGTTTTAGTTTATTTATTCAAAAACAATTTACATTGTATATGAATAACTTTTATAGCTACAAATAAATCTTACAGGTATCATTAGCATAGACAAGGAAATTTCCAAAGTTTAGTTCGAATTAAGGGATTGTTTACGATCAAGGATACCGAACGCATTTGGAGTAGTAGAGGTTGAATCGAGGCTTCCGTCATTTGGGACCGCTAGATAGTAAGACCGCGGTCCCTTTCGCCGGATTGATTTTATTTTATTATTTTTCTTCCGACGAATAGGACCGCTCTCGAAATGATCGAAAAAATCTATTGTTCAAGGCAAATAAATTACAGTCAAAGGAAAAAGTAGGTTTAGAGAGTCATAGTCTTATAATTTAATTTAAGTTACATTATTGTGATTTTATTATGTGTATGAAGTATGACAATAAATTATCTGAATCTGAATTTGAATCTCATATTAAAAACAAAACTCTTTGTTAAAGACATTATTTATTTTATAAAAATGGTGGTCGAGGCACAACTAAAGATAGGTATGGGGGTTAGTTTGGAGCTCGCTAGTTATCACCTATTCACTCTGTGAGATGTCCATTTAATTAGATTTTGAAGGCTCATTGTCGGTTGAAGTTTTAGCCGCGACATTGCATAACACCAAAATGCATTTAGTAAGAGTAACTTTTGTTTGTTTTAGTTTCTCTTTTAGCTCGGACGAGCAAATAAACCGACAGCCGCGATGCGAGTGCATTATGTTATTAGGTAACAGTTTTACTAGAAAATGCTTATCAAAAGTTACGCGTACGATGTGTTTGTTCGACGAGCAATTCACTACTTAGTCCATTGCACGCAAGAATCATTCCAGAAAAGTTTTTATTTGTTTCATGTCTTGCAATATACATATAAACTGTCTAATATTCAAATCATGACTCTAACTTGGGACTAGATGATGCTGTTTAAATTTGTCCAGCATTATTATTAAATTAATAATTATTAAATTAATTATGATTAAATTAAACATCCTTAAAATTCCGAAGTTGTAAAATAAGGTATTACTAAAAGATAACTAAAAGATTGAACGTAACATTAACGACAATCAGAGTCACGTAAACGACACTTGCCAGTGTAACAAAACGACGAGGCCTCTAACAATCGGTTGTCAGTTTGTCCGTAACAAATCGCGGGTCCTTCACTTTCCCAACTTTCACCGTGTCGCGGCCGCGCCCATCGGCCTGAGGTATTGGTAGGTGTTGGAGACATGACCTGAGAGCATACTGAACATGCTCCCAGGTCGGTAGGTAAGGTATCTATTAGATAATGCCTGGACCTTTGTAAGCATCCTCTTGCTATTAGTACTTATTTAGTACTCGTTTGTTACGATCCTCTTGTTATCAATCGGAAATATTGTACTCTAGCTTAAGCTGCATTTTTGGTAGGTACCTACATCATTACCATATCAGCCGATCGACGTCCCTAATAACATGGCCGAATTTGCGCTGTCCACAACCAGCGATTTATGGTACACATTGTAGATTTGTTACAGTTTCGCTTGGTTATAAATATCGTAAGGCGCTTCATTTACGGAAGGAACTTTGAGCCTCCTTGAATTTCCCTGAAAATCAATGTCTTTCAAGCTGGCAGTGTTCTTGATCGATCTCAAATATTTGATTTATTTGTACGCGTGCTGTGTTTCGGAAATAAGACTCAGCTTTCTATAACTGTTCTTTTAAAATTCTATAATATTTAATTCTATAAGTTTGAGTCATTTTAATGACTATGTCAGTCAAATGCCAGTCCCGTATTTTAACAAAAAACTGGAACTTAAAACTAAACTATAAAAAACTTCTTAACATAGCTTAAAGTTTCTATACAGGAGGCGAACAACCTTTCACTGAAATGTTCATAATTATTTTATCTAATAGCGTAGATGATAAATTGCAAAAGCACAGTGACATAACCAACGATGTTGCAACTGCTTTCTCCGCAGCTATAGATGGAATTGATGACACATGAGTCAGGTTCATTAGAAAGCTATCCATTTTCGACTTTAGATATACCACCTTCACACTTGAATAGTTGTGCCGTAGCATATTTCAATTCAATTAAATAAGTTTATATGAGATAAAAATACACACAGAAGAATCAATGAGATTCTAAGGAATAAAAGAAGTTATGATAACTTACTACTAAGGTGAGATGCAAAATGATGAAGATGTACCTAATGACACGGTTTTAATAATAGAGTCAGCTACCTATATATATACTTTACTCTTATTAACTACTGAAATATCATATAAAACTTACCTGGAAGGGACGTGGAAGGTATCTTATCTATATCTTAAGTCTATAATTTAGTGAATATTAGATACCATAGAACAAAACTTTAATAAACCAAGCTAGTCTTTTAGTAATTGTTATTTCATAATGTATCTCCACTATGATTATGTTTATTTTTTGCACAATAAAGCTATTATTATTACTGTAGAAATGTGTCTTTAATGAAGTATCTAAACTTTGTAAATAATTTACTTACAATAAACTATTTGAAATAGATGAAAATTCTAAGTTTGGCCCCAAAAACAGCTCCTACCTTAGATATTTTAATAAGGCAGTCATAAAGTAGGAATTCAAAAGGTGTAAACGACTGCTTCTGTTCACTTATTATAGAAATCAGAGATAGCCACGCAGTTTTTTCAGATAGCAAACTGTCAAATAGCCAAGTAACCGTAACCGACCTCTCTAGAGCAATGAACTTCACGGAATAGGTACGTAAGATGTATAGAGGTAGGTAGCACCTACTTGTGACATGGAATACTCAATAGTATCTGAGGTAAGTGTCCTCGTGGGCGGATGAGAGGAAATGTCCTACATTATTTCCTATATTGTACCAGAAACTGGTTATTATCCAATAATGGAGATGGGTAATTGACCTGCTTTTTATGTTAATCTCGAATCGTGTTTTGGTTTTATTGAATTAATATTTACCTACAGGTGGATTCGGTTACAAATAAGGAGCTGAAACTTTCTCTTTGTTTAAATTTATTTTAAATTTATAGGTTTTGTTTGTGCTTGGGAATGACATTTAATTTGAATGCTTTTAAATCGCTCTTTATGTCCAAAAATGCACCTTTGGTTTTTAACAATAAATTCCATTGGCATAGATTTAGATAGGTGAAATATACGACTTCTATGGAAACTTCAATGGAGTTCTTAGAGAAGCTTGTTATTTCTATTTAAACTGAATTTATCGTGATTTATCATCCATCTAGTACCCATAACACAAGCTCTACTTACTAGATAATCCTGTGTGAATTGTCCAGCATTGTCAAATTATTCAAAATTTGGTCTCGGTGGTCCCCGAGGTGTATGGAAGGATAGTTCCAACTCACTCCGCGGAAATCTTAAGAGCCGACTAAGGGAAACTAGCAGAGCAAGAAGAAGAGTTTCTTTATGTGTATGTTTAACACTTCCACTGTGGTCACCAAGATTTTATGTTCTTTTTGGGAAAAATACCCTCAAAAATATAATGTTTATGGGTCCACCTATGGATAATTTTTCATACAATAACGAAAGAATTTTCTAAATCGGTCCGAAATTGACAACGAAATTGACGAACACAAAACACCCAGCAAAATTATATCTGTATCCTCATATTTTTAGTTTTTTTTGTTGTTTGTTTCGTCGGTTAAAAACTATTTGAGATGCTGAGCTTACAAATAATAACGTTCGTGTGATGAACAAGGCGTGTCATAGAGCCAACGGAGCATAACAGAAGGTAATACGTATGTATGTATGTGATTTGACTCATCTGCATTGAATAGAACGGGTGGGTCTGGTCCCACGTCCCATGAATTTCGATGACATCAGACAGACAGATTAAGAAATATTTTAATTAACAAAAGACTATTATAATTTATTTTCTTGATTAAGTTATTCAGAAGTGACTTGAGTTAAAATTGGTCCTCAAAATGAGGCACTGAATGTCAGAAAAATTACATATTTTACATTCATTACGCAGCAGCAAAACGTAAATATTCGAGTACCTATTATGTTATGTTTAGAGTAGAGCAAAGCAAATAAAATCAAGTAGTAATTTTGTGCACTTATTCTAACGGTTTTGTTTTGTTTTTGAGGCTACTAAAATTACCCCATCATTTGCTGATCTTTTTGTCGCCTAAAGGAGGAGGCTGTCAAGCTAACTTCTATTATTTTTATGCTGTTTAGAAACCTATGAAGTAAAATTTTCACTATTGGAGGATGATTTTTATAGGCTGTTTTTATATTACATTCATTGCAACCGTTCCTTCCCATATATTACTTTTAACATTACCAGCAGTTTAAAAAATGATGTGAGTTTCCACATCCGGATTTCCACACGCTTTTATACCATTTTCTTTCTCCATAATACCCAGCTGTGACGTGCCCACTGACCGCACATACTGTGGTTCTGCTGTGTGCAATTACTACCCATGTAATTTACTTTCTGTAATTCATCCATTTTACCCGTTCCTGTAATCAACAAGTAGGGCTCATCAATCAATTAATTCCACAGCCCATTAACTGCGCAATTTACTCAATTTGTTGCGGATTGACAATTTATAAAACTTTTGAGAATGATTCGTTTGAGTTGGCATATTGGATTTCGGTATCATTTGTTTTGATTACGAAATTTGATTTTATTATATTTGTTATTTGGTATTATAAGTTTCTTGGCGTGTCTCTGGTACGTCTTCTTATTGCTTTCACTATATCCAAACCTAAGGTGTTTGGAAACGTCTGATTCCACTTATTACCGGCGATAATCTTCTCAGTTACGATCTGTTACCTATTATATGTGTTATCTGAATAAATCACAAGCGATAGCTAAACTAAACTAGAATGGGACAGAACTTTTGTTCAGGTTTTAAGGTGTAATAAATCAATTATGTGGCCATGAGTAGATGCCCCTCTTAAGGTACTTGTGTTGTAGCACTCGTGAGTTAATACTTTGCGCTGCCTTTAGGCCATTGAAGGGTTGCCACCTTACAGAGATACAGGTCTTTTGAAATTACTTCTGAATAGTGGAAAGTTTGAGAATACTCTTCTGATCAGAACGAAGTTTCAAATGGGCTTAGAACAGAACTGCACATCGTTATTCAGGCAATTCTGTTTGGCAATTTTAACAATTATTTTAACAGTACAAAAAGCAACATAGGAAACTTACAAACATTATGAATGAAAAAAGACAAGTTTTAAAATAAATCATAATTGAATAAAATAATTAGAATATTTTATTTTTTTGTTATATATCTGTCATGTGTTATCCTCCGTGACTTCACCAAACGGCTCTATCGAAAGACCAGCGTTGGTTGTAACATGCTTACAATTAACTCATGCTGAGATAGAGTCCGTTTTGTGACTCAATTACAAAAATCTGTTTTGTCCTTTCTTTTTTATAATCATGTTTGTTTTATGTTTTTATGTACTGAGTTACAAATAAACTTATTCTACAAGACATCACATTTCCTACCTACAACACAGCGTACCATACTTTGACCAATAATAATGATACAAGAAATATAAATTTTAGGACGTGCTACTTTCGCCTTTTCGTATGAACAGGTCTCAGGTAACTTGGTACACTACAAAATAAACGATTTTTCTCTTTGTTGTTTCTTTTAATAACAGTTTTCGACGTCATGGCAACCCTAGGCCTCTAAGCGCCACTCCCACACATTCCATCGCTGACATACATACGATACGAGCTAAAGGAGACCGCTCGGATAGTACCTACATTTTTAAACAACTTGTACAGACTCTTTACAACAAAATGTAAGCTGTATAGAATACCATATACGGTACGTTTATTGAATGTTAAATTATTTAGGTTGGCGAGTCTGTTGTGTAGATTAGAGCTTGTAGGTACAGTTAGAGGTTGAGTAAGATTAATAAGGTTTTTATTTGATTCTTACACTTTTCGAGTTATACAGACATAAACAGAATGTTCCAGCCATCGATCACGTTCAAACGACAACTGGAGAGGAGATGATCAACTTCTATCGGTTTTTTATTATTTATTTATTATATTATCGATTATATATTAATATCGATTAACCCAAGAAAATCGGAAATACCTATATATATTTGCGATTTTCTTGGGAAATTTGGTCGTAGAAAGCTTTTTTGCAATTAATATTTATTTTATGGCCGTACATTTTTCAGGTTCTATAGTTTAAATTCGCGGTACATCAAAAAATCCATATCCATGATTAATATATAAGATTTTTTGATGTACCGTTCTATTCTTTGCTGTCTTCTGGATAGAAGACAGCGAAGAATAGAAGACTAGCGTTGGTTCGTGGACGTGCTTAGAACTATGTAACTCATGCAGAGACAGAGACCGTTTTGTGACTCAATTGCAAAAAATCTGTAAAGTAGGTAATTTATTTTTAAATCATGTGAGTTTTGTTTTTGTTTATTGAGTTACAAATAAAATATTCTCATATCCATACTTCCGTCGCGTTGTACCGTCAGCTATAATGAGAACAAGTTAGCGTATAACATAATTATGTATACTGTGGTATAAGTATAATCCAGTGTTTCAAAGCACTCAAAACTAAATGTTTAGTTCCCCGCATTGCCGGTTCGAACAGATGCCATTACACTAATGTTGGCATTCGGTGTTGCAAGTCGGATTGTCTTTCGTGCCACATACCGCACAATGGCGATTGTCGCAAGCTAATTCAAATATTTGGAATTGATACTGTGTACAGAATACCTCGTTGTAATTTTATTGTAGACTAGCGGGCCTTCCCGGCTTCGCTCGGTTTTAGTACGGATACCTAACTTTTTTGAAAATATCATATAGCCTATGTTCACCGGGAATAGTGTAGCTTCCCAACGGTGAAAGAATTTTTCAAATCGATCCAATAGTATCGGAGCCTACTAATTACAAACAAACAAACAAACAAAAAATCAAACCTTTCCTCTTTATAATATTAGAATAGAAAGCATAACTTAGCCTTAATATTACTATTAACTTAGCTTTTATTATTTTCCTAAATACATAGGTACTGTTGGTGTTCCTCTAAAAATAAATTTGATGATTGCATATTATATTTTATGACATACGGTTTGATTATTTATAAATAATTACGGTAAATAAATAAGTAATGCTGGACAATCAACACAGCGTCATCAAGCCCGAAGTTACGAGTACGGTGCTATGGGTACTAGATGACTGATATACATAATACAATACATTACATTATACAGATTTTATAATACATCGAAATACACAAAACACCCTGAATAAATATCTGCGACGCGGGAATCGATTTAGGTACCTATTGCAATTTGCTACACTTATGTCTGTACAAACTCTATTGTAAAAAAGTTTTTACTAAAGCATTTTTAAGCAAGTTTCGTTTAATACTACTGACTATTTTCATGTTTCGTCCAAAACTTTTCGGATAAAAAAATATTGCTTGTATTCTGTAGGTAGGTAGGTAAGGTAGGAACTCGTATTTCAAACAATGTTGTTGAAAGGCTAACATGATGTAATGTAACCACTGATAGGATAGCTGTTTCTAAACATAAACTATGGAGTAATGTTCGCTAGTAAACTGTTTAGATTTCACGATTATACGGGAACTTTTACACATAGTCGTAAAATATATATATGTTATATTAAACGTATGTGTAAAAATATCAGTGAGTCATTTGCTTATGGCTAATTCAAGTTATTAATATGTCATTTACTTTGAATAGTGGCTTTTGAATTTTAGTCTTAAAATAAAGTGTACCTAAGTATCTTTCTATTTTAAAACTCCAGTCGTTATAGTTACTCTCAGCTAGAAAATTGTTTTATAATTACAGCAGAAAAACAACGTCCAGAGAACAATTACATTAAAAAATATTTCATCTCCCAAGGCCTAATGCCGGTACTGTTATAATGCAAAACGCTATCGCTTCATCAGCGATTCAATCAGTGTTCATAACCGCTATGAAATATACCTCGTGGGATGCAATTACCGATATAGTGCCAAGGTCGAAGATGTCACTGACTTCTGCACATTATAGTTTACCAACTGATGCAAATGCAACACCGACAATCTATTCTACTATTATTAAATTAGCAACGTGTATGTTACCAATTTACCATACATCTTACAATTTGAAGGCTCAGTGGGCGAAGGTCTGCCTGCGACGCAGGTTGTTGGTTCGATTCCTGTGCTTATCATGATTTTTAGGGTTCCGCAGGTCTATACTATACCTAATTATCGAGGTCACATGGTCCAATTTAAAGCAATTCAATACATAAATCAAATTTGTTTTGCTCCCCCTTGTGCTGCTGAATAATCGCCGTTCGGGAAATTATTGTATTATTAGCCATAACTTTTTCAACGATCTTTAAAATATTATTGGCAGTTCTACTTTCTGGAAAGTCTACAGGCTTTGGTAGTAAAGTTGAATGCCCAACGGAAAAACGCTTTAGCTTCAATTTGTCCAAGGTTTCGTTTCCTTTACCGAAACAATGATCGGAACAATAGCTTCTGTTTTTCGGTCTCTAATTACGGCCGTGTTATGGCTGCGAGTTGGGTATTTGTAGTTACTAGTTACGACGTTTGTGTAAGTGTTCTATTCTAAGGTTTGTTGGCAAAGGATGATAAAGTTCTTCGAACTTAGATCGTAAAGATTTTAGTAGTGTTTATGAAACCAGCAATCTGTATGCACATTCTCTTTGATCTTTCAATACAGCCAGAGATAAAAATACGATTATAGTAATAAATATTGCGAGTAAGCAACTTGAAATTGCTACATCAGCGCTAATAGTTCATCAGCATTCTAAGTATCCAACATTCCAATCCAAGTTTATCTGTAAGTTCCTAACGATTTTCCTTACTTTTCATCATCATCAGCCTATAGCAGTCCACTGCTGGACAAAGGCCTCCCCAAGAACACGTTTGCCCCAGCGGCCGTCGCGTCGGTTCTTCGCGAGATATGGCCGGCCCACTGCCACTTCAGCTTGCTAATCCTTGAGCTATGTCAATAACTTTGGTTCTCTGTCGGATGTATTCGTTACGAATCCTATCATTCAGAGAAACTCCGGGCGTAGCTCTTTCCATAGCTCGCTGAGCGACTTTGAACTGGTGGACCAGCCCTATCGTGATTGTCCACGTCTCAGCTCCGTAGGTCATAACGGGTAGGACGCACTGGTTGAAAACCTTACTAAACTAACTTTAACTATACTACTTACTAACTTAACCTTTACTTTTAATGAGATTGAATTTCCTTTGGAATTTTCCATGAGCATGTTGTCAATGCTCGGAGTTTCTCTGAAGGATAGGATTCGTAAGGAATACATCCGACAGAGAACCAAGGTTATCGACATAGCTCAAAGAATTAGCAAGCTGAAGTGGCAGTGGGCTGGCCATATCTCGCGAAGAACCGACGGCCAATGGGGCAAACATGTTCTTGAGTGGAGACCACGACTCGGTAAACGTAGTGCAGGACGCCCTCCGACCACGTGGGATGACGACCTGCGAAAGACTGCAGGTAGATGCTGGATGCGGCAAGCTGAAGACAGGGCGCTATGGCGCTCATTGGGGGAGGTCTATGTCCAGCAGTGGACTGCTATAGGCTGATGATGATGATGTTGTCAATCTGTTTATACCAAATGTGGTAGTAGAAACGATACAGCTTTCCGTCACGCACTGTTGTTGGCTGTGAGGAAAACACTAGCGTGATGCTTGCGCGTTTCCTGATGTGGTTTATTATCATTTGCTTTTTCTATATCCATTCGCGGAAACTATTTGATTGATGTGTTGCTTAAGTTTATTAGAAGTATTATGCAATGTGACAAACAGTTTGAACAGTATCAAGACATCAACTGTAGGTATATTCGTGTTATAATTTTAAACTTTACAATTTTTTGTTGTTGTTTATCATTTTTATGTAGACCCTTAAATCCTACTAATATTATAAAGGCGAAAGTTTGTAAGTATCGATGGATGTTTGTTACTCTTTCATGTAAAAACTACTGAATTGATTTTAATAAAACTTTACAATAATATAGCTTATACATCAGAATAACACATAGGCTACAATTTATAAAGATATATTGTGTATTATCTGAAATATCTATCACCACGCGGGTGAAACCGCGGGGCGCAGCTAGTGTTATATATTTAGGACAGGAATTATCAGATTTTTTTTTGTTTCGTGTCTATCTATGGGTGCTTTTGCCCTACCTTGTCTCTCTACCGCATTTTCTCATACACGACGCAACCGGTTCGACAACCAACGAAATGCCAGAACCTTACCAACCTGCTTGTATATCATGAGTACAAACTTGGATTACGAAACTGTGCCTTGTAATAATTGGCCACTTATTCGTAAGTACGTAGGTACCAATTGTACCAATATTCTTATATGTTGGTCGTTTAAATGTCGAGTATTATTATATAAATTCCAAATTATTAAGATGTAGTATTTATTATTTTCTTTATCTATAATATAAAATGAATCGCTGAATGTGTTGCTAACCGCAAATCTCGAGAGCAGCTGAACGGATTTCGCTAATTCTTTTTTTAAGAATATTCTTTGAAGTACGAAGATGGTTCTTCGGAGATTTTTTTTTTTTTTTTTTAAATTGCGTGAAACAAATGACTACCCGGGCGAAGCCGAGTCGGGCCGCTTGTTATTAGTATATATATATAAGCATTGTTCAACGAATCATTTGTTATTTCTTGATTACGATATGAACTACATAATATTTCATCTATTTTTCTAGTAATTGGCTATCAAATTGGACATACTCTACGTACTCTATTCTACGTAGTAGGCGAAAACTGTCAGCTTTAGACAAGCTGTATTTATGTATGTAGGTCATCGTCTGATAGACGTCAAATGTTTACATACAAATATTTGTATATTTTTATTGCATAGGAATTCGAATCATGAATGTTCATTACGACAAATACCTACATGGGTAGGTATGGACATTCATTATTGGACTATGTAAGTAAACAGAGACTACTGTGTAAACTAAGACATATCTAAAGGTTGCCTTTATTGATTGAATTACACAAACCGCTGGCTAAAGCTGGATCAGTGCTTTCAACGACGTTTAACAAAAATACAGAAATCACACGGTATGTGTTTTCTACAAGTGACTAATATTCGTAAATCCACACTAGCGCAGCGGCTGAGAAAATACAGATCTGTGTGACTCAGCACAGCCGTAATATTTTTCGAACGAAACGCATGTGCGGCGCAACACAACCGCTGTGTAGAGCGGCAGCACGATTTTTTTAGGTTAAAAAAAAGATCGCAGTCTTCGAAAAAAAACCGCTGTCAAAGTGTTAATTTCTTTGGCAGTGACAGATTTTGACACCTGTCAACCTACCGAGGGTGTCCACGTCTCAGCTCCGTAGGTTTCATGACAGGTAGTACGCACTGATGGAAAACTTTACGTACATATTTATTATTACCTTATTACTAAGTAGATTGTAGAATTTATTAAACTATTAAAAAAAAAAACATTCAGTTTAATCTTTTAATATTTTATTCTAAGTATATACCTATATATTTTTTTCTGTTATGTTTGCTCTAAAATTCACTTTTGTTAAAATAGTCGGTACTTAACATTTTATTTTTCACTTTCTATTTTTATTTGTATTCTTGTTGATTTTATTTATAATAGTGCGTTTTTGTTTGTTTGTATAGCGGTAGTGAGTAGTCAGTCCGTAGCGCCAACAAGTTGCTTTGCCGGAAGACCAGCGTTGGTTGCTAGCATGATAGTCATCCAACTCATGCTGAGGCGGAGCCATTTTGTTACTGACGGAGTTACATGATTACCAACACGTTTAGTTTACCTTTAAGTTTAATTTTATTATGTTCTGTGTAAGTCTATTGGCAAATAAATGTTTTTTTTTTCATTTATTTAATTATTGTTAATTTATTCTGTTTACCTTCAAAGTCCTTAAAGTTTTCGTTACTAAACCGACCGGTAAACCGTGTAATGTAACATCATTATGTAGATGGTAAATTTTGAAGCAATTACATTTGATTTGTATCCGTTAGTTTTAATTAGCACTTCGAACAGTTCATAATGATTTGTGGTGGATGTTATTAGACGGGTAATTACTCGATATATTAGTAGTTTCGACTGTTGAAATCTACACCGAATATAAACTTACAAGGTAAAGTATAATTGCTCTTTTCAGTTTTTATAGAGTAAATCTTTGATATTAATAATATAATACCTAATGGATACTGGCATATCATCATGACCTAGCCCCAAAATAAGCAGGAGCTTGTATTTTAAATAACATCATCATCATCATCATCATCATCAGCCTATAGCAGTCCACTGCTGGACATAGGCCTCCCCCAATGAGCGCCATAGCGCCCTGTCTTCAGCTTGCCGCATCCAGCATCTACCTGCAGTCTTTCGCAAGTCGTCATCCCACCTGGTCGGAGGGCGTCCTACATTACGTTTACCGAGTCGTGGTATTTTAAATAACATCTGATAATAAATCAAACTGGTTGTGTTTTTAGATAAATTGGTACCCACCGTTATTCCTGAGAAAGAAAACAAAATATTATCAAAAGATGGTGCTTAGTTGTCTAAGTGCTTATTTTGAAATAAATGCTATTGACTTTGACTGAGTTAAAGATTTTATTACAACAATCATGCAGCATGCAATTTTGAATCGCCTTGTCCGGAAAAAGTCTGGAAAACCTAAGATACTTAAAATAAAAACAAATCTTAGATTCATTAATATGTCTAACTGTCAACACCGTAAAAGGGTGAAAAAAAAAGCGTCCACTAGTTGGGCTCTAAATTTTTATCCACCAGCGTTGCAAGCAATTTCCGATATATTTGTGGATACTTGACGCTATGAAAAACTCTGTTTGTAACGGGATTTTCTTTACAACTGGTATCATTATGCCAATGAATAATGTAGTGAATTGTAGTGTGTGCAGTTTGCGTTGAAGCGCGAGTTTAAAAAAAAAAAAAAAAAAAAGTGAACATTTAACATTTATACAAATATACAACATGCATCCTAGTCCATAAAATACTAAATAATAAAATTCACACAAATTTAACATACACAAAAATAGGAGAAATAAGCAAACGTAGTTCACGTCGTGCCAGGTTTATCGTTCTTCCGAAAACTCGGACTAACTATGGCAAAAAAACGATACTATGTGAAGGCGCACAGCTTTACAATACTTTACCCTCCCGAATTAAAAGTGTAAGCTCATTTAATGTGTTCAAACTCAAATTAGCTCAACATATCATAAATGATGAGTCACTTCTTATTAAGTGAACACATCAAATGAGCCAGCTATTGAATGACCACAACCTATGTATAACCTTAACGTAAGAATCCTGTTCTCATGTAAGTGACTTTAAATTGTCTTTTTGAGAATAAATGAATATTAAACGAAAACCTAGCTGTGGCCCCCCGACCAGCTCATGAAAGTTGACCTGTTTTTAGGGTTTCGTACGGGTAAACTGTCCGTCTGTCACCAGGCTGCACCGTTATAGTCAGACAGTTTAAATTTTCACAGGTGATGTATTATTTCTGTAGCCGTTATAACAAAAAAAACATAATAAAACAAATATTTAAGTTTGTTGTATGGTCCCATAAAACAAACTTAACACTTTGACTGCGATTTTTTTTCGACGACTACAATCTTTTTTTTAACCTAAAAAATTCGTGCTGCCGCTCTACACAGCGGTTGTGTTGCGCCGCCCATGCGTTTCGTTCGAAAAATATTACGGCTGTGCTGAGTCACAAAGATCTGTATTTTCTCAGCCGCTGCGCTAGTATGGATTTACGCATATTAGTCACTTGTAGAAAACACATACCGTGTGATTTCAGCACTCAAAGTATTAAATATATGTTTTATACGTTTTCTTTTTGCCGTTTTTATAAATTAAGGAACCCTTCGAACGCGAGTCCGACTCGTATTGGCCGGTTTTTTTATGGTTGCTTTGAAGTTCGACGCTCCATCTAGACATATTAATAAATAATCGAAGACACAAATGTTTTTTTTGTATCAATCAAAAGATCTGAAGACACTTGATACTTATCCTGAGCAACAAGTTCTACCACACCTTTAAACTTAGTATTTGATACCCTAACCGGTTGAGAACAACAGAGCTGACCTTCCAACCGTGAACAGTCAAGGCTTTTGCATCATCAAGGATTAATAGGAGGTAATAGGTAACTAGCAAGTAAATAGAGATGACGGCACTTTACAACTGTGTGGACCAAGGCCTCCTAGATAAACGAAGGAATAACAAAAAAGTTGATAGAATTATTAGATATTAAATAAATAAATAAATAATAAATAATGCTGGACAATTCACACAGCATTATCTAGCCCCATGGTAAGCAGAGCTTGTGTTATGGGCACTAGATAACTGATATACATAATACAATACATTACATAGATAGATATTTTTTATTATACATAGAAAACAACCAGAACACCCGGAACAAATATCTGCAGATCGTACACACAATTGTTCCGAGGCGGGAATCGAACCCGCAACCTCCTGCGTCGCAGGCGGACCTTCGCCCACCGCGCCACATCGGTCGTCATATTTCTCTGTAACCATTGTGTTTGCGCGATTGAAAGTCAATTTCAATTCAATTTCAATTTATTTATTAAAATGAACAAAGAATTATCTCTAAGATACAACGGAACACTGGAAAGCGCATAAGTATAAAACTACAGGTGTGTAACTAAAGTGATCTACCAATGCATACCTATAATAACTAATTAAGTGTAATGGTACGGACGGATATAGAGATGTAACTAAGCATTACTAAAGTCATTATAATTGCGAAAGATTGGATGTTTGGAAAATTGGAAGCTATCAAGCTAGTTATCAAACTGAAGACAGGGTGATATGGCGCTCATTGGGGGAGGACTATGTCCAGCAGTGGACTAACATGGAAAATTGGAAGCTATCAAGCTATTGTTATCAAATTGAAGACAGGGTGATATGGCGCTCATTGGGGGAGGACTATGTCCAGCAGTGGAATAACATGGAAAATTGGAAGCTATCAAGCTATTGTTATCAAACTGAAGACAGGGTGATATGGCGCTCATTGGGGGAGGACTATGTCCAGCAGTGGACTAACATGGAAAATTGGAAGCATCAAACTATTGTTATCAAATTGAAGACAGGGTGATATGGCACTCATTGGGGGAGGACTATGTCCAGCAGTGGACTAACATGGAAAATTGGAAGCTATCAAGCTATTATTATCAAATTGAAGACAGGGTGATATGGCGCTCATTGGGGGAGGACTATGTCCAGTGGACTAACATGGAAAATTGGAAGCTATCAAGCTATTGTTATCAAATTGAAGACAGGGTGATATGGCGCTCATTGGGGGAGGACTATGTCCAGCAGTGGACTAACATGGAAAATTGGAAGCTATAAAGCTATTATTATCAAACTGAAGAAAGGGTGACATGGCGTTCATGCGGGGAGGACTATGTCCAGCAGTGGACTAACATACTTTAATAATGATGATGATGCTGATGGATATCTGGATGTTTTAACCTCTTCACGCTAAAAAAAAAAAACCGAATCGCAGCAATCGCCTGAAATTAATTCTATGAAATGATCACTTAAAATATATAATTTATTTATTATTATTATGTCTCTCATTTACGATGATCTCGGGCCATAAAGTGACCCGGTCCTTTGGAAGGCTTGCGTGGGGCCGAAGCCAACAGCACAGAGGCCCTTTGAGAAGTTAATCTAAAGGCGATGGCTACACATAGCGGGTATCATCCTCGGGTGCACAACATGATACACCCAAAGATGGTATCCGC
This sequence comes from Eupithecia abbreviata, assembly GCA_943735965.1. Taxonomy (NCBI): domain Eukaryota; kingdom Metazoa; phylum Arthropoda; class Insecta; order Lepidoptera; family Geometridae; genus Eupithecia; species Eupithecia abbreviata. Next base: position 10,325,220 of record OX030987.1, on the reverse strand, counting down.
GAGGTAGAGAGACTATTGCAAAGAAAAATGAAAGAAATAAAACCAGGCTATTGTGATGGATGGATGGACTGGGTAATCGGGCTATAGGGGAGATTGCGGACGTCTGCCATAAACAAGTCAATCATTATTATTATTATTATTATGTCTCTCATTTACCATGATCTCGGGCCATAAAGTGACCCGGTCCTTTGGAAGGCGTGCGTGGGGCCGAAGCCAACATTATTATTATTATTAATATATAATAAAGCCAGAAAATTATATAATGTTACCTTGCTTTTTCCCCGACGTTGTCTTCGGAAGCTTGACACTGTATATCTTTTAGCACTACTTCTTTCCACCTTGTGTTCTTAGCATAATTTTGTCATTAATGTATCCTGTTTCTGTATTTTCTCTATGGCTTCATAAATAACTCATTAAATTATGCATGCAATGGCTATACACAGACCCAGAAAGGGTCACAGGAAGCGTGAGTCAATCTTTGAATAGATAAATTTATTCAAACATCTTATTATTACATAGAGTACTGGGTTCTATTAAGGATATGTTAACTTATACTCTAGCTAAAACCGATGTGGAATAATTGTAAATAAACCAAAACACAAATAACTTAAAGGGACTTGCTTGGGGTCGAGTTTCAGATATATAATTGTAAGCAATATTTATTGAAGTATCTCTTACCTATATTTAATTCTTAATTTTATGTTGACTCTTTAATAATTTGAATTTATAACATAGAAAATGACCAGAACGCAATTTTTCCGAGGCGGGAATCGAACCCGGAACCTCCTGCGTCGCAGGCGGTCCTTCGCCCACCGCGCCACATCGGTCGTCAAATATGAAACTTGGATTTACAGAGCCTTGAAGCAAAATCGGAAGAGAGCGATCCATTTTTTGAATATATGATCATAGCAAAATTTAAGTACTGTATTAAATCTCATTCCAAAATGGAACGAACGCTGAACGATCAAATTCCGGCCTTGTTTATATACATTATCATTATTTTGTTTATACAAAACTTTGTTATTGTTGGCCCGCTGGCCACGAGATCATTTTGACATGGAATCTGGCTTTCCAAACTAGTTTTAAACATTTCTTTCTTTGCTCTACATTTCCGGGTTTTAGAAGTACAAGCAACGTAATTATTCTGTCTACTATAGGTGTTGATTATGCAGTTGTAACCTTGGCCTTAAATCGCTATTACATGTTTTTGCTCGACTAAAATAATTTCACGGTTGAATGGGCACGTATGACAAGCTTAGTAAGTGATTTTGCGGTCAAAACATTTGATTTGTAGTGATTGAGCGTGTGCATCGTGGTGGCTTAGTGTAAATGATATTAACCTTCGATTTAAGGTTGTGGGTTCAGGATTTATTTTCATTATCCGCTTGAATTGAGTTAATTAGAGACCCAATTATGAATCAACTTATAAAAACCAAGGAAGTTCTTAATAGGTACCTAAATTTTTCTTAAACGAATTCAACATGATTGACTTTCTTGACGAACTACTGGAAACTATTTTATGGTCACTTCAAAACTCACTACTTATACGCATTTCTACTATGAATTTCTATCGACATACATAGTTTTATGCTAATGCTACATTGAAAAAAAAAGTACTTTTTTATGCCATAAATCAGTTCCCATGGGATAGAAATAACCTTTAATCCATGGTAACAACGCAATGGGCAGAAACTAGTAGGTTCATAATTCAACTAGATTTTTATAAAAAGCTCTGCTCACTCGTTTGCGGCAAAAGATAGCAATCACTACCGGCTTTCATTATTGATCGCGATCGTGAGCAAATGTCCATTACACAATATGTTAACGCATCTACACCTATTGAAACTAATTTAAACTCACAGTTGGTGGTGAAAGGATTGCTGATTGCTGTTTATAATATACTAGCTGTTCCCCGCGCGGTTTCACTCGTTTTTATTCGAATTTGACTTTTTTAGGTATTTTAATTTACAACTCCAATAATGTAGGTAAGGTAAGGTGGTAACCTTACCTTACCTACATTATTGGAGTTTAAGTACCTAAGGATCCCTATTTTTTTTAAATATAATATAGCCTAGGTCACCCGGGGCACAGCCCGGGGATAATGCAGCTTCCCAATGGCGAAAAAATTTTCCTGTCGCTTCGGAGCCTACTCAATGCAAACAAACAAAAAATCTAATTATTGTTATTGCACTAGCTTAAGTTACTAAATAAAGACTTTTTATTTTACTTTGAAAACTAACTAACTTTACTTTCCGACGGAATCAGTTCAACGCTATATATTCTTTGACGTTGTTCAAGACGTTTTGCTAAACCGACCTCTATATTATAATCATTAACACGGCATCGTCAGTGACTTTAGTTCGTTCACATTTAGTCTTGATTTTGAACTTTTGACCTTAAGCTTCTGTGTTGTAATGTGGATCGCTCATTGTTCCACCGTGTCACGGTATGCGACGTTCCCATCAAAAGATTTAATGGTGCCTCGAGAATTTAGTTGTGCTTTTTTGGGCATTGATGCAAGATCTTTGAAAATTTAGCATAGTTTACCTTCATAAATTTTGACAAATCTTCATAACTTCATTTGATATTTTAATCCTTTGCGTTTTATGATTCTTCATTGAAATAAATTGCAAAACATGCACGATTGTGAAATGTATTTGATGAGTTATTCTTATGTAATGTATTTTGCATTTCATATAAGTAAATGTAAATTATGTGATGGTTTCTAATGATGAAGTAAGAAAACCAGTGAAATACCTCATAAAATTGTCGTTTTCGAATGATATATCAGACCAGGCACTGCAGGTAGATGCTGGATGCGTCAAGCTCATGACAGGGCGCTGTTGCGCTCATTGGGGGAGGCCTAATGTCCAGCAGTGAACTAAGATATGCTGCTGCTGATGATGATGATGATATCAGACTATATAACAAACTTCTTTGACAAAACCAATGAAATCGATTTTTAATTTCTTGTAAATAAACCACCATCCTATGTGTAGGTAGGTACTTATAGTGTCATAAGTAGGTAAGGTACCAAAGGCAGAGAGAGATCATTTAGATTCTAGACAAAGCGCGTGTTAAATACACTTGAAGCCCAGATTACGATCGTCATTTAAAACAGCCTTGAAGTGATTAAGCACGACTGAGCCACTACCCGAAGTACTTACACCAGCTTACTAGTACTTATTGTCAGGCCAGGCACGGCGACAAACCGGACGGACGCATTACTTTGGTACTATCACGACAATAGCCGTCCGTATCGCAAGCTAACGTACCTACTTGTTTCAAAAGAATAGCTATCTAAGTGGCATTACAGATTACATATCATACACTAGACTCTAGTGTATACTCTAAGGAGAAAATCCGTAATCTAAAGAAAGCCCGTACCACAACACTGACTAGGGTCTAGTGACTAAACCCTAGTCTATTATATATTGTATATCCGTTTTTATTATATATCTATTATTATATATCCGTATTGTGGTACGGGCTCTACGGGTTTTTGGGTGTCTGGTCAAAGCAACGCGTGACCCGAGAGCTGGTAAGTACCTATCTGGCGCAGCGCAACAGCATGCAGCCAGCGTCTTGGAGACGCTTCCGACTGATAGGTATTGTTATGGATCAGTTAAGCTATACGTAGATTATTTGCTAGTCTTCAAAGAGCTGTTTTTTTCCAATTGTAAATTCTACTTGTTAATTTATTTCTATTCTCTGATTGAAATTTTCTTTGTTATTAAATATCGTCTACTATAATAAAAAAAAAGTTGATAATCTCATAAAAACGTAATTTAGGCCAAGTAACTGCATTTAAGGCAGTTCTTTTAGAACTTATTTCTGTTTGGTATATCAGTATTTTTTTTTAAGTGAGCCGATTTCACTCTTAGATTCTGGTTGAGTTTATTACCTAATTCTTGTTAGAATAAGATTACACTACACACACCGGCCAGCGGCAAGCTGGCGTGCAACTAGATATTAGACCATATTTGCAGCTGCACAACTGTTACATAAGTAAATAGTGTAAGTTTTTTGATAAAGGATCAAAAGATTACGATATTGTTAAGCTTAGTTAGCAAGAAGTGCTGCCTCTCTCAAAACATAAGATAATATAAAAAAAAAACACCCAAAAATAAGCATCCCAATACGGCTCGACCGCGGCAGAGCTAGACCAAAATCCTCCAGCTCAGAAATAATCAGAGATACAGAAGGATATTAGTAAAGTAGGATCAGTGTCTAATTATCGAAGGAAAAATACAAAAATGAAATATTAAATACAAGAAATAATACGAGACGCACAACGAGATCAAGAAAACTACGATCATAATAAAAATGAGCTGGAGGAGGCCTGTACCCGAAAGGGGTCCTAACCAATATAATTTTAATTAATCTTAATGCATGCAATTATTATATTATAAATTATTTGAAATGATCATAAGAAAATCTATCTGAATATATTTTTAATTGTAATTTAATATGATTTGAGTTAAATAAGAAATATATTGTATAAAAGCTATTAATATTTTCTACATATATTATATTTAAGGTTATGGAATAAATGGCTTTTTAATTTTATTTATTATGGTTAAATTATTTTTCAAACAGACATTCAGACTGGCAGTAACTACTTACATGTTTCTATTAGGCGTGACTGTATCGTGCCAAAATGCTCACTTTACTGCACTTTATGGTGCTCACAGTAATGGGGTCAGGCGTTGTTTATAGCAAGTGCACGTTTCTGTGTGTCACGTGTCTTTGTTTCTTTTCCCCTGGTTGGTCAGTCTTTCGTAGAGCTGTCGTGTTTTGCTTTTATGGCTATAGTTTTAGACTTTAATTATTACGTTTAAACTAACTGATAATATCTATTGTTTTAAAGATTAATTTGTCGGGTATTTATCACGAAAGAGGCTCTTAATTCCTTTGTACTTATTATCTGCTTACAATTTTCTCAAAAATTTAAAGATTGACTGATTTTGACGACTCTTCTTACCTTTATCATTATCATAGATAGTATAATTATATGTTCCATGTATAAATAGGATAAAATTCTGAAGTAGTAGGTCCATAATAGCCTTTTTAATTGCCCCTTAATTAAAAAAAAACAGCGTTAATAATTATTCATTAATTGAAATACAGTTTACAATGTAATAAACGTAGAATTTTAATGAGTTACTCCGATATTAACTTTTATAAAGAAAAAGAAAAGTAAACAAAGTTATGTATGCTGCACAGCATTGCCACAAACTCTCTCTTGTAAGGCTTTTGTTGATTCATCATAACAAGCATAAAGTTTTATTGGTCATCGTGATTTCACGGTACATGCTTAAAGTGGGTAAAAGTGTTAAACATTCACTTACCGACTTTGTTAGGTAAGTTAAACAAATATAAATATAACAATGTTGGTTTAAAGATTTATTTATATTCATAAGTTTTTTAAATTATAGTTAGGGTTTTAATATTAATACAGGGTTAGGAATGTACGATACTATAACTACTAACTATTAATCTTTAACTTTAATAATATTAACCCAAAATTGCTTATTGCTATTTATATAAATGTTGTGAAATACGACTATTGAGTTCAATGAAATACGAATATTGAGTTTAATGAAATACAACTATTGAGTTTAATGAAATACAACTATTGAGTTTAATGAAATACGAATATTGAGTTTAATGAAATACGACTATTGAGTTTAATGAAATACGACTATTGAGTTTAATGAAATACGACCATTGAGTTTAATGAAATACGACTATTTAATGTAATATAAAATAGTAGTAATGCAGTATGTTATGTTAAAATAATTGAATTGTTATTTATTTAACATGAAAATATTAGAAAATCCCCTTAGCATTTAAAAAAAAAAAGTTGTATTGTTGGAACTAATTTATTAGAAAATGATATGTTTTTATTTTGACAATTTTTTTTAATTCTTCTTCATAAATACAACATTTATTTATTAGATAGGTATTTATTCGGTCAAGCGCTCCGCTATCACTTTGTTTTTGTTAATATTAGTCCTTTAGTACGAATTATTATAATAAAATTTACTAAGTATAGCTATACACACATCTTTACGGTACAATGTAGATTAAAATTACTTTTTTATGATTATTTTAGATAACATTGTAATGTGTTTTGTGTGTTTAGTAAATAAAATAAAAATAAAATAATTACTTTGTGTCTGAAACGTCGGCAAGCCAATCTACCAAGTATTTGGCTCGACATCCCTCTTTTTAGACCAAACGCCTGTAGCTGTATTTAACAGATTTAGGTAGCTTTTGAAAGAACAATACAAAGGCATGACATCATATCCCCAACCATCACCTTAGAGTTAATGAACTCTGTGGCACGTTGGTCGAAGGTCCGCCTGCGACGCAAGAGGTAGCTGGTTCGATTCCTACCTCGGAACAAATATTTGTACGATCTGCAAATATTTGTTCTGTGTGTTCCGGGTATCCTTATGTATAACAAAAAAACGATGTATGTAATGTATTGTATTTATTGTATATGTATGTATATTAGTCATCTAGTACCCATAACACAAGCTCTGCTTAGCTTGGGGCTAGATGATACTGTGTGGATGGTCCAGCATGATTTATTTATTATTACCCGATATTATTATACGATCTTGATAGTAAATTGTACCTCCACGAAACGCTAGTTTATCGCTAGTCTGTATGACAGGACACACTTCAACATGTCGGCCCACTAACGTCCACCGCTGACATTGGCATCTACCATACGACTCCATAAATATCACTACAAAGTATATTCACTACTATAAAAAAAGTCACTTCCCGCTGTCTGTCCCTATGTATGGTTAGATTTTTAAAAGTACACAACGGATTTCGATGCGGTTTTCTGTGAAGATGATAAGCTCTACTAAGAAACAAAATATCGAATTAAATTGTTATAAATCCTATTAGCTATAAAATAACTTGGTTACAAAGCTACTATAAACAGGATACAGCCCTCCCCGTTTCGCAATTGGGGCCAATGATGGTTACAGGTACTCTCGGGAATTCGTAAACATTAGCACGTTACTCAAGAATCCAAACATTGGCACTGAACGTCAGGTGCGTCCAGTACCCATTACATAATGAAGCTCCTAATATGGCAAGTGGGTCTAGGCTCAGCTTCGCTACTGATTGAATTACGGTCAGATTGCGATCGATTGATATTTACAACCGATCAAGAGCTAAATGAGTAGCTATCCTACTAATATTATAAACGCGAAACTTTGTGAGGATGTTTGTAGCTCTTTCACGCAAAAATTACTGAATGGATTTGGATGAAACTTCACAATAATATAGCTTACATTATCATAATAACATATAGGCTACAATTCATATATATATACTGTATATTATCTAAAATATCTACCACCACGCGGGTGAAACCGCGGGGCGCAGTCAGTATGTAATAAACACCTATTATACATATATGTAGATAGGTTATTAATTATATCGCAACACGAAGCTGTTATGATTTCTCGATGTAAAAAAAATCTAATTATTTTCAGACATAGAAGTGCGAAACGCGCCGAGAGTCAAAGGAATGAAAAGTTAAAACTTATTTGTTTTTCCACAAGTCCTAAAACGATAGTGCCGGTCAAATAAAACAACCATTTTACCTTCATCATCATCATTATCATTATCATCAGCCTATAGCAGTCCACTGCTGGACATAGGCCTCCCCCAATGAGCGCCATAGCGCCTTGTCTTCAGCTTGCCGCATCCAGCATCTACCTGCAGTCTTTCGCAGGTTGTCATCCCACCTGGTCGGAGGGCGTCCTACACTACGTTTACCGAATCGTGGTCTCCACACAAGAACACGTTTGCCCCATCGGCCGTCGGTTCTTCGCGAGATATGGCCGGCCCACTGCTGCCACTTCAGCTTGCTAATTCTTTGAGTTATGTCGATAACCTTGGTTCTCTGTCGGATGTATTCGTTACAAATCCTATCCTTCAGAGAAACACCGAGCATAGCTCTTTCCATAGCTCGCTGAGCGACCATTTTACCTATGTATAAGGAAATAAGGTGCTCTTTTGATTTAGTTATAAGCAAGTCCTTGCATATAAACATTTTGAAGTGAACGACATATGAAATTATGTAACAATTAAATTAATTAGTATATATTTTAACTCAAACTAATACTTGTATCTCTATATGTAAAATAGCAGAAGACAAAACTGTTTCGTGGAAAGAAGTGATAAAATATATGAACCTGTAACGATATCTAGGATTTACTCAATAAATAGTTCGTATAGATGTACGTTCAGCTTATTGAAGCTGCATCTTCATCTTCATAATTAGGTTTCCACGTCCAAGTCCGATATCTCAGTTTGTTGATCAATTGCATTTGCTCACGCTGATGTTCCGCATAACTTAATTAGAAACCTACCTACTGGCATACAACTGCTTTCATCGCTTACATCGGGAAATGCGAAATATTAACAAAATGGTAGAATAGCTTCTTCCTAAATTTTATCGTGCCACGCTAAGCAATGGAATGTATTTCATGTTGGTATTTTTGCTTTCTTTCGTCAAAAAGTGAAATTTGTTTGTGGAACAAGTTTTTTGCTTTTATTTTAAATAATTGTATCGCAGAGAATATCTTGTACCTTTTTGTCTTTGCCACTTTTTCGTGTTGACGAGAAGTTAACGTTTGTAGAATGGATGGGCTGATTGTAAAATCAACGCCGTCGGTTTGTTGGGAATAACTAATTAATTTCATTCGACTAGTGTTGGCTATATAAGCTTTAGCCAATCTGTTGAATGTTGATCGTTTAACAATTGGCATAGGTATTTAATTGTATTGCGCCGCTTTGCAATAAGCCACTACATTCTACAGACAGGCTGATGGCTATGCTGCGGCGGCGACATTATATATTGTTCGTATAATATACGATCACTCAGCGAGCTATGAAAAGAGCTATGCTCGGAGTTTCTCTCAGAACCAAGGTTATCGACATAGCTCAAATAATTAGCAAGCTGAAGTGGTAGTGGGCTGGCCATATCTCGTGAAGAACCGACGGCCGCTGGGGTAAACGTGTTCTTGAGTGGAGACCACGACTCGGTAAACGTAGTGTAGGACGCCCTCCGACCAGGTGGGATGACGACTTGCGAAATACTGCAGGTAGATGCTGGATGCGGCAAGCTGAAGACAGGGTGCTATGGCGCTCATTGGGGGAGGGTCTATGTCCAGCAGTGGACTGCTATAGGCTGATGATGATGATGATGATGATGTTTCCGAGAAGCAATTGGCGAAACAATTATTAAAAGTATATCTTAGGAAATCGTGTGTAATTGTAGGAGAACATATTAATGAGATTTTGATGAGATGTTTTATTGTGTGCAGCTTTTTATATCGTTAGCCATGTTGTTTTTTGTTAGAGCTATTTACATCAAACCTTTTTCACATTTTGCAAAAAGTTATGACATTAAATTAATACCTTTTTTTTATTTCATCATTACTCTTCTGCTCCAATTAATTTTCAATTAGTGAATCTACAATTACAAAAGGTCACTTGCAAAAAAATATTGAAAATATATATGTTTTTAAGATTATTAACATTCATAAATGTCCTAGGCGGAGATGGCGGGATGAGCTCGACTATACAATAAAGAGTGGGTTCTCCTTGCTGAGGACCGAGATAAGACCGAGTGGAAGAAGGGGAGGGAGGCCTTTGCTCTGTAGTTCCCACTGCAGCGCAAAGGCCTCCTCCCCTCTTATATAATAGCTTTGACGACCGATGTAGCGCGGTGGGCGAAGGTCCACTTGCGACGCAGGAGGTTGCGGGTTCGATTCCCGCCTCGGAACAATTGTGTGTACGATCTGCAGCTATTTGTTCCGGGTGTTCTGGTCGTTTTCTATGTATAATAAAAAATAACTATCTATGTAATGTATTGTATTATGTATATCAGTTATCTAGGTCCCATAACACAAGCTCTGCTTACCATGGGGCTAGATAATGCTGTGTGAATTATCCAGCAATATTAATTATTAATTAATATTAATATATTAATTTATAATAATATCTAATAATGAAAATTAAAACATTGAATATAAAATAACATTGAAACTAGCTTCCTTGGATTGTAAAAGTACATATTTAAGTTAGGAAAGACCTCGGTTCAAATACCTTAGTAATAACTTGAGTTGGTAATTTAGAAAATATTTTAATTACTTTGTATGGTCAGGTTTATATCGACCGGTTAGGTAAATTGGACAAGTGGGGCATAGTAGTTTATTAAGTGATTTAGTTCAAACCAAAATATAAACCGTTGAGAATGTTTTATATATTTATAATTAAGGACTTGTAATGTATGCCAGTCCTAACATAAATAAATAAATAATGCTGGACAATTCACACAGCATTATCTAGCCCCATGGTAAGCAGAGCTTGTGTTATGGGTACTAGATAACTGATATACATAATACAATACATTACTATGTACATAATATACATTAGATAGATATTTTTTATTATTCATAAAAAACGACCAGAACACCCGGAACAAATATCTGAAGATCGTACACACAATTGTTCCGAGGCGGGAATCGAACCCGCAACCTCCTGCGTCGCAGGCGGACCTTCGCTCACCGCGCCACATCGGTCGTCATCATATCATAACCTAAACTTATTAATAACAAACAAAACAAAATAAACAACAGAATTATGCATAGCAGTTAAGTCGAGAGTCTTGAAGTACGAGTATTTAGGTTTCATAAACGTAGACAATCTTTCGTCGCAGTCGCAGGCAACAGCTAGCAGGTAATAAAAACATATTAGCTATAGTTTCAAATGTCGTGACTCAAGCAGTTTTGTAAATCAGATCTAGTAAAAAATAAAAATTGTTTTAGACTAATTCACCTGACAAACTTGAAACCTTAATACACGTATATACATGTAGGTACAATACTGTACATGTAATGTAAGGGACCTACCTAATCTTACGGATGTACCTTAACTTTGTTTTGTAGATACGAACCTACTGACCACAAACTAGGGCCTCACCGTTTCTAACCACAAATGGTCATGAGAACCTTTACTTGTAGGCCGGTAGATGGTAGCAGGTAAAAGGAACCTAGATAATGAAATATGGGACATAAATGAAACTACTTAACATTTCATTGAATGAATGAATGATGTGGGACATAAATTGAATGAATGAATGAATTTATTTATTATAAGACTTACACAGAACATAACAAACGAAAGCCTGCGACATTAAGCTGAGGCTGGACCTAATTAGCGCGCACTGAGGACAGGCTATGTTATTTTTTCCCTATTTTCTATTGTTTATCTTTTAGTTTAGTGTTATATAGACGACCGATGTGGCGCGGTGGGCGAAGGTCCGCCTGCGACACAGGAGGTTGCGGGTTCGATTCCCGCCTCGGAACAATTGTGTGTACGATCTGCAGATATTTGTTCCGGGTGTTCTGGTCGTTTTTCTATGTATAATAAAAAATATCTATCTAAGTAATGTATTGTATTATGTATATCAGTTATCTAGTACCCATAACACAAGCTCTGCTTACCATGGGGCTAGATAATGCTGTGTGAATTGTCCAGCATTATTTATTTATTATTTATATCTATTTAGTTTAATGTGTGTTTTTTTTTTATGTATATCTGTCTTTTTTATGTGTGCCAATAAAAGTGTTCTATTCTATTCTATTCTAAAGAAAGGAAACGTGTAGGTAAATAAAAAAAAAAAAAAATGCTGGACAATTCACACAGCATTATCTAGCCCCATGGTAAGCAGAGCTTGTTGTATGGGTACTAGATAACTGATATACATAATACAATACATTACATAGATAGATATTTTTTATTATACATAGAAAAACGACCAGAACACCCGGAACAAATATCTGCAGATCGTACACACAATTGTTCCGAGGCGGGAATCGAACCCTCAACCTCCTGTGTCGCAGGCGGACCTTCGCCCACCGCGCCACATTGGTCGTCGTAGGTAAGTGATTAAGTCCAGTAACAAAATGTCTTTGCCTCAGTATGAGTTGGATGACTAGCATGCTATCAACCAACGCTGCTGGTCTTCCGGCAAAGTAACTTGTTGACGTTGATATTATAAACCCACCCATTTAGAAGTACAACCTTATTACTAGAAGATAGAAGATAATGCAATTGATCAGATAGAAAATATTAAACAGGCGCTGGAAAACTATCCTGTAGCAAGGTGTATTCAGCCCCCTTTGCAGAGGGTGCATGGATGCAGAGGAGACGGCAGCGCATGTCCTTGTAGATTGCGTCAGCGTGGCTTCTCAAAGACTGCATCACCTTGGGACACCGAGGACGCCTAGGGGGGCATGCACCGGCATTAACGAGCTGCTGGCCTTCCTGGAGGACATCGGGTGGTTAGACTAGTAGTAGCCCCCCCACCCGACACGCAAAAAGGGCCCAGCGGCGGCCAAGTTGCGGAAACCAGTCCAGAAAAAAGTAACAAGGTCCCATTTTTTTTCCCAGGAAATTTGTATATGCCACGTAAAACTTAAAAAAAATGTTAGTACTAAGAAAATCATTTTGTTCTAAAGACTTAGTAGGCAGTAAGTACCTACTAGTTACCGTTCTCTCAAACACTCTCAGGTATTTTACAATCGTTGTCATGAACAGTCGAACAAGTAAGGTGTATTCAGAAGAAAAATAGCACAAAGAGCTTTGTAACTTTTAAAAACCGTAACATTAGATTACTTGAACCATTTCAGTTATTATAGGTCAATAACCACTGTGCAGAAAAAAGAACCGCGACTTTCAAACAGCCTCAATAAATCGTCACTTTCATAACAATTCGTGTATAAAGTAATCATCATACCGTGAAATCATTAGATGCTGCTTGAAGAGTTTGAATTGACGTAATCATTCAGAATAATAATAATAAACATAGGTCTATAATATGAACATATTATGTATTTCTAAAACTATAAGGCATAGGTATACCGAAGTATTTGTTTTCTTTCTAATTAATTAAATGTAGATACTAACTTTTATGATGCAGTTAATTGTTTGGCTAAAAAACCCTCAAAAATATAATATTAAAGATAAAGATTTTTTATTTGCCAAAGACATGTGTATAAGGTTACAGGTAATAGGTATACATTTAGTGGTTCAACATGCTCAACGGTCAAGCATGTTGAACCACGAAATGTATACCGGTCGGTATGCAAAGATATTTGAGAGAATGACATGCACTAGTTTAACATGAATTAAAATTTATCATTAAAAAAATCGTCAATATTATAGTAACATTTACAAATTAACAACATTTTTAATTTCTTTCTAAAGAGCACACCATTTAGCTCTTTCAACTGTTTAGGTAGCTTATTAAAAATTTTAGGAGCCATACTGACAACACTTTTTCGCATTAATGCTGTGTTACCTTGATGTGTTTGTAATCTACTGTTATCTCGTCTGTTTCTACACAAATTGTCAGATAGCCGGGGAAACAGATTTGGATTATTCTTGACATAGAGTGCTACCTCTAATATGTAGATGGACGGAAGTGTCCGAATTTTATGCTTTAGGAATAGTGGTCTACAGCTATCAATAGTTTTAATTTTAAACATAGCCCTCAGGCACCGTTTCTGTTGCTTAAAAATCATATGTTTATTTGTAGAGTTGCCCCAAAATATTAGGCCATATCTTAACACAGACTCCACCATCCCGTGATATGCCCTTAATAAAACATCTGTATTTACTCATCATCAGCTTATATTAGTCTGGACAGGCCTCCCCCAATGAGCGTCATAGCGCCCTGTCTTTAGCTTGACGCTTCCAGCATCTACCTGCAGTCTTTCGCAGGTTGTCATCCCACCTGGTCGGAGGGCGTCCTACACTACGTTTACAGAGTCGTGGTCATATATATTCGATAGAGAAAAAATAATAAAGCTGGACAATTCACACAGAATCATCCAGCCTCAAGCTAAGCACAGCTTGTGTTATAGTTACTAGATGTCTGACATAAAGACATATAAATCTCACAACAAATGCTTTATATTTGTATAACATAGGTACATTTGTTTTGAGAATGTATTCAATCGAGATCAACATTCTTTTATTTAATTGAGACAATCATAATAATCTATACTAATATTACATCATCATCATCATCATTAGCCTATAGCACCACCGTCCACTGCTAGACATAGGCCTCCCCCAATGAGCGCCATAGCACCCTGTCTTCAGCTTGCCGCATCCAGCATCTACCTGCAGTCTTTCGCAGGTCGTCATCCCACATTGTTGGAGGGCGTCCTATACTACGTTTACCGAGTGGTGGTCTCCACTCAAGAACACTTTTTCCCCAGCGGCCGTCGGTTCTTCGCGAGACATTAATTTAATATAGGCAGGTTAATTTATACAATGTAACCAATCTGAACTGGATCTATCCGCCCCGGCCACAGATTTATGTAAACAGTGTGGTATTTTCACTCGCGTGCGGTGCGATTTGCATCGCAATTCGATCCGTTGGCTGGGCGATTTCACATAGCGGCCTACATGTGGTATGGTTAATATTTGATTGACTCTATATCGTCTATGGCATCATTGTGGTCTCCATGGTCTTATTTAATGAGGCCTCTAAATTCATGGCTTTCTTTTGAATGAAATAAACAACACAACTTGTTATAAGAGGCTTTGAATAATCTATATGTATTTTGAGGACCTCTGTGGCGCGGTGTGAGAAGGTCCAGCGAGGCAGGAGGTTGCAAGTTCAATTCCCGCCTCGAGACAAATATTTGTACGATCTGCAGGTGTTCAGGGTGTTCTGGTCGTTCTATATGTATAATAAGAAATATGTATGTATGTAATGTATTGTATTATGTATATCAGTTATCTAGTACCCATAACACAAGCTCTGCTTACCATGGGGCTAGGTAATGCTGTGTGAATTGTCCAGCATTCTTTATTTATTTATCTCCTTGCCATCATCCTGAACAGTTTCATTGTCATCATTTTCATTATGACCATCTTCAACTATCAGCAATAAGACCGCCTGTTCCTCGTAAATTATTACTTTTTGTTATGTTAATTTAGTTATTGTAGTGGTGATGGTATAGGATCCTAGAATAACGCATAAACTTGATTCAAAGTTGATGATTTGAAGTATTTTAGAAGCATTAGTATCTGTAGGGTTTTGTGATTATCCAATAGAAAATTCAAAAGAAATCAAAACCAATAAACTAAAAGAGATATAGGTACGAGTTTGAACACAATGGGTCTTCTTTAACAGGCGGAACAATGGGCATCATAAAGTCTTTAAAAAGCCTCATGCTAATTATTAAAATTTATGTCTATCAGCTGTATGCTTTTAAGATTCCTGGATATATGTATCACGGAGTTTCTCTGAAGGATTCGTAACGAATACATCCAACAGAGAACCAAAGTCATCGACATAGCTCTGAGAATTAGCAAGCTGAAGTGGCAGTGGGCCGGCCATATCTCGCGAAGAACCGACGGCCGCTGGGGCAAACGTGTTCTTGAGTGGAGACCACGACTCGGTAAACGTAGTGTAGGACGCCCTCCGACCAGGTGGGATGACGACCTGCGTAAGACTGCAGGTAGATGCTGGATGCGGCTGAAGACAGGGCGCTATAGCGCCCATTGGGGGAGGTCTATGTCCAGCAGTGGACTGCTATAGTCTGATGATGATGATGATGACTTATATTATAAATGCGAAAGTGTGGATATTTAGATGGATGGATGGAAGTTTGTTAATTCTGCAGGCTAAAACTAGTGAACGGATCGAGCTGCAATTTTGCAAGGTTATACATACATAGGGTACATAGTAGTATATGTATATACTTTTGTATCCCAAATCAGTTCCCATAAGATAAAAATAACCTGTAACCGTTTTCATATTTCTTTTTTGTTTTTTTTTTATAATACTGGACAATCCACATAGCATTATCTAGCCCCAAGGTAAGCAGAGCTTACATGCATACATAATACAATACATTACATAGATAGATATTTTTTATTATACTTAGAAAACGACCAGAACACCCGGAACAAGTATCTGCAGATCGTACACACAATTGTTCCGAGGCGGGAATCGAACCCGCAACCTCCTGCGTCGCAGGCGGACCTTCACCCACCGCGTCGCATCGGTCGTCTCAAGTAAAATTCATATATTTTTAAGCAGTTATGTAGGTACATTATTTATGAACAAACTTCTTATCCAGCTCTTTATCCTTCTTATCCAAAGGAAATAATTTTACCCTTCTTAAGTTTCCTGATATTATTTCAACTCAGCAGATATAGAGAACATAATACACCTAATTACTAAAAATGCGTAAAATACTAAACTAAAAAAAGAATGAAATGACGTAGACGAATTTCATTTCCACTTTCAAATTGATATGAATTATTAATTGCGAATGTTTGATGAATGTTACTATTTACAAACACAGTATAAATGCATACAAAATAAACCAATTTAAGTAGGTATAGGCCATTACCAATTCATGTAATTAAACGCAGTGATAGGTGATCAAAAATTACTTGAAAATAATGTTTTGTTATTTATGATATTCAGTAGGTTTTTCACCGCAGTGCGGACAGCAATCGCTGATTTAACACTTTGACTGCGGTTATTTTTCGACGACTGCATTCTTTTTTTTAACACTTTGACTGCGGTTTTTTTTCGACGACTGCGATCTTTTTTTTTACCTAAAAAATTCGTGCTGCCGCTCTACACAGCGGTTGTGTTGCGTCGCACATGCGTTTCGTTCGAAAAATATTACAGCTCTGCAGAGTCACAAAGATCTGTATTTTCTTAGCCGCTGCGCTAGTGTGGATTTTCGCAGATTAGTCACTTGTAGAAAACTCATACCGTGCGTTTTCAGCACTCAAAGTGTTAACCTAAAAAATTCGTGCTGCCGCTCTACACAGCGGTTGTGTTGCGCCGCACATGCATTTCGTTCGAAAAATATTCAAAAGAGTCAAAGTGTTAACACTTTGACTGCTGAAATCACACGGTATGTGTTTTCTACAAATGACTAATATGCGTAAATCCACACTAGCGCAGCGGCTGAGAAAATACAGATCTGTGTGACTCAACAAAGCCGTAATATTAAAGAATTATCCAATTTTATATAGAGTATAAACTGTTTAATATAATCTCATTGATATATATATCCACTACCACTCCCAATATTCATAAAAAGGATACACCAATTACCCATATACACCTTAATGGAATATTTACTTGGCTCAGATTATCCAGTAAGTGTATAATCTGGCCAAAGTAAAATATATAAGCTGAAGAAAATTTACATTTTGTGATTGTCAACAGATATTCAATATCCTATTAAAGGATATAACTAGGCATAAACGAGTAAGTAGGTAATCGTTATGTAAAATCTTGAAATATAGAAAATTTACATTTACATTTCCAGTTGTAGCAATATCATAAAACTGGTAGCATCGACTAGTTATAAAATAATTAATGAGTTTTCTATGTGATATAAAATAATTAAATATAAATAAATAATAAATAATGCTGGACAATTCACACAGCGTTATCTAGCCCCATGGTAAGCAGAGCTTGTGTTATGGGTACTAGATAACTGATATACATAATACAATACATTACATAGATAGATATTTTTTTATTATATGTACATAGAAAACGACCAGAACACCCGGAACAAATATCTGCAGATCTGCAGATCGTACACACAATTATTTCGAGGCGGGAATCGAACCCGCCACCTCCTACGTCGCAGGCGGACCTTCGCCCACCGCGCCACATCGGTCGTCAAATAATTCAAAAGCAGTGAATATGAAACGAAATCAATACCTTGTTAATTAATGAATCTCTAAAGCCTATAAATATCATAAATCTCTTTACGCTACAAGTTGGTAACAAAAACAATTACGTAAAAATAATAACAGAAGTCAGCAGCGCTAAACAATTAAACTAAAAAAATGTTCCACTTACCAAACAAAACAAAAAAAAAACAGAATCCAAAAAGTTCAAACAATCCAACAGAGCACAACACTGGCCACTACAATTTTGAAATAAGAATAAAGTTCAAATAAAGAATACCGGATTCGGAACCAAAATGCGCTGGGTAACGCAGCGTCTGGTCGCGTGTGCGTCGACTTTCGAACTGAGCTGAAGTGAAGTGAAGAAGTGATTCGTTGTCTTGCTAGGAATGCAGCGATGCCGGTTCCAGGTTGTTATTTTTCTTTGGATGACACGCGAATCTTGGTTGGATAGTCCTGAAGCATATCTAGAGCGATGTTTATTTTTAGTTTGAATCAGATAAAGAGTGTTTATGATTTAGCGTGTTTTAAAAAACTTTAAGCCGACTTCAAATTCCTAAAAAATGAAAATGGGTTTTAAAAAATGAATCATCGAAATCGGTTGTTCGTTCGTAGGCTTAATTTTGAAAGATTTAACTCTTAACTGCTGAAATCACACGGTATGTGTTTTCTACAAGTGACTAATATGCGTAAATCCACACTAGCGCAGCGGCTGACAAAATACAGATCTGTGTGACTCAGCAAAGCCGTAATATTTTTCGAACGAAACGCATGTGCGGCGCAACACAACCGCTGTGTAGAGTCGCAGTCGTCGAAAAAAAACCGCAGTCAAAGTGTTACCTACATACCTAGAAAATACTTATTAAGACCTCTAGAATGTTATTGACAAATCTTTTGTGGGTAGCTTAGCCTGAAAAATTTCAGTTTAACACTTAGACTGCGGTTTTTTTTCGACGACTGCGATCTTTTTTTTAACCTAAAAAATTCGTGCTGCCGCTCTACACAGCGGTTGTGTTGCGCCGCACATGCGTTTCGTTCGAAAAATATTACGGCTTTGCTGAGTCACACAGATCTGTATTTTCTCAGCCGCTGCGCTAGTATGGATTTACGCATATTAGTCACTTGTAGAAAACACATACCGTGTGATTTCAGCAGTCAAAGAGGCACCTGTCAGAAATTACCAACTTTTGTTTTGGCATTTTTCCTAAAAACTTTTGATGATATTGTTTTTTCTTGGTACCCTCAATTGCTTTTTTTATTTAACAATGACTCGTTTACTTGCCTTAATCTTACCGTAATCGGCAAGAATATTCATTATTATCATCAGCCTTGTTTTTAGATGAAAATTCTATAATAAATAAAAAAATAATGCTGGACATACCATCATATAGCCCCAAGCTAAGCAGGGCTTGTGTTATATACTAGATGACTGATATACTTAATAACATACATTATATAAATAAATATTTTTTATTATACATAGATAACGACCAGAACCCCGGAACAAATATCTGCAGATCATACACACAATTGTCCCGAGGCGGGAATCGGACCTGCAACCTCTTTCGTCGCGGCGACCTTCGCCCACCGAGCTACAGAGGTCGTCTATTATATTATTTAGTATCCTTCTAAAAAAACAAACATAGTTATCTGGGATAGTATCAAAGATCTCCAGTCTAGGTCTTAAGCACGGATGCAAAAACGAGCTAAAGAAAAACACGGTACATTTCCTAATAGGGAAAGCAACGGTTTTCCAACGGCATAGGAGCGAATGAAATGCGGCCCAGCCGGTGTCAAGTGCTAACCACGACGAGTTGTTTACGTAAATAGTTAAATCCTGCTTTTAGAAAGTTTATTTTATATCTTGTTTTACTGTGCATTTAGGTAAGTGCTTGTATATCACATAGCTCAAAGAATTAGCAAGCTGAAGTGGCAGTGGGCCGGCCATATTTCGCGAAGAACCGACGGCCGCTGGGGCAAACGTGTTCTTGAGTGGAGACCACGACTTGGTAAACGTAGTGTAGGACGCCCTCCGACCAGGTGGGATGACGACTTGCGAAAGACTGCAGGTAGATGCTGGATGCGGCAAGCTGAAGACAGGGCGCAATGGCGCTCATCGGGGGAGGCCTATGTCCAGCAGTGGACTGATATAGGCTGATGATGATGATGATGATTGTATATCAGGAACAACTTGGCTTATATAACGCGTTTTCTGTGCAGCTATAATTGTTTATTGATTCACCCGCGTTGTGATAGATATTTTGTATAATATACTATATATCTTTATGAATTTGTAGCCTTTGTGTTATTCTGATATGTAAGCTATATAATTGTGAAGTTTCATTAAAATCCATTCAATCGTTTTTACGTGAAAGAGTAACAAACATCCATCCATCCATACTTACAAACTTTGACGTTTATAATATAAGTAGGATTCATTTCCACCGTAAGTACACATGTTATGCACTGGTTGGCAGGTAGAAAATGCCTCGGCATTAAGCCCACCCTTTGTACCTTTAATAGTGCAAGGTTTAAATAAATAAATAAATGTTACACTTGATGTCGTTAAGTTCTATAAGCTTTAAAATTATATTCCAATTTTATTATATAAGTAACACACATTAATGTTGACATAGGAAACGGCATAAGGGATTGTGTTAAAGAGAAAGCACACAGAATTAAAAGTCGAGCCCGCATTAATGGCTACTAAATAATCTTTGATCTCACTTGGAAAAGTTTAATGATTTTAGAGCGTTTTGAGTTAATTATTTACTTACAAAGAAGAGTATAACTATTCTCAAGGTACAATATTGTTAACATTTAACAATACAAAAAAAAAACACAATGCTCTACTGACGTCAAATTCTACCACAAATAAACAACAGGAATGTGGTACTTCGATTAAGAATGGGGGCAATGTTTACAAACAAAATACAATGTATTTTGGATGCAGTGTAGGCAGATAATAGATGGAAATAAGTATTTACAAAACACACATGAGATCAGTGGATCTCTCGGCTATTGAAAACAATATGGAGCGTTTCTATGTGCTATCTTATATCTTTCTATGTAATGTATTGTATTATGTATATCAGTCATCTAGTACCCATAACACAAGCTCTGCTTACCTTGGGGCAGATGATGCTGTGTGGATTGTCCAGCATTATATATTATTGTCTCTCATTTACCATGATCTCGGGCCATAAAGTGACCCGGTCCTTTGGAAGGCTTGCGAGGGGCCGAAGCCAACAGCACTGAGGCCCTTTGAGAAAGTTAATCTAAAGGCGAAGGCTACACATAGCGGGTATCATCCTCGGGTGCACAATATGATACACTCAAAGATGGTATCCGCCAGATGTAGAGACTATTGCAAAGAAAAATGAAAGAAATAAAACCAGGCTATTGTGATGGATGGATGGACTGGGTAATCGGGCTATAGGGGAGATTGCGGACGTCTGCCATACACAAGTCAATCATAATGTTAATAAGAGTGGCAGACGGTGGCTTGTCGAATGCTGGATGGGTTCCTTAAAAAGCCGGAGTAAATTACCTACCGGAGAGGAACAACATCGGCGCAAACGACTGAGGGGTGTCGAGACGTGCGGCCCCGATTTCACCATCACGAAGACCTAGCTATTACGCCATTAGACACTTCCACCCCCGAGTCTACATCCTAAGATGCATCTCTCGCGACTCCACTCAGACCGGCCAATGAAGGCAAGCAAGATTTGGGGATCTGGTTCTCTTGGGATGCCACTCCGCAAGCGGAGACGAGAACCAGGAACTTCCCCGGGAGCACTCGGTACTCGTGGTGTCGCTACTCACCAACAGCTCCCCATAAGCTGCCCTGCAGGTCGTCACAAGCTGCCCTGCGGGTTACTATTTTTTGTTATTACTTACTTTGTTTTTGGCAGATGAAGTGCTGCTTGGTAAAATTATGGACATTGGCAAGCCGGTGTTCATCTAACAGTGTATTATATCGATCTTCACACTCCTACTATAAAATTATAGTTTTCCTCCAAGTCTTATTCTAGGTCTTGTCGATAGTTAGATCATAGCATAGAAATAATACGATTAGGTCATAAAATATACAGCTGCCTGCGTGAAACACTTTTTAGTTAATAATAAATAAATAAATAAATAATGCTGCACAATTCACATAGCATTATCTAGCCCCATAGTAAGCAGATCTTGTGTTATGGGTACTAGATAACTGATATACATAATACAATACATTACATAGATAGGTATTTTTTATTATATATAGAAAACAACCAGAACACCCGGAACAAATATCTGCAGAGATCGTACACACAATTGTTCCGAGGCGGGAATCGAACCCGCAACCTCCTGCGTCGCAGGCGGACCTTCGCCCACCGCGCCACATCGGTCGTCGTAGTTTGTCTTAGCCTTGCATTGATTTCACAAGGCTCAGACAAATTACAAGTTATGTATTACATTATGTATATATAAAGGTTCAATAGTAGTTATATTTTTTTACAAGGGACTAAATCATCATGTTATATACGAGGTTGATTATACCTACTCCCGAGCGTGGCGAGGGAGGATGACTTTATTATTTCTCTACTTCACGAATTTGTCTTAGGTAAGTCTTTGATATATTATGTCACGTGATTTCGACCGCGACAGCTATCTGTTGCGGTTATTATTTATCTACCCTTCTGTTCCATTAATTGCATATGACTTAATTTTAGCTTGATGACATTTTCAATTAAATAAGCCACGTTCGCCTTCACTTTTGTTTCAAAGAATACCAGTAATTTCACGCTATAAGTAACACCGCCTTGTGCTAAAATCTATCTCGTTGCTCGTTGCGCGCGCCTTGTTTCCCCGTACTGACTGCACGAACGCTGTGTAACATGTTACATTACGCCACGTAATGCCAGTCAGTACCCGGGTAGCTACTGAAGTGTAATGTTATGTTAATAAGTATAAAAGTATTTAAATACACATAATCGAGTGAACGCGTCAAGTTCTTGTTTCAACGCACTGCGTAATACTGTGGTAATATTGATTGATGGACGCTGGCGGGCTGAAATGTGGATTGTAGAGTGATTGCTTGAGCATTAAAGTTACCTATATTTTCTCTGAGGTTTGCTTCTTCATTTTATTAGATACTAGCTGCGCCCCGCGGTTTCACCCGCGTGGTGATAGATATTTTGAATAATATACAATATATCTTTATGATTTGTATGTGTTATTCTGATGTATAAGCTATATTATTGTAAAGTTTCCTTAACACTTTGACTGCGGTTTTTTTTCGACGACAGCGTTCTTTTTTTTTACTTAAAAAATTCGTGCTGCCGCTTTACACAGCGGTTGTGTTGCGCCGCATATGCGTTTCGTTCGAAAAATATTACAGCTCTGCTGAGTCACAAAGATCTGTATTTTCTCTTGTAGAAAACTCATACCGTGCGTTTTCAGCACTCAAAGTGTTAAAATACATCCATCAGTAACAAACATCCATCCATCCATACTTACAAACTTTCGCGTTTTTAGTTCACGTTGTTTCTATGGAAATGTTTTAAGGATATTTCTTTGCCATGGGGTTTGATTTATGTGATTAAAAGTAGCCTATGTTTTATTGCAGGCCTGGAACTACCTGTACGCAAGAAAAAAATCTGCCCGATCCGTTCAGTTGTTTATGTTCTGGTTACCGTTTCAAACAAAAAAAAACTATATAAAGTATGTACAGATCTATACATACTTTAAACTTTTGCGTTTATAATATTAATAGGATTCACACTAGTCTTGAAGAGACCCAAAGTTGTTAGAGTTGTGGTTGGAAAAGCTTAGCCCTACGATAATTAGTTACTTCTAATAAAAAAAAATATTTGTAAATGTATGTTCGTCGATTCATCATCATCATCATCAGCCTATAGCAGTCCACTGCTGGACATAGGCCTCCCCCAATGAGCGCCATAGCGCCCTGTCTTAAGCTTGCCGCATCCAGCATCTACCTGCAGTCTTTCGCAGGTCGTCATCCCACCTGGTCGGAGGGCGTCCTACACTACGTTTACCGAGTCGTGGTCTCCACTCAAGAACACGTTTGCCCCATCCGCCGTCGGTTCTTCGCGAGATATGGCCGGCCCACTGCCACTTCAGCTTGCTAATTCTTCGTCGATTACTCCGACCGATTTAAAAAAATCTTTCAGTATTGCACCTACTATAGAATGATTCCAAGGTGGTCCCATTATTTTCCAGATTGCAGGCATTCGAAGGAGTCTTTAAACCCACGATACTCCCGAAAACTCAATCTCAAACGTGACAAACTCCGGCAAGTCGTCGGTATTGTCACGGGACACTGCATGCTTAACAAACACCTATTTAATTTGGGAATCGCTGACAGCCCCCTTTGCAGAGGGTGCATGAATGCAGAGGAGACGGCAGCGCATGTGATTGTAGATTGCGACAGCGTGGCTTCTCAAAGACTGCATCACCTTGGGACACCGAGGACGCCTAGGGAGGCATGCACTGGCATCAGCGAGCTGCTGGCCTTCCTGGAGGACATCGGGTGGTTAGACTAGGAAACCAGTCCAGAAACAAGTAATAAGGTCCCATTATTTTTTTCCCAGACAATTTGTATATGCCCCGAAAAACTTAAAAAAAAAAATTATACTAAGAAATTTATCATTTTGTTCTAAACACTGAATAGGCTAATCAGTAAGTACTAGTTACCGTTCTCTCAAACACTCTCAGGTATTTTACAATCGTAGTCATGAACAGTCGTAAAACTAGAATTCAATGTCAGCCATACATCCAGCGCACACGCAATACTGTCATTAGCTTCAATGCATTCATACAAAAGGTTACTTATGCTTCTATTGTCGGTTTTATCTGTTTTATCCAAGTAGGCAACTGCTTTTGACATAAAAGAATATGGAATATTGTGATAATAATCGTTAAGTGTTTATATATGATAATGATTGATTTATGTATATATTTCACCAACTCTTGGTTTTTATTCTTACTTTGACCTTTGTATATATGTAAAACTTTGTTATGTTTAATCTGTGGACCGTTACTCGAGACATGACGTCACCCCAATTTAAGGTCCAGCCTGAAAATCAGTGTCACTATCGTCCTCGGTCGATAATGACAACAAGCTGAGATTGGACCTTATTAGCCGCGCACATAGGGAAAGACCAGTTTTTCTAACACTTGGGACTCTACTACCACGCTACATTATGTAAAGTTTATCCCTACCACTTATTTTGTTCTGTATTTTTGTGTGTTTTCCTTTTTTGTAATTGTTTGTTTTGTGTGTTGTTATTTTTTATATAAAAACCCCTATTTCTCATTGTCACGGTAAATCTACCTTGAGAACGGCTTTACCGAGTTTGAGCAAATATAATCCGAAGCTTTTTTATCGTCTAGCTAGATAATCTTAAAAATTGACGACCGATATGGCGCGGTGGACGAAGGTCCGCCTGCGACGCAGGAGGTTGCGGGTTCAATTCCCGCCTCGGAACAATTGTGTGTACGATCTGCAGATATTTGTTCCGGGTGTTCTGGTCGTTTTCTATGTATAATAAAAAATATCTATCTATGTAATTTATTGTATTATGTATAGCAGTTATCTAGTACCCATAACACAAGCTCTGCTTACCATGGGGCTAGATAATGCTGTGTGAATTGTCCAGCATTATTTATTTATTTATTTTAATTAGAACAATAAAATAAAAAAATCATATATCTGATATATTGTTGTAAGCCTTTTTACAAAGGACATGATTATTAAAAGGTTATTTTAAAATACGTTTTTTCAATTGTATTTTTTTAAGCTATCCCACACTTTATCTGATGAGATGAGACTGAGAGTATTGAGCCTCATTGTCATTGTTTCTTTTTCAATCATTGTTTCATGTCGCGTCTATCTATACTAATATTATAAAGAGGAAATGTTTGATTTTTTGTTTGTTTGTATTTAATACCTAGGCTCCGAAACTACTGGATCTATTTGAAAAATTGTTTCACCATTGGGAAGCTACACTATCCCCGATGAACATAGGCTATATTATATATTCCATAAAGTTAGGGATCCTTACTAAAACTCCAATAATGTAACCCAAGGTGTAAAAAATTACAATAATAAAGTGAAATTCGAGTTAAACGCGGGTGAAACCGCAGGGAATAGTGAGAGATAAACCGGATAACAATAGTAAGCAAACAATCAACATGGCATGAGCTCAACAAATGCGAATGCCTACATTCACGGCTACCGTTATATCATTGCATCGGACATGCAAATTTAACTGATAGTATGTCGGATGATGCATGACGTTGACGTGCTTTGGTTTAAGTTAGAAGATCAAAAATAATCTATATATAGGGTGGAATCAATGGGCCCTGAAGGGAACCATTTTAGATCCTTAAAGGAAACATTCCTTTATTTTTAAAAAGTAACAAAACGGATTTTCTAAAATTCGCGTGCCTCAACTGCGAATAGAAAAGCTAAAAATTAAAAAAATAAACACTCGCTATATTACTCTTTCTATTCGATAGGATCAATATATAGAATAAAATCTCTCTTGTTGTCCCGAAGCCTCGAAGTCGGCAGTGTAAAACTACCCTCAAATGATTATAAGTATTAATACAACGGGTATTTATCGCGTTTATTTACCTTTTTTCCCGACGTTTCAACAGGTTTACACACTGTCGTGGTCACGGGATGACTGGAGTACTGGAAAAAGGTAAATAAACGCCATAAATACCCGTTGTATTAATACTTATAATTATGTGTTCAGATCGCGTAAATTTAAAAATATTTACCCTCAAATGATCAGCAGAATCGAACAGCAAGGAGTAATACGTTATGTGTCTTTTTAGCTTGGCTTTAATTTGAATTAGAAATAATGCTTATCAGTAGTTATTTTAAGTCCATATTTGCCTAATCTTTAACGTTTTTTGAGCTAGTTAGGTTTGGTGCCAACAGAATCCCTTCCAATGAGACACGTTTGACTTTCTGCACAAGCCCAAGCAAGTCAAAGCTCGCCAAACCCTTGACCATAAAATGAAACCATGTAAGTAAAGCCATTAACCAGTTCAAAGTCGCTCAGCGAGCTATGGAAAGAGCTATGCTCGGAGTTTCTCTGAAGGATAGGATTCGTAACGAATACATCCGACAGAGAACCAAGGTTATCGACATAGCTCAAAGAATTAGCAAGCCGAAGTGGCAGTGGGCCGGCCATATTTCGCGAAGAACCGACAGCCGCTGGGGCAAACGTGTTCTTGAGTGGAGACCGCGACTCGGCAAACGTAGTGTAGGACGCCCTCCGACCAGGTGGGATGACGACTTGCGAAAGACTGCAGGTAGATGCTGGATGCGGCAAGCTGAAGACAGGGCGCTATGGCGCTCATTGGGGGAGGCCTATGTCCAGCAGTGGACTGATATAGGCTGATGATGATGATGATGATGATGAAAGCCATTAAAAGATTTCAACTTTCGCTGCCTAGATTATGAGCAATCAAATCGCCAAGTGCTTGTATTGAACGTTTGGTATTACGCGTATTACGGTGGGCCCGCAGGCGTAACATTGGCTTTCCAATCCACATGCACTTAGCGTTTTACATATTATAGCGAATCGTTTGTTTTTATACTCAAGTGTTACTTAGGTACTCTATCTCACGCAGGAGTCGTAAGATATTCACGGGATGACGGCAGCAGCATCCCCTGAAGAACTGATCCACCCAAACTCGCATGCTGATCGAGTGTATTATGCATCTATCCCTTTATGATAAGAGCCCTTGCAGAACAGAACGGATATCCCCAACCCCAACTCGCATGGTTAACGCGTAGATTATGGAACGAGCACTATGATAAGAGCGAAAAAGGCGCGTATCAGAGGAGGCCTATGTCCAGCAGTGAACTGGAAAAGGTCGTTGATGATGATGAGGATTGCCTTTTAATTGTTTACTTTTCGAAGAGATATTTTGTATGCAATACAATACAAAAATACTTTATTGTACACCAGTTACAGATCATTATAAAACACATCACATGATACAAGTAGAATGGGCGGCCTTATCGCTTAGAAGCGATCTCTTCCAGGCAATGTTAATGCAATGTTATCCTAAAAATGCATATGTGGCATGAGGTAAGTTCATTAAAAAAAGTATTTTAATCTAACACCAACACCATGTATATAGCCTGTTTTGTAGAGGTTGTTATAAATGCATCGTTTCACGTGACTCCCGTGTTTACCGATATTGTAAAGAAATTTAGTCTTGAACAGGATTTCACGTTACTTAAATTTCATAATAATGAATGTGTTTCCGGCATCGCTTCCGTATCGAACGCGAGCGTGTAGTCGGGAAGCTATTTGTTGTTTTCCTTCTGAGCTGTTTTAATTGGTGTTTTGGTTTTAATCTTTACATAGTATAAAATGAAGTCGCTTCCGCTGTCTGTTTGCACTTTGACTGCGATTTTTTTTCGACGACTGCGATCCATTTTTCAACCTAAAAAATTCGTGATGCCGCTCTACACAGCGGTTGTGTTGCGCCGCACATGCATTTCGTTCGAAAAATATTACGGCTGTGCTGAGTCACAAAGATCTAAATTTTCTCAGCCGCTGCGCTAGTGTGGATTTTCGCATATTAGTCACTTGTAGAAAACACATACCGTCTGATTTCAGCAATCAAAGTGTTAAATCTTTGAAAGTACTCAAAACGGATTTTAATGCAATTTTCAGCAAAATATTGATTCAGAGAAAGGTATGTACGTACATATTTATATCGAAAATCGTGCGAAGGTGGGCGGGTCACTTAGTAAAAGATAAACGAATATTTATTCTTAGTTGATTTTTTATTTAAATACATCATTGGCTAATTAAATAATCGGTTTAATTTCAGAGCTTTCCTAATCCTATATTTCCTTTTTTTGGAAGTATTTGCAAGGGTCTGCCTGTCTAAAATTGTTGTGAAGTTTTGCAGAAAACTTCTTAGATAAAATAAATCAGATACTCCTAGCTCTTGAAATAAAAGATTGCATATAAAGACTTGTGCTCACAGTTTACCGCTCCGCTTTACAGCAAAGCAATGAATATTATGAACTGTAACATGTGTGCTTTCGGTTTAACCGCGATTTGTTGAAATAAACTCGTGTATTTTACCTTGGAAATAAATTAGAGTAATATTGAGAGGATAATTTATTATTGCTTTATCTTGGTCTGCCTTTCTTAAATTCACATAATTATTTCTATACAAAGGTTGCCTGGAAGAGATCGCTTCTAAGCGATAAGACCGCCCATTGTTCTTGTCGCATGTAATGTCTTTTGTAATGATCTGTATCTGGTGTACAATAAAGTATTTTTGTATAATTTTATCAAAGGTAAAAAAACGTCTAAAAAACTTTTATACTGTTTTGTTCGATTTTTTTGGTACGAAATGGTAGTTAGGTGGGAGTACAGTAGCTTGGTAACTAGGTATAGCCGTTCTATAAAAAAACCTTGGGGTACCTTAATTACCAACTGCTTTATATTCGAGCTCATAATTTACTCAATATAATGCCCTTTATCAGCTAGGAGTATTTTGTATTTTTGTATTTTGTATTTCTTTATTAATAAAAACTTATTCTAATCTTATTTCTACGACACTTTAAACCAGATAAGGTTTGTAATTGAATGAAATCAATTACAATAAAGAATAGACACAGATTAAATCTAGTACATATTTACCATTGAAAAAATTGAGGTAACAGCAGACTGTCTTCAATAAATCTACAGGTAGCTCAACTGAGGTAAGTTCCGTCCGTTCCGTGAGGTAAGTGAGGGCCCGTCGTCGTTTTGTGTATTCAATTTGGAGAAGCTATTCAAAAGCGGATCCGTGTCGAATCCAGAGCTCTGACGAATTTTGTCATTATAATGTAGAGGTAACAGTGAATTTAATTCAGATTATTGTGTCTAGAATGTGCCATCATTTCCATCATAAAGTGGGTATAATTAGGGTTAGATCTTTTAGAATTAGCTTGTGGAAGAAGATTGACTGATGAATTTGCCTTTCTTAAAAAAGGCGTTGATATCTTTGATCACCACACCTTGGCAGGGGAAAACTCTTTCCATCAATTTTTTTTTGTTTATATGTGCATGCGTACTATATAAACAAAAATATATATATATATAAATATATATAATAAATGATTATTGTGATAATGATGATATCTAATAGATTGCAAATGAGATGAAGAAAAAAAGAAGTAACTTTACCAAAAATAAACTTTGACTCTAAAACTAGCCATATTTCGTGATACACAGAAACAAAATGTTTTTTGGATATTTTATGACTTGTTTTGGTTTATTACTATTTACCTTAAATAAGTTAAGAATCTTCCTAGATCTTATTTAAAAAAAAAAAAAAAAAAAATCTAGCATCTGCTTATGGTTTAAAAAACCTGTTATAGATAGATAGGTCATTTGTGAATTACAAGTTATATAACTTAGTTAACAGCTTAAAGCTTATGTTAGGTTGGTCTATGCACTTGGTTCTCACTTAATTTAGGTACATAAATTGATTATATCTACTGTAAACAGCTGGGTGCGTCATGTGTATGCTTTATGATGTTAGTTTCTCAATAATTGAATATTGCATCTGTACCTCTTTTAAATTATCTCCGAACTATATTT
The DNA here is from genome assembly GCA_943735965.1 of Eupithecia abbreviata. Classification (NCBI taxonomy): domain Eukaryota; kingdom Metazoa; phylum Arthropoda; class Insecta; order Lepidoptera; family Geometridae; genus Eupithecia; species Eupithecia abbreviata. The sequence continues at coordinate 10,294,786 of OX030987.1, read as the reverse complement.
CTACCAGCCAATCAGCGCATGACGAACATTCCCCGATAGATAATTACCGATTTTACAACAGCGGATTAGAAACCACATCCACGGATGCATGTTCGAGTATAAATGCAGTTCGCCGACTGTACTTAACTAGCGTATGTAGACTGAGACAAATTGAGGATGCCGACGTTACGTTTATAAAATGGTAGAGGCGCTCGGTGCAGCGTGACAAAAAAACATGTTTGTGTTTTGTATACGAATTGTTGAATGCATTCGGAGGTTTTGTGCCCAGATGCTCTCGAAGAACCTTAAACAAACAGTGCGCAGCACTCCAAGTTTGTGAATTGTTTACGAATTATAGGTGCATTCGGAGGTTTTGTGCCTATAATGGTCTCAAAGAACCTTAAACAAACAGTGCGCAGCACTCCAAGTTTGTGATTTGTTTACGAATTATAAGTGCATTCGGAGGTTTTGTGCCCAGATGGTCTCAAAGAACCTTAAGCAAACAGTGCGCAGCACTCCAAGTTTGTGATTTGTTTACGAATTATAGGTGCATTCGGAGGTTTTGTGCCTATATGGTCTCAAAGAACCTTAAACAAACAGTGCGCAGCACTCCAAGTTTGTGATTTGCTTACGAATTATAGGTGCATTCGGAGGTTTTGTGCCCAGATGGTCTCAAAGAACCTTAAGCAAACAGTGCGCAGCACTCCAAGTTTGTGATTTGCTTACGAATTATAGGTGCATTCGGAGGTTTTGTGCCCAGATGGTCTCAAAGAACCTTAAGCAAACAGTGCGCAGCACTCCAAGTTTGTGATTTTCTTACGAATTATAGGTGCATGCGGAGGTTTTGTGCCCAGATGGTCTCAAAGAATCGCAGCTCTCCTGAGGGTCACTGCAGCTGTAGGAAGTCGTCTCTATTGTTTTAGTTGCAATGCAAGCCATAACTTAAACTTTATTTAATTGTTAGACTGCCTTAAATTAAACTATTTGTTTGTGAGTCTTTAAATATCTCATTACGGTAATTATATGTAGTATACATACTTACTTATACATATCTACTTTCGCTATTTCCTTCTCTACCTTTTTAGCTGTAAGACCGTAGCTACTATTACTCAGAAGTTAGAGAGTTATTCTTTTATCAGTAAAACTAGCATCACCACTTATATCAGCCCATATCAGCCAGTCCACCGCTCTCCTTAAAATTTAACAGATATCACAAAAATTGCAGAAACTACCGTTTTGCCAAGGAATCAAAAATGATTTTATCGCATCAAGAACAATACAATACAATACAATACAAATACGCTTTATTGCACACCAAACACAGAAAAAAACAGTAAAGAACAAACAAACAGAGATACAGATGCACAATGGGCGGCCTTATCGCTAAGAGCGATTTCTTCCAGGCAACCTTTGGATGGACACGTAGCTATAGTATAGGTATAGACGGTGGCGTATTATAGACTAATGTTAATATAAATTATATACAAAAAAAACATACAAATACATATATACTTGGAAATAAATACTGACTATAGACACTAATACATAAAATATTAACTATTTGAGATCGAAGAAAGAAAGTGTTCATAGACCATATGTTTAAATATAGGGAGGGATTTAGCATGTCTTATTGGGGTAGGTAATGCATTCCATAGTCTGGTGGCATGTACGGTGAATGAAGAACTGTAGGCATGGAAGGGGCGAGGAGTTTGTAGCAAAAGGGTATCGGTAGAGCGAAGGGAGCGGGTATGTGTTTGATGCAGGTATTTGAACCGTTCTTTGAGATAGCGAGGAGTATTTGGGGCGTAGAGGATAGAGTACAGGAGGGAGAGGAAGTGTGCGTCCCGGCGAAGACGGATTGGTAACCATTTTAGCTTATTGTGGTACTCTGTGACGTGATCATACTTGCGCAGACCGAATATGAAGCGTATGCAGAAGTTTTGAAGCCGCTCAAGCTTATCAAGCTGTGCTTGGGTTAGATCAGGATAGCTGGCGTCGGCGTAGTCAAGAATGGGGAGTAGAAGTGACTGAGCGAGCGCAATTTTGGTTGATGTCGGTAAAAAGTTTCGCAGACGTTTTAACGAAGCGGCCGACGCAAAAGTCTTACGGCTAACTTCCGCCAGTTGCGGTCCCCAGTTCAGCTGGTTGTCGATAAGAATCCCAAGGTTTTTAACAGTTTTACTTATCTCGATTTGAACATTGTCAAAAAGAACATGAGGAAGATGATCCCAATCAATCCTTGTCACCATTCGTGAACTACCAATTAGGATAACCTGGGTTTTCGCTGGGTTGACTTTCAACCCGTGAGCATTACTCCAATCGAGAATTTTATTTAAGTCGCTATTGATAACCCGGATGGCTTCACCTAATCGCTCGACTGGAGCCTGGGTATAAATTTGTAAGTCATCTGCATAAAGGTGGTAGGAAGAAGAGAGTTGATTAGAGATATAATTAATAAATATAGCGAAAAGAAGAGGAGATAGAACGCCGCCCTGAGGTACACCAGCACTTAGTTGACACCAAGAGGAGATGTTATTGTCAACGCTAATACGCTGCCGGCGACCGAACAGGTAACTACGAAGCCAGTGAATTACGTTTGAAGATATATTAAGAGATCGAAGGATGCCTAGCAGAATGTCGAAATCGACGTTGTTAAATGCATTACTAAAGTCCAGGAGTGAGAGGACGGTTGCTTCTCCGTTCCAGATGCCATCTCTAATATCGTCGGTAATTTTGACTAGAGCAGATGTGGTACTATGGCCTGGACGGAAACCGGATTGGAGGGGATTAAGAAGGTCATTTATATTGAGAAAGAAACTAAGTTGTTGGTGCACAAGTCGCTCCAGGACTTTGGATAGGAAAGGCAGGATGGAAATAGGACGGAAATCGGAGAAGGAAGATGGTTTAGCTTTCTTAGGTAGCGGAGTAACTTGCGCTTCTTTCCACGTGCTAGGAAAAGTTCCACTATTTATGGAGAAGTTCAGTATGTGTGCTATAACATGGACAATTTCATGAAGGATGGGAATAATCATTTTCTTACTAATGCCATCTGTACCGACCGCATTAGAAGAAATGGAGGAAATGCTCTTTATGACCTCGGAATCGGTAAAGTCCCGAAGTAAGAAAGGAGGAAAGTCAGGAGTAGGTAAAGAGGATAGAGAATTTAGGGTTTGGGTTTTAATAGTACCGTCGAACTTGGAACAAGAGGAAAAGTGTAGGTTCAAGGCGTTGATGTCCAGATCTTTCGAGCTGTTACCAAGCCGCGATTTACCTATACCTAATGATCTAAGGAATTTCCATACCTTAGCGGGGTCATTATTTTCAACAGATTTATGGATATGTCGGCGTTGTGCATCCCTACACACCTTATTGCAGTGATTACGGACCTTGGTAAATAGCTCTTTATTCTCGGCAGTCGGTTTTCGCTTGTACCTAGCCTTGGCTGCAAGTTTTTTACTGAGTTCAGTTTTTATTTCGCTGGTAAGCCAAGGAGCAGGAAGATGCTTTATCTTAACAGCCCTAACGGGGGCATGAACGTCGTACAAGTTAATTAAAATGCGATTAAAATTAGCGAGTTTGCCGTCGATGTCAACTGCATCCAAAACTTCGGACCAGTCAGTGTCTCGAGCGTCCTTACGTAGTGTCTCGACATTCATGCCACCAAAATTGCGCTGAAGAAGAATTTGAGGCTTGGCTTAAAAGTACACACTACACTTATGTAGAACATAAAAGTTGGCGTCGTAACGCAGTGAGCATCGAGGTCGCGATGTTATACAACTGACAAACATTTACGATACTCTGTAATGCTCGTAATGCTAGATGCCTAATAAAAAAAAATACAAAATGGTTTATAAATAAATAATAATGCTGGACAATTCACACAGCATTATCTAGCCCCATGGTAAGCAGAGCTTGTGTTATGGGTACTAGATAACTGATATACATATGTACATAATACAATACATTACATAGATAGATATTTTTATTATACATAGAAAACGACCAGAACACCTGGAACAAATATCTACAGATCGTACACACAATTGTTCCGAGGCGAGAATCGAACCCGCAACCTCCTGCGTCGCAGGCGGACCTTCGCCCACCGCGCCACATCGGTCGTCAAATTTATTTGCCATTTAACTTATGACATACCTCTAGGTACACATTAGTGGCCATCCTAAGGTTGGCTGGAAGAAATCTCTCTCAACGATAAGGCCGCCCTTTATACTTCGTTTATTCTATTGTTTATTTCTGTATCTATCTACTGGCGGCCCCGCACGAGGCAAGCCTGGGTCGCGGGAAGCCTTTTACAACAGTATCTTAAGCGGTAAATATTTGTTGTAACATATACAGGGCAAACAAACAAAAATAATATTAGGATAGTTCTAATCAATGATGCAAAACTAAACAAATCAGAACACGAAATCAACATTTAAGTATTTATTTTATTTTGTATTTATTTATTTTTAAAGAATATACATGATTTCTTATATTTAACACTCTTTAAACCCGTAGGGGGTTTGACCCGAATGTTACATTCCTCGGGTTTCAATCTTAAGATAAAGTGTTACTCACTGATTACAATTGTGTAGAGCTATAATACTTACAATAAAAAAAATTGACGCGAGAAGAGACTTAAACACAGGGTCATTAGCACGTTAAGCCGTAAGTCTTGCGTCTGAACTCACTCCGGTCGTGTTGGCTTGTCGTCCCATCGGATTATCATCATCATCATCCGCCTATAGTAGTCCACTGCTGGACATAGGCCTCCCCTAATGAGCGCCATAGCGCCCTGTCTTCAGCTTGCCACATCCAGCATCTGCCTACAGTCCTTCGCAGGTCGTCATCCCACCTGGCCGGAGGACGTCCTACACTACGTTTGCCGAGTCGCGGTCTCCACTCTAGAACAGGTTTCCCCAGCGTTTGTCGGTTCTTCGCGAGATATGGCCGGTCCATTGGATTATGAGAGTGAGGAAATAGAGAGTGCACATGTGCTTGTGCACACACTTATGCACTATAATAAGTCCTGAGCATAAATAGTGTCCGTATGTCCGAATTTCGTTCAGGAGTACATCCCTATACATTAAGGCCCAAGTATGGCAACGACGACCGATGTGGCGCGGTGGGCGAAGGTCCGCCTGCGACGCAGAAGGTTGCGGGTTCGATTCCCGCCCCGGAACAATTGTGTGTACGATCTGCAGATATTTGTTCCGGGTGTTCTGGTCGTTTTCTATATATAATAAAAAATATCTATCTATGTAATATATTGTATTATGTATATCAGTTATCTAGTACCTATAACACAAGCTCTGCTTACGATGGGGCTAGATAATGCTGTGTGAATTGTCCATAATTATTTATTGTTATTTATAGTATATGTTATAATGTGTGCGTTTTTATAATTGCGATTCTACCAATGACTGTAGTTAAGAGTCGATCGATCAGTAGTTTACTTTCTTGACCGAGCATCTTAAACTGGTGTTAATTTTAAGCTTTTTTATCGAAGCCTAAATAGTAGATAGCAGTTACGACAAAAAAAAATGATCGTGGCAAATTTATAATGTTGGCTGAAATTCGATTTGACACGAGAATTATGTACATTTTCATGTTAATTAAAAAAAATAAACTTTGAATTCTAAGAAACGAGTTGAATTAGTTTGAATTCTTACCAATAAATTATTTGTAAACATGTTATCATTGTTTGAGTTTTAATTGAGATTTACGAATTTCATTGGATCTAGTGTCGGGGGCAACCGTTTAGGGACAATTGTGTTAATAATCTCACCACGATATGGCGAGAAATATTTTCAGTCATTCGCTGTATTTTTTTATTTAGCTTTTACATTATCGCTTTTTGTGCCATCACGTCGTATGGGGGATAGGTCTATATGTGCAGCGATGGACGTTTTTCGGCTGTTGAATTATAACTTTTTTATGGGACTTTTCTTATTATATTATTAAAGCAAGTTAATGATATTAGTTTTTCGTTCAGGCTTACAATGTAGAGTATCCTATGTTAATAAAATGCAAAGTTCACACTGTCTTGTCAGAACCATTAATTAGGGTGACACGACAACAGCTGAGAAAACTCTGAATTTGGAATATCGTCAGTACTGACGTATGTACATAATAACAATGTTTATGAATTGAATTCCAATAGGACGCTCGCGCGAAGTGAATTTGATTAATTTTTATGAATCAACACATTCATCTGATTTTTTTGGAAGCCGGAAAGTGCTGCTTCGAAATTCTTCTATACTCTACCTACATGTCTCCCACCACCCATGTATACCTATCTGAATTACCAACTGTTTTAATATCTCTTAGGTACTACCTAGTTTAATTATAAATAATTTTAATAAACTTAATAGTCAAAGATACTTCGTAAAGATTGTAATAAGGTTTGAAATGTTAGAGCTTTTGTTGATAGAGCGTCAATAAGTAGAGCGTTCTCTACATGATACGATTAGTTCTATGTTTTGATAAAAGCTACGGGCTAGCACGGGGCATGCTTCAATCATGCTAAATTATTGCAAAGCGTTTGATAACGCCATCTGGGGAAATAATAAAACATCACGTTGTCGGACTCCTTACTACCGGTACTTTGCTCTACACATCTGCACCTCTTATCAAGCGATAGTTCTATAGTTTTTTGATTAAAATTGCTAGAAAAGCATCATTTTGACAAATTACAACTCATTAACGCCGAGATTTTGTTAAATATTGGATAAAGAGAGCTTAGGTAGAGCAAAAGCGTGAGCCGTTAGCAAGGTAGAGTCTAAGCTCCTATCTTCGTTCAGGCGTCCACCGATAGATGTCTCTCGGCGCACCCGTCAAGTGAGATCCAATATGGCGTCGGCGCTCGCCATTCGCCTCTGGAACAGGGCGGGGAGTACAGTGACTGAATCGACACTACAATACTTACGCGTATTTTTGTCGAAAACCTCGTCTTCGTGAATTGAACGCGGGTGATATTGTGAAATAATCTAGTGCTTCTGTGTTAAGTTATCCAGCTTGTGTTATAATTTGCGTGAAATGGTGATTGTGTCGTGAAAAACGTGAAAGAACTTTAGGGTAACAATGTCGAACAGTTGACATGTTTATCTGTGTCGTGTGTGAAGATTTTCCCTTCGCGTGAGGAGGTGCGGTGGATTGTGTGTGTGTGTGCTGTGCTTGTGTGAGTGCGCCTATGGATACACGAGGACCAAATGATGGATTGCATTTCCATGGATGTTTATAGGTAAAAATTGTCCGTAAACTTTTTGTTGGCATTTTAGCGCGTGTGCCCACTCTGTGTGGTCCACGTTTCTTGTGTTGCTTTGTTTTATCTTAAGCATGTCTTCTGTTTCATGTAACTTAATATGTCCTTGATCGATAAGGATAATCATTCGTTCAATTACCTCTAGCTTTATTAGATAGAGATCAGATTGATAAAGACCTTGACATTGCAATTATTATCCTTACACTTAGGACTTTCTAATATTTTCTGACTTTCGTAGTTTAGGTATTTTGGATCAATTAATTGAGATGTCAAGATAAATCTTCTACATAAGAACATTCTCTACAAGGTTTAGAAATGTGATTTATATCAATGTGAATGACCTAATATAGCATAGGAATCTAATAGGTTCCTAATTGACTCCAAAATGTTTAATCCAATATGTAAACGGGATCAGATGCGAAGCTTTTATTAAAGAAATGAGTGATTCACACTAATGCACAAAGTTCTGTACTGTACATCATTGAATTTTAATTCATTACGTTCATGCAGACTCGCGCGAGAATATGGTTCCCCTCGCTCTGTTCGCTGCCTCTGGTTATCAGCTTACAAAATGATTGTTCCCGTCCCTCTCAAACCCGCAGTTAATATACATAGCTCTTTCTCCCTCCACCGCATATTGCGCGTTTTTCTCCTTTTGCCGCGTCATATGCCAGTGTCGAGGCATGAACGCAGTTTGGAGTGTTTGATGAGTCTCGCTTTCGGCCGATCAGTTTTCAGACCCGAAAATATCAGTTGGTTTTGTTGACCTGGGTATCCTTTGTTTGGGGTATCGGTAGGATAATTAATACGAGGGTAGGTGCCTTAGGGCAGCGCGCGCATCCTTCGCGCAGTCGGTCGTGCGGATTCGGGCCGAGCCACACGCGGGTCCTGGCGCGGCCTCCGAGAACCTTTGTCTCCCCCAAGTGTGTACCAGACAAACGAAATTGGATTATGTGCGGACTTCACTGCGGACGGTTATCGCGAATCATATGAGCTTCGAAGAGCCCCATTTGCGTATCTAAATAGGTAATTTAATCATCTCAGAGTTGAAGCAAATGCGAATATTATTTGCGCTTTTTATGACTTAGAAGTTGAATGTAAGCTTTTTTCGTTGATAAGGGGCAGATAAGGGTATTCGAGTAAATCATCGTGTTCGGTGTAGCGTGAGGTGAGGGACATTGAAGTGCGAATGTCTATTGTTATTCATAGACTCGTTATGCAAAGCAAAACGTCGAATTATGCAGATGATAACAATAATGACTGTTCCATATTTATTTAATGTAGCTTCTCTTATATGAGGAGAGAAAGAGCTGGAGAGGTTCGGGACAAAAGAGCAGCATTTAACAAATCTTCAATTACCCGCAGGCTTAAAAGCTCATAAAAAGGGACAAAATGATGTTTAGTATCTGCGTATGCAAATAACTTTTATTTGTGAAAATGTTTAAGCGTTTCGCGGCGCTGTTTGTCCAGTCTTGTTGTTTTTATTGTGATTTTCATTCATTCGGTTTATGTTATTTGCTGATTGCTTTATAACGTGTTGGTAAAATGTTTATACGCTGTCTGTCTAGTTCAAATGACTCTGTCGAGCATGCATTCAATCATAGAATTTTACAGTAGATCATGCATTAAATCATAGAATTTTACAGTAGATCATGCATTAAATCATAGAATTTTACAGTAGATCATGCATTAAATCATAGAATTTTATTAATTTTTCTATTGAAATAAACTTGTTGTATTTAATATTGTAATAAGACTATGTAGTCTACGAGTAGGTTAGGTTATAAATTTGAAATATTATCAAAAAATCTATTTATATTAAGATTTTTTATCATCTAGGATTAAAATGCTTGGGAAGACAAATGCAACGAACTGAAACTCGACGACATCATCAAACTAGCTCGATGGTACACTGACAATTTACTGTCACGGAACTTACCACTTATTCTCAACTTAATTGAACTGAAATTTGGCATACTTATTATGCCAAATTTCAGTTCAATAAGTTGAGGATAACTGGTTCAAAATTCAGTTGCTAGATTTGTCCCACAGATACAAACAAGGCAAGTAGAAAAAATGCTTATAAAAAGACAAGACGAGCATCAGATATCCATTTCCCAATGCACGCTGTAAATAGATAGACCAAAATATATTTATTGCACACAAACAAACAACAAGAAACCATTTACAAATTACATAATTATAAAATACTAGCGGACCTTCCCGGCTTCGCACGGTTTTAGTACGGTTTTAGTCAGGAACTTTTTTGAAAATATAATATAGCCTATGTTCAGTTCACCGGGGATAGGGGGATAGGGTAGCTTCCCAACGGTGAAATAATTTTTCAAATCGGTCCAGTAGTTTCGGAGCCTATTAAGTAATGCTAATGACAAACAAACAAACAAAAAATCAAACCTTTCCTCTTTATAATATTAGTATAGAAATGACAATTAGCCTTAGCGCCCCAGAGCGTTCTTTGCTAGACAACCATCCAATGAATGAAAGTTACGCAAAAATAATGTAATAATGTCTTCTATACCGAAAATTCATATCTAAACAAAAATAAACAAATGTTTTCCAAACAACCGTTGAGGTTCTATCTCCGGACATCCGCAGCGTACTTTTTGGAGCTCCCCGTTTGAATTCCGTACGATTTCATCGATAAAAACGTCCATAAAAACTTTATACAATTTCTCTATAACCTTTTTATTCATAAGTCGTTAAAATAAGCTTCTTAACATTTTATTGAGAAGAGATTTTTCTTTGAAGTTCGTATGCTCTTGTAATGATGAGTAAGATATTACTCAGCTTATTGGAATAAGTTCGTACTTCGTAGCCATTTCACGAGCACTTATTTTCAACCCATATTATTATGTGTAAAGAATATGAGAGAGGGTGTAGTATATGAGATGTTATTGACGAGTATATCATTTGATAGCTTTGACAATCATTAAATTGTTAAAAGGATTGGTTTTGATTTTTACCACCCTGCTTTGTTATACAATGTATTTCATTATACAGGGTATGTAACTTCTTCTGTCTTTTATGTGATTTTTTATTATGTGCATAATAATAACGACTTAGCTGGAAATGGATGTTTAATCAATCATACATCAATTTACTATAAACAATCAATGTATCACTTTATATTCTTGGATGAAATGAAAAACAAAATAAACAAATATCTATTTGTTTGTATTGTGTAAGACAAAATCTTTTGTTCTGAGCGGATATCATTCTCTACCCTCGAAACCTTGTACATACGAATACGGAATTTCATTATTTGACCTCTTTAACAGGCATTCATTTGTTAACAGGCTCGTTTTTATTTCTACCATATCCGCTTTCTTACAAGAAAGTAATACGTTAAAATAAAAAATAATAAATACGTTACTTTATACAGGGTATGTATCATTTTGCATTATATCTCGCCAAGAACCGACGGCCGCTGGGGCAAACGTATTCTCGAGTGGAGACCACGACTCGGTAAACTTAGTGTAGGACGCCCTCCGACCAGGTGGGATGACGACATGCGAAAGACTGCAGGTATGTAGATGCTGGATGCGGCAAGCTGAAAACAGAGCTATGGGGAGGCCCTATGTCCACCAGTGGACAGCAACCGGCCGATGATGATGATGAAGAAGTATCAAACATACATCCATCCACCCATTTATTCTAAACATCCAAACTTTCGCATTTATAATAATGTGAAGCTGTAAAGCGTACCTAGTCAATCACATAAAGTCCTTCAAAACTTCTACGATAAAAGATATTAATAAATTCTATCAAAAACCGATAAAAGCTTCTTCGATAAATTCCAACTCCTATCATAATAATTACTTGGATATCTAGCCAGGAATATCGCACATCACAAGGCATAAAGTTCCATAACTTATGTAGTCTCGTCGCTAAGCAACTTAACCGTAACTTACATGTTAATTTAACTACTTGGCAACAGTCTTGGCCATAACTGATTAAGTCGACATTTTGTGGAGCAGTTGGTATCGTATACAATCTTGAAAGACTCAAGTTTTTTCGGATTTTAAACCTGTTCGTTGGCTTTAAATAATTTTCAGGTACGCGTACGCTATAGCCGGGTATTCATCATCATCTTCAGTCCACTGCTGGACGCAGCTGTGGACTGATATGGTCTTCAGCTTGCCGCATTCAGCATCTACCTGCAGTCTTTCGCAGGCTGTCATCCCACCTGGTCAGAGGGCGTGCTACACTACGTTTACCGAGTCGTGGTCACCACTCAAGAACGCGTTTGTATGTACTAAACGGATTTGCCTGAAACTTAGCATAAATGTAAGCCAGGAATCAAACATAGGATTAAACAGTTCCCATGGGATAGAAATAACCTTCATACTTTCCCATTTAAACAACGCATGCAAAGCGGATTAGCATCTTTTAAAATAATGTGTCATCATCATCATCATCATCATTTGACGACCGATGTGGCGCGGTGGGCGAAGGTCCGCCTGCGACGCAAGAGGTTGCGGGTTCGTTTCCCGCCTCGGAACAATTGTGTGTACGATCTGCAGATATTTGTTCCGGGTGTTCTGGTCGTTTTCTATGTATAATAAGAAAAAATCTATCTATGTAATGTATTGTATTATGTATATCAGTTATCTAGTACCCATAACACAAGCTCTGCTTACCATGGGGCTAGATAATGCTGTGTGAATTGTCCAGCATTATTTATATTTATTTATTTATTTCATCAGCCTATAATATGGCTCATCGAGAGGGCGTACTATAAGGTCGAGGATTTTCTCGAAAGAAAATTATAATTTTTTATTTTTATTTAATGATTATGAATAATTCTATTATTTTATGACTTGTTGTATTGCGTCCTGCAAATTGAATATAATTTAATTAAGTAGGTACTTACTTGGACAAATTGTTATCATTTTAATATTTAAAATTTTATGTAATTGTTAGTATGTAAGTACATTGATTTGTATTATTTGACTTGTAAATTATTATTTTACCAATAAAATGACTATCTGACTATCTGGCTATAGCAGTCCTCTGCTATACGGCGCTATGGAGCGCCATAGCGCCCTGTCTTCAGCTTGCCTCTTGTAAAGTCTAAATGTCTGTTTCTAAGATCCATACAACCTGAAATCGTTTCGGTTATTAATATAGTTCATTCAGTTCATTAATATTTTATTTTTTATTTTTATACATTTGGGAAACAAAAAGCTTATGCTACAATTAATAGTACATTTAAAATATGAGTAAATGAAGCTAACATTGTTTCCGCTTGTAGTGCGCAAATAATATAACTGATTACAATAATAATATGGTAATTACAGAAGAAAAAAAAAATAAAAATGCTGGACAATTCACACAGCATTATCTAGCCCCATGGTAAGCAAAGCTTGTGTTATGGGTACTAGATAACTGATATACATAATACAATACATTGCATAGATAGATATTTTTTATTATACATAGAAAAAGACCAGAACACCCGGAACAAATATCTGCAGATCGTACACACAATTGTTCCGAGGCGGGAATCGAACCCGCAACCTCCTGCGTCGCAGGCGGACCTTCGCCCACCGCGCCACATCGGTCGTCAAAAATAAACAAACGTGCCAATATGTATATATAATATGAACAAAAACAATGTGTAAAATAAAAAAAAAACATGTCATCTGTAGAAATTTAAAAACCGTGTCGCAGATGACAACGCCGTCCTCCGAGATTATCGTACCTATTAGATAAAGTTCCAATAAAGACAGTTTATAAAAGATGTGTTCCCTTTCCGTCGATTCCCGTTCTGTCGAGTCGAAAACCTTATCTCGCTTTTATTGCCCCTAGGTCGACTTTACGAATTCAGACCCGCTTCTATTCCCTTACCGTCGAGTTTCATTGCCCCGCTTCTATTACCTTTACGTCGAGTTTAATAATATCATATTTTGAAGTACAGTCAGGTTCATGTGTTTTTACGTTTAAAGAACTTTATTCTCATGCAAAAACAGTGTTTACTTAAAATAAGTTACATACGATAAAGTTAATCTACGTTTCATAGATCATTCTTTAAAGTTTAAATAAAAAGTAGTACCTATTAGACTGAAACATACTAAAATCAATTGCACATTAGCGATTTTACATAAAATAAGTACAGCAGTATGATTATGTATGATCATATATCAGTATCATATATCATATATCAGTATGATTATATAAGTGATGATTATACTGTGATTTATATAGATTAAGAAACTTAAATTTTAGAAGAATTATTTACTGTAAAACATTATACTGATTAACATAAACATAATAGTGATATTGTTTTTAGTGATGCTTAGACTGTGATTTATATAAATTATGAAAACTACGTTTTTAGAAGAATAATTTACTGTAAAATATGCTGATTTACATATACACTAATAATGATGATTAGACTGTGATTTATATACTAGAATAAGAAAGTTACTTTTAAAAAGAATAATTTACTACTTTATTTGCATTTACACTAATAGTAAAGACTGATTAATAAAACAACTTAATAAACCAAATTTGAAAGATATTGGCTTTTAATTTTTATGTTTGACTGTACCTGTGAACGCGAAGAAATTAATTTTATGCAAAAACAGAAAATATAGCTTCTTTTTACCTACTATAAAGAACATAATACAAGGATTTTTTACTAAGCTTTTTTAAAGGACTGAATCTGTGTTTTTTTGACCTAACCTAAATTAACTTACTAAACTCGACATAAAGGTAATAGAAACGGGGCAATGAAACTCGACGTTAAGGGGTCAGAAATCTTAGAGTCGACATAGGGGTGATAAAAGCGAGACAATGTTTTCGGCTCGACATAACGGGGCTCAACATAAAGGGAACATACCACCTAAAACTCTCACATATTTTCCCAAACACCTCATTATGATTCCATCAATCCATTATTGCTTGCGTGAAAGTAGTAGGTACTGGTAATAACCGACTTAGCACATTCCCTATGCAGAAACAATAACTAATGCATTCACATTGGCTATTGAAACCAATACGGAGAGTCATTTCCTATTCATTCTGTAGAGACCGCAATGCTATGTTAGTGTCAATAACATTACAATAATCATTCTATTATTTCCTTTGTTGGACTGTGTACGTTTGGGGAATAGTGGGACATTCGTGCATTTTTGTCTTCGAGAGTGTATATAATTGTAGTAAAATAAAAGTGATTTATGCCAGATTCGTCCCTAGGAATTTCGGCCCACATGAAAAAATCTGCTTTCATCTCACATTATGTATTTTGTATGACTGATGGAATGAGACAGGTAGTCATTTCCCGGAGAAGGTAAAGCAACAGTAAGGTCACTGGAAGAGGGATCAGGTAAGATAAAATATATATAGGCCTCCTCATCGATTTCTATGACGGCGACTCTAGATATCACGGATTTTTTCTATCATGAGCTCTAATATGGCTCGCTAGGCCGAACTTGGTCTTGACTACGACACGCAGGCAGTAGAGTTGGCCCGATGAGTTATAGTCGTATGTATAAGATAAAATACATAGCTTAAATCGCCTATAAATTAATAATGCATCACAAAGAACAATACAAACCTACTGAACGGATTGGGCAAAAATTTTGCATTCAGGTGATTCTGGGCCTGTTTTAAAACATTGGCTACTTTTTCCCATAAATCAGTTCCCATGGAATATAAATAAAAAAACAGCATAGTAATTATGCCTGTCGGCCAGTTAGCCTTTCACGTTAAAAAGGCTGAACGGATTTTAATTAAGTTTAGGCATCGAGGTCATAGCCCGGAGAAGGCCGTGGGCTATTTTTTATTACGGAAATTCGAGTGCAATGCTGCGGGCTGGAGCTACTACTATAAATGCGAAAGTTTGTATGGATGGATGGATAGACGCTAAAACGGATCAAGCTGAAATTTTACACAGATAAAGCTCTAAACCTGAAATCATACATCATCAACTTTTAATTCCATAAAACAGTTCCCAAGATAAAAATAACCTTCATTAAACGTTTTCATAGACACAACGCATGCACAGCCGCGGGCAGTGCTAGTCAATAATAATAGATTCAAGTTAAGTGCGAGCTTACCTAAGTATGTATGTATGTGCTAGGTTTAGAGATGAAACCAGTTTGCAATAGATGACACTAAACAACCGATTGAAAAAATAACACATAATATATTTAAATACCTATAAATATATTTTCAACGTTTAGATATTCGTACCGTATGACGGTTCTGAGCAAGGCATGAGCAAAGTAAATAAACGGTCAGTATTCTGCTAACCTTATCGCTTCATTAAGATAATGAAAAAGCAATTGATTAGCAGAATCTATCTGCAGGAGCTGCATTCCTAGTTCATTAGATTACCTTATTGAAAGTTGTAAATATGTTCATAAGCCTAAAAAACAAGGCAATATTGAGTTCATAGATATTGGATGATCCTAAGAAAAGCTTTAAGAAATTGACCACTGAAACTGAAACATAGCTGACTAAAACCGAATTGTACCTGACCAAAATCCTCTCCTTGGTTGAAACGGGAACATAAACAAATAGCAGGTAGGCAGGTACAGAGTCGAGCATGTTAATTGACGTCACAATACTGCAGGACAATTGTACCAGACTAGAATACACAGCCAATTCGACTACAGATACGAACCACAGAGTCCAACATCTAACATCGAACAAGGGACGGAATTCTCTATTGTCGAAGAATATGTTTGTGTAATATTTCAGACTTTATAATTATAACAAATCTCTAAATTCGACATTGAATCGCTTTGATATTTATCGAACGGACGAACGATTCAATACTCAATACTCAATATATTTATTGTTGTCATCTTTTTTTATTTTGTATGGATGGATGGATAGACGCTAAAACGGATCAAGCTGAAATTTTACACAGATAAAGCTCTAAACCTGAAATCATACATCATCAACTTTTAATTCCATAAAACAGTTCCCAAGATAAAAATAACCTTCATTAAACGTTTTCATAGACACAACGCATGCACAGCCGCGGGCAGTGCTAGTCAATAATAATAGATTCAAGTTAAGTGCGAGCTTACCTAAGTATGTATGTATGTGCTAGGTTTAGAGATGAAACCAGTTTGCAATAGATGACACTAAACAACCGATTGAAAAAATAACACATAATATATTTAAATACCTATAAATATATTTTCAACGTTTAGATATTCGTACCGTATGACGGTTCTGAGCAAGGCATGAGCAAAGTAAATAAACGGTCAGTATTCTGCTAACCTTATCGCTTCATTAAGATAATGAAAAAGCAATTGATTAGCAGAATCTATCTGCAGGAGCTGCATTCCTAGTTCATTAGATTACCTTATTGAAAGTTGTAAATATGTTCATAAGCCTAAAAAACAAGGCAATATTGAGTTCATAGATATTGGATGATCCTAAGAAAAGCTTTAAGAAATTGACCACTGAAACTGAAACATAGCTGACTAAAACCGAATTGTACCTGACCAAAATCCTCTCCTTGGTTGAAACGGGAACATAAACAAATAGCAGGTAGGCAGGTACAGAGTCGAGCATGTTAATTGACGTCACAATACTGCAGGACAATTGTACCAGACTAGAATACACAGCCAATTCGACTACAGATACGAACCACAGAGTCCAACATCTAACATCGAACAAGGGACGGAATTCTCTATTGTCGAAGAATATGTTTGTGTAATATTTCAGACTTTATAATTATAACAAATCTCTAAATTCGACATTGAATCGCTTTGATATTTATCGAACGGACGAACGATTCAATACTCAATACTCAATATATTTATTGTTGTCATCACATTGGCATTTGACATTCATCGTCATCTTTTCACATGTAATTTGATTTTTACCGAATCGCTTTGATATTAATCGAACGAACGAACGATTCATCGTCATCTTTTCACATGTAAATTGATTTTTACCGAATCGCTTTGATATTAATCGAACGGACGAACGATTCATCGTCATCTTTTCACATGTAAATTGATTTTTACCAATAAATGTATTTCTTTATTTCATTATCATCAGCCAATCTAGTCTACTGCCGGATAAAGGCCTCTCCTAATAGGCGCCACAGCGCCCTGTCTTCAACTATAGCCTACACAGCCTGACATGGCCTTCCCTAAAGAACGCCATAGCGCCTTGTCTTCAGTTGACGAACGATTGCCCGAGAACAATCTTTCGAAGACAAATCATCGAAATTTCTCGAACCAGATATTAGCACGTTCATTGCCAAGCTTCAGCGATGCGATTCGGTGGGCGCTTCACGGCGCAAGAAGCATTCGAACAAGGTTAATTGCGTCAAAGATTAAAGTTTTTGAAGTCACTAAACATGACAGTTTTGGCCATATTTGTTGAATAGATAAATCACCAGAATCGCCTCCCAAAAGCAATCGACTGAAAAATGCTCTAACCGCAGTTGAAATGTCACCATACGTCAGTTAAATACTTTTACCGGCAATCAATTAGTCCCGGATCTGATTGAACGAGGGGACAGCTGGTTTTATATATTTAAATAGTTTTGCCCGCAGCATCGCACGCGTTGTTTCTATGGAATTGACAAGGTTATATATATATATGTCACCGTAGGATTGTCATCATCATCATCATAATTAATGCCAATTGGCCTATATTCGTCCAGCTTACCGACATACTCGTAGTTAAAAGAATGCTAATTCTTTGATGATTCTTTGAACTATGTCGATCGCTTTGGTTCTCTGTCGGATGTATTCGTTATGAGTCCTATCCTTCAGAGAAACTCTTTAGTAAGTACAGAAATATGTATAGATATTATTATATCAGCTTGGTTTGGAAATAATGACAACCTGTTGTCATAAGCACCAATAAAGTAGTTGTCTACTAAGTCTTTAGTAACTACTTTAGTCTTAAGACTCATTGATTAGCACCAAATAATTTGTCTTGGTAAAATAACTGAATGATCGATCGAAAGGGTAGACGCATTAAAACAAAAAGCTGGCAGCTTTGAAGATTGTAGCAGCCAGTTTTTTCTCGAAGACATATAAAAAAATATTCTATAAAAGCTTTGCAGAATACGAAAAATAAATGCACACACGATGACGAAGCTTTTTTAACTAACTTTAAAAAAGGAGGAGGTTCTCAACTCGACTGTATTTTTTTAATGTTTGATACCTCAGAACTTTGGACTGGGTGAACCGATTTTGATGATTCTTTTTATTTTATTTGAAAGCTGATGCTTCCCCATCCCATTTCAAATTGGCCCAGTTCTGAAATAGCATCCTTGAGAAAATCATAATATAATTCCTTAATTTGCATTAAGTATGTGCGCGACAAATGGACCAATAACGATCCGAAGTAAGTATTAGTAGTATATCCCGCAATACCAGTTTAAAACGAAGGGAAGGCGGTTGTATTTTTTTTTAATCATATTTATTGCGTTAGAAGCCAGTTATTTATCTTCGCTCTTGTAACGCAGAAGGTGAGCTATGTCTTTACTGCATTTACTTTTACTGCATTCAAATACGAATAAATCTACTTGCGACGTATATTTCCTCATTTCCAAGAATTCTTTTGTACTCTCCAAGTGCTGAATAGTTTGAAGCCTTTGATACGTGAGTGGGAAGCAGCCTTTTGTCAAATAACGAGGGAGTTGAAAGCTATCGCAGTAGACTGCACTGCTAGAGATTTAGCCATATCGTCTTTTTATTCACTCTGATCTTATTAGTAGGTAGGTACGATCTAATTATGTAAATATTGATGTCTATTTGATTATATGATCTTTGCCTTGTCTCATCTTAACAATAACTGTGACTATTTCACACACAAACATCAAATAAACATCAAAATGCTTTATTTATTTTATTCATTTCATCGCTCTTGGACACGTCACAAAGCAAAATCATCCCCAAGCCTCGAAAAAAAAATACAAATATAAAAGTGTTTAAACCCTCGCTTGCAAAAATAGCTCCGAATATCGCTGTCCCTGCGTCGCCCTCATGCGTGCGCGATAGCAATATTAGCCGTTCAAAATTTGGTTTGTTCCGTAATACCAAAAATTATGACTGAAAACTTTTTGTATTCTTCACAAAGTATTATTCTTTAGCTAGACAATATAAGCTATGTTCCTTAATAAATAAAACGTAAGATATTGAAGTTTTTTATACGAAACAAATAGCAAGAAAAAAATACCATTTTCGCATAAAAATGTGCAAAATGAGATTGGCTTTCATTTTATTTTAGGTAAGTATTTTGAAAAAAAAAAACGATTTGGGAACCTAGATAAATACTATTTTAATACAAATAATGCAATATTATAATGGAAATATGCTTGAATTAGAAATAATTTTGGTATTACGTTTGTATGAAGAATTCGTCTCTCTGGAGGCCCCTTAAGTACAGGCTGTTATTTTTGTTGCTGTATTATAACTTAGTTTATTTTCAGTACTACTTATCATAATAGGTACTGAAAATTCTACAAAATATCATAAAAATGTAGCGCAAAAGTAATCGATATCTGAAAAGTACCTCGAGATGGTACGAGGAAAAGGTTTCCGGTGACGGCCGTCTACTCGATATCGCAAGGCCCAGATATTTACACAAGATCAATCCACTTTTGACACCAATTCCTATCTATTATATATTTGATACTTTTGGTATCTATTGTCATTTGGGTGTGAAACCGAAGGAAGTTTGGATTTATAAAGTGACCCAGCTCTTCTTTAATCTGTCTCGCAATTTGTCGAGTCAGTTTGTCGGGCTGTCGCACAACATTCGTTCTTTTATTTGTTTATTGTGCAATCCTAAACCATTGCGAATCGGAAGCTGATGGTGATATATGCTATAAATATTCTGTTTGCAAACTGTTTTATATGGTGTTATGTTAGCTTTTCATTGTAATGCGTGATGTTATCTATACTTCTATAGTAATATTATGAAGAGGTAAAGTTTGTGAGGTTGTAAGAGGTAATCTCTGAATCTAGTGAAATGATCTTTGCTATACATTAACACGAAAAATGAAAAGAAATTTTCGTGCATAAAGACATTTACACAACGTTCATCGGAAAATGTTTATTAAACAAATGTCCACCCCGCCGAAGCAGGGACGGGCCGCTAGTTCTATAATTTGACCTAAACACATGGCTAGCTTCATTTAGAAGAAAGAGCCAGCTGTTCCCTAATCTGTCCAAAAATTTGTCGACTCAGTTTGTCGGGTTGTCGCACAACATTCGTATAGTACAGCGCACAGCCACACAGTAGACACACACACACAGTACAGTAGACAGCCCTCAGTTTCTGAAAATTCAAATTTTAGAATTTTATATGTGCCCGGTCAACAATTTGTATTCAAACTCGTCAAAGCTTCGCAAGCTACATCCAAATAGACAAGCCTGAGTCAACAAACAAAGAATTTTCTGCAACAGCGGAATTTCTGCTTTATCACGTGCAATACATTCACAATACTGAATAAATATTTGGAATATTTCAACTTTGAATTTGTGATATGATTTATGATGTAAGCACAGCCTGAAGATTGGAATTTCGGATATTCGTTTTTACAATTTCGCAGCGCTACGATCCAATTCCTGCTAGTTTCCCGCTAACAGAGCCGTTCCACCGGATATTGCGTGTTTTACACGTTCCATTTTCAATTTATTTGGAGTCTGTTTAACTTGCAATCGTTTTTGTATTGTTTTATCATAGTTTTGATAAACCCATGCAGATGATGTCTCTTCGTTTTTAACTTTTGGAATCGCCATCTATAATTGTTATGTACTTTAAAAAGTTTTAACTAAAAATAACTTTGTTTGACGACCTCTGTCGCGAGGTTGGCGATGCGATGGCTTGCAACGCGGGAGGTTGCGGGTTCGATTCCCGCCTAGGGACAGTTGTGTGTACCATCTGCAGAAATTTGTTCCGGGTGTTCTGATTGTTATCTATG
The DNA here is from genome assembly GCA_943735965.1 of Eupithecia abbreviata. Lineage (NCBI taxonomy): Eukaryota > Metazoa > Arthropoda > Insecta > Lepidoptera > Geometridae > Eupithecia > Eupithecia abbreviata. The sequence goes on along the minus strand of OX030987.1, from coordinate 10,273,607 downwards.
TATAATAAAAAAAAAACGATCTACCTATGTAATCTATTGTATTAGTACCCATAACACAAGCTCTGCTTAGCTTGGGGCTAGATAATGCTGGGTGAATTGTCCAACATTATTTATTTATAGTTATGAATAACGGGTGAAATGTTTAATCTCAAACAATATTTCCTCAGCAAAATAATAAAGTGACCAATCTCTCTCAAAATAAACAAGAACGCTTCTCCTCCGTACTTTGACTCGTTCGCCGTTGGACCATGGAACTCGATTTAAGCTGCAAAATGCACTCGACTTCCAAACTCCAGTAATAAACCAGAGTAACTCTCTCGTTTGTCACTTCAAGTCGGGCGAGTCCAGTCCGCTCGCCTCGTTATTTCACTAAATTTACCAGTCACTCGATGAACACGTTTTATTGTTTAGAAAACTTACGGCATCCAACGATTAAGGTGCTACCTGTAGATAAACTAGCGCCACACTTTTATCGAAATTGGAAACGATAAAATAAGAGATTATCGAGGAAAAGTTTCTCAGACAAGATTATTTATGCCCATACTCGTAAGTTATATTAGTTGTTTTCTTTGGGTAGTTGAGTTACAAATATAATAGTACTTTCAGAGATGCGAAAAAATGCCAGCAGGTATCGAATGATTTTCTTCAAATTAAATTAACAATACAGACGGATCCTATGGCATTACAAAAAAGTCGTATTCGTTTTTTTTTTGTGCCGTTTCATAAATCTGACACCATTGTTGTCAATCTTGATGATGATGAATTGATGACACATAAACCAAAATAATTTGACTGCAATAAAAATTATTACTTTTTTTTCCAACCGAACCTTAAAAAGAAGCCAGAACTAATTTGATGTAACTTAAATTACAATTTAAGTTACATCAAATTAGTTCAAGCTATGTTTTTAATGCATAAATTGACATTTCATAAACTTACGCAATCTGAACAAATAATTATTAATAGGTAAGTACTATTAACTCCATATTTTGTTTCAGTACTCCAGTCATCCCGTAACCATGACAACGCGGTCACGGGATAGCTGGAGTCCATTTTCCTGACATGTATAGATTTACAAAATGTTGTATAGAGCTGTTGAAACGTCGGAAAAACACACTAATATTATAAATGCGAAAGGTTGGAATATGTTCGGATGTATTTACACATGTTTGTTACCTACTTCTTCACGTATAGTAAATGGATCGGACTGAAATTTTATAGTAGCCCTAAGTCTGGAATCAAAATATAAGCTACATTCAATCCCATAAATCAGTTTCCAGAAACAACCTTAAAACGTTTCCATAGATACAACGCGTGCGAAGCCGCGGGCAGAAACTAGTACGTAAGTAAACGCAAAAAATAAACGTTTAAAAGTATCATTTCATAAATTTTCCTCATTGCTGTTTCATATTTTTGTAATTCGTTCACAATTATAATAAGCAAACGGGGTGGCGCTACTTTCACTCAAGGCAGTCATAATCATTTACTATCACGCGTTGGGCCGTCCCGCGGTATAACTGTGGTATAACTGTCTCAATAACTCACTGCCGCTGTTGACAGATCGCTTCGACGATCAAAAGGCATAAGTAGATTACCTCGTTTAAAGCCGTGCAATCACTGTCTGGCAAAATGTCGCTCTGAAACGATTCGCTCTGAGCGAACTCCATATTCGTATTCGATTGTTCTGTTGATGCTCGCTCGAAACGTAAAATTTTTGTGGTGGTACTAATTACAGATACTAGGTAATTGTTATTTTTTGTTCATGTTAGTTCTAAATTCTATGTTTAATGGTCAAGGCCCTTATTAAAAAATTGCTCAATCATAGATATTATGCTTGAGTAACATACATATGTCATAGAAAAGCGTCATTCAAATAGTCATAGATCGACTAAGGTTAAATACGGGTTTTAGTCCCGTATTAAGAAAGCTTGCTGATTCGTAGTACAAGCAAATGTTGCTTAAAGGGGGACTCCAATACATGTATGTTTAATTTATAAGTTACCGAAATAAAACATTTTTTTTCTTTTTTTTTCGTTGATTTACGCTTGAGTGAATTAAGGGGCCTCCGGAGGGACGAATTCTTCATACAAACGTAATACCAAAATTATTTCTAATTCAAGGATATTTCCAGTATAATATTGCATTATTTGTATTGAAATACTATTTATCTAGGTTCCCAAATAGTTTTTTTTTCAAAATACTTACCTTAAATGAAATGAAAGCCAATCTCATTTTGCACATTTTTATGCGAAAATGGACATGTTTTCTTGCTATTTGTTTCGTATTAAAAACATCAATATCTTACGTTTTATTTATTAAGGAACATAGCTTATATTGTCTAGTTGCAGAATAACAATACTTTGTGAAGAATACAAATATTTTCAGTCATAATTTTTGGTATTACGGAACAAACCAAATTTTGAACGGCTAATATTGCTATCGCGCACGCATGTGGCGCGGCGCAAGGGTTAAACAGGGACAGCGATATTCGGAGCGATTTTTGCAAGCGAGGGTCGCCGGACCCTTAAGTTTATGCCATAGAAAAGAGTTAGTCAAGCATATTATCGATAACTGAGCAAGCTTTTATAATAAGGGTAAGGCTCTTATTACAAAAGCTTGCTTACCTACCCTTGCTTGACCATTAAACATAGAACAAAGAAAAATTACAATTAGTAATTATTTACGAAGTTTTTTGTAATTCATATAATCATCATCAAGACGGAGAGGCCAGCAGTGGCTGGAGATAAGCCTCCCAGACTTAGATTTTTGTCGTACTTTTTTATTCACCTTTAAATGGGACGTATCTAAAGGTGATTAAATAAGTACCGAAACGTATCTAAAGGTGAATTAATAAGTACCGTAAAGTTTATGTGAAAGGAAATTAAATAAATTTGTACAAAATGTTGACGGTCACCATCACCTTCATTATTTTTAATTGAGTGAAAAAACCTCGTCCGCAACGTCAAAGTAAAATAGACTAAATTGAATTAAACTGACAAAATTACATTATTAGCAGGGGAGAAATATCTTGTTTGGACAAATTAAAATTTTACGTACCTATTCCAGTTTTTATAATTTTTTAGATAATTTCTTTACGGCACCTTATGGAATAATTTAACAAACTAGGTACTAATTAAATCTAACGTGGTACAATCGGCGGCCCTATCGCTGATAGCGATCTCTTCCAGACAACCTTTGGGTCTTTTGAGTTATTATTTTCTCATGTCAGAATGTTATTTTCTCATTAAATAAAAAAAATATGTCAATAGTAGAAAACAAACGCCTTTTAACTATTCCGTAAAGATTTACGGAAAATACAAAAAAACATTGCTAAAATACTATTATAAATTTAACATATTATTATGAGCATTATTATTGTTTATTTGAAACACGTAAGGTTTATCATTGAGGGTAAATATATATATTACAAGCGGCAATGTTTGTTAGAAAACATAAAAATTACTTTAAAACAAAACAAGAACTAGACAATAACTATAATAGACGAAATCAAAATAAAATAGTACTCCCTGATACAACCCTAACAACTGTTAGCAAAAGCCCCAAATTTAGATTAATTAAAATATTAAATAAACTACCTGAAATCCTAAAATGCGAACCAAAAGATAATATATTTACGAAAAACTTGAAAACTTTACTACTACAAAAATGCTATTATTCAATCCACGAATTTTTCTCCGGTGACAATTTAAAACAAAAAACTGAAAGTGTACTAGCTGACATACCTACAGATTAAATTAGTAAGCCTATCTATCTAATCATGACATTCCTATAATTCCTATATGACATTCCTAATTTTATAAATAATGATTGTTTAGAATTTTAGGCTAACATTTAAAAAGAACCCAAAAATTGTTGTGGGTTTTTATGCATTGTGTACCCACTAAGACTACACCTAAGAAACTACCTGTATGCATGAAATTACAATAAATGATATGAAATATGAAATAAAAAAGTAATTTACAGAATAACTTTAATTACGGGTGATATTGATGTTAACAGCCATCGTGAGAACAGTTACAGGTGACGATATTTTCGCCTTGAGAGCGAATTTCAAACGATTAGGCGCGAATTGGGAATACGAAGAAGGAAAATTGCCCTCAATTCCCGGAGCTTCTAAATTATGCCAAGCTTTTAAATATGACAAAACGGCTCGTGATATTAATGTCGCTAAGTGGAAATAACTGAGGGAATCTGGGTGTTGGTACAATCACGTTTAATCGTTATTAACTAGGTCCGTATGGGGCAGTTTGGGAGAGTTACTGCTACCCTTGTGTTTCGCATGGCCAAATACGTTCCCAAGGTTCTCATTCGCATGTTTAGCTCGTCTGTGTTTAGGGATGTCTAAATGAAATGATAATATGTATTTTAAAAAAAACATATTGATAAAAACAATCCAAAATAATATTTCCAAAAAGAATAGTAGAGTAGGCATAAGTCAAAATGTTTTTTATTTTGTGGACGTTATTAATAATAACTAAATTAATAATTATAATGTTGGACAATTCACACAGCATCATCTAGCCCTACCTAAGCTAAGCAGATAAACTTTTGTCTCAAACCCGCAATCTGCAACCTACTGCGTCACAGACAACCTACTCCCGCCGCGCCATGTCGTCCATTCGTCGTCAAGCGTCATGGAAAAGACAAAATTATTCATTTCTGTATTCATCAAAAACTCAAATCATATACAGAATGTCAATAATGACATTCTGTATGATACCTATGCTTTGACTTTTTTATGTAATTTCCCACGTTGCGACGTGATTTTTAACCAAAGCTTAGGTATTAAGCCGGCCAGCAAAATTTCAATTTATTTATATTTTATATTTATTTAAAGGAAAACCAGAAGCTTATATATAACACAATAAAAAGTTCATAAATATTAGAAAGCTTATTGAAGGTTTTCACGGATAAATAACAGAATAATATAATAAGAAGAGACTGTGAAAATAAAGTGAATTGGTACATATAGCATCTATAAAGTTAAATTAGATAATTATCTTAAGGTTACAAAATTAACAATAATGTTTACTCCAAAAACCTATCACCAACATTATGATTATTGGTGCCAAAAAAATTGTCAGCCTTAAACCGGTGTCTGTTAAAAATATTTTTGAATGCGATTCAAGAGTTAACTAATTTGTACTTGATACTGAAGCCAAGGGCGACGCCTTTAGTGGTATTTATAGATCCACGCGTAGTTCTGGTACAAGGGCCACTTGGAACTAGTTTTGGGTTATTTTTGATACAAAATTAAACAAGTTTTTATTTCTGTATCGTTTTTTTGTGTGGAATAAAAAGTGTTTTCTATGTATCTGCGTCGCAGGATTGTATTTGTCTTGGATATTAACTCCTTACAATATGTATGTACATTAAATTTTGTATTTTGTAAACGTTTCTACGGGTTGATAGTGAGATGCGAGATAGTGTTGGTTCGATTCTCACCCCGATCTGCACGATCATTTTGTTTATAGGTACATTGCAGGTTTTCTTTTACTTAAAAAAATGCATAATTCACTCAGCATAAACTAGCCCCAAACTTAACGTTTGTGTTATAGACTTTACTTACATGCCCATAAAATACAAAAAAAAAAAAACAATTTATAAAAGTAAACTCTAATTTTAAACACATGTAATTTTTTTCCATACTCAATACTCGATATATTTATTGTTGTCATCACATCATTGGCTTAATTGGTAGGTGATTAAGTAATGTGATTTGACTATTTTATGTGATTTTCCACTTTTTTATAGATAAGTATCACAATGTTACAGCAATATTCACAAACAAACAACAACAGTAAAAACATGGTAACCATGATTTCCATTATTCTGACGCATGCGCCGCGAGTCCCAAACGACGACGACGTCGTATGTAATCGGCCGGAGTCTGTGGTGTGACGTGTAGCATGCGGCTCGAGTCGGGACACCTGTCCGTTCTGTACGTATATTTGTATTCTTATCATCTTTGGTTCTGACCATGTGTCAGATAAGAGATTAAGGTTGTCGTACACTTGAAACGGATCAACGCTTCAGAATTGATTTGACTTATCATCAATATGTGTCTCATCAGCATCATCATCAGCTTATATTAGTCCACTGCTGGATATAAGCTTCCCCCAACGAGCGCCATGGCGCCCTGTCTTCGGCGCTGATACATATGTATGTGTCTGATATGCCACTTTTCTGCCAGTTTTTCATAGAAATTTCATAGTCATGGAATGGAGGTGTGTCAAAAATAATAATTCGAGCCGTAAAGAATTACAATAAAATTTAACATTTTCTTGCTTAAAACTAAACTCTTTTTTTAAATGCGTCATAAAGAAACATTAAAAAAGTATGATAATTAAGGAGCTTTACACCATAACTAGTAGCAATAGTTTATAATTAATTGTTCACGCCTGGGAAGCTTTTCAGTACAACAGCTTCGTAACGATGTGATAAGAGCTTAAAAGTAATAGATAGATAGATAATATCTTTATAGCACCTTATTAAATCATTTTATAAACAGTAAATAATAATTAAATCTAGTGGGACAATCGGCGGATTTATCGCTGAAAGCGATCTCTTCCAGGCAACTTTTAGACAGAATGTGAGTCAATAGAATGAAAAAGCCCCTATGTTTTTCTCCGTTACTTATCTGCACGGCAGATGCGGCCAGGCGATTCATACAGCAGATTCCTTTTATTTAACTGGACTGCTTTTTTACAACTCCTTCTCTACTGGAAACCTTTTACTAGATCAGGAATACTGTCGGGTGTGTAAACTCGCTCCTACAACTACACAACTACACATATGTCATCAATCACTCATCACGAAATAAACGCATCCTGTAAAACGAATGCTGTGTGAAAGCGCTCTTAGAGTAGATGTGTGCGACAACCTTTAGGCCGCTCACATTAGACATCATTCCCATCCCATCCATTGGGAGTTTATTTATGTTCATTGCTTCTCTAAAGCGTGTATTGAATTTTTATTATGATTATTTATTTATCTGATAATGACTTTATTCAAGTTACATCGATTATTTTGTTACAAGAATTTTTAAAAGAAACCGATAGCCGGGAGTATCTTAAGTACTTGTTGAATGTTTGTTTTACTTTGATATATCAAATTGATTTTGTTCTGTGACTATTGCGTAGGCGTGAAGGTGGGTGGTTACTGACCGGCGGCATAGCAAGGGCTTAATGTAACGTGTTACTGGGAGTAATGAAACGTGTTACGGGGCGTAATGAAACGTGTTACGGGGCGTAATGAAACGTGTTACGGGGCGTAATGAAACGTGTTACTAGGAGTAATGTAACGTGTTACATAGCATGCGTTCGTGCAGTCAGTACGGGGAAAGAAGGCGCTCAAATGGTTTATAAATCTTAATCTTGAATTATTCTATCTGTCAAACAACCACATCAAAATCCGTTGCATAGTTTTAAAGATCTGCCCCCCATTGTATATACAACATATTTGTATTTGTTTTTTTCTTTTCCTGTCTTGTGTATCTGTTTTTTATTTGGTGTGCATTGTAGAGTAATTGTATTATATTGTATCGTATTGTATTGTATTGTACTGTACTGTACTGTACTGTACTGTACTGTACTGTACTGTACTGTACTGTACTGTACTGTACTGTACTGTACTGTACTGTACTGTACTGTATTGTATTGTATTGTAGTGATACTTATAAAAGTGAACTAGCCCCGTTATCCACATGTAGTATCTATAGTCTAAAATTTCTTGTAAAACACCTAACTGTGCGAAAAGCTCTAGATCTAAACGCAAAAGTAACCATAAACAAATTGAAACATTCTGCAATAGAATCACACAATATGAATTCGGATAAGGAAAAAATACTCGCACCATTCTGATATTTATTCAGACATATTTGCGAGTTTCCCGTCATATCCGTTTCCTAAGAGGGTTCTCCAGTCGACAATTACTCGGGCGTACCAGATCCGACAGTCTTTGTAAGTTTGATGCCACTTGTAATGTAATTTGACGACCGATGTGGCGCGGTGGGCGAAGGTCTGTCTGCGGCGCAGGAGGATGCGGGTTCGATTCCCGCCTCGGAACAATTGTGTCTACGATCTGTAGATGTTTGTTCCGGGTGTTCTGGTCTATGTATAATAAAAAATATCTATCTGTGTAATGTATTGTATTATGTATATCAGTTATCTAGTACCCATAACACAAGCTCTGCTTAGCTTGAGGCTAGATGATGCTGTGTGGATTGTCCAGCATTATTATTATTATTTATTCAGACATATTTGCGAGTTTGCCGTCATATCCGTTTCCTAAGAGGGTTCTCCAGTCGACAATTACTCGGGTGTACCAGATCCGACAGTCTTTGTAAGTTTGATGCCACTTGTAATGTGATTCTATACGCGTGAACTTGGAAACAGACGGTTTTGATTGTTCAAAGGGTAAAGTAATTATAACGGCATATATATTGACGACCGATGTGGCGCAGGAGGATGCGGGTTCGATTCCCGCCTCGGAACAATTGTGTGTACGATCTGCAGATATTTGTTTCGGGTGTTCTGGTCGTTTTCTATATATAATAAAAAATATCTATCTATGTAACGTATTGTATTATGTATATCAGTTATCACATAGCTTCATATTACACTTTTGTGTTCTTAAAACTTTTACAAAGTGTGTGACCCGAGTTTAACTCGTTAACGCTACGAGAACTTCGCTGAAATCACACCGTATGTGTTCTACAAGTGACTAATATGCGTAAATCCACACTAGTACAGCGGCTTAGAAAATACAGATCTGTGTGACTCAGCACAGCTGTAATATTTTTCGAACGAAACGCATGTGCGGCGCAACACAACCGCTGTGTAGAGCGGCAGCACGAATTTTTTAGGTTAAAAAAAAGATCGCAGTTGTCGAAAAAAAACCGCAGTCAACGTGTTAAAGTTAAAACTAAAGACCGTCATTACAATGAAAAATTCAAAAGTATTCAAACAACTCTTTCCTCGCTCGCTCGCTCGATTCTTTTCTTACATTGAAAAATCCAAATAAATTCCGATTCTTTGAAATTATTTTGTTGGCTTCTAATTGAAAAGAAGGTATCCTGCTTTTTGGGGAAAAAAATTGTTTTTCCTTCTTTCATTGAAATCCTTGGCCAATTTGTTGAATGAAAATGAGTAAGTTAATAATTTTATTTGATACAGTAACAAATTAGATGGCTTTTTGCCATTTTATATTAATAGTAGGTCATACATTTGGGAGTTATAAATAAAATAAAATTCATTTATTTCGGACAACGACAAATCAAAATTAAACTAGATTAAGTACCTAATCAATTTTTTAGGTCCATATCATGTTAGTAGCATTATTGTTCTTTTTTTATATAAAATATAAGGTTCTCCATTTCTCTTTATATCTAGTATAAAACCCTAGTTATAATTATATTATCAATATTAGAATGTTTTGTATGTACAGATCGTTTCTTTGATACCATGTACTGGCGTTCATTGTTAGCTTTACGTTAGCTAGATTTTTTTAAGAATTGCGGGGTTAATATAGTTAATACTTATCCCTCGGGGGAAGAAGAAAAATATAAAATTGTAATGGGACCACCTCAAGATCATCTTCTGCAAAGAATCATTCAATCGGTCGATAAAAGACGGACAAATCGTCGAACATACATAAAGACGTTACCTATCACCTCTCGTTACTATCGTCAAATAAACTCACCCCACTGAACAAGACTGATTTCATTAATAAACATTTTTATAATAAGTACCTATAAAATATATTTCCTATACCTACTTAAATTAAATATTTTGGGTCGAACGGAGAAGCACTCTATTTTTGCTATTCTATTTTGCTGCTATTTTTTTTCGAAGGGAGTTAAAAGTAAGATTATTATTTATTTATTATTTTAAGCCATTACTGTCCCACTGCTAGGCAAAGGCCTCCCTTTTCTCCTTCCACTCCTCGCGATCCAACGCTGCAACAGGCCATGATGGATGATGTACCTCGATTAAGATTTTAAATAAAATAAAATAAAAAGAGCTTTATTGTTCCAAAAACAAGTAAGATTATAGTTATCTCAAATCTTCTGCTCCGTTTTATTACAACTGTGATTCCAACACAAATCGAATATATCATCATCATCATCAGCCTATATTAGTCCACTGCTGGACATAGGCCTCCCCCAATGAGCGCCATAGCGCCCTGTCAATATATATATATATATATAATCGAATATATATCATTTATGAAATTCTATCAGACACCCGAAAACCGATAACCTTAATAATATGTAGGCTCACGCAAACACTCTCACTAGGTAGTCTTAAGGTGAAGTGAGTCCCAAATCCCACGTTTTGACTCTACGGAAAATCTTTTCCAATGCAAAAAAATATTGAATTTTTAATGATTACCTATTTCGTGAGCAAAAAAGATTAGGATTCTAGTTAGTAAGTTATGAATGAGAGTCGCCCCAAGATTAACCAAACCTGATGCAAAAAATCGCAAAGTTTCCTTTGAATCTTTATTTTTACGGAGATAATTCTACGGAAAAAAGCGATTTATTTGAAAGTTATTTAACGTTTTTCAAGGAAATTTCATCTACATGTTCCCTAATAAATATTAAAGACGATAATGGAATTTATTATGGTTTAAATGTATTATCTACAAATTTATAAATAAAGACCAGTGAAATTGCGTACTGACCTACCATTCCGTGGCTCTTGCCTTCTTTTCTCGCCTTCCCCGCGTGGCATTCTTGTCTCGCAAAACCAAGCACACTTCCCCTTAATACGTTTCTACAGGAAAGGTCGCAGCAACCTTCACAGCTGCTGCAATTTGAGAAGGCCACTTACATCATCAGAAAGGCCGAATGTAATGCATCATTGAACAACATACGACATACATACAAGGTGTTACGCAATAATCTTATTCTTTTAAAGTAAAACTGACGCGTACCTCATTAAGATGTTTTAGAGACCTAGAATAAACTACGTATATAAAAATAGAAATCACACAAATAAAAGACGGAATGAGCGATTTGTTTTTTGTGATAGTGTAGGTAGAATTAGCAAGCTGTAGTGGCAGCGGGCCGTCCAAATCTGGCGAAAAGTCGACAACCGCTGGGGTAAACGTGTTCTTGATTGAAGACCGCGACTCGGCAAACCTAGTGTAGGTCGCTCTCCGGCCAGGTGGGATGACAACCTGCGAAGGACTGCAGGCAGATGCTGGATGCGGCAAGCTGAAGACAGGTTGCTATGTGCTCATTATAGGGGAGGCCTATGTCCAGCAGTGGACTACTAGCCAGTAGTCCACAGCTGGACATACTCCCCTCATCATCAGCCGATGATGATGATGTTGAGGGTATCTAAAATATGTCTATAGGTTTATTCCTTTATAAAAGCTAAAAGTCGATGAACCTCAGCTATAATCAACTGACCTACCGAGATCGCCGTGGGAGGTGGACACACTCGATCGCCGTCACCCCATCTTTAACTCGGCCTTAATAGCCTATCACGATTTGCGAATGATTTCAAAGCAGCGATTGCGCAGCGAATTATATCGTTATCAGTGACGTTCCGGTGTCCGTTTAGAGACAAATACCTACAAACAATCGACGTCACGTCATCTTGAACTCGGCCTAAAAAAATATCGTAATCGGTGCTGCCGTTTCGTTGACGTTGGGGACAAACGGCGATACAAGACATCTACGTGAGTGCCGAATGGTGCACTGTAGAATAACCATCCTTCGTGGATGTAAAGACTAATGATGGTGATGTGATGCGGTACCTAAGTTACCGTCAAAATTGTTCCTTCATGTTCTGTGCATCTTACGGTTGCCTGAAAGAAATCTCAGCGATGAGGTCGCCCATTATTTTTCCTCTATTCTAAGTATTTATATCTGTATTATTTTCTGTTTTTTGTTATATAATAAATTCTTAGGCTCGATGGATAAGTTTCTAACAACGATCAATTATTTGTTTTCAGACCGAATGGTATCCAAGCGAAACAATATTTTTAATATTCCCGCATATCTAAGTACCGTAAAAGATATACATATTTTCTATTAAACCGATGCTTTTTATTTATTTCTCCAAGCAAAATTCCTACGTAATTGTCGAGCTGTGTAAAGAAATACGACAACTATCTTGCGGAAGAAACTTAAATTCTTTGGCTTTGGTCGTTCAGATAACTTAATGAACAAAGAGGAACTTTTTCTTACCACTGAAGTTACTAACCTGCTCAAATTAGTTAAAGGAATTGCTTATTTACAGTTCAGAAACATAAACAGATTGGTTCAAGTCTTTTTGTTATTTAATTTATGAGTTATGATGACGTACACTTCCTATTTGATTAACACGTCGATTGCTGAAATCACACCGTATGTGTTTTCTACAAGTGACTAATATGCGTAAATCCACACTAGCGCAGTGGCTGAGAAAATATACAGATCTGTGTGACTCAGCCGAAAAACATTACAGCCGTAATGTTTTTCGAACGAAACGCACGTGCGGCGCAACACAACCGCTGTGTAGAGCGGCAGCACGAATGGCTTAGGTTAAAAAAAAGATCGCAGTCGAAAAAAGATCGCCGCAGTCGAAGTGTAGATAAGATAAGATAAAAATAGAGTACCTACATAAACAAATCCAATCAGCATTTATTATACCTACAAACATTCATAATATGAGAGCATGTGTCATTTAAAAACGGTTAAATATAATACAAAAATACCTACGTGGTCTGAACAAATCCAGCCTGGATTTGATGCAAATTCTAAAACCTGTACACCTCACTTTGTTTCATCGTGTATAAATGGACAGCCGTTACCTATACAAGCTTATATTTTTCAAATAAAGCAGCCCTAAAATTAAAATAATCTAATTGTTTTGGAAAAAGTATATAGGTACCGCCTTTAAATTCCTTAGTAATTTACACAGTTATTTAAGTTTTTCGGGACCAATATCTCTCGCGAATAAAAAATGTTTGATCATCGGGATCATTTTCCATACATGAACAAAATATTTTTTCAAATCCGTCCATAATTAACCTAACAGATGAAATCGACAAACATAGGTACACGAACATATAGCCGGACAAAGAATCTCTTGTTTTGTTTTTCGTTTCGTTGGATAGTACAATACATAGGTACAATACTAACAAAATAAAACAAAAGCCCTCTAGTTATATTCCACCGGTCTATTTTATAACTTTATACCTCTCGTTATGTCTTAATCCAAACGAGTCATAAAAGGCCTTCCAATTTCCCATAAGTGTTATAAAACCACATTGAAATCACACAAATATTTCAACATTGTATGAAATATGCCATGAAAGCATAAAGTTCCAGTTTAAACTCCTCATAAATATTACACCGCCCTTAGGGTTGCCACCTGTCACGGGGCTGTAGGAAAGGTTTTAAATTGATTCAATAAAATATTCAACTGTGTAGATAGTGTAGTAACTGATAAGTAGAACCTGTTGATTGAATTCCAATAATTGAATTGTTGTCATTTCAAGCCAGTAATTATTATTTCATTGGAGAGAAATTAATATATTATGCGATGGAATCAATTTTTATGAAAAAAGAACACATTTCAACGGCTTTTTATCTTCTTTACCTTCGTAACTGTTTTTAATACGTACCTAGGTAATACGCTTTTTTATCCGACTAAAGGAGGAATTCTTCTGTTTTTTTGGCGTACTAGGGTGAACTTCCTAAGCATTATTATTTCCATCTTTATACCTAGTAAGTTTGCCTTTCTTGTTTTTTCCACTTCGTTCTGTCTCAAAATTTTTCAGTAGATAAATAAGTTAACTACCTTAATTTATATTAAACATTCTTGAGCACTACCCACGCTGTTTGACAGCTAGGCAAAGGAATCACCCAAACTTTATCCCCAAATATTTCTAATAAAAATTCTTTACCACAACCTACGCTATCCGACTGCTAGGCAAAGGACTTGCACAAACTATATCCCCAAAAAAAATCTGAATTTTGCATATCTCTCTAAATCTATATTAAAAATTCTTTAGCACAACCCACGCCGTCCGACTACTAGGCAAAGAAGTCACCTAAACTGTAACCAAATATAAAGATTCACCACTAAAATCTTAATTTTCTTCTTATCGCTCTTAGTTTCGTGCCAACCCTAGCTTCAAAGCTCATGGCTGTTGCACAAAGTCGAAAATATGTGGCCTTCTTCAATCTGCAACTATGTAGTATGTTCAAACTTCACGCTCCCCTTACATAACGGAAACATTTACGATACGTGTTTACTCTTGGTTTATCAGAGTAGGCTCTTAAGAATTTAAGAGCAGTTCTGCAACGTAGTAGTTTCTTGTTTAAGGGGACTTAAGCAATAAAATAACGGTATTTAAGTAATAAAACAACCCGTTTTTGTGCGCAGCAATTTTTTTTTTTTTGCCACTAAGAATATTTTTTTTTCTATTTACCAATAGTACCACACACACATCATCATCATTGTCAGCCTATGCTAGTCCACTGCTGGGCATAGGCCTCCCGCAAGGAAGGTAGATATACCATTATAATTCTGTACCTCATCCATTTGGGAAGAAGCTAAAATAATTTTATTTGATAATAATTTATATATAAAATATGACTTGTGCTTAATTTGTAAGCCTAAAGAAATAAATGATTTTTTACTTTACTTTACTTCCACTAGCTATCTGAGAGTTTGTTTAGCTGCCGTATACATTTTTTACACTTTGGTGACTCTACGCTTGTGATGCTCATTGATAGACACTATAACTCTATATTGCTAGTATGCAATATAGAGTTATAGTGTCTATCAATGAGCACGAGATATAATGAGAGACAAAAATATGAATAAATAATGCTGGACAATTCACACAGCATCATCTAGCCCCAAGCTAAGCAGAGCTTGTGTTATGAGTACTAGACGTAAATGATTTAGATAATACATTGCATAGATTTATATTTTATTAATTATTTATAGAAAACGATCAGAACACCCGGAACAAATATCTGCAGATCGTACAAACATTCGTACCGAGGCGGGAATGGAAATCGAAACATCCTGCGTCGCAGGCCCATCGCCCACCGCGCCACAAAGGTCGTGAAAACAATACAAAGATAAATACCGAGAAACAAATAAATAGGAATTAAAATTAGCATTCCTAATCAAACTATAATAAATAAATAACACATTTCTAAAAACCAGACCATATTTCAATATCTTTGTCTACTAATCTTTGAGGTCCGGTCAACAGCCTTTGTTTCTGGATAACCTTATCATTATGTTTCTTTAAGAATTCGCCGACGGACGCCGCCGCATTTCCCCACTCGGGTCAATAAGAGGGCGGTCCCCACGCGAAGTCTATCATTACTTCCCTAAGGGATGTTTTTTCTCTCGCAATCTAACCTTTACGGTTCTTTTTATCCAATTTCACAACACCACAGGCTTGTCTTTTTTAGGGTTCCGTACGCGAAGGGTAAGACGGGACCCTGTTACTAAGACTTCACTTTCCGTTCGTCTGTCTGTCACCAGGCAACTCATAAACTGTGATAGTTAGACTGTTGAAATATTCACAGATGATGTATTTCTGTTGTCGCTATAACAACAAATAAACTGAAAAACAGAATTAAATTCATATTTAAGGGGGCTCTCAGATAATAATCGTGATTTTTTAGGCTACTAGCTGCACCCCGTGGTTTCACCCGCGTGGTGATAGATATTTTAGATAATATACAATATATCTTTATAAATATGCCTATGTGTTATTCTGACGTATAAGCTATATTATTGTAAAGTTTCATTAAAATCCATTCAGTAGTTTTTACGTGAAAGAGTAACAAACGTCCATCCATCCATTCATACTTACAAACTTTCGCGTTTATAACATTAGTAGGATGGCACGGAACCGTTCGTGCGCAAGTCCGACTCGCACTTGGTCAGTTATTTTTTATTTTAACCTTGTAGGTTATTTTTAATTTATTTTATTCAGTAATCTTAGTAGGAGGTCTAAAGTAAACCTGATAAATGTTTTCCGGATCTGTTGTGACACCTGTGTTTCCTTTTATAGCGTGTGTTGACTTTAGCACTAAAAGAGCTTCCTATCCACACGCCTCCGGACCGTGTCCGGCACGAGCTAGTCGTTCAATTATAATAATAATAATGCTGAACAATTTACACAGTATTATCTAGCCCCATGGTAAGCAGAGCTTGTGTTATGGGTACTAGACGTAAATGATTTAGATAATATATTACATAGATTGATATTTTATTAATTATTTATAGAAAACGACCAGAACACCCGGAACAAATATCTGCAGATCGTACACACAATTGTTCCGAGGCGGGAATCGAACCCGCAACCTTCTGCGTCGCAGGCGGACCTTCACCCACCGCGCCACATCGGTCGTCAATGTTTGCAATCGCAGTTCAAAATGATTCGAAGGTTTAAAAACAAAACATGAACGTTCGAACAAGTTACGTATTAGTTAATGGAATTGAAAAAGAATGAGGTACATTTGTTTTTCTAATTAGAGTGATTATAGAAAACATACATAAAGACGACGCGTCTCTAATTGGCTCTACGTAATAAAAGGTATCTGACATATCTACACTTAAATAATAGTCTTTTACCAACATCGATATTACAATACAATACAATACAATACAAATACGCTTTATTGCACACCAAACACAGAAAAAAACAGTAAAGAACAAACAAACAAAGATACAGATGCACAATGGGCGGCCTTATCGCTAAGCGATTTCTTCCAGGCAACCTTTGGATGGACTGTAGACTAATGTAAATATAAATTATATACAATAAAAAACATACAAATACATAAATACTTGTATAAACGTTAATGGAAATAAATACTGATTATAGACACTAATACATAAAATATTAACTATTTGAGGTCGAAGAAAGAAAGTGTTCATAGACCATAATGTTGATATTCTGATTGTTTGCATTTTTATATTCCTCCTTATTATCTCCCGATTATGTCCTTATATAAACATATTCAAATAGAGGTTAAACCTCTTAGGAGCAGAAATACCAACTGACCCAGATAATGATATCGTAAACTCCACAGATTTTACGATCTTACATCTGATTTATTAAGTTATGAAGTTTTACAACGAATATTGACGGCCCTAGGACATTTTCGGGTTGACATCTCGCAAAAACTCCAACATTTTTGAACAGAATAAAAAACTAGTTTGAACTAAAACTGTCCGGTTCGTGTAAACAATCCTCAATCATTTATGTATGCGGCGATGCGCTCATACAAGGCTCGAATAGTAGCCGCCGATGTGTATTGAATAACTGACATTTATTATCGTGTTTCTATTGCAATTTCCGGAGTTGATGTTTCTACTTATATTCTGTAATTTAATAATATTGGACTGTTATACCACGACTCGGTAAACGTAGCTGTAGTGTAGGACGCCCTCCGACCAGGTGGGATGACGACCTGCGAAAGACTGCAGGTAGATGCTGGATGCGGCAAGCTGAAGACAGGGCGCTATGGCGCTCGTTGGGGGAGGCCTATGTCCAGCAGTGGACTGCTATAGGCTGATGATGATGATGGACTGTTATATAGAATTGATTATTATATGAAGTAGTGGAATGGTCATCCATAACATGGATGCTGGGTGAAATGTTTATTATTTGTATATTTTTGATCTAAAAAATATATTATGATCTCAATCAAGCATGCATTCTTTAATGTTTTTTTATGTAATTATGTAGCTAAAAATTGAGAAAACAGCCTTTAAGTACCTATATATTCTTACTCTTTTTGTAATATATAATATAATATAGTATTATTTATGTTAAAACTTTTGAAACTATCATGGTTATTAATACTAAAGTCATTTAAAACGGGATATTTACCATGATTAACAACTGTGCCGAAATATTGGATACCAACTCAAAAATCAAATCATGGTAAATATCCCGTTTTAAATGACTTTATTATTTATGTTATTTATTACAACTACAATCAAACATGATATTACGATTGAAACTTGAAAGGCGAGACTTTGAACGATTTTCGAAACAACTTTAATTCCCAAAAAAATTTAATACCAAACGAAAATGAACAGAAAAAAAAAGTTCTACATATAAACATATGCCTCATAACAACCGCTTTCAACTGACTGCTTAACACTTTGAGTGCTGAAAACGCACCTTATGAGTTTTCTACAAGTCTAATCTGCGAAAATCCACACTAGCGCAGCGGCTAAGAAAATACAGATCTTTGTGACTCAGCAGAGCTGTAATATTTTTCGAACGAAACGCATGTGCAGCGCAACACAACCGCTGTGTAGAGCGGCAGCACGAATTTTTTAGGAAAAAAAAAGATCGCAGTCGTCGAAAAAAAACCGCAGTCAAAGTGTTAAAATGGGCGTTATAAAATTTAAAAGGTATTTATTTAATAAATTTACTGACTCTCTTCTTCGTTATCGACAAAGCGCCACGGCTGACCAAGCAGACCACCGACGACCCTTAGATGTCCATAAAAACATTTTTTTTTTTTTTTTCGAATGGACTATTATGCTGTTGACCTCAGATGGCCATGACAGCGTTACCGGACTTTTGGCGGGCGCAGAGGGCGCCTCGCCGGTAAAAATTAGGTTGGGGCAACACGCACAAGGGCCACCACTTAGGTGCGAACCTCGGCTTGGGCTGTTGCCAGATGCTACAAGAGGGTAGGGAGGTAACGCCTAGGTGCACGAGTGCACCTGAGGGCAGAAACGGGGAATTCTTCGACCCCGCGTCCGGCGGGGTCGGTTATTGGTCGGGTGTGATAAAAACATTAAAATAACCCTACAACTTTTTATATCGGGGCCTTTAACTACAGCAAAATGCTTGAACGTACGTAATAATATTGTGGGGGCAACACCAGCCAATGATGCCGCTCGTAGATTGCGTAATAGTAATTAAAAGATGTATGGCGTAACTCTCCGCCTTCCTTATTACGTGTTGGCAGTTGATGCGATTGATACACTAAGTAGATTATTAAGTTGTTTTAGATAAGTAACGAGATATCTAAGCGTAGAGCTTGAGACGATTTTTTTATGCTGGACAGTTTACACAGCATTATCGAGTCCTTAACTAAGCAGAGCTTGTGTTATGAGTACCAGATAAATGATATAGGTACTTAATACAATGCAAAAAATAAAAAAATAGTTGAATAGTTCGTTTTTTTTTTATTATACATAGAAAACGACTAGAACCCCGAAACAAATATTTGCAGATCGTACTAATATTTGTGCCGATTAACTAGTAGATAGGTAATTGAATTATTTCGAATTTGTTACAAACTATTGTCTTTTGTTCTAAAGGGTGGTCAAGTAGAAGACTAAAGCATAACTATGAGTTTGTACAGGGCTTAGCAGAGTTGATTGCAATATTATTTATCAACAAATTTATAAGCCAAAGGACACAGCCCCCTTTCGTTCGGCCTCAGTATAAGCTGTGGTTCGGCTAAGTACACCCGTTTGTGTAACTACTTGTATTATCACTACATAGTATAAAACAAGGTCGCTTCCCGCTGTCTGTCTGTCCTTATGTATAATTAGATCTTTAAAACTATCGCAACGGATTTTGATTCGGATTTTTTAATAGATAGAGTGATTAAAGTGGAAGGTTTCTAAACTATTTGACTCATAGATTTCAACGGTGGCGAAGCCGTGGGGCACAGCTAGTAGTATAATAAAATAACTCCGCTATTTAAATTAGACCCTAAATTTTAGGGCCTTTAAGATGTCTAATGATGTCCTTACCGGAAGATCCTAGCTCATCGTCCCTTGAGCCCTAACCTTATATCTACGACATCGTAAACCCATCGTTAACCTTAAGGTCCTATAGCCTAAAGCCACGGACGCACTGTAAGCTAGCTTATCGTGTAGCTTAACGCCTAGCTAAATGCGTCGTTTAGCTCATTCACTTTCCGCATTGGCAGGCCTATGGATTTAGGAGAATCACTAAGAAAACCTTAACGGATAAATTTACGCTAGGCGCTATTATCATATTTAAATATTAACATAAAACAAATCCTATAAAGAAGGCTTTCTACTCCATAGATGATTACATCAATGATGTTAATGTTTGGCCAGATGTCGCTCAGTTCCGCACATAAATATAACCTACATAAATATTGTCACATATCTACAGGATAGAGTCTGCTTACGGTTCTCACTGTGGTGCACCGATATCTAATAGCGGAAGAAGCTACCGTCTGGGTACTAAGCAATAGACTACAAGATAGAGTTCTTGGATAGGCGCAGACGTTTCCAGAATGAAAAGATGCGCAAGCTGAGGATGGCGTAGAAACGGGAACTTTGGCTTCTCTGGCCTCCTAATGACTAAACTATAAATGAATAAACTCGCCAACATATCCCAGCAGCGGGTTGTTGCGACATTTCAGTATGAATAGCCAACTTGTCAGTGCCGCGCCGCGCGCCATCGGCGCTGCCTCCCCGCCCCGCCGCCGCCGCCGCCGCCGCCCCGCCCCGCCCGGTGGCCTGTCGACTTTAGTGTGTCCCTTAGCGAGGTATCTTGCAGTGCGGCCATAATCTTAATGTCTATAAGGAAATGCAGAATACAGTACACAGTTATTGTACTTCGAAGGCCCTTTATAGCCCCAACACAAAGACATAGCGTGCTTTGAAAGCTGGCTTCAAGTTTAATGATGTGTTTAATAGCAGTATCGGGAAGAGACAATCTTCACTGACGTGCTGTGGTGATCTTGGCGTGGGAATTTGTCTATTTAATAAGCTATTCGGGAATAGACGTGGGGAAAGCTTGGTACCAGCTGACTGGTGGTACAGCGCGTAGTGTACTATTCGAAGCGATCATGACAATAATCATAATCTTTATTTGCATGAATGTATGTACCTCAGTCCTTAATTTTAAATATATCCAGATACAAAACTACCTAATAAGGTGAGTAAAATCTTAGTACATTTAACTAATCTTCTTTATAGAAATCTATTGCTGTTCGTTAGTCTCGCTAAAACTCGAGAACGGCTGGACCGATTTAGCTGATTTTGGTTTTGAATTGTTTGTCGTAGTCCAGGGAAGGTTTAAACGGTGAGAAAACATGGTAAAATTGCGCAGAAACACGCGGACGAAGCTGCGGGGCGCAGCTAGTATCTTATAAAAATTAGACAAATTTAAATAAAAATAACGATAGAACATGATACGTTACGCAGTGTACTATCCGTCTCGTTGCTCGTTGCGAGCGCCTTCTTGCCCCGTACTGACTGCATGAACGCTCGTTATATAACACGTTTCATTCACATAACGCCTCTTAACGCCGGTCAGTACTCAGCTTTATCTGTACTAGCAGCGGCAGGGACAACTCAGCTAGCCATGGAAAGAGCTATGCTCGGAGTTTCTCTGAAGGATAGGATTCGTAATGAATACATCCGACAGAGAACCAAAGTTATCGACATAGCTCTAAGAATTAGCAAGCTGAATTGGCAGTGGGCCGGCCATAACTCGCGAAGAACCGACGGCCGCTAATGCAAACGTGTTCTTGAGTGGAGACCACGACTCGGTAAACGTAGTGTAGGACGTCCTCCGATCAGGTGGGATGACGACCTGCGAAAGACTGCAGGTAGATGCTGGATACGGCAAGCTGAAGACAGGGCGCTATGGCGCTCATTGAGGGAGGCAGTGGACTGCTATAGGCTGATGTTGATGATGATGATATACATATTATGTGAGTAAGATTAAGGTATATAGTTTATATGGGCCGTAGTTTTTAAGTATTATAATTACATCCTGTACTTGACTAAAGTTGCCTGAAATAAATGGATTATTATAAAGTTACGGATTATATATATATATATATTATATATATATATATAATCCGTAAATTGAATATCTCCTGTCTGAATTCGTCCGTCACTAATTCACCCACAGACCTCAATCAGTAAGCTCAGTCACCTATATTCGGGGGCCGATTAGAGAAGGGGGAAAGAGCGGGCAGTTGACAGTTTTTAGTGGGGTGACACGCAATCTATTGTCTATGTATAAAAGTGACTTATTAATGTACTCCATTTTTCTGTCTAGTGTTTATTTTTGTATCAAGTGTCGTTAATTTACTTGTTAATAACATCATCATCAGCCTATGATAGTCCACTGCTGGACATAGGCCACTCCAATGAGCGCCATAGCGCCCTGTCTTCAGCTTGCCGCATCCAGCATCTACCTGCAGTCTTTCGCAGATCGTCATCCCACCTGATCGGAGGGCGTCCTACTCTACATTTGCCGAATCGTGGTCTCTTCTCAAGAACACGTTTGCCCGAGCGGCCGTCGGTTCTTTGCAAGATATGGCCGGCGCACTGCCACTTTAGCTTGCTAATTCTTAGAGCTATGTCGATAACTTTGGTTTTCTGTCGGATACCATGTAAGTACCTATGTAAAAATTTCCGACACAATTTAAATTGTTTGAGAAATAAATAAATGAAATGAAATATTTCCTTTGGAAACTGGAGAACAATCAGATCCTTACTGTGGCTCCTGCGTCTGTCATTGTCGAAAACGCATTCTTAGAAACTTCGGTTAGTATTATATTTTCGACACCCCTGTGGCGCGGTGGGCGAAGGTCCGCCTGCGACGCAGGAAGTTGCGGGTTCTATTCCGCCTCGGGACAAATGTTTGTACGATCTGCAGATGTTCAGGGAGTTCTGGTCGTTTTCTTTGTAAAATAAAAAATATCTGTCTATGTAATGTATTGATTATTTACATACATATATCAGTTATCTAACCATAACACAAGCTCTGCTTACCTTGGGGCTAGATAATGCTGTGTGAATTGTCCAGCATTATTTATTCATTTTATTTATATTTAGTACAATGCGTAGCTACTGGTTTCTTTCAATTAGGCGGCGCTGAATGCGTGATTTACGATAAGCGTATCAACAACGCCGACTCCTGTTTATACATTGATTTGATTTTTATCTGTTTTGTTGATATATCATACATTCATTCATTCGTGTGTTTATTTGCTAGATTCCATCTCTATATGGCACCGTTTATCTACATCTTGATTATTGCAACAGTTTTAATTGTAAATATGTATCAAGTACCTATTATTTATTGCATGACTAGCTGCGCCCCGCGACTTCACCCGCGTGGAAATTTCTGCGCAATTTTACCATGTTTTCTCAGCGTTTAAACCATCTCTGAACTACGACAATCATTTCAAAACCAAAATTAGCTAAATCGGCCCAGCCGTTCTTAAAGATAAAATCAAATAAAAAAATACAATAATAAATCATTAAGCAAGAAAATTAATGTCAAAGGCGCTCTTAACCCTATGAAGAGTTATCTTCCATCAAACCTTATTGTAAGAGAGTTATAAAAAAATATACCTACGTAAATATTTATTTGTTCAGATTTTCTATTATTATCAAGGGACACTCCGGGCTAATATAATAATAATAAATAAGGTATTATAATCTGTCCCTTTCTCTCTCTCTTTCCCTCTATCAATACAGGAATGAAACACTATGCACGCAGATATTTCAATATAGCAACACTTACAAGCCTTTAGAATTTAGATCGATCTTTACGTCACGTAGTCACGTAGGGCTGCGACTGCGAGTGATGTGTGCCCCGTGGCCGCTTATCGACTGTGACGTCACTTCCGCCGGGCCTTTCCGAGCTAGTGACAGCTTGTGCTAGATACGTTTGTTTATTTAAAGGTTAACACAGGTGGATTATAATATGGTTATTTGGAATTTATCTAGAGTTCTAGGGGTCCATTATTTTAGAATATCACTTGTTATAGAATTATTATTATTATATTAGCCCGGAGTGTCCCACTGCAGAGCAAAGGCCTCCCTCCCCTTCTTCCACGGGATGAGCTCGACCTATACAACAAAGAGTGGGCTCTCCTTGCTGAGGACCGAGATGTTATAGAATAGAATAGAAAAAACATTGCACAAACATTATTTGTACTCAGGTACAAAATACAGGCATAGAATAACAAATGGCAAATAAAGTAGTTTATCATGGGGGTGACACAAATAGGTGATATTAACACTTTGACTGCGGTTTTTTTTCGACGACTGCGATCTTTTTTTTTACCTAAAAAATTCGTGCTGCCACTCTACACAGCGGTTGTGTTGCGCCGCAAATGCGTTTCGTTTGAAAAATATTACAGCTCTGCTGAGTCACAAAGATCTGTATTTTCTCAGCCGCTGCGCTAGTGTGGATTTACGCATATTAGTCACTTGTAGAAAACTCATACCGTGCGTTTTCAGCACTCAAAGTGTTAAGAAAATAAGACTACCTCCAATGAGTCTGCGCCGAAATTGGGTTGGCTCAGCGTGTCCTGAACATTATTATATTCAGCGTTTTTCAGCCAAAGACCTTAAATACTAATTGAAGTTACGGACGTTATGAAGTTGTATATCGTTTCATATGGATTTAGTTGGTTAGAAAGTTTTACACACGTCAGACGAAATTCAAATCATTGGCAGAGTTAAACTTATGATAGTGCTGAGAATGGGTTATTGATTGGAGCAAATGTTTTCCTTAAATAATAATAATAATAAATAATGCTGGACAATTCACACAGCACTATCTAGCCCCATGGTAAGTAGAGCTTGTGTTATGGGTACTAGATAACTGATATACATAATACAATATATTACATAGATAGATATTTTTTTACTATACATAGAAAACAACCAGAACACCCGGAACAAATATCTGCAGATCGTACACATAATTGTTCCGAGGCGGGAATCGAAACCACAACCTTCGCCCACCGCGCCACATAAAAAAATGTCTTTATCATATTCTTCTGGGTATTTATTATGAATAATAACAAAAAAAACTATCTATGTTATATTGTGTGTTGTGTATTCTATAAAGTACATATATCCGTCATCTAGAACGAATAACATAAGCTCTGCTAAGCTGGAAGATAGAGGATGCTGAGTGGATTGTCCAACATTATTTATTTATTTACCTTGCAAAATGAAGCTCTCAGAAAAGATGCAAAGCTCTTTAAAAAAAGCTCTTAGAAATATCTTGGTTCTTAATTAAGTAATGTCAAGATAAAATAACAAACACTTAATCTTACTTACACTTAAACAAATCCAAGTCGCAAAAGTACTAAATAACATTACTTCAGTGCAACATCTTTAACAGAAAACTTTTTCACAAACAAGGAAAAGCCGCACGACAGGAAGTTTATTCCTGAAGTTATCTTATTTGCTTTCGGATCTCTGAATTGGTTCAACTGATAAAACAGGGATAAAGTAATCAGGGATCATTATCATTTTCACATTCATCATCATCATCATTTAGGGCTAGCTTTTTGGTAGACAGCAAGAGCATCAGCGGATTTCTAACAGATATGTAGGTAAACTCACTTTTTGTTACACCCTGTAATGGCAAGATTTTTCAATAACTTTCTAGAATTACCAAGAATTTAGATTCCGTTTCTTTACAATTTCATTATTGTGCGTATTCATCAATAGATCCACTACAGGTTATTAATTTATTAAGTTTTTAAACTGAATCAAAATTCAAATATTTTCGAACCCTTCATTTTTTAAAACCATAGGTGGCAATTAAGCTACGACTTAACGTCATCAGAAAAGTGAGTACTTCAAGAAAGTAAAGTTATTAAATTCCTACGCTTAAGCCTCCATTTGCCAAGTGTTGCCACATGCCGTCAAAAAGGTCCTGAACTTCGCTTCTAACAAAATGGGCCCATCACTCATCAGCATGTAAAATTCATTGTGAGTCTCTTGTGTTGGCAGATTGTCAAAACGTCGAAACAATTATGTACGCACTCGGTTTACACAAGCCCCACTTGTAGAGTGCCGCAGAATTATATGTTTTTGATAAACATTTTACTAAGAAACATTTTAATAAGAAACAAGTTTCGTTCTACAAATTTAAATTTAGAGCTAATTTTTAGCTATATACCTAGACTTGTTCATTGCAATGTACAAACTAGGTATGTAAAGAGACATGATTATTTTAAATACAATAGTGTGAAAGATAAAAATATTATACAATACGTAACTATTTATTGTACAACACACAATTAAATAAAAAAATATAGAGATTAGCGATTATACGGACAGCTTTCGCAGCTTAAGATAAATATTATACACGTTAAAGTTAAAAGCCGTATGTTTTGTGTTACATAAATTTGCGAAACATATGTATTTTCATGCTCCCCGTTCGCTTGAACGAGCTTGTCGAGTTTTGCGATACCTGACCTTGTTCTGCGCAAAGACATTCTCTGTTTTCTTTTCAAAACGGGTCAACA
This sequence comes from Eupithecia abbreviata, assembly GCA_943735965.1. Classification (NCBI taxonomy): domain Eukaryota; kingdom Metazoa; phylum Arthropoda; class Insecta; order Lepidoptera; family Geometridae; genus Eupithecia; species Eupithecia abbreviata. The sequence continues at coordinate 10,247,296 of OX030987.1, read as the reverse complement.
TGACTGTCGCTTTATCCTGTAGTTCGGATAAGAACTATCGTAACATCTTCTCATAAAAACTCAATGTAACGTCGCTAATGCCGCTATAAGCTGAACAGCAAAGTTAGCTGCACTGTACCCTGTCAGTTCGCACATCAGCTCGCCGTATAGAGTAGGGCTTTTTGTCTTTTTATCGCGTGAGTAGGTTTGCTTGAGCGGCCCAATTTGGGTCAGCGGCGATACGTGACAGACGAGTGATGCTTGTGTTGTGAAGGTGGGTTGTAAAAGAGGTTCGATGTAGCTTAAATTTATTCTATGCTGATGTTTAGGAAATGGCTTCGTGGCCGCTTTATTGTATTAGTGTCGTGTGGTGGTTTGACTTGTTTCTTTTAGCATTATAAGTCCTAAACACGTCCAAAGACTTTATCCCCTTTCACGGTCTTTGTACTTACTTGCTGGTTACTTAATTTTTCTGTCAAAAAGACGTACCGTAGGCATAGTTTTTCATTGTATAGCTACCCTACACACATATTAAGTTACCTAATTATAGCGTCTAGCTAGATAAATCTTAATTCTTCGTCTTAAATCTTTTAAGACACTATTAACCGTAAAATTTTATAAACTTGCAAAAAGTATATATCAAAAACTTGCAATAATACATATATCTAACTATGATAAATAAAAAAGAACTTCAGGAAAACAATAAGAAAGCAAACTATTTAGCAGATAAATTGTAGGGTATCCTACCTACGGAAACGAAATGCACACAATCAACACACAATAAAACACTCCCAATACCAATAAACGCTTATAGCAAAGAGTAAAAAAGCCACCTTTGATCTATATCAAATCCAAGCTCCCGTCCAAACCTTTCAACCATACAGAATCAAGTATCTAATCCCGCTGTGACAGCCCTTCGCAGTTTTATACTTTGTTTTATGGAATGAAAGTGACTCGGCAACTGGCAAAGGATAAAATCCCTGTAAAACGAACAGGGTTCGAAACGGGGAAATGGCTGGGTGTGTATGAAACCGTGTGATACAATGGTACAGATACAGATAAGAGTAACTTCACAATTTGTGACACAATTCTGGTGTTTAGCTTGAAGGATTTCTTAATTCAAAGGTGAGAGTGATGTTCTTTGAAAGATAATCGGACGTCAGCAGCTTCGTTGACAACTAAGACTTTAAATAACTAGCGACCGGCTCCAACTTCGCACGAAAGCACAGAATCTACTTCATTTTAAACTATGTAATATACATATAAACCTTCCTCTTGAATCACTATGTCTATTGCTGAGAACATTAAAATCCGTTGAGTAGTTTAAAAGATCTAAGCAAACAGATAGCGGAAGCGACTTCATTTTATACTATGTAAAGAAAAAAGAAGATGTATGGATATTCCTGTCAAAAATGTATTTCAAAATATAATCGTCCGAATATCTCCTCAAAGAACACATGCCTAAAACTTCAACAAAAGTGATTTGCGATAGGCGAGAAGACACTTATGTGTATAGGCAACAACTTAATTAGTAGATCAGGGAAATTGGAAAGACAATTCGTTTAGATTGGAGACAAAGAGAGCAACAATTGGTTTCCTAAAAAGTAGACTATACATTAGAGGATAGGAAATGTAGCTGATACGAGCTCGGAACTTAGTGTCAAAGTAGCGTCACATTCAATTAGAAGATTCCCGCAAGACTTGAAGCTAAGTCAATAATTTGTTAAACACATCTATACGGGGGTCTACAGAGCGTAAATCCCGTCAATGTTCACACTAACAGAATTGTCTAATAGTATATTAGAATGAAGCCGCATTTGATGGGTTTATTAGCATGAAATCATAACTAATTGGTGAACCCAAGAGCCAAATGCCAAGAGTTACTCGTAGTTGGTTAATTGGCGGGCGGTCTGTTCTTATTGAATGGATTTTGCTTCTGCTTGCCTGCATTATTATTACAGTTGGAGTTGGGTTTTCCTTGCAACAGATTAAGATTTTGTCACCACCATACATTAATTGCTTGCTACAAATTAAGACTTTGAAACAGCCTTAGTTATAGGAATTTCATACTTACCTATATTTAAGTAACAGCATTTATCGAATCAGTCTTGGGGACGCGTCTGTCTTGATTATAAATTTGTTGAGCTAACTCTAGATTGTTAACAATATCCTACAGTTTATTTTTTCTTTGCAACCGTCTGATCAACTATTTCAATTGTAAATACTTACTATATAGTTTAAATGTCTAACTATTGATTAATTGTAATAAACTTATTATTTTATGATAATATTTTTATCATAAAATAATAAGTTTGATTATTTACCTAATTAATTATGTTATAATAATTCAATATTTATCAAAGTTATTAAAGAATAGTAACTATTCTCAAGATCCAAATACACATTAAAATGACCGCGTTGCACAAAAAGCCTAATAAAATTAGCTTGCGTCACTGAACAATCAGGAGCTAGGTAAAATGCGTAGTGTTTCCAACTGGCTCTGCCATAATCATCTGAGCTGGAACAATATAAGCCGGCTAAATACACAACTCGCTGCTCACAAACATTTGATGTCTGTGAGGACCGTACCTAATAATTAGCCGTTTCTGCAGAGTGAATTATTTTAGTTTAGTGACGAACTAACGTTCAATGGTAGTATTAACGTAAAACTTAACGTAACGTGTAACGTTGTATTGTAAGTAACGTTTCACACGTTACGTACAATACAACGTTACACGTTACAGTTCATAAAATACTATTTTCGAATCAAAATCAAAATTTCGAGAAGTTTCGAATTAGACTTGAAATTCATATAAATATTTTAAGCTGACGCGATCTGAACACAAATCTAGTCTAATAAGTAGTATTTCACGGGTAGGTAGGGTAGGCTAGTAGGTATTTTCAGTCATCTCGGGACCACGTCAGTGTGTAAACCAGTTGAAACGTCGGGAAAAATAGGGAAATAAACGCGATAAATACCTACGATTATGACGCATGAACCTGTGCCGAAATGTAGTAGAACTCAATAATTTATTCATAGTAAATATCCCGTTAATAAATGGCTTTATTGCCTACGTATCTAAGTACAAAAGAGTACCTACTCTAGTTCTAACTCTCTAGGACATTTTTACCCTTTATTAGATTAACTTCAACACCATTAATCCCTAGCACCTAGTCTGTCTTCCTTTACGAAGACTTAAATCGTGGCTCGTCGAGAAGGCGTTGTACAGTATTGACGATTATGTGCGAAAAATTTAAAAATATCTTGAGTATTATTACTTAGTTATAAATGTTATAATACATTTATTATAATCTAATTATCAGTTATTTGATTATTGTCTAATTATTTAATTAACTCTAATTTATAATTTATTATGTGACTTGTAATATTCGTTTTTTACCAATGAATTGATTATTCTGATTATTATTCAAGAGCGTTTACTAATTTCCACAATTCAATTTCAAATGGTTCAATAAATTAAACTAGCAATATAATAAAGTGTTAATATTTACAGTGAAAACACTTACACCAGTGTAATAATATTAATCCGATCATAATATACTGGGCTGCAGATTCCGACCGCAGGGAGAATTAGCTTTCCATTAGGGAAGCCATTGTGGTCGGTAGCGATGCAGGGTTTTATTGAAATAACTGAGAGAATCACGTATACCTAAAACGATTTACATAGAAAATACAAGAGTTACATGAAGTTCGCTTATTGAGTTGTTTAGATTTCGCGATTTGTTCGATAAAAGTTGTATAGCAGTTTTATCATATCAACATATTTCCATCTTTTTGTGGCCAAAAAAATCCTTTTAAAAAAAACTCACAATAATAGCCGAGGTAAAGGAATCTAGGGTAAAGGAATATAATTTCTTGTGAAAATTAGGATTCATTTTCATTTAAATTGCTGAATACGTTAATAATAGGCCCGAGCCTATTATTAACGTATTTGAAAAAAGGTTAATTACCCAACCATTATAGTTTCCTTCCAAGAATATATTATATATAATCAAATAAAAGAAACAAATTAGAACTAGTATTTTCAATTGAAACAATTGATCTAACTGTCGCAAACATCTACATGTACCTCAACTGATCCATAACAATACCAGCCGGAAGCGTCCCCAAGACGCTGGCTGCATTGCCCTGCTGTATGGCATGCCAATATACTGATGCGCAGCGACAGATACCAGGGGGTCCTATAGGGTCACGCATAGCTTTGACCAGACGCTCAGATATTTTTTTGAAAACTTCTAGAGCCCTGGTACCCCACAGAACGTCTCGACTCCAAGAGGCACAAATTATCAAAAAGGTCCAACATTAATCCAAACTTTATAGTTTTCACACAATTTAATAAACGCCTTCGACTATAAAACGTGCAATCTCAGAATCATGATGTGGCATACGTGGATTCGTAAATGAAAACTTCCACTTAACTAATTGTTTATTAAGTTAATCGTATAATGTTGGGTAACAGGCGTTTCAGCGGATAATTGCCTCGCGTGGGGTTCAGACACAGTGTAAATCGAAAAGGCTAGTTTAAAGTAGGTAAATAAGTATAATAATAAATAATGCTAGACAATTCACACAGCATTATCTAGCCGCGAGGTAAGCAGAACTGGTGTTATGGGTTACTAGATAACTGAAATACATAATACAATACATTACATAGATAGATATTTTTATTATACATAGAAAAAGACCAGAACACCCGAAACAAATATCTGCAGATTTATTTATTTATTTATTTTTGTAAGTATTTGTTTGATTGAGAAAAGAAAAAATACGTGTACAATATCTTAAGATAATGTAACTGACGAACTAAATAGAAACATTTATTTTTTACCCAGGACACTACCATATTCACACAGCATTATCTAGCCCCTTGGTAAGCAGAGCTTATGTTATGGGTACTAGATATCTGATATATATAATAATAAAGAACTGGACGAGCCGTTTCTCCCATCCTATACTCAAGGGGGTTATCCGGCTCTACGCAATTTCGCATCCCTTACTGAGAGCGGTTTATTGGGGCGAGATAATATTTCGAGTACATACATAAATCAGTTTATGTAACCCGCTTTTGATTTTAGCTTTGGCCATTAACGCGGTGTCGATTTTCGAAGCCATTTTATAATAATACGCTGGAATTGATATTCCGAGTGGGTTTTTCTTTATTTGAATTAAAGGTATAGTTATTTGACAAATAGCTTTTAAAGTGTTTTTTCTTGACTAGTTTATGTCCGTGGCTACACATATTTGTGTATAGGTACAAATATATTTATGTGGCTTTTCCTTATGAAAGATAACCTAGATGTCTTTTTTCGGTTTACAGCCAATCATTTGTAAATGTTTGTGTTTGAAATAGGAATCACTGACAGTTCGTTTCTTTTTTCTCTACTTCTGCATATAACCCGTTTTCTTGTGCTCCTTTTTAATTATAAAAACTTGGTGTTACAATACAATACAATACATAACAATACATAACAATACAATACAATACAATACAATACAATACAATACAATACAATACAATACAACAACCATATGTGCGACAAGTACAATGGGCAGCCTTATCGCTTAGAAGCGATCTCTTCCAGGCAACTTTTGGATGGAAAGAATTATATGAATTTAAGAAAAGGCAGGGGATGTACCACAGGTAGGTGGTGTAATAAATTAACATGTTTAATTATGCAATGGTAAATTAGAATATGACAACATCTAGTGTATCAAAATGTACCTACGGTGGAAATAAATAAAACTAACAATGAAACTTACATCGTTTTCTCATTCAATGTCATTTTTACCATATTCACAACGGAGAGATTTTACCGCCGGGCATTTTGTGTGTCGGAACTGCATATCCAGGCAGCTTTCGTAGCGAGTGTGTAATCTTAACCCAAATCCAGCTGAATTCTAAAAAGCTCAATCTTGATGTTTCCCTCACTAACCGTCCTATCCTACTTCACAACATGAATGTGAATCGAGAGCCCTCTCTCCACGGACTTGTATTCTAAACCCCTCGCTCCGACAAAAGGGAAAAAATTGTCATGCGGCAAGCTTGTACAGTCGAGCGGAAAGGTTTAAAGAGTTATATCGTGGGACGAAAAGCTTATAGGTATTGCAGAGATTATTATTTGAAATTTCAAAAGTGTTTAATTATACCAAGAAATCAAAACAATTTGGTAGGTAAATTGGTAAAGGGACACTAGTACAGTAGATCGGAAAGGTGAAGAATTATCGAAAGAGCATACTTATCATAATTTAAAAACTGAAAAGTACCAACGAAAATATAGTTAACGTATATTAATACCCAGTTATTAAAACTTTTCAATGTTGACTGATATTGGTAAATATAGTACGAAAATTAAGAGTTTAGTTCGAAGCTACAAACTTTATTTAATCAAGACCACATCACAAGATATTATAGCGCAAAAAATCGAAAAAGGTAGGGTTTTTTGAGAATATATTTGCGGGACAAGGTAAGTCTAGCGAACTATTTCTAAGCAGGTGGTCAACTTTATGGATAATTTAAATTCAAGATTTGCAAAACGGGAACACAAATATGAATTATAATTCCACCTGAACAGCAAGCATAGCACTCGTGAAAAGCCCGTTTCATCACGACTGTACAAACAGAAATGAATGGCGCGCCGTAATGGAGCCTTGATAAAAGACTCATGCGAGTCCACGTCATAATTTGACACTTGATTTCTTTATTCGCGTCTCGTAAATCATCTTCGAGTCTCGCTTTGGACTTCATAAATAAAGGACTCCCTTATTTGGCGGATGGGTATTTAATTTGGTAGTGTGTTTTTAGAGTACGCAGTTGAATTTTGCCATCATATTTGTACTTTGTAATTTATTAGTAAATATGAATTGGGTTGGGTATAAGCAGTAAATTAAATTATTATTATGACAGATTTTTCTAGTCCAGTGTGGTTAATGAAGGACCTACTGTATTGTATTCATATTTATAAATTTTATTTTTGAATGGGCTATACAAGATAAAGAAGTTGCACGACGCACGGAAATCGCTTGGAAGAGCTATTGGTCCATGAAACACCTAATGAAAGACACGCTACAACTGTCCTTAAAACGGAAACTCATGGACATGTGCATTCTCCCAATCCTCACATACGGTGCACAGACCTGGTCATTAACGAAGAGCCAAAAGTTCAGCCTCGGGGTGTGCCAGAGGGCTATGGAGCGCAGTATCCTGGGAGTCAGACTTACAGACCGCGTCAGAAACACGTTACTGCGCTCCAAAACGCAAATAGCCGATGCTGCCCAAAAAGCCGCCAAACTCAAGTGGGACTGGGCTGGACATGTGTGGCGTATGTCAGACCAGCAGTGGGCGAAGATCGCCACTGACTGGGTGGAAGGCCTAGGCGAAGATGGCGGGATGAGCTCGACCTATACAATAAGGAGTGGGTTATCCTTGCTGAGGACCGAGATGAGTGGAAGAAGGGGAGGGAGGCCTTTGCCCTGCAGTGGGACATCCCGGGCTAATATAATAATAATAATAAAAATGGATTATACCTAATGCTGTTGACCTCAGATGGCCATGACAGCGTTACCGGACTTATACCTTTACCGGAATAAAAACTTATAGGTACTAGTCTTAGTCAAGACCTCTGTATAAATTAATACATAGAAGTTTATACGTAAATTTATTTTGTTGGTAAATGAATACTTTTTGTTTGTTTGTTTTTTTTATTTATAATAAACTAAACACCAGACTAGGTTTGTGCAGTGTATGCGTAACAGCGTGTTGCCACACATTTGGCATGAAGACACATAAGTCAGCGGGTTAATGCGACATTTCAGTATAAGAAAATATTGTATGTAGCTGACACTTAATAAACACGTTTTTTGTTGATAATATTTCCTTAACACATTCACTGCTTAGCCTCGGTGGGCATACAACCATCACGGGGGGCTGCGATGATGTGTGCGTTTTGGGCAATGTAAGTGTTAAAGTCCTTTAGCACCTCCTTAACACTTTGACTGCTGAAATCACACGGTATGTGTTTTCTACAAGTGACTAATATGCGTAAATCCACACTAGCGCAGCGGCTGAGAAAATACAGATCTGTGTGACTCAGCACAGCCGTAATATTTTTCGAACGAAACGCATGTGCGGCGCAACACAACCGCTGTGTAGAGCGGCAACACGAATTTTTTAGGTTAAAAAAAGATTGCAGTCGTCGAAAAAAAACCGCAGTCAAAGTGTTAACAAAACAATCTTTCTTTTTCAGTATCTAGAAAAGGACTGCACAATGTCTGTACGACTTCCCTAGTCATTGCATTTATGCTCAAGTTTTTAATCATTTTTCTGGGAAGCTAGTTTACAAATGACAAAAAAAACTCTCGTCAAATTACTACAAAAAAAATTTAAAGATTTATAAAGCGTCAAGCTCGGTTAAAGATAATTACTTACAAAACATGACACTTAAGTTGATGATTAGTGTTATTTATTAAAGTACTGGAGTACAGTTAAGAAGAAAACACCATAATTACGGTATAATTAAATAATTATAGGGACACAAGATGTCTAACTTTGATAATAGCTGCTTATCAAGAAAATTACTTACATTTTGTAGATTCCTAACCACTTTGTTTACCAATATTGAAAAGGAGTTGATGTTAATTGTTTTACCTACATAATGATATAATTAATTGTTTATTTAATCGAGCCATCTACGAGCCATTTATGTGAACCATTACATTTCATCACACGAGTGACTTCTTCAGGGCGAGTGCAATTCACTGGCTTACATTTATGTATATAATTCTTTGCAAGGGTCCAAACTACCCCTACTCTAGTGCCTCCTCTATTATAAACAATTCAATTCAATTCAGTTAATTTATTCAATTCAATTCATTTATTTATCTTTTGACACAATACACAATATGTTCTTAGATAAGTCACAATTGCATTCATAACTTATAATAACTAAATAAACGAGTTTGTTTGTTATAATTGGTGGTTTTGGTCCGGGTGAAAAAGTCTTCGATTCGATTTATAAACAACAAATTCCAGTGATATCGCAAATGTAAAGTTTTTTGTGTCTTCTTCTAAAAATGCTTTTAATCGTAAGGGCGTATACTCGAGTTTTATGCCGGCTAAGCTACGCAATACTGACACTTTCCGAGCAAGAGAAGTGAGACACATATCTATGTTATGTATTGTAAGTACTGTGTTTATCAATCAATCTAGTACCCATAACCTAAACTCTGCTTAGCTTGAGGCTAGATGATGATAAACAGATAAACATTTTATTATAATAATAGGTCAAATTATGATGTATGGATTGTCCAGCCATTTTTATTTATTTATAATAAATTAGTCATACGATCTTTTTTATAGTCATCATCATCATCATCATCAGCCTATATTAGTCCACTGCTGGACATAGGCCTCCCCCAATGAGCGCCATAGCGCCCTGTCTTCGGCTTGACGCATCCAGCATCTACCTGCAGTCTTTCGCAGGTCGTCATCCCACCTGGTCGTAGGGCGTCCTACACTACGTTTACCGAGTCGTGGTCTCCACTCAAGAACACGTTTGCCCCAGCGGCCGTCGGTTCTTCGCGAGATATGGCCGGCCCACTGCCACTTCACCTTGCTAATTCTCAGAGCTATGTCGATAACTTTAGTTCTCTGTCGGATGTATTCGTTGCGAATCCTATCCTTCAGAGATACTCCGAGCATAGCTCTTTCCATAGCTCGCTGAGCGACTTTGAACTGGTGGACCAGCCCTCGTGAGTGTCCACGTCTCAGCTCCGTAGGTCATAACGGGTAGGACGCACTGGTTGAAAACTTTCGTTTTCAAGCATTGCGGTATGGATGAAGAGAAGACTCGACGTAGTTTCCCAAATGCTGCCCAGCCTAGCTGGATCCTCCTTTTGGCCTCCTTCTCGAAATTGTTTTTACCTAACTGCAGAATCTGCCCGAGGTATATGTATTCGGAAACGATTTCGAGAAGGTGACCATGTACGACCACCGGTCTTGGATCAATGTGTCCATTGATCATGACTTTGGTTTTATCCAAATTCATGCCAAGACCGATGCATCGGGAGGCTGAAGCTAGGCCGTCCAGCATCTGGTTCAGCTCCTCTAGCGACTCCGCCAATAGGACTATGTCATAGTAGTGTTTTTTATAGTAAAAAAGATTAATTAGTATCCGGCAAAACTTAAACAGTGTAAAATTATGGAATACGTTTTTTCAAAAGAATCAAATTAGTATGAAAATAAGCACCACTTGTTATTTGCCACGATACTTTTTTAGTAAAACGCTTTGGTTTATTATTGCTTCAATTCAATAAAATTATGTTAAACAAGCACATTAAGCGCTTGGTTAAATAATTCTTAAAACGCTTGTAACTAGTTAACATTTACGTTTAAGTTATTTTATTAATGTGTAACACGCAACAGTTTGCGCTTTTCTGCTTAAACATACTGAAACAGATGCTTTCCTGATGACCTTATTACAACAGGAGCTAGCAGTTAAATTAGCCACCGTGGTGGGAGGTAGCTAACTTTTGCACATTGAATTCCACGGCGCGCGGCTGGAATTCAAAGCATTAAAGCTGTAAAAGATTCACAGAAAATAAATTATAAGTTTCGTTAGCCGTTGCTACAAAACACGTTTCACGAGTTCAAAATTTAAACGTATTTCATTGAATGCGCTTTTCGTCAATCGTGCATTTCATTCAAACATCACATACACACAAATACAAATTCGCTTTATTGCACATCAAACACAGAAAAAATAAAAAAACAAACAAAGATACAGATGCACAAAGGGCGGCCTTATAGCTAAGAGCAATTTCTTCCAGGCAACCTTTGGATGGACACGTAGCTATAGTATAGGTATAGATGGTGGCGTAATTTAGATATTAAAATTGAACTAATTAACGAATTTAAAAAACACACATTTATTTCCTTTATTCCCACCCTTTTTCTCATTATTATTGCAACTAAGTTCAAAGTATTATTGCACATAGTACTTATCAATTACAAAATGATCGATAGTCAATATTTTCCGTCAAGAATAGCATTTAAAGTCAAAGATTAGAGTCGGTGTGAAAGTGTCATAAAAATACACATAAAGTTTTAAAATTACTTTATGCGGAGAATAACAAAGTTAGTCAATAAAACTTTTGAAACTATCATGGTTATCAAAACTAAAGTCATTTAAAACGGGATATTTACCATGATTTGATTTTTGAGTTATCCAATATTTCGGCACAGTTTCATGCGCCATGATCACGGAATAACTGAAGGCACTGCGACTGCGAGTAAGTTTTTATGGGCAGATAGATAGATAGACAGATAGACAATACTTTTATTGCACACTTAAAAATAAAACAAACAAGGTAAACAATAATAATACAAGATATGTGACAATTTGGCGACAGACAGACATACCTATCTACCCTCATTTTTTGTCTTTTGCTACGAACGTTACCACTACCACCTGTTTCCCATTTTTCCAGACGTTTCTATAGGTTTACAAGGTCGTATTCACCGGGACGAACAGAGGAAGGTACATACACACACACATTGTACCCAGTTATAAAACATCTTTATTAACAAAGAAGTAAAAAAAATTAACAAGGAAGTTACAATCAAATAGTAGAAACAAATTAGAACTAGTACATATTTACAACTGAAGCAATTGAGCTAACTGCAGAGTGTTTCAAACAATCTAGATGCAGCTCAACTGAGTTACCACACAGCTATAGCTTGTGTGTTCAGTATTTTTTTTTAAACAATGTTATAAGGAAGTACTTGTATGTCAAGCAGAAGTAAACATTTGATTATATCTTCGATATCGAAACCAAATAGAATATATTAACAAAAATCGTGTCATTTTAACAAAATCAAGTTCTTTTTATTAGAGTTTCCGATTCCGTCGATAAGAAAACAACCAACATCAAACAAAGTTAAGAAACAAAATAAATAAGCGAATTGCGAATATTTTCGGAAAAACTCGGTGGAGCTTTTAATTAAATGTGCCAAGTAAACGAGTTATTTTCCTATTAATTAAGTTAGTCGGGTAAACAGAAGTTACTTTTTTACATTTGTATATTGATGTGATTTAAGTGGGCACTGGTTTGTCCAGTGCCCAGTAGTAACGAGTGCAGAATTTTTAGCTTTGAACGCCGCGCGCGATTAATTTAGAAAGCAGTCGATTTTCTTTTTTTCCTAGAGAAATATTTGGTTTGGTTTCTTCACTCAGCTGAAGCAGGATAAAAGTGAATTTATTAAAGTTTTTAAATGATCTCGGTTGCGACGCTTAAAACTTCAATTGACAAATGATTGACGACCTCTGTAGCGCGGCGAAGGTCGGCCTGCGACACAGGAGGTTGCGAGTTCGATTCCCGCCTCGGGACAAATGTTTGTACGATCTGCAGATATTCTGGTATGCTCCAGGTGTTCTGGACGTTTTCTAAATATAATAAAAAATATCTATCATATAGGTATTATGTATTGTATTATGTATATCAGTTAACTAGTACCCATAACACAAGCTCTGCTTAACTTGGGGTTAGATAATGCTGTGTGAATTGTCCAGCATTATTTATTTATATATTCATATTAACTTCTGCGTAAGCATTGTTTTTGTTCCTTCATATCATAGACATAGGCCTCCCCCAATGAGCGCCATAGCGCCCTGTCTTCAGCTTGCCGCATCCAGTATCTACCTTTTATACCTTAATAAACGATTATTTTGTAATATTTATTTTATAAAAAACTTCGCTTACATTCTCGCTGCCCTTGAAAACACACCCTTAGCTTTTTGACATCGCCATCGATCTATTGCTAAGAGGACCATATCCAATTTTATATAGGCTCGTTACACAAACGTTTATCCGCTTACCAGCGGAAATCGAACCCATTCCCCTCATTTCTCAGCTACTTGCCTCAATAAGCCAGTAGGTACGTGTTTTATTCGACGATTTTCCTTATCCTCTCGAAACAGATGGCAGGCATTCATTGAACCAGACTCATGAGATTTATCGAGGCGCTGGTGTTTGTTTTAAGTTATTTTACATCGGAAATTATGAGTAACTTCCTTATATTTTGAGCAATGGGTTTAATATTGTTTAATTGCCTGCTTTATTTATTGAATCTCAATGAAATCTTTGTCAGAGTAAGGGCGGTTTGCTTCAAGATTTTTCAATGTAAATAAAAATAAATAAATAAATAATGCTGGACAATTCACACACCATTATCTAGCCCCACGGTAAGCAGAGCGTGTGTTATGGGTACTAGATAACTGATATACATAATACAATACATTACACAGATAGATATTTTTTATTATACATAGAAAACGACCAGAGCACCCGGAACAAATATCTGCAGATCGTACACACAATTGTTCCGAGGCGGGAATCGAACCCGCAACCTTCAGCATCACAGGCACCTTCGCCCACCGCGTCACATCGGTCGTCAAATTGCTACTTATGATATTTAAATCGGAGCAAAAGAGGCTTGGTTGAAGGCCCGTACTATGTAAGTTCCATTACGTATAATTATGGTATTATGACTTGTCCAAGTGTTTATTTTGTAAGCCTAAAGAAAAAAAAACCCCATATTGAATTTTGAATTTTTGAATTATAGTTACCTATTATGTGGCTGTTCAGTTCGGATGACAATATCTAAATTAAAATTCCTACATATATCTACCCTACTAATTTTTTTAAATAAATGTATATGTGTCTTTCATGGCATATTCCGCATATTCCGTTCCCTCTTTAAATCCCGAAGTTTTTTTTTTTCACGAGTTTATTTTCATCATTTGAAAAAGAAATGTGTTGACTTAATTGTCGTCCTCGCACATTTTTGGTGTAATCATCTTAGCAGTCGTCATTAAGATAAAATCCAAGACTTTTCACATAAATGACTGAGTATCTCACAAAGAGGTCTAATAAAAGCTCCACGCTCTCAACTTTTTGTATTTAATGTTGTCTTCTAACTGTACTGAAACACTTAAAATACAATTATTCTACACGACGAGCCTTTAGTCTTGTTAATCAAATTGTTGGGAGAGAATACGAGCAGATAACTGATTCCTTTGACCTTTGAGTGCAGTAGTTTATTCACTGCTTTTCTTGATTTAAGTTAACACTTTGACTGCTGAAATCACACGGTATATGTTTTCTACAAGTGACTAATATGCGTAAATCCACACTAGCGCAGCGGCTGAGAAAATACAGATCTTTGTGACTCAGCACAGCCGTAATATTTTTCGAACGAAACGCATGTGCGGCGGGCGCAACACAACCGCTGTGTAGAGCGGCAGCACGAATTTTTTAGGTTAAAAAAAAGATCGCAGTCGTCGAAAAAGAATCGCAGTCAAAGTGTTAAGTTGGTATGGTGTTTTCGTGGATAAGCACTTTCATAGATTTCTTTTGGGTAGTATTTAAACGAGCGAAAGTAAAATATTTAAACGCGTCAAAAATATTGGAAATGCTTTTCTGATATACTAAGTGGGTACAAGCAGTGGGCGAATACAATGTTCAAATAAAATGTTCTACAGATAAACAAAGAAGTTATCAGAAAGCCATTTCTGTTTCCTGAACTGTGCTATGAATCACACACAAAGGGCAAAAGGTCTCCAACAAACTTTTGGAAAATTGGGAAAGCTTATGCTAACTATAATATGCTTATTTATATCTTGAGTCAAAAACAAATCAAAATCCTTTATCTTCTTCTTTAGACTTCCAAAATAAGCACTTAGGTAAGTCAAATTTTATACCATAAATTATTATCAAATAAATGATGCGATTTACTGTTCACTTAAATGTTTTGTTCACTAGTGGAAGAAGTGAAAAAGAAACTACTAGTACTTACATTCTAAATATTATACCACATGTGTCTAACTAATATTATGTGAGCGTAGTTTTATCGCTGGGGCAAACGTGTTCTTGAGTGGAGACATAAACATAGTGTAGGACACCCTCCGACCAGGTGGGATGACGAAAGACTGTAGGTAGATGCTGGATGCAGGGCGCTGTGGCGCTCATTGGGGGAGGCCTATTTCCATGATGATGATATAGTTTTATTAAGCACTTTAAAAATTTCATCATCATCATCATCAGCCTATATTAGTCCACTGCTGGACATAGGCCTCCCCCAATGAGCGCCATAGCGCCCTGTCTTCAGCTTGACGCATCCAGCATCTACCTGTAGTCTTTCGCAGGTCGTCATCCCACCTGGTCGGAGGGCGTCCTACACTACGTTTACCGAGTCGTGGTCTCCACTCAAGAACACGTTTGCCCCATCGGCCGTCGGTTCTTCGCGAGATATGGCCGGCCCACTGCCACTTCAGCTTGCTAATTCTTTGAGCTATGTCGATAACCTTGGTTCTCTGTCGGATGTAGGTATTCGTTACGAATCCTATCCTTCAGAGAAACTCCGAGCATAGCTCTTTCCATAGCTCGCTGAGCGACTTAAAAATACTCTAACAACTCTAAAAATTCAATTACCATTATACCTATCTACCTATACCGATATCTATCAAGGCACAAGAGGGAATCCACGGCTTAACACTTTGACTGCGAATTTTTTTCGACGACTGCGATCTTTTTATTAACCTAAAAAATTCGTGCTGCCGCTCTACACAGCGGTTGTGTTGCGCCGCACATGCGTTTCGTTCGAAAAATATTACGGCTGTGCTGAGTCACAAAGATCTGTATTTTCTCAGCCGCTGCGCTAGTGTGGATTTACGCATAATAGTCACTTGTAGAAAACACATACCGTGTGATTTCAGCACTCAAAGTGTTAAGGAGCTCTTATGTTTAAAGGATAGGGACGATCGGCCGCGACGGATCAATACGTGTCTCGGAACTACGCATACTCGACCTTATATCTAAAAGTTGAAAGATTTTATAGAAAAGCTTTTATAGAAATATGAAACCTCTATATTCTATAATAATATTTTGAGAAAGCTTCTTTCCATAATCATCGTTTGTGGTTATAGAAATGCGTGCCTCCACCACCACGAGATCTCTAACTTCGGCGTGTTTGTCGTGGGTAGCCAAAGTTTTAAAAAGCCCTACCTACCGATACCAAGTCAAGACAAAACCACGAACCATAACATGTATTTTACATAGTCCATCATCTCATAGTTACACACTGTTCGTTATATAATATATTTATTCTCTAAAATAACTAGGTCTGAAGAGGAAACAAACTTATGACCTAGGACCAAGTCGAGTAGACGGCCACCTGTGTCTATATGATAAAGATATGTATTTTAATTGAGTACCTATCCTAAACATTATCGTAGACATTATCTTCGACGACCGATGTGGCGTGGTGGGCGAAGGTTTTGCGACGCAGGAGGTTGCGGGTTCGATTCCCGCCTCGGAACAATTGTGTGTACGATCTGCAGATATTTGTTCCGGGTGTTCTGGCCGTTTTCTATATATAATAAAAAATATCTAATTATGTAATGTATTGTATTATGTATATCAGTTATCTAATACCCATAACACAAGCTCTGCTTACCATAGGGCTAGATAATGCTGTGTGAATTTTCCAGCATTATTTATTTATTTATTTGAGTGAACTCTACGTCCAGTTCCTCAAACCAATGATGGTTTGATGAAAGATCCTTATCAGATAGAATAATAATCCTTAATATACACATAGGGTATGACCATGAACATAAAATACAAGCCAAAAGTCCATATAAAAAACCATTAAAACACCTAATCTTCATCATCTTCAGAAAGCAATACATCAAGCGATATTGAATCTAAATTCACCGCGTCAAAGCTCATCTCGCCAAGTGGACTCAAGTGACTGGGATTCATACTCAGGTTCACTTTTACGCCACTTGGACGTCAATTACTACACTGATGGAGCCTGATTCCGAGGCAAGGATTGGTTACACAGATGAATCTCGACTCTACGGGACCGGGTTTAGAGATACTTCTTTTTGGTATCGTATATGCAATTTGCCGCAAAGTTGGGGTCTGGGTGTGAATGCTGTCGTCATGATGCACAATCAATTGAGTGATAACATCGAGTGATAATCATAGATCATTGAAAGTTGAAGCCAGTTCATTAACACTAACTTTGGCAAGCGACTTCGCGCGGTTTTTCTGAAAATTTGAAATGTTCTACCCCAGTAAATAATTAATACAATAGACAGATAATATAATAGACTAATAATTAATATAGGTACTATTTTGTTGTCAAATATCATTAAGATTCGTTTACACAAAAGTTATATATAACGGTATATTTATCACGATTTATTTTTTCAGTTTTCGAATATTTCGGCAAAGTTTCTTGCGCCATGATCACGGATTAACGACTCATGTTAGTTTCAAAAGATTCGTTAACACTTCGAGTGGTGAAATCACACCGTATGTGTTTTCTACAAGTGACTAATATGCGTAAATCCACACTAGCGCAGCGGCTGAGAAAATACAGATCTTGTGACTCAGCACAGCTGTAATGTTTTTCGAACGAAACGCATGTGCGGCGCAACACAACCGCTGCTGTGTAGAGCGGCAGCACGAATGGCTTATGTAGGTTAAAAAAAAAGATCGCAGTCGTCGATAAAAGTCCGCAGTCAAAGTGTTAAGCCGTTCAGACAGAACTAATTTCGTATATCTAATGTTAGTTATTGTAGTGGATACACTGATTGTAGATTTAGTCTAAGTTTAGCAACGTTAATGGTAGATCAACAAAACGAGTAAGTTGCTCGTATTATTTTAGGTCTACCTATAACTAAGCGTTCAAGTGATAAAATCTTATCAAAAAGTGACTTGTGTTTTTGCACTTAGCAATTTATAAGTTGCGTGTTTCGCTAAGTGGACTGCCAATTACACCTGTTAACACTTTGACTGCTTTTTTCGACGACTGCGATCTTTTTTTTAACCTAAAAAATTCGTGCTGCCGCTCTACACAGCGGTTGTGTTGCGCCGCACATGCGTTTCGATCGAAAAATATTACGCCTGTGCTGAGTCACAATGATCTGTATTTTCTCAGCCGCTGCGCTAGTGTGGATTTACGCATATTATTCACTTGTAGAAAACACATACCGTGTGATTTCAGCAGTCAAAGTGTTAAAGAACAAACAATACTTTAATATAAACTTAACTACCTGATAGCTTATCAGCATGTCTAGTTCTCTAGGTCAAACCTCAAACCATAGATAGTCTTTGTTAAAAATTACTACTAAAATAATAATGGTAACTTTACAAAATACGGAGACATCTTATGACTAAGTAGATACATAACTACTTAAACTACGTTTTTCGACTAACGTTGTTCAAAACGCGTGCTAAGCAGCGGGCTATAGCTACTAGCTAATATAGCAACGCTGGAAATAAAAAACTATAATGCATAAAACGGAAGCACTTTATAACTTTTGATTATCCTCGAAAAGTTTTCTAGATATAGTTTGGTAGTTTATTTCCGCACGTTATAAAAACGCTGAAACAGTGTTTGATACTCACTTAAAAGCTTGAAAAGCCATTTAAAAAGTTTTATTGGAGTAGTTTGGCTATTCCATTACCCAGTTTCACATCTGCACAATGCGTTGGCTTTAATAGAACTAAAATATAATTATGTATTTTAACTTGTATTGATGTAAGTTTGCCTAAAAAATATAAAAGCTTAGGTGATGCGATGTGTGTTTTCCAACGAAGGAGTTCAGTATTGTAGTAATCGTGTCTATTGTCTAGTTATAGGAATTAGTTGTATTGAATTCTTTAAATTTAGTGTCTTTATGAGAATTGGTGTGGTTTTCTTGATTTCGTTCTCGAAAAAGGCACTATTTTGTAAAGAATTTTATTTTTGGACCTATGATAGTAATGTGCTTACTCTAAAATTTACTTGGATGCCATAGTACATGAGAATTCGTATTTATTCTTAACACTTTGTCTGCTGAAATCACACGGTATGTGTTTTCTACAAGTGACTAATATGCGTAAATCCATACTAGCGCAGCGGCTGAGAATATACAGATCTGTGTGACTCAGCAAAGCCGTAATATTTTTCGAACGAAACGCATGTGCGGCGCAACACAACCGCTGTGTAGAGTGGCAGCACGAATTTTTTAGGTTAAAAAAAAGATCGCAGTCGTCGAAAAAAAACCGCAGTCAAAGTGTTAAATTAAGTATCTCTTGTCCTATGTATTATATATTTATATATTCACAAAATGTGGAAATTAAGGCAGACACATTTTGTGACTATGTTATTGGATTAGTCGCTTGTAAATAATCGCTTAACTATTCTATCGAATAATAACATTTTCCATAACATAATAAAAATACAATAATATATTAAGTAAACGAATCCACTATTTAACTGTACTAGTTTTTTGGAAAGCTTTTCTGACAAATGCTTTTTTATCTATCTGGGTTTTATTTATCTGGTAGGTATATATTGAGGAATGTTTTTTCTAAACTATATATTTTTTAAACTTCGTAGGTTTTTTCCATTCGATTTTTTTTCATTTTAACGGTTTTTCATCTTTCAACCTTGTAATCGACGAAAAACATAATAAGGATTTAACAAGGTGTTTATGTGATTTGGCAAGTTCTGCTGACACAAAAATAAATTTCGGAGGACGGTAAAAAATAAAGATGTAGAACATTGGGGTCTTTTTGTTCACACGTGGCGTCTATCTTATCTTTTTGTATCGTTATAATAGGGCGCGTGGCCAGGTAGCCGTTTGATTTGACCTTTTTGTACCTTTTGGTCGTTTTTTGTTTATTGGTCAAGTTTAAAAGTGTTGCATTTCGACGGTTCTGTAGCCGTGAAAATTTTGTTTTGATCTTCTGAAGAAATAAGTGAATTATAAATACTATAAAAATATAAATACTAACAACCCGCTCCGGCTTCGCACGGGTGCAATGTAGATACTAATATGGGGCAGTATGGAGTGATGAATAAATCATAACCTTCCTTTTGAATCACTCCATCTATTGCTGAAAACTGCATTAAAATCCGTTGAGTAGTTTAAAAGATCTAAGCGCACAGACAGCGGAACGTCTTCATTTTATACTATGTAAAGATAAAGAAGCTTTATAGAACTCTTAAAGATTCGCTGCGAGTCAGAGAGTTCAGGTCTTTAATTTTGTGCTGTATTAAAGTGGCCTAATTGTTTAATGGCTTTATATTTTTTGAAAGTGGGTACCTACCATTAGTAAATGTCTACTTACATGGCTCAGGGGTCGAAAGCTTGTGAGACAAGTGCTTTAAAAGTACGACACAGCTGCACAGTTTTCATAACATGCAAATTTTATTTCATGGATTTACAAAAGCGATAAATTACTTTATTTGTTTGTCACGTTCTGTAATTCCTCTTAAAATTCAGTTAAGAATTGGCCAGTGAGAAGAAGGCTGGTTTTATCGGGATCACTGCTAGCTAGCTACGAAGTCTTTTTATTCGATTCAAAGGAAGCCAATCGTAAAAAAAACGAACCATCTGTCTTGAGGCAAGCTGCGCGGGCAAATTATATAACAAAAGAGTTTTTCAAACTTCTTTTAAGCTGCATTATCAACGGGTTTGCAGCCGTCCCATTACCTTTTAACTTTCTTTTCAAAATACTCAATGTATTTTCGTTTGTTTCAGGATGTGAGCATCGTCGTCAACCCACCAATGACGGTAACATTCAGCGATCAAATTTGACAATGAGGTCACAGACTTCAAAAGGTTCACCTAACAAAGGAGTTGTCAGTAAAACTCCATTAAAAAATAAACGGGCCAGGAAAAAAATTGTTGCTAAGAAAATAAAAAAATTGGTTCGCAAGCCATTGGTGAAAGAAACAAAAAAGAATGCCTCGAAAAATGACAAGAAAGCTTCAGGAGATGACAAAAACGATACTTATTTGGAAACGAGGGCTTCAACATCAAAGTCTAACTCTCCACAAGCATCTCCTGCAAAGAAAAACAAGAAAGAACACAAAGAAAAAAAGGATTCGGTTAAAAAATTGCCGGACAATAATAAAAAAACCACTGTCAAAAAAACAATAAAAAAGAAACCTGTGAAAAAATCACAATCTAGTGAATCACAGAGCGATTCAAGTGATGATTGTGATGATTCAAAGTACAAAATTAATAAAGATGAGCCTAAAAATAAAATATCGAAATTTTCTAAAGCTAAAAATATCGTAAAAAAAAGTAAATCTTGTCCTATTGATAAGAAAGACTTAGTGCAGTCTAAGACTATGTTGGCAAAGAAAAACGACGAAGATAAAATAACTAATGTAAATCTTAGCAAAGATCAAACTAAAAACAATGTTCTTACTCCAACTGAACCAACTGATAAGAAAGATGAGAAAAAAGAAATTACTAAAGTGGAAAAGGATAAGGAAACTAAAGTACCTAAATCATCATTAGACGCTGTTTCAGCTCAGATCAATCTATCTGAAGCACCAAAACAAGAAACTGAAAGACCGCCAAAGTTTTTCACGTCTTTCCGGTCTCCACGAACAGTAGATATTGATGTCAAATGCTTTAAAAATGCAAAAGGAAATCTGAGTGTTTCCGAAAGACTATCGCTGAAATGTGAAATTAAAACAAATGAAGAAAAAAATGTTCCCAATACTCTTGTCTGCCAAGGTCCCGACATCGACGTTTATACATTTACTGAGAAGGTCGATTCTCCAAAGAGCACATTGTCAGATATTCGTAATAACGTCAATCAAAACATAGGTCGTGTGAGACCTGTTGCGAGAGTTAAAGGAACAGTTATGGACAAGAAAATTGAAACAGAGAGAAAAAAGTTTTCACCCCATCGGCCAATCGAAGAAGTGGTAAAAATACTTAAAGCCAAGAAAGGAGAAGAAATTAGTACAAGTAGCTTCGATTTTAATGTAAATGATTCAAAAGAAGGAGCACCCAAAGCCATAGTTAGTAAGTCATATAAGATGGTTGCTCGAAAATCAAGTGTAACAGGCATACCATTCAGTCCCATAAAATTTTCGGAGCAAGAACCGACACCTGGTCTTAGTGAACAACCTGCGGATAAATCTAATTCAACTCCCAAAAAATCACAAACAAAAACTAAAAAGAAGAACAGATGTAGCTCATCAGATGAAGAGTTTGAATGTTCTAAGTTTTCTCTAAACACAAAGTCTTTCCAGTATTCATCGTCTGACGAATTGGATAATAACGAGTCAAACGATGAAGCCAAAGAATCTTCCGAATCTGATGCTTCCGTAGTCAAAAAACTTAAAAATAAGAGGTATAAAAAGATAACAGATAGCGCAAAGAAGCCAAAGTCTAGAGAACTAAAAGAACTGTCAAAAGACTCACTGGTGGACTTAAAGGACGATATACTTGGAAATAAAAAGAAAGAGAAACGATCGCATCACCGAGCACTTCATAAATATTGGAACGGTCCAAAAAAGCAAAGAATGGCACTTCTAAATGCAAAACTTGTTGTGCAAAACTTACTTGCTAATGAGTTTCAAACAAATACTGATTTGGGGCTTATGAAGACAGTTCCGCAGCCTATGCCAAGTACATCAAAACGAGCGGCACCCGCCAAAAAGAAAGAAATGAAGACCAAAGATTTGGAAAAACATGAGACAACATCTGAATCTGAATATGAAAATACGGCGGAAAAGAAACAAGAAACTTCAGAAAGTTCCGATGATAATCCTCCGCAGCGATCGCTGCGAGGAGAACCGGGGATCCGAAGTGCGGGTAAATATTGGGATCCAAAATCTTGTTCTTCGTCCAGTGAAGACAGTGAACACGAAACAAAAAAGAAACCCAAGGCTAGTACGGAAAAGAAAAAGCCTATTAAATCATCATCAGAAATATCTGAATCTGATAAACCTCCAGCCAAAGTAAAAAAAACTGTAGTCAAGAAAAAACGTAATAGGAACGAAGTAAATATGGACTTCAAAGACATGGTTGTTCAAAAACGCATGGCAAGTCTAAATGCCTCCGCAATGATCGAGCTCAATTACGAAAAGCGCTCTCCCAAATCAAATAAAGAAGAAACAACAACTGATTCCGGCAGCGACGAGTCTTTTTCTCAGAAGCCAAAAAACGGGGTAAGTTCCGGCGTCAAGTCGGAATCAAAAAACGAAGAACCAAAGCAGGAACCTGAGAGTGACGAAGCAACTGGGTCAGATTCTAAGCAAAAAGTTGAAGTGATAGTGAACCAAGACACTGATGTGACTATAACCGGAGTGTATGCAACCCACCATCACCACAATGAAGGCTACTGCACTGTATCAGGGATGCACCAGTACCGCATCTCTTCCACAAGCCACACGCAGACGACAGCAACCGCGAACTGCGAAAAGGTAACTAAACTATTTAACTTACTAATTCAAAAAAGCAGGTGATCTATAAATCCGAAAACATATCAATTACGCGGAGAAATAGGATTGTTATCGGGCTTAAACTCGGCGAATTGAAACGCGTATTTCCCGTGCCTTATATAATTAAGACGGCGAAGTACCCTCTGGCGCTTCGACTCTCATTAATACCCGGTAATGAAGTAAGTTCCATGTAAACACGCCGCGAGACTTTATCCTCCATCGCTTCACCTCACGATAGTTGTCAAAGAAAAGTAAACCTTTGTAATTAAGGCAGATGGTGAGTTTTGACGTGGAGCTTATTTTGTTACGGGTGTGAACGATTTACGCGTGAAAGGAGCAACCGTGTTACCCTTGACGGAGATTAGAACATCAGACAGTTTAAACCTTATTAATGCTGAACTCGGAGAGGGATTCTAATAGATTAACTTTATAAAATTTGGATTTGGATACTTTCACATAATCGTCAGAAACAGTAGTTCTCTATTCTTAAAACATTGTTTAAGTATTGGCAAGAAACCGCGTTCAAAAGTTGTTGTTTAAAAACAAATGAAAGATAAACTCTTTTCAGTTCAGGTGTAACAAAACTGTAATTTTCGAAAAGTTTTAAGAGATCAACCTATAAAATATTATTCAAAGAATAAAGATTTTCCTCTTGAAGCGGAAATAAGATACCAACTTGCAAAGTGACTCATATTTTATTCTGCTTGTAAGAAGTTTGTCTTGAACACCCATAGTATATTTAACCGGGACAGAAAACAGCAGATCGTCTGACTTAAACAAAAGCGGCAGCCTTAATAAATAAGGTACTTTTCACCTCGTATTTAAGACAAACGTGCGTCAGATTATTAACCAACTTCGAAAAAAGAAGGAGGTTCTATGTTCGGCTGTATGTATGTTTTTTATATATGTCCGTCTATTTCACTGCCATTTATGGACCGATCTGGATGATATTGCAGATGTTTTGAGGATGATCCCGAGGTTGTCCCACAAAAATGTTATTCCCGAGGGATTTTTATTGATCCATCAAAACTTAGAAAACGTTTTAAAACTACAGGATTATAATTTTTTTTAAACATTTAAATTATGTTCGGAACGCTAAAATAATTCGGTTATATATTAATTATTTATATAGGTATATATATTAATGTTTAAGTATATATAAGTAGCTTAGTATCATTATGAGTAGTATATTTTATTATCTCTATTATATGGCACTACCTACCAAACTGTTGTCCACACTACCCAAAGGTTAGCAGGTAGAGAATGCTATCTAGCATTATGCTCGCCTATGTACAACTTTTGTGCAATAAAGTATATTCTATATTCTATCTAACGCTCGTAAGCGCATTTTAAAATGCCTAATGTGTACTCGCTTTTAAGTCTTCAATATTGTCTCACAACCACAAAGCAGTTTCCAAAGCAAATAATACGCAACACACTTTCACCAGTTTGTTACAGAGAGAAAATGCCAGCTAATTTTATTGTTCATTAATCAATGTTGGTTTAAGGGTGCACTCGACCAAAGTAGTATAAATCTTAAGCTGAGATTAAAATCGAATATTATTCTAGAGTTTCTAAACTTTGCATTTTGAAAACCTTATTCCAATCTCTTTCGGAGAGTAATTCCTTATACCACCAAAATCCAACGAGTAAACAAGTTATCAGAGAGTACTTTAATGGTCACCGCTAGAACAACTGTAATTATACGATATTGACTTTCATAACCCTGTCAAATTAAGCAAACACAAGATCTTACTTCGTGCTGTTGATACAATTGTATTTGAATTAATTGGCTAACATATTTCACCAATCATTTATTAACTCTTAGCGTAACTGAGAGAGAGAGTAATACTAGAGTGATAATGAGTATTAATGGAAATACTCTAAGTCAAAAGAGTAAGAACAAACCAGGGTTAGGTTACTCTCGGTTAACATGGTATTTAATCGAGTCCACCCTTAAGTCTTTAAAAATATCTTGCTGTTCGTAGTTTTATGACGCTCTCATGGATTCTCAACTATTTATTAGTGGAGTTTAGTATCTCTACGTGTAAGTTATTTAATGGGATGATGATGAACTCCTGGAATGAATTGCTGGGGAAGTCTGGTGTAAGCTTTTAGTGTTGATTGTTTCTACCTAACTACCGTTTATCTGCCATTTTAAATTTAAATATACATAGCCATTGAAGTAATAGTTTGTCACTTTTAGAAAAGATAAAAATATGATAAATGTAGATTGTAAATCACCATGATCTGACTCACGCCGCCGTGAGAAGTTGGGATTTGGTGCGTCTCTCGTGAGACGTTGGGAATGGTTTTCGCATTTCCTTTTACAGGGGTCGTCAATGTGCTTTGACGACCGATGTGGCGCGGTGGGCGAAGGTCCGCCTGCGACGCAGGAGGTCGCAGGTTCGATTCCCGCCTCGGAACAATTGTGTGTACGATCTGCAGATAATTGTTCCGGGTGTTCTGGTCGTTTTCTATGTATAATAAAAAATATCTATCTATGTAATGTTTTGTATTATGTATATCAGTTATCTAGTACCCATACACACAGGCTCTGCTTACCATGGGGCTAGATAATGCTGTGTGAATTGTCCAGAATTATTTATTATTATTTGTTTACATAATTTTAATACGTTATTCGTATGACTAATCCATGGTTGTGATAACAGGAGGGCTGCGCCCGCGACGATGCCCGCTACACGCCTCTTTCCGCACTGTCGTCTATGCAGCCGCCGGCTGAACATGCACACACGCACCCGCCACATCCCTCAGGTAACAAACTCAAGTATTTATTTAATCCAATCAATAAATTTTTTTCCGGCCCTGGTGGGGGCACAGAGAGGGGCCTCGAGGCTTGGCCTCATTACCCCGGCGTCAACTCGAGGGGTGACGACCCCTTGGTCCTTGGGTTTTATGGGAATAGCTTTTTTCCCCTTTCTCAATGTTTTCTTTTTTATTTTGGCTGCATTTTTTTTTATGTTTTTCTTTTTTTTTCTCTACGACGACGTACCTATGTTATTCTGTATTTTTGTGTGTTTTCCTTTTTTTAACTATTTATAACATTTAGTGTGTGTGGGTATCAATATAATTATTTTATTCTTTTTATTTGATACTAGCAGTTGCACGCGGCTTCGCACCCCTTTTTCAAGTAGCCTATGTCCGTCCCTGAAATACCATTGACCTTCCTGCTAAACGTTAAGGTCTATTCAGCCGTTCAGGTGTATAACAGACTGTCAGATAGATAGACGGAGAGACTTTCGAATTTATAATAGGTAAAGTAAGTTATAACTTAATCTTTTGACGATCGATGTGGCGCGGTGGGCGAAGGTCCGCCTGCGACGCAGGAGGTTGCGGGTTCAATTCCCGCATCTGAACAATTGTGTGTACGATCTGCAGATATTTGTTCCGGGTGTTCTGGTCGTTTTCTATGTATAATAAAAATATCTATCTATGTAATGTATTGTATTATGTATATCAGTCATCTAGTACCCATAACACAAGCTCTGCTTAGCTTGGGGCTAGATGATGCTGTGTGAATTGTCCAGCATTATTTATTTATTTATTTTGTCTATTTCTAATTTCATTTATGCACATGTACCCACTTCTCTCTTCGCTTTGTCTCTCTCTCTCTAAGGTTTGCTGGAAGAGAACTCTTTTTAGGGTTAAGTTCGCCTTTGTTCAAATTTCTAGAATAATTTTTGTGTTATGGTTTTCATTCAAGAAATATTAATAAATAAATAAAGATTTTATAATGTAGGCCACAAAAAATATAGTTAGGGAAGTGAACAATCGGGTTATTGCTTTTTAAAACGACACCCTATAAATAACGTATTAATTACCCTTATTTTGAGTTTAGGTATGTTAATGTAACGTATTCTATCAACATTCACACGAAATAAGTGGTCTCATGCTAAGCCAACTTAATTACTGTTAATGATTGTTCCTTTACTGCGGCTGTCATGATCACAACCTCTAATAATTAGTTACCAGGTTTTGAGGCCAGAATCTACAAAAGCTGCTATATCTCTTCCGTTCGGTTTTTTTATAAATGAATAATACACTAAAACCCTACTAACTTCGTATCTCCCAGATATTTTTCTCCTTTTTTTTAAAAGACTACTGTATGATAACTAACCAAAGACTAAAAAAAAATTAGCAATATTTTTCAATAAAAATATTAGCAATATTTTTTTTTTCGTTCAATCTCTTCCTATACTGTAACAGAGTAGATTAGGTTAGAAATTTAATTCTTAGAAATCACTCTGAGTGGGCTTATGCACTATAATAATAAAGGCACTATAATTAGGTTTGTTTATTCCTAAACATTATTTCACAAATGTATTGAGTATTTAAAGTAGGTTTAAAAAAAACGAAATCAATTATAACATAACATGAATAGGAAGTACTACGCATAAAGGAGCAACTGGAGTCCAAATGCGGAAAATGGAGTACCACCTGAACCTGATGAATAGGAAGTGTGATTAATTGATGATGTAATAAAATAAATACTAATGTCACTTGAAACCTAAAGAAAACAATATTGTGTATATTTAACTTATTTAAAATAATTCATTTCTGTCCCAAAACTGCCATGAAAAAAGGCACAAAAAGTTATTGAAAAATAAAATTCGTACAAAAATATGTAATTTTTAGTATAAGTACATAGTTATAACATCGCCTTAGGGCTTAATAAAAAAACCTGTAATACTATCTCAATAAATAAATAAATTATAATTAGAGATCACTCACATAAAGACGAGTAGGTACTTAACGGTAGACAGAAACTTGACGAAACTTGATGATATCGCGCAGGGAATTTGGCTAAAGAAACGTAATTCTTTAGCCAACCAAATTCCCTGCGCGATATCATGATACGATATAGTCTAAAGCTTCCTTATTTTCGCAGTTCCGTTAGATAGTAAATATGTTACGAGATCCCTAAATCTTTCCCCTAACGATAAGAGAGATTACAGCGGTAAATGAGGAAAATATCTACGTGTATTACGTAATCTTCAGCCAAAGAAATCCAATCATAACCATCAAAGAGATGTTTTCTATTAAATTATTCCCTCACACTTTTATCAAAGCCGTTTTCGGTAAAATAATTTAAAAATATCTTTGAACTCAGGTGTTTAAAAATAATTCGAATTGGGCGGGAATTCAGCTTTTATTTTTTGATAATTTATCTTCCCACTCTTACCTACCGAAAACCTAAAGATTATTTATCAACTAGAGGGTTCAAAAATGTTCTCAAAATGTATAAGTATTTCTATAGGAATGTCTAGAAACAATAGAGTAGGCGTAAGAAGTCCAGTGCCCCGAGTTCGGTTGAAGATAATTATAGTATCGAGACATGATCGTGGCGTCTAATTTTTGTCAGATTTTATGTTCACAGGATCGGGACAGAGAATAAGAGATAAGCGATAAGCGCAAAAATCTAAAAAGTTATGAAGAAACTGGTTCAAAGAACAAAATAATTAGTAATCATCTACGAACTAAAACATAAGTCATTTCAATAGACCGTAGGATTCCTGAGGTCTCGACCAAATTATGTGCAAAACAGTGCACTTTCATCACATCACTTTTTATCGTAAAATTTTAGCTCAATCGTGTTTTCAACGAACCAAAGAAAAGAAGGTTAAATTTCATTCACGAGTTTTTTACTACGAGGATCCCGCGACTACTGAGATCTAGGCCTAGTTTGAAAACCAAATCAATTAGTTACGTTCTCCCCTTAAAAAATAGCAAAAAAGAAGTAGGTACAAAGTTCACGGGTTTACCTAATCCCTAATACAGGGTGGGGCAAAAGTAATCATCCGATGTTCTTTTGCTGTAATTTTTTTTTTATGAGAAAACTTTGATTCTGCTTGTAAAATTTGTTTACTTAATACATTAGAATTTATTCCATTAAGTTGAGAAAATGATATCGGTCAAGTGGCCACCGCCAGAGTTGATGACCATACGGGCCCGCTTTATGGCATTTTCCATCACTCTTGCCAGAACTTCGGGCGACAGGTTCATTCCTGGCGAATATTCTCTTTAAAAGCTTCGAGAGTCTCAGACTTGTGACAACTTAATGTAATAAATTCTAATGGATTAAGTAAAACAAATTTATAAGCAGACCAAAACTTTTTTCATTAAAAAAAAATTACAGCTAAAGAACATCGGATGATTACTTTTGCCCCACCCTGTATATTCTTAACAACCCTTCATTTACCTTTTAACCCTTCAGAAACATCTAATACATTTTCCCAAACAAGCTAATAGATTTACGAAAGGCGTAATGCGCTCAGCCTCCCGAGTTGGGTTAACGCTTTCCGGATAAAATACCGCTGTCGTTATTAGTTTGATTTATTTGCACGCCTCGAATACTTGAGTAAATAATTCGAAAGGACTTTTTATATACCTTTTAATTTTATATCGTTAGTCGGTAATAAAAACATAGATTTTGATGGTGCTTTCGCTATTTTGTCTCGAGATGGTATGGTCCCATACAAATTTCATTACCGAGGTATTGGTATTTGAACAAAATTTATAAACATTATTAATATTAAGAATAGTTCGACAGAATAATAAGAATCTGAAGATAAAATAACCTAATCATACATCACGCAAATTTCAGAAATGCGAATGTTTGTATGGATGTTTGTTACCTCTTAACGCCAAAACAGCTTAAATTTTGGATACTGATAGTAGAGAAAAGTAATAGATAGTCTGATAGTCTTCCTCTTTAATAACACAGGCTACTTTTTATCACATAAATCAGTTCCCATGGAATACAAATAACCTTAACGCCTTTCTATAGAAAAAAACGCGTGTGAAGCCACGGGCAGAAACTATTTGTTTAATATCACAAAAGCAAAAGCAAACAAAGCATGTCTGAATTCTGTAATTCCTAACTGTTTTAAATATCTCGGTCAATGATCGTTGGCCTCGACGTCTGCCCCCATTACAACTAATTGATTTTTACCGACAATAAATACGATTGACGCTTATTTTATCCAAAAACTTTCTTCTGAGTTTTGTGGAAGATATACAATGACGTATAAACTGCTTTTTGAAATGTTAGTATACTAATAGAGTAATGCAATTAAAATAAATATCAACTCTTTCAGCAGCACGGTACCACCATAAACACAGAATTCATAGGGACAAAATACTTACCTATTAAAATTCATAAATTGAGTAACAAAACTAGGTATTAATTACTTTAAAATTAAATGTATTGTCGAACCTTGATCAAACGAAATGTGCGGATACACAACATATATTTATCGATAAAAAAAAAATATGTTACCTATCTGAAAAACAAAGCAGATTTAATTATTTTTTTAATGAAAACTACTTCATCTGTTTTTTCTTCATTTCTTTTTGAGTAAACGGTGTACTTTATTGAAAGTAGTCTCATTTGAAAGCTGAATTGAAAAAATGCAATTCGGTACATAAGCCTAGTAAAAAAATTTTTTTTTTTTAGAAATTTGCATAAAAAGACGATTTTTATTTTATTTTTGATCTGTAACTTTAAAACTGGGTTATTGAGGTGTAATTTTTTGCATGTTGCATGTATAACAAACAGCTTCAAATTTCCAACCCATAGTTTATTGGCTTGTAGCTGTTGATGTTTATAAAACGACTGATTTGGTTTTGAAAATGCTTTTATTACAGTTACAAAAATCTTAAATTAGGTGTAAAAGTAGCTTCTTAAACATATACATACATTGACAAAATAGCTGAACTAAGAGATCATTGGTTGCCCAGAAGCAATAATATTGACGACCGATGTGGTGCGGTGGGCGAAGGTCCGCCTGCGACGCAAGAGGTTGCGGGTTCGATTCCCGCCTCGGAACAATTGTGTGTACGATCTGCAGATATTTGTTCCGGGTGTTCTGGTCGTTTTCTATGTATAATAAAAAAATCTATCTATGTAATGTATTGTATTATGTATATCAGTTATCTAGTACCCATAACACAAGCTTTGCTTACCATGGGGCTAGATAATGCTGTGTGGATTGTCCAGCATTATTTATTTATTATTATTTATTATAATATCTTTTTCTTGAAGAATTTGTGAGGACCTAATTAGAAATCAGACCATGGCCTTTTACAATTTTGAGGTGCCATTTTGCAACTAGAGTCCTTGCAGTGTAAAAACGCCCGCTACCTGCACGAGTAAATTAATTACTTACGGTACTTCTCACTGATAAAATATACGAAGTAGAAGCTAAGTTTCTTGGTAAGAATAAAGTCTAAGTCAAACTTTACAAGTTTATTCTACGGCCCGGTAAGAAGCGTCCAGTATTCTGCACTATTAACACTTTGACTGCGGTTTTTTTTCGACGACTGCGATCTTTTTTTTTACCTAAAAAATTCGTGCTGCCGCTCTACACAGCGGTTGTGTTGCGCCGCACATGCGTTTCGTTCGAAAAATATTATAGCTCTGCTGAGTCACAAAGATCTGTATTTTCTTAGCCGCTACGCTAGTGTGGATTTTCGCGATTTGTAGAAAACTCATACCGTGCGGTTTCATTTCATTTCAAAGTGTTAACTGTGTATTCCAAGTTTCCTTGTAGTTGGATCGTCTTTAAAGAAATTAAGATGAACGAGGGAACTTTTTGAACCTTATTACTTAGGCAAAATGAGTTTTCCTTACAGCACAAATCTTGTTATTCAAAGTTTATTAAAACTAATCGAAACTTCTTTTAACACTTTGACTGCTGAAATCATACAGTATGTGTTTTCTACAAGTGACTAATATGCGTAAATCCACACTAGCGCAGCGGCTGAGAAAATACAGATATTTGTGAATCAGCACAGCCGTAATATTTTTCGAACGAAACGCATGTGCGGCGAAAAACGACCACTGTGTAGAGCGGCAGCACGAATTTTTTAGGTTAAAAAAAAGATCGCAGTCGTCGAAAAAAAATCGCAGTCAAAGTGTTAATATCTTGCTGTAAACTGTTAAAACGATTAATTCTTAGTAGTAAGTTAACAGCATATAAATAATAATAAATAAATGAATAATGCTGGACAATTTACACAGCATCATTGTACCTCATATTAAAAAAAAACAATAATTTGATTGATTTAAAAAAATCTAAAAACGGATTATATACATTTCCCTCTTAGATTTTAAGCAGATCTCTATATAGCTCCCCAATCTATATAGAAATCATCTTTTTATCCAGGAGACACCGCAGGTAAAAACTAGTAGGTAGTATAATAATGCTACAGTGTCGCTATGACGCTGACTGTACCTATAAGATTTGTTTGCGAATCTTCAGCGACTGCTTTTGGCACGAATCCAGGATTCCCCTTTCTGTACCTATCCGGGATATTAAATAGTGGCTACTTATCTTATGCTAGGTCTTCACAATATCGGAAGCAAAAAGTACCCTTTTTGTACCGACGGACGGCAGCGGTCACATAGTTTTTTTTTCCAAAATTTAAATAAAAGGAATCAAATCTCTCACGAGGTGATTAAATCTAGACTTTCGCTTCTACATTTTAATTTACAACCGCCTTCAAAAAAAGGGAGGCTCTCAATCTATAATATAAAAATGAATCGCTGAATGTGTTAGTAAGCGCCAATCTCGAGAGGAGCTGACACGATTAGGCTAATTATTTTTTTAGAATATTCCTTGAAGTACGAGGATGGTTCTTACGGAGAGAAAAAAGAGAAAATTTTAAAAAATTGCCTGAAACAAATGACTACCCGGGCGAAGCCGGGACGGGCCGCTAGTTGTTAATAAATTTATGAAACATCAAATTATCTCTGTCTCTATTATGTAGGTAGATCAATGTGCCTATTTTATGTAACCTATGGACCTAAAACTACGAAAACTAAAAAAGAAATTTAAAAATAGACCTTGAAGTCTGAAATAAAGAATACTATATTATTATGTTTAATTTTATTATTTTGAAAATAAGGTCACCATTCACATGCTTCTCTTCCTTGTACACTTGTGGACAATAAGGCAATCTGTCTCCTTAAATATTTATGACGTGATGATAAACCGCACGAGAAGGGCCGACAACAAATAAAGGTCACTTAATTCATTCATGTAGGTTTAATATTTATTATTTTCATGGCCGAGCCAACAATACCTAAAAAAAAATAAGAGATCAGTTCAGTTCAGTTCCTTATTCATAAGAAATATTCTTATATGTCAAACATAAATAATAAATAGGAAACAAAGAAAATACATTACGAAATAATAAGAAAAATACTAAATAGTTCGAAATCTAAGTACCTACAGAATTTTTAAAATAAATAATTCTATAATTTCTTTGGTAATTTTACCAATAGTGAGTTATTCAAATCAAAGTTATAATAAATATTATAAGTGTGGATCAGCGACATTGACGTCATCTAATTTGAACTGAACTGATATTAAGATCAACTGAGAAAAAAGTTATCTATAGATCCACCTTCAAAACTGGATCTATTGAGATATGGATACAAATCTCAATAGATACACCATGGATTTATCAAGTTTTTTTTTTCGACCGAACAGATCAAGTATTACCTTTTTGTTTAAGTGTGTTTGTGTGTACGAGGCCTTAGCAGGCCCGGCAGCCAGAAGCAAGATCAGCATCAGCGATATCTTAGCTTCAGATATTCAATTTAATTTTGTACGATGATAAAATCTGATATAGTCTGATTTAGTCATCCAACTCATGCTGAGGCAAAGCAAAGCCATTTTGTTACTGGACTAACACGCTTAGTAACGTTTAGTTTACCTTTTAGTTTAAGTTTATTATATTCTGTGTAGTTCTTATAACAAATAAATTCATTAAATAAATTATAAATAAATTATAAATAATGCTGGACAATTCACACAGCATCATCTAGCCCCATGGTAAGCAGAGCTTGTGTTATGGGTACTAGATGACTGATATACATAATACAATACATTACATAGATAGATATATTTTTTTATTATACATAGAAAACGACCAGAACACCCGGAACAAATATCTGCAGATCGTACACACAATTGTTCCGAGGCTGGAATCGAACCCGCAACCTCCTGCATCGCAGGTGGACCTTCGCCCACCGCGCCACATCGGTCGTCATTTCATTCATTCATAAAGTTAAATGTTTTTGTAACTGTCTTCAGTTTACAGCTTGAAATCTGTAAACTGAAGACAGATGTAACGGTTTGACGGGTTAGACACCCACTTTACAATAAAACTTTTAAAACTAATCCTACTAATAAAAGAGCTTCTAGTAAGTTTGTATGTATGGATGGATGTTTGTTACTCTTTCACGCAAAAACTACTGAACGGATCGGGCTGAAATTTTGCATACGGTAGTTCTGGGTCCAGAAAAAAACATAGGCTCCTTATTATCCCATTAATCAGTTCCCATAGGA
Source organism: Eupithecia abbreviata (assembly GCA_943735965.1). NCBI lineage: Eukaryota > Metazoa > Arthropoda > Insecta > Lepidoptera > Geometridae > Eupithecia > Eupithecia abbreviata. The sequence continues at coordinate 10,212,612 of OX030987.1, read as the reverse complement.
TAGAAATAATCTTAAACGTTTCCATAGAAACAAAGCGTGCGAAGCCGCTGGCAGAAACTATTATGGTTATAATTACGAGTACTATTTTAACTGATTTGATTGATGATTATTCATCATCATCATCAGCCTATATTAGTCCACTGTTGGACATAGGCCTCCCCCAATGAGCGCCATAGCCATGCAGGTAGACGCATCCAGCATCTACCTGCAATCTTTCGCAGGTTGTCATCCCACCTGGTCGGACGACGTCCTACACTACGTTTACCGAGTCGTGTTCTCCACTCAAGAACACGTTTGCCCCAGCGGCCGTCGGTTCTTTGCGAGATATGGCCGGCCCACTGCTACTTCAGCTTGCTAATTTTCAGAGCTATGTCGATAACTTTGGTTCTCTGTATTATGGTTACCACTAAACACTAGGTTAACACTAACGGTAGGTTAACACTAAAGTAATTTACAACGGGGTATCAAAACTCAAATCATGGTAAATACCCCGTTAATACTTATAAAGATCCGCTTTACAAACTCGAAACAATCCTTCTTTATACTTGGACTAGCGGACCTTCCCGGCTTCGCAAGGTTTTAGTACGGTTCCCTAACTTTTTTGAAAGTATAATAAAGCCTATCTTCACCGGGGATAGTGTAGCTTCCCAACGGTGAAATAATTTTTCAAATCGGTCCAGTAGTTTCGGAGCCTATTCAATACAAACAAACACACAAAAAATCAAACCTTTCCTCTTTATAATATTCGTATAGATATAATTGACGCGCTATTTGAACTCCATCAAAACAATATTATTTACCAGCATAATAATCTCGTCAGCCAAAATTTTCTGCTCAGATATTTAATTTTTCAGCGAAATTTTTCTAAGCAACAATTCAATCCTCTAACTTGGGTCGGAAAAGTTTCGTCAAATTGAGGTTTGAATTACCGTCCGCCTTGAATTTATTTTAATTTCCATCTCGGAATAATTCTGATTTGCGCGCAGAGCATTTAATTTCACAGCTTAACGGAATCCCGTTACGTTGGAACCCGATTAGTGTTTAAGCGGCCCTGGCCTATTTGTATCCTGAGCAGAGTTTGACACAGATTAGCTCTCGATTATAATGCTGGACAATCCATACAGCATCCATACACATATTCTTTGTAAAAGCTTATTACAAAATATCAGATTATTTAGACGAACTTAGAAGATAAAAAAGCTTGGAACGAGTTTTGCTCTAACTCAAAATCTACCAACTTACAAATAAGTAAATCAAATGTACTAGACACATAAGTTATGAACATACTAGTGGTTTCTTCTCACTTCTTCCACTGGTGGACAAAAAATTGAAGTGAACTATAAAATAATTTAATAGTATAAAATATGACCTGTCTAAGTGCTTATTTGTAAGCTTAAAGAAATAAAAACTTTTCATTTTCATTTTCCGAAAGTAAGCGGTAAGGGATATAGTATAGCCGAACAACAGTATTAGATAAAACTTGTGAAACTACCAAAGTTATAAATGATTTTAACTGTTTTTTTTTAAATAAAGAGTATTTGATTAATTCAACTTAGATTAAACGCGTTGCAATAGTAGAATTGGCCGTCAAGGACCGTTTACGTGAAACACCATTAGGGGTGATGGTGACTGATTTAAGCACACTTTAAAAACAAAACAGCATGTGAGTTGTAAGCACTCACTGTGATGAGCGACACTGGTCCAATTGGAACGCAGTTTGGACCACGGTTTGGACGATAGGGTTGACACGAAATTAGCTATCGGGATATACACGGTCGGAAATTACGAACGATTTATTTGTAGAATTTTGGAATATCGGATATTACGAATTTTTATATTTGGACATTAAAAAGAACCGACAACCGCTGGGGTAAACGCGTTCTTGAAACGAGACCGCGACACGGCAAACATATTGTAGGACGCCCTCCGGCTAGGTGGGATGACGATCTGCGAAAGACTGCAGGCAAATGCTGGATGCGGCAAGCTGAACACAGGTGAGACAGGGCGCTCATTAGGGGAGGGCTATGTCCAGCAGTGGACTGATATAGGCTGATGATGATGATGATGACATATAGATTATTATTTCACTTCATATTTATTGCTTGATACCTATTAAATAAAATAGGTTACTTTTGAACTATATTATATTTTTAAATATCCCATCATCTAAATCGCGTTACAGGCAGAACTCATATATTCTACGTGCGAGCAGATTTTTCAATGCAATGGCAGATGAAGTTGATTTGTTCAATACCTCTCCAAGTAACTTCAAATGTATTTGTAGTAATCACTTCTTTACTGTATAACTTCACATATTCATATTGTTTGTCCACTACTTATTCTTTTTAATTATTATTTCTAACTACTTGTGAAAACTTGTAATTGGCCGTCCTTATATATATACTTAATCTTTCTTGTTATATGTTTAGCCGTAAGTTTTCCGAAAATTAAATAAATAAATAAACTCTCTGCTCGACGTTGAGCCTAGTTTCTTCGTAATGGACATTATTAATAAAGGTCACTAGTGTCTGCCCGCAGATTCGCACGCGTTGTTTCTATGGAAACGTTATGAAGTTATTTCAAAAGTTTGTTTATGGGATAACAAGTAGGCCTATGTTTTATTCCGGGCCTGGAACTACCTGTAGGTATGCAATTTTTTGCCCGATCCGTTTTGTAGTGTCTGCGTGAAAGCATAACAAACATCCATACATACCAACTTTCGCGTTTATAGTGTTAGTAGGATTTCTCATAGTGGTCCTCATTCTGTTTAATACTTTAATGGTCCAAGAAGCACATCGCTTTCTCTGCAGCGGCTTTAGGCGGGATTTACATAAATGATGAAAACAATTATGATTGACTAAACCAGTTCGTATTCAAAGTTATAATTGATATAGGAAATGCCTAAAACTTTCGGGATGTTCCCGGAAAATTCAGGACAGGGAATTCCAAGGAAATTAAGAACAGGGAATTCCCGGTACCAAACCCAACCGCGTCTGCTGCGTACCTTTCCGATTACGATACACAACTATAGTTATTTCTAGAAAAATATTTAAATATTGATATATTGCATTAACGACTTTATTTGCACGACTCGGTAAACGTAGTGTAGGACACCCTCCGACCAGGTGGGATGACGACCTGCGAAAGACTGCAGGTAGATGCTGGTTGCGGCAAGCTGAAGACAGGGCACTATGCCGCTCATCCCACCTTCCACCGCGTCCTACACTACGTTTACCGAGTCGTGGTCTCCACTCAAGAACACGTTTGCCCCATCGGCCATCGGTTCTTCGCGAGATATGGCCGGCCCACTGTCACTTAAGCTTGCTAATTCTTTGAGCTATGTCGATAACCTTGGTTCTCCGTCGGATGTATTCGTTACGAATCCTATCCTTCAGAGATACTCCGAGCATAGCTCTTTCCATAGCTCGCTGAGCGACTTTGAACTGGTGGACCAGCCCTATCGCGAGTGTCCACGTCTCAGCTCCGTAGGTCATAACGGGTAGGACGCACTGATTAAAAACTTTCGTTTTCAATCATTGCTAATACATACAATTCCTCATTTCCCCACCTATGGAAAGGATAACAAATTCCTATGGAAAGGATAACAAATGTCAATGGAATAAATGAACACAATTCAATTGCAATATTACTACAGATAGACTCTGCAATAAACCAAAATATTCGCATACAAATCGATTCAACAGCGTCGAAACTCGTGCTAACAGTAAAACAGAAAAGAAACAAAAGAAAACGATACCGCGCGAGTTAATCACGAAAGTCGAACACTAATAGCTTCGTACCTCTTCGTACTCGAATACTTCTAACTTACTTTTAGTCGTGTTCGTCTGAATGTGTGACAAGATAGCAAACGTAGCTAAGGATTCAGCTTTACAGAAGTCACTTATGGATCAGTTTATCAGTTTATTTATTTCCACCGTAGTAGGTAGACATGTTACTTATGTTTGATGTCGTTAAATACTATTTTAAAATATAAATTACATTTTTATTATAACTCACACTAACTTTTGACAAAGGAAACACTATGGTGTTTCCTTTGTTTCTTTTTGTCTTTCTAGAATACGATGCCCTATGGGGCATCGTATTCTAGAAAGGAGGTTAGTCGTCATCGTATTGTAGACAGATAAAGTCAATTTAACCAGGATTAGAGTGAATATCTTCTAGACTTTCGTTATACATCTACGGCCATATCTTCAGTTTACCTACATCCGTTGAGATTGTGGTCAAACGAAGAATACGATGCCCTATGGGGCATCGTATTCTAGAACGGAGGTTAGTCGTCATCGTATCGTAGACAGATAAAGTCAATTTAACCAGGATTAGAGTGAATATCTTCTAGACTTTCGTTATACATCTACGGCCATATCTTCAGTTTACCTACATCCGTTGAGATTGTGGTCAAACGAAGAATACGATGCCCTATGGGGCATCGTATTCTAGAACGGAGGTTAGTCGTCATCGTATCGTAGACAGATAAAGTCCATTTAACCAGGATTAGAGTGAATATCTTCTAGACTTTCGTTATACATCTACGGCCATATCTTCAGTTTACCTACATCCGTTGAGATTGTAGTCAAACGAAGAATACGATGCCCTATGGGGCATCGTATTCTAGAACGGTGGTTAGTCGTCATCGTATCGTAGACAGATAAAGTCCATTTAACCAGGATTAGAGTGAATATCTTCTAGACTTTCGTTATACGTCTACGGCCATATCTTCAGTTTACCTACATCCGTTGAGATTGTGGTCAAACGAAGAATACGATGCCCTATGGGGCATCGTATTCTAGAACGGAGGTTAGTCGTCATCGTATCGTAGACAGATAAAGTCCATTTAACCAGGATTAGAGTGAATATCTTCTAGACTTTCGTTATACATCTACGGCCATATCTTCAGTTTACCTACATCCGTTGAGATTGTAGTCAAACGAAGAATACGATGCCCTATGGGGCATCGTATTCTAGAACGGTGGTTAGTCGTCATCGTATCGTAGACAGATAAAGTCCATTTAACCAGGATTAGAGTGAATATCTTCTAGACTTTCGTTATACATCTACGGCCATATCTTCAGTTTACCTACATCCGTTGAGATTGTGGTCAAACGAATATAAAAAATACAGTCTAATTGAGAACCATCTCCTATTTTAAAGTCGGTTAAAGATAAGTAATGTTGACCAATGACGACCAATGTGGCGCGGTGGGCGAAGGTCCGCCTGCGACGCAGGAGGTTGCGGGTTCGATTCCCGCCTCGGAATAATTGTGTGTACGATCTGAAGATATTTGTTCCGGGTGTTCTAGTCGTTTTCTATGTATAATAAAAAATATATATCTATGTAATATATTGTATTATGTATATCAGTTATCTAATACCCATAACACAAGCTCTGGGCTCTTACCATGGGGCTAGATAATGCTGTGTGAATTGTCCAGCATTATTTATTTATTTATATGCATACATACCTCAAGTAACCTATGTGCCTATGGAACCTATGGAAGGATCACCGTATAATTTTGTGTTTAGGGGAGAGTTGGTTGCAAATGAATGTTCTTTTTTATCTCCCAAACTGATGGACCGATTTTGATCAAATTTAAAACAAAGATTATTATATCAACAACCATTTCCATAAACATAGAACACTTACTGTTCTATGTTTATGGAAATGGTTGTTCTAATGCTTTGCTCATTAAAGATAAAAAGTGATGGTTTTTTTATACCATTATTTTTTTTCACTTGATACTTCTTCATTTACGCTATAACCGCCCAGCCACATGGAAGACCCACTAAACCGGCTTACTGGGTGTTGGTCTGCTTTGTAGTTAAATTGGTTACAAATACCGAGCTTAGACCTAAAATTAACATCTCAATGCCACTCCGTATTAATAACCATCTTATTTTCTTCCTGAGAAGATAAGTCGCTAGCACTCATGAGCTTCAGTTTTCATAATCTTACCACAAGTATTCAACTTACAATATTTGCAGCGAAATTTCGAGAAAGTGTGAAAGGTATTACGTGGTTGTGTACTTATTTGTGACGATCATTCGTTTCGGGTCGGCGATTCTTTTGAAATTGACTAACTTGCCTCGAGTTACCTAAAGAGTTTATATAAGTTGATACCTTCTTGGAAAAGGTTTTGGGTCTGAATCTGTAGTAATGTTTCTATAATATTACGGGGGAAAAGAGTTGATCGGATATTGTTTTGATTTGAAGTTAGCCAAAGTTAGTAGGGTAGGTAGTTGTTATACGAGAAATATCAAATTTTATTAACCATCATCATCATCAGCCTATGACAATCCACTGCTGGACATAGGGCTCCCCCATTGATCGCTGCCTGCAGTCTTTTGCAGGTTGTTATCCCACCTGGTCGGAGGGCGTCTTACCCAACGTTTAGCTAGTCGTGGTCTTCACTCAAGAATACGCTTAACCTACCTATAGCAGTTCTCAGTAATGATTGACCATAGCTATACCTAAAAAAAAGATGCAAGCAAAAACAAGACAAACAAGCAAGAAAAGCTACATGTTTAATACCTTCCCACAAATAGTTATATTAGTACCATAGATTATACAACCCAATCAAGCTAAAAAGCTGTACCAACTAAAGAGCTACGTTTATTTGTAGCTGTACCAACTAAAGAGCTACGTTTATTTGTAGCTGTACCAACTAAAGAGCTACGTTTATTTGTAGCTGTACCAACTAAAGAGCTACGTTTATTTGTAGCTGTACCAACTTAAGAGCTACGTTTATTTGTAGCTGTACTAACTAAAGAGCTACGTTTATTTGTAGCTGTACCAACTAAAGAGCTACGTTTATTTGTAGCTGTACCAACTAAAGAGCTACGTTTATTTGTAGCTGTACCAACTAAAGAGCTACGTTTATTTGTAGCTGTACCAACTAAAGAGCTACGTTTATTTGTAGCTGTACCAACTAAAGAGCTACGTTTATTTGTAGCTGTACCAACTAAAGAGCTACGTTTATTTGTGGCTGTACTAACTAAAGAGCTACGTTTATTTGTAGCTGTACTAACTAAAGAGCTACGTTTATTTGTAGCTGTACCAACTAAAGAGCTACGTTTATTTGTAGCTGTACCAACTAAAGAGCTACGTTTATTTATAGCTCCTGAGCTGGGAGGACTGAGCGCGCAGTCCCGAAGAGCTGGATGTTCCAGCGCCTTCTCCGCGCCCTCGCCCTCGGCCCAGCATGAGCCAGGTGAGTCGCTTACTCCTGGTATTAATTAAATTCTCTAGAACCTGATGTAACTTACTTTTACTTGTATTGTTCGTTTAGGCCTGGTTTTAGGTACTAGTCATTGGTCCACATCATACAGATGAGTCGCTCTCTCCTGGTATCAATTAGATTCTCTAGAGTCTGGTATTTCTCACTTTTAACTGATTTTACTTAATGGTCCGTGGTATTTATTACTTACCGTCGCTCCAGGATGAGCCAGGTTTGTCGCTTACGACTGATTAATTTGATATTATTTAGATTCTCTAGAACCTAGGTTTACTAAAATTTACCTGGCATTTGACATTTACTCCATAAGAGAGTCACTATCTTCTGGTATTCTTTGCTCTCCTGGTATTACAAACTCACGGTTGAGACTTTTCAGCAGACAAAACTTTTCCTAAGAAATATCTACATGGGATATTATAGTGAAGTGAAAGAATTACTTACTAAGGCTTACCTATGTTGGTAAATAACGCCAAAGCTTGACGTAAATTGGCAATATTATTTGGTATTATACAGTAAATGATTTAAAAAAATGAAATGCAAATAACTGCATTTTTGTTAACTGTTATGGTTTGTAGTTAATAACACAATATGGTTTCCCTATTTTTGCTATAATATCCATTTGTATGTAGTTCGGTGTTGGCCAAGGGCCAGCTCTGGCTCTCTTAAAATATTATTAACGCGATTCCATGAATATTTTGCTAATAGTTTTCAGAGCTGCAAACATTAGTATTGGACTGTGGCTATTGTTTTAAAGTGGCAACTGGCAACATAGTGGGGTATTAACCTCAATATATGTCAGCATGGTCGTTATTTTTTTTTAAATGGCAACCATATTAATATGTACTTAGGTGTTTCGGCGACCTCTAGTGCTGCGGGTGAAGTTCGTACGCAGGAGATTGTATGTTCGTTTCCAGCTTCGGGACAAATGTTAGCAGTAAAACTTTTGAAACTATCATGGTTATTAATACTAAAGTCATAAAATGAGGGTAGATCGACATGTCTGCCCATAAAAACTCGCAGTGCCTTCAGTTATTCCGTGATCATGGCATGCAACTGTGCCGAAATATTGGATAGCTCAAAAATCAAATCATGGTAAATATCCCGTTTTAAATGTTAGGACTGTATGATGATGATGATGTTAGTAGGATATGCAGATATTCCTGATGTTTGTAGGCTTCTTTGCTTAACAAAAATAACTATATATTTTTAAAATGTATTATCAATGTCAGTTAAATAGTAGGTATCCAAAACACAAGCTCTGCTTACTTTGTGGCTACATGATGCTGTGTATTATCCAGCATTATTTATTTATTTATTTAACCACATAATCTACGTTTTATTTTTAATGGTTGAAGCATTTTGCCCCCATCTCACATAAGTAACAAAAGATTTGGCCTAAGATCGAAGAAGAGAGAAGTTGGTATACAATGGTACATGCTGAAAATCAGCGTTGTGGGGTTACTCGCAACATTCAGCTGAACATGAACCTGTTCTGATAGCGCAGCAACACGGCACTGACCTTCACACACGGCTTGATCTACACTAAATTAATTTAGATATGTCTATTAATAATAAAATATATGTATATAAATCAATGCATATTATCAATTATATATTTATATTTATTTAAAGGAAAACCAGAAGCTTATATATAACACAATAAAAAGTTCATAAATACTAGAAAGCTTATTGAAGGTTTTCACGGATAAATAACAGAATAATATAAGAAGAGACTGTGAAAATAAAGTGAATTGGTACATAAAGCATCTATAAAGTTAAATTAGATAATTATCTTACTAAGTCTACTTTAAGTCTTTTTAAGTCGTGTGCTGCTTTCTTTACTATAGTTAGATAATTAAGTTTTTTGCTCTATCAGAATAAATATATTTTCATTTCATTTCATTTCAAGTTTCATTGTTGTTTTATTTGGTTCATCGTATCACATTCTCTCAAACATTCCCCCATAACTGCCCCATAATAATATTAGCAGGCTAAAGTTCCCGAGCCTTGCTATTTCAGCCGCTAATTCTGCGGTAAGCTTTCCTCGGTCACTTGCCAGCTTTAGCTGTCGCGATGTCGAGCTGTTTGAACTTAGTTGGCTTAAATTAACAGCTTATAGTTGACTAAAGCCACCACTGCGCACGGGAAGGCTACGCACGCACGTGTGTCTAGCTAGCTTCACTTTGCTAAAAAATGTATGTGATAACGTCCACTGCAATCCACTAGTGGGCAAAGAAATTGAAGTGAACAGTAAAATTATTTTATTTCATAATAATTTAATGTATAAAATATGACTTGTCTAAGGGCCTTATCATACTAGCGGATTGCGAGCGAATTCGTTGCGGGCGCGCAACGAGATCGCCGCGAGTAGCAGCGTGGACTCCATTTTGTACTGTCTCGTACGAACGCCAGCCCATCTTCCCCGCCTCACTTCAGTCCGTAACGAGTTATGACAATAAAGCCGCGTATCTATATATATAATAATAATAATGATAATGGATCTTCCCAAATTCGTCGATGCTTTCGTTTTCGTCTCCGGCGTCTTCGAAGTAACAAAGTCAACAGTCTCCTCGTCGGAATCCATTTTATTACTGAGTGTACAAAGACGCGATGAAAACATTGCCAATTTGCCACGCCTCCGCGACGTCTTCGTTGTGCAACCGACGCTTGTTCGCGATGCATTCGCTGCGCTAAACCGCTAGTATGATATGGCCCTAAGTGCTTTTTTTGTAAGCCTAAAGAAATAAATGATTTTTGACTTGACTTTGACCTTGCAATCCACGAATACGCTACGCACAAATACGAGATTAATGACGTCATTACTACATGCGTGACATTCTAGAATATGAAACAGAAAATATAGAAATAGAGTCAACGCCGACAACACTATACACGCGGCAATCTAAACGTGTCACTACGGGCATTGAGACGTCAAAACTGTGCTGCGCTACAGTTATACGTATAAGCTTTTAACATTTACATAAATACCGAGAACATATAAATGCCGAAATGTCCAGAGGCGGGACCTCTGGACTGGGAATCAAACCCGTTGCGGGTTTGATTCCCAGTCCAGAGGTCCCGCGTCCCAAAAGGTGGTGTGAGTTGCAGAATGAAAATAATATTTTTTTTACGATTCGTCAACTCACACCAGTTGGGACAAGATTCATGGTGTGAGTTGACGAACGACTCCACTCGCCGCGACACTTTGAAAACAGTAAACATAGGTACTAATTATTTTACGTACCTATGCCCTAGGTTCAGGTGGGAGTACTCCTTTTTCCGCATTTGGACCGTACCTATGCCCTAGATTTAATAAACAAAAACCTTTCTATAAAAAATCTCTATACACAAGAAGAATCACACGTTTCTTCAACGAATATTCATGAAATCATTCACGACTAAAGCAATTCATTTAAGTAGATAAAGTCGAAGGTCTGAAGTTCAGAAAGTTCGAAGTCTTTCACATCTTGTTTGAGTTCCCTTCAGTAATACATCATGTTACAGGCATAAACAAGGAAAGTGAATCTAAATATAAACTTGTAGGTGAAACTCCGGTATGTTTGTTTGTGCCAATAGTCTGTATAAAATAAATAATGCTGGACAATTCACACAGCATTATCTAGCCCTAAGCGAAGCAGAGCTTGTGTTATGGGTACTAGATAACTGATATACATAATACAATACATTACATTTTAGAAAATGATCAGATAGAAAAACGACTAGAACACCCGAAACAAATATCTGCAGATTGTACAAACATTTGTCGATTGTACGAACATTTGTTGAAATCGAACGCGCAACCTAGCTACTGTGTCGCAGGCGGACCTTCGCCCACCGCGCCTTAGAGGTCATATCATAGTCATATTATTATTATTTAGACAGTAAACATACTGTGCCAGCGCGAATTTTCTAGAGCACCACTTCTTAACACGTTGAACGCTTTTTGAAAAATCGAGCATTTCCATTCAGGCCACGGGGCTCACCGGTGAGCCTAATCGTACTGTGCCATTTGAGCCATGGGGGTCACCGGTGAGCCGCGCGAGAGGTTTGACGTAAACGCTTCTTAATAAGGTAATTTTTATTTTCCATGCAAATTACTTCATTTTATTAACTTTGGAATTAAAATTTCAAGTTGATGAAAATGACCGATTACCTCATTTTGGCTCGGCCCGAATGGAAAAGTAAGCTAGGCTCACCGATTGGTGATATGGCGTACAACGTGTTAAGAACCTTTGCCCTTATGGAACACTTGAACACTGCGACGAGACGTTCGATAAAGTCTACAAATCATTCATATCGTCAGCCCACTGCTCGGTGTCGACCTTTTTCGGTTTATAATTAGCGCTACTGAGTCCAGTCGTCAGCTTTTGGCATTCCTCTTTTTCCCTATCATCACACTTCTACCCGAGATCCCGGACTCTACAGTTTTTAGGGATTAACTACACTTGAGAGCATAAAAATCGCACACTCCCGAATTTTCATTCCGACCCTATTTTTTATATAATTACAGTTTAATTTTAAACATAACTTCAATTAAATTATACATACGCTTCCTTGTTAGCTTCCTAAAAACCCATAATGTCTAGCCTTGACCTTCGAACCCTTATACAGTAACAACATAACAATAGAATTACCCTAATTAGCTCGTTTCAGGTTAATAGGTTTGTGGGATTTTGAGCAGGTATAAAAGGTTAAAAAAAAACAATAAATTTGTTAATATTATGATTTATTAATACGAGGTATTGCCCCCCCTAGCCTGAATAGCAGCTTCGATTCGATGTTTCATTGAAGAAATCATTTTTTTTACAAAGTCTTGCGGTATGCTGTCCCATTCTTCTTTTATTGCTGGTTGGAGCTCTCTTAGACTCGTGAGCGCCGCATTTCCGGCTCTTACTCATTTTTTTAGTTCACGTTCAGTGTAGAACATTATGTACAAAATTTTACCTAATTACAAACTAAAATCCTTTGATTTCTCTCACAGCAAACTGTGGCCTCACGTTGAGCTCCTATTTGCAATAAACAGAGTGTGATCCCACAACGGGGAAGTTTTAGGGACATGTTTTCACTAGGAAATGTTAAAACAGGGACTTTGAAAACGTTGAGTCGGAAGTTTTGTGACTTTACTTCGTAAATGGCTGGAAATTCCTTGCTCTCCTGTGGACGCTGAATTAGAATTGAAACTGTGCAAGTTTTAATGGAATATTATTATGCAGTACAAAAACTCCAGCTAATTCAATATTTGTTCTGACTCTACTCTTAGTAAATATCTAATTATTATACAGGTTTCCTTTATCTAAAAAATCTATCTACAAAGACGGGTCTCGTTCTCGTCATCGCACCTAGCTATTTTTGTTAAGTAGGTTACTGTTACATAAGTTAATATTATGCTAATCTTCGATAAAAACAAATCAGTACAAAAAGGCTAAGCGTAATTGAAAAACAAACCAGATTAGAAACTGAACCGTGTATAATCCTCTGTAAACGATTGAAGCGGTTCAAACTCAAAATTCTTAGCAATCTTTTGTCTAAAAATAAAATGAAGTGCGAACGAGTCCCGAATAAAAATGTCGGCCGAGGAGAGGCTTATTATGAAGGCAATATTGCAGAACGCGAGCTGAATTTATATTCCTTCGCTAAACGTTACATCATCATCATCAGCCTATATCAGTCCACTGCTGGGCATAGGCCTCCCCCAATGAGCGCCATAGCGCCCTGTCTTCAGCTTGCCGCATCCAGCATCTACCTGCAGTCTTTCGCAGGTCGTCATCCGACCTGGTCCGAGGGCGTCCTACACTACGCTTACCGGGTCGTGGTCTCCACTCAAGAACACGTTTGCCCCAGCGCAGCGGCCGTCGGTTCTTCGCGAGATTATGGCCGGCCCACTGCCACTTCAGCTTGCTAATTCGTAGAGCTATGTCGATAACCTTGGTTCACTGTCGGATGTATTCGTTACGAATCCTATCCTTCAGAGAAACCCCGAGCATAGCCATTTCCATAAACATCGCCATCGCTAAACGTTACATGCCCTTTATTTTATACCGCATAATTTAATAATAAATCAACATTCATTTATCGCTTAATTATGTTGATTATCATCGTTCTTTTCAAGGATAATAATTAATAAATACAAGCGTTTACTGACACAAATATTTATCTAGAGATAATAATTTATCCAGGCCAATCGTTCCAAATGAATTGGTTAGTGAGATCTGCCGAACCTTTTCCTCCGAGAGGAGCAAAATACCGACTTCATTTCTTCATAAATTAGGGTCGAGGCCGGTATTGAGTTACTCAATCGGCTTATTTGCTTTCCAAGTTTCGCCGAAACTATGGAACCAATCTGTAGGTATGATAAATATTCACAATGAAACAAAGGATGTCAGGCTTTATGCTAGACTGTATTGTTGGAACATGTCAACCAACCAAAACTTTTTATTACCGAGTTTGTCCCAAACTATAAGTAATACCTAGAATCATTCTGTGAAGATAACGTGTCCTAGTTAGGTATCCGTTTATTTATTTACAACGAACAAAGTATATATTCATTTTGCTAGTATATGCACTAATAAAACATTTGAAATGATAACTACAATAACTACCTATAGGTAAACATAATAATGGAGGAAACTTACAATTTAATAACAACCGTTTGATTTCCTGTATACCTTCTCTACCTAAATATGTACCTATAAAAAACAAAAAAAAAATCAAGAAATTCAGGTGCAATTTATTTATTTTTATTGTTTCAACAAAATCAACCAGATCCCCTGGTACTGTCCACGATCCTATCCATCCATGGAGATCGCTCTTGAGCGATAAGACCGCCAATTGTATCTAGTTTTTTTAAGTTTTTATTTTACATTGTCATTTTATACTTAGTGTGCAATAAAGAATTATCTATCTATCTATCTATCAAAATCATCAGCCCTTAATCTAAATAATTTGAACCTTAATAATCTAACTTACGGCTAATAAGAGATTTTCATTATACAACATAAACTAACAACTAAACTCAACTTCGGACAAACCATCCCACTATCCTACTAATATTATAAACGCGAAAGTTTGTATGTATGGATGCTTGTTACTCTTTCACGCAAAAACTACTAAACGGATCGGGCTTTTTATACTATCCTTTTTATTCCATAAATAAGTTCCCATGGGATAGAAACGTTTCCACAGAAACAACGCGTGCGAAGCCGCGGGCAGAAACTAGTACATTATAAATACCTAGAATTATACTGTAATGTACCTTGATAAATACCCGGTAATTAATTTATAATGAACAATGTTTTCCATTCAATTTCCAGAATACTTTTTTAGAATAATATGGAGACGTGTTTAATCAATGTTTTTTTTTTCACTCTGACCATCCGAGTTAACACTTTGAGTGCTGAAAACACACGGTATGAGTTTTCTACAAGTGACTAATATGCGTAAATCCACACTAGCGCAGCGGCTGAGAAACTACAGATCTTTGTGACTCAGCAGAGCTGTAATATTTTTCGAACGAAACGCATGTGCGGCGCAACACAACCGCTGTGTAGAGCGGCAGCACGAATTTTTTAGGTAAAAAAAAAGATCGCGGTCGTCGAAAAAAAACCGCAGTCAAAGTGTTAACGGAAACTATTGTAGATTTTGTTAAATATTCATTCATTTAGAATGGATACACAATATTTTTCAGATTTTTACACCAGAATTCACGATAGGAGCGTGTTAAATACATTTTAAAAGTGGAGCAACGCCGTAGAATTTTGATGTCAATTCTTAAATTCATTTAAAATACTGTCGCTTTTTCCGAGCGTGGTTTTCCTGCTAAAATGTTTATTTGTTGCGGAATAACACGCTTTGGCTGTAGTGTTTCCATTGGCTCTGCCCGGGGCATTCAGCGCATGAATATTTGATACAAGTAGGTGCAAGCTACAATCAACTTTATCATCCACTGTTGTTGCTTTAGACGCGTCTATGATTGCATGTTTACAGGCATCGAGTGCGCCCTTAAAGCCCATCATACATTTAGCTATCATCATCATCATCAGCCTATATTAGTCCACTGCTGGACATTGGCCTCCCCCAATGAGCGCCATAGCGCCCTGTCTTCAGCTTGACGCATCCAGCATCTACCTGCAGTCTTTCGCAGATCGTCATCCCACCTGGTCGGAGGGCGTCCTACACTACGTTTACCGAGTCGTGGTCTCCACTCAAGAACACGTTTGTCCCAGCGGCCGTCGGTTCTTCGCGAGATATGGCCGGCCCAATGCCACTTCAGCTTGCTAATTCAATAGCTATAATATATATCAATATGAATCATAGCACGGCATAGCGCGATATACATATCTTCTGTACAAAAATTCGAGTGACCACACTCGCAGCTATAATTTATACTTCTAAGACGTCACCAAGCTATACTTTAATTTATAGCCGACCATCGTGAAGGCAAACTACGAGTATATTATTATTGCATCGATTCAACTTGCTATAAAATACATTATATGGGCCGTAGTTTATAAGTATTTTCCATCCTGTACTAGACTACTCGTAATGTTACCTGAACTAAATGAATTGAATTGAATTATAGCACGGTATATTGCTATATATTATAGCTACGTCTGTGATGGGCTTTAGGTATTAGAGACGATAAAGGAAATTGGCCGTGGTGAGTGACGAAATGAGAGTGATAGCACGTAGACAGATAATGAGGCCACAATGGGCCGTTATCGTTATTCCTTATGTGTAGGCGGGGCCCATCAGTTCGCCGACCCTTGACCTACTCCGGAAGGGAAGCATCCCCTCAAGCTGTCCCAACAGCTTTGACGCTTTTGGCTTTACTAAAATCTCAATAAAGAATTTGGCAAATCACGACCTCGGAATTGGCCGTTCGGCATGAATATCGACAGCAAAGTAATTATTATTGGGTGATTTGTTAATTAATAGTGAATTAAACGGTGTTGTGTTGAAGCTTTTGACCAATATGATTGGATATGAACCGATATAATTGGAAATTCTACTTACTTATATTTTGTAGGTTACTGCGCATAATCCATACTGCGCCATGCATTGTGTAAACAAGTCAGGAACGCGAGATGAACGTAGTTCCATCTATGTGTAGTTATCTACATAGTATCCATCGTAACAAAATCAGGTCTGCATAGCTTGGAACTAGATGATGATATGTGGATTGTACAGTAAGAATAATTATGTATATTTTCGGCGTTTTTCAAAACAGAATGGTTCTCACCTTGACCCAGTTCTACAAGCAATGCTAATCAAAAGCAGTTCGCACTCGTGATTCCAATTATCACAAATTAAAAACAATCGGCAGGGCATTCGTTATCATCATCATCATCAGCCTATAGCAGTCTGTGGACAGCTATCAATGAGCGCCATAGCGCCCTGTATTCAGCTTGCCGCATCCAGCACCTACCTGCAGTCTTTCGCAGGTCGTCATCCCACCGGAGGGCGTCTACGTTATGCTGCCCTGTTATTAGTATATTGTTTAGTGAGCAAAACCTAAGACATAAGCTAGTTATGTAGTTTAAACAACTACAAAACGAGTAGCTTAGAAAGTAATAGTGTTTATTTTGTTTCATTTAGTATTCATTCCGTTCACGTCAAAGCCACTTTACACGTTAGCACTTTAAATGCTAAGTGGCTAATATATTTCTTAGAGTATTTATACAAGATGTTTACTAAGTTTCCATACGTGATGTCAAGCTAAAATGGTGTTAGTTTTACTGATAATATCCATTATTACCTACCCTAAGAATTACCTATTTTCAAATAAAAATAACAAATTATCAACATAAATAACTCCCCAAAAACAACGTTGTAAAAAGTCAAATACATAAAATAAATAGAACTAAAGTGCACTAGGTTGCTTGGGAGAAATCACTGTCAGCGAAAAGGCCGCCTATTGTACTGTTAATATTTATTATAAGGTTTTATTTTATTCTGTTTTAAGTGCAATAAAGTGTTCATTCATTCACTTAAACGTTTTATTTCGGTCGCTTCGATAAAAAAGGGACTAAGAAACCTTCACCTTGTTATTTTTCGAGTTGGAGTAAGTTTATTGAGGATTTATAGAATTACAAGAGCTTTATACAGATTAGAAAACATTCATTACACAATTACCTACTATTAGGTATTAGAATCCACTTAGTAAAAAGTCAGAATGCATATTATAATACCTATCGTTCCATAGAACGGATGTGGTGCCTATTTAATTAATTATCTTCTACTCACTGAACAAAAAACACTCTCTCTGGAAGTAAAATTATTATTTCAACCTCAGTTTTGACAGCGTTAGCCCCATGAATGCCCAAACTCGGCAACGTTATTTTGCTCATCGTAAAGGATTACGAGTAGGAATAACCCGGGACTTGTTTTACCCGGTCGTGATTACCCTTTCAGTAATAGAAAAGGTTATTATGTCTTTTAACAAGATTTTAAGGAAGGAGATTAGGATTATAAATATGACAAGGAGCAGTTTCTTCTTAGTCGGTATCACTACATAGTGTAAAACAAAGTCGCTTCCCGCTGCCTGTCTGTTCCAAAGTATGCTTAGATCTTTCTTGTAATTCTTGTAATTCTTTATTGTACACAAAACACTTAAAAATAACTTAACTAAAAAAAGATATGTACATAGGCGAGCTTAACCCTAACAAAGAGTTTTCTTACAGCAAAACCTTAGGTTTAAAGGAGAAGCGATAGAACAGATAGAGGAAGTGTACAAAGAAACAAATTAGATGTAGATTATAATACATATGGTATGAGATTAAAATATACATACATAAATTAAAATAACAATAGCTCAATAAACCTAATAAATAACTCTTAAAATCTTTTAAACTACGCAACGGATTTTGATGCGGTTTTAATAGATAGAGTGATTCCAGAGGAAGGTTTATATACCGTTTGACACAGATTTCCACGCGGGCGAAGCTGCAAGGCGCAGCTAGTATCTCTATAATATAAAAATGAATCGCTGAATGTGTTGCTAAGCGCTAATCTCGAGAGCAGCTGAACCGATTTCGCTAATTCTTTTTTTAGAATATTCCTTGAAGTACGAGGATGGTTCTTACGGAGAGAAAAAAGAGAAAAATCTTAAACAAATGACCACCCGGGCTAAGCCGGGACGGGTCGCTAGTATTAAAATAGAAATTAATAAATTTATAGTCATGAAGGCGTACAGATTCCTGTAAGCTTACCTTTTGCGAAACTCAAGCTCTCAACTTCCTTTTCCGGGAAATACTCTTTGCTCACTTAATTGGGCTCAATTATTTATTTGTCCTTGTTTCAGTCGTATTTTCGCCGGGAAATGGGAAAATGAAACAATTCTCGGAGTCTTCTATTTCATTGTTAGCATAAGCTGTCGCTTTTTCGGTAATCTGTTGTTGTTAGAGCCTAGTGGGCCTATTTTACAAGCTTTTATTTAGCTTGCCTTGTTGGTACTTGCAAAAGTCATTAACACTTTGATTGCGGTTTTTTTTCGACGACTGTGATCTTTTTTTTAACCTAAAAAATTCGTGCTGCCGCTCTACACAGCGTTTGTGTTGCGCCGCACATGCGTTTCGTTCGAAAAATATTACGGCTGTGCTGAGTCACACAGATCTGTATTTTCTCAGCCGCTGCGCTAGTGTGGATTTACGCATATTAGTCACTTGTAGAAAACACATACCGTGTGATTTCAGCAGTCAAAGTGTTAAAAAAGCCTTTACAGAAAATTATGTTGAACAGATGTTGACTGTACAGACTCTGTATTGGTCAAACTAGACAACAAGTAATAACAGGCGTGACCAACGCAAAGCAAAATGATTGTGATCGTACGTATTGGACAAACGAATTTCGATGATTGTGCGATGTCGCACATACATCCCAGTACTTACTCGCATTGCAT
Source organism: Eupithecia abbreviata (assembly GCA_943735965.1). Taxonomy (NCBI): domain Eukaryota; kingdom Metazoa; phylum Arthropoda; class Insecta; order Lepidoptera; family Geometridae; genus Eupithecia; species Eupithecia abbreviata. The sequence continues at coordinate 10,193,467 of OX030987.1, read as the reverse complement.
TCAGTTATTCTGTGATCATGGCGCATGGAACTGTGCCTTAATATTGGAAAACTCAAGAATCTAATCATGGTAAACATCTCGTTATAAATCACTTTTACATCCAGTACCGCTACCGCACAGCACAATAGTAAGCATCCAAGTATGGATTTAAACTCGTTATCTTTAGACATTTAAAATGACAAAAAGGCTTACCGCAAGCTTTCACCGCGCATTTTCATGCTGAATAGGTAGAATAGGTAGGTACAGTCTAAATCTGCTACAACCTTAAATCAAAACCTCGAGGAAATTCGACAGAACCAATCCTACAGATCACAAGACTTTCAAATAAATACAATAGAACATAAAATATTAGGTAAATACACCAAGAAATACGATTCAGTATTTTATTCGCCATTTCCAATGTCGTATAGCTAAGCATCGAACAGAATATTGAGGGCTATTTTGAGGAATTTTGTCGTAAACCTGGAATCTTGTTACTATAAATTTCAATCAGTCTCGAAAGCAAATCAACTTTGTTCCAGGAATTTCAGTGTAATTTCACTGTTGTCCCGCTTTTCCAACTATCTTTAGCATTGCTATTACCTATAAATATACAACCTGACTAACTTTAGTAGCTGCATACGTCTAAGAATATACTTGTAGTGTGGAGTATAACTCATCATAACTAGATTTTGAAAACCTTTTATACCCTTTGAACATCAGCCAAATGTCAGTGAAAGACTCTGGTGGTTATCCGGATCAAATCATACCTAGCCTACCAAGTGCGTGTGTAAATGACGATGATGGCTGTTTTAAAGAATTGTATATTCCATCTAAAATGTCCCCTGGGAATAGAACCTGCAAATTTCACTTATATCCTTACTCCACTGCGACGCGACGGTCGTATTGATGCTTATGTCAAATGCCTTCTCATGTAAAAGACATCATTAAAAATATCCTCCGAACCACCGAACCGACGCGTGTGAATGTTTGTTCATAATTAATATTGTATGTTATTAATAACCGATCAATTACTTACTACAACGGAACGGACACTTCTGAATCATAAAAACAATAATAAATGTATTTTACATTATCATTATCTTCGGTGCTTACAATTACATCAAACCATCCACAAAGTGAATGGTCTCTACTCGATGCAAAATTTCCAATTTCCTTCAAGGCAAGTCCTCTACACATATTATTATAACTTGCCGAAAAAATCAGGAATGGAATCGTCCGCAAAACTGTCGGCATTAACGAAAACTATCATTAAGATTCCTATTAAACTGAGGAAATTTGCTTTCCATGACACTTTGCATAACCCACTCCGTATTCCATACAACATTTACTTCTCAGTCTCAGTATCCTATCTAACCTAATTAAATAAGTTTATTCGCTAAGTTTTGATACCTGTAGTTCAAAGAGAGGTATGAATACTCGGCAAAGATTCCTGCCAAGAAAACAGGACTTATTTACTAACTCCTTAAACATTTAAATTAAACTTTATTACCTAGTAAGTTAAGTCCTATCTCCAGTTCTAGTTGAGCTCCTGCAGTTTCCTTGAATCGCTAATCGTTTTTAGTGCCGAGCTAAATGAATGGGAGAAGCTTTTGTTCGGCAATGCAGTTCAACTTTAGATATGCAATTTTTAGATTGCAAGCATAACTGGGTCCTCGTGTTAATTTGATTAAGAAATTTAAAGTATCTGCAAAAGAAATAATCAACAGTGGTTTAATAGGGAGATTGACACATAGATTTCTACGCGTGCGAAGCCGTGCGGGGCGCTAGTTTTTAATAAATATAATATAGCTTCTAATATTAATCGAGGTATCTAATTATTTATTATTTTCATAACACTGAGAATTTTATTACTTTGACGTGAAAATACTAAGAAAGAAACCTTGTTTAGCTAATGATCTGAGAAAAAACATTTTCAAGGTATTCTTGAAGAAAATACTGTGTTCTATTCATCTAATGATTGGTTATTCAGCCCCAAAAGGATGCTTTAGAAATAAAATTGAATTGATCTAGAGTTGAAAACCTACGGTCTTTGAAAAAGATAACGAATGAAATTAATTTGTGTAGGTTGAAACTGATTGGTACCTATCTGAACGACCTGTAAATTTTTTTTTCAAGAATGTGGTACTACTTTTCTATCTATTACAAGTCTTCTACTACTAGATACAAGTCTACATATGAGCAAAATATTAGTTTAAAGCTAGATTATGCTGCGTGAATTATCCAGCATAGAAGAAGAAGGCTTAGAATGATAGTATAGGTAAATACACAAAAGAGATGTTGACAAAAAAAAATACAACGAATTAGTCTCAATTTCCTATTCGTTTACATGCACTAGTGTATCAAAACACTGAAGTAATATGCGTGTCAACCTACTCTTAATGTAGATTAGTTTTTTACAAAATCAAGACAATTTCCCTCTGCTATTGCAGTAGCGTGTTTTTTTATCGGTGTCCAGCATTTTTTGTTTATCTTAGCTCTATAGAAGAACAATATCGTCTATTTTTTAAATGAAATGAGTTCACGCGCAATACGCCACATATTCACGCAAACGAATAAAATAAACGAAACCAACATTCTGTTGCCGAATAATTTACTTTAATGAATAAATCGCAGCGGTGGCGGGCGATTCGTGTCAAAACCGACATTTCAACTTTATTATTCCGCCATTTTATATTTCCACGGCGTTTATTAATGATTTTGTAATTGCCTACGGTAAGTTTATTGCAAAAATGTGGGTTGAATCTGTGCCCAACTGGCTCGAGCTGTGCCAAATTGCCCGTTCTTGTCTACGTTAGTTTTGGAGTATCGCAGTGCTGTGGTTAGGGGCTGTTTCAGATACTGCTACTAAGTTTAGGGCCTTTATCGACGACTATGTATTTTGAGTAGAACCTACCTTACTCAATAAAAACAAGGCATTGTGAATCAAACATGCTGTGATGAAGGTAGAGAGAAAAATAAAATACCATTCGACACAATTGCGTCGCGCAGAAAGACTGCTGCAGGGTCAATACCTAGGTTACCTTTACAATTTTGAAGTCGACTTTCAATTCCTAAATAATGAAAATGGGTTTGTAAGTAGTTTTAAAACTACAAAAGTATTCAGTGTTTTTAAACACTAACCACTTCGATAGCGCGATCTAATTTTTCTTTATCTGTATTTATGCCGTCCAGTCCAAGTTAGATCTCATAAATGGATGTATTGCTAGGCTAAAAATGTAATTAATATCCCAAAAAATACAACCTCAACGGGACTTGAACCCGCAACTTTCCAATCAGTGCAGATATCTTACTCTTCTCTAAAAGTATTATTTTGCCCTAGTCTCGATACTTACCGTCCAGTTTTATCTCCAAAGGCAATGTAGCAGGGTACGATGTAAAATCTCATTGTCGAGTAATTGAGGTCGAGTTAGTTAATAATGTAATAGGAGTCATTTCCACTGGGTGCTTACATGGGAGCCTTCCGGTAATAACTGGCTGTGAGCGGTTTGATGGTGCCTTTGAAGTGGGGGGTAGTTAGCAATTAGGTTATGGGGTATGTGATAGGGTGTTATGAAGTTGGCAATAGCGTAAAGTTCTCATTAATGGCCGAAAAGGGATTCGTGTCCCAATGCAAAACAAAAAGAAACTTCTGAAAATCGCAGTCTAGTTTTTATAAGCTATGTCCACCCAACGGTTTCCCGGATGAGATCGCTTTTAGCGATAAAGCCGCCCATTGTGCAACATTATATACAATTGTATCGTTTATTCCTGATTATCTGTCTTAAGGTGTGCAATAAAGAATATTTGTATTGTATTATAGACATAAGCTAATAGACATAAGCTAATAGACTAAGCAATACTTAATTGCAATTATCGGATGTTACGATTTTTTTCAGTCACGTAAGAACGCTAAAGCAACTATTCCTACTTTACCCTATGATCTGTTTGTAATGAACACAAAAATGTGCATAAAAAATGTATATTTTTCTCTCTAAAAAATGCGTGGGAAGCCGCTGGCAATTCTGGTCTATTTTAATGTTTTTTTATTACGTTACTAGAACATAAAGCCTAATTTAGGAGACAGGAAATATCTCCTTGGTCTTGGTGATTCCTTGGAAACCTTTCCGTAATGGCTGACTGAGCGATTTGAAGTGGGCGGTGGAGGAGGACCAATTAGGTTATCGGTTATGTCTTAAAAGAGGTAATGCTTGATACTGGATAGCATTTTTTAAAATAAACTTCCGCTCTTATTTGTGTATTAAAAACTGCAATAAGGCTGTGATAGGGTGTAACTTATTCCTAACCATATATTCAAAATATATGGTAAGGAATAAGTTATTCATATTTACAATAAAAATCAATAACTTATTGTTTGTGAATTATTATTATGTATACTTATTATTATTATTGTAGACATACCGTCAAAGATCGAGTAGCTATTTGTATTATCTTGCCAAAACGCGTGTAAAGCTACCGGCAGTCGGTTGTACAAATTCTTGTTCCTTGTCTCCATCAAGAACAGAATTCTCCTAAGGAAATATAAACAAGATGATTTGCGATTTCCCACAAAATGAACACGAATAAATCCATTGTTATAAAGGGATAACCCGAAAACGGCGGATTCTAATAAAATAGCGGTTGGAACCGTTTGATTTTCCTGTTATTAACCATTCAGATGTAAAATTGTAACCAGTGGTGTCGATAGCAGCGATTGAAACGTGTCTGCATTTACAATGACAGCGTGAAACAGACTGACGACGTCGTAAAATCACGTCATAAATGGCGAATCAAAATCATACAACTGAGTAGTTTTGACCGTGTGCAAGATTTGAAAATAAGTCTTAAGTATCAGTTATTTATATTATTCTAAAGTTTCATGATCCTTAAAATTTTCTTATATCTAAATAAATCTTATTCTACTCTATTATATTCTGATAAAAATTACCTAAGTACTTATTCCGCCAGTCTCGGTATGTCTTGAAACACAATTATTGTATTTTGTGTGGTGTATAAGGATTTATAGGTACTTTAATAGGTACTTTAGTCCCTTGGAGAGTAGTTTTTAACAGCTTCCAATAGCGTAAAAATGCCTAAACATACCTAAAACTGAAAACCATCCTTCTTGCGCAGTCGATTAAAAATCCTCAAACTCTGCATATCAAGAACTCACCAGCATAAAAAGTAAGCTTTTCCATAGAGCTAAGCTTATCCTACTAAAAGGCTCAGGTTTAGCTAAGTACGAATTTCATAGCTAAGCGATCATATTCGCTGTAGATGACACGTTTCATAGCAGCTTCGTAACTTTGCATTGCATAGCATTTATATTGGAGTTAAAGGAAATCACGATAGGTAAACCTGACCCAACGTTTATTTCCTCTGAAAGTTTATCCCTTTCCCGCGTTCTGTGTAAAAGCATTCCTTTTGTTTATTTTATTACACGACCATTTATTTTATGGAGATTCCTGCTCACAGTTCGTTAGGTTTGATGTGGTTTTGTGACACATAATTAATTAATTTATGTCTTTTGCAGGTAAGTTTCAGCGGTTTTCTCTCTGGTCAATTCCACGAATTGGTAAGTAAATAACGTAATAATATGTAATGACGTAATGTAACTTAACAAAATCATTACATAAATTAAGAATAATCTGGAAAATGGCAAATGAGTAACAGATGTGAGGGGTGAAATATTTTTGAAAGAAAGAAAGACGAAAAATAATTATTTATTAGACGTATACGCAAACAATCTTTGGTAGAGAAGATACCTATAACATAGTGCTAGATAAGACGCAGACAGAAAAAAATACAGGTTTTGTTTTTGAATAATCTCTAACATTGTTGATGTCTAAAAATATTAAGCATTTGAGAACTTATTCCCGAAAGCAAGAAACTTCATTTTAAATGTAGGTATGCCAGACTACTTCCCATTTGGAAAATTTCACATATCATCACTTATACACATTAAAGACCTAAAAACAAGTGCACTCCGAAAACTGTATTTTTTTATTTTTTTATTCTCAAAATTATAAAGGGCTTTGTCGCACATGCGATTATGTCGCCCTGGTGAGTTTAACAGAAACACACAAAATCAAATCTAACTAAAATAAAGTTAACTTAATTACCTAACATTATGAGTTCAGTGATATCCCTGAAAACTTTTAAATAACCTTAATGTGTTTAGCTGTTACCGTACCTTAATGTGTGCAGTACCTCGTAAGTATAAAAACAAAAATAAGTGCAATGTTCGAACCTAAACAATTTTATTTTATCCATTTCGGACAAACAAATGTTGACAATTCAATATACCAATGCAGTTAAAGTAATTTTACAAAAACTGGTTTGTTTTTGTAAACTTAAGTTGTCAAGTTGAATCATATCGTCAGTAGCTCACATTGTTGGGGAGGGTGAATAATGAATATAAATGCCATTTAGTGCCCCTTTTAGCTGCAAATTGAAACACTTATGAATAATACAATAGGTTTTATTATTTTTTAACACTTTGACTGCGGTTTTTTTTCGACGACTGCCGTCTTTTTTTTTACCTAAAAAATTCGTGCTGCCACTCTACACAGCGGTTGTGTTGCGCCGCAAATGCGTTTCGTTTGAAAAATATTACAGCTCTGCTGAGTCACAAAGATCTGTATTTTCTCAGCTGCTGCGCTAGTGTCGATTTACGCATATTAGTCACTTGTAAAAAACTCATACCGTGCGTTTTCAGCACTCAAAGTGTTAACTTGGAACTCGTCTGTCAGAAAGTACCTACAGTTTATATCTCTATTGACGTAAGAGTAGATAGGTTTTCCTGTAGAATTGCAAACAGGAAAACTATTATTATATCAAACTAATAATAACTACAGACAACCTATGTGGGGCGGCGGGCAAAGGTCAGCCTTCAATATGCGGGTTGGATTCCCACACACACTAAATAAATACATAATGTTGGACAAATAAAACAGAATTATCTAGCCACAAGCTAAGCAGAACTTGTGTTATGGGTACTATATTACTGATAATTTAATTAATTATACATAGATAGATATTTTCTATTATACATAGAACATACCCAGAACACCTGAAACATAAATAAATATAAACATATATTTCCCAGGGCGGTGATCGAACCCGCAACCTGCATCGCAGGCGGACCTCCACCCACCGCACCACATCGGTCGTCTAATAATTCACAGAAACCCCAACAACAGACAGTAAAAATATCTTCCCGCAATCATCCCGGTTCATCCTTAGCCCTACTTGAACAAACGTGATAGCCATCGGCCGGGTACCACCGTAATCGCCACTTAAGCATCGCTTAAGCACACACAATGGGCCAGCCGTCCAAGATGTTATCACATGTCGCGCAAATTATCTCCATTCTCAGCTACGGAAAACGTCCCACTAGCGTTTATATTAGGGTAGCTGCCATACCTGTGATTTCTGTGGGTCTTGTTAAGCAATTAGTGATAATCGAAACCAGCCCCACCTGAACCCCGAGTCCTTTTGAAAATAGTATCGAGATGTTATCGTGACGTCACATTTTTCATAGGTTGTGGTACAGCGCCTCTATCGTGCGGACAGGTAACTGTCACAAATTAGTACTGTGTTTAAACCTTGATTACTCGCGTGGGGTGTTTAACAACCCAGCGACTGTTTGATCGTCTCTAGTTATTGGAGTTTCGAATTTACAAAGCTATATTTAAATCTTAATCATAAATAAAAGTCTGATTTTGTATGTATTTGGTAGTTTTTTCTAATTCTAATATTGGGGTGGAAAGCACGCCACGCGTACTTATGTATGTTTTTATGCGCGAGAAACTAAGGGTTAAACAACTTATTTGTAAGATTATTGTTTATTTATTTTCTTGCGACGCAGGAGGTTGCGGGTTCGATTCCCGCCTCGGAATAATTGTGTGTACGATCTGCAGATATTTGCTCCGGGTGCTCTGGTCGTTTTCTATGTATAATAAAAAATATCTATCTATGTAATGTATTGTATTATGTATATCAGTTATCTAGCACCCATAACACAAGCTCTGCTTACCATGGGGCTAGATAATGCTGTGTGAATTGTCCAGCAATATTTATTTATTTATTTATTTAACGAATGGTGAATATGTTAGCTTTACGAAATATGTATAAGTACTACATTTCCAAGAGATTTATACTGAATAATGTAACTTGAAAGATACGACATTGTAATGCAGACATTGTTTGGTGATTTGATGTCATACAAATATGAGACTTCACGATCACGTCTCGATAGTATCGTCAAATGGACTCGGGACTCTGGAATATTAGTCGAACTGCGACGGTAGACTAAGGTATGTTATGGACTTCCTCTGATAGGCTTCCGCAGTCGGTCTCTTACGATCCACGGGTTGAATTACAGGGGTCGATTCTTATGCGACCACTATGGACCGCTAATCTAGCTAATCGATGGATTAGCAAACTCAAGAAGAAGGCTAGTGCACTAGGTACGTGTTGTGCTTTGGGCTCGATTACATGACCCTCTATTAATCGGAGCTAAACCATATTATATTATACCAAGTTGCTTTCTGATTAACTTTGGTTATATGATTATGATGCACAAACATTAGTGAAATCGGGGCCCTGCTGGTCAATTCAGACGTATTCGTGCGTGTGTCACTCATACTACTTAGCCGCAAATTAACTGCGATATGATGACTAATAAAATACAAAAGAAATTAACCAAAAAAAAAGCATTTATTTATGTGTATAAAACTTTATTGCTCTAAGTTACAAAGGGTGGTCTTATTGCCGAGGCGTTTTATACCTGCCCACCACACACACACCTGAACCAAAGTTATCGACATAGCTCTGAGAATTAGCAAGATGAAGTGCCAGTGGGCCGGCCATATCTCGCGAAGAACCGACGGCGGCTAGGGCAAACGTGTTATTGAGTGGAGACCACGACTCAGTCAACGTAGTGTAGGACGCCCTCCGACCAGGTGTGATGACGACCTGCGAATGTATGAGACAAGTATGAGTGATATACGCACAAATGAATATTAACTGACCAGCGGCTGCAGTAACTAACTTTGAAATACCATCAGGTTTAAAAATCCCAACACAAAACGCATCCATTTTATCATGCATCTCTACATTCGATTACCTTGTAAAACCAACCACTACATTTTATATTAACACTTTGAGTGCTGAAATCACACGGTATGTATTTTCTACAAGTGACTAATATGCGTAAATCTACACTAGCGCAGCGGCTGAGAAAATACAGATCCGTGTGACTCAGCACAGCCGTAATATTTTTCGACCGAAACGCATGTGCGGCGCAACACAACCGCTGTGTAGAGCGGCAGCGCGAATTTTTTAGGTAAAAAAAAAGATCGCAGTCGTCGAAAAAAAACCGCAGTCAAAGGGTCATGGTCGTATCCACAGCTCTAGTACCTATATATGATATCTGCCTCGGTAATGCAAAACGACCTTCAGAATTCACCGTAACGACCTAAACTGAGTACACAGAGACGAAAAATTCCATAATAAAAGTGTTCCTTTAATGAGTCATTATTTTGTTATTGTTTAGGTTCTGTTGGATAAGTTGGAAGTTACAGCGATTTTGATCCTAAGAGCGAAGTTCGAGACAAGGTTAAACACAAAGAAATCACATCTCCTTTTAATCTAATATTTTTTTTCTTTTTTCATAGTCAACTAGTTTCTGCCCGTGGCTTAGCACGCGTTGTTTCTATAAATAAATAAAATAAATAAATAATGCTGGACAATTCACACAGCATTATCTAGCCCCATGGTAAGCAGAGCTTGTGTTATGGGTACTAGATAACTGATATACATAATACAATACATTACATAGATAGATATTTTTATTATACATAGAAAAACGACCAGAACACCCGGAACAAATATCTGCAGATCGTACACACAATTGTTCCGAGGCGGGAATCAAACCCGCAACCTCCTGCGTCGCAGGCGGACCTTCGCCCACTGCGCCACATCGGTCTATGAATACGTTTGGAGGTTATTTATATCCCATGGGAACTGATTTATGGGACAAAAAGTCCACAAAAACCCAAAAAGGTTACTCTGAAGCCTATGCTACTTGCCATCCTTTTAACTAACTATGTATATGCAAAAAATCTAGTCAATTGGTTGCTTAGTTATGGCGTGAAGGAATGACAAACAAACACACTTTAGCATTTTTAAAATTTTAGTAAGGAATAAGGATAGACCTTCGTTTGACCACAATATCAGCTGATAGAAATTTTGATTGATCAACTCACAGATCATTAACGGCAAATGTAGGACCAATTACTGGCCGTCTCATCATCATCATCAGCCTATGGTAGGGTAGTCCACTGCTGGACATAGGCCTCCCCTAATGAGCGCCATAGTAGCGCCCTGTTTTCACCTTGACGATTCCAGCATTTCACTGTAGTCTTTCACAGGTCGTCTGGCCGTCTAGTAGATTTGTTTTATATTTCATTTATGATAGTGTCTTAACACTTTGACTGCTAAAATCACACGGTATGTGTTTTCTACACTAACGTAGTGACTAATATGCGTAAATCCACACTAGCGCAGCGGCTGAGAAAATACAGATCTGTGTGACTCAGCACAGCCGTAATATTTTTCGAACGAAACGCATGGGCGGCGCAACACAACCGCTGTGTAGAGCGGCAGCACGAATATTTTAGGTTAAAAAAAAGGTCGCAGTCGTCGAAAAAAAATCGCAGTCAAAGTGTTAACAATCCTACCAACTGTTAACTGGGTGCAAATTATAGTTTTGATTGACCGGACTATATAGCAATTAATTATTTGAAAACTCGTGGCTTTCTACGACGTACATAATTATGTACATAATATATACATAATGTACGTCGTTGATCTGAGAGAAACGTATGAAAAATGTGTTAATTTAAAATAGCTTACATTATATTGGAGACTAGTGGACCTTCCCGGCTTCGCACGGTTTTAGTACGGATCCCTAACTTTTTTAAATGGGTTCAGTAGTTTCAAAGCCTATTCAAAAAATCAAACCTTTCCTCTTTATAATATTAGTATAGAAAAATAATTCTACTAAAGGTCGATTATTGCTTCCATGTATAAAATCAGTCCCCAGAGTCAAGAGGTCATCCATATTATCCTCACAAAATCCTAGTAAGGCCCTAAGTTTATCCAAACAGTGTTCGTAAACAGCGAGTTAGCAACTAGTTAGCGGCTTCGCTCGGGGACATCCTTGACCCCCTGGCCCACTTTCAGGAACCTCAGCTCGCCAGGTTTTATAAATTATTCCTAAGATCCCGTAATTGCTTCGGGAAAATGGGATTAATTGATACCAAAGTTCAGAAGTCCGGGTCAATTAGAAAAAGTGGTAGGGACTTGCGAAAAGGCTTCACGTAACTTTCGTACCTAATATTACATTACCGATTACTACTAAGCCATTTCTTAGTCATCATTAACAGCCTATAAGCAGTCCACTGCTGGACATAGGCCTCACCAATGAGCGCCGTAGCGCCCTGTCTTCAGCTGGCTGCATCCAGCATCTCCTGCAGTCTTTCGCAGGTCGTCATCCCACCTAATCGGAAGGCGTACACTACGTTCACCGAGTCGTGGTCTCCACTCAAGAACACGTTTGCCCCAGCGGCCTTCAGTTCTTCGCGAGATATGGCCAGCCCACTGACACGTCAGCTTGCTAATTCTTAGAGCTATGTCGATAACTTTTCTATCTCGATTTCTTAGTAGTAATCGGTAATGTAATAATAATATACTTATTATAATATTTCTAAGTTTTATTCTGATCCCGTGATGTCCAAAACTCCTCTACTACTCTACCTATAGTTTTTTATTAGAAAAATGCGGATTATCAATTACTAATTCCTAATTTTATCTGGTATAATATCTTTAATAACTAAGAAAGTTACAATCAAATAATAGAAACAAATTAGAAATAGTATTTATTTACAACCGAAACAATTGAGCTAATTGCAAACAATTAAAACTTTTGAAACTATCATGGTTATCAACACTAAAGTCATTTAAAACGGGATATTTACCATGATTTGATTTTTGAGTTATCCAATATTTCGGCACAGTTTCATGCGCCATGATCATGATCATGATCATTATTCCGTGATCATGGTAGCAACAATCTACAGGTAGCTTAACTGATTATCTATTTTTGTATGTATGTAGTTGTATTTTAAACTATGTATTTCAAAAGTTTAGTTGTTCCGGCGGCGAAAGTTTACTACCGAATGCATCCGACAGAGAACCATAGTTATCGACATAGCTCAAAGAATTAGTTAGCTGAAGTGGCAGTGGGCTGGCTACGAGTATATCTCGCGAAGAACCGACAACCTCTGGGGTAAGGCTGTTCTTGAGTGGAGACCGCGACCCCGCAAACATAGTGTAGAAAGCCCTCCAGCCACGTAAAATGCCGATCTGCAAAAGACTGCAGGCAAATGCTGGATGCGGCATGTTGAAGACAGTGCGCTATGGTCTTCATTAGAGGAGGCCTATGTCCAGCTGTGGACTAATATAGGCCGATGAAGATGACTTAGTATACTGATCAATCTCATCATCTATAATTTTTTGGTGTTCGTCGCGAAGCCGAGAATCCCATTTCCCATTCTGACTTCAGTTGTTTCTGTGAAGTTGACAAACATGCAAACGCCGCCGCCGCCTTCTTCTTACCTAACTTCAAAAAAGGAGGAGTTTATAATATTGAAGATGTTCGGCTGTACGTGTTTTTTTATGTAGGTGATGTTCGTAGATTTTTTCGTAAATTGGTTCGTGTCAGATTATTCTATTCTTAGAATAATCTGACCAAGACACGATGGTCCCATAACTTTTTTTCCCTATTCTCGAGGTATTTTAATGTGTTGAAAACGACCTCTATTGCGCGGTGGGCGAAGGTCCGCTTGCGATGCAGGAGGTCGCGGGTTCGATTCCCGCCTCGGTCCTCGGGACAAATGTTTGTACGATCTGCAGATATCTGTTTCGGTTGTTCTGGCCGTTTGCTATGTACCTATAATAAAAAAATATCTATCTATATTACATATTATTTAGGTATGTAAATCAATTATCTGGTACCCACAAGCTGTGTGAATTGTCTAGAATGATATATTTAATTATTTGTCTCGTAAAACTAAAAAACACAGTGTAAGTAATTAAAGTATACGAAGTCGATTTTAGTTTCAAAACAATCTAATTTTAACCTGATAAACTCTCAGTCCTGACTCCAAGAATCCGAAGAATGTCAGCACCTAACCTCCCAATATCGGCCACGTCGTCGGTTCCAAGAAGAGCGAGCTTGCGGAAGTCCCTTCTAGAAAACACTTCCCGCGTTCGTCTCAGCGCATGCGTTGTTGTACCGTCCCATCCTTCCGAGGTGAATTGCGCGCTATTCCCAAACACCGCCAGTCGAGACTTGAATGCGCAACGCTGCGTATCAATCGCGGGACACTGCGGTAATTTACCACACTTTACCCATGGTAAAGTGATAGTTTACCACGGTCGCGGTAACACCACGACCACGATGATGACCGACTTGCCGCCGGTTCCGAACAACCCTCAACTCACAAGTATGGAATGCAGCAACAACCCTCGGAAAGATGGTAGGTACATACGGTTTGTTTTTATTCGAAATTCAAAACCTTGAGTTTATAGGTATAAAACCTCAGACAGCGCTGTTCTCTTTGACGCACTTACAATGTTGTGCAACTACTACTAGTACTGTGTACTTCCAGATAAAAATAACGAAAATCTTCATAAAATTATGATATCTTATGGTTTCTTTTGATACGATTTGGAAGGAATTAAATAGAATTATGTAGGAATAGAGCCATCCGGTGCGTGGGTGAAGAATAGATTGCCAAAGGTCATAAAGACGAAAGGTCGCCTCGTATATACGTAAATATGTCTTGTCTATGGGCCGCGTCGATACGACTTGTTGCTTGAACGACTGTTTACCATGAGGCTCCTCTATTTACCCGGCTATGGTATGTTTTATCCACATGTAGCTTAATCGGTTCGGAGCATACATTTTTAACGAGGTTTGGAGGAATGGAGACAGCGTTTGCTTTGACCATTTCTAGACTTTAAATGATGTACCTAAGAGCTTTGTTAGATTGAAACAGGTGGATACATTTTTTTACTGACTTGGCTTTCCATGACCTCTCAAAGCGCACAGTTACTATCTATATTTATTTTCTTGAAATCGAATAGTAAAGCCTTAAGATTTCTATTAAAAATACTAAAAAACGACGTCGAATTACTTACGAGCGTAGTGGCGCGGTGAAGGGCCGCCTTTGACGCAGGAGTTTGCGGGTTCGATTCCCGCCTCGGGTCAAATGTTTCTACAATTTTTTTATGTATTCTAAAAACTATCTATCTATGTAATATATTGTATTATGTATAAAGGCAATGTATATGTGTAAAGGCATATCAGTCATCTAGTACCTACCTATACCTACCCATAACACAAGCTCGCTTGGGGCTAGATAATGCTGTGTGTAATGTCCAGCATTATTTATTTATTTAAATCTTTATTGCTAGGTACAAAGGGTGGGCTTAATGCCGATTCATTTTCTACCTACTGACCAAACATGTTTTTACAGAGGGTTATTGGCGTGCAAACAATAGATATTTAAATTTTAATAATTAATTATTAGAACTATTTCGAATAACTTCAACTTTTTATATACTCGAGAATAAAAATGTTAAGGGACCATCTCTGAATTTTCTTCTATAACTACAATATAAATCATCAAAATCCGTTCACTATTCACAGAGAAACAATAAAAATAAACCATAGATACAATTGAACATAGAACCACTCCTATTCGCGAAGTCAATGAAGAAAGGATCGATTCATAACTACCAATAAAGATAATTACGGCTTATCCATTACTTTATTCCACGAATATGCATTGCCTTTAGATAGATAGATAGATAACACTTCATTACTTATACCACACAAAACAGAAAACAATACAGAAATAAAAAACTTAGATTAAGGTATAAAGGGCGGCCTTATCGCTGAGAGCGATCTTTTCCAGGCAACCTTAGGATGGACTGGACATGAAGGAACAATATAGACGGTGGCTTTTCAATAAATAATTGGAAAAATAAAAGAAGAAAACAAATACTTACCTACGCTACATTATCATCATCATCATCTGGCTATAGCAGTCCACAGCTGGACATAGACCTCCCCCAATGAGCGCCATAGCGCCCTGTCTTCAGCTTGCCGCATCCAGCATCTACCTGCAGTCATTCGCAGGTCGTTATCCCACCTGTTTGGATGACGACACACTACATACCTACATACAAATATTATAATAAACTTACATAGACATAAAATATTGCATTTTGTGGGTAATTCCATAGACACACGTAATTCTCTATGTTTTACGTCTCCAGTTATTTGGGTGATTCTACACTACACGTGGTTAATGCTTGGTCACGAAGCTTATTCCGAGCGGTCTCTGTTTGAGTTAGGTGCGAGTACGTGTTTTACACGAGCTTTTTAGCAACTGCCTTTTTCGCCTAACTTAGAATATTGTTCTAAGTTAGGCAAAAAAGGCAGTCGTTTTAAGTTTTCATAAAATAGAATTAGATCCTTAAATATAACTTCTCGTGGTTTGAAAAGATTGCAATAAGAAGTTCTCTGACTTACTAGTATCGTGAACTACCGAAAACTGGCAAATAGAGATGCTGTAATAATATAGTATAGACTATAGTATATATAGACTATACTGACTATAGTACTACTTTTCGTGGGGCGTTGGGTATAAGCAACATCACAAGAGAGACACTTTACTTTTCGTGGGACGTTGGGATTAGACAACATCGCACATGTATGAGACGTTGGGAATGCTTCCCATGGGACGTTGGGAATACTTTTCGTCAGACGATGGAAATAAGAACTTCTCATGTGAGACGTCGCGAATACTTTTCGTGAAAAGCTGGCCATAGGAACGCGTCGAGGTAGACGTTGCAAATACCACCCTGTTAGTATTTATTTACTTGAAAACTATTTATTCCAAATATCCAAAACTTGTTTATGGTGAATGATACCTACATACAAACGAGTAGGTACATAGTTGTGCAGTTTCCGACTATAATCAATAGACAGGCGGCCGAGGACTGATGATGATGATGACACGGGATACATTATGGATACTTTTTGTTAGACGTTGGTAATAGGAACGTGTCACGTGAGACGTTGGGAATACCACCCCGTTTCTATTAATTTTTTCGAAAACTCTTTCTTTCAAATATCCATATGCAATATTCACCTACAGTACCTAAATGCATACGAGTACATAGGTAGTTTTGCAGTTTCCGACTATAATCAATAGACCGGCGGCCGAGCCGACCTTGGTGCATGATTGAACATGCAAGGTCACACGGACTCACTTGACATTTTCACACTGAATCATCACAATTATACGTTTATTTACGTATTTTCCTGACGTTTCAGCAGGTTTAAACACTGTCGTGGTCACAGGATTACTGAGTACTGGAGCTACCGCCTCTGCGAAGGGGCCAGGTTTATTTGTCACTTGGTTTTCGAAACTAGGCATGTCATATGTATAACTAAATAAATTTGATAAATACCTTTGACATATTACTTATCCAAGTGGGATGACGACCTGCGAAAGACTGCAGGTAGATGCTGGATGCGTCAAGCTGAAGACAGGGCGCTATGGCGCTCGTTGGGGAGGCCTATGTCCAGCTGTAGACTCACATAGGTTGGTGATGATGATGATGACATATTACTTATAATAATAATTATGTGTTCAGATCGCGTAAGTTTAAAAGTATTTATCATGATCATCAGCCTATAACTTAGTCCACCGCTAAACAAAGGCCTAATATGCGTCATAGCGCCCTGTCTTCAGCTTACCACATCCAGCATCTGCCTGCAGTCTTTCAGATCGTCATCCTACCGTACCTACCTTCTTCTTCTTCGAAGATCGAGAAACTCGAATTTTCACCTTAGACTCGCTTTTGGAATCCTGGTTATTTTTTACAATAAAAATACGTGTAAATAAACAAAGAAAGTTACAATCAAATAATACAAACAATTAAAAACTAGTATTTTCAATTGAAACAATTGAGCTTACTGCAACCTATTGTAAACAATATACAGGTAGCTCAACTGAACAAAGAATAAAGTGACGAAAGCAACAAAATATTTTACGACACCTGGTAGAATCATCGCAAATTTTTTTTAAGCTTTAATTCATTTTATTTGACTCTCTGAACTTGAATTTGCACTAGGAGGTATAGATATCGACCATCGCGCCCCTATCGGGTATATTCCGTTGTTTCGGAATCCGCGGCTTGGCAATCCTTCCTGGAATGGCTTCCATGAATATGATATTGTTGTCAGTTTGGGTATTCCTCTCAAATTTTATGTTACACCATTTTGATAGTTCAGAATTTCAGATATACATGTTTTAGATATGATTCGGATAACACATTTTATATTGTTCCTTGAAAACCTTTGCTTACATGACTACCTCGCGGTGGGCGAAGGTCCGCCTGCGACGCAAGAGGTTAGCTTCGATTCCCGCCTCGGAACAATTGTGTGTACGATCTGCAGATATTTTTTCTGGTCGTTATCTATGTAAATATAATAAAAATATGTAATCTATTGTATTAAGTAAAGTATATCAGTCACCTAGTACCCATAACATGTATGCAGGTAGCTATTGAACCTTACTTATGATCAAAGTGCTGATAACACTAGTAGGTGCTTAGACTCTTTATATTTTATGTACATGTACGTGAGTTAATGTTATCTGGTTTAAAGTGTCGTAGAAATAAGATTAGAAAAGTTTTTATTAATAAAGAAATACAAATACAAAATACAAATACAAACACAAGCTCTGCTTACCTTGGGGCTCGATAATGCTGTGTGGGATTGTCCAGCATTATTTATTTATAACACTTATGCAACTTATCTAATACCAACAAAATGCCGGCAATCAGTCAGAAATATAAGAAAGAAACTGATTTCTTGCGTGATGCAAACAATGAAGATCTAACAGTTCATTGAGTTAGACAACACGCAAACCACCACCCGTTCTCGCCCGCTCATATTATGTAAATTATTAATGTGTATATATTCGAGGGATATATGGAAATGGATCTCTGGTTAGAACCAGAGAGTCGCCGCCGTATAGATGGGGACGAAATCTTGTCAGCGAACGTGTCGTGAGAATTTCATGTAGGTACATTGCTGGAGAAGAAGAATCAAAGCGTTGATATTTCATTTAAATGACGCGTAGAGAAAAATCAAAGGGTTGACATTTTATACATGTATATTGCCGCATAGAGCTTTCTTAAAGCATTGATATTTTATAGCTAACCGGATAGATAAAAATTTAAGCGTTGAAATATCATATATAGATTTCCGAATGGAGAAGGAATCAAAGCGTTGATATTTCATATATGTTACCTGGATAGAGAAAAATCAAAGGCTTGAAATATCATATAGATTGCCAAATAGAGAAAGAATCAAAGCGTTGATATTTCATATATGTAGGTTACCCGTATAGAGGAAAATGAAAGAGTTGAAACATCATATAGATTGCCGAATAGAGAAAGAATCAAAGCGTTGATATTTCATATATGTAGGTTACCCGTATAGAGGAAAATGAAAGGGTTGAAACATCATATAGATTGCCGAATAGAGAAAGAATCAAAGCGTTGATATTTCATATATGTAGGTTACCCGTATAGAGGAAAATGAAAGAGTTGAAACATCATATAGATTGCCGAATAGAGAAAGAATCAAAGCGTTGATATTTCATATATGTAGGTTACCCGTATAGAGGAAAATGAAAGGGTTGAAACATCATATAGATTGCCGAATAGAGAAAGAATCAAAGCGTTGATATTTCATATATGTAGGTTACCCGTATAGAGGAAAATGAAAGGGTTGAAACATCATATAGATTGCCGAATAGAGAAAGAATCAAAGCGTTGATATTTCATATATGTAGGTTACCCGTATAGAGGAAAATGAAAGAGTTGAAACATCATATAGATTGCCGAATAGAGAAAGAATCAAAGCGTTGATATTTCATATATGTTACCCGTATAGAGGAAAATGAAAGGGTTGAAACATCATATAGATTGCCGAATAGAGAAAGAATCAAAGCGTTGATATTTCATATATGTAGGTTACCCGTATAGAGGAAAATGAAAGGGTTGAAACATCATATAGATTGCCGAATAGAGAAAGAATCAAAGCGTTGATATTTCATATATTATTATGTAGGTTACCCGTATAGAGGAAAATGAAAGGGTTGAAATATCATATAGATTGCCGAATAGAGAAAGAATCAAAGCGTTGATATTTCATTAGGTTACCGGATAGAGGAAAAATTCAAGTATTGACATTTACTATAATGTATTGACGGATAGAGAAAGAATCAAAGCGTTGATATTTCATTAGGTTACCGGATAGAGGAAAAATTCAAGTATTGACATTTACTATAATGTATTGACGGATAGAGAAAGAATCAAAGCGTTGTTATTTCGTCAGTGAAGATATCAAAGTATATAACAGCATACATTCCTGTACACTTCCACCCAACTTGGTAATTAAAACGGGCATCCTCAAGAACGTTTACAACTGTCGCGGCGTTAAACTTAAACTAAGTTATGTGCTGGTAGCGATTTAAGTTACGGTTAGGGTAGTTAATTCGAGCGGTACTGGCTTAGTGGTTGTTTTGCTTGGTTGTGAGTTTGGATTTTTGGGAATGGTTCTGGCTTTATAGCGGCAATACTGCTGTCATTATTTTTGATAAAATATAATATTTTGATATATTTTTATTTACCATTTAAATTTGCTTATTGTGTTGGAAGTTTCTTGCTTTGTGGTTACTCTAGCAAGGTTTTATTTATAGGATCAAATGTTTTGTTATTTTTGTACTCATAACACCAATTTTATAAATGCGAAAGTTTGAATGTTTAGATGTTTGGATGTTTGTTACCTCTTCACGCTAAAACTACTGACCGGATTGAGCTGAAATTTGCATTCTAGTAGTTCTGGGCCTAGAATAAAACATAGGCTACTTTTTATCCCAAGAATTAATTCCCATGGGATAGAAATAACCTTAAACGTTCCCATGTAAAAAAACATTTCCATAGGCAAAGCCACGTCAGAATCAAGTTTTAAATATTTTGCAAGTTAAAAGTAAAAACATAGAAGCCTTGTTTATAAACCTCCCACTAGCACAATGACGCCATTAGTCCTTGCAAACAGAAACCATTGAATAACTTCTCAAAATTTTCTCTTGCGTAAAAGTTCTGTTTCTAAGAAAAACTGTTTCTAAAGAAAACTGAACTTAAGTAATTAATTGTATGTTTTCTTTGATTTTTTAATTTATGTTTTAATTATATTTTGCATGCTATTTTTGTTGCGTGTGTTTTTCACCGTTTATTGTATTGAGATGGGCACCGCTAACTTTATGCTATTTCAACAGAGTTCAAAAAAGGTTTTTTGCTCGGCTTTTATGTATGTTTGTCGATTTCTGCGTAAATTGTGCACCGATTTAAATGATTTTTTATTTGTTGTTAGTATATATAGAGAATGATCACGAATATACAATACAATACAAATACGCATTATTGCACATCAAACACAGAAAAACAAAAACAGAACAAGAACAAAGATACAGATGCACAATGGGCAGCCTTATCGCTAAGAGCGATTTCTTCCAGGCAACCTTATATAATTACCGTAGAGAGATACCTATAGACATTAAGTTACGAGTAGCTTTTAGATAAAATTAAAAACATAAATAATCGAAAAAATGCAATAAAGATTTAGGCATATTAAATTTAATTCCTGAGGGCGAGTACTTTTCCCGTAAAACCTTAAAATCACTGTAGAAAGGGTTTGAAGTCAAAGTTTCGTTATTTTTTCTCTTATTATTGATACATCAATTAATATAGTTTGTATATAACACAATCGTATAAAACCTTGTGAAAATTCATTTACGCAAAAGAAAATGTAAAAGTGTCACAGTAAATATAAACAGTCGGCCACATTGGGCATCCACGAAGGTCGTGCGGGGCGATGCGACCTCTATGTGCCCGTAACGATACTGCGCACGTGAAATTTAAAGTTTCAGGCTAGCTAGCGTAGAATAGAAAAACAGTTTCTGCTAAACTAGCTTTTGATCACGGCTTTGCACGGTATTTTCTGGAAAAAAAGCCTGAAATCATAAGGAAATTGAATAAAAACAGTCGGCCACATTGGGCATGCACGAAGGTCGTGCCGGGCGATGCGACCTCTATGTGCCCGTAACGATACTGCGCACGTTGAAATTTAACCTTTCAGGCTAGCTAGCGTAGAATAGAAAAACAGTTTCTGCTAAACTAGCTTTTGATCACGGCTTTGCACGGTATTTTCTGGAAAAACAGCCTGAAATCATAAGGAAATTGAATAAAAACAGTCGGACACATTGGGCATGCACGAAGGTCGAGCGGGGCGATGCGACCTCTATGTTCTCGACGCTCGTAACGGTACTGCGCACGTTGAGATTTAACGTTTAAGGCTAGCTAACGTAGAATAGAATAACAGTTTCTATGGATTTTAATGAAACTTTACCATAATATAGCTTATATACATCAGAATAACACATAGGCCACAATTTATAAAGATATATTGTATATTAAATACTTTTAAACTTACGCGATCTGAACACATATTTATAAGTATTAATACAACGGGTATTTATCGCGTTTATTTACCTATTTTTCCCGACGTTTCAACAGTTTTACACACTGTCGTGGTCACGGGATTCACGGGAAAAATAGGTAAATAAACGCGATAAATACCCGTTGTATTAATACTTATAAATATATTGTATATTATCCAAAATATCTATCACCACGCGGGTGAAACCGCGGGGCGCAGCTAGTGCTTGATATACTTGTAACGTGATCTGGTAATTAAAAGCATCGAAAACGCAATTGCAACATGATTGCAACGATCAAGAATCACACCCGTTTCAAACTTTACTGCTATAAAAATAGGACAGCGAATACGAAATTAATCACCGAAGGACAACCGGTGACCCAATTCTGCCTCGTAAACTGTTCCGCTGAACAGAATTTTCCGAGCTTGTGAAGTACTTTATAGCTATCGAGCTTGTCAAGCACTTTATGGCTATCGAGAGATAAAACACAACCTGCCTGTATGAACGCTGCGAATTAAAATAATTTGGCGAGTTTTAAAAAACTATATATTTAAAACTCGCCAATATATATACTTCCTGCATGAAAATCATAACAAAAAACTTATTCTAGAAAATTTATACAAAGGCGAACTTAACCTAAGAAGAGTTCTCTTCCAGCAAACCTTATTGGGAGAGAGAGAGAGACAAAGTGAAGAGAGAAGTGGGTACATGTAAAACTATACTTCAAATTTGTAAATAGTACAAAAAGGTCCAAGTCCATCCCAAGGTTGCCTGGAAGAGATCGCTCTCAGCGATAAGGCCGTCCTTTATACCTTTATTCTAAGTTTTTATCTCTGTATTATTTTCTGTTTTGTGTGGTGTAATAAAGTGCTATCTATCTATCTATCTAATGGTTTGAACAATTCGATAGCGCGATCTACTTTTTAAAATTCGTTTCTGGATGACACATGGATGAAAAGCCGAATGAAAATACCTCTTGTTTACGTCCGTTACCATGGAAACCATTTGTTACCAGTCATCGAGAAAATTATCATGAGAAGATTGTCTAAGATATGTTATACGGCGCACATATCAATTTCTCCAGGATCGAACTTTAATTCAACCACATCAATAGGTTTTTTCAACATAAATAAATAATGCTGGACAATCCACACATCATCATCTAACCCCAAGCTAAACAGAGCTTGTGCTATGGGTACTAGATAACTGATATATTTAATACAATACATTTCATAGATAGATAATTCTTATTTTACATAGAGAAAACGAACACCCTAAACAAATATTTGCAGATCGTACAAACATTTGTCCCAAGGCGGGAATCTAACTCACAACTTACTACGTCGCAAGCGGACCTTCGCCCGCCGCGCCACAATCATTCGTAATATTTTTTTTTTTTATATCTTCTTTCTCAGGAATGAACCTCTCGCTTCTAAATAATTAACCTCTTAACTCGACAAAAGGCTAATAAATGGTTAAATTAAAAGAGATTGTCATCAGGCTGTTGAGACATAATTAAGACAAAGCAGCAATATCTTTAGACGGTTTATTAAAGCTTTATGAATTGAAAGAAATGCCAGGTGAAATGCTCGTAAATGGTTTTTCCTGTTTATGATACAACTAGCTGTTTCCCGCGGTTTTACCCGCGTAATTATTATTATTATTTTTTTTTTTTGTGTTTGTATTGTATAATGGGTCGGCTCTAAAACAGAGCTCTCTTTTATATTTTTATTTTTATATAAATTCACTTTTATACACGCGATGTAAGGAATTTGTAAGGTAATTTTTTTACACCTTGGGTTACATTATTGGAGTTTTCGTAAGTACCCGATTTTTTTTTTTAAATATTATATACCTAGCCTATGTTCACCGCGGATATATTATGTAGCTTCCCAACGGTCAAATAATTTTTCAAATCGGTCCAGTAGTTTCTGAGCCTATTCAATACAAACAAACAAAAAATCAAACCTTTCCTCTTTATAATATTAGTATAGATATACTAGCGGCTCGGCTTCGTATGGTTATCAAAGCATTTTATATTAGATATTTTTCAACGTTTCATCCCTTAACAAGAGACTTCTTTAGGGTGGATGCAGTTCTAGACGCGCTAATCCATAATTAACGCATCAAACAATAGTTTCTTTACATCATCATCATCATCATCAGCCTATAGCAGTCCACTGCTGGACAAAGGCCTCCCCCAATGAGCGCCATAGCGCCCTGTCTTCAGCTTGCCGCATCCAGCATCTACCTGCAGTCTTTCGCAGGTCGTCATCCCACCTGGTCGGAGGGCGTCCTACACTACGTTTAGCGAGTCGTGGTCTCCACTCAAGAACACGTTTGCCCCATCGGCCGTCGGTTCTTCGCGAGATATGGCCGGCCCACTGCCACTTCAGCTTGCTAATTCTTTGAGCTATGTCGATAACCTTGGTTCTCTGTCGGATGTATTCGTTACGAATCCTATCCTTCAGAGAAACTCCGAGCATAGCTCTTTCCATAGCTCGCTGAGCGACTTTGAATTTGTTTCTTTACATAGCATAGTAGAATAGTAAAGTCGTTTAAAACGGGATATTTACTATGATTTGATTTTTGAGTTATCCAATATTTTGAGTTAACAATAGTAGCCATTATTTATAGGAAATCACAAAGTAATCGTATAATTTATACAATATTATTCACAAGAATCAAATTATTAATGAAAATAATTTGATTTAGGTAGCCAAATAGTTATATTTTAGATTTATCATTTCAATGTGTGGGCCGGCCATATCTCGCGAAGAACCGACGGCCGCTGGGGCAAACGTGTTCTTGAGTGGAGACCACGACTCGGTAAACTTAGTGTAGGACGCCCTCCGACCAGGTGGGATGACGACCTGCGAAAGACTGCAGGTAGATGCTGGATGCGGCAAGCTGAAGACAGGGCGCTATGGCGCTCATTGTGGGAGGCCTATGTCCAGCAGGGGACTGCTATAGGCTGATGATGATGATTTAAATGTATGTACAGCAAACAAGTTCGTATGTAAAGTTTGCAATCAAACCTGCATCATTTCTATATACTTAACAAGTCGTAAGCGTGAAGCTTCGCACTAAAACTTTCTAATCATCATACCCATCATATGTTTAAAGTGAAAGTGATCCGACAGACAGACAGACAGTAATTTCCATATTAAAAGCTTGTAAGAGTGCACAATGGGTTGTTATTATACTTTAAGTGTCGTTGACGCATTGTCCTATTTGTCTTTACTTGTCTCCGAGGCGTGCTTGCGTTAGTTCCGACCTATCTTTGTTTTGTTATCGGGAAATGCCTAGTTTCGGTTAAAATGGGAAAATGTAGATAGCTTAGTTTAAAAAAAATATGGACAATCCACACAGCATCATCCAGCATCATCCAGCATCATCCAGCATCATCCAGCATCATCTAGCATGTATGTTGCTTGACGACCGATGTGGCGCGGTGGGCGAAGGCCCGCCTGCGACGCAGGAGGTTGCGGGTTCGATTCCCGCCTCGGAACAATTGTGTGTACGATCTGCAGATATTTGTTCCGGGTGTTCTGGTCGTTTGGTATGTAAAAAAAATATCTATCTATGTTATATATAGTATTATGTATATCAGTTATCTAGTACCCATAACACAAGCTCTGCTTACCATCATCATCGTCATCATCAGCCTATAGCAGTCCACTGCTGGACATAGGCCTCCCCCAATGAGCGCCATAGCGCCCTGTCTTCAGCTTGCCGCATCCAGCATCTACCTGCAGTCTTTCGCAGGTCGTCATCCCACCTGGTCGGAGGGCGTCCTACACTACGTTTACCGAGTCGTGGTCTCCACTCAAGAACACGTTTGCCCCATCTCTGCTTACCATGGGGCTAGATAATGCTGTGTGAATTGTCCAGCATTATTTATTATTTATTTATTTATGTTCTAATACGATAAATTATTGATATATTTTCCTTAAAAGACCTTCAGCTAATTATGATTCACACAATTTTACAATAAACTTACCTATACTTTTAGCCTCAAGCTAAGAGCTTTGTATGTACTTCCATAAATATATTAAACATAAATATTATATATTACAATTAAATATTATCTATTTATAGATCGAATCTGTTCTAGAATGATAATGGTGATAGTTTTTCGACATGACCATTCGTTGCTTAAGTAGCTTCAAAAACATCAGCTCTCAGCTGCTTGTCTATAACTAAATAATAATAATAAGTTTTGGGTTGGTTGGATGTATGTATTTTTTCACTTTACAACATGACTTAATTAATGAAATGAAAGTTTATTTCTGTAGGCTTACAAATAAGCACTTAGACAAGTCATATTTTATACTATTATATTGATGTTCACTTCAATTTTTTGTCCACCAGTGGAAGAAGTGAGATGAAACCACTAGTATGTTCATAACTTATGTTCTAGTACATATGATTTGCTTATCTGTAAGTTGTTAGCTTTTGAGTTGGAGCAAAACTCGTTCCAAACTTTTTTATCTTCTAGATAATCTGATATTTTGTAATAAGCCTTTTTACAAAGAATATACTTCACAATTTTTTTAAATTTATTTATTGATAATTTTTGCGACTCACTTGAGAGTTTTGTTGTAGAAGCGTATAGCTTGCCCTTTAAAAGATGCACTTATCTTATGTAGTCTAGTCGTGGGAACAGCGAGTTTATTCTTATTTCTAGTATTTACATTATGTATATCGCTTTTTTTAATGAATCGATTGATGTTTTTATGAGTGTACAACAAGTTTTCATAAATATATTGACATGGTACTGTCATTATGTTTATTTCTTTGAATTTATTACGTAGGGATTCTCTGGGACCCATATTACAGATCGCACGAACAGCCCTCTTATGCAACACAAAAACGGTGTTCATATCTGCATCGTTCCCCCACATTAGTATGCCATAAGACATAATACTATGGAAGTAGCTGAAATAGACTAGTCTAGAAGTATCAACGTCTGTAAGGTGACGAATTTTTTTAACTGCATATGCTCCAGAACTAAGTCTCTTCGATAGCTTATCTATGTGTGGGCCCCATTGAAGTTTACTATCTAAGGTTATTCCTAAGAATACGGTATTGTCTACAATTTCTACCTGATTAGACAATATTCTCCCTTGTTGCTCAATACCTACAATTAATAATACCTTCAATACCGATTTCTCATTGAATAAAGCCTGAGTGGATTCATCAAAATACTCCAATATAATAATAAAGATACCTATAAAACGTCAGGATTTTAATATCATAATTAGTTGGAAAACCTCAGGGCTGCATTGCCAGTGGGCGGGTGACGTCACACGCCCACGGCTCGCCCGCCCTCACGCTGCTTTACAGAGAATTTACAGAGTTTTATACACTGAACACTGAAAAGGGATGTTGTATTGCTGTTTTATTGTAATGAAATGATCCCGCTGAAGTTGGATTTTGAATTATGTTTCAGTTTTTGGTTTATCGAAGTATTTTTCTAAATGTTAAGCTTTTTCTGTGGCGCGGTGGGCGAAGGTCTGCCTGCGACGCAGGAGCTTGCGGGTTTGATTTCCGCTTCGGGACAAATGTTTGTAAGATCTCCAGATATTTTTTTCGGGTGTTCTGGTCGTTTTCTATGTATGATAAAAAAACTATCTATGTAATGTTTTGTATTATGTATATCAGTTATCTGGTACCCATAACATAAGCTTTGCTTAGCTTGGGGCTAGATAATGCTCAGGCTTGACTGGATGCACTGAAAAGCAAAATGTTTGTGCTTCAGTATTAACATTTATTTTGAGGCATTTCCGTGCAGGCTTACCTACACTTCAAGTCGATGCAATGCGTCATAGCAACCAGGGTCCCAAAGTTGAGCTTACGCCATATAACCCTATGTGCATTGTGCAATACAGTTTTATACTTGATAATTCATCATCATCATCACCAGCCTAAAGCAATCCACTGCTAGACATTAGGCCTCCCCCAATGAGCGCAATAGCGCCCTGTCTTCAGCTTGCCGCATCGAGCATCTCCTGCAGTCTTTCGCAAGTCGTCATTCCACCTGGTCGGAGGGCGTCCTCGTTTACCGGGTCATGGTCTCCACTCGAGAACACGTTTGCCCCAGCGGCCGTCGGTTCTTCGCGAGATATGGCCGGCCCACTGCCACTTCAGCTTGCTAATTCTCAGAGCTATGTCGATAACGTTGGTTCTCTGTCGGATGTATTCGTTACGAATCCTATCCTTCAGAGAAACTGCGAGCATAGTTCTTTCCACTTGATAATTGTTTACCATAAAACGAAACTAGCAGGATAAAAATATTTTAGGTTATTAAAGGTTTAAATTTCTCCCGTCCGCGACTGTCATCCGAACGATCTGTTAACAGGTGATCGGCTATCACCCGTTAACAGATCGTTCGGATACAATTTTAATATCCGGGTAAATAACATCGCCACTGCTTTTAATTTTCATCGATTGTCCGCTTCGAATACCTTCAGCCATCTATAAAAATTAACATTTTTATATGTATAATAACCGACCAGGTGGGATGACGACCTGCGAAAGACTGCAGGTAGATGCTGGATGCGGCAAGCTGAAGACAGGGCGCTATGGCGCTCATTGGGGGAGGTCTATGTCCAGCAGTGGACTGCTATAGGCATAATGTATTTTATTATGTATATCAGTTATCTAGTACCCATAACGCAAACTCTGCTTACCATGGGGCTAGATAATGCTGTGTGAATTGTCCAGTATTATAAGTTTTCCAGACATAAGCCCTATATACAGGTTTCCAAACTATTTAATTATGTAGATTGATACAGCAGGTAGGTGTTCTAGCACGAGCACAAATTGGTTTTCTACTATTAATGAAAATAAAATGTTTTATGTGATCGCTTTAATGATTCATTACATTTGAGTTTTTATTTTTGGTATTGATTAGTTTTTATCTGAATTCAAAATAAGAAGGAGGTTCTATGTTCGGCTGTATGTACATGTTTGTCGATTTTTTTATGTAGGTATCTATGATCGTCGAATTCCTAGTCAATAATGGACTGATCTTGAAAATGCTTTCGCTATTGTAGTATAGTCCCTTGGTCGTCCCATGACATTTTTATTCCCGACGGATTAGTATTGAACTCGCAAAACTTAAAAACAGTGGAAAATTCATTGATTCGAATCGGGATATTTACCTTGATTTGATTTTTGAGTTATCCAATATTTCGGCACAGTTTCATGCGCCATGATCACGGAATAACTGAAGGCACTGCGACTGCGAGTAAGTTTTTATGGGCAGACATACCGATCTACCCTCTTTTTTTGTTTTTTGCTACGAACGTTACCACTACCAAAAAATGAGGGTAGATCGGTATGTCTGCCCATAAAAACTTACTCGCAGTCGCAGTGCCTTCAGTTATTCCGTGATCATGGCGCATGAAACTGTGCCGAAATATTGGATAACTCAAAAATCAAATCATGGTAAATATCCCGTTTTAAATGACTTTAGTGTTGATAACCATGATAGTTTCAAAAGTTTTATTGATTCGAATCGGTTTCAGTTTTTTCAAAACAATCCAATTATTTAATGATAATGACTCATTACGTTTTAATTTTTGTAATAATATACTTTCATATTTGCCTTCGATTTCGCTTCAATATTCATTCATACCAGTTTAATCTGTTTAGAGTTTTTTCTCACTCTGACTTATGCCATTAAAATGTAACAAACGACTTATAGATTCACTATAGCATTAACACTTTGACTGCGATTTTTTTTCGACGACTGCGATCTTTTTTTTAACCTAAAAAATTCGTGCTGCCGCTCTACGCAGCGGTTGTGTTGCACCGCACATGCGTTTCGTTCGAAAAATATTACGGCTGTGCTGAGTCACAAAGATCTGTATTTTCTCAGCCGCTGCGCTAGTGTGGATTTACGCATATTAGTCACTTGTAGAAAACACATACCGTGTGATTTCAGCAGTCAAAGTGTTAAAAACGGAGAGGATTGTCAACGGTTTAAACTCTTTAAAAACCCGGGTATTTTGAAACAAAAGCTGCAACATAAGTAAACAAGTTAAAAATCGCCACTGCCCGGCTAATGATTGGCCTATATTTTACGTTCGCACTGATGCATTATTCATGTTTTTTACTCGTTTATTGGGCCGAGTGAGCTGATGACTTGACAATGACATATCAGAATACAGTTACTATATCAAATACTTGACGACCGATGTGGCGCGGTGGGCGAAGGTCCGCCTGCGACGCAGGTGGTTGCGGGTTCGATTCCCGCCTCGGAACAATTGTGTGTACGCAGTATCTGCAGATATTTGTTCCGGGTGTTCTGGTCGTTTTATATGTACTTATAATAAAAAATATCTATCTATGTAATATATTGTATTATGTATATCAGTTATCTAGTACCCATAAAACAAGCTCTGCTTACCATGGAGCTAGATAATGCTATGTGAATTGTCCAGCATTATTATATAAATATTATTATTATATAAATACCAGCGGAACTTCCCGGCCTCGCACGGTTTTAATACGGATCCCTAACTTTTTTGAAAATATAATATAGCCTATGTTCACCGGGGATAGTGTAGCTTCCCAACGGTGAAAGAATTTTCCAATCGGTCCAGTAGTTTCGGAGCCTAGGTTCAGGTTCAGGTGGGGGTACTCCATTTTCCGCATTTGGACTCCAGTTGGTCCTTTATGCGTAGTAGTTTGCTAGCATAGCCAGCCTAGCTCCGTCCAGAAGCGCAGAATCTTCCTGGGGTCTTCACAGGCTTCGCGGAGCGACCTCGGCAAGTTGTGGACTTCTATACGTTGTGCTAATACTCCCTCGCATTCCAGGATTACGTGGGATTTCGGAGCCTATTCGATACAAACAAACAAACAAAAAATCATTCCCTCTTTATAATATTAGTATAGATAGACTACGTTATGTATGAAAACTCAATCAGTTTTATTTTTACTCGACTTAATTTAGGACTGAAAATTGATAATCTCATGGATATTATTGGAGCGATGTTTATGAACACGTTTCAAATATCAATAATTAAAATGTTTTATTTAATTTAGACCTTACTAAAGGCGAAACACGGTGATAGTTCTCTAGGGTAGAATAGACAAAACGACATGGTATATTAAAGTCATTTAAAACGGGATATTTACCATGATTTGATTTTTGAGTTATCCAATATTTCGGCACAGTTGCATGCGCCATGATCACGGAGTAACTGAAAATCAAATCATGCTAAATATCCCGTTTTAAATGACTTTAGTATTAATAACCATGATAGTTTCAAAAGTTTGACATGGTATAATCATACATTGCGTACATTATGGAAGTCGAAGGAATACATTTCAAATAATTTACGCATTCGATGACGAAGTGACGTAATTTTTCTGTATTCTGCCATAGGCAACAATACTGATGCTTGCCCCGGCTCTTGGGTACGCCACTAAACTCAAATTACAAGTAACAATGGGAAATAAAGTGATCACTGTGATTTTTTGTTCGCTTCAATCTTTGTTAGATAAAGTAAAAAGGCGAACAAGTCACCTTTACTTTGTTAGGTTGTTAGTTTACGAGTTGTAGCAAAACTCGTCCCAAGCTTTTTACCTCTCCTGATCCTTTTCCGTTTTCTCTGTCTCGTATTAGGTTATTATAAGTTTTAAATGTTTCCCAAATTTTTAAATATATCATAATTTTTTTATGGCAAAAGCTAAAACTAGCGATTCCAAAAAAAAAAAAGGATATGTTTGACAATTTGTTTGAATTTATTTATTGATAAGGTTTGCAGTTCAAGCGGAGTTTTGTTGTAGAAGCGTATCATCATCAGCCTATAACAGTCCACTGTTGGACATAGGCCTCCCCAATGAGCGCCATAGCGCCCTGTCTTCAGCTTGCCAGCATATACCTAGAAGCGTATAGCCCTTTAAAATATTATATATCTTGTTTATACTTTTATATCTTCGTTTGTTACTTATGATCTCTGAAACTACAGAATGAACAGTAATAATATTAATGTTAGGTTATGGTATACAATGACCTACGCCTTTTTCAGAGTTTGCGATCGAATATTCTAGACCTAGAGCTAGATAAATGAGGCTTATTTATTTATTGCTCTTATATACTCTTTCGCAATATAATACGTATGTTATGTATATTTATTAGTAAGGTCACACGTAGACGAAAATTCATTGATATATGTTAAATAGCTAGCAAAGGAAACTGGTTTTTCCGTAGAAGAATCTCGGAAAATTTAATACAAAAATCCAAAACTTTTGAAGCTCGTTTCTTTTCTTTAAAATATATTTTCTGAAGGTATAGTCAAAATATAGGTTTTACGACTCACTTCACCGTAACACTAAGAACTTCTTAGTGTCCTTAGCTAGACATTAAATAATCCTACTAATATTATAAAGGCGAAAGTTTGTATGTAGGTATGGATGTTTGTTACTCTTTCACGCAACTACTGGACTGATCGGGCTGAAATTTAGCAAATAGGTAGTTTCAGGCCCGGAATAAAACATAGGCTTTAACATACTTTTTATCCCATAAATCAATTCCCATGGGATAGAAACAACCTTAAAACGTTTCCATAGAAACAACGCGTGCGAAGCCGCGGGCAGAAACTAGATAGATAGATAGAAAATTCTTTATTGCACTTGAACTATAAACTATGTACAGTAAAAACTTAAAAATTAAGTACAATTGGCGGTCTTATCGCTCAAGAGCGATCTCTACCAGACAACCATGGATGGATAGGATCGTGGACAGTACCAGGGGATCTGTGTGCTTGTAAGTTATGGGATATTATAAATAAAATACTTATAAACTAGTGTAGAATAAAATGCTGTTGCTCAAGGTATTCAAATTACCTTTTACGAAATACTTCAACTTTGTCTTATTTTTGTTAGAACTTACGTTGGGAATTCAGATGATTTATTAGCGCTTTTGAACTCGTGCCAAACATAGTGTATCTTTCCAAATACTACACCGTATATTTCGGTTCAACAATTTTAAAGATACTTTAATATTAACTTACGAGCGGTGTTGCGATAGTTAAAAATAAATGCCGTATTTACTGGTTTGTGTCACTTAACGCTAAACCTCACGATAACATTGAATTAATCTTCATTTACTTTTCTATCGATTTTGATCGATTATTCGGCGATGATTTGATTATTGATTATTGATTATTGGAGCGTAGTATATTCTTAGCTTCAAACGGATTGACCGAGTGCGCAACATAATGCTACCTTAAAGTCATTTATAACGGGATATTTACCATAGATTTTTGTGTTTTCCAATATTTCGTCACAGTTTCATGCATCACGATCACTGAATAACTGAAGGCACGCATAATGCTACGCTCAATGTCAGGCATTGCTGATGTAGGGGAGAAGATAGCCAGGTTAAAGTGGGATTATGCTGGCCACTTCAGTTTTATGCACCAGGAAAGATGGGCCAATGCTATCCTCCCATATTCTGGATGCCAGGGCATCTATCTTCAGGCTGATGTAGGAGAGAAGACCGCCAGGTTAAAGTGGGATTATGTTGGCCACTTCAGTTGTATGCACCAGGAAAGATGGGCCAATGCATATCCTCCTATATTCTGGATGCCAGGGCATCTATCTTCAGGCTGATGTAGGAGAGAAGACCGCCAGGTTAAAGTGGGATTATGTTGGCCACTTCAGTTTTATGCACCAGGAAAGATGGGCCAATGCTATCCTCCCATATTCTGGATGCCAGGGTGCCACATCTTCAGGCTGATGTAGGAGAGAAGACCGCCAGGTTAAGGTGGGATTGGGCTGGCCACGTCAGTCGTGCACCCGTAGAGATAGGCCAATGCTACCTTAACCTGGCGATCTTCTCTCCTACATCAGCCTGAAGATGTGGCACCTCCCATCTTCTGGGGCATTTAGAAGATGGGAGGTGACGATGGGGTCGGCCACAATACAATACAATACAAAAATACTTTTTTTTACACCAGATACAAATCATTACAAAAATACATTACATGCGACAAGTAATGGGCGGCCTTATCGCTTAGAAGCGATCTCTTCCAGGCAACCTTTTATTGAGTTATATTTAATTATATATTTATCTGTTTTTATATATTTTTTATATTTATTATTATTTTATACTTAAATAAATAAATAATGCTGGACAACTCACACAGCATTATCTAGCCCCATGGTAAGCAAAGCTTGTGTTATGGGTACTAGATAACTGATATACATAATACAATACATTACATAGATAGATTTTTCTTTGGATGGCTTATAGTATCAATCACATATGTATTTCGTATATACCAAAATAATTACTGTCATCACAGAAAATTACTGTTAAAACCAATAAAATAATTACAATACATACTTAATATAGTGAAATTAACCGTTGAGCTAACAGCAGACTGTTACAAACAATCTAAAGGTACAAACATTATCCTACTTTACACTAACCCAAACAAACTATCTTCTCGTTAACAAAACCTTACAACTTACACTTCGCTTGCTTACTCTGAACCGTAAAATGATTTCCTTTGATTCCTATCGGATCCAATGATCTTTGTTCCGCAGCGCAGGAGCTTTCTGGGTCAATCTGTACGGTAGTTTATTTGGAGAGGGAGCCTGAACTACATGAACCCGATACTTTGGATAAATAATGTGATGAATAATTATTTTGTAGTTTACCTATATTTCGAACTAGTTTCTACCCGCGGCTTCGCACGCGTTCTTTCTATGGACAATTTTAAAGATTATTTCCCATAGAAAATTTAAAGGATATATCCCATAGGAATTGTTTGTCTATGTTTGATCTAGATATCAGTTATCTGGTACCCATAACACAAGCTCTGCTTACTTTGCTTGGGGCTAGATAATACTGTGTGAATTGTCTGACATTATTTATTTACCGATATCTACTAAAAACACATACTTAAATCTTTTTTACCGTTGTCGATTTCTTACTATTCACTCATAATACTGACTTTTTAGTCTACACCTAAACTTTGTTGACGTTTTTTTCTTTTTCTGTTTCCGTGTTGAGTTGTTGACTGAGCTCAATAGATCGTGCCAATCGGGTCATAGCGCCGGGTCACTGAAGCTGACACCAGACTGATTTTACATTCAAATGCACGCTTTTTGCTTACTTTTCATGTATTTATTGTATTATTATTCATCATCATCATCATCATCAGCCTATAGCAGTCCACTGCTGGACATAGGCCTCCCCCAATGAGCGCCATAGCGCCCTGTCTTCAGCTTGCCGCATCCAGCATCTACCTGCAGTCTTTCGCAGGTCGTCATCCCGCCTGGTCGGAGGGCGTCCTACACTACGTTTACCGAGTCGTGGTATCCACTCAAGAACACGTTTGCCCCATCGGCCGTCGGTTCTTCGCGAGATATGGCCGGCCCACTGCCACTTCAGCTTGCTAATTCTTATTCTCTCTCTTCGACGAGTTCTCTTTGTCGAGTTCTTTTGTATTATTATTGTATATTATTAATTGTGTGTATGGTCTGCAGATATTTGTTCCGGGTGTTCTGGTCGTTTTCTATGTATAATAAAAAATATCTATCTATGTAGTATATTGTATTATGTATATCAGTTATCTAGTACCCATAACACAAGCTCTGCTTACCTTGGGGCTAGATAATCCTGTGTGAATTGTCCAGCATTATTTATTTATTTATTATGTATATCAGTTATCTAGTACCCACAACACAAGCTCTGCTTAGCTTGGGGCTAGATGATGCTGTGTGGATTGTCCAGCATTATTTATTTATTTTTCACGTAAGATCCGCTTGATCAGAACGCAACGTTGTCGAAGTAAGTATCTATGTATTTGACGACCTCTGTGGCGCGATGGGTGAATGTCAACCTGCGACGCAGGAAGTTTTAGGTTCGATCACCCATCTCGGGAAAAATGTTTGTATGATCTGCTTGTTCAGGGTGTCCTGGTCGTTTTGTATGTATAATAAAAAATATCTCGATCTATATCTGTGATGTACCTATTGTATTATGTATTTTATAATTTTTCATGGAAAAAAACATCTAGAATGATCATCGACACATACCTACTATGTTGGCTCCATAAAAATCACAGATTATGTAAGTCCCCATATTTTTCGTGTCGACAGATTCGCATCTCTAACTGTCAAGTAATATATATTCTGTCATTCAGTCATTATGCGCTCACATGTAAACAATTACGGAACTTCATAGTCGTGCATAAACAAAACAAAAATCCGTGGAATCCGTATAAAACCTCTCTCTCTCGACAGAAACTCCACCCAGGTGTTTCTGAATTCAAAAATACGAAAAATCCGAGTTTGCACTAGGATAGGAATTATCACATTTGAATCTAAAGGCTTGAGGTGCCCGTTCTATTTTTGAATATGATTTGGTACAGCACCTCCAACGTGCATATTAGGAACAAACTTCCATTAAAAATTGTTCAAAAATAGAACGCTCACTCAACGTTCCGATACAAAAGGGCGTTGATTAAAATTCCTGTGACATCTAAATAAAGCGGTGATGAAACTCACTACGAAAATAGCTAAACGTATAAATAATAAATAGTTTTATGCATTTTTTACTGCAATTCATTTTAATGATAGGGCGTTATATTATGCTGATAAAAAAAATTAAGTATCACACTATATTCACAAAATTTTTTTTAGTCTGTGGTTGCGATAATACCTTTATAAATAATTTCATACACCTTTTTGATGGGTCAAAAATGTCTCTGAATCTCCATAAATTCTACCCCACAATAATATATGTATATTATTTACTATTTTTTTTTTAAATATTGCGTCGTTTAGTAATATAGAGTAAGGAATTCTCGAAAATAAAAAAGCTGCTCAATCAAATATAACGAAGCAACGGACAAAAATAACTAAGTGTTGGTCATTTGGTACTTACTAAGACTTCAATTACCAAATGACCAACAGAGTTCTAGAAGACGAGAACACCAAAAAGTCGATAAGAAACCATTTTTAATTTCACTTGACTTGTCACTTTGAGTGCTGAAAACGCACGGTATGAGTTTTCTACAAGTGACTAATATGCGTAAATCCACACTAGCGGAGCGGCTGAGAAAATACCGATCTTTGTGACTCAGCAGAGCTGTAATATTTTTCGAACGAAACGCATGTGCGGCGCAACACAACCGCTGTGTAGAGTGGCAGCACGAATTTTTTAGGTAAAAAAAAAAGACCGCAGTCGTCGAAAAAAAACTGCAGTCAAAGTGTTAAATTAAACCAACGTCCTGTCTAAATGCCAAAAAAACAAAGTTTTATTATACGTAAATAGACTAAACACAATTATTAGCACGTAAACGAGGCGTTTGCAGACAGCCTACGACTCCGAGGAACATTATAACAGTCCTCTTTGTGTCAATTATGTCAGTCCAGAGCTAGGGCTGTGCGGAGCTTGGAGACTAATCTTGAAAGATTATTAATATAATTTAATATTATTAATAAAATAATAATTTAAAGACTTTATAGAGCTTTGTGGAGCTTGGAGACAGATTATCTTGAAATATATCTTTATTGGGGATCAGAAGCTTTAAGACATCTTGATTTGACTGTCGGCAGTTATGACTAGTTCGCTTTCTGACTAAATCTCGACATGACCACATCGCGTGAGGACTAAATAGACAAAGAAGATTAAAATCAAAGAATAGAAACAAATTTAGAATTAGTACTAGTATTTACAGTTGAAACATTTGAGATCTGCCAGACAGTTGGAAACAATCAATAGGTAACTCAACTAATCCATGACAAAACCAGGCAGAAGCTTCTATCTAACCATACGCTCAGACAAAGACATCACACTAATATTATATAAGCAAAAGTTTGGATGGAAATACCCATGTTTCATCTTTACGCCAAAACTCTAAACGGATCGGGCTGTGTTGGACTTAAGTTATCAGTCTTCTTTTAGGAGTCAGTTCACAGGACTTCCGGAGTAAGGTAAGACTGGAAGCTCTGAACTCCTCTGTCATTCTTCGTCACTTCTTTTAGTCCATAGCAAGTCTGAAGACGAAAAAACAAATAAATAAATCTATCAATGTCGTACAAAAACGGCAATACAACTCATATATTTACTTAGATAAGAACGATCTAACTAGATGAGACTCATTGCATTTGTACGACATTGATATATTTTCGTAAGACATACTTAACACTTTGAGTGCTGAAAACGCACGGTATGAGTTTTCTACAATTGACTAATATGCGTAAATCCACACTAGCGCAGCGGCTGAGAAAATACAGATCTTTGTGACTCAGCAGAGCTGTAATATTTTTCGAACGAAACGCATGTGCGGCGCAACACAACCGTGTGTAGAGCGGCAGCACGAATTTTTTAGGTAAAAAAAAAGATCGCAGTCGTTGAAAAAAAACCGCAGTCAAAGTGTTAAGACTGCATTCATCTTCCATCTATTATTTATTACATATTTCAATAGGTTTTCTACCCATACAAAACAAAATATAGTTATTTTACAGCTTTATAAAGGTATCATCAAAAAGGTAAAGTTAGCTCTATATATATTTACATTTCTTAAACGTCTTAATTAATCTGTTATGTCCATCCACATTTTTATTCAAAAGAATCACGCTTAGATACACGGTATTCCGTCAGTTCCGTCAAATCTTAACCTCCGCCTATCGCTGCATTCAAAACATTTATTGGTTCTATATCTGTCGTCAACAGAGCTTCGAAAACCGCAAATAGAGCGTGAGAACAAACTAACTGTTGTTCTGACCGATACGTACGTACAACCCTACGTGTGTTTGCCGCGCTTGCTAAACTAAAACTTATTTGCTGGAGAGTAAAGTTGTTTCTCGAATGGTATGTGCTTTGTGGCGGCGGGGGCGTCCCGTCACGATTCAATTAATAGCGAATGAATACGGCCTTTTATTGCGATGTTTCCTATGGTCTCTTGTTTTAAGCTGGATTTTTAATCCAGCAAATTACCTGGATAACTACAGGCATCAAAATGAGGTTTAAGCTGCGGTTTAACACTTCGAGTGCTGAAATCACACCGTATGTGTTTTCTACAAGTGACTAATATGCGTAAATCCACACTAGCACAGCGGCTGAGAAAATACAGATCTGTGTGACTCAGCACAGCTGTAATATTTTTCGAACGAAACGCATGTGCGGCGCAACACAACCGCTGTGTAGAGCGGCAGCACGAATGGCTTAGTTTAAAAAAAGATCGCAGTCGTCGAAAAAAGTCCGCTGTTAAAGTGTTAAGTAAAGGAATAAAAATAAAAAGCCTTCTATTGATCGAGCCATCTACAAACCAAACACAAAAAAGCTTTATTGCACACCAGATATAGATCATTACAAAAAAGACATTACATACGGCCCATACAATGGGCGGCCTTATCGCTTAGAAGCGATCTCTTCCAGACAACCTTTGAATGAAACATAGCGATAGACCATACCTATTCCTAAACTTACGCATAATTAAATTACTTACGTTTGGTTAGGCATAACGCCAATTAGACACATATCGTATTAGTCCTAGTTACCAACGACGGACTTACCACCTACGCTAGTAACCAAGTCAATCTAGGTTTGTACTGGCTTCTCACTCACATAGTTACATAATATGATCTCAAACTAATACTAATAGTCTAAACTAAATATATAATAATAGTCTATATTATCTTCATTCTGCATACTCGAGAGAGCGTTCAAAGAGTGACGTTCAAGTTCTCCAAAACTGTTTGATAAGTTTAGAGCTAAAGTTGGCCTAAGTTGGCCCAACTCTGCGAATCGCATCCAACTTTCTTGGACTTTTGCCGAAATTCTGATGGCAACATAACTTTATTCGTTTCTCGGAGCCTAATAAGTTTACATACTGAACTCATCTGAATTTATTGACTTTGGTTAATTAAATTGTGATATATTTTTATAGCGGCGGTTTTTCTGTGTTATCTTTTTATAGAATTTCATACATAACTGTTTCTGTTTTCCGTTTGTTTATTCTATACCTGTATTTTGTACCTAAGTCCAAATAAATGTTTATACTATATAGGACCGGGTCACGATTTGGCCCGAGATAATGGAAATGAGAAATACATTATAAATAATAGAAAATATAGGTAGTATATACGTACCTGAGCGAAGACAGCTGATTAAAATAATCAAATTGTTTTTAAGATAACAATCACGTTGAAATTAGCCCACTTTTAAAATAATTTTTAACTTGTAAGTTAAACTGAAATGAACATAATCCAATATAATATTTGACGGCATATTCGTTAGCACAAACAATACTAAAAATATCAATAGGTTAATCCGAGATTTACGAGTTGAAACTCGCTGAAGGGCTGAGCTGAGGCTTTTAGGAAAAATCTGTTTCGTGATTCAATATTATTCGATAGCACACTTTATACAAATATTATAAATGCGATTGGATGGATGTTTGGATATAAATAAGATAATAATTTGATCGTGTAGTAATAACTAAATCAGACTTCGAATCCTTTAGTTTCCATAGTTTTAAACAATATTTTAAGTTTTACAAGATATATTCTACTAATCCCTAGGGCATCATCATCATAATAATCATCAGCCTATAGCAGTTCACTGCTGGACATATGCCTCCCCCAATGAGTGCCATAGCCTGTCTTCAGCTTGCCGCATCTAGCATCTTACCTGCAGTCTTTCGCAGGTCGTCATCCCACTTGGTCGGAGGGCATAATGAATAAAAATAAAAACTTGTGTTGTGCTTTGAATTGGAAAACTAAGGCTTTTTTAGTTTTAATACACATGTTTGTAGTTTAAATGTTTGATTTAACTTAAAGCAATAAGAATTAAATGAAAGTCTAAAACAATAAGGCACATTTTAGGTAAAATTGTATTTAAATGTTCTGCAATAAGTATAACAAACAAACATTGTCAATTTTTCTACAGCAAATGCAGAGAAACGCTCCGTTGGCTGCAAACATAAACAAAAAAAACTAAACATAAAAACAAACAAAAATCCAAAACACATGAATACTGGGTCAAGTTGTTAAAACAGCTGTCGATATTCAAGCTGCTTGCGATAGGAAGCGAATGGGAAATAATTTATTGCCCAATTAGAGCCCTTGGCGAGAGGAAAAATACCAAAATCGGAACACGACCACCGATAATTGCTCATTCAAGGTTCTGGTACATGGTGGGGTCTTCTTATTATCTCAAAATGCTTTAGAATGAGTTGATAAGACATACGATAGGACATTAAATTTATTTTATTATGACATTTATCCTAATTATTATTATTGTTAGCAAATAAAGAAGTTGAACTAGGAGGCTATGGTCAAATCGTTATCAAATCATTCTGAAGCATTTTCAAGTAAGATACCATTAGAAATTAAAAGATGTTGTTGAAAGTTGTGATATTTTTCATTCAACAACTCTACTAGTCAATGTTGATAATGGTTTGAGATACGCGTCCGGTATGACGGGCTTACATGAACTAATATGAGTGCGCGCATTGATATAGCGACAGTCATGACAAAATGCTGACGCGAGAGAAAAGTAGGCTTCAATGTACAGGAAAATCAGTTAAAAATTAAAATAAAATGAATGGATTAGGGAGCAATCTCTACTATTGTCTCTACTCACAATCACGATTGTGTGTAGAGACCACTCTTACATAAAAGACCGCATTTGATTTATAAAATCTCATAACTTACAAGCACACAGTTTCCTGGTACTTTCCACGATCCTATCCATCCATAGTTGTCCACAAATTGTACTTAATTTTTAAGTTTTTACTGTACATATTTATAGTTAAAGTGCAATAAAGAATTTTCTATTCTATTCTATTGTATAAAGTTTGTAAA
Source organism: Eupithecia abbreviata (assembly GCA_943735965.1). Taxonomy (NCBI): domain Eukaryota; kingdom Metazoa; phylum Arthropoda; class Insecta; order Lepidoptera; family Geometridae; genus Eupithecia; species Eupithecia abbreviata. The sequence continues at coordinate 10,151,924 of OX030987.1, read as the reverse complement.
AAATAAATCTTCATCTCTTACATTACATACATATTTCTGTTTTGTTTTTTTTAAAACAACCTACCAATAGTATGTTTATTGGACAAACAAATTTTCAGGTAAAAACACCGAATAAATTAAGCAACCGGTTTCCTTAAGTTCAAGGCTTTGAAGCGGTTTGTATTTTGCGAGTTAGTTATTTAGTCTGACCGACCGTATGCACCGTGGATTGGAGTTTATACGGAACCCGAGATGTGTGCGTTGTGTACGTACGTATCGACCTGTTGGTATTTGTTTTAGACATTGGCGAGATCAAAGGTATTTCATTTCAATAGGTATCTGAAACGGTGAAAAATTTAGGTGTCCTCATTGACAGGAATATGTCATGGGGACCTAAGCTTTCTGAAATCAGCCGTAGGATGTTTGCGTCAGCTGGCTCCTTCGAAGACTACGAAACTTTCTCCCAATCGCCACTAAAATTTCTCTTGCCCAATCTCTTCTCCTTCCAGTTCTTGATTACGCTGATTCTTCTTTTCTTGATGTTACTGAGCAACAACTTGATAAACTTGAGCGCCTGCAGAATGTCGGGATAAGGTTTATATTTGGCTTACGCAAGTATGACCATGTCTCGGAATTTCGCAGGAAGCTCAAGTGGTTACCAATACGGCTTCGCCGTAATAGTCACATCCTGTCTCTTCTCTATAATAGTTTATTTTTCTCTTCTGCACCCCCTTATCTCAAGGAACGTTTTACTTTTCTCCACCATTCTCACGCTCTTTCTCTCCGCTCTTCTGAAACACTCATGCTTCATGTTCCAGTCCACTCTACTTCCTTCTACAACAACTCATTTACCGCCCGTGCTGTACAACTTTGGAACACATTACCAGTCACAGTAAGGCGTGCAAAGTCACTACCAATATTCAAGAGTATGCTAAAGGAACACTATTTGTCCCTATGTCACTGACCACACCCTTGTTTCCCTTTATAAAATTAAGAGTATGTATTTATATAAGTAGGTATATAATTAGTTATATGTATTTATATTTATTTTTAAGTAGGAACGTGTTTTCATGCAATATTTTATAAATTAATATAATGCACACAGATCCCCATGTACAATCCAACGATCCTATCCATCCACGGTTGTCTAGTAGAGATCGCTCTTGAGCGATAAGACCGCCAAATTGTCACATGTTTTGTATTTTATTCTGTCTTGTTTGTTTTATTTTGTAAGTGTGCAATAAAAGAATTTTCTATCTATCAATCTATCTGACACATTTACGAATTGAAAATACAACATTATAAAAACAAACTGCTGTCAATCTATACTTACTTAATATTATAAAGAGGAAAGGTTTGATTTTTGTTTGTTTGTTTGCTTGTAATTAATAGGCTCCGAAACTACTGAACCGATTTGAAAAATTCTTTCACCGTTGGGAAGCTACACTATCCCCGGTGAACATAGGCTACATTATATTTTTAAACAAGTTAGGGATCCGTACTAAAATCGTGCCAAGCCGGGAAGGTCCGCTAGTTGTATTACATATATTTTTAAATCAAACAGAATAATCTCGAAAGCTCATTACACAGTTAGATAAACTGAGATAAACCGTTAACAAGAGATAAGATAAGAAACATCCGTCGACGGCTGTCCCTTCCTTTTATTGTGGTCATCAATCAGCCATTATCGAATCGGCCACAAAAACTGAGTTATTTGTTAATGGACCATGTACTTTGCTTTGGAATTGTTTGATTGCTAAATGGATGTTTTGCTCATTTCTGCATTTGGACTTGTTCATATACTTACCTATGGATTAATTACCTACTTAATAATATTTCGTGAAAGGCTTCTTTATTGATTGAATGAGATTGGACTGAATGAACCTAAGAGTTAAAATCAAGTTGAAATCATTGTTCCTCTGTGAAAATTGTTATGACAAGTAGCTTCATTTTCGTAATCAAATGATTACCGATAAAGCTATGTATTTTAAAAAGATCATAAAACTTTGGTCTTTCATTAACACTTTGACTGCTGAAATCACACGGTATGTGTTTTCTACAAGTGACTAATATGCATAAATCCACACTAGCAGCGCAGCGGCTGAGAAAATACAGATCTGTGTGACTCAGCACTACCGCTGTGTAGAGCGGCAGCACGCATTTTTTAGGTTTAAAAAAAGATCGCAGTCGTCGAAAAAAAACCGCAGTCAAAGTGTTAAGTACCTACCGAAATGAATTCAAATAAATTTTCTAAAAAGGCTTACAACAAAATATCAGATTATTTATATTCTAGACTTTTTACAGTTTTTGGAATAAAAATTGCGCGCAGCGGGCCAAAGTTCCTTTGAAAATAGGCTGCTGCCGATACTCGAAATAACGCCCCCGAATTCAAAACGCACAATAAATACACCCGATTCAATACAGACAGCTAAACAGAGCGACCACATCAAATCTGTTGTATTTGCCCATGGTTCGTGCTCAATTTGTTGCGGCTCGATAGAAAAACAGAGTAAAAAGTTACACGAACGGGCCGATTGAGCACACGATCTGTTGGGTCGATTGGGGGCGAAAATAAAAATTGGCAAAACTAAATTCAAATACATTGTGATTTTTATTGTTTGAAATGACTTCATGTGAGATTCGGTTTTTTTATAGTGCGTAGGCACACGAGGTAATCTCCTAGAAATTAAATAATATCCCAAAAAGGGGAAGGTCGCGGCTTCAAGTCCTGTCGACGTCGATATCGAAAATTATTGGGATATTATTTAATTTCTATGCCAGTTTAGTTTTTCAACTTACCAACTGAATAATGGTGAATATTCTTACGTTGTTCATATAAAAAATGAACGATTTCTAGCTAATAACTTTTACGCATTTCAAAATGAAGACAGCTTGACGCAGGACAGTTTTTGAGCCAGTCCTCACCTGGTTTTAGTCCTTGTAAAGAGCAAGAAATATAAAAAACAGCAAAATGATAATAAAATCTCGTAAATCAAACCACCCTAAATAAAGAAGTCATACAAAATCTAATTTCTTCAAAATTTATTTGATATATGTGTGGAATGTTTTATTTTATTTAAATGTGCAATAATTGTGTTTTTCTATGGACCTGGTCTGAAATAAATGATTTTTTTTTATTTTTATTTTTTAAATCGTGTCTGCTGTAAGTACAACCCTAGATAAAGCAAGCAACCACAGCTTTCCTTTGCACAAATCGGTCCAGCCGGGTGCCTTTTAATTTACCTTTACTGTATAATTAAAAACCTGTGGCAACGTTCTGGCGTTTTCGGCCGAACAATAGACTCTTCACAAGAAAATTGTGCGGAGTCCACCTAATTAGAGTAAGCTCTAGGGCGGCCTGTTTCTCAAGGGAGGCTCGCGAGTGACTTGTTACGAAATTAAAGCTATTGTTTGTTACAAAATCAAGCTTCTTCTCTTCGAGTTTTCTGTTATTAAATCACACCCTGAATTGTCGGGAGCGTAGCGGATTTAGATCACTTTTCAAATGATTTTTAATGAATGTTTAATCCTCCATATTTGTATTGTGCGCGAGATTTTGACCAATGAATGACTTCTAAAAACCGGCAACCATAGTCAATATAAAGAATAATAAAGAAATAATAGAAAATACTGAAAAACTACGGCCCATATAAAATAGTATACTTTAGTCTAACATACATAAAAGAAACTAATTTACTCGTACTATCGAAAATGTAGCCATAGATTCTGGTGGTTGGTTGGTACACATAGGTACATCGAGCACTACCCATTTACCCATTCACATTGGGTAGTATGTGCTCGATATTGTATACTACAGACCGAAAAAAAGAATAATCATCATCATCATCATCAGCCTATATTAGTCCACTGCTGGACATAGGCCTCCCCCAATGAGCGCCATAGCGTCCTGTCTTCAGCTTGACGCATCCAGCATCTACCTGCAGTCTTTCGCAGGTCGTCATCCCACCTGGTCGGAGGGCGTCCTACACTACGTTTACCGAGTCGTGGTCTCCACTCAAGAACACGTTTGCTCCAGCGGCCGTCGGTTCTTCGCGAGATATGGCCGGCCCACTGCCACTTCAGCTTGCTAATTCTCAGAGCTATGTCGATAACTTTGGTTCTCTGTCGGATGTATTCGTTACGAATCATATCCTTCAGAGAAACTCCGAGCATAGCTCTTTCCATAGCTCGCTGAGCTACTTTGAACTGGTGGACCAGCCCTATCGTGTCCACGTCTCAGCTCCGTTGGTCATAACGGGTAGGACGCACTGGTTGAAAACTTTCGTTTGCAAGCAAAAAATGAATACAATCAATCAATCAACATAATCAACATCAACAATACAATCGTGTCGTCCTACAAGGGCTGCCAAGCAACCATCAGCCATTATTTCACCATCAAACCAAAGATGAAAAAATGAAAAAAAAATTGGTTTAAGTTTAGTTTTCATAACTAAACTTAAACCAATTTTTTTTTCATCTTTTTTGTTACCGAATTGCTGTCCGTAACCTAAAACAGTATTAAGATATTCGGCTTGGTCATGGACGCAACCTTATTTTTATTTTACTACCACCCTTTTATATCACTAACCTACATGTCAAACTGTTTTTGTTTTCCGTTTGTTTATTTATTACCTGTGTCCAAATAAATGTTTATCTATTCTATTCTAAACCAATCACATATAACATAAAGCGAGCCAGTTACGTCCGTATGCAGCAGCGGCTCCCCAGTTAAACACGTGCCGAATGACGTATTCGCTTTCACAACTCTAGTATAACGAATCCGTGGCTAGGGCGTGTTCCGCCGGACCATTGTTCGAGACAATAGGAGCAACATCTTGTTTGCCGGCGCTTTCATCGCGAAGGATAATTAGGTAACAGCTTTATGAGGCGCTTTAACGAGAAGGTTCTAGCACTTTCTCGATTTTTATTATTTACTGTTTGTGTATAGATCCAACCTTTTTAGATGTTTGTTACAATAAAACCTTTTTGCATCACGTCTCTTTCGTCACTTTTTTTTACCGTCTCGGTAAAGGTTGCGGCCGCTTGCGTGGACGTTATCGTGAACGTTAAAATCGATTGACGTTTGAATCATCAACATCGGTGTCACGAATAAACATAGGTACAGTATTTTAGTGGGTATGTATTACCTAGACAGTATTAAAATAAATAAAAAAATTAACCCAGTTTATCCTTTTCGTCGCGCAGTCGTCGGGTCAAAATAAAAACATTAACTGCTATCATGGGGCTAGATAATGCTGTGTGAATTGTCCAGCATTATTTATTTATTTATTTAACTGCATACATTAATCGCATTAATATTATAAATGCGAAAATATCGCATTAATATTATATATTTGGATGGATAGATGTTGGTAAACTTATTTACACCCAAACTACTGAACAGATCAGACTGAAATTTTACACAAATGAAGCTAGTTTTGTAGCTGCAGTCAAACATAGGAAACTTTTTATTCCATAAATCAGTTAACATAGGATAGAAATACCTACCCTAAAAAGCTTTCCATAGAAACAACGCATGCGAAGCTACAGACAGAAACTAGATAATGCAAGTTATTTAATTTATTAATTGAGCATTGTTTTTATTCGGTTGAAGATTACCTTAATTTTAAGTTTTGAGCTAGAGAGTTCTATTTTAATTGACAATTGTTTTTTTATAAATTTATTTGCGTTTATTTTATTTAATTGCTGACATTTAATTTAATTTTATTGATTTTTATATTCACGTGCCTGCATTCGGGCGAGATATGCAGCTCTACTGTGTTATTCCACCAATGTATTATGTACCATGTCTTATGTGAATAAGTATTACTGATTTATTACTGATTTTAACATATTTTGCTTCAGAGATTTCTCTTTCAAACAAAGTCCACATAATAAACCAGCAACTGTTAATCTTCACAAAAAAGTGTTAAACGCCCTAATTGCCCATAAAACTTGGACATCGAGGCCGCCTTCCTATTAACTGGTTTGATAGCTTTTCGGTCCAGTTTTTCAATTTACAACTATAAATTATATTTCTTAATTGAAGGCGAATACTTCCTTTGATATCAAATAAAACTTAGCATATTAGGCTTCCTATGTCATACCTTCATATATTTACAGTACATATTAAATGATGTAGCAAAAGTAAAGAAAATCTTAATAACCTACAATTTCTTGTTATAGTTTTATGAATTTGGTCCTATAGGTCAAGCTAATCAATCATGTTTATTTATTTTTATTTGTATACATTAACTAAGACTATGGTTATCAACGAACATAATTATGCCTCCTTACTCTATAACAGCAAAGTCGGGGCTGGCGGCGGCGGCGCCTACAAATTGACTAAACACGGTTGAATACTAGACTCGACTAGAGCATAGAATGTCACACCAACCCAGCCAGGCTGTATCAGCGGGTTTAGCGTGTGGGGAGAGTTCTTAAGATACAATAAATAAATAATAATAAATAATGCTGGACAATTCACACAGCATTATCTAGCCCCATGGTAAGCAGAGCTTGTGTTATGGGTACTAGATAACTGAGATACATAATACAATACATTACATAGATAGATATTTTTTATTATACATAAAAAACGACCAGAACACCCGAAACAAATATCTGCAGATCGTACATACATTTGTTCCGAGGCGGGAATCGAACCCGCAACCTCATGCGTCGCAGGCGGACCTTCGCCCACCGCGCCACATCGGTCGTCAACAACAATATTGCCATTAATACTAAACCTGAAAATAACTTTCCTGTTGATTTTTGACAGAATTTGCAAAAAAAAAACAAGGATTGCATAATAAATATACATTTTACTAACTTTGTTATCCGAAATAAAATGTCCATAGTTTCTAACGTTAAAACACACTTAATAACATAATACTTACGATTATTAACTCTACGCCAATCAGAACATTCTATTTTTGGTGTCGTGAGTTGCTTGCAAACATTCTGCTTTGAGATTGGCTTTACAGATGAAGTGGGAACAAATTCTATTAATTTCCACGTCAATTGGAACCTCACGTTGAGCCGATGACGCGCTTCGGGTGACGTCATCTGACACCCTTCAACAGCCCCCTCGTAAAGTCCCCTCGGTAGGATTTCGTTAGTCATACGTACGTAGTTCTAATTCTAATGTTTATTCCGTTTATCCTAATATAGAAAGAAAGAAAATACATTTATTGATTCACTAGTAGGTACAGCTTGTTACTAAATAATAATAATCTATAAGGTAAACAAGAACATAAAGAAATAAATAAAATTAACTACGTATGTATTATATACAAGCAACAAGCGACTCCACAAAGCGAACCAATAGGTCCTGTCTCAGCATAATGTTGCTCTACTTCTCCATAAGAAGTAGAGCAACGCTGGTTTTTTAACAGAACCATTGGCGCGCGCGTGTCCACACGGGTATACACTATATACACAGACACACTAATTCAAACTAATGCCATTAAAAAACTATTATCATCATCATCATCAGCCTATATCAGTCCACTGCTGGACATAGGCCTCCCCCAATGAGCACCAAAGCGCCCTGTCTTTAGCTTGCCGCATCCAGCATCTACCTGCCCAAGGTATATGTTAGAAGTATTATCATGTGAAGGCGTTTTTCAGCTGAAAGGCCATGATTGTATTTCACACAACGCTAGCTTTTCATTTGGTTAATCCACTAAGCAGTTATCTACTGTGGGCGAGCTAGGATTAACTCCCAGTGGGTAGACCTTGGCATTTGAATGCATCGCACAATGGATACCTACGTCAGTTACGTCAAACTTTCAACAAACAGCCCCTATTTTATAAAGAGAACTTTTAGTAACAGTAAAAATTTTTGTATTCACGCGGTTTAGCAATTAAGTTTTTAGAAATGGGTAAAAATTAAGTTAGTTTAATTAAATTTTACTGTAAAAATGTAAGTAGAAAAAAGTGGCTTTAGTATTAGCTTATGGCCATAAGCTTATACTAACGCCAATTTTTTCTACTTAATTTTTTTTATTCCTTACCGTATCCCATTCTAGATGGACTCGGCATAATATGTTAGTATTTTTTCCGCTCTCTACAACCTTTTATCAACAATTTTTTTTTATCTTCATTCTCTTCGAAAAATCTGTCTTATGGACTGTTTTTTCAACAGTCTTAACTTCATAAACTGTTTTATCGCGAAGAGTGATACCAGTTTGTTTCACTGAAACTGATCGCCGCCATAAAGTAACTGATTGTTCACACCATACAACTTCAGTTTCAATCCTGAAAAGTGCCGTAACACATCAGGAGCTAAGGCTTTGACCACCTGTGCTTGAAAATTTTCTACAAACTAAGGACATTTAACAAAAACAAAGGGATTTTTAATCCATTGTCATTCGTAATTCAAAATTATTTCGATCTTTGAAACGTATCAACAAAACACGGTCTAAAAAGTACCTACAGGTAAAAAAACAAAAGACGGTGGCGATTTAGCTCCCAGTCCGCCTTTTAGAACGAAGCTTCGAATGCGACCCCTAGGTTCAAACTTCGTTATTCATATTAGCACTCGGGCAAGGATTAAAAGCAAACAAAAATGAGAGCTAAACTGAAAAGTAAATGCGACCGTAAAATGTAACGAGTCCCGACGTTGCAGCTTTTCGAGAGGTTTTGTTTTAAACCCTTGATTGGATCAGTTGTTTCAGTGCAGTCTCGCTTAATGTTAGTATCACAAGTCCGTTTCAAAAGAGTCTGTCTTATTTTACAGACAAATTATTTAGTACCTATTTGATATCGAGGTCTGACAAATAATTGGTTAGTATTTGGATTCGGACGTGAAGTTGAATTGCGCGAGCTCAGATGAAAATTCAAATGAAATAAATATTTCTAGTGTATCTTTCTTCGGCCCGCGTGTCATTTGTTTCTATTTATAGCAAAAATAATCGTAAAGTACAGGCAACGTGGTAAATGTTTCGGATATTAGATGTTATTTAAAAGTCTTTATGCTAGTCGTGCCACTTATTTATATGTAGGTATAGAAGGTGCATAATGTACTTCGGCATCCGTATTTACTCGTATTACCTACGTAGGTCCACACATATTAAATAGTTTTGCGTATTAGCATAAGTTAATTTGAAAATCTGCCCTGTCGCTTACTTTATTTATATGTGATTATACCAAGTATTCGTTGTAGGCCGAGATACAGGTTTTACCTAGTTCAGGCACAAACAGTCTTTAGAATCTAAATTACTATTATTCTTATGTCTCGAGTAATTTTTGAATAAATTCTAATAAACGTCGTATCTCATATTATCTAACATCTTAAATTTCCATCAGGTGAGATTGGGTCAAACGATGGTCGATTGACTATAAAAAACCCCACGGCGCGCGGCCATATAATCGCCTCGATAATTTCTATTGACTCTACACTTACTCGCCTAGAGAGCGAGTCCCATAAAGATAGAATCAGAATAATTGTTAATCTTTAGAACCGTTGTCGGTCTGGCAACTCCATTTTCAAACTTAGAGCTTCATTTTTCAATCGGACTCCTTTGTTGCCCGGAGCCTTTTTGAAACGTTCGAAACGGTTAGGTTAGTATTCATAAAAGCATCTTAGTGAATAAGATATGGCAATGCAGTGATTTTTACTGCAATGGTTCTGATCCAAGGACTCCGATCGATGTTTAAAAACAGCGAGGACACACAATTTAAGTGAACAGTAAAATAATCTTATTTGATAATAATTGATAGGGTAAAATTTGATTTGTCTAAGTGCTTATTTTGTAAGCGTAAAGAAATAAAAAAAATGAATTAAAATTTAGAATTTGTTTAGAGAAAGCATTCGATTTAGGCGATACAGGTTCTGAACCTAGTGCGGGGGGGGGGGGGGGGAGGGGACCACCACTAAAATATAAGCATGTTTTGTATTCTGATAAATATATGAATTTTGTATTTTTTTATTTATAAAAATGTACCTAATCAGAGACAGCTTTACGAATCGCAGCAATGACTGTCCGCAATGGTAACGCTGCGTTGATTATACGAAAAATCACTTTTGTTAATTTACTTTTGCTACTTACTTATTTATAGTTACTTATTTACCAAATCCAACTCAGACACAGCGGTCTGAGTAGGTAGGTAGGTACCTAATAAATAGAGAACAGTGGGCAGTAGCAAGTGTCTGTAACTAATAACTATTTTCAAGAATAGCCTTTTTTACCCATTTTTCCAATTTTTTACCTCCCCAATTCTTATTTTGAATACTTGTTCACTCTAATTTCTTTACTTAAGATCTTTCCTCTCGTATTACAAAGATACATTTAACCCCTATCTGCCCTACCAAGTCCAACTCAGACACAACGGTCTGAGTAGGTAGGTAGGTAGGTACCTAATAAATAGAGAACAGTGGGTAGTAGCAAGTGTCTGTAACTAATAACTATTTTCAAGGGTGACGTTATTTACCCATTTTTCCCAATTTTTTACCTATCTAATTCTTATTTTAGAATACTGGTTCACTCTAATTTCTTTACTTAAGATCTTTCCTCTCGTATTACAAAGATACATTTAACCCCTATCTGCCCTACCAAGTCCAACTCAGACACAACGGTCTGAGTAGGTAGGTAGGTAGGTACCTAATAAATAGAGAACAGTGGGCAGTAGCCAGTGTCTGTACCTAATAACTATTTTCAAGGGTGACGTTATTTACCCATTTTTCCCAATTTTTTACCTCTCCAATTCTTATTTTAGAATACTGGTTCACTCTAATTTCTTTACCTACGATCTTTCCTCTCGTATTACAAAGATACATTTAACCCCTATCTGCCCTACCAAGTCCAACTCAGACACAACGGTCTGAGTAGGTAGTTACCTAATAAATAGAGAACAGTGGGCAGTTGCCAGTGTCTGTAGAGATAAGGCACGTCCGATGCACCCTTCGCTTGCCGTTCTGAATTCAAACGTTTTAGAAACCTGAAAAGAGGTGGGTGCTTAATGTTGTTTCTTTTTTTATTGTCTGTACCTAATGTTGTTTTTGTTTGCTGTTTGGCTTTTAAGGGTTAATGGGGTAATTTTTATGCTAATAACAAGTTATTCGGTATTTTTTTTGTAAAACCTCTGGTCGAGTGTATTTGTATATATTTTTGACCGTAAAAAATTAAATGAATAAAATAATGGACAATTCACACACATCTAGCCCAAAGCTTAGCAGAGCTTGTGTATTATTGTTTACTTTGAAATATGATCTACATATTTATTTGCCTTGAAGCGATTTATTTTCTTTTGATTTGTATATTTACGTCACAATTCTTCCTTTGTCATATCTAGAATCTTTTTAAAGTGAATCTAGCCGGTTTTGTTTAAGCATCCCAATCTGATCGCGGAACATTGACTACAATATGAATGAATTTCACCTTTTTAAATGTAACATCCATAATACGGGAAATTCGTCCTTATTGAATAGGTAGTAAAACATAAATTACCTCCGTAACTCAAAAAAGGCAGCCTTGGGCCGTACTGGGCTACTAATTGCTACGGAACATTCATCGTGTGCATTCAACTCACACGAAACCGGTTTTAATAATTCGTGTCCACAAACGCTGTTGGCCTATTCAGTTTATAAAGTAAGAGTTATATTAGCTGGCTATAGGTTTAACGCAAGATCATACCTTGTTAATGCATTCACTGTCCCGCATCAACGCGGTGCGACCTCAGAGGAGGGAGGTGAATATGTGCGTATCATAGTCAATGACAGCGTCAGCTTAATTAATGTGGCCTATGTATGTACTTACGTTTTAAAAAGTTTTAATGTTTGTTATGTTACGATAAAAATAAGAAAAAAATTAGGTTCACAAGAAAAAATTTGACTCTAAAACGGCCACCACTCAGCGCCTTCCGTGGCACCTAAGCGTAGTTCGTAAAAATTTCTTGAATGCACACACAAATAAGGTTCGTAGTTAACCCGCTTAGACCCGTAACAAATTTTTCAAACTACGATATTTTTCTATGTAGTAGAATAGATGGAAGCTTGGAAGTTGAATAATCTGATGTAATCATCCAGCCTCAGTTATTTTATTAGTGCCTGGCAATGGGATCCCAAGTATAGCCACGGTGTTTGTATGACGGGCATCGTTACTTCTACATAGTATAAAACAAAGTCACTTCCCGCTATCTATCTGTCCCTATGTATCTTTAAAACTACGCAACTGATTTTGATGCGTTTTTTTTAAATAGATATAGTGATTCAAGAGGAAGGTTTATAAACTATTTTACACATAGATTTCAATGCGGGCGAAGCCGCGGGGCGCAGCTAGTCAAACAATAAAGTGCAAAACCTTCCAGACTTCCTGAAATAAACATGAACTGGCTGCCTATCAACTGCCTACGACAATAGGATCAATGATCATAGCATGAGTCCATAGTTCGCAAGTCTTACTCCACGAATTTTAGCCTTAATGGTTTTTTATGCGGTTCATTCAACTTCGGCAACTTCAAGCATGAAGTGGGAAGTGCAAAAGTTTACTTTACTTTGCCAATAAATGCGTTATCTGTCGCGTAGGCTGCAGAAGTCATTATACTATTTCCGTATTTAGTTGTGTTCCGTGTTTTATAGGGATCTCTAAATACCGCATAACATACATCAGATATAAAACATCAAAGTGCTTTGTTCCTTTAGACCTTACATGAGCCCCTTTGCAAGATAATGGTAGTATTAATTACGGAATTAAAGAGTAAACTTCGAACCTTATTTGTGGAAGAAAACCAACGTGTTGTCTCTTTACGAGGGAGTTCTTAAAGTTGAGCCATCACCCTGAACCCTACACAAATAAGGTTCATAGTTAACCCGCTTACATTCATATAGAATTCGTCAAACTATCATAGTTTTTATAGTACTTATGGTAAGTAAGCCCCCAACAAAGAGCTCTGCCATGGCTCTACAAGGACTTCTAAATTTTCAGCTTGCAATTGTTAAAATTCCAGGAGCTAAAAACATTGTCACGGAAGCATTCTTATCTGTTCGTTATCTTGTTTGGTGTCACTGCCTAATTTATTCACTAATTTACATGAAGAACTAGCTTATCCAAAACACGGAAATAAAACAAAAATAACATTTAAACATAAATAAGATTTAAGTGATGTTTTTTAATGAACGCTGAATTCGTATCGCTTATAGAGAACACTGGATTTTTGAAATTCCGGAACTAAGTGGAAGCTTGGACGCAGGAGTTCGATTCCCGCCTTGGGATAAATGTTTGTACGGTCCGCAGATATTTGTTCTGGGTGTATTATAATCCTACTATTATATTATAAACGCGAAAGTTTGTATGTATGGATGGATGTTTGTTACTCTTTCACGCAAAAACTACTGAACGGATCGGGCTGAAATTTTGCATACAGGTAATTCCATTAAAACATAGGCTACTTTTATTATATAAATCAGTTCCCATGGAATAGAAATAACCTTAAAACGTTTCCATGGAAACAAAGCGTGCGAAGCCGCGGGCAGAAACTAGTAGGTATATAAGTAATAAAAAAAATATTTACTTGAGGTATATCAGTTACTTAGTACCCATAAAACAATATCTGCTTTATTTAGGGCTAGAAGATGTTGCAACAAGTCCAATATTATTTATTTACTAGTTTCTGCCCGCGGCTTCGCACGCGTTGTGTCTATCAAAACGTTTACCTATAGGTTATTTCCATCCCATGGGAACTGATTTATAGGATGAAAAGTAGCTTCAATTTTTTTCCAAAACAACCTGTATGCAATTATAAAATATCAGCCCGCTCCGTTCAGTAGTTTTGGCGTGAAGTAGTAACAAACATCCATCCATCTAAACACCCAAACTTTCGCATTTATAACATTAGTGTGATGTTAGTACTGCGTTATTTTTTATTCATATTAAATAAATTTATAATATAAATAAAAAATTACGGAGATTGGTGGGAGATCGCACGTGACCGCACTGAGTGGAAAGATTTGGGGGAGGCCTTTGCCCAGCAGTGAGACGAAACAGGCTAAATAAAAAAAAAATTATGCTGAAAAAATTACTAGAACAGAATTGTTTTCGATGCGAAATGTCTGACTTACAATCTTTATTGACTTCTAAACAGCCTCTTGATGTTCAACGTTCAAGAAAGCTTATGTTCTAATTTATCAAGAGAGAGGAATAAACTCGGAATAAATAACGTAGTATCGAGCTAAGTGCTGATGCTGAGGGAATTGTACCGCTGCTGTAGCTCGCTGTAGTTCAGAAAACATTTTCCGAGTGTAGGAAATAAAAGGCTCTGAGCTTGGAACGACTCTTCAATTCCGAGGTGATTCTATAACACCGTACAACTAGGTATAATACTGAGTAGTCGTAGTAGTAGTAATAATACTCATCATCAGCCTATGTTAGTCCACTGCTGGACATAGTCCTCCCCCAATGAGCGCCGTAGCGCCCTGTCTTCAGCTTGACGCATCCAGCATCTGCCCGCAGTCCTTCGCATGTCATCCCACCTGGCCGGAGGGCATCCTACACTATGTTCGACTTTTCGACGGTTCTTCGCGATATTATGACCGGAGAATGTGTTAAAACATCTCTTTTTTGCGACTAGGGTTCTAAATATCTGACTTACAAAACAGGATATAGGAATTCACCCGTAGACGTAGATAATATAATCGTTTCTCAAATCTTTGGGATCGGTATTTTATTTACAGGTAGCGGGGATTCCCCGCGCGCTGTTCAAACACCAAATATTTTTGTTCCATACGGAACCGAGAGGCAACACTGGCGCCTCGCCTTTGTTATAGTTTTTGTCCCTTTTGCCAACAATCGTTTGAATGAATGGATCTGATTGTTTAGTGGAAGCGACACCGTTCCTGCTCGGCAATCGCTTTTTCACGGGTTGTGAGCTTTATTCTAAGTTCTCGGTATTTTCGGCTCTCGAATGTTCCTATGATACGTTTCAATTTTCGAGAGAGCTTTACACCCAGACGTTTCGCTTGTCGGCGACAGACGGTATTACGATTGTGAGAGCTCTGTGTATGAATATTGATTTAGTAGTGTTTCATGTGATCGGAGATAGTGTACCTAACCTACACTGAAATGAAATGATACTATGTATTTATTTGTCACGACGACGACATATAACAGTTACTAAATATTAAAGGCAAAGGGCTTGTCTCTCAATCGTACTCTTTCTTAACGACCTCTGTGGTGCGGTCGGCGAAGGCGAAGCCTGCGACGGAGGCTGCGGGTTCGATTCCCGCCTCGGACAAATGTTTGTATGATCTGCAGAAATTTAAATAAATTTAGTTTCTGGTGTTCTAATATAACTACTAGCTATCATGTACCTATATCAGTCATCTAGTACCCAAGCTCTGCTTAGCTTAGGGCTAGATGAATATTATGCTGTGAGGATTGTCCAGCATTATTTGTTGATTATTGGACTAGGTACTTACATAATACTCTGATTATATTACCAATCGAATAAGCTGAATATCCTCTGAGGATACCAGCACCCTTTTCATAGTCCTAAACACTAAAGTCTCGAGAATTAGTCAGGAATTCCAAAGATAAAGTAAATTCGCAAACTGAATCATAGATGAGTCATCCTGCGATTGTCAATACAGGATTCCAGATGAGTCAGTCAGTACCAATAGCGTACATTAAAAATATACCCTAATATGACCACCAATTGGATAAGTATTATTTCCATCGATATATATAACTTAGTGATTATTTCGTTTGTGCAATTTTAACGAGAGAACATAAAACATCCATATATGCAAAGACATGATCTTTGCATATATGGATGTTTAATGTTCAAAGACGAGTTTTTGTTTCAAAGACTTGATCTTTGCATATATGGATGTTTAATGTTCTCTCGTTATATACCTCCATTTAAGATCATTATTTGCATAAACATTTGTTAATAAAATTTTAGAAACAGGTAGTATTATGTTTTATCGATTACGGTGTACAAATTGTGAGGAATCGGATGCAACAGAGACAGTAACTCAAATAATAATTGTATTAATACAAGTAATGTCGAAAAATATTAAAATCGATAACAAGTCTAATAATATTTCGATAAATTTTCATTAAAAAGTTAATATTTACAATTAGAATGTCGTCAATCTTATAATAACATTTTTCAATTAACAATTTCAAACAACCAAACATCCTAACTTTCGCATTTATAATATTAGTATGATGTAAACAAGCTTCGAGTATAAAGTAGGCAGCCGTGCACACAAACACAAACACAGCGACAGTTGTATAGTTGAAAATCAACTGAAAATGAAATTCAACTGTAAATACTAGTTCTAATTAGTTTCTATTACCTACCTACTTAACTTAGGTATAATTTTTTTTCCTATCGTTTTTAAAACACATTTCACACTTTATAAATAGAAATAATTCATTCGTTTATTGGTAGGAAAGACTATTTAGGTCCTTACAATATGTTGTACTGAATTATGTTATTTGTGTTTGCCTATGTATAATAATATTATGTTTGACATATAAGAAAATTCCTATCAAAAATTGAACTAAACTGTAAAGGTTTCATAAATGAAGCCAAATATTTAAACAAAGGCGTCAAGCAGTATCAATCCCAGTAAAACCCCAGGACAAAAATAAAGCAGACCAAACTTTCCATCGCAAACAAAACAATAGAATATTGTGACTCATTCAATATACGAACAAAATATTATATGAGTTACATTCGTTAAACTAAGCAATACATATTGCCTATTTGTGCAACAAAGAAGTAATGTGGGTGGTTTATTATGCTTTTGTACGGCATAATAATGAGAATAGAAATAACATGCGGATAGTTAGAATATGTCCGTATTTATGCACAGTTCTGTGCAAAGTAGGGATTTGAAGCAAAGTGACGGTACCTAGAGATGAGGCTTATGCCCAGTAGTGGGCAAAAGCTGACAATAGAAAATGTTTTAGGCGGTGCTAAGAAACTTCTTAGCAATAAAACAAACTTGTTTTATTTAATTAAATTTAATTAACCTATAACTATACAAACGTACAAAGACATGATTTGAAAAAAAAATTGCATAGGGTGTTCCACTCACTTACTGATGGTCCCTCGTGTCCGCATATTTTTTCAATGTCCATTTAATAATAATTTATTTTATTTTATGTCATTGATTTGGTATTTATGTAATTTTTTGTTTGAGTCCTGCGCTCGAAACAGCCAATTTTTATTTATTTTATTTATTCCGTGTTAGGGTACATGGAAGGAGAAAAGGGAGGCCTTTGCCCAGCAGTGGGACAGTAATGGCTTAAAATAAAATAAATAAATAATAGGGTACATCCCGTCAGCAGACAAGTTGTGTCATTTCCTTTTTGGTCGAAGAACAACTCGTCCGAATTAAAATTATCTTTTTTGTATCCCTGGGTATCTCTAGAGATTCATTGTACTTATTGTATGTTGTTTCTTTTTCAGGTAAGCTTCAAAAACAATCTGGAAGTAGAATGGACTGGTGTAAACGTAAGTACCTACGAGCCTCAATAAAAATACCTTAGTTAGGTATAGGTTGATCCGTGATCAGTATAAGGTCTGATAGACCTTCGTGTTCCATCGTCCTCTTTATTTTCACATATCATCAGGTATTAGACGGGTTCCTAGAAGCCCGGCTAATCGAACGTATATTTTTAAAAAGAAACACTTTCTTACTCTATAATACACTCTACTTTGCCTAACACGCCAACGCGCCGCCGCCGCGACGTCCGACCAGGTGGAATTACGACCTGCAAAAGACTGCGGGCAGATGTTCGGATGCGTCAAGCTGAAGACAGAGCGCTATGACGCTCATTGGGGGAGGCCTATGTTCAGCAGTGGACTAACATAGGCTGATGATGATGATGATGCCTTACAAAAATTGCATCAAATAATATGCACTCAGGTATAATGAAGGTTCAAGCACACTTACCTATTCTACAAATCGATAAACTTATCATGGCCTAACGATAAAAGTGTAATCAATATAATCACAGCAATGCCTTCACATCCACAACAAAGTCTGAACCATTATCATAGTTAACTAATAATTATGTAGAGAAGATAAGATTAGCTAGATAAATGTTGATAGTGAATCTTTTACTTACAATGTTTGTAAAGTACAAAAAAAACATTCATATTTTAAAGTTTAATTTAAATTAAAAAAAACAGTAGCATCAAAATATATTGTAAAGACATTCATTTGTTTGAGAAATGAATATGTGATGATCATATAAATGATAACATATTCAACGAAGCGTTTTCTTGAAAATAAATAACCCGAATTAGGTACCTTATAAAATTAGAAACAAAAGCGCCATCTTTTCAGTAAGGTCAAACAATGCTTTATATTAAGAAAACGTCTATATATACATCATTACTATTAGCTAAAATAATGAATAAGAATTAAACAAAATAGAAACAACAAACGCGTTTTGCGTTTTACTCCGCGTTTTCTTACGTCCTACGTAGCAGTAGAACAAAAAAAATAGTGTAGAGCAAAAGAAGAAATTGTTCTGACATTCTGACAGATGAAACAGACAGCAAGAAATCATAAGCGACCGTTTTCACATTGACACCAGACCCCTAAAAGCCAAAGCACATATTGATAAAGAAAGCAACAAAAAGTTCACAATGCCATTCAGATCAGCGCGAGAAATGATTTCGCAGTTAACGGTCTCCGGGACCGTTAAACAGGTTCCGCTCTACAAGGTGTCCCAAAACGTGTGTGTCACCGAGACGTTTATGATCGAACTTTCCTGCAACAATACGGGCTGTTTATTATGTTGCCGGAAAATTACCGCGCCACCCAACTTATGTGTTGAATTAATTGTGTAAAACTAAGTCTAGTGTTTAAAAGAGGTAACTAATACCTATGTAAAAACGAAGGTCATTTTCACATTATCATCATCAAGCTCCAAAATTCGGTACTTAGAGCATAATTATTTTTTTTGTTGGCTAAGTTGAGCTTGTGTTAAAAGTGTAGATACTAAGAGTGTGGTATTAGGTACACTAATGCAGAAAAAAAAATAGTCTAATTTAAATAAGAAAACATCATTTCGTCACATAATGTATATGTCATCAAACCCAAAACAAATATTAGAAAATCGAAAGAAAATACCAATATTAGACCTGCGGAACCGAATTCGCAACCTTCGTCTTAATAACGTTCTTCCACTGCGCCACGGCAGTCTACAAGTAAATCGCATACCGCATGTCGTACTAAAACAGCTCTCATTCAATCCGTCGCGGGAGTCAGTGATAGGTACAATTCAATTCGATTCATTTATTCCGTTTAGATACATATTATTGTACACTAGGAAAAGCCATAGCGGTACACATATTATAAACAATAAATTAAATTACAAAATTGAAATATTAAAAATCAAAAACAATTCACAATAAATGTATACATCTAGTAAATATGTAACCTATATACAGAATTCATCAGTCAGGGCTTCGTCAATATTGTAATAGGATTTATACAGTAAAAAAACTAAATAGATAATCTGGATAGCGGAAGGAAGCTTTGCTCGTAGCTAGATATAATTTAATAGAGTTTGCGGTGACCGCGGGCCTTGACACAAGCATAGTATGTATTATAATTATCTGTGACACAAGTATGCCTTGAGGACCGCTCTTCCGTCTCGTCCTTCCGTCTGTCTCTTTTACACTTTGCACTTGGCACGTGGATTCTTTTGAGTCTTCGCTGAAAAGAAATTAGAGGACAATTAAGTTTGTTATCTAGGGTTTGTTTGTTATAACGATAAGTCTATCATAAGGTTGTTTGTATCAATTTTTGATTTCATCCAGAAATCTAAAAACCAAGTTCATATTCATTAGTATTTCTACTGTTTTGTTTTTGTGTGGGAGTAATTTTAATCTTGGGAATAAACATTTTAAAGGGATCACCACGCCTGAGTTTTTTTCCATACGAAAGCGAAATAATTTTCCAAGTCGATCCATAATTGACGGAGAAATCGACTAACATACCTACATAAAAAACATGCACAATCGTGTTTGATTGTACTATGTTTAGTACCTCCTCCTTTTAGAAGTCAGTTGAAAAGTAGATATATTCGATTTCGGCGGGACATGAACCCGCAACCTTCCACTTTTTCTTAGAGATTATCCTATAAATAAATAAATAATGCTGGACAATTCACACAACATTATCTAGGCCCATGGTAAGCAGAACTTGTGTTATGGGTACTAGATAACTGATATACATAATACAATACATTACATAGATAGATTTTTTTTTTATTATACATAGACGACCAGAACACCCGGAACAAATATCTGCAGATCGTACACACAATTGTTCCGAGGCGGGAATCGAACCCGCAACCTTCAGCGTCGCAGGCGGACCTTCGTCCACCGCGCCACATCGGTCGTCAAGTATAATAAAGAAAACCTTATGTAATTTAACTATAGTGAATCACTCATCTAGTTCCTAGCGACCGGTAAAGCATAAATGCAAACCGCACGGAACATTGTTATGTTTAGTCGAGAAACCTTTGCTTATAATAACAATGTCTAGTAAAACGACGACAATGTAAACTATTCGTTCAACACGCTGCGTAGATAACGCGACCTTAACCTACACATTGTTATCGTATCTCTACTTCTATGTTACTCCATCGCACAATAACAAATGTTCACCGGTTGTCTAGATAGGGCTGGCACTAGTTTTATGTTACTCTATCGCGCATTAATGCATTCACTGCCTAAGGATGACGGTGCGACCGACCCGTAGGGACACGCCGCCGCCGCCGCGATGGTTAAGACGGTAGAAAATGACCAGAACACCTGGAACAAATATCTGCAGATCGTACAAACATTTGACCCGAGGCGGAAATCGAACGCGCAACCTCCTGCGTTACAGGCGGGCCTTCGCCCACCGCGCCACAGAGAGGTCGACAGTAAATTTCCATGGCAAATAGATTATTCACTATGATTTCGTGCAAATTGGCAAAAAAATGACGAAGACTATATGAGATAACTTGGCAAGGATGTCGTTTTGCTTCCGTGATAATTTAAACAGCCAGCGGTCGTTTGACGGCAAAGTCGTAAGGGCAGCACTTTTTCAATTGAAGACGTTTTGCTCCCATATCGATTCGCTTTTCGAACGTATTTTTACTAAAAACATTTGACAAAGCACTTTGTATTCGAAAACCAAGTAGACTCGAAGCTTCTGCGGATTTGTCCCGGCCGCGTAAACCAAAATAGATAAATGTAAATCAATGTATTACAGAATTATCCTTATTTAAAGATTTATAAAACTGTTCTGCTAACCGTTATTACATACTAGCAGCCTGTCCCGGCTTCGCCCAGGTGGTCATTTGTTTCAGAGAATTTTTAAAATTTTTCTCTTTTTTCTCTTCGTAAGAACCATCCTCGTACTTCAAGGAATATTATAAAAAAAGAATTAGCGAAATCGGTTCAGCTGCTCTCGAGATTTGCGCTTAGCAACACATTCAGCGATTCATTTTTATGTCATAGAAGATTGCCTGAAACAAATGACCACCCGGGCGAAACCGAGACGGGCCGCTAGTATGTAATAAAAATGATGTCGAAACGCGTAGATTTAACATAGTACTACACAACCAAATAATATGGAATTCTATGTTTGACAGCCTTGCGTTTTAATTTCCAAACTATACGAAGGTCTATTTTAAGAAACGTCGTCGCGGCTTTCTGGCCATTTGTCCTAATTTAACAATCACGCCAAGGTTAACGAGATCATGAAGTTCAATCAAAATATCTCTATTGGAATTGGAACGGATGACGTTTTAATGATGAGGCTTTATTTATAGATACTTAAACATACATCTATACTAATATTATAAAGAGGAAAGGTTTGATTTTTTGTTTATTTGTATTGAATAGGGTCCGAAACTACTGAACCGTTTTGAGGAATTCTTTCACCTTTGGGAAGCTACATCATCCCCGGTGAAGATAGGCTATATATTATATTTTAGAAATGTGAAATTAGAATTTAACGCGGGTGAAATCGCGGGAAACAGCTAGTGTTTTCTGAACATGAGCAAAGGAAATCTGCAAATATTTGTTTGGATGGAATTGGATTGATTGATGAAATAAATAATCGTAAAAAACTTGCTAAACTCACAAACTTTTTGTATTGTTGTTCGACTCATAGAGTAGAGAGAGGCTGACCACAGATAAAATAAAATGTGTTACCAGCCTATTATTTATGCCATGAAGGCGGCAGGGGAATTATAGGCATAGTTAACCTACATAACAGACAAATTACAACTTTAAGGACATATTTCTACCATAAATCTGATACATCGAGTCTCCATAAGGCAATAGTTTCACATGATCGAAAGTTTACACCGCTTAACCTACAGAAAAATGAAAAACTGACTGATAGGCCGACTTTAATATCCGAATGGACCCGGAAGTCTCTTCACGGAAGACATCGCCACGATCTGAGCCAACCCACCGTCGACATGCAGGCGTCGAACGAATGGCTCAATCGAGGAGAACTCTTCCCCGAGACGGAAGGGTTCATGATAGCCATTCAAGACCAAGTCATAGAAACCCGGAACTACAAAAAACATATTATGAAAGTTCAAAATATGGGCTCTGATTCATGTAGACGTTGCAATAGTTCACCGGAAACAATCCAGCACATAACGGGAGCTTGTAAATCAATTGCTCAAACGGATTATAAGTATAGACACGACCAGGTTGCTAACATTATTCACCAAAGACTAGCTAGCAAATACCATCTTATTGAACAGTCGCCTAAGCCAACTCCGTACTACAAATATATTCCAGATACCGTGCTGGAAAATTCCTCCCATAACTTTATTATGATAGAGCTATTCTAACCGACAAAACTACTCATTACAATAGACCTGACATAACACTTGTTGATAAAATTAATAAATCTGCGCTACTGATAGACATCGCCGTCCCTAACACGTATAACCTCCAAAACACAATAGCTGAGAAACTTTCTAAATATGTCGAACTACAAAATGAAATCACTAGAATGTGGAGGCTTGAGAAGGTTTCCATCATCCCAATCGTACTTTCATCTACAGGAGTAATCCCTAAACAGCTTTCTACATCACTGGCGTCATTAGATTTACCCAAAAATACATATATATTGCTCCAAAACGCCGCTGTTCTGAAAAATTGTCGGATTGTCCGAAAGTTCTTGCAAACAGAGCATTTAACAAACCAATTAACCTCTAGTGCCCAAAATCAAATCAACCCCACAAATACACACTTGGCTTAGACCCGTGTCTATTAGTTATTTCCCGACTCTACGTCGAGCAGACAAAAAAATCTGAAACAAAATAATAATAATAATGCTGGACAATTCACACAGCATTATCTAGCCCCATGGTAAGCAGAGCTTGTGTTATGGGTACTAGATAACTGATATACATAATACTATATATTACATAGATAGATATTTTTATTATACATAGAAAACGACCAGAACACCCGGAACAAATATCTGCAGATCGTACACACAATTGTACCGAGGCGGGAATCGAACCCGCAACGCAACCTCCTGCGTCGCAGGCGGACCTTCGCCCACCGCGCTACATCGGTCGTCAATTTAAATATATACTTATAAAATAATAGGTATTATATATCAAATGCAGTATAATAATTATATTAATAAACTTCTATAATAAAATTGAATATAATTCAATATCATTTAGCCATAGAGTTCCTCGCCACGGAATGATTTCTTCTTGATCTAAATAGTTAGGTTTGGGCAGAAGCTTATTTGATAAGAAAGCCTGCCAATCTGCCTCTATGCCCCCCATATGGCCACCGATATGGATCTGCCATATGGCCTGGTTACTTTTAAATTTATTGAAAACAGTTGCTTCCTATATATTTTATACACCGCGTCGCGGGGCCTCAATTCAAATCAAAAGTGTTATTACTAAAAATTTTAATGTGAAAGTTTGTATGTTCAGATGGATTTGGATGGTTTTTACTTCTTCACGCCAAAACTACTGAACGGATCGGGCTGGAATTTTGCATATAGGTTGAGGCCTCGAGGCCTGAGGCTGAAATTTACTAAATTAATCGTTCCATCATAACAATAATTGTATTGTCTCAGAATGACAAATTTTGGTATTTTACCTTGATGAAAGAAACTGTAGATGGAGGGACTTTTTGGGCTTTCGCCCACCGCGCCACATATGTGTGTTGTCAATGATGTGATGTCAAGTTGTACTACATAGAATCCTAAAGCCTTACAATATAAGCTTTAAATTTCATGGCGGCGATAACATACACAAATTGAATTTAGATCGAAGGCCCTCTCAAATTAACAGTTGCAAATTGCAACACGCGGGGTGCCACCGCGCAGCCGCGTGAATTTATTGTGTCAAAGGACGCTACCAACGACCGGGCCTTTGTCAGGCCCTGCGCAAGCGCCTCCAAAACTGTAGATAAATGTCTATTGACGAAGGTAACGTAACGATATAATAGACTACCAGCACATAAATCAATAGAATTGATAAGGGTAAGTGGAAATGCTCTACTCTAAATCGGGCTGGAACGCTATGACACTTTAGATCGGCTTTAAAAACAATTCTCTTTTTAACAGAGATCTAAGTGTCATTCCACTATCAGACTAGATAACCCGAAATTAAACTTTAGGCGAAATTGTACTTTATCTATAGAAGCATCCTTGGAGAAAGCTTGGAATTCTAACAAATTCTGGAACTTGTCACAATATTTTACTAGCGATTCGTTCCAGCCATTTGTCTAACTATATACTTAACCCAAAAAAATCAACAAGCAACCGCTACACGACTTAATCAAAATACGACGGAAGACGCCGTTACTATAGACCACCTTACCTATAGTTATCTCCTTCCCACACATTACAATCCGACCTGGGAGAGTAGGACGGACATCTGATCAATGGATACAAAAGGTGTTGTGACGTCGACAGGATGCTCCTGCGCAGCTGGCAGGAACTTTTTTTTCTTTTCTTTTAGTAACAAAAAGTCCGTTTCGCGCGACTTGCCGTCGGCTTTGCCCTGAGTTTCCGTAATGGGAAAGGAAAATGTTAATGAAGCAGACGTGCATTGAATGATTTTAGTATCATTATCCTTGCAGAAGGTAAATTGTACCAAGAATGGAAAACGCAGACAATTTCAATTATTGAAATTGGATATCCTACTTGCTGCCTTTGATGTATTCATGTCTACATAGAGCGACGTCGCAACAAACATGTCAAGTTGCTTTATGCTGGTGGGCGTGATAGCTAGTTGTAACAATCGCGGTAAAATTTGCACAAATATTTGATAGCCCGGCCACATGGTCCGTCTTACTTGCAAGCATGCCTGCACAAACCAGTTGGCGCGTCAGGCGGAGACGTAGCGTGTGGACGGCAAGACGGCAGCTCGGGGAAGGCCGGAAGCGCGGCTTGTGTAATCGTTGGCATGTTGAAAATTCAGCATGCAAACGATTAAAAGCCTGCACAAATAAAGTTTGCACATGTTTAGTTGCAATGAGCGTGTGGTCATGCATTGAAGCCGCGCTTCAGTCTGGCAAGGTGCTTACGACGCGTCGCTTATTTGTATGTTTCTTTTTATAATAATTTTTATTTTTTTCTATAAATAATCAAACTTGCTGCAATACAATAATGCAGTGCACTGCGAGAATGAAAGTATCAATTATTTTGATAACTTCTACATTAGAATATGAATTATTCAAAAGCAGCCTGACTGCCTGAGCTGTTTGAGTCGCTAAAGTGCAGTTCACGTTTTTTCTTTTTTAATTTTCCCGCGTTTCATCATTCAGTTGAGAGCAGCATCCATCGAATCCGTTAATCTAGTTATCGCCACCCTCGTACTAAACCATTCGACAGGCTTATTTATAAAGCGATTAAAGCAATCAAGCGAGTTTGCCGTGTCAACAGATGGTTTATTATTAAAATATCACGGGGCTGTGTACGGCGACTCGCGACTGTGACACTTTGTCGTGTGATAGTCAAAACAGATATTATAATAGAAGCTTTGTGACAATACTCTTTAAGCAAATGAAAACTTAAAACTATTCAATAATTTAATATAACTATTTAATAATTATTATATTAATTAGGTAGATGCTGGATGCGTCAAGCTGAAGACAGGGCGCTATGGCGCTCATTGGGGGAGGCCTATGTCCAGCAGTGGACTAATATAGGCTGATGGTGATGATATTAATTATGTGGCAGACTAAGGCCGAGTACCTATACCCCGATTCAGCGTAACCGTCCCGGGCGTGACGATTCAGTTTCGTTCATGTTAGAAAAAGTGCGCACGTTCTGATTTCAAAAACAGTCCTCGGCTTAAGAACAATCCCCCTCTTATCGTTAATATTAAATCAAATTCATAGGTATTAATTTCAAAACAGAAAGGCAAATATACCACGAATTCTGTTAGGACTCTACGCAAATATATACTAAACATCAATTAATTTACTTACGGCACAGAAAAACAAAATAGGTGCCTTCTTTGGAGGCTGACATCTTGAAACACGATCAATTAATGTAATGAGTTCTCTCAGGTTCTTCAATCGGAATGGATTGGGCCCTATAAGGGATAGGTGGTGCTTTTTATTCGATTGCGAAATACCTACAGGGTTTGTAAATGGAACATAGGTATGTTAAAGACCCAACACTAATTTCCCTAATGTGTAAAGTACCTACTTTATCCCTCTAAAAAGCCTTCCCATACTTATGTATTGTACTTATTGGATAAATGCTTAGAAGTTAAAGCTAGCAAAAATACGCTCTTTGTCCTGCCTGTTCCCGCTGCTTGCCGCTCTACTTGACCATAAATAAAATTATTTATATATACGTGTATTTCTATTAATTCAGACAATAACATCCATAATAAAGCTAGACACAATATTAGTTATTATGCACCGAGGGTATAAAGCAGTGGCTTATGTCACAGGCGTCATTAAATCCCTTTAACACTCAGGATTCTATAACTAACGAGCGAAGCGATGGAGTAACTTGAATCAGTTTTGTTTAATATATACTTCAATATCCTAAGAACTAACACACCTTTACTTACATTATTCATCATCATCATCATCATATCTCGCGAAGAACCGACGGCCGCTGGGGCAAACGTGTTCTTGAGTGGAGACCACGACTCGGTAAACGTAGTGTAGGACGCCCTCCGACCAGGTGGGATGACGACCTGCGAAAGACTGCAGGTAGATGCTGGATGCGTCAAGCCGAAGACAGGGCGCTATGGCGCTCATTGGGGGAGGCCTATGTCCAGCAGTGGACTGATATAGGCTGATGATGATCATCATCATCATCAGCCTATATTAGTCCACTTTACACTGGACATAGACCTCCCCCGATGAGCGCCATTGCGTCCTGTCTTACATTATTATATTTATTTATTTACTTAATTTATTGTATTATGTATTATCAGTTATCTAGTACCCATAACACAAGCTCTGCTTACCATGGGGCTAGATAATGCTGTGTAAATTGTCCAGCATTATTTATTTATTTATTATTAAACAGAATTATAATATATAGTATATTTCAATCAGAATGTAATGCGCCGACAGCAACAGGTAAAAAAACTTATTTTTTGATAGTTAAAATAAATTCATAATCCACAAAACAACAAATCATTCAATATTAATTTTCTCCAAAGCCTTCATTGCAAAGTGTTTTAAAGAGTCTACTAGCACTGAAACATAAAAACAGAGGAAATTAATGAGATGTCCAGTGCCCGGCGCATATTGACCCAGATTATCTGAGCTGCAGAGCTAAAATATGTATTAGTTTGCATACTACAGCTCTCGTAGCACTTGTAAAATCAGACTAAAGTTTGAGTAGAAGCTTCATTGTTTACGAACTAAGCAGATTTTCATATTTAACACCTTTCCACGCTTATGTACGTACTAGTTTCTGCCCTCGGTTTCGTACGTATTGTCTATGGAACCGTTTATAGGTTATTTCTATCTCTTGGGAACTGTTTAATGGGATAATAAGTGGCCTGTGCTTGATTCCAGCCTTAGAACACATCTGTGCTTGTTCATCATCATCATCATCAGCGTATATTAGTCCACTGCAGGACATAGGCCTCCCCAATGAGCGCCATAGCGCCCTGTCTTCAGCTTGCCTAAGCCAGCATCTACCTGAAGTCTTTCGCAGGTCCTCATCCCGCCTGGTCGATAGCGTGATCCATTTACTACGCCTTGGCGTGCACAAATAACATCCATCCATCCATCCATCCATCCATCCACCATCCATCTAAACATCCAATCTTTTGCATTATAATTAGTGTGACTATGTAGATTTTCTTGGTATACAGATAAGGTACCTACCATAGGTACGAGTACGTACCCTACCCTTTCACCAGTTGCATTTAATTTGAGATAATGTCGGTGAGATAAGTTAAACGAAAATGGAGAGAGAAATGTTAATAATGTTTTAGTTTTTGTGTTGCTCGAACTTCGACTAACGAATTAGCTTTGCAGTTGCCTTGCAATGCAATCCAACTTGCTAGTGAGACCACACAACAGACAAATACTAGTATTTCTACAATTGTAGCGCCATATTTGACACGCGATACATTTAGCGCCCCGTAGGTATATATTCGTGGTAACACGTACGACGTCACATGGCGCTACAACAAACAAATAAAATATGTTGGACAATCCACACAGCATCATCCAGCCCCAAGTTAAGCAGAGCTTGTGTTATGATGAATACTAGATAACATAATACAATACATTATATAGATAGATATTTTTTGATTATACCTATGTACATAGAAAATAACTAGCACGCTCAAAAAGTTGTTAAGTTAATTTTCATTAATCTTCCGTCAGACAATAGTGACTATTATTTATGGCCGTTTATTTATTTTATGAAGCTTCTAACAATAGACATACTTGAAGTTACAACCTACAGATGTTTATCGGTGTATTTTAAAAGTAACTGCGCAGTTGACAGTCTCTCAGCGAGCTATGGAAAGAGCTATGCTCAGAGTTTCTCTGAAGGATAGGATTCGTAAGGAATACATCCGACAGAGAACCAACGTTATCGACATAGCTCTAAGAATTAGCAAGCTGAAGTGGCAATGGGCCGCGAATTTTGCGAAAAACCGATAACCGCTGGGGCAAACGTGTACTTGATTGGTAAACGTAGTGTAGACGAGGTCGAAAGACGAGGTAGATGCTGGATGCGTCAAGCTGAAAACAGGGCGCTATGGCGCTCATTAGTGGAGACCTATATCCAGCAGTGGACTAACATAGGCTGATGATTAACTGCGCAGTGCCGGTAAGCAGTCCACTGTCTTGTCTTGACATCATCAAGAGATTTAACGCGATTTTATACCTAGAAGTTGGACATAAAACTATTTTGTATGAATCATTAATACACTACACATACATATATTACATCATACCGAAAGATACATAATTATAAGTACTATTTAACGGGTATTTATCGTGTTGATTTACCTATTTTAACCGACGGGATGACGCATGGGATGGTCATCCCGTGACCACGACAGTGTGTAAACCTGTTGAAACGTCGGGAAAATAGACAAATAACGCGAAAAATTCCCGTTAACTTGTAAGTGTGTTAAGTAAGATCGCGTCAGTGTAAAAATACTTAAATAGAAACACCTTGGGAGTTTTACTACTATTTACTCCTATTGATATAGCGAGCGCTATCCGCGCAGATGGGATGTGGACTTGCGAAAGACTGCAGGCAGATGCTGGATGCGGCAAGCTAAAGACTATAGACTATAGAAGACTATAATAGACTATCGATATATAATATAGACTATAATGATGATTATGTAGCGAGAAACCTTGTTAGATCTTATGCCACATCTTCTAGTGGTGAAGCTGTCCCATTTATGTTACCTTTTCATTATAACAAATACCCAAATGACAAAAAAACTATTGAGCAGCATTGGCCTTAAATTGTAAATCAATAAACAATAATAGGCCACATTATTCAATCTTATAATACCTTGTTAAGAATTAACACGTGCAGAGTCCACGTGTCTTATAACACGTGTTGATGTAGCTCCGTAGGTAATGGAGTCTAGAATGTGCCTATTGTTGGCTGTAACTGTATATTTGATCACGTTGCCGGAAAACTCTGGAATAATCCTCGCAAAAGTGCCAGATATCTGTTAGCACTTTGAGGAAAGTGGTGTGAATTATTCAGATTCTAGGAAAATCTCATAACTCCTGTGAATCACAGAACATTCCAGTTTTAAATTACATTGTTATACACATATCTTTCCGGTACAAAGTAGATTAAAACTACTTTTTTATTATTATTTAGATAGGTTAATGTGTTTTGTGTGTTTAATAAATGAAATAAAATAAAATTAATAAAAAAACTTCAAACAGGATGAGGTTCTATTCTTAGCTGTATGAGGTATGTATGATTTTTTGGTCGCTGCTTTCTCCGTTAATCGTGAACCAATATCAATGATTATTTTGCTATTGTATAGTCCGATATTTTTTTTATTCCTGATGGATTGGTATTTAACGTAGTGTAGGACGCCCTCCGGTGGGATGACGACCTGCGAAAGACTGCAGGTAGATGCTGGAAGCTGAAGACAGGGCGCTATGGCGCCTGTTAGGCTGTCCACTGCTGGTGATGATGCTGGTGCTGATGATGATGGATTGGTATTTGTCTCGCTAAACTAAAAAATCAAAGAAAATATGAAAAAGTTTTAATAGTCTCAAGTATTTTCAGAAAGTTAAATAATGTAAGGTTTCTTACCATCTGAAAGTGTACGTAGTTCCTTCTCTCCTTACAACAGACTTCGGGAAGTTTTTGAATAATTTAACCTACGATCTCTGTGACACGGTGGGTGAAGGCCCGCCTGCGACGCAGAAGGTCGCGGTTTCTATTCTCGCCTCGGAACAAATGTGTGTACGATCTACAGATATTATGTAAATACGAATATATGTATGTT
The DNA here is from genome assembly GCA_943735965.1 of Eupithecia abbreviata. Lineage (NCBI taxonomy): Eukaryota > Metazoa > Arthropoda > Insecta > Lepidoptera > Geometridae > Eupithecia > Eupithecia abbreviata. Next base: position 10,120,986 of record OX030987.1, on the reverse strand, counting down.
TCGTATGTTCCGGCGTTTTCTATGTATAAAAAATTAAACATATATCTATGTAATGCATTGTATTATGTATACCTAGTAGTTAGCTGGTACCAATCATAAACCAAGCTCTGCTTAGCTTGGAACTAAATAATGCTGTGTGAGTTGTCCAGCATTAATAGAATATTCATTTACGATCCTCAGTGACGTAGAATAAGAACGAAAGCAATGGAACGTTCTATAAAAGCCCTCCACGTCTATTTATTTGTTTACTAGCGACCCGCCCCGGCTTCGCACGATAGCACAGAAGCGACTTAATTGTATACTATGTAATATAGTACATATAAACCTTCCTCATGAATCACTCTATCTATCGCTGAAAACTGTATTAAAATCCGTGGAGTAGTTTAAAAGACCTAAGCGTACAGACAAATCAAATCATTTATTTGCTGAACATATTATTACATGTACTTGTCAGGTCTTATAACTACATACAACTACTGTAGATTGCGACATCGACAGCGGTAGCGACTTCATTTTATACTAAAGATTTACATTATGTAGTACAAAATAATAACGCTAAGAGGCGACGTGAAAGGCCCGGGATGAGATGGCGTGACGAGCTCAGGGCACATCTTCCATCATGGCCTGTTGCAGCGTTGGATCGCGAGGAGTGGAAGGTAGGCCTTTGCCCAGCAGTGGGACAATAATGGCTTACAATCAAATAAATAAATAAAATAAAGATTTACAAAATATTGGAGAAACGTACAGGTTCTCTGATCTAAGGATCAGAGCTTGTTAACACTTTGACTGCTGAAATCACATGGTATGTGTTTTCTACAAGTGACTAATATGCGTAAATCCACACTAGCGCAGCGGCTGAGAAAATACAGATCTGTGTGACTCAGCACAGCCGTAATATTTTTCGAACGAAACGCATGTGCGGCGCAACACAACCGCTGTGTAGAGCGGCAGCACGAACTTTTTAGGTAAAAAAAAAATATCGCAGTCGTCGAAAAAAAACCGCAGTCAAAGTGCTAAGGTTAACAAGCCAATAGCTAAAGATCTACAAATTAATGACACGACTCTGGTTAGGTTAGCTTCTAGTATGTAAGTCATTCGTTGTTGTGCATAGCTTTACTTAAATATTGACGTGTACCGAATCATATTATATTTAGACTTAAATAGGCAAATAACCATGTATTAGACATGTTATGTAGATGAACATAGTTAGTGGTTTCTTTTTAACGTCTTCCACTAGTGGACAAAAAATTGAAGTGAACTGTAAAATAATTTTATTTGATAATGTATAAAATATGACTTGCGCTTATTTTTTAAGCCTAAAGAATAAATGATTTTGACTTTGACTTTGACCCTACAATCTGATAAAAAAAACCTGGATATTTTTTGTACAGGGGTTACAAATACAAAACTTAAAGAATATTAGAGGCAAATATTAAAAGACATTCATCATCAGCCTATAGCAGTCCACTGCTGGACATAGGCCTCCCCCAATGAGCGCCATAGCGCCCTGTCTCCAGCTTGCCGCATCCAGCATCTACCTGCAGTCTTTCGCAGGTCGTCATCCCACCTGGTCGGAGGGCGTCCTACACTACGTTTACCGAGTCGTGGTCTCCACTCAAGAACACGTTTGCCCCATCGGCCGTCGGTTCTTCGCGAGATATGGCCGACCCACTGCCACTTCAGCTTGCTAATTCTTTGAGCTATGTCGATAACCTTGGTTCTCTGTCGGATGTATTCGTTACGAATCCTATCCTTCAGAGAAACTCCGAGCATAGCTCTTTCCATAGCTCGCTGAGCGACTTTGAACTGGTGGACCAGCCCTATCGTGAGTGTCCACGTCTCAGAAATAAAAGACATTGGTATCATCGAAACAAAGGACAGAAGCTCGAAACAATTTTTGGTTATGAAAGCTTTCATTCATCATTTAATTGATCTCTCGTTCGTTTTCGAATTCAAATTAATACATATTTCACTGCACAAGTGAGACTATGCGGAAAATGATTATTTTATATTTTGTTGAAGTGGTTTAAGTGTTGTTACTTGTTATTTTTATCGGTTTTTAATCATCGAAAACTAACAAGGTAGAGGTTTCTTTTTCGCTTCTTTAATTTACCTTAAAAAGATTGACAGAAATCAAAGTTATCACTGTATATCCTAGTTTTACTAATGTAATTTGAATTTTGTGAGGCCTAAGGTCAAATTTGGTCCAAATAAACTAGTAAAATGTATGACCCTGATTATCATTGTATTGTGTGTTGTTTATCTCTTTCTTATTCCGACCGATGTGGCGCGGTGGGCGAAGGTCCGCCTGCGACGCTGAAGGTTGCGGGTTCGATTCCCGCCTCGGAACAATTGTGTGTACGATCTGCAGATATTTGTTGCGGGTGCTCTGGTCGTTTTCTATGTATAATAACAAATATCTAACTATGTAATGTATTATATTATGTATATCAGTTATCTGGTACCCATAATACAAGCTCTGCTTACCATGGGGCTAGATAATGCTGTGTGGATTGTCCAGCATTATTATTATATTATTATGTCTCTCATTTACCATGATCTCGGGCCATAAAGTGACCCGGTCCTTTGGAAGGCTTGCGTGGTGCCGAAGCCAACAGCACAAAGGCCCTTTGAGAAGTTAATCTAAAGGCGATGGCTACACATAGCGGGTATCTTCCTCGGGTGCACAATATGATACATCCAAAGATTAGGTATATATAGAAGGTATATTATATATATTATTCAGATTATTATTATATTATTATTATTCTTATTCAGATTCTTATTCCTGCTCCAACAGTGATCAGATTGAAATTTTATTTCTGTGGTACTTTCTTATTGTATTCAGTTATTCTTATTTGTAGTTTTTCTTTTAGGTTAGTTTTAATGTAAGTAGTTTTGTATTGCATGCAATGTATAAGTGTATTCTTTGTTATTTTTTTTACTTCTCTATTACTGTTTGTTTGTGCTCTACCAACTCTTTGTATAATATATCCCTGGTTGCCTGGAAGAAATCGCTTTAAGCGATAAGGCCGCCTATTGTACTTTTATTATGTAAGATTTAGATATAAGGTGTTATTTTAGGTACAATAAAGTGTTCATTCATTCATTCATCATTGCTTCTAGAACGAATCACAATAACACTTCTGCGTTCCAGAGTTGCACTGTATTTGTATGATGTAATGAATGAGTAATTCTTCATGTTTAGGTATTAGATGAAGACCTTGAAGAATTCCTTTGAAGATTACGCAACTTCTGATACATTAACGTTTAATATTTATTTTATTCTCAAAAAGACAATTTATATAAAGTCACTTACATTTTTTATTTATAATATCCCATAACTTACAAGCACACAGATCCCCTGGTACTGTCCACGATCCTATCCATCCATGGTTGTCTGGTAGAGCTCTTGAGCGATAAGACCGCCAATTGTACTTAATTTTTAAGTTTTTACTGTACATAGTTTATAGTTAAAGTGCAATAAAGAATTTTCTATCTATCTACATGAGAACAGGGTTCTTAGGTAAAGTATATATATTATATATACATACATAGGTTGTGGTCATTCAATAGCTAGCTCATTTAATGTGTTCACTTAAGAAGTGACTCATTATTTTTCTCTTCATTTGTCCACATAACAAGGCAGGGGTAAGTACGTGAATTTCCCGAAACGAATTAAAAAGATTTTAAAGCGCACTTTTCAATCATTATTGACTAGTTTCTGCCCGCGGCTTCACACGCTTTTTTACACGTTGAAAGGTTATTTCTATCCCACGGGAACTGTTTTATGGGATATAAAGAAGCCTGTTTTGTTTCAGGTTTGTGAGTATTTTTGTTTTTCCACACGATCGCCGGTTGGGGGTCGTAATGGCGTGAAGAGGTAACGAACATCCATCTATACTTTCGCATTTATAATATTATTGACGACCAAAGAAAGACGAAATCAAAGTTATCACTTTATATCCTAGTTTTACTAATGTAATTTGAATTTTGTGAGGCCTAAGGTCAAATTTGGTCCAAATAAACTAGTAAAATGTATGACCCTGGTTATCATTGTATTGTGTGTTGTAATTATTTATCTCTTTCTTATTCCGACCGATGTGGCGCGGTGGGCGAAGGTCCGCCTGCGACGCAGGAGGTTGCGGGTTCGATTCCCGCCTCGGAACAATTGTGTGTACGATCTGTAGATATTTGTTCCGGGTGTTCTGGTCGTTTTCTATGTATAATAAAAAATATATATCTATGTAATGTATAGTATTATGTATATCAGTTATCTAGTACCCATAACACAAGCTCTGCTTACCCCTAGATAATGCTGTGTGAATTGTCCAGCATTATTTATTATTAATTTGTGATTTATAATCTGATACTAACCTACCTATGGATTCAAATGTCTTATGTTTTTTTATAAAATGACGACTAGGTAGTGATGGCCCGGTGGGCAAAAGTCCGCCTGCGTCGAAGGAGGTAGCGGGTTCGATTCCCGCCTCAGATTAAATGTTTATACAATCTGCAGATATTAGTTCCGGGTGTTCTGGTCATTTTCTATGTATATACAAAAATATATTTCTAATCTATGTAATGTATTTGTATTATGTATATATACAGTTATCTAGTATCCATAATATAAACTCTGCTTAGCTAAATTACATATGTGAGGATAGGTAATTCAAATAATTGTAATGGTTTTCAAAATTTCGAATCAAATTAATTAACTCTAACTTGGTACGAAACATATTAAGTATTTTACTAAGTACACAATAGCTTCAGTGGTTTCACAGTTAGAAAGGTCATTGAGGGTAGAATCGAAACATGAAACTTAACATAAACAACCTCAACTTAGAAGGGGGTACGAGTAGGTGTTATACAATTCTGAAAGGTCACCTTGCGACGGAAGCTTCATTTAGCATTGAAGTTATAAAAGCTTGGTCCTTGAAATCGGATTTACCTATATTAGGCCAGATGCTCCCCGCGGCTTCGTCCACGTGGATATCTATGTGTCAAATGGTTTATAAACCTTCCTCTTGAATCACTCTATCTATTAAAACAAACCGCATCAAAATCCGTTGCGTAGTTTTAAAGATCTAAGCATACAAAGGGCCAGACAGACAGCGGGAAGCGACTTTGTTATGTACCTATGCAGTGAAAAGTTTATTCTAAGTGTTCTAAGTTATGCGTAATAAATATCGTAATAAATATATATATGTATGTATATAGGTTGGTACATACAAATCCGAAAGGTCACATTATGACGTAGGTATGCTTCAACCTGCGTTGAAGGATTTGCCTACGTAAGCAAATAGTCAAAACTTATTATAAAAGTTTGGTCCCTGAAATCGGCTTCATATTAGATAAGTTTCGCCTAAGTTTATTCTAAGTTACTATGTAACATTTCGTAATAAATAGTAGATATTTGTTCAAGGAACTCCTGAGGAAAATGAGCTCATGTCATAAAATCATTGCTAACCATCAGTTAACTCGACAGAACAATAAAATACTCTACAAGTGTTCCGTGTGTACCTAGTACCTACGAGTATGCTGTTATCTCACTATTTATGCGAAAGCCCTATTCAAAATCTATCGAGCATCCTGCATAATTCAACAACCAAAGCCCCATTATGTTTATAAGTTGGAATTTCAATAACTCCGCTAGTCTGCGCTCACGCATACTACAAGCTCACCTGCGCGCGAGACGAAAGCACAGATTACGAGCATGTGCGTAAATTGCCTTCATGAACGTCATGTTATTGCATCGCATTTGATGTGCAGCAGGAGTGAGCTTACGGTCACACTCGCACGCTTAGGCGCGCCTAATGAGAAAGTTTATCGAGCGTTTATTGCGTAGTAGCGGGAAGCTAAGCTTCGCAGTCGCTCGCTGGATGCGAGAGGCGCTCCTCAGCTCGCAGGTGTGCCGCCCCACGCCCCGCGAACGCCCCGCAGCCCCCCCTCCCCACCACCTCACAGCTTTCTTTCCTCGACCGCCGTCCGCCGCGCGCCTCGCCGCTCGCCGCCAGTCTACTGCCAACCGCGGAAGCGAGCGGATATCTCGCACACATCTCTACTATAAAAGCGCCGCGCCAACTGTAAACACGACGCACTATCCGCGCTGTGCTTCCGTTCGCGACTTAACCTGGATTTGAGGACATCTAAAGCACCTAGTGTCGTGTTGTGCCAAACTTATGGATAGAATGGAATAGTGTGGATCGTGAAACGCAACTGAACTTCCAATTCATGTAAATGTCACTAGTGTCGCACGTATGTGCCGGTGTGGTGTCTGAACGCCGCCGTTTATCGGCGCAAAGAAATTGTAGTCATTGTAGTAGGTATTGTGCAAAAACGAGTTCCGTTGGTTGACGAGGTCGGAGAGGCTACCGAATCTACATACAGGCCGAGTGGACCCTGTCGCCGGCACCGGCCGGCTTCGTCGCGCTATCGCAGATCCCCCAAATTAGCGATTGCAGACGTAAATGGAGGCAGCTTGCGGTGTCTCTTTACCTTTTTAAACAAAATGTCAACAACCTATTAAATATTTATGTGGTCAAGACGGATACGGTTCAAACTCCATTATTAACCAGGGTACATAATTAAATTTAAACTACGGACGAAACATTCAACAGGAGGCACAAAATTCTAACAAAAAGCGTCCCAAATCAGTTTTGTTATCGAATATAATTACTGTTCTGATAACAGAAAATACATACCCGTTGCTCTCGTTCTAGTATTTGCCAAAATAATTGCGCTATCTAAACATCCTGTTGAACACCGAGACCGCTGGTTCACCTGAAATTGGGGCGAGCTGCCGGGACCTGGGATCTCCGCCACTCTAGCCCGGCATGTCAATGCTATCAATTAATGTCATCGTGGTTATGCCCTAGTTAGACAAAAGCCAACAAACAAGCTATTACGATGGCATAAAGGGGCTATTCAGACTACAATATTGGTTCTCCAATAACAATGTCAGGTTTAATCTTTGCAAGCAAATTAGCAATGCGGTGAATCTTAGCCTAGGCAGGCAGTTTAGCAATCTAAGATAATGAAATAACAGATCAGTTGACGCACATAGGTTACCTATTGCAGTTTCTATCATAAGAAATTAATATAAATAAATGCGAACAATTTCAATACATATTCATTCTGGCATTAGGTAGGTATTAATTTCAAGTTGGCAAAAAATTCTATGCTCGTCATGCTTAACACATTCACTGCCCATCCTCGGCGGTGCAACCCGCAGACGCTCGTCCCTGGAGGACCTCCTAATGTGTTGTAGGATATGTAACTTTCAATTTAATCACATGTAAAAATAATATTATGAATCTACCATTTCAACCTTACTTTATGGCCACAAAGTGCATTTTCAGATTTGTACCTTCGAATGCTTTTAGAAAGAAAGCAATAGTCATCAAATTACTTAAAAGGATTTTTTGTTTTACATTTTATTTCACTGTCTAATCTAAGTAATCAATGAGATAAATTTTAGAATCACTTACATACTAAATTTTGACTGTATTCTATCAACTTTTCATAAAAAATCACAAAAAACTTGAAAAATTTGTAGATGTTAATTCTGTTAAGCTACCAACATTGATAAAAGCTTTTTATTTTAAACCAAGTCTAAGCTTTTACTACTCCTACCGGCTCTTGAACCACTGCATCATTGAGGTCGCATATACTTCGAATATTATTCAACTCATGAACCTCATCATTCAAAAGCACCTAATTCATTAACAGACCCTTTGTACCGTAGTTTGCGGTCTACTGCAGCCTGCACTCAAACTTCTACCTCTGCGGGTCTTAACTACCTCACATAGCCATTCTCAACTCTCAAGTTAATCTTATACTTAGCTAGTTTTAATAGTGAAACCCGCAGCTTGTTCACTTGTACTTGATTTAATAGAACCACTTTACGAACCCCTTCTTTATAAGTTTTAAGTTTGCTTGAATTACCCTCAATTGTATGCTATAGCTTGAATCCATAAACGAGTATAATGTAGGCAGTATGTGGGTTTTGTATAACACCTATTTCAAATGTTGCATTTACTCGTATGCTGAGCTTTGATAAAGGATCATAGATCAAATAACATTTTTAATGCTAACACAATAACTCGTAATGCACAAGATAATCGACAACATTATTCTACTAAAACATGTAATATTCACCGAGAAATGACACAAGATTCACAGATGGATGACAATAAAGTAACTGTTCACACAAAATAGCTCTGTTTACGTTCAAAATTTTATGGTCACTGCTCCGCCGAACTCATTTGATCTAAAAAAGAACGAGATCAAACAATAGAAATGATTGCGTATCATTGTATAAATGAATGCCACGCAAACCGTGGTAGGCAGGTCGAGTGAAAGGCCTGCTTTCTCTAGCCCTCCGGCGCGCGTCCCTCTATTCTATACGATATAGCTCTATTGCAAATCTTCGCACTCTCCTAACATCGATACCTTACCTATCAATTACACAGATAAATGGCTTTGGAAACTGTATCTATTCACACTTTCCTTTAATGGGGTAGTTGAATCTTAAGTGGGTAGGATCTGGCGATAAATTTGATTCCATTTACAGTAAATTCCGCTTTAATCTCCAGTAACACCCAAATGTTTTCAATTTCATTATGGCATTTTCTAATTTTTGATCGAATTACCCCAATTGTCACGCTGCGTTATTCACTCAATGAGAGAGTTTTTCGTAGTTCCTTTCTAGTTCGTGTATGTGGGTCGTCACGAATTGCTTTGTTAGTCCCTCATTTATTGTTCCGTTGTGAACTTATGTTGGGTTAACAAATTCCGGCATTCCTTTATGTGCTCTATCATTTAATACCGAAGATTCATTATTATCTACACGTTGTGTTTTGTTGAACTACCCAATAAATATTGGTAGACCTAATTGTTTGTCTATCGAGTCCATGAGTGTTTTAATCGGATTGCAATTTCGCACGGTCCTATACGTGAACTTAAAGCTAACTTATTATAGAGCTCTGCGCCTAAGTGGTTTACGCAAGGTTCTTTAGGTATGCCTTATGTAAGCAGTTTGTGATTCTTGTGAAACTTTGCGCTTTCGGCTTTGACTGCTCGCGTTACAACTGCCATCGACAAATTTGTAATGATGATTAATGAAACAGTTATTTTATTTTGTAATACCGACCGCAATTTGGTTCACGTAGAATTAACACATAATTAGTCAAATGAAATTGGTACCTGAAACATTATAATTCTGGTGATAAATCAATTGGTTGTGGGTGTTAACATATTTTTAAATAAAAATAGTTTAACACACACAACCAATTACCGTGAAACCGATAAGAATTTGCGCAGAAATTTAACTTTATCATAAAGTAGATATCGTAGAGCCGATCTGTGGCCGAGCAGAACCAAGCCGAGAACAAATTGGGCTAAAGCCAGCAATTCGGCGTCCGTTGCCAATTGATTCTGAACCGAAGGGCCTACCCTTCCTAAACTATCAACTGAACTACAAAACAAACACTTTATAAACTGCCATTCGTTTGCTTTACAATGGCTTGGATTGATATTCCTGGTTTCACGCAAGAATAACCTTCTAACAACGTTAAACTAAAATCCTTAGCTTGGATACTTTAATTAAGGGATCAATAACTCAGAAATAATATGCTTATGATAGTTGACCGACCATGTTCATTATCGCCAAGAAGCCATGCTAAGAGAAATTCAACAAACATTCTATAGCAAATCGACACTACTTTGGCTAATTTTGCAATTGTATAAACTGATGTACATGGTCCAGCTATAACTATTGTCTAAGCTTTCTTCGCATAATGTTTATTTAAACCATATCGAACGGTTGCTGTATTGGGTGATCGCCAGCTTCGCCAGAAAGCATTGCCAAATATTTACGGCGTTGTCGCCGCTCGCTAATGCTAGAACTTCGGAATGAAGCTTCAGTTCAGTAGAACCCGATACGAGGAATTTCAATCTGATCCATTACGAATAGCGTTAAGTTCCGGGAATCACAAATTTACGCATGTTCTGCAATATCCGCTTATCGCTGGCATAGATTGGGTGACCTTTGTAGTGATTTGAATTTCGCTTTAATGTTATTTGGTTTTGATTACGTGTTGAGAGATATCGATTTTTTGTTCCAACATAATCCCACTAATTTCCTTGTTTCTGAAATGCTTTTCATTTCACTAACAGGTTTTATAGCTCTCTAATCCTTTACCATCACGCAACAACAATAGAAATGATATTTCCAAACAATTCAAATTGAATACACAAAATCGTTAAAAACTTCAAAACACATAATCTAGTTAGTTCTCGAATATGTTCGACAGTGGTTGTTCAGTTAGTCAGGTGAGACAAGGCAGGTAGTCGCTCGGGGGAGTTCCGTCGACAACATCTGTCACGGCAGCTGCCTGGCCTGCCGCACGTGCGAACCAACCTATTATTAAAGACCTTTTTTAATTCACATAGGAAACTTCCCGAAAAGGATTAGGATTCCTTGTGGAAGCAGAGTGACGGCTGTACTGCTGTTATAGAATGCACATGTTTTAGTTTATTAGAAAGAACCGAGTATTTTGGATTGGCTTCGGCTGATAGATATGAATAGAACATTTTTAAAAAAACTTTTAGTTGAAGGTAATTTCTTTTGCCAATTCTTTATATCACTTTTTACATAATTTATTGGGTATTTGTTCTGACACCGATAAGCAATCTATATCTAAGTCACGTGAATATATGAATCAACTAATGGAACGTTCGCAAGCGCAGGTTTTAAAAGACTATGGACACGTGACATTTGTTTACCGGCGATTTCAAGGCCAGTCTGCAATGCTGCGACGCTATTCTGCGCACGTAAGCCGACTAATGAAGTAAAGTTTTGTGAAATATTTATTCTGTTTATCTTTGATCAAATCATTGTCTGATGATAATAGGCTTGATGATAATTTCGGCAATGTTTAAATAAGGCCGAACGTAAATCAAACAACATAGCTCAATAATGTTCTGTTTTTATCTTCCGTCTTATCTTATCCATGTTAGTATCTGGTATCATAGTTCGTACATTCGATAAAGATGAATCTATTCCCGATTAGTAGTCATCTCATCTCTTAAATTTGATCGATGCTACTGTATTTACAATCTTGTTGCCTAGATAATGCGTCACAGTATCGATCAGGCAATGAACAGGAGCGCGACAAATGGGCTTAGCTTTACGAGAAAATCTATTTTGAATTTTAATATCTAGAACAGTCGGGTCAAGATGACGTCAAGGCTGTCTGGGGAACAATGACGAGCATAGAGTAAACATCATCTACGACGCAGTTTAGATTACAAGAGATAGCCATAGCTATAATATTATACACATCAATAGATCTGTTGACTGTGTAACATCATAAGAAAAACATTCTGGATACTTCCGCAAAAGCGGGACGTGGAAAACGCGAAAACCATTTGCTATAAAAACAAATCCCGAGCACAATACCTCCTAAAATGGCATACCTAACGGAAATGAGAAGTTTCAGCATCGTATAAATCTAGATTAGCAGTGAAACATCCAAGTTTACGATAGTGATGAATATATTGGCCATAGCAGCGGTATGCTGAATTCGGCCACGGCATTGTACCCTGCATGACCCAGCGCCGCATTGCAGTTCCTCACCACACCGACGACACGACCGCGCTGTTTACTAACGCATACATAATCGCCATCTCAATAAACAAACTTCAACGCTGAACGTAATAACTTGTTTATGAGCTTTGCAAATACAAAACTGTAAATGCTCGTGTCAAAACTGTAAGCCGATGTTGCAGCGATGTTCTAGAACTTTCGAGCTAACGTTCCTACTTCACTACTTTGTGAGTTAATAGTTAAGCTAATTGCATATAATTCTTGGACTAGAGTTACCTACTGCGCAACATTTTCGATATATGTTACCTATCATTTCGTTTAATGTGGCATAAGGTCACGTTCCCAAACATGATGAAGATTAATCGCTATTTTCTGTTACGTTTTGTTTTTATAAGTAACAGCCTCTAAAATAAAATAAATGTCAGAACGGTAAAGTAAACAGTTGGCGAACGAGACGGGCGGCGATTTGTATGTGGTAGTAGACATCGTGTTACGAGCTAATTCCGCTCCTTTGGAAGCAAATGATTTACGGTTACTCGCTCGTTCCAAGGGACCAATCGGACAGCTGATTGGCCCGCGGAACTCGCGCTCGTCTTGACATACCCACTCGCGAATTTCAGACGCCGCTGAACGCCGCTGTGATATCTGTGTGATACCTGTGATGTGCGAACCACCCCACGGATATTTTTATATGTGATTTACTAGTGCCCAGTACAATCCGAGTACAATAAAAACGGAAAGAGATATTTATTTAGTGTAAGATGAAGGTTGAGGAGTGTAAGTTGTGCAGTGCGAACGGGTGGGGTGGGCACGGACAAGCTACGACGGACTTTTCTATATCTTCGCTGATGAGGCCGACGCACCAGCACGTGGACCCTCGACAGGAAGCTGTGCTCCTCTCCGCATACCTGTTCAAACTAGGTGACTATCCCTTGTATTCGCTTCACGATCCATACGCCGGCGTCGGCGCAGGCTTAGGTGAGTTTCGCGCACGCCAGAGATCTCGCACCTCGATTAACAGAACACTAACAAGCTGATAAAGATGTCCTAACGCTACTAACCATTAGCGCTTCAGATAATCTAACAGCATGTGAAGGTAATGTAAACTAATTAAGGAAAGTTGTTTACAAGTTAGAGTCGGAAAACGCCACTTCCAACTTCAGCAACGCAAGAACAAAGATAAAAATATACTTGGCTACTTTTTTGCATTTGGTTTTTGCTTTATATTTAGATAAATTAATGTATTTTTCAGGAAGCTCCTTTTTATATCGAGTTTTTATAGTATTTTTTGTAAATATTATTTCCCTATGGCTTATGTCCAGCAGTGGACTGCTATAGGCTGATGATGATGATGAATCATTCCCTAACTACTTTAAAAAGCGAACTAGTAGGTAAAACGTTTAAAAAACAAATTATAATCGTCGACATAAGTATTCGCAGAATTTATTATAATTTACAGTTCTGCGAAAGCTGTTAGAATTCTGCTTTTCAATACAAAACACAATTGCAGAACCAAGTTTTCCAGGAATACTTCACTTTCATACTAAATCATAAATCTAAAATTTCAATGAACTTACCCGTTCAAATAATATATTAACATAACTGCAACACAACCCCGATAAAAACTAATACTTCAGGATTGTAGTCTTCGGGATTTTGTAATGAAATATTTCAGACCCAGAACATGCTTTTCATGAATGCATGATTGAGGTAACTGCAAATGAAACCTTTTGGATGCAGAACCGCACAAACTCCAAATTACTGTCAGGAAAGCTCAATTTTGCAAACACTAGACGGCTGACTTATAAATTTGAATGTGTGCGCTATTTGCATATTTTTACATGTTTATTGTTTCATAATTTTCTAGTGTTTTTCATTTAGTTATTTATTCCATTCACGTTGGTTAGTTGTAGGAACATAAATAGATGAAAGCTCTCGATCTACGCTTCTAAGTTGAAATGCGAGAAAAGCTCTAAGCATACTAAACAATCTATTCATATAGCTTTTCTGATCTCATGGCTGGTGCTTTACATATTATGCCCACTGTTGGGCAATAAATATAAATAAATTTTGCTCGCCATTTTCGTCAACGCCATCTAGCCTTAGTCCTACAAGCTTTGCTTAACGCTATATGTATTTTAAAACGTATTTACCTATTTATAAACTTTTATATTGAGCTATCTGGTTCCTATAGCTCCCAAGGTTTGTTTATTTTGCGGTTTGATATCGCTGTGTGAAACATCCTGCTTTATTTATAACTAGTTTTTGACCACGGTTGCACTCACATCTTTCTGGATAAAAATATTATATATATGAATATATTATTCTGATTTCTTTTTTAACCTTCTCCAGTTTTAACCATTATTTTCTGTTTTTTTTGTCCATGTTTTCCCTCCTAGTTCGACTATCTCTTCCTGACACCTTTCGTGTGGTCTTCCTTTCCTCTCATTACTGTCTTTCGAGATGGTAAGATAACGGGTCCATCTCTCGTATAGACCAGGTACTACTCAATATCTTTCGTATGGACTAACATACCCGGTCATCTCTTTATGGCATTAGTAAGTACTTATCATACTGGCTATAAGATTATGTACTCTATCGAAGTATCTACAACTCATAACGGTTCCTACACGTCGGGCCGACAGGCTAAGAGCAATGGCGTGTTGTATCATCAAGTTTTATTTAAATAAACAAGCTGTTCCCACGACTTTGTTTGTGTATTTGTTGATATATTATATTTTGTTGTCTCGCCTTTAATACGGAGTAAGTAAATATATCATATCGAGATTATTCTTATTCGTGTCATTTAGGATGCTGCGCTATGAAGGTGTTTGGGTTTTAAATACCTATTATTAAGAAATTTGATAATGTCCCTAAAATTTTCGACTTTGAAGGGTCTTGAACACGCAACCCTCCGGATGCGCTATCTATAGCGCCATGAGGTCGAGTGACGTAGAAGCCGAAAACTCTCGGACTTCTTATCATATATTCGATAAGATTAAATTCCTTAGAAATAACCCCCAAAGGCTTACGCACTATAATAGCAAAAACCTATTACATATTAAATTTCTTTTAGGTACAGAAATTCTTCTTTTTATGCCAAATAAAATTTGTAGTAAACAATACTAAAGTTCTAATAAAACCACGTGCACCTTGAATGCACAAAACTAATCCCTATAAAAAATACGCGTCAAATACGTACATACTTGATAAGTCCAACTTGCTCTAACCGTTTATTAATAAGTACCTACCTATACCCTTTATCGGCCATTATTGATAAACATTACCCGAGTAATAATAAAGTTGTGTTTAATCTGTATAAATTACCTCCAAGCGAGACTCGACCTTGACAGAATCCGTGTAGGTACTACCGGATCTGTCCCTTGTGATCAAACTTCGCCCATTCAATGCCTGAAATGGCTTGTTATTTAATATTTTACAAATTTTATCCTTGTTTAACAAGGACATTGAGTCGAAAAATGGTGACAATTCCGTTGCATAAGAAAAGTCTGTAAACGAAAACCATACGATGTATTATCTTGCGGGACGAACAAAGACTTTTTAATTAAGTGGGCCGAACATTAGGGACGAATCTGGCATAAATCGCATTTAAATATTGAAATCAGTATTGAAATTATGTATTATGATGATCAAAAAAAAAACATTTAAAACATAACGTCTGAAGACACCAATTAACTCAGCACCTTTGCTGAGTTGAAATTTCAAGTCTCAAAATATATTATATTATTTTCCGCATAATCACGGACTTAGATTAATTATTCCTTCGTACGCTAACCATACATCCAAGAATGTGGGTTTATCTAGTATTCGTTTGCTAGGTTTGGCGGCAATGGCTGGCGATTCATAGAATAGAATAGAAAAAAAACATTTATTTGGACACAGGTACAAAATACAGGCATAGAAATAGAATAAACAAACGGGAAACAAAGGAGTTTATCATATAAGTGACACAAAAGGGTGATATTAAAAAAATAAGGCAATCAAAATAGCTACCTTACAATGCATAAGTCAAAAACGTATAACAAAGCACTAGCTAGTAGCTACCAGCATTGGATAAGCAAACTGAGCCAGGCTCCCAGCTAATCAAATTTTGACAAAGGCACGGATCCGTGCGAATTAATTCAATGAGTTGATTAGACTTATCCGCTTGTGGTGTAGACGGTTAAATGGCAGAAGTCCACATTTTTGAGATTTCTAAGGAATTAAGCCGTTAAGGCTCAGAAATCATCAGGAGTGTATTACGGCCTAGATTTAAAGAAATTCCCAATGTGTATATTTCTTTGTTCTGATATGTCCTGTCTAGTTTTATCATCGTTATCTTCATAGCGGCCTTTCATATATCAATTTCTGAACGTGGGCCTCCTCCAATAGCCTTCACTCTAGACGACCTTGAACCTTCAACATCCAATTATGGTTGGGTGTTGTTGGATGTCGTCGTCAGTAATTCAGTTATTGTTTGTGAATCAGTTAATATTACAGTTCATAGGACTTATTTTAGATCGCTGGTCAACCTCTTTTTAATTGTCTTCTTCCTAGCGTTTTAGGAATCATTTTCTTTTTTGTGTATTTTCTTATTATAGTTTGTATTAGTTATTATTCGCCTGCATATGATGATGATTTTTATCACGGCTATGATAATGGTTGGAAAGTTGTCAGTAGGTATGCTCATAAAAGATCAAAGATCATCTGTGACTACAAATTGCCCATGAATTAAGATAAAAACTCAAAAGAACTAAAAACGGGTGTTCTAAAAGATACATATAGAAATGCGTATCCTTAGAAGACGCTCAGCAAATTAAACTATTCAATAAACCTAATAAACATTAAACAAGATAAAACTGAACGAAAACCGAGACCAAAAAGTGATCAATTCCATCCGATATAATAATTATGAAAGGGGTGGCTCAATCAGTAATAAATACCCAATCAATTGACCCATTAGAGATAAAACTGGATCCCAATTCCCATACCGGGAGAGGGACGCTCAGCTCACGGATAACTCAACCGACGACGGTCTGGTTAATGAGAGGGCTGCAGTGGGCTTATTCGCTGACACGTACATGTAAAAATAATTAATAACGCGGCGGTTTGCGTTTTAAAAAGTAGTATACCTAAGTAATGAGAGAATACTTTACAGCTCAATCAGTAGGCACATGAAGGACATAGCAGCATAATCGAAAGATTCGATGTGATGTGATATGGGTCCCGTGACTAAATTGGTTTGGAGTGAGGACTCTGCCTCTCAGTGGGGGTTCAAATCCAAAGCAGAGAATAAAGGATCCATGATATTCACAGAGACCAGCCCTTGTAGCCAATCGACCATTTACAGTACTATAAAGCCTAACCGGCTTTATAGTCTCTAACGAAGTTTTCCTACTCCAGAAGAACCTCTTGTAGTTTCTTACCGTTTGATCACGTAGAGCTCATATTGATAGTAGGTGTATTTAATTTGGCTTGCAGATAAAACAACAGCTGTGCACCCGAAAAACAGCGAAATATTTCACAAAACATCATATAGCTGCAAAGTAAGCAGAGGTTGCGTTATGGGAAGAAAATAACGTACGATACCGCGCGTTATTAGTATAGGGGAGAATAAGGAATGCGAGAATTACTCCACTGCCCATTCAGTACATGAGTCATCAGTGGTGACGTCATTGTAAACACTCCCGGCTAACTATCGATCACGTCACAAAGATGTCTTTGTTTATTGGGGTACAATGTTAGAGATGTCAGGAAATGGTTTGACTTTTATAAAGTGTTTATGCGACTTTGTTGATAAACTTGGGATACAGTGCAGCTTTGTGTAAACGTGTTTTTATTGAAAAGGGAAATACATTATAAGAAACGAAGCCCATTTAAAAGGACTTTAAATTTCACACTTTTGTAAATAAAACAAATACAGGTATATACGAGCCAATAGAACATATCGATTTTAATCTTGTGAATATAAAAACAAGGTAGGACGATAACTCGAAGGTTGCCAGTATGTACTGTACGTCTAAAAAGTTTGTTACTTTTTGTTTTATACCTACGCATAACTAACAAGGATAAATAATGCCGAGATATTTGTAATTTTTGCTCAACAAGCCGTGTCGGAATACAGTGGATGTATCCATTTTTAAAACCAAGATCCTTCCGATAAGAAAAATATGATCCAGTAATAATGTCTGTATGTAATTAATGCTCGTTTAATCCTACTAATAGGTATTATGAATGCGAAAGTTTGTGTATGGATGGATGTTAGTTACTCTCTCGAAAAAAATCTACCAAACTAACTACTAAACTACTTGTCGTATGTAATGTTTTATTATTTATATCTGGTGTACAATAAAGTATGTTTGTATTGTATTGTATTGTAACTACCGACTGGATTGGGCATACATGCCCGGAAAAAAACAGGCTACTTTTTATCACAAAAATCAGTTCCCATGGGATAACATTAAAAAATAACTTTACCCTTAAAAAAATTAACGAATTAACCTTAACACTTTAATTGCTGAAATCACACGGTATATGTTTTCTACAAGTGACTAATATGCGTAAATCCACACTAGCGCAGCGGCTGAGATAATACAGATCTGTGTGACTCAGCAAAGCCGTAATATTTTTCGAACGAAACGCATGTGCGGCGCAACACAACCGCTGTGTAGAGCGGCAGCACGAATTTTTTAGGTTAAAAAAAGATCGCAGTGGTCGATAAAAGATCGCAGTCAAAGTGTTAAAAAGTTTCCATAGAAACAACGCGTGCGCCGCGGGCAGAAACTACTCTTCTATAACTTACACATACTTAACGAGAATCTATAAGAACTAATAAGACACCCGATAAAGTATTTAAATTCGACGTGTCCTATAATAACGGTTATGGCACACCATCTGCCACTTTACCGCCTATCCCTCGACAAATAAATAACATTTCGTATAAGGTAATACAAAGATCCGCCTTACATATACACAAGAAAATGTATTTTCTGTAACAGCCAATAAACAGGTTAAATATAAATCTAGATAGATATAAATCTGTCTGTTTAGCTGTTATAGATTGTCCCGAGTATGAACGGAAATTCTGATATGTAAGCTCATATAATGATATTATGAAGTTTCATCAAAATCCATTCAGAAGTTTTTGCGTGAAAGAGCAATAAACATCCTCACAAACTTTCGCTTTATAATATTAAATAGGATATTATGATTATTGCGTATCATAGTTTATATACAAGAAAATGTATTTTCTGTTACAGCTAATAAAAGCAGGTTATACTATAAATCTGTTTGCTTAGCTTAGACTGTCCCGAGTTTAAACGGAATTCCGCTAGACTTTTCATTTCTGAGAATTTTCTGTGCACGTTATCATAAATTGTGTGTATATTCTGTTCATATTTTATTGTAGGCAGTACGTTCCAACTTTCTGTTAGCAGAAAATAAATAGGTACATGTGCATGGCAAAACCCCATCGTTTTGGGAGGTCTGTTCTACACCTGGACCTTATGTTGGCTGATCAAGAAATATGTTTTCTTATGTCAACCGCTACAACTGATATCCTATCATAAAATAAATAAATAAAATAAATAATGCTGGACAATTCACACAGCATGTTCTAGCCCCATGGTAAGCAGAGCTTGTGTTATGGGTACTACATAACTGATATACATAATACAATACATTATATAGATAGATATTTTTTATCATACATAGAAAACGACCAGAACACCCGGAACAATTATCTGCAGATCGTACACACAATTGTTCCGAGGCGGGAATCGAACCCGCAACCTCCTGCGTCGCAGGCGGACCTTCGCCCACCGCGCCACATCGGTCGTCAAAACAAAACAAAACAACATCATAATATTGATTGTATAAAACAAAGTTGCTTCCCGCTGTCTGACTGTCCCTATGAATGCTTAGTAGACCTTTAAAACTACGCAACGGATTTTATGCGGTGTTTTTAATAGATAGAGTGATACAAGAAGAAGGTTTATAAACATATATACTTTTTAACACATAGATTTCTACGCGGGCGAAGTCGCGGAGCGCATCTAGTATATAAATACGAAAGTTTATATTTATATCTTCCACTTGTCACTTAGATAGAGCAAATATCAGTTATCTATGTAGTATCCATAACACAAGCTCTGCTTAGCTTTTGGTTAGAAAATGCTGTGTGAATTTTCCAGCATTATTATTTTAAAACTAGTAAAACTTAGATAATACGCCAACGATAATTCAAACTTGGACATTGTCGGAAAAATCTGTACCAAGGTACAGATAATAGCTGAGACTCAACCCAAAGCGAAGAAATCAAAGCCAATCCATAATTCATGACGTAATTAGTTGTAAGATATCTGGTTGAATCGCAAAGCATTACTCAAAGTATTATCTAACTGCTTGCAAAGTACCAGTTACTATTACAAAGTGTCTAGCTCAAAGTAACTACGTTGCTGACTTCCGGTTTTAAATAAACATAAATCTACACAAATAAATAAAATTAAAGTGTCTCTTTGAAAAGTATACACGGTATTTATAAGAAAACACGTTTTTTTTTTAATTTTTGTCTATCTGTCTGTTTGTTTTGGCTAATTTCCAAAACGATTGGACCTATTTTGACGGGACTTTTCTGCCAGATGACAGCGAGTAACTAAGGAATCTTTTAGGATACGCGAGTAAAAAAAAATTAACCTTATGATATTGTAGATTCTACGCGGCCTCCGGGCACAGTGTGCAGTTGACCACCAATGTGGCGCGGTGGTCGAAGGTCCGCCTGCGACGCAGGAGGTTGGGGGTTCGATTCCCGCCTCGGAAAAATTGTGTGTACGATCTGCAGATATTTGTTTCGGGTGTTCTGGTTGTTTTCTATGTATAATAAAAAATAACTATCTATGTAATGTATTGTATTATGTATATCAGTTATCTAGTACCCATAACACAAGCTCTGCTTACCATGGGGCTAGATAATGCTGTGTGAATTGTCCAGCATTATAAAAAACATTATATAAAATATAAAAACAGTAAGTAAATTAAATTCAAACTCAAAACAGAACTACAAAACGTTAAAGCAGTTTACATTTCATCTTTTTCAATAAAGCAATCTTCAACAGACTAATTTAGGCATAGAAAAAACCACGCTGTTGGAATAAATCAGCTTCATTTACATATGTATGTATTTAAATGATTGGATTCACTCTGCAGTGGGACCCTCCATAAATAAATATATCCGAAACTTAGTCTCAAATCTAACGAGTTATGTTAAAAACTAAAATAAAATGTTGACGACCTTGGAGCTTCCCACTGATTTCCTCGTATAGATTTTATCACAGAAAATACCAAGCTCGAACAGTAGCCTATGTTTATTGTCCTATTTTACGGTTTTTATCCATAAAATGTGGAATGAAATGTTGGCTATTCAAGTATTTTCATATATCATCCGAAATAAGGCCTCCGCTACATTCAACATATTCAGATTCAGCCAGTTATTGTTCATTGAATAGGTCTAAAGCTCGTCGCACACTGCGTATAGACGGTCGATCACTCTAGCTTTTGTAGAGATAAATATAATAATATATTACTAACTTATTATTACTTATCAGTTAACACTTATTAAAATAAATAAATAAATAAATAATGCTGGACAATTCACACAGCATTATCTAGCCCCATGGTAAGCAGAGCTTGTGTTATGGGTACTAGATAACTGATATACATAATAAATACTATATATTACATAGATAGATATTTTTATTATACATAGAAAATAACCAGAACACCCGTAACAAATACCTGCAGATCGTACACACAATTGTTCCGAGGCGGGAATCGAACCCGCAACCTCCTGCGTCGCAGGCGGACCTTCGCCCACCGCGCCACATCGGTCGTCAAAAAGGTATAATATGTTTAAACTAAAATAATATTTATTTATATCCCTCAGATTCGCATCTGACCAGCCAAACTCGCAATGATTGTCAATTTTTTTATCTGTCTCCACACTGCAGACTTCTTCTTCTTCTTCTTGAAAATTACTGACGAAAACGTATTTTTGTTCAAATTATCATTTGTATTCAACATACACAATCAAAACGAAACAAATGTTAACCCTCGATGTGGGAAGTATGAGTCCCGCCGCAACGGGCTATAAAAAGTAAAGTAAAACAATAATCAACTCATCACCGACACGATCCAATGAAAAAAGTTATATAAACCTTAAGTAGAGGGCATAAAGTTGAACTTTCAATACAAATCATCGATCTTAGTCTTAGCCCTTATGGCGGTTCAATGCATAACCCATGAGCATTTATGTGTTAGTAATTTATTTCATAGAGTAAATTGCATCATGAATTTTTGAAGCCGTGTTATCAAAACAAGCTTTCGCCTGCTGGGGATAGCGATTCGAGATTTGCTTTTGTATCGAGCTACTTGCGTTATGGAGGTAAAGCTTTGGGCTCTGCAGGTTATACTCTGGGTCTGGGTTGTATGATTTGGTAACATTATACCTATATAAAAATACATTTGTACAATTTGCATAACTGCAGAATATTTGAGTAGTTAGATCTTGATTTCCTTACATTTCTTTTAGCCTTTAACATCACACCACTTAACACTTTGATTGCTGAAATCACACGGTATGTGTTTTCTACAAGTGACCAATATGCGTAAATCCACACTAGCTCAGCGGCTGAGAAAATACAGATCTTTGTGACTCAGAACAGCCGTAATATTTTTCGAACGAAACGCATGTGCGGCGCAACACAACCGCTGTGTAGAGCGGCAGCACGAATTTTTTAGGTTAAAAAAAAGATCGCAGTCGTCGAAAAAAAATCGCAGTCAAAATGTTATCTAAAAGAAAAGTACGTAACTAATCTTAACCTACTTATGTATAACAATTCTATCAATATTAAGAAGTAATTCCCAAATGAGTCTCTGTTTATCAAGAACCGTTATATTTTCTAGCGAAATAACTCTATACGGTCCTCTACATTTCTGCAAAACGACCCTGACACTAACAAATGCGATCAATATTTTTTCTACGATATTATACACTCATGGCATTCCGCGTCGGCATTTTATAAGGACACTGTGGCATTGTTGAATTATTTATTACCTAAGTATTTATTCCTATGCTCAATGCTCATATTAAATTGTTAACATTCAATTGGCTATCATCATTGGGATTACTCATTAAGATAACTGTGGTCTCAAGTGTCAGCCGCAAAAGCGTTTTTATAGCCCGTTCATTTTATGGTTTGATTGATTTACGATCAATTTTGTCCATGTACCTATTACCTGCTTCTGTCGCCGACTTTCCTCGCTTTAGCTGGTCGCTGCAATTGAATCTCCTTTTATAGGTGCTTACCAGGTCTGAGACTTTTTTGTCGCGTAGTTCTTAGGGCTTGATTGTTGCCACTTTCAGCGAATTATGCCAGTTAAATCTTTTCGCAAAAAAACTTGATATATAAGTCCAGTTATAAATATTCTGATGTATTTTAATAAATATTTTGTTTATTTCAGGTAAGCATCGTGCTATAAGCACTCCAACAAATCCAAATCAGACTTCCGTCAACAGTAAGTTTAACAATCACAGTCCTGAATAATATATAACTATGTATTTAACTTTATATACTTATGTTTTCCCCCGAAGGGGCTATCCTCTTCGGGGGTATTTAGGGTTAGCCATAAGGGTGATTTAGTGTTAGCTTCGGTACGGTATGCGATTTATCCTAAACTGTTAAACCGATTGAAATTCAAGTTAATAGAAAATCAAAAACACCTTCTTTCTTATTTGATAATCATTTATAGTACATATAATATAGACTTGAGTAAAGTGCTTATTAAGCCTAAAGAAATAAAAAATGTTTAATTTGAATTTGATTTGGATATACTTAAATTTATGAAAATTCTGAATTCTCGTAAAAAGCAACTAGCTAAATCAAATCATTTCAACTATTCCTAAAATTTAAAAATGGTTATCGATTCTTTTTCGACAGTTTCACAGTCGAAAAATTATATATATTTTTCTAGAAAGGGCCCAGAAGTGGGACATTACGGACTTGTAATAAAAAAAGCTTGTTTATTATATTTATATTTATATTTATATTTATTTAAAGGAAAACCAGAAGCTTATATATAACACAATAAAAAGTTCATAAATACTAGAAAGCTTATTGAAGGTTTTCACGGATAAATAACAGAATAATATAAGAAGAGACTGTGAAAATCAAGTGAATTGGTACATAAAGCAGTAAAGTTAAATTAGATAATTATCTTTAGGTTACAAAATTAACAATAATGTTTACTCAAAAAACTTATCACCAACATTATCATTATTGGTGCCAAAAAATTCTCTGCTGAGCCGCCGCCTGGCCGTGCTAACACTTGTGCAGAATAAATCAAAATCATGTTGCTTGCATAAGTTATTAAAATTGTTACTCGCGCGCCACATGAAGGAATTTTGACGGTAGTTGGTGCCAGCGTGAGGAACATAGATAGGGGGGTTAAATCTAATAGATTTGGAGGGAACGTTAAGCTTAATTTTCTCAAGTAAGTTAGGACAATCGATTATGTTCGATGTGATTTTGAGTATGAAGGATAGATCGGCGATCTCACGCCGCTCGCAAAGAGGGAGAATGTGAAATTGCCTACATAGATCGAGGTAGTTAGCTGAACTATATGTTATTTTAAGACGAAAACAAAGGTACTTTATAAACTTAACTTGGATACGCTCGATTCTTTTAATATATACATCATAACGAGGGTTCCAGATTTGCGATGCATATTCCAGAATGCTTCTAACAAATGTACAATAAAGAATTTTAAAAGTTTTGACGCGGTGAAAGCTATACGAACTTCTCATGACGAATCCTAGTGCTTTAGAGGCTTTAGAAATAATTGAGTTGATGTGATCATCGAAAATGAGTTTAGAGTCGTGTATAACACCGAGATCCCTAACAACACATAAGTTCAGCAGATACTCTGACTTCAGAGAGTAGCTAAAAGCAATTTTGGTTTTCTTTCGAGAAAAGGTCACTATGGAGCACTTGGATGGATTAAGCTCGAGCTTATTAATATGACAATAGTAGTCTAGTCTAGACAGATCCGCCTGAAGGTCGAGAGCATCGTTTTGAGAGCTTATAATTTTAAAAATCTTCATGTCGTCGGCAAAGCATAGCACATGACTACTCAGAAAACAACTAAAAATATCATTTACAAAGATTAAGAATAGCAACGGTCCCAGCAATGAACCCTGGGGTACACCGCTGGGAATCGAGACCCAACTTGAAATATAATTGCTAATTACAATAGCCTGGGAGCGGTTATTGATATAGGAGGCGAACCATCTGAGTAAGTCACCTCGAATACCGATGAGGCTAAGTTTATTCAGTAGTAGCTTATGATCAATCCTGTCGAAGCATTTGCTGTAGTCAGTATAAATCACGTCAATTTGATGCCCATTATCCATAGATTCAGTCAAGAAATCGTTAAATAGAACAAGGTTGGATACCGTCGAGCGACCCTTGAGGAACCCATGCTGCGATACATTGAACGAGTCTTGGAGGGTAGCATACACTTGATTGTAGACGATTCTTTCGAAAATCTTCGCTATTATGCATAATTTCGAAATCGGCCTATAATTCGTAATTTCTGATTTAAGTCCTTTTTTATGGACAGGCGAGACGAAAGCGGATTTCCAAATACTTGGAAATTCGCACTGTTTCAAAGATTTGCGAAACAGTAAGGCAATAGGAGTACACACAGACTTCGCGCAACCGATCAAAAATATTGGGCTGATGTTATCAGGTCCGGCTGATTTGGAGGTGTCTAATTGGGTAATTAGTCTTTCAACGGTACTTTCACTAATCTCTATGCTACCAATATCATGTGTACTCAGTTCCAAGTCAAATGGTTCAACTACGGAAGTTTGAGCTGATGGTGGAGAGAAAGTTGAGAAGAAGTATATCCAGCACTTGCAAAATAAAGCCATCGCGGACCTAAAACCACTGAACCACTCTCTGGCATGACCTGTAAGTACTTAATTCTAATCTGTAGGTACATAGTAAATTAGCTGCGATAACATTTACGGTCCCCAACGGGTAAATACCAACCGGTTAGTACTACTTGGTACATGTTCATTAATTTCCATTAAAACCATCAAGCTGTAAACCTACTACCCACCCAACATTCTACTATCTCATCATCATCATCAGCCTATGTTAGTCCACTGCTGGACATAAGCCTCCCCTAATGAGTGCCATAGCGCCCTGTCTTCAGCTTGACGCGCACACACACACACACACATTTCCTTCTATCTATACCACTTATCTGGCTAATCAGTAATATATAATAATACCAACATGGGATAGGGACATAAAATAATGCTGGACAATTCACACAGCAATATCTAGCCCCATGGTAAGCAGAGCTTGTGTTATAGGTACTAGATAACTGATATATATAATACAATACATTACATAGATAGATAATTTTTGTTATACATAGAAAACAACCAGAACACCCGGAAGAAATATCTGCAGATCGTACATACAATCATCATATTAGCTCACAAATGTCCACTGCTGGACATAGACCACAAATGGCAGGCCTAAGCCGCCTCCATCCATCGACCGCTACAAAAGCAACGGTATATCGAGTGGATGGTCATTTACGACGTTACATTAGAAATATTACTAAAAATAATACAAAAACATCTAAAAATTTTAAACAAATATGTTAATGTCTCATATCTACTGACCTTATCTAAAAATTAAATAAGTACATATACAAATTCGTATAACAATGACTCTAACTATCCATTACAAGGTATATATTCGTAACTCACCGCGTTTCACATAATGTTTTGTTCAAATACACTCGCTAGAGCATAGCCGCATAGGCTATAGAGTTCCTTATTGTATAACAATAACCCTAGTTAATAACCCAATTCTTAATAGGTTTCACTTTTCAGCCACCCGATCCCACAATGAACACTCCATAATCTATGACGTCATCATAAAATGTCCCACACACCGTTTAATATAATCTTGTTAGCAATCCCTTTGGGTGCAGTGGGAACGGGAGTGGGTCAGCAGGTCGGCCCGCATGCATACCGCTCCCGCATAACCCGTATTTAACATGTTCCCTTCCCGCACGGTGAATGCATTCATAAATTTGTTGCCGGTGTAGTAGCATTTGTTTATAAACAGTGTAACGCGTCGTATTGCACCGGCTTTTGGACGAAATTTAATATTTTATGGATATTCCTTAATCAACAAAGCCATATATGTAATTCAAAAATTCATTGAATTATTATTATTTCGTTAACAAAGCTATATCATTAAAATGCATTGCATTATGATCATGGCTACTATCAATTTCAAGCTTTCTACAAAGCCATATAGATCAATGAATTTTTTATTTATGTTGCTAGCTTCTACAAAGAAATTCAGGCAAAATAAGCAGGTTCTTCTAGATAATTTATAGGTACCTTAGTTACCATTATCTTGATAAACTACTAAACACGATTACAGACTAAAAGGTGCCACATGTAATTGTACTGACCCTGCGAAGCCAATTTTTGTGATAGATTCCTGTTTATTTTTTTGACATTTCGAATTTTCTATCTAGTAGAACCCAATTTAATGTATCGTTCCTGATCAATAATGAATCGTTCCTGATGACTTCAATTAAGTCATTGATTAGGCGCTGAAGCTAAAACCCACGTGTGAGATAGGTATTATAAAATAAAAAGTAATTGACATGAGACCTCAAATTACGGACCGATAATAATCACACCAGAACGACTTTAATCGAATTACCCCTTCACATCTCTCGATCAATTAACACGCTTCCGACCTCCACCAGTTTCCACACATCTAAACAATTTAACGAGTCAATAACCGAGTTATTCGATATTCGATAAATTTCTTATGAGGAGCGCAACTTTACTCGATCGAAATTATTCGATGATTTATAGTTTCTTGCATTCATTTCGGTTCAACCCTATTTTTGTAAAAAGGAATTACGCATGACTTCTCACCCTTCCTCGGTGAAACTTGACATTAGCCGAGTTTTGGTACGTTTTCTGACAATTGCAGTCAAAGCAATAATAATACCGATGTAAAAACAAAAGTATAAAATACTAGTTGCGCCCCGCGGCTTCGACCGCGTGGCAATCTATGCATCAAATTATATTATAATCCTTCCTCTTGAATCACTCTAACCGCATCAAAATGAAAGGTTGTAAATGTGAAAGTAGGTAAGTAGTCTGATAGCACAAATAAATCTATTTTATTCTTAATTTTATTAAAATTAAAATTAGTAGATACTGTAGATAGTCACGGTACAAATTTCGAGCACTGCTACCACAAAAGATAAAATTTGTGTAGCGAAGACTGACCTGACCTGTAAAAAAGAAATGAACGAGGTTTTTTTTGTAGGAATTCCGAACAAACTATGTTTATTTTGATAGGATGGCATATGAAAGATCTTACTATGAGCCAAACATTCAAATGGCCGACCCCACCTAGACTAGAAAAAGGGTACCTATGTTCCTGTATGTCAGGAACATAGGTACCCTTTTTCAGTAATAATAATAACACAACCCTCTGCTTAAAAGTCATTTATAACGGGATTTATCCATGATTTTATTGAAACTCAAAAATCTAATCATGGACAAAAACTAAAATAATCAAAGTGTTAAGCGGTTTGATTTAAAAGAAAACTTTTAAATCAAACCGCTTAACACTTTGATTGCTGAAATCACACGGTATGTGTTTTCTTCAAGTGACTAATATGCGTAAATCCACACTAGCGCAGCGGCTGAGAAAAAGAAGATCTGTGTGACTCAGCACCGCCGTAATATTTTTCGAACGAAACGCATGTGCGGCGCAACACAACCGCTGTGTAGAGCGGCAGCACGGATTTTTTAGGTTAAAAAAAAGATCGTTGTCGTCGAAAAAAAATCGCAGTCAAAGTGTTAATCTTTTTCAGTGACTACCTTCAATAATGTATTTGCTATTGGCAGCAGCCAATAGCAAATACATTATATATGTATATATAAAATAACTCCGGTGTACTGAACGACCTTTGAAATAAAGCCTACAAAAGCATTAACAATCGCTTCCTCAACATTTTGTAACTGACCTCCGCTTTATCTAAAGCCACGGTCACATTGACGCGATAAAGATAACAGATCTGTGAAGAACTTAGGAAAAATTATTGCGTATAAATTTTTGTTAATTACATAGCGCACGAGATAAGCATTATCAGTGTTGCTTATTAAATTAAAATATTTTTGTTTAAATACCTACAAAAACAGTCTTTTTTTGAGAAGCAGGTATGCGACACTATTATCAGTTTACGCTTAACTCGAAAAAGAGTTGATGTTGCTGACAAAGCTTTGTTTTACAAAAAAAAAATAACGAAGTGTAAACTTAACGACAAATATCTTTATGTGGTTTCAACGAAGAATAATTTGTATAACAAAACGAGGTTTACTGTTGATTTTGACTGCTCTTTATCGAAAGATCTCTGCCTTATTAAATTAAATATCCGCTCTTCTACTAGATCAATGCAAATAACACGACGTTCATATAAAAAGGTAGGAACCCATACATTATATATAAGTCGTGCTAATTTCGCAAAGGTCGCAGTTGACTTGCAAAAGGCAGATCGACCTCGTATATTATCTTGTAGTGATATCTTGATTATGCGCAGTACTTTATTTAGTATTTATTTTTATTTTCGTACTTTTGTCCAAGACGGACGTATAAAAAGATGTGTTTTACAAAAGCAAACGTTTGTCAAATTGAATTCACAGTGAATAACTTTGCCCAATCTGTGGTTAAACTGTGCCGATTCGGTTGAAGCCATGCGGAAAAATATTTTTGCGCGTAAGTGTGAATGCGGTTTTATCAATTTGCATATATATTTTATTTAGGTAAGTACTTCACTCGTTTTGCATTATTTTAAGTTTATTATTATTACCACATCTATTATTTAGCTTTGATATCAGATTGATCTCTGACATTATTTTTATTGATTTAAAAAGTATTTTGTGTGTTTTTTTGTGACTTAATGTCGAAAACATAGAAATGTGGGCAAACATTTCCATGTTTTTGGCAAGGCAAAATCATAAGCTTAATAAAGCTTTTCTAACATTTATTATATCAAAACAGAAATAAAAACGGCAAAAATCCTTCTAAGCAGTCTGTTATTATTGGGTTAGCTTCGAATATAACGCTAGCTATCAAGGCGTAAGGGCAAAGCTGTGTTTTGTAAATTTTATATGAGACAGGGGCTTATACAATTAACCTTTGTGAGTACAGGGAATCCCCTACCAATATTTACCAATGGGATACGTACATAGGTCCAGTTTTGTGCCGATTTCAAGATTCTCAGAATGATATCCTCGGTTTGATGGCATGAATAATTGTAACATATGTATATTCAAATTTACTTTTAAAACTACTTAAAAAATCTTAATCTTTGAATGAAGAAGTAGTTAGATACCTTGTAAAACCTCAACTATCTATTGTTTATTAAGTTTTTCGGGACAAATGCATATCCTTCGGTATTTTTTTTTATGGGACGACCTCGTGTTCATTTCCCATACTATAGCGAAATAATGTTTTAAATCAGTCCATAATTTACGGAGAAATCGACGAACATACAGCCGGACGTCCTTCCTCCTCTTTTGTTTTTCGTTTCGTCGGTTAATCAAAAGAAATCTTACCACCGGGAGGTATGTCTGCAATCTATCCTTTCGGCATATTAATAATAATTAATCATTTAATTCAGACCATAGAAAAGTAAGAGATCTTAGTTAACTTATGCTATGGTCCATAGCAATATATACCTTAAATCTAGCATACATATATAAAATATACACACATACATGTATAATAACACGCTATATTATATGTTAAATTTATCTTGTGGCATCTTGTATAGAATCAAAATAATCACACAGGTTTAAGAGATTCAATATATTAAGTGAACAAGGCACGTATATGGGGCTAGATAATGCTGTGTGTATTGTCCAGCGTTATTTATTATTTATTATTATGTCTCTCATTTACCATGATCTCGGGCCATAAAGTGACCCGGTCCTTTGGAAGGCTTGCGTGGGGCCGAAGCCAACAGCACAGAGGCCCTTTGAGAAGTTAATCTAAAGGCGATGATGGCTACACATAGCGGGTATCATCCTCGGGTGCACAATATGATACACCCAAAGATGGTATCCGCCAGGTGTAGAGACTATTGCAAAGAAAAATGAAAGAAATAAAACCAGGCTATTGTGATGGATGGATGGACTGGGTAATCGGGCTATAGGGGAGATTGCAGACGTCTGCCATAAACAAGTCACTCAAAATGTTAAGAAGAGTGGCAGACGGTGGCTTGCCGAATGCTGGATGGGTTCCTTAAAAAGCCGGAGTAAATTACCGGAGAGGAACAACATCGGCGCAAACGACTGAGGGGTGTCGAGAGGTGCGGCCCCGATTTCACCATCACGAAGACTGCTCGTGAGCGGGTTTCCTCGCTATTACGCCATTAGACACTTCCACCCCCGAGTCTACATCCTAAGATGCATCTCTCGCGACTCCACTCAGACCGGCCAATAAAGGCAAGCAAGAGGTGGGGATCTGGTTCTCTTGGGATGCCACTCCGCAAGCGGAGACGAGAACCAGGAACTTCCCCGGGAGCACTCGGTACCCGTGGTGTCGCTACTCACCAACAGCTCGCCACAAGCTGCCCTGCGGGTTATTATTATTATATCTAGAATTTGAGTTATCAAACCTTTTATTACAAGGCCGCAGAAAGTAACATCCTAGATCGATATGCTATCGCTGATTATACGAGGTATAGGTAGGTAGGTATACCTACTTTCTTCAATTTCCTTATCAGTAGATGTTATCCAACGTTACCCACTGACTGCTATATTAACTTTTATCAAAAAATGACAGTTTACGTGATTAAGTTGATCTGAAATATTAGAATTTCGGCGTGACTTGGTTATTAAATAATGAATTTTTATTACAAATCAGTACATATCTTACAATTTAAAATCATTCGGCAGATAAATTTATTAACAAAGATAGTTATAATTATAGAAATAAATAACATAATTTATAATTGAAACAATTGAGCTAACTTGTAGACTGTTGCAAATGACCTACATAATGAAAACAATAACTTAACATTAATTTTTTTAGATTGCAGTCTCTTTTTTTTCAGGTTATTTATTTATTTATTTTATAATTTTGGGAAAACTAACAGCTAGGTAACTAAATACTAAATAATTATCAAACAAAATCATACTACCAGACTACAAAATTGCTCCTTAATGCTCCTTAATAGTTAATTGAGAGAATGAAGAATGCTAAGCACGTTATTGGCTCTTTTTATGGTGTTATGAACGACTTAGCGCACTCCAGAAATGCCAGTAAATTCGTATTGACCTAATTGTAGATTTAATAACTTCACAAGCGAAGTCGCTGCATTCCTTGGGAAGTAAGGAAAAAGTGACTGAAATAGTCGGCTGTGCGGCGGCGACTCCTTAAAACCTTTAGAAATCTTTTCGAAAGAGGTTTTTTAGATATGTTTACAGAGCGCCTCGGAATGTACTGTACTATATTTGTGTACGATCTGCAGATAATTGTTCCGGGTGTTCTGGTCGTTTTCTATGTATAATAAAAAATATCTATCTATGTAATGTATTGTATTATGTATATCAGTTATCTAGTACCCATAACACAAGCTCTGCTTACCATGGGGCTAGATAATGCTGTGTGAATTGTCCAGCATTATTTATTTTATTTTTATTTATTTATATGCCGAAATTTGAGTCAACGTTTGTTCTAAAAAAATTGGAATTCCGAACAATTTTGAACTTTTTTTAGAGATAGGTAGTTGTTATTTCTTCATGTCCATGTGTTTTACATGCATTCATACATTTTATTTATGTATACAGTATTCGAAATTCAAATAGGTAATCGTCGTATTCATAATTTGATCCTCTCTGGGTCCAGAATCACCCTCTTGGTTTCGCACACCCTCTCTGTGGCACCCTGTATATTGAGATGTCATCTTGCCCGAAACATAACTCTAGCTATTAGATACTTTAGTATGGGCCAGTTAACTAAAAGGATTTTTTTAAGGAAAAATATCAAGCTTGTTTTGTCTATATTTACCCAACTGCACAAGGAGGGTTATTATTTTTACTCTTACGAATAGGTAGAGCAAAAGTTTAGAGCCAATGTCTTGTTAAGTCTATTGTTTATTGTTCTGTCAGTTATTGTTTCAAAAAAGGCGTGTTCTACGCAAGCATCTGTCATATGAATTTGTTGAAATATTTAGAAAGTTCTGACACGAGTTATGTAAGCGGGCAACCCTAGAAGTAAAATCGAGCGAGCGAAAAACGACGGCGCGGTACGCTTATTAAGTAACCTACGGTATCTCTACTTCGAAAATGCCATTTATCTACAAAGCCGCTTTACGAGTAACCTACTTAGGTACGAAAGACGAAAGACTGCAGGTAAATGCTGTATGCGTCAAGCTGAAGACAGGGCGCTATGGCGCTCATTGGGGGAGGCCTATGTCTAGCCGTGGACTAACATACACATACATTGATGATGTTGATGATACTTAGGTACATGCTACAATTGCTAGAATAAATCTCGTAACCTATAAGTATACTTGTAACCGTAAGAAACTTTCGTAGTTCCACGAATCACACTAATATTATAAATGCGAAAGTTTGAATGTTTGTTACCTCTTCACGCCAAAACTACTGAATGGTACGGGCTGAAATTTTGATCACGCTGAATTTACAAGAAAATTTTATCATCGAACTTCAAATTTTTCAACGAATCCAGAATCTGAGTACCTTCATAAAAGTTTACACCCTCAACTCGTAAAATAAATATATTTTTACCAATTTATTCAACACCCACAGAAGGTTCCGGAAATAGGAACGAACGAGGAACAAATACAGCTTGGAAAGATTTCATTACCTGCAATGAAAAGATAAGTAGATATATCTGAGGTTTTAAAGAACATCATGTTGTACCAACATGGAGTTCTTTAAAAACGTTATTCCTACATTTAAAAGGGCCACCTTGGTTGTTTAAAAAAAAAGGTACCCGCTTACCTGATGATTTTTAGATTTCGTCAATTGATTGTTTTGAAAAAACTACATTCTTTAATTTTACGTTGTATTTTTTTGCGCCACAAATATGAATCCGTCGGATATAAAAAAATTACGAGTGCTCGCGTAAATTTTTAGGATCATTTTATACATAAATATGTATACCTTATAAAAAACATACACTAAGCCGAACATAGAACTTAAACTCCTCTTTTCTTAGTTGGTCAAAACATTACCAATGAGCTGTGAATCCGCTTATGATAGTCCACTGCTGGACATAGGCCTCCCTCAATGAGCGCCATAGCGCCCTGTCTTCAGCTTGACGCATCCAGCATCTACATGCAGTCTTTCGCAGGTCGTCATCCCGCCTGGTCGCAGGGTGAAAATAGTGTGAGTGATAAATTCACGAGTACATCTCAACCGACCAGCTAGTAAACATTTGCGAGCATTTGCGAGTCTTTCACTCGACTCCTTCAGCCTGTTGATATTTCCAGGCAATCCTTTTAAAAGGACTTCGAAACCTCGCAACAGTCGTATGACCTCCGGATTCACTCGTTCATCTTCTCTCAAGGGAATTCCTAGGCAATATCCAAAGGCAAATAGAAAATACAATCCTTATTATAAGGCAGTGCTGGTATTTAAAATAAATATAGATAATGCTGGACAATTCGCACAGCATCTAGCCCTAAGCTAAGTAGAGCTTGTGTTATGGGTACTAGATGACTGATGTATAATGAATACAATACATTACATAGATAGTTGTTTTATTATACATAGATAACGACCAGAACACCCGAAACAAATATCTGCAGATCGTACACACGATTGTCAAGGAGGTTACAGGAATGAAACCCGTAACCACTTGCGTCGCAGGCAGACCTTAGCCCACCGAAGCACAGAGGTCGTCAAAAGAAATCGTCAAAGAATTGTATAAACACGTCGACACCTCTTAAAAGTCGTATGTCCTCTTTGAATTCACTTGTTCAATTTCTCTCAAGGGATTTCCTTGGCAATATCCAAAGGCAAGTAGAAAATACAATCCTTATTCTAAGGTAGTGCTGGTATTTAAAAGAATGATACAAACACGAGTAGAATTCAGCTATCAATAACTCTTGTGTTGTTTGAAATTCGTCGCCCGTGTTGGATTTGGCACTGGCGCGCGGCGTTTGAATTCATAATGTTTTTTTTATTACACTGCTGCTCTTTGTCTTGATTTGATGGAAACGTGGGTTCTTAACTTGGGCCTATAAAGATTAACAGTAAATTCGTGTGTTAATTTATGTCAGCATGCACCGTCCCAATGCTGGGCAAAGAATTAGAATTAATTATAAAATCCAAAGGTTGCCTGGAAAAAAACGATCGCTGTTAGCGATAAAACCGCCGATTATGCCACTAGATTTAGTTAGTATTAAGATCCTTTATTATTATTATTATTATTTTGTATTAATGGTGCAATGAAGATATATTGTATTGTTCAATATTTTAATTCACGATTTCACTATTTCAGTTAATTTGCCTGGTTAATATTGTAATAACCTTCACGAGATATATTCGAGCTGATTTTCGATAAAAAAGGCCATTAAATCATGTTATAAGCATATCACAGCATTAAATTGAGTCGACGGCTATTTATTAGGTGATCGGTGTCAGCATTCATGAATAAATTTAATGGAATACCTTTTAGAAAACTGGGTTTTAGGGCTTTATAAGTGACATAGAATATGTAGATCTAAGCTGAAAGGGGATGGTTCTGCACCCTGCAAGAGTCAAGCAGTGAGTGCTTTTGTTATTCACGATTTGTTTATTTTAGCTTGAATGTAAAATTGCACTTATTTACCTTTGACATTATTTTATATTAAACATTATTATAAAAAAAAATAAGCTTATTTTGTTTCTCACCAGTGATTAATTAATCTTTTGAGAAGTAAATAAATATCTTAAACATAAAAATGAAAATTTTAATTAAACACAACGCAATTATTTCTTTAATGCAGATAATAAACAATACCGACAACCATTTCATTACAAAAATGTAAATGTTTTATATGCAAAAAAACATAATGTTAAGTGTTTCCGTGCTTGGTTGAGCCCCATCTATATACATTTTAGTTTTTCTTCTTTATTATCAAATGCGCTAAAAACCAGACCATCTCACCAGCTTGGAATGTAGATAACCATTATATATATTCATGCGAATATTAAATAAAATAATTAAATCTAGCTGAAGTTATAAATGAGGAATGAAAAAGTCGACTGTTTCCGTTTGATACATTTTAAATTAAATCATGATATCTAATTTGAATTTTCGGCGGACAATAGCAAACTGTTCGATTTAAGTATCTATAGGATTTTATATCTGGGCTCAATGTATTATTATAACATATTATATAACAAAATGTTCAAACGCCAACGTCTATATTGTTGTGTTTGTTATGTGTAGTCCATTCCAAGTTTGCCTGAAGAGATCACTCATAATTATTATTATTATTATTAACTCATTTATTGTCAGATTCACAATCCATATACAGACTTAAAAATAAAAACATACAACTTTAATCTTTAATTACTGTTAATCTTTATAATGATATTACAGCCCTTCGTACTTCCTCGATATAGTATTTCTTACTGTATTTTGTCTTCTTGCGGTACAATTAAGTGTTTACATGTTATCTCTCTATCATATGCATCGATCTCTTGTGTATATTTCTCTGCGAATCGGTATAGTTTAACCCCTGCTCTCATGCAAAATGATTTGGCATTAATTTTCGTTGACGATGTTTGCTCAAGTGTCCGTATTATCATATCAGCTGACCTCGAAATGACGTCAAGCGGACTCACAATAGGTATGCAATGTTGTGGCCTTACTTATTTAAATTTAAGCATTGTTTAAGTTATCCCTGAGGGCCAATGCAAAGCCAATCAAGACAATTATCCCACTTAGACTCACAAATTCCAAAGTGGATGTACCTAGCCTATGACAAGGCCTTGTCTAAAACAAAAAAATGTGTGATGATAATTTACACAGCATTATCTTGCCACAATCGAAGCAGAGCTTGTGTTATGGGTTCTAGATAACTGATAAACTGAATACAATAGACCACATAGATAGATTTTTTAGATAAAGAAAATACCCAGAACACTGATTTCTGAATAAATACTAAATATCTGCAGATCGTAGAAACATCTGTCCTGAGGTGGGATTCAAACGTCAAGACGGTTGCCCGCCGCGCGTGGGTCGTCAAGATTAAAATGATGAAAACCATTTTCAGAACAATTTGTTTTCATTTTGCTTGTATGGTTTATCTTTTATTAAGTAATTATTTCGGCACGATATTACTATCATGCCGAAATAATTAATAAAAGATACATTTTTCGAGAAAAAGAGATATATTACGAATAAAACTAACTAATATAATAACTTCTCTTAATTGACGACCGATGTGGCGCGATGGGCGAAGGTCCGCCTGCGACGCATGAGGTTGCGGGTTCGATTCCCACCTCGGAACAAATGTGTGTACGATCTGCAGATATTTGTTTCGGGTGTTCTGGTCGTTTTCTATGTATAATAAAAAATATCTATCTATGTAATGTATTGTAATATGTATATCAGTTATCTAGTACCCATAACACAAGCTCTGCTTACCATGGGGCTAGATAATGCTGTGTGAATTGTCCAGCATTATTTATTATTTATTTATTATTATTTATAATTGGTTACCAATTCCAAGTGAAGATATGGTAAACACATAATCAAGATAAACGCAAGCAATATTTTAGTCTCGTATTTATAACTGCCTTCGCTTTTATATTTTGCACGTGTACGGCCGGTTCTTTTTATTACTTATAACTCTTGAATTATGATTTGAATACAAATAGCCAATAAAAATGGTTGGCAAATAGAGGCACGGAGTATATTGATTTGATTATATCTCTGTAAAGCTTACGTAGATGGTCATTAAAATTCTTGAAATAGGCATCGCTGTAAGTAATTAAAAATATTTTGTTACAATTTACTTTATTACTAGCAGATATTCTATTTTAATTATTATCAGATAAACGTAACAGATATTTAAATAGTTTGATTGACGCAGTGTCTATATAGGTTACCTTCTTCTCGATATTAATTCATCATCATCATCATCAGCCTTAAGCAGTCCACTGCTGGACATAGGCCTCCCCCAATGAGCGCCATAGCGCCCTGTCTTCAGCTTGCCGCATCCAGCATCTACCTGCAGTCTTTCGCAGGTCGTCATCCCACCTGGTCGGAGGGCGTCCTACACTACGTTTACCGAGTCGTGGGCTCCACTCAAGAAGACGTTTGCCCCATCGGCCGTCGGTTCTTCGCGATATTAATTACTAAATGGATTTATTCATATTGTAATGCAAGTCAGCCCCCCTGGGATCCGGAATCCCCCCGTTTCGGTATGGTTCACATGTTTTGTGGCACCTTGTATAGTAAGTTTATTTTCTGATGCGCATATATCCCAAAAATATTATAATGAGTTGTATTCTTTGCGAACATGTTAACAAACACAAATTGGAAAGGTTGCCTACGGCTATTACCGCAGAATAACTACTCGTATATGTATACCTATTACAATTGCCAAAAAAGTCAAGCATCGGCGTAACATACATAATTATGTAAGTAATAATTATAATAATAAATATGTATATTGACTAAAGGTAGTAAGTAAATTATACAGACTACCTGATACAAATATTTTACTTATGTACTACCATAAGGGAGTAATTAAAAAATACACCTACCAGGTTTATAACGGTTAGGTCCTACCAAATACGAAATCTAGTTTATTTTAGTGTTCTCTCACTCGCTGTAAATAAGATACTCTGCAATACTTTTATATATCCTAAGTAGGCCTTGCCCCGACCTCTTTCTTGCAAACAGGGCTTCCATAAATTTCCTATTTCGCGGACATCGGTCTACTTTCCCACAGAGACACGAGAGGTGAACGAACTGTGAATGCCCCGAAAATAGACTTTATGATTTTTGTAAGTGATCTTATTTCAGTTTTTTTTCTGTGTTTCTAGTTAATATATTGCGCCTGGACCTTTTACGAATTGTTTGGCGTAGCTGTTGTAGCATATTGTGCCTATTTTCTTCATATAATGGATTATAAAAACTCCCCCCCCCCTCTCCCTCAACCTCGGCTAAGGACATAATAGTTTGTGCACCTTGTATTTTAAAGGATTTTACAGGACTATCAAAATAGGCACTGACGTAATTAATTACTTACTCGTGGCGATTTGATCTCGCGCACGCATCTACCACACACCATGGAAGTTTGAAGTAGGAAGCTGTATGACGTAACCGTACATTACAGACTTACTTACCTACTCGAAAAACCTTTGATCGACCACGATACACAGAGTATCTTCCCCAGTGTTTTGACCAAAAACCGACCCCGGGGGTCTAACAATTTCCCGCTTCCTTATAGCATATGGCAACAGCCCAAGCCGAGGCTCGCACCTAAGTGGTGGGCCTTGTGCGTTCCCCAATCTAATCTAACCGGCGAAGCCCAGTAACGCTGTCATGGCCATCGGCGGGGGTCAACAGCGTTTTAGTCATTTCGGGAAAATAAAACCCCATAGAGGTCAATCAAAATATGAAGGTCATGAAGGTCAATCAAAATATTGTTTAAGTAAGTAGGAACTTTTTTTTTATTTTTATTTATTTAGCCTGATTCTCACTGCTGGGCAAAGGCCTCCCCCAAATCTTTCCAAGTAGGAACTTACTTAAACAATATTTTGATTGACCTTCACAGGGAAAGGGAAATCTTCTCTGGTCTAAACTGGCAGATATTGGCTTTTCCGCCTAAGGGCGGACAGGGGCAACAACCTCGTTATAATGTCTAAATCTAAGCCGTGCTCCACCAGGCAGTAAATCTGTCGAGTTATCGTTACTTGCTCGTTTCTGGGTTCATATTGGCCTTTTTTCGTTCGAAATTCTTGCTTCCTTAGATTATGTCTTAGACCGTGATAAACGTAAACTGAACTTTCCTTCACGTTATTTCTATCACCAACACATACCTAGGCAGTCAAACGTGCAAAAAGTTATAATCAGCAATTAATTTATCCATAAAATCCGAAAAGCTATTTTTGGTACACATAATGAAAACCTAATAAAGTTAATGATAGCTAATATAAAAGTTATTAACAGTTGACCTGCTGTTTGAAAATGTAAATTGAAATGCATCCGTGACTATGTCACTCATACTCTTTTCGCCGCTCATTGGCTGCAGAATAAGTAAAAACAAGAGCAAAATGAATTAAAAAAAGCGAAAATATTATAAGAACACATACGACTGCATCATAAAGTCATAACTGATCAGCAGATGTCCTAATAAAACCTGTCTATGTCTTACAACTCTTCAGTGCAAAAAAAACATGACGATATAGCCAGTTACTCTAATTCTCAAATAAGTCCAACCACATCTCATCCAACTCGTCTAGTTTCGGATAGACCATGAGACATGCAACCGAGCTTTAACTAAAAGAATAAAGAACACTCACGACTGCATCATACATAAGTCATAAATGATCAGCAGATGTCCTAATAAAACCTGTCTACGTCTTAAAACTCTTTAGTGCAAAAAAAAAAAAAAAACGATATAGCCAGTTACTCTAATTCCCTTTAAATAAGTCCAACCATATCTCATTCAACTGGGCTAGTTTCTATGTAGTATAGCCAACCATGAGACATGCAACCGAGCTTTAACTAAACGAATAAAGGAAACATGATACAAGTTATGTCCTTTTAAGCGGCATGCAGGCGTCTTTTTATATTATTTTTATTGCAGCCCATCATTTCTATAACCCACTATAATTATTTTAACACTTTGAGTGCTGAACACGCACGGTATGAGTTTTCTACAAGTGACTAATATGCGTAAATCCACACTAGCGCAGCGGCTGAGAAAATACAGATCTTTGTGACTCAGCAGCTGTAATATTTTTCGAACGAAACGCATGTGCGGCGCAACACAACCGTTGTGTAGAGCGGCAGCACGAATTTTTTAGGTAAAAAAAAAGATCACAGTCGTCGAAAAAAACCGCAGTCAAAGTGTTAAGATCTAACTAAATGCTGGAGACTATTACTGGGTGTAAAAAACGATCGAAACCTGAACTACGTGAAATAAAAAAGGTATTTTTAAGCGTCGCGTCGTGCTGAACGAATATGAAAAAAAAAAGTATTTGTCATTTGGTGAGAGATGATCTTTATTAAAAAATAAAGCAAAAATCAAGTAATAAAACAAATTAAAACTAGTATCTATTGAAGGTAAGATTTGGTAAGACGTAGTGTGTGAAAATTCAGTCTACATAGCAGTGAATTTTCACACATATTTGTCCGTCGCATTTCACTGTCTATTCTATACAATACTCGTAGCTACGTGACATCCAAACGTTTCCTGGAACAAATCGCTTTAGCGATAAGACCGCCCATTATACATCTGTATCTATGTTTGTTTTTTTCTCTGTCTTGATGTTAAAAAAAGCGTATTTGTATTGTAATGTAATTCTCTATATCTAAAAAAAACGATAACAGTATTTAAAGATATTAATTACTATTCTGGTGTCCACAAGACATATAATTAGATTGTTCGGTATATAAATCAAATGGTCTTTATTAATAGGTGGCTACAAGATTAATTAATTACTTAGTGGTCAATTTAATTAGCTCGACTGTGGACTCTAATCAAAACACTCGTATCTTACTATAAAAACTATCGTTGTTCGATGAAATAATTACCTACAGATGTAAGTGGTTTAACTACGAACATTATTTGTGTTTGAAGAACACCAACGTTTCATCCCTTCTTCAGGGTGAGCAGACGCGCCGTGAGTAAGCTGTTGGTTTTCTTTCAACACAAACAAGGTTTATTGTTAACCCGTTTACATCCATAATGAACACGCGTCAATTTGTTTATAAGTAGGTCTGTATGACGTTGTTAAAGTTTTGTAAAAGAAAAAACTTCTACTTTTCATTAAGTTTCCAAGTTAGCGTGAACCACTTTTGAATTGAACTTCAAGTTATTCCAGATGTTTAATTTTGTTCTATTATGGCTTTTGTTTCATTAAAACTTATTTTGCGTTTGTGCGTTTTCAGTCGTTGACGCAAAACGATGTTATTGTTTAAATTGTTTTTTTTTACTGGTAGCTATAGAAGAATAACACGTTTTATTAATCTAGGGACAAAAATCTGAAGTTTCTTCAGGGTAAAACACTCTAAAATATATTTTAGTTAAACATATGATTATACTGTTAAAATTCTACTTGTTTTATAAAATATACTTTATTAATTAGGGATCGTCTAATCGCTCAGATATTTTGGCAAGGAATGATTCACATGTTCCCAGAATAGAACACGTACCACAATGTGATCTCGCCTCGAATTAGAACACGCTCATTAGAGTGGAGTTTTGACTCTAAAAATACTTTCTATAACTCATCCCTTTGTTGTTTATTGTGACGATGAAATATAAATCGAAACAGACATTAATCTATCTACCTCATCATCCTCATCATCATCAGCCTATATTAGTCCATTGCTGGACATAGGCCTCCCACAATGAGCGCCATAGCGCCCTGTCTTCAGCTTGACGCATCCAGCATCTGCCCGCAGTCCTTCGCAGGTCGTCATCCCACCTGGCCGGAGGGCGTCCTACACTACGTTTGTCGAGTCGCGGTCTCCACCAAAAGAACACGAAAATAAATTTGTAGAAGATAGAAAACTTCATCAAGTGCACATTTTAAATATTTAACCCGTAGCGTGCTAAACGATCGTTGAAATGCAACGCTATTAACCATGCAGTAGGGGACGACCCTCGCTCCAGTGGTGGCCAAGGTCAGTGGGGTGCGGCCCTCTTTCACTTTATGCATCTACCCGCGTAATAAAACTTATTCAGCGATAAATATTGCAATACTGCGGACAGATTTATTCATTAC
This sequence comes from Eupithecia abbreviata, assembly GCA_943735965.1. Lineage (NCBI taxonomy): Eukaryota > Metazoa > Arthropoda > Insecta > Lepidoptera > Geometridae > Eupithecia > Eupithecia abbreviata. Next base: position 10,078,261 of record OX030987.1, on the reverse strand, counting down.
TAATACTGATGAGGGATGACGACCTGCGAAAGACTGCAGGTAGATGCTAGGTTGTATCAAACTGGAGACAGGGCGCTGTGGTGCTCATTGGAGGAGGCCTATGTCCTGCTGTGGACTAAAATAGGCTGATACTGATGATGACTAATGAGATTTATCTCTAAAAAACAGGTAGCCAACCCTACCTGTTTTTGCGAGATTAATCTTGCTGGTGTTAATATAAAAATAAACAAAATTGTTTAGGGTCGCTACGTCTTCATTAGGCAGTTAATGCGTTGGTTGAGGAATAATAAATCTCTTAAATTTGGGTCCGGGTACTTTCAAAACCGGTCAATATAATAAAACAAACAAGACAGAATAAAATACAAAATATGTGACAATTTGGCGGTCTTATCGCTCAACAGCGAGAGCAAGAGCTCTACATACCTTTATCATCAGCCTATGTTAGTCCACTGCTGGACATAGGCCTCCCCTAATGAGCGCCATAGCACCCTGTCTTCAACTTGACGTATCCAGCATCTCCCTGCAGTCTTTCGCAGGGCGTCCTACACTAACATTCACCGAGTCGTGGTCTCCACTCAAGAACACGTTTAGTCAACCCCAACGGTTGTCGGCATACCTATATACAACGGCCATAATATTAGCAACCGCATATCAAAACCTAGACACGCGGCAGAGTAATACGCGCCATGGTGGCAACATTCAGCACCCAACCTGCAGATTAGCCAAAGTCTCCAAAAGTTTTTAGTGTACAGGCATAAAAATGTTTAACAAAATTAAAGATAGCTTTAAAGACTTAAACCTAATAGTATTTAGAAAAAAAATGAAAGATATACTAATGAAAAAGAGCTATTACAGTCTTTGTGAAGCTTTGGAGGATAAACAGCTGATGTAATTGCCGGTATATTTATTGTTATTTTATTATACATCATTTGATAGATTCTTTATAATTTGACATGCAATTTATACATAAAGACATTATTATTACTCCCATTTCCAAATATATATTATTTTTTAATTGACTGTGTACCTATTTCATTGTATAATTGTATTTATGTTTAGTTCCTTGACAATGCCCCTACACAGCAGCATTAATTTAAATCATGATTTAAATGTAAATTCTAAATTATTCTTCTTCCTTACATTATATTTTATTTCATTGTATTTTACTTGTATATTATTTAATTTTGTACAATATTTTTAGTATAGTTTGACAATGCCCTTATACAGCAGATTACTTTGACATTTTATCTAATTTATTATTCAATTTAACTTATACCATTATTTATTATCTGTTTTATTGTGACAAATTATTATTTTATATTAATTTTTTAAGAAGGCATGTCTGTCTGCTTTCTTTTGCACAATGCCCTATGGTGTTTCCTCTGTGATAAGTTAGTATGTGTTATAATAAAAATGTGATTTATCTTTTAAATAGTATTTAACGACATCAAGTGTAACATTGTGTACCTACGGTGGAAATAAATAAACTAAACTAAGAGTATCAGCTAATTTCAATTTTTATTTGCTTACACAACACAATCTGATTAGAATACTAATAGATATATTTATCACCTTATCCAAAGGTAACATAACAAGTCGGTAGAGGAAGAGTCATATAACCAATTACGTCATAACTCTACGCCGTAACCAGATTTACGTCATAGCTCCGCCATGGTCAAAGCTAAAATAACCGCAGAGTAATAGGAACAAAGCTAATTGATAAGTGGCTTACTTGTTACTACGGTAAATTGCAAATTTGCAATGCAACAATAGGAGTATAGACACACCGGCCAATCGCCATGGACAATGTTTGTAAACAATGGCATAACTTTCTACAATGGTAGCACTACTTGTCGATTTGAGCTATTTCCTAGTGTTTAGTGCTTACATCACACTCATAACACAAGCTCTGCTTACCTTGGGGCTAGATAATGCTGTGTGAATTGTCCAGCATTATTTATTTATTTATATTATAAATGAGAGAGTTTGGATGTTTAAATGGATGGATGTTTGATACTTCTTCACACCAAAACTACTGAACGGATCGGGCTAAGATAGGTTCTAGGCTTGGAATAAAACTCCTTTTAAACTCCTTTTCATCCCATAAATCAATTCCCATGGGATAAAAATAACCTTAAAAACATTTCCATAGAAACAAAGTGTCCGAAGCCGCGGGGAGAAACCAGTTACATATACATTATGTATTTCGAAGGATTTCGTGTTGTGAGTTTTTTACAAAGATTATTTCTTGTGAGGGAATTATTTCTAGACCACTTTTTTGACCACTCACTATTTCATGTTAATGTCTACATTTTCTGTTTAATTTTGTGATGTTTAATAAAGATTTATGTATTGTATTGTATTAAACCAATGAGCAGCTAAAATAGTATGAACATAGAGATAGTATGAATGATCCACTCACGAATATCATCAGAACACGAGCCAGATTCATAGTCATTCTAGCTACCTACGAGTATAACAATCATAAACTACATACTATAGTACATTCGATACCAGGCGGGCAGATGAAAAAAATGCGTAAAATAAATATCCTCAAATCCCCACACAATAAAGTAAAAAGAACAGTAAAGTATAACCCTATTCCCAATATCCACGAGGCATATCGGAAGCGAAAAGCTACTACGTTTCGCTTCATCGCGCGATTTTTATGAACTCTTGCCTCGAAAGAGACGATGGCTGGAATGGTTTTTACAACTACACCTTTCATTTATATCCATTGACACGCATTGGAGCTTTGAATTTAACGCATTCACTGTCCAGCAGTAGCCGCAGCTAGGATACATATGTACATAGATATGAAAACTTCGTAGAGCTAGGAACATGTGCTTTGTGTCTTTTGACTTTGAAAGTGGTAAAATCGTAACTAAACTACGTATATAGATTGAATTTTATTTATCTGAATCGATAAGTCATGTCATAAGTCATATGTCATAAATCTTTTGACAATGAAAGTGGTAAAATCGTAATTAAACTACGTATATAGATTGAATTTTATTTATCTGAGTCGATAAGTCATGTCATAAGTCATAATGTCATATGTCATAAGTCTTTTGACAATGAAAGTGGTAAAATCGTAACTAAACTATGTATATAGATTGAATTTTATTTATCTGAGTCGATAAGTCATGTCATAAGTCATAAGTCATGTCGATGAGTCGATAAGTCATCATCAACATCGCCCATCGCGACCCACTGCTTGACATAAGCACCTAAAGGCTGTAACTGTACTGTAAACCAATGTATACAAGACAACCTCAACGTAAACCTCAACAGCCTATATTAGTCCACTGCTGGATGGCAGACCTCCTCCTGACAAGCGCCTTTTTTTAAACAAACTATAAAAAAATACTGATTCGTTCCTAGGATTATCCAGAACCTCAAAGAGACGAGATGAGTATTTTGTTACCACATTTATAAAAATTGCTTAAGCCGGTTTAATGCTTGGAGAGAATAGTGTGTCCGCCAAAGAAAGAGTGTTGTAAATGTAAGTCTAGGTATATTCATTTTAAATAAATAAATACAAATACCACATAGAAAGAAACACTCGAAAACATTACCCACACACCTCGCTGGTAAAAAACAGAACAACAAAAATACGCCTACCATAACGATTTTGTATCTTATTATACTAATCGATAAGTAAATCTATATAATAAAATTAGCTTATCTAGTATCTTGGGAAGGAAACCCGAAGCTTTAATTGGGATAAGTAAATCGGTAGCGCTCTCTCTTTTCCTGTTCGAAACCTATGGTTTGCGTGGGCTGATACCTTCTTTGTAAGGTTCAATAATCCTTTCGTGGTCGGCAAGCATTTTATGCGGCTTGTAAGTTATCAGCCTACTCGTCCTTAGAACAACTGCTAAAAAGTTGTCTTAAAAACAAAACAACCAATTCCAACTTTAATTCAGGTTTTATTTGTATATTTCCAAAAGAAACTAGCCTCTTAGTAGTTATTAATTTACCCATACTCTGCCACTTAAAATGAAATCGTAAAACCGGAAAGAAAATCTATCTTCTGAGAAAAACAGAGGGTAATGTACGCGGAATCAACAAAAAACGCTTACAAAAACAACTGGTCGCTAGGTACGTACTCTGCCAAATCTATCTGGTCATAGACCTCGCAATTCGTTTATATGTAGTTTTTTCTCTATCTTTATTCTTCAATACAGTAAGAGCCTACGTCATCAACAGTTTGTTTGGTATCTACAACATTTTTTTCCTCATTCAATTTGGTCGCAACAGCATCGTAAAAAATATAACTTTATCTCTAATATTGCTAATGAAGATAAAAATAATTTTGTCGAAAAACGTTGTAATTATTGGAAGATTACGGGAGGCTATATTATATTTTTATACTGAACACACAATGGCATGGTAACGTAGAGGTATGACATGATATTCACATAATTATTTCCATCTAAATGTTCCTGGAAGAGATTATTTTTAAGCGATAAAGCCACCCATTTTACTTGTCGCATGTCATGTCTTTCTTTGTTATTATCTGCATCTGGTGTACAATAAAGCGTTTATCTATGGTGATGCTCGGATCGGTACCTAAAGGTTAATTTTTAAATAACTGGTGCGTTTCCCTTTTCAACCAATAAAAAACAAAAGAGGTTCTATGTTCGGATGTATGTATTTTTTTTTAATATATTTTCTTGGATTTCTCCGTCAATTATGGACCGAAGTAGAAAATTAATTCGCTATTGTATGGACAATGATCTAAAATTAGCCATAAAAAAGTTATTCCCGAGGGATAAGTATTTGTCTAGAAAGAAACCATGTAAATACTAAACAATTTGAAGACGGTTTAGAGTTTTTCAAAACAATCTAATTATGTTATTTGTATAATGGAGATTTGTGACGTCAGCGCGCAAAAAAGAAAAACACATTTACTTTACAGCGCCGGGCAACTTTTCGCTATAAAACGAGTCAAATCTCAAAATAACAGTTTCAATCTTTAATGTAATAAATAAATAACATACTCATTATAAAACAAATAAAACAACACTGAACTACAAAAATATGCTAATAATTTACCAAATTACCTACAAGCTAACGCTTAGAGCTCATGGCGAGAAAAAAACCGTGTTTTCAACGAGTAGCTTTTCCGCTTCACACCGAGAGGCATGAAGGGGTTAAGTAAATATTTTTACTTGCTTTAAATTCGGTTAAACATTCAAGGATTCTTTTTTAAGTTCCTAGTTATTTCTTTCAACTTTCTAAACATAACTCAAACTTTCTAAATAGGTATAAGAGACTAACCTAATCTTTCCGCACATTATTCCGACAATAGGTACGTTCTGAACGTTGTAATTATTGGAAGATTACGGGAGGCTATATTATATTTTTATACTGAACACACAATGGCATGGTAACGTAGAGGTATGACATGATATTCACATAATTATTTCCATCTAAATGTTCCTGGAAGAGATTATTTTTAAGCGATAAAGCCACCCATTTTACTTGTCGCATGTCATGTCTTTCTTTGTTATTATCTGCATCTGGTGTACAATAAAGCGTTTATCTATGATGATGCTCGGATCGGTACCTAAAGGTAAATTTTTAAATAACTGGTGCGTTTCCCTTTTCAACCAATAAAAAACAAAAGAGGTTCTATGTTCGGATGTATGTATTTTTTTTTTATATATTTTCTTGGATTTCTCCGTCAATTATGGACCGAAGTAGAAAATTCATTCGCTATTGTATGGACAATGATCTAAAATTAGCCATAAAAAAGTTATTCCCGAGGGATAAGTATTTGTCTAGAAAGAAACCATGTAAATACTAAACAATTTGAAGACGGTTTAGAGTTTTTCAAAACAATCTAATTATGTTATTTGTATAATGGAGATTTGTGACGTCAGCGCGCAAAAAAGAAAAACACATTTACTTTACAGCGCCGGGCAACTTTTCGCTATAAAACGAGTCAAATCTCAAAATAACAGTTTCAATCTTTAATGTAATAAATAAATAACATACTCATTATAAAACAAATAAAACAACACTGAACTACAAAAATATGCTAATAATTTACCAAATTACCTACAAGCTAACGCTTAGAGCTCATGGCGAGAAAAAAACCGTGTTTTCAACGAGTAGCTTTTCCGCTTCACACCGAGAGGCATGAAGGGGTTAAGTAAATATTTTTACTTGCTTTAAATTCGGTTAAACATTCAAGGATTCTTTTTTAAGTTTCTAGTTATTTCTTTCAACTTTCTAAACATAACTCAAACTTTCTAATAAGAGACTAACCTAATCTTTCCGCACATTATTCCGACAATAGGTACGTTCTGATCATCATTAATCAACCACGGTGGTCCCATTTCAACACCGTTACGAATTTACCTTTGAAAAATTACGCCCTAAGAAATGCCTAAGAACAGCCTCGGGCTTTTCGTAAACCACTGCTCTGATGGTAACTGCACGCTATGATCGCAGCTCGCTACCGTTTTGAAACTGGTTCTATCAATCATTTTGAATCTAGAACTGTTCATTTGAACTATTTGAACGTGATGAAAAGAGTCTTTAGACAAAAGAGGTTAGTATTCGTTGCCTCTTTGGTTATAAATTGTTGTAAGCATAAAGGTTAGGTAGCTTAGTTCACAAAGCAAAATTCAGAGTTAATTCAGGCGGCTGTTATTTTAATTTTAACTGTCAATAATAAACAGTCTGCTCATAAACTTGGGCTGTTTGTTTACGAGACCAATAAAAAGTTCCATTATTGTCAAAACATCTTGGCACGAAACCGCATATGTATACGTTTACACAGAAAGCAGGTTAATATCAATAAATTAGTCATTTCAAGTACTTACTTCCTTTTCATGATATACTTTACAATAATTAAGTAGAAATAGTTGGTGTAATATTTAGTTATGAGTAAGTACTTACCTAAGGTCCACTCTCTGTATAACAATTAATGAGTTTTATTTATATTTTTTAACTAGGTATGCGTTTTAGCTTGTGCGTAAGCTATCTGCGCTTGAGTCCGAAGGGAGTCCCAGAGTCTTTCGACTCCTACATTACTTGAACTCGTGGTGTAATAGTAAGCATCCCGTACTAAGAGAGGCTTGTGGGTTCAAGTCCCGTCGAAATCGAATTTATTTTGGATATTATTAATTTCCTTGGGAATTATCAAGATCTGTAAAACGCCTCTTTTCAGTAGCCGGTATACGGATATCGGTAACCTGTGTAAATGCAGCCAACCGTCTCAGACTCGTGGAAAGTGTGAAAAATTGTGATAAATGACACTAATTGCGAAGATAACTTCCGAATGAAATATTACGAACTCACAAAGTCCTTTACGAGCGGCGATTATTTTGTTTTTTTTTTGCTCATTTGTTATTCACAGTACGTACGTATGTATTTGAGTCGTTAGGAATGACGGCAATGCACTTAACTTGCAACCTTACCTACCAATACTTTACCACTCTACTCCACGTGCGCGAAGGTCCACCTAAGACGCAGGAGGTTGCGGGTACGATTCCCGCCTTGGGAGAAATATTTGTACGATCTGCATATATTTTATTCCGGACGTTCTGGCTATTTCGATGTATAGGTAGTAAAAAAATATATCTATGTTATATATGGTATTATATACATTGTATATCAGTCATCTAGTACCTAACTTACCCAATATCACAAGGTCTGCTTTGCTAGTTATGGCATCGAGGTCTGTATTCAGAGTCACATAAGATCAGATTTTTTTTTCTTGTATGTATTCATTCTTATTATGTAATGTGTCGTTTTGTGTTATGTATGGTGTCAAATAAATGTATTTTCTTTCTTTCTTTCTTTCATCAGACATTTACGATCCGTAAATATTTGTACCGGGTATTTTTAATATATTTGTAGATACATAGGTAACAATTACGGTAAAAACATGCATTCCGGAATGAAACGGCATAAAATCCCGAGAATTAGATGCCAGAGAGACATTTAATTTTGCCCGCTGAAATTTGTAGGTACCTCAAAAATGATATACTCACAAACCAACCTATTTATCCACCAATTCAACAAAATCCCGTAACGTCCAATATTGTAGTAAGTAACAATAACAATACACGCAGTAAGCTTTGCACCTTTGCAAGATTAATCGTTACAAAAACGAGAAATGACGACGTCCATTGAGGTAGATACTTATTTGTATGGAAGACCGCCCGACCGTACGACATGGCACAATGAGACTGGGACAGTCGGCAACAAAAGCGGATTCTCACTATTTTTATTTATAGAAAATATATTATAAAAAAATATATTTCGGCCCTGTTTCAGTGTTTTTGGTCAATTTTCGGAGGTATGAGAAATTTTACACAAAATTACTTACATTGTTAATCTTCTATCTTGCTTACCATACCATACTTACCATAAATCCTATGTAATGTCTCTCTTTCTGTCAATATAATTATTTTACGCAGTATTAGGTTTGCGTAAAATAACGTATTTTTTATTGATATTTTGAAAAGAAAAGAAGAGAATTAAGTAATAATTATATTTTTAACAAAATTCTTTTCTATTCTTTACCATACCATACCTAGGTTCTTATTATCTTCTTATTATTATGAATAAAATATTCACGGGTATTTACGTTTATTTACCTATTTTTCCCTACAAAGTGTGAACATCGGGGAAAAATTGGGAAATAAAATCGAATATTTATAATAGTGTATATTACCTATTTATAATAGTGTGTTCAGATCGCGTAAGTTTAAATAACTTCTAGGTTCGAAGTTTTTCACTTTATGCATTTTGTGAGCAATAAAGAATTACCTTGCCGACAGTACAAGTAGACACAAAAAGACGTCGTCAGATGTAGACAGTAGAGTTGGCTTGTAGAGCAGCTGCTTCGTCAAGGCAAACCGCCCGTCTGTGAGCGCCTTAAATAAGATTTTTTTATTTGCCAACCCCGGCCCGTGCGGATGCTATGATCTCTTGTAAAACGTTTTTATATATTTTGATGACTGTTCTAATAAATAAAGTAACGTTTTCTAAGACAAATTATAAGCTTTTTGTAGATTCAAATGTGTAGTAGGTTCTTTAGAAAACTATGCAACAGCACAACCGGATTCGAATGTGTATGAAACCTTTTTGCGATTATTTTCAAAAGAAAACGCGGTGGTTTTGAAATTGGAATTGTTTTCAAATACGGAACTAGTTTTAAGGAAGTTTAGGCTTTATGGTAAAGTAAGTTGTAAGAACTTACAAACTTACATCATTCTAAAAAGTCTCAAAAGTTTTATTATTACAAGAAAATAAATTAGGTCAGATAAATAGTTTCAAAATGTTTAATGTTTTAATTATGATTACTGATTAGGTCATAAAATAACACCGGAAAACCATCAATCACTTTTCAATAATTTATCAAGTCCCCTACATTAGGGTTGATAATGTGTTTTATATTCAAAAGTGACCGCTTAACTTATCCCTAGACGCACCTGCCTTTGACTCGTTGCCGTGATGCGTCGAACATGCAATAAATACAATGAATGCAGTAAATTATTTACTTACGATTTTAATCAACGATAAAAATCTTCTTCGAAATAGGTTACTAGGTTGATAGACTCATGTATCCTATCTATTTTGTCTATGTGTTGACAAAATACCGCATTACTAACTATTCGATTTTAGAAGAAAGATAAGTAACCTTTAATGTATGCAGGTGAATTGAGAAGCACTTTTCTTAAAGTCGTTTACAAATTGACCCTTTGAGCTCTAATCTATTCTGTTTTCAAAAACCACTATGACCACATTCAGTAACTAGAGGTACCTACTGTCCGCGACCAATATGCTTTAATGTACATTAAGTTGGTTAAGCTTGGTTTACGATTTTATTTCTCCGCATTGTCAGTTGAACATTTTAAAGCTTCGAGACACGTGAATAAATGCGTAATAAGTTCTGGAAAGTCGTGGCATATTCTGGAATATTCGAGAGTTTTCTAGTAAGTGCAAGGGATCGACTGGGCTATATAAACCAGAGATTGTCCTTCGGTCACTCAGTTCCATGACAACAGTCAATCTGAATTGATCTAATTAGGAAAAGTAAACAGTTCTGATTAGCTCTAAGGCCTGACTCTGAGGAAAAGTGTTCCAAATACATATTTATGAAGAAGGGTTTTAGTGGTTATAAGTGTTTAGTGTTTGTAGCTAGTGTTAAGTGCTGTAAGAATAAGTCCGATAGACTAAGTGCTTTGGTGCCAAGTGTCTGTGTGTAGGTATCTATCACTGGAAGGTCATACTTTCACTGCACCGTCAGGGATTCCTTCTGTATACGCCGGTAGCCAGGTTCGATTCTAGTACATCTGTGAGTCACCTACTTACCCCTTAACTGCGTCATTGCAATTGCGTTTGCCGCGTGCGCACGTATAAAAAAATGGTGGACAATCCACACAGCATCATATAGCCTCAAGCTAAGCAAAGCTTGTGTTATGGGTAACAGATGACTGATATACTTAATACAATATATTACATAGACTGTAATTTTTTGTTATACCACGGAATAACTATACAGTAGGTACTAACGTTAAACATAAAATACCAAGACACCCGGGAGAAACATTTGTCCTTGGCGGAAATCGAACCCGCAACTTGCTGCGTCGCGAGCAAAGGCCTTCCTTCCCTTATTAATACAATATGAAAATTGTTTTGGACTAACTCGATAGTGAAGATTACGAATATGGTGAAATCCAAGATGGCTGACATGGTTTTACAATAAGGGTACCTACCGCTGTCGACTAATTCGAGGGTGCTTCTACTAATATGACGTTTTTTTCAACATCCAATGCCACCGACGTATTTTAAAAATTTTACATTATGTGCATAATTTTCGACTAACTTAAAGGTTAAGGGGTAAACTTAAGGGGTCGACTTACACCCTTAAGTTAGTCGAAAACATTACGTCATTTTCAATACTCAATACTCAATGATTTATTGCTTACATGTATACAAAAGTTCTTAAAAAATATATATAAGTCCAACATGCACCCTGCAAGGGTATATTGCAACATAAATTTAAAGTTAAATGCTAGGTGGCTATATACAATAAAATTAATAATATGCTTAATTTACCATTTCAAGTTAAAATTATAAACCAATTATATTATATCTAATCACTCAGTTTTCTGTCAATTCAATATCCAAGGTTGTCGACATATTTTTTATACCAATTTTTACATTATGGGTACTTATTGCTATCGACTAACTCGATGGTGTAGATTGTGAATTTGAGGTCATTTTCAAAATCCAATGTAGCCAACATATTTTTATTCCAATTTAAACATTTTGCTTTAAACATTTTCGACTTACTCGCTCGATGGCTCGATGGTGTAGATTACAAATTATATGAGGCCATTTTTAAATCTAATGCGCCCGACATATATCTTTTTCCAATTTTTACATTATGGTTATCATTTTCAACTAATTGGAGGGTAATACGAGAAGGAGACCTTCTATTTTATTGCGTTATTTTCAGAATTTGCATAAAAAGTAAGGATTATAATTATTTAACTTCTAGATAACTACGTAGGTAACTATTTTATTTCCTTAATTCAAAAACGCATAGGAAACGGTTTCGTCCACAAAGTTTATCTGTGACGTCGTAAAACACATTAACCAAATGAAAATAAACCTTATTGTGTTTATATATGGTTGTTTAAAGATAATTAAATTTAAATGAAAGTCTTTTGACCGGGTGACCGACCACATCCGTCCGCGACAGTTGTTCGGGAAATTAGAGGAGACAAAAAATAACGGTTTTGTTTAAAAAAAATTAAACACATTTTACAAATCGTTTCTTTTTTTTAACGACCTAGCTTGGCATGCAAAGGTCTGCCTGCGACGCAGAAGGTTGGTTGGGTTCGATTTCCGCCTCGAGACAAAATGTTTGTACGATCTGCAGATATTTGTTCCGGTGGTTCTGGGTGTTTGTATGTATATAAGTTATCTAGTACCCATAACACAAGCTTTGCTTAGCTTGATGGATGAAACTTGTGGGAAGCCATTTTTTCACAGCATCTAAAGATGCTTTACAATTATTATTATTTTTATAAATCTTTTATATGATTTATGATTTTTTTTGTAAAGCATCTAAAGTTAAAGATTTTAATGTACATTTTTGTGCTGTGTGGTAGCGGCGTTGGATTAATATGAGGAACGTATTCACAATCATGAGAAAACAAAAGCCAACTTCGTCTGAAATAAATGAAAATCAGTGCGAATTTGGAAACAATCGAACCTATTTCGTAATTGTCTATTGTTTTTTTGCGAAATCTACGCTGATATTATTTCATGGAAATGTGTTGCGTTTCCTACATCCTACTAAAAACTACTGAATGGATTTTAATGAAACTTTACAATAATATAGCTTATACATCAGAATAACACATAGGCTACAATTTATAAAGATACGTACACATAATTGTTCCGAGGCGGGAATCGAACCCGCAACCTCCTGCGTCCCAGGCGGACCTTCGCCCACTGCGCCACATCGGTCGTCAAAATATGTTGATAATTATTTTTGTAATAGTATCTAATGTATCTATATCTACTATTACAGAATGATCTCTTGGAGGTCCCATAAGTTTAATTCCTGAATGAAGGATTTCTGTGTCTCCCGGCAACCTTAAAATAAACAGCACAATTTTCAGTATTTTAAACGATTTTTAGTTTTGTAGGAAATTTTATTTGTGTCAGACTTCTTCAAAGAATACCTACCGCTTTAAGGAGTACCTTATAGCGGTATTCTCTGAAAGATAATTGAACAATTAGCAGCTTCTGTCACTTTGACGTTTAATGTATGAAAACTTCTGTCAAAAACGTTAATAGGTATGTAATTGTGCAATTACCTTTTCGAAGAAAACATACCCAAAAACGGGAAGCTCAGTAAAGTTTAAATTAAAGCTTTAGGCACGTACTCAGAAGGCCCATTTCGAATTGGCAATAAGATTCCCAGCTACAGTTGAGCAGGCATTCCATAGCCTAGATTGCTAAGTGTGTCATCATGTCAGGGCCATACGAACTTCCTTCACCCTGTATAAGGTGGATGGGTGTATTACTTAAATGTTAAGGAAAGAATCGTGTTTGATTGAAAATTGATTTATTTATTTAAAAAGGGGATGTATTGTGTTGTCTTGTCTAACGAGACTCCTGTTTCCTTAAAACATTTACTTACGTTTTAGTCAGAATTGTAAGTAGGTATTTATACATACGAGTAGTTACAACAAAAGTTAGTAAGAGTGAGCAGATGATAAGTTTAACTATTTTAAGGAAACTTAGGTCAAAATGGGATGCATTTATTGAAAAATTATGGAGTAGAATACCTAGTATTTAGACTAGATAGCGAGAACAATACAATACAAAAGTACTTACCTACTTTATTGTACACCATATAAAAGAAATTACATGCACACGTCCAATGGGCTATCGCTTACAAGTGATCTGTTCCAGGCAACCTTTGGAAAGAAAGAATTATGAAAGGAAATGATTTTTCGATAAGCTAGAATAAATACATATTTGGGGGAGGGAGAACAATTTATTTTCTAGAAACTAGAGGAAAGAAACTAATTGAGCGGGGGGGCTATTGTTATATTATTTCAGGTTAATTTTCGATACTGACGAGCGGCACGATGTACCCATCTTCATATGCTCATTTTATATCCTGCAAGAAAAACCGCAGGAGAAACTCAGGTATTTTCATCCCAAGAGGTTCAAAGCGGGAAGTAAAGTTTACGAAAAACTACGATTGACTCCACGGAAAAATGGAATATTGGTATATATTACGAGAGCAAAGTCGCAAGTTAGTTAGGTTCTCAAATATAAAGAACAGAATAGAATACTAGAATTACCGACCTTGCAACTTGAAACTCAAATCCTTAGTGGGTAGGTACTTAGGTAGTCTATTTTATCATATATTTTTTTAAATAAAACTTTTGAAACTATCATGGTTATTAACACTAAAGTCATTTAAAACGGGATATTTACCGATATTTGAGATTAGGAAATACAGGAACTTCAACCGAGAAGATGGCTTCCAATATTCGGGAACCTAGAACCCTGTTTTTGAGAATGTGCAAAAACCGAAGAAGTGATGTACGAACCGCGTCGCGTTAGCTGCGTTCGATAATAATGAAACTGGTGGTAGTGGTAATGTTCGTAGCAAAAGACAAAAAATGAGGGTAGATCGGTTTATCTGCTCATAAAAACGAACTCGCAGTGCCTTCAGTTATTCCGTGATCATGGCGCATGAAACTGTGCCGAAATATTGGAAAACTCAAAAATCTAATCATGGTAATGACTTTAGTGTTTTTTTAAAGCTGGTGAGATTGTCTTTGCTTTTTTCATACATTTATCGATAAAGACGTCGTCGTGATATCTGTACTGCATAGGCAACTGACAACAGGCATAAGAGTGTAGTGTGCATTGTCCCCCTGCCTAACCAGCCCTGAAGTATGTACCGGAGCAGGATTTGACAATAAAACTGTTGAAGCCAGTCTTTGTCTGGCCTCCTTTTGATTTATCTAACATGCCGCCTCCTTGTTTCAGGATACTACCAGCCCGCGGGGCCGCTGATCAAGGAGGCCAACAATGAGGAGCGCTCGCTGGCGAGATACCATTCCCCGCACTACCATGCACCGCATCCACAAGTAAGAACTCATTCTACTAAAGACTATATATAAAAGACAACAACATGCCTCTATGGAGAATACAATTCTACCAATTTTTAATGGCAACATATTTAAAAATCGAATGTTTCCTAACGTTGAGTTTGAGACTTTCCAATTCAGGGCAATGCTGGTCAAATGAGAGTTTCCTACGTTCGATTTTTGAATATTTTTAATGAACAATTGGTAGACTTTGTATACATACACGATAGAAGGACTGTATACCAAATATTATTCAAAATTAGAATGAACCTGAAATCGAATGTAGGTTACCTACTGAACTTTCTTCTTTCATTAGTGGACAAAAATTATACTTGATAGGTAGTATTTTCCCTCAGTAAATTTTTTTTTTCAAACCCTGTTTAGCTTGCAAATTTGCGCTAGTCTTGGTCGTGTTATTCTCACATAAAAGCAGATCCTTTGATGTCTAAAACTCAACTTTTGTGAGTTTCCAGTGCGGTATTGGGTTTGTGTACAAACTTTCCACTTTGTGGCTGGAGACTTGAATAGTAGGTACCTAGATTATAGCTAAGTAGAACTAAAATATAGCAAGGTACCTAAATAACCTGGCAAAAGTGATTCTATCGGTTGTTTCCTCAATGTACCTAATTCGTTCGTAGTTCCAAACTAGCCTGCATAGTTCGGGAACCTATAATAATTAATAATAATAATTTAATTGAAATGTATAATTTCACATATTCTAATCGAATAATTACCTAATTGAATGATACTATCTAATATACTTATGTATATGTTAAGCAGGGTTAGAAAAAAAACAGTTTTTTTTTTATATTTTATAAAACAAACAGTTCAAAATGTTTAAAACAAGTGTTTTTTTATGACTTTTTTTTTTTTTTTACTTATCAATTTCAAATCAATTATAGCGAATAATAAAATAATCCATTTCTAAACTATTTCCTAATTCATATTAGTAAAAATTAACATAACGATAAATATTTACTCTTGTTGCATATCTCAGTACCTCTAATCTAATTATTAATCAATACAAAACACTTTACATACACCTTGTATGTAGTGTTGTAGGTAGGTAGAGAACTAGAGAGAGAGCGGGTAATAGGTACCGTACCCACTAATCCAGTGAATTACTTTCTTTCGACGGCCGACATAGGGACTTTCCCTGCGGGACTTTATGGGCGGGGAGTTACCTATGCAGTGTATAAATACCACAGCCTGTCTGTGGTATTTATACACATTCATTTGCAATTAAAGGTAGTTTTAAACCCTGTTTTTTTCTTAATATAAAACATAGTTTTATTTCAAACTGTTTTAAACACGTGTTTTAAAACAACTTGTTTGAATCATGCCAACCCTGATGTTAAGGTATGTACTATTTGACGTGTAATATTTTTGTTTACCAATAAATTGAACTATGAACTATGAACCAAAGGTTACCTAACGTTTTGGGGCTAGACTAAATGAATTTATACATTCTTTAGTCAGATCCTAGGTATGTAGGTAAACCTACTGCGCATAAGCACCCTTCCGTCAGATACTGTACTTACGAGGTACATGAAGAGATAAGTGTTTTAGTTCAGTCTATAGTAAGACCTGTCAAAAAGTAGTAGTAGTTATAGTAAGACCTGTCAAGGTTAGCCAACGGTATGCGAGTGAGTGCCGATAGGAAGAAAAGAGTGAATAAATATTGAGAGCTTTCACTTAGCTTACGGAATTACTCACATTTCATAATGTCAAATTCACTAGTGGTCAAGTTCTCTTTTAGCCAATTTACATTTGAAGTCAAATTCTCTTTTCATCAAGTCTTTTTAGTTTGAAAATATGGTGTAGGTACCTACGACTAATCCGTTTTGTACAGTGAAGAAAACAATACAATAGGTATACAGTACTTTTATAGATCTTTATTAAATTAAGGTATGTTTTACTAAAATATATCTTTTACAAGTATATTCCCCGAGTTTAGGTTAAACGCTAATAGGCGACCTGGAAGGCCCAGGATGGGATGGCGTGACGAGCTCGAGGCACATCTTCCATCATGGCCTGTTGCAGCATTGTATCGCGAGGACTGGAAGGAGAAAAGGGAGGCCTTTGCCCAGCTGTGGGACAATAATGGCTAAAAATAAAAAAATAGATTAAAGGTTCTACATCACCAAACTTCTTGAAGGATCTAGTTAAATAAGCAGCATGTGAGGCAGACCAATGAATGCGTCGCGCATAATTAACTGAAGTGTTCTATTGTCCGCAGATGTTACCACAATACGGTCCCCCCTACTACCCCGATCTCTGCTACGGGCGGTACTACAGGCCTCCGGGGCCGCCCTATCCTATGCCCCCGCCACACACGCAAGCTGATACGCCGGTAAGAACTTACACATTTCTGATAAGGTACTAGTCTATAGTCTATCTAACAGTCGCCGTGTGGTACCGACTTCCGGCGGCGCGTTACAGGGCGTAATGTAATCAAAAATGTTATTTTTTTACGGTCCAGCAGTAGACTTGTAAAGGCAGTACTGGTCCAATTTGACGACTGTGCGAAGGAAGCCTAAGTAAAGTAAATTTACGAGATATTTATTTTGCTAGAACATAAAGACAAAAAAGATGTCTGTCTGTACCCAAAGATTTAATTATCTAGGTATACAATCAAAGGTCCACCGCTGATAATGTTACCTACATAGATACCAACATACCTACTAGATCCTGTCTAATTTTTTAGAGAATTGAAAAAAGTTTCTATGGTAAGCTGTTTGTATGTTTTTATGTATGTCTATCGATTTCTCCATCATTTATGGACCGATTTGGATAATTATTTTGCAGTTGTAGACTGATATCGAGGTAGTCCCATAAAAAAATATCTCCGAGTAATTTATTTAGTAAACAGTCTAACATTAAAGGATTGTGTGTAAAAAAACTACTGTCAAATCAAAGATGAGACGAATTTAATAGGAAAGTCCAGACGCACGGTGACGCACACAGATTCTTCTTACTGAATTACCTAAACCAAATGAAATCGACATGGAAAACATTTCTAACTATATCGTGCAGAATTCTGGATGTCTACTTGGGCGTCTCACTGCGATACATACATAGCTACGGTTATCACTTGAGAATTCCCCAAATAATGACTCACCATTCCTTATCCCCTTTAGCTTCGATAAAACTCTTCGCACGCTGTTTCTCATTCCACTCTATTATTTCAGATAGTTCGCACGTCTAGCTGTTTTGAGTTTAATTTTCTTTGTTTTTTGCTTTAGATGGGAGGAATCGGGGGTGAACCATATCCACCGCCGCAGTACTACGGCGCGCCGCCTTGCTATCAGCATTCTCCGCAGAGAATACCATCTTATGTCGGTGAGTTTAAATAACCTTTACCTTTTCTTCCATTGGCACGAATCGAAACAACCTCACAGATTTTGGCCATATATGTAGATATCGAAGCTCTATAAAGCCTTTAAAAGACGGGATTCATACATTTTATGTATTATGACAAGAGTTGTAATTCCAATAAGTTTTTCCATATGTTACTCGCTCATAATTGTTTTATGCATGCTGTCTTCACCTATTTAAATGTATTGACACTTGAAATTATATTTATTAAAGTTGAGTTACTTTAACTAAGCTAAGCTAGATTTAGTGTACACTATGTTGGTGATCAATAAATAATTAATAATAAACCGTTTGTAACCGTACTTTCCTCGTATAACCGACTACTGGAATTATGTATTGTTATTAACCGTAGGTAGTATGTACCTATCTCTCGAAGGAGTCTCTTCCCATGTTACATTGATGTGAAGTAGGTACCTAACCTACATGGAAGCCTGATTTCTGCCACCTTTTGTCTACCATGCTCATAATTCCATGTTCAACTCATTAATTCCTTTCAGAATATCGCGGATGCCCGTGCCCACTCAACGCGTGTCCAAAAAACGTCCTTATTGGGCCCGCTACTGGTAAAGCCCCGACTGGTGCCGGCCCGGATGTCCCCTTAGCCCTCGCGCCGCCCGGGGGCGCCTTCCGAGCGAAGGTGCGGGCGTGCGCGCTCGACGCTGCCGCAGACAACCATGGCAGCGGAAAGGTAACCTTATCTCCTACCAAAAACGTTCAAATTCAAACAAACACGATATAGTGAACTCTTTGTTAAAACTAGTGTTGTCTTCCACAGGATCCACCATTAGAGCCTGTGCCTCCAGCCGGAGCGGATGCCCCTCACCCCTGTCCGATCCCGGCTATCGGCGGCGCGTCACCGAAGCGCGAGCTCTTCGACGTTCGCGACAGCATCCGCATCGCGAGCGAAGTGCACGGCCCGGGTGAAGCTTTAGGCCCTCCGTCGCCGGCTAGAGGATCCGCGGGAGCCTGCGCCCCCCAACCACCTTCATCAGCCCCCCGGCGCGCTCGCCTTGGAAAGGCAATGGCCCGGAGATCACTAGCAGGCGACGACACCAGCCTACTCCTCGCGGTTCCACAACCAGTCCAACCTCACAGCGACGCAGACGATGACGTCGTCGAAATATCATCCCCTCCCTGCGCTCCTATCGATCTCTCATCGTCTGATGAACGGACGACCCCTCTCGTAGACATCAAGAAAGAAAACGAGGGCCCTACATTCGCTTCTGCGAGAAAACCGGACGCACAAGCTCTAAGAGAACACAACACAGCGGATGATACGATAACCAGTCCCAAAGCTGTAAAGCGAAGATATTCCAGGCCAAAGCTAGAGATTGATATGAAAGATCAACAGCTGGAAAGTTGCAAAACTAACGGCATCGGGGAACATGTCAAGTTAATAAAGAGGAGGAAAGTCTCAGGAGATCCGCCGGAACCTCCGCGGGTCGAAGCGATAGCTAAGGAAATAAAGAAGAAGAGCGCGCAGCCGAGAAGAGCTCCTAAATCACCGCCGGCTGAGAAGAAGGCTACTAAACGA
This sequence comes from Eupithecia abbreviata, assembly GCA_943735965.1. Lineage (NCBI taxonomy): Eukaryota > Metazoa > Arthropoda > Insecta > Lepidoptera > Geometridae > Eupithecia > Eupithecia abbreviata. The sequence continues at coordinate 10,058,689 of OX030987.1, read as the reverse complement.
AAACTCGATACGAGTTCTAGTCGTTCTCGGGCCAAGAAAATCTTTCTTAGCCCTCCAATTGATGAGAATCCTAAGGTTAATAATGGAGTCCTAGTCGCGAATGTGGTTCAGAACAAAGACAAAGATGAAAACAGTACACAAATTTCCAAAACCAAAAGTGCCCTACTATTAGACAATCTAATTCGAAAGAATAGCATTGATAGGACTGAAACAGAGGAACTAACCCCTGCAAAATTGTTCCTGTCTCCGAATGAAAACAACGCTCCAATCTGCACTAAAAAGATGTTAAACATCAACAACAATGTCGTGGAGAACGCTAATACCGGCACTGGCGTTCGACCAAATACAATTGCGGCAGTAACTCAACTGATTGAAAAGAAGTTGGCTTACAAAAATGCATGTAAACTAGACAAGGTAGATTCTAAAGTCACGCACAAATCAGTATTAAAACCACCCACCGCTAAACCAGTACTCAAAGAAGACAGTATAAACGCCAACAAGTGTGAACAAACTGAAGTACAGAAACCCAATGGCACCTTAGAAATAGAAAATCCAAAACCAGTGACAGAAAAAGAGAAAGAAGACAACGTGACAAAAGACAAAGTGATCGAACCAATCATTGAAACAACGCCAGAGATCACAAAACCCAAAGACATCGTTCCTGACAAAGAATCTCAAAGAAGCGAAGAGCGCGCAGTAGCTAAGGAAGACAATGTAATTGAGGTACCGAAAATTAAGCGTTGCAAGATGACAGAGATGAAAGCTAAGAATGTTGAAAAGGTGGTGAAGCTGTTGGTCTCCAAGAGGCCAGCGATAAAGATGGATGAAGCGACGTTGGTGGTGGAAGAGGCTTGTTCGTCGCCGGTGCCGACGGGGCCACGGCGGCGGGGGCGGGGGCGGCGCGGGCGCCGGCTGATGCCCCCACCAGCGTTACTGGACTTGGAGCCGCGAGCCCCGCCGCGTTGGAGCAACGGATGGAACTGGGACGGCGAACACCATCTATCCAAAGTATATCTCAATGTAAGTAGAGCATTTGATTTGATAAGTAGATACATATTAGTAATTTCTTTTTTTGGCTTGTGGACAAACGGAACTACCGTTTAAGATAATCATTAAGTAAATAATTTTATTCAAAAGAAAACATTTGCCTGAACTAGGTTAGATAGCTTCTAGAATAAGAAGATAGCTTCTAGATTAAATATGTATACTTACTGTGAAGCATACATAAACGAAAAAAAAAACACTTATTTGAATGAAAACAAAAATGAAGAATTAAAAAGTAATTCTGCAATTTTTTATTATGAACGTATTTAAAACAGCCGGGTACCTACTATTTACGAAACAAACAATGCGTGCACTGCAACAAGAGTTGGAAATACAGGGTCATAGGAAGGAAAGGGAAAGTCTTGAGTGCTTTTGGGTAAATTATTTTAGTAGGTATTTTTATAGGGTTATGCTTGGGCTACCCCCTTTGTACGGCATAATTATCCTAATTGGAATGAATAGACCAATCGACTTCAGTGGGTACCTAACTAGAACCGACATAAACAACTTTCCATATCAAAAAAGAGCTTTATTGTTTCATAAAACACTCATCTTAACAATATTAATAAAAACTTAAGTAGTAACTATTTATTTTTATAAAATAACCTTTCCTAAATTACTTCTATACTAATTGATTTACCTACATAGGTAGTGTTAGGACCGCCTAGAGCGGTGAAAGCCTCCTCCAAGTTACTCCATTTCTCTCTATGGCTATGCGGGGCCAGAGTTTGCCCGCTACTTTTATGAGATCATCGACGCACCTCCTCAGCCGTCAAAAAATAATCTGTTATTATTTCCAGAATGATTCCCGGCTTGACCGCATGGCTCGCTGTTGGTCGCGCATGGTCCACACGAGCGGAGACAAGGTGTCGCGCGGCGACTGCGTGCTGCTGCGGGCCTCGGTGGCGCGCGCGCAGCCTTTCGTAGCCAGGGTCGCTAGCTTGTGGGAGAATCCTGAAGACGGTAAGAAATCATTATACACACATTAATTAATCAAAAGATTTCTATTTTGCCAGAACAGAGACGAATAGTATCAAATTCAGCTAAGCTACAGTTCGTTTTCATCATGAAACATTAACAAATCATATAAGCTACATATTCCTAACTTGAACGAAAATCAGACAAATCACCGTAATATCTATCGTTCCAGGAGAGATGATGGTATCCCTAGTGTGGTACTACCGGCCAGAGCACACAGACCGCGGCCGGCAGCCGTCCGACGCGCCCGACGAGGTGTTCGCGTCGCGCCACAGGGATGCCAACTCCGTCGCCTGCATCGAGGACAAGTGCTATGTACTCACTTTCAACGAGTACTGCCGGTTAGTTCTATTCCTTATGGGACCTCTATTCCTTACCAGGGTTATTAAGAATATTAAAAATTACATTATCGAGCCAAAAATAACAAACTAAAAAAAGTAACGCAATGAATAAATTCAACACTGTGTGATATAGGTAGGCACATCAGCCAGAAGCTGCTCGTCTATTAACAATAAATAAATATGTTTTATGAGTCCAAAAAAACATTTCTTATACAGGGTTATTAAGGATATTGTTCAGGAGTACGAAAAAATTACAAATATTACATAATTTGGGTTTTTTTCTTGGGTAGGCAAATGACCAGCATGGCTACTACGCTATTTAACACATAATGTAACGCCCGTTAACAGCGTTATTACGCTAATTTTAGCGCGTATAACGCTATATTAGGCGTATTTTTACGTGAATAACGCGTGAAAACGCGTTATTTGCGCTAAAATTACGTTACGTTATGTGTTAAATAGCATGGTAGCATTGCCGCAGTGGACTAGTATTAGGTACCGATATACGGATGAAGTGACGTGAGTGTGTAAATAAAAAATCTGAGAGTACCTCGGTATCGTGACGAGTCTTCTTAATTTTTGAAATCCGCCATCTTGAAAAATTCGTTGAAAAAACCTTCTTTGAATCGGTCCAAACTCTGGTCTGAATAAAGTTACCAAACCTTGCGTACATAATAAACTTAATGGAATATTTTTTGTTTCCAGGTATAGAAAACGACTAAAAGCGGCTGAAGAGGAAATCAAAATCACATCAACAATCGTACCACCACTACCAGCAAGCGAGATTACCCCTGCCTTCCCGTCAAACGACTCCAAGTTACCGCCCTCAGTCTCCCCTGAGCTCGTGTTATTCTGCCGAAAGATCTACGACTTCCGATCTAAGAAGTTACAAGCGCCCAACAAATGACACAGGGCCAGACAATATTTTGGACTTACCTAAAGAACTCTGACCGAGTCATGAAGTGTCTGTTACTACAGGAAAACATAACACTAAAGCTATGTTACTGCGGAGCTTCATGACCGGCCGAATGTGCGGATGTTATGAATGACTTAGACCCCCTCCCCTATCTACGTAGTACAAAAGTTCCCGCGGTGCATTATTAGTGAAATTGGTGTGTAGTCGCCTACAGACATTATTTTGCACGTTATGTGATTGTGAAACTGTAGAGTTATTTTATTAAAGTGATTTGCTATATTCGTTTTCATTTGTAACGAATATTTTATGAAATGATGCCTTTTATCGTGTAAGTAGATGTAAGTGGTTGAGGATGGATGCATAATTGTAATAGCGATAGATATTTTCCTTTAGCATTGGATAGAACGACCAGTTTCCTATTAGGTACCTTCGATAGAAGCCTATGAAAGAGCTGATATTTCTTGTACATTTTGTGTAGCTGATGTAAAGTTAGTTTCTTTGGCTTATTGAATATGCATTTACGAACGCAACCATATTGTTAATTAATTGTTAATGTAAATTCTATAAATTATGTTTATTTTGTTGATCTTTGCGTTTCGAGGTGATCGTTTATCATCACAAGCCCCGTTTTGCACAAAGTGTGCGAAATATTTAAAACCATTAATTTAAGTTTTTTACTTTAGGTTGCTGCAGTGATTCTTAGAATCTAGACATTAAGATTAAGGATTTATAGTTTTAAAAGTTCATACCCGCTGAGGGTTATCGAGTCGACCCATTGGTACCTAGGAAGGAAGGCACCTACGTATAACTCGAAAAATATAAAGAATACATCACATAAATTCGTGATTCCATGCACTAAGAATGCAAAAATTACGTTCTCTAAGTTGTTTCGCCACAAACCATTAACAAAGAAGGAATTGAATTTCGAACAAATGGAGGACTGATTTCAAGTTTTGTTTCCCTATTAACTCAAAAGTGCAATTCATAATGGAAATCATTCTCCTTTACAAAAAAATCATCAAAATTTAATAACATTGGGAACACTGTAACATATTTTAAATGTAAACATTAGTGCATAGTAATAGCTAAAAAACTAAATGTTATAAAATCCACAAATAGATATATTGTAGGTAATTAAACTATCATTAGAAATCTACTTAAGTAGTGTGAAAATATAATATTAAACGTAAAAGGGCATTTATACTTTTGCAATTCGTGTAAAACTTCTTTCTTTAATATTTCCTACAATATATCTTAATTTATTTGGCTTTCATCTTCTATTTATATTTATTTCTGTTGTAAATACTTGCCTCTATTAAATTTCTTCAAAGTGTAGGGATTTTCATATTAGTGTATACATTCTAGTAGGCACTCTTTGATTGTTACTCTTACCAGTGGAACATTTTTTAAAGATAAACTAACGTGTAAGTGATCAAAATGAATTTTGAAAAAGGGTACTGGGCAGACGGCTTTATGGTCTAAGTGACCATAACGCCCTCTAGTAGCAGAATAGGTTAGTTACGAACTTGGTAGGGGATACCGACGGAATGGTTATCTAGATACCTACATATATATTTTTTAAACTTTTAGATCTGAAATGATTCGAACCTTTCGATACTGCGATTTCACACCAAACCCAAAAACTTTTTGGGCTAGTCAAAGCCTGCAAACGGATGTCGCTATTAATTTGGATCCTTCAGAAATTATCTTGAAGAATCCTCAAAAAATCTTCCAAATCACCACTGGTAGGTAGATCTATTCCAAAGCTTACATAGTTTCTCTTTATTATTTTCGTTGCTTAATGCCAAAAAATGTTAGCTGAAAATTCTGTAATGGGTGTTTACTTATAAAAATCTCTTCTGTATAATTTTAAGTAAGTAATAAACATTTGTGGAACCAGTACTTACAAAATACATACTCTGTAACCGACTATTGCTTTTTATGAGCTACTTCCAAATCCGCACCTCCGCTATCCTAAGGTATTTTGGTAACGAATAAACTTGACCAACCTGCCATTATGTAGAAGCCTTAAAGTTGATATTTTGAACGTTTGTCTATACTAGACTAGATGGCGCTGCTAAATTTTAAGATGAGATTAAACAACATTGAACGCTACTTCCGTCAACGTATGCACTATGCATTGAAAATTAATTAGAACGGGGAAAATACACATACAGTGTCATAAGCCTTGGTCTCTTGATCAACTTCACTATACCCGCTGTCGCAAACTGACGGGAAAAAAGAGCACTAAGGTTTTTTCATACGTTTATGTGTCCGGCACCGCAGAACGCAATGCGTACTGCGTAATGAATAATAATAATAAATAAATAATGCTGGACAAACCACACATGATCAAGAGTTCAAGATTTTATCAGTTTGGTATATTTAAATTATAATCAACAACCTAGTCACTCTGATAACGCCGTTTTAAATAAAAATATATTCATGCAAGCACTGGTTCCATAAATATTTTAACTTTAATTAATTAATGTTTATAGAATAATTGAGTATAAATTCCATAATAATAAATAAGTTCCCCATGCTTAATAGGTTTTTGATTGTTACCTGGAAGCAAGTAAATCCTCTTATAGTCAATGATTTTTAGTAATTACGTTATATTTTAATGAGTAATAAGAATACCTTGTTTTTATTATTTATTTTGTTTCAATGGAAAATGATATAGGTATATTTTTATTATTGTAACCTACATTATGTTGGCTGTAATTTAAAATCGATGTAATTTAATATATGTATTTTTATTTCATGATGTTGTTTTATTAGACCTAAGCACAACCCTACACACACAGTAGTTAGGTACCTACTAAAACCTACCTATCCCCCCTATTTCATTAAGTTTCAAGTGGGATATAAGAAAAAGAACTTCAAATATTATATAAATATCGATTAATATATTCGGGCTAAAATATCCTACAGCTAACCACAACATTAACATTTTAACATCATGTCGATACAACAGGTATCTACTTGCCGGCCCACCACAAGGAGCGAAAACTTGCTCAGAGCACAGAATAACTTGAATTGTATTCTCAGAGGAGCTAGCTAAGTTTCTTGAAGGAAGAACGCTTTAGATACCAACCGACTGTTATTCCGTTTTTTTTTTTTTTTTTTAAAGCTTAATGTTTTGAGCTAAAAAACGGCGTCCGTAAGTCCGTTCTGAGCCCTGAGTAAGTTTGGTTTCTCGATAGTATTGAAATTTGGTACAGCAGCGCCTCTAGCATCCGGACATAGAACTAAGCAATCCCCATACAAAATTGGAACTACATAATCATGTCTCTAAAAAACTATCGAGATACAAAAATCGTACGCCGTGCTAGGCTGGCATAAGGTACCTATACTATACAGTAGCCAAACTGGATGTTAAATGTTTGTAAACATACCACAAAAAAAAAAACTTGTTTGGCGTCGAGTTTCTGTTAAAGTTGCAAGCGATAATGTTTAAAGGTGGCACTTCACATGGCTATTTGTGTTCGCTATTGGGTGTTTGTTGTATTTGGCAAAATATATGACGTTCAGACGAACATGCAAAAAGAGGCAAATACGACCATCCACACATGGCACACAAATAACAAACACACAAACATTGGGCAGCAGACTGAGCAGAGCGCAAGGTGCCAATACGGCCATTGTGTGGATGGCTTATTGCGTATTTGCCTATTTGACTGCTTTGATGTGCCTCGAGAAACCGACAAGCGCACGATAACGCGTATTTGGTATTGGACTTATTTGTCAAATAGGCAAATAAGGCGAACACTTTGTCAAATAAACTGTCCACACATGGTAATTGTTTGCCAAGTATGCCAAATACACAAATACAAATAGCCATGTGAAGTGCCACCATAAGGTACGATCTCAAACAACTAATGTAAATTGCGTAGGTATTTTTATATTCAAGATGTGTGGTTTGTTTACTAACATTGTAAGATCTAATCGGAATTTCATGTATGCAGAGCATGCAGTCACGTTTTATTCTTCTGACCCATAATTATTTCACATGAATGATTTCTATAAAATATCAAAAGAATTACCAAATTCAATCTCTCCTACAATTCCTATTATCGACATAATTATTGCTCTTCTTGTTCGTTTTATATGTATGAAAATGGAGTAACGAAACTTAGGGTGTTCTTCAAAAAATAATTGGGCAATTTTGTTGGTTAATTTTGATAAACTTTGATTGTAAACTGTATGAAAACTTCTGTCAAAAAAGTCAATTAAATTGTTATTCTCCGATTATAATTTCGAAGAACACATACCTAATTGATACATGTAATATTTGTGTGTGATTTTATGAATACATTCTTTAATTTCATACTTTTTATTTCTAACTCAAGCTAGCTTCGTAAACCTATGCATTTTTTCAATAATAACCAAAAATAATTATATTTTACGCATTTCATCATCGGCTTATGTTAGCTCACAGCTGGACATAGGCCTCCCCAACGAGTGCCATGCCATATACAAGTCGAAAGCGCCATCATAGAGCTAATAAGTTAGTCGGTAGGTACTGCACAAGCCCATACTCCATGCTTTATTTTATAAATAACTTCTGAAATAGCTTAATACTTTTATCTACTCAGATTACAGCTAGTTTCTTAGATGCTGATCAATATTTGCTCAAAATTATCCAAATAAGCACTTCACAACAGATTTGACCATTGACCATATTATGTAATTGACTCAGTACAGTACCAAGATGACAAGTACCCATTACACAAGTTACAAGCTTAACATGGGACTAGATGATGCTATGTGACTTGTCCAGCATTATTTATTTATTTAATTTAGGAAGTTAATTTTAAATATGATCTATGATCGAGAACCCACTGTTACTAGACTGCAAGCATACAGAAAAAAACCAGATACATACAAAATAAATTCGCCATGAAATGTAAATATATTTAGAGGAATGTGGTCAGTTCTAGAGATTCAGGGTAATGAGGATTATAACTTATTAAACCAGAGCACAATATCAATATACACCATATTTAAATTTTTAACTAACTAGATATGCCTCAAACATAATATTATGAAATAACATGATTTCTATACCTTTGATGAGCGTCTATGATTAGCTACCACCCTTGAATCAATAAATGTTTTTATTTGTTTAAAATTGCTCAATTTGTGACTTTAAGACAACATCATTCATGAATGAATGACTGAAAAGTATCACAATAAAGTGAAATAAATTGTCCAATCATTCATTCAAATAAAACAATAGAACAATGAAAAAATAAAAAGTTATGTTAAACTTACTTACATAACAGTCCAAGTCATCTTAGATAATAAATTTTAACCCAATTAGCAAAGGATATCTCAAATAATGAATACCACTATAAGATGTGTGAAACTCACTGTATAAAATACTCAATATTATACATAGGCCATGCAAGCTGTTATACTCTGACATTTAACACTTTCACAATACATATTTACTATAAATAGTAGGTAATAGAATATTATACCTATAATAAACAATGTCAACAGTAACAACAACAGTAATTTTGTATATTTAGATTATAGACACTGCTATAGTTGATAAGGTTTGTGATGTGTTTAATTTGTGTTAACAGATAAATGTTAACTCAAGCTGAAATTTCGATGAATTACACTATTATTTCAACTAAAACATTGCTTATATTTCATACCATCATGATTTCAGCCTGTTTTTACCCATCAGTTGGGTTTATAGATCTCCTATATCTATTCTTCTTCTGTTTTTCTGTAGACAGTGTCTGGTTACTTTAATTTATTGTCTAATAAACTGAATATCATACACCATCACTTGACACAAGTATTATAGCATTTTGTTTAGTATAGTTTGTGTGATGAATGACACCTAAAACATAATACTGCTGAGTTAATCACTTCAGAAGTTACAACAGCTGTTAGTTTTACGAGCAGTCTTGTAAAATGCTTTACTGTGCATAGACAAACTGTCTGATTTCGCTACTAAGTCATCTAATTTCTCGCCTCTCTCTAGAACAGCTTTTATGGTATCATGAAGGATAATCTTCGTCTCATCTAAATCACTTTGAATCTTTGTCATAGCGTCAGCTTCTTTAGGATTCTGGTACTTAGCCAGGTGTTGAGGTAAGGCATGGTAGTCTACTGTGCTTTCATTAGCCATAGGCCATGTTCCTGCCGGTACAGCCACAGAGAATTCATCTAATGTTTTCGTGATGAGTGTGTGGGCTACCCTATTTGGATATTCATGATCGGTTATTAGCACTCCTGCTAAGTTGTCAGATCTTACATATACTTGGAGCATGTACTCTCCTTCTTTTACGGATTGTCTTGAGGCAGGTGTTGTTCTCTCTACCATAGTTTTACTGACAAACATCATGAACTCTTGAACTGATGAACGTTGAAAGAAACTGAAGCTTTGCAGATCATAAGCTGATTTGAGAATTGTAGCACTGTTAATCCCTTTGTACAAAACGAGAACTGCATACACCTTCACCATTTTGAGTGTTGTTATATCTGAGATGTTACTGAAAACGAGACATCAGTTAGGTTAGCAAAGGTAGTATAGATTTCTAGTTGATGTATCTTAAGTAGGTATATTTGATCAAAGATCTCAACATACAATTACTAGAGAGAGACAGATTCTGTGCAGGCTGGGCCGGCACTAAATATATCAGCAGTTGAACAACATGTACCTACCTCAATATTGGATGATTAATACCGTTTCATGGCTTCTAAATAAGGGTCTATGTGACAGATAAACTCCTAGTAAGGGGTGAGAACCCATTTATTATCTATGCAACATTGTTCACTACGATAAACCAGGCCCAAAATTATACAAGGTACATAATACAAATTGCACATTTTAAGGGAGTGATTCAGATAACAAGATACCAATTTCAGATGCAGAATTTGTTGCAAAACAAAAAGGTGAACTCACCAGATTTCACTTTGATCTTTTGGTTTTACATGAACTATCACTTGGAATGAATACCAAAGTGATTTTTGTTTAGGTTATAAAACTGATTTTAAGTAAATTTATGCACTTTACAATCAATTTCATTTATTTTTACGGATTTTTGTTACAAAATCGGGGATGGATAAAATCTTGTTCCTTTTTCTTGGTGTAATTTGCAAACGTCAAAAAAAAACCTTAATGTCGTCACCAACCAGCTACTGTCGTTGTCAGTTATCATTTAGTTCACTTGCTTAGTGCACTTCTTTCTTACTTTTTGGGCTTCAATTGATGTGCATTCGTTCGTTCCACAAGTCCGAACAAACGCTAAAAACCATAGAAAACGATACTTGCTCATGTGTTTTAAATATTGTGTTGTCCTTTTGCTTAAGTTGTTTTGTCTTTTTGTTTTTGCAATAGCAATTTGATGCAAAAATATAATTCCTCAAACCGATCATAGATTATATTTTTGAAGTTTGTGACATTTTTGTGACACTCAGTGGTAGCGAAAAGCATGTGGCGCCATAAAATAAGGAGTTGAAGTTGACCTGAACTTAATAAATTATTTAATTTTTCTTCATTTTGCGTTGCGTTTTTATCAGAGATAAATAAATAAATTATACTGCTATATAGTTTATAAGTACTTAGGTAAATGTTTTCGTACCTATTACATTTGATATTACACAGCACAAACAGAAGCCTTCTGCCTGAAGTACCTACCTAATGAGTGCTCTCTCTCTCATTTAATTACAAGTGCAATACACATTCAATAACAATCCGTTTGTTGTTTGTTGCATACAGAAAATGTACACACTGCTATGCTAGCATAGCAACTGTGCGAAGATTGATTTGAAGGCCAATTCATTTGTGTCACAAACTATACACAAAACATACAATTACAAATCCCTCAATATGGCTGAGACTACAGAAAAGCTAGACGGTTCCATCGATGCACGCCGACGGATACTCAACATAGCAGTATCCACTGTTCTGCTGGAGACAGGATTCGATTTCTGTGATAAAATGTCTCTAGAGACTTTGACGGAAATACTACAAGCTTGTAAGTGTACTGACCATAACTTCCAGTTCAGTTCAGTTCTTTATTAATAAGAAATATTCTTATATGTCAAACATAAATAATACATAGGAAACAAAGAAAATACGTAACGAAATAACAAGAAAAATACAAAATAGTTCGAAATCTAAGTACAGGAGTTTATAATAAATAATTCTATAATTTCTTTGGTAATTTTACCAATAATGAGTTATTCAAATCAAAGTTATAATAAATATTATAAGTGTGGATCAGCGAATTTGGCGTCATCTAATTTGTCATTTAGAAACTCTTCTAAACTGTAGTAGTCCAAATTAAATAAGTTCACCAGTAGCAAAGCTTTAAGCTAATAAAATTACTGTGAATAATTAGAAACAAATTGGATGTATACACTAGTCACTCAATGTTGAATAAGTTAAATTTTCTTGCTTGTCATCAAATTTTAGATATATTCAAATGGATCTCAAATTAATAATTAATATAATTTTTGTATATTTATTCTTTACAATTCAGCTAATTGCCAGCTTGAATGCAATTTTATATTGTTACAGTTCTATCTGAAGTTGGCAATTCTGCAAGAGGATACTGTGAGATATCTGGTAGAGTTGAACCTATCTTGGGAGATGTTGTTATGGCTATACTAAACATGGGTAAGATTTTATACATTTTCTAATTTGTACATTAACATTACTCCGGGAACAATAGCTACACATTCTAGATCTAGCCTGTGAATTAAAATCCTGTCCCAAAACTACAATTACAGGACAGTATGTCATTGTTAGATCACAATAGGCCTATCAAGGCCGCAGTGACATCCAAGCCACCCTAATATAGATAAACTGTATATATTTCTACCCTCATTTTTTATCAAGTTATGTTAAGTTGGTCGGATCTCATTTTTAGGTGTGAGCCTGAAAGGCATAGAACAGTATGCAGTACGGCCCAACAGACATGTGATCCAGCCACCCCAGCAGGCCACAGCCCCCAGGACTCCAGCGATGCTGTCTGCCGGATCCAAGGCCAAGCCAGCGCCTCACATTCCATTCCATTTGCCAGCACTACCAGATCCTCACGCTTATATCCGGACACCAGTAAATATTTTAAAACCCTAATTTATTTTCAGAGGTACAGGGTTCCATCAGATACACATATCTCTAAATGCTGGGGGTGGCCTTGATAAGGCTAAATTATAGATTAATACTAACATTTTTAGAGTATATTTTTACAAAGTAAACGTAAAAGCTTCATGTTTATTATAGAATAATACTTATGAGTTACTAGATTGTAGATTGCAATTTACCTACCTTAATTTTTTTTATTATATTAACAACAACAGATAAATACATAGTACCTACCCTAAAGTACCTAATAATTTTGATTGTTCATTTATTTTCAGACACACAAACAACCTGTGACAGAATATGAAGCTATCAGAGAGAAGGCTGCTACCCAGAAAAGGGATATTGAAAGAGCACTCACTAAGTTTCTAGCCAAAACCAGCGAGACTCATAACCTCTTCAATACCGAAGATAATCATGTATTTCCTTGTAAGTTTATTACACTACCCATACTTATCCTGATTTAATATTCCTAATACAACCTTACTCTCAGTACCTTCAAAATCAGCTTTTAAAATTGTTGGAGGAGAAGATTTTAAATTTTATAGAAGGTTAAAGAAAGAGAAAATACTTTTTTCAGAAAGCGGACAGTTAAAGATAGAAATTTAAATTTGGAATTATAAAAACTTATTCTTCTTTTCAGTGATAGCATGCAAGCCTACATTCCCAGCTTACTTGTCATGTTTGCTGCCAACAGACCAAGTATTTGACTTTGATGAGCTGGAGTACCACTTCCAAGTGGCTAATAGAACTGAAGATATGCCTGCTGATAAGAAAGGAGGTAACACGAGACTAATGATTTGTGGCAGAGTTAAAAAATATTTTAAGGGGTTTCTCTCTTTCTGTTGTAAATGTACAAGTTTCACATTTTCACAAAAGAATAATTTAGGATTTCTGAAGAATTGCTAGAAAATTTAATCCAAATTGTTGGTTCTCATGTCATGTGCCTCAAAACCATAAATGTATCAAATCCAAGCCATTTTGCATATCAGCTGGACAAACAAACCAATATGTAGTCAACTCTGATTTTAAATATTTATTATTTCTTTCTTACAGATCAATCTGATAATGAAGGTGAAAATGGTGGGGATAATGATAATGCTAATAATTCTCAACCGGAGAACCAAGGTCCTGATATGCCCTCAAGTCCAGAGAGAAAGGCTGGTGGATGATTTAGATTAAGTTTTAGAGTAGATATTGTTGAGATTGGCAATAAGTTTTTAAGTGTAAGTAAATAAAGTATTTTAAGTAACTATTTTTAGTTTTCCTTTTGCTCAGGCTAGGCACACTGCACTTGTTTCAAATTCTACAAGTTTATGGCAAGCTTCCACAAGTTACCAAGCGTCTCTTTTTAGGGTTCCTTAGAAAAAGGTTGAAATTTCCATGAAACAAATATAAATTTTAAGTACCTATAATCCTTGTTAAGATGACAGTCTCTTTCGTCAGCCAATTGTCAAGACCTAGACTATTGTCTTCCCTTGTCTAGCAGATCTTCCAAAAGAATTGTACAAGTTTGCTACATGAGAGTATTGTTTAATTTTTTGTGCAATAAGCCTAAAATAATTTATGAAACTACAAAGCATTAAAATACTCAACTTTATTACATAGAAAATTACTTAAGAATAGCAGAGTTGATAACAGGCAAGGCTTTAATACCATCTCTGTTCACAACTGTAACTTGGAAGTTGGGTAAGCTGACAAACAGCCTCTTGTGAACCTCTGTTATGCACTTCTTCAGGATTTCATAAGCTTCATCTTCAGTTGCCTCTGAAATGCAAGAGATAATTTAGAATTTAATCTGAGAAACTGTAGAAAGAGAATTAAAATTGTAGGTTATTTATACCTACTTTTACTTATTTTAGAACTTATAAAATTTAGGTTCTAATGAAAAATTGCAGATCAAGTCTAAGTGACTTGCCTTGACTGTAATTACTTGTGGATAAGATAACAAGTTCTCATAAAGTATTCTTCCAAACAAACCTGGTTTGTGATAACGGTCCATGATACTCAAGCTGAGGAAACCACCAAATCCATGTGCTGCGAATGGAACCTTCATGCTGGAGGCTAGGTAATCCATGAAGTGCAGCTCAGGGCCAGTTTCCTTGTCATACCCAGCCATAAGCAGGTTCACGAAGTATGGCGACTGAAAGAGAATCACAAAAACATCATTGTTGATATTGTGTACCACAACCAACAGTGTAATTTTGTTTAGCTTAACTTACACTGCTCCTCAAGTAGTCAGCAAGGTTTCTGCGAGTGAAATTGGCAGCAGCAGCAGGCCCAAGTTCGTATCCATTGCGCATTTTGTACAGCTGAAGATTTTTCGCAATGTATTCAGCAAACTGGTTGGTGTCACCCGAATCACCGTTTACTCCCATGACCAACCTGTCAGATATCTTATAGATCTTTTCTTCGTCTGAAAAACGATGAATATTGTTAATTTTCTAGTAAGGAGACCAAACTGTTGACAAGAAACCAAAACCGCTAACTCACCATCTTTCATGAGCATAATACTGTGAGCATTGCTCTGATCGGCAGCTATCATGACAAAATCATTGCATTGTAGTCCTAGGAGACACTGCAGGTTCAAGTTCGACATTTTTATGTAGAAATATCAAAGGAAATCACAAAATACCGCAAGAATAACCTGAGAAAGAACCGAAGAACTCAAAATTCGAGACTGACAAACAAAATGTTGTCAAATCATCGAGCTTTTTCTAGTTTTCCCACAGATTAAAATAGGTTGTGTTCCAAATGTCGACATTATATTATATTCGCAGCGTAAAGGAAGTTCCACGGTTCCTCGTGGAGAGGAAGAGCCGTAGAACAGGCAATCAATCGGTCACACACACCACACTAGATACCAACAGCGCTATGCTATGCTCCTCAGAATGCAGGTAAATTTACTTTAAAAAAACTAGAAGAAACAGCAGCTGAATTCCTTGGTCAACTGTCAATCAAATCTATTATGGACTATTTGTTTGTAGGGTCACTGAATTTACACTGCAAGCGCACTTTATCATTCGTCTCTCAAATAACATAGTGTAAAGTGTAAACGAAGACATCGAAAATCAATACGTTGAGCAACAATTTATTTTATGAGATAAGTTAGTTTTGAAATTTATTTAGACAGATCTATTCCATCTAATCCATCACAAAATAAAAAGTGAGTTTAAAATTGCGTTAATTCAGATTCAGAGCTATCTAGCAAGAAGTTGAAGTTGAGGTTAAAATACCTAACAAATAATCTGTATGTTTTACGATTTCGTTTTCTAAATTATAAAGCGCTAAAGATTATATTATATTTAATGAATGAAACCACGACACGGTTATGTTTAGGAAAGTAGCTCTCGGTATATCTGGTGGAGTAGATAGCGCTGTGTCAGCTTTACTCCTAAAACGTGCTGGTAAGTGAAACCTTGAAAGGACCTTTAACTTCGACGAAGTTAAAAGAGTTTTGTTTGATGGTATTCTTTGGCTTGCAGGATACCAAGTAGAAGGGGTTTTTATGAGAAACTGGGACAGTAATTATGAAGCAGGTTTCTGTTCAGACGAGAAAGATTTCGAAGATGCAACATTTGTTTGCCGTAAGCTGAAAATTCCTCTTCGCAGGGTTTACTTCATAAAGGAATACTGGAATGAAGTCTTCAGTGTATTGCTAAAGGAATACGAGACTGGGCTGACGCCAAATCCTGATATATTGTGCAATAGATACATCAAGTTTGATAGCTTTTATGAATATTGCAGGAACAACTTGGGAACAGATGCTATTGCCACTGGTCACTATGCTAACACGTCTTTCGGACCATTTCTGGAACAATATATTGAAAATGAAGGTAAATATTTAATAGACAAAAACATAAATTGGCCATGTGACTATGATATTTTATATAACAACCTCTGGTGCGGCAGGCAAAGATCTACCTGTGACAAAGGTTGCGGTGTTGATTCATGCCTTGGGACAAATGTTTGTACGATCTGTATAATATACATATTTGTTCAGGGTTTTCTGGTCGTTTTCTATGTAAAATAAAAATAACTATCCATGTAATGTATTTTTTATGTAATATCATATCTAGTACCCAAAACTCAAGCTCTGCTTAGCTTGGGGCTTGAGGCTATAATTCCTTAACTGCTGTTTTTTTTTTCAGCAGTCAGATTGCTTCAACCTGCAGACAAGCACAAAGATCAGACATTCTTTCTCTCCCAGGTGAAACAGTTCTCATTGAGAAAATGCATGTTTCCTATTGCAAGTCTTCAAAAGAGTGAAGTAAGAGAAATAGCCAAGAAAGAAGGCCTATTGAATGTAGCCAAAAAGAAGGATAGTACTGGTATATGTTTTATTGGCAAAAGAAGGTTCTCTGACTTTATTGGAGAAGTAAGTATCATATAAAACAAAGCCGTTTAAAGATAACTTATTTTGAAATTTTAATATCCTCCATTGCTGCACTGGCATTTGGTCCATTACATTAAAATTATTTGTATTATATACCTATTTGGAATATACTCTTTCTTTTAGTACATCAATGCAAAGAAAGGCCTTTTCATTGACATAGACTCTGGGAAAGTTGTGGGTGAACATGGTGGCCTCCACCAATGGACTGTAGGCCAAAGGTGCTGCCTAGCCAACTGGAAAGATGCCTACTTCATTTTCAAAAAGGATCTTAGCACAAATAATATTTATGTGGTAAATATGCAACTAAAGAAACATACCTACAATACCTATAGAAATTAGTTTATTTCTTTAAAATAACAGTTTTTATACCTTACCTACAAGATTTCTTGGAGTACCTATAGTGTATTATATATTTTTTGTATAAGTATTAGGTACTTTTATTTTAGTAAAATTTTAATTCTTATTTAGTATAAAAATTTGGATAGAATTGTTGATTTGCTTATTTGTTGAATATTCATCCTAGTTTGAACTAATAACTTATTATAATTACATAACCTACTCTAAATATTTTTTTTTACAGGTGCCAGGAACAAAGCATTCAGCCCTATGGAATAACATCTGCTTTACAAGCCAACCTCATTGGATCAGTAGAGAGCCAGTAGAGCTTTCAGAAAATAGAGTGCTACACTGTAACTTTAGATTTCAACATACAAAACCACTGACTGCCTGTAAAGTGGTCAGAAACTCTGAGGGTCTAACTATGATATTGGGCAATAAATTAAGAGCATTGACAGAGGGTCAATTTGCAGTTCTATATAGGGATGGAGAGTGCCTTGGTAGTGCTAAAATAATGCATATTTGTCATAATTTGTGAAATATTTTCTATCCTTTCTAGGTTTGTTTGTTAAATAGATAATAAAATAACTGAGTACAAATGTAATGTAATAATAAATACAATATATTTACAATGTTCTTTTGTTTTTAAGTGCTTTGAAAATTCCCGGCAAATAAAACGATGGCGGTAAATTCATTGCTATTGGCAACATTGTCATCTTTTTGGCAAACTTTTTTCTATAATATAAATGCCGAAGTAATGTAATATAATGACAATGAAGAAAATTTCGAAAATAACTGTTTTGATCGAATTGTTTTCTATCTTTAAAAATGAGTTAATATCCATAAATGTTTGGATTTTCTCTTTTGGGCGAAAAGCAAGTGGTGGCGCCATAAAAGAAGAAGTGAAAGTTGCTTATAGTGTGACCATTCGTGGCAGATTTTTGCCATTTGAGCAGATTAAATTAAAATTAAGATGCCACTTAATTTTAGCTATGGCAGAATATGGCGACGATTCACAAATCTTAGCAGATTCCTATGTGTTTTAATTAATTTATTTCTAATTGAATAATTCCCATTTAATTTGTTTTTTACACAAAGGTAAGGTACGTCGTATGAATTATGAGCGGTAATACATTAAAGAGTTCATATTCATAGCACCTACCTAGGTACTACAAAATATCCAAATTTTGCATAACTACTTTGTAAAACCTCTCCTAAGTTTACCCAAGTCAAACGCTTCTTACAAGAGAATATTTTCTCGAAACAGTTTCCTAAACAAACATGTATTATGTATGATTAGGTGTAATTGACGACCTCTGTGGCGTGGTGGGCGAAGGTCCGCCTGCGACGCAGGAGGTTGCGGGTTCGATTCCCACATCGGAAAAATTGTGTGTATGATCTGTAGATATACATAATGTTCCGGGTGTTCTGGTCGTTTTCTATGTAAAGTAAAAAATATCTATCTATGTAATATATTGTTTGTATATCAGTCATCTAGTACCCATAACACAAGCTCTGCTTAACATAGGCTAGATAATGCTGTGTGAATTGTGACCAGCATTATTATTTTTTTAATTTTATTATTTAATTTCCACTAAAGAGGGGGATATAGGAATACGGATCTGTCTCCTTTTTAACTTATAACCAGGGGTCGGAATAGGTAGAGTTTTTAAGTACCTAAAGACGAAAAATACCTAGGATAACATAACATGGATACGCCTTTTTAATCCCTGGATTCGGTATTGATTAAATGTTTTCTAAATTTCAGGGATTGATATTATTGTCTTCTAAAACATTTCTTTGTATGTTAAACACAAAAGTAGCGTAAAACACCTGGCCTTCCTCCAGTAGTTGGCCCCAAACTTTAATTATGTTAAATTAGTAAGATATTTTGGATAGGTACATAACAATTTTAATTTTAGATACGAGATAAGCACACTCGTGCTAAAATGTTGATTTTAAATACTTAGTATAAGTAATATGTTTTGTTTTTCTCATTTAAGTAAACTGTTTGTGTTCTCTGAAAAATAAAGATTCTTTAAACCGAGATTAGACCAGGGCCGGGGGAGGTGGGGGGTTGTAGGTTTTGTTTAGGCGTTAAGCGTTTAGGATTTTACACTAAGACTTATTCAGGAGATCTGTGCTCATAAAGAAAATTACAATCGAATTATAACTAGTACAGTGGATTTCACTTATTACGAAATTTGTTGTAGCGACCGTTTAGCAAAAGCGACGTTAAATCTAAGTCACTTGAATATAAAGCATACTGTAGTACAAAATGTATGTGGTCATAGCGACTTTGGAAGCCGAGTTCGGGTGTAGCGGCTGTTTCTAATGAATAATTTGTAACAAGTTCCTAGAAATCCTATACAGATATGGCGACCGGAGTCAACCGCCTAAAATACAAAGATTTATTTATTTCACAAACATTTCTTATCTTTTGTTTACATCCACACTTATGATTAGCAACTGTGGAGACCTTTTCCTTTTGTTTATAGGTATTAACTAAGTAGGTAGGTAAGTGTGTACGTTTTGGAGTAAAATTTATGGGTTAGTTTCAAAGTGATATTCTGAGAAGCAACAGATTAACCCTTTACCGCATATCGTATCATATATGATACACTAAGGTTTTATACAGATTAAAAAAAATTGAGCTGGCAATTGGACGTGCGTATGGTAGAATTGTACACTTGACTAATATCCAAATACAAAAAAAAAACAAATAGAGTTTTTACTTGGCTATGGTTTGTTATATCTGTCACCAAACTTTAGAAACCGTCATTTCTGCCAGTTCGTGTTTATTGGAGATTCGAAACGATTATTTTCCCAAGATTTTCCTCCGCAAAAAATTATTTCTTTGTTTTGAGTGAAAAAAGGATGGATCCTGCTAAGTTCTACGGAAAAAGGCGTAAGTTTTATCAATTACTTCTTTCTAATTGCTTATCCCAAAGTTTGTATCTGATATGATCCTTCATGCAATTAGGGTAATTTAACTTAATTCAAATATGATACTACATGCAAGCAGGGTGATTTTCGAATGTGATACTACATGCACTAAGAGTAACTCTTTATTTTTTTTTCATAATTTCATTTTTTATCTGATGTAAATGCAATTGTTACTTTTGCTTAAACAAAGAACGAAATTGTTTTAAAACCTTCCATTTGGAATGAAATTGAATTAAACACTTTCATCGTATTTTAATTTGTTTCATTTCATCAGGATAAAATATAAATAGATATATAACTAAAAAGACATACCCTTACTGCATTTAGTATCATATATGGTATGTATACCTAACTGCATGACGTATCATATTTGAGACATTGACTTTGGAGTTGAATATTGCAAATTCCAATAATCCTAAAAATAAAATAATATTTTTTCGGAGTACCTATCAAGCCCTAGAATCACCTAAATTAATTTGAACAAAATCAAAAAATCCATGCGGTAAAGGGTTAAGTAAACTTGCAAATGTTTTTAATAATAAATGAGAATGAACTATACACATCTAGATACGTGGCTTTATTTCTACATTTGCTTGTAACAACATTCGGATATAACGACGAAATAAGAGTAATCCCTTCAACGTCGTTATACGCGAAATCCACTGTATTTACAATTCAAACAACCTACAAGTAGCTAAAACTGATACATATCAATACTAGTTGGGACTGTCCCCAAGCCGCTGACTGCATTGTACATTGTACCGCTGTTCAAAAAGAATAGAGACATAGATAAATTAAACGAAGTTAACATAAAGTATAATTTTTTTATTAATCAACTCAGTATCAACAAGACAATTAAATGAAATAACAAAAAAATCAATCAGATTCTATTTCAACTATGTCAGAAATACTGGAGGAAGCTAAAGATTCATCGTCCACATCATTTACTAAAGAATTAAAATATATTATCATAATTTTGTCATTATCATGTCTTGAGAAACAATAATTGCTTTCTGACTTACCGGGCAGGAATCAATTACTTTTATATTATTTTATAATATTAATATTCCTAAATATTTTTTTTGAATGATAGTAATGTTTCGAGTTCGAAGTACGTAAATAAGTTTTAGCAGATTATCGGGATTGATATACTATATCAATCCCGAGATTAAAAGGCATATCCATATTAAACTAGCGTAGTAGCGTATATGACGTCATTTGGTACTTATAAACTCTACCTATTCCGACCCCTGCTTATAACTAAAGATATGATCCACAAGATGTGTGTAAAAATGTATGTAACAGGTGTAGGTAGGCCTACATGAAAATTGACGATGGAAATTTCGAGGGCAATGATAAGCAGTAGATAAAATAATACTGGGTTTAGAAAATCAAGTCCTTTGAAATCATGATAGTACTATTTATTTAGTAGGTAGTCCAATCCAAACAAATTACCTATGGGTGCAATATTTACAAGACTAACTCTCAAGACAAAATAAACGATCTAAAGATAATGTAGATGAATGATATGTCTTTTTTTTTTTAGTTTCAATGAAGAAGATAGTATAAATAAAGGCATATTTTTGACGTAAAGTTTGGCAGGTTTTGGTTGAATTCCATGCCTGTGTGTGGCGTGGCAGAACCGCCACTTTTGAGATGGTCACCCTGGCTGAAAAGATGTTGGTTGGTTGAATTAATTCCATTTGAAAACATTTCATGATTTTACTTTCCTGAAACATTTTACTTACATTCTTTGAGAAAAATAAATACATTTGTTTTCTATTACAGTACCCACAGTCACATATTGTATTCTCTTTTTTCTCTGACTGAAATCAAAGTTATTTATTAGATAAATAACATGTAGCTATTGTGTATTTGTGTGGAAAATCTCGAATACGAAGATGTCGATTCCTCCAATGAATTTTGGCATACGTTCTCAAACGAAGCCACCTCAGAAGGTACCTCCTCCAAATATAGTATGTCTGGTGCCTCCCGGCGTGTCACCTACGGAAGTGTCGCCTTTGCCACCAGCCGGAAGAAAAGCGTCAAGTCTGCTCCGGCCACCGGGAGTTCATGACTTACCACCCCCAGGACCTTTGAAGTTAGCGCCCCCTGGTATACCGCCTCATAAAATGCATCCAATGGATTTACCACCGCCTGGATTGCCACCGGCGATAGGGTTATCGCGTTCTGGCCATCCCAGTATACATGAATCTGGATACTTGACTCACTTGCCGCCGGAACCGTATGGCCCACCACACAATCCATATCCACCTCCTCCATACCAGGAATTCCCACCTCTGCCTCCACTGCAAGCTGAGTACCATTATCCTGGACCTTCGCAGGATCCCTGTAGCTATCCACAACCACCACTTCAAGACTCATTTCATTATTATGGGGCACAAAGTGACTCTTTCTACTCTAGTAAAGTTCCACAGCTATTTGCTGTTCCTAATCAAGAATGGGATACGAAGAAAAGTGAGAGAGGTCCCTCAAAGTCCAGAAGTTCAGATACTTACTATGTCAGAGAGCATTCTAGAATGAGGGAAACTTCTCATGAGTCACACAGGCACAGGTCTAGGGAAGAATCTAGACACCGATCCAGAGACAGATATGAGTTTAGGGAACGGCATAGAGACCGGTCAAGGGACAGATATGAATCCAGGGACCGATATGAGTCCAGGGAAAGGTCTACATACAGATCTAAGTCCAGGGAATCTAGGCATAGGTCTAGAGGAAGATATCATTCTAGAGAAAGATATAGACATAGCTCTAGAGAAAGTGATAGGGAAGGGTATTATAGACACAGAGAAAGATATGAGCGAGAGAGGAGACACAGCCATGAGAGATATTCAAGGTCCTCAAGTAGGAAGATGACTCCAAGTCGAGAGTCGATGGCCCGAAGACACCATTCCAGAGAAAGTTCCTCCAGGCGTGAAAAAAAGCCAATGACTGACCGGGAGAAAATCCTTGAACAGTTCAGGTAAGAATACAGAAATCTTTATTGGTACCTGTATCTAAATTGATAATCTAAATTGGTGGTTGTAAGTACATTCAAAACCTTTAAATTATTAATACAAACAAAACAAGGAAAAATAACATGCTAGTACGCTCTAAGTCCTTTTGTTGTAGTCAAGCCCTTTTGAAGTGCTTGTTTGTGTGTATTTTGTGATTTATTGTTGATATCATTGTTTCTAGTTTGCGAGTTAATTGAAAATTGTAATGATGGAATGCGGTTTTAATAGACCCACTGCCAAACATACCTACATACCTAATGCTGGTTCACAGCATTCATGTCTAGCCTTTACTGAAGTTAATACCTATGCTTGAGAATTCACATAGCATCATCTATCCCTAAGCTAAGCAGAGCTTGGGCTTTGAGTACTAGATGACTGATGTAGGTACTTATATGTATATAATACAATACCTACAAAAGGCGGGAATCGAACCCGCAACCGCTTGCGTCGTAGGCGGACCTCCGCACGTCGCGCCGCACTGTCATCAAATGCCTACTATGTTATTTTATTATTGTTGAAATTGTTTTCAGGAAGAACTATTGTGGAACCACTCATGATTTTATAGAGAAAGTTGAGAAGTGGGCTAAAGAAAATCCAGAGGAAGAGGTAAAATAAAAATTGTTAAAGTGTAAGGAATTTGTTTTTTTTTTAATTTTTCGTGGTTGGTATGGTTTGATATGGATTTAACAAAATTAAAAACCGGCCATGTGGTGCTGGCTTAGAATTCGCACATCTTACCGCGAGTGTCGTAAGAGGCGACTCAGGAATAAAATCAGATGGACTCGGTGGTGGCGGGCAGAAGCGCCTCCTGCAAAACAATTTTACCACTGGACTGTTATCCCCAACCCGCTTTCCCAGCGAGGGGTCTGGGCATAACCCACCTAATAATACAAGCCAATAAAACTGTAGGTGTAACAAAAGCTTTTTTTTATTTTGCATTGTAACATTATATTATCTATCCGTGAAAACCTTCAATAAGCTTTTTAGTATTAATCAATTTGTTAGTCAGTTATTTATAAGCCTCTGCCTTTCTGTCCCTAGATCTTTAAAACTGCGGAACGGATTTTGATGCGTTTTTTTTTATAGATAGTGTTTCAAGAGGAAGGTTTATAAATCATTTGAGACATAGATTTCCACGCGGGCGAAGACACGGGACGCAGCTAGTATAAATATAGAACTCTTTATGTATTAAATTAAATTAAATATTAAATTAAAAAATCATTTATTTCTTTAGCCTTACAAAATAAGCACTTAGTCAAGTCATATTTTATATATAAATTATTATCAAATAAAATTATTTTAATTTTAATTTGATATTTAATTTTAATTACATTACAGGTACCTAATATGTGGTACAGAAGTTCACCAGCCGAGCTTTACTACAGTCGATTGGCAGACCGCCCCGGCGTCCAACAGACTAAGAAACTCGAAGCCTTGGTGGAGACATTCACCAAAGAACTGATAGAAAGGGGCCGGAAAGCTCGGCCTGAGGTCGATGAGATGCCGCCATTGCCGACTAAGTCGGTACCGTGCACGGGGCATAGGAGTGAGTAACTTGACTTAGTAGACATAGTATCTTGCGTGATGTTTATTGCCTTCTCTGAGGCCAGTTTGCGTCGGTGGCACTCATAGGCATTTTATGATCTATGCTTGAGTAACGCTTACGCCATAAAATTAGGGCATAGGGGTGAGGGTTTAGTATATTGTGTGATGTTTAATACCTTTTCTGGCGAGTGTGCGTCGGTGGCACTCTAAGGCCCATTTTAGGATCTACACTTTAGTATCGTTTAGGGGGCATCCATTAATTACGTGAGCTAATGCTGGCGATTTTACAACCAAATGGAACTATAATATAGTTAAATAGGAACTACTAAACTTCGATACAAAAAAATACGTGAGATTTGTCGAGACCACCCCTCTCCCCCAAGTGAGATTGCCCGCGCCATTTCTTCTTAGTCATCATTATCAGTAGCCTATAGCAGTCCACTGCTGGACATAGACCTCCCCCAATGAGTTATACGTTTCGTCCTAGTCGCCATAATTCTATTTTAAGGCTGCCCAATTTTTTAACCTCAACAAATCCATTCCTTTTTTCCAGCTGACGACAAAAGCTCGAGTTCCTCCGACGAGTCGGAAGACATTCTTTCAGATGACGCGGAAGCTGGCTTAGAGAGTGACAGGATAGTTCAGGAGTTGGAGAGGAAACAGAACCACCCGCGCAGGCTACACCCTGAAATGTGGTAAGCATTCTTCTGCCATCTGGACAGCAAAATCATTCAGTAAACTTACCTGAAATCATTTGGAGGTTCGTGCGTGTAATGGCGCCAGTAGCCTCGAACGTCTTTTGAAGTCTCGGGCGATAACGCCTAATACACATTCGTTTAGTCCTCTGGCTGAATCAGCCTTTTGACACTGACCAAAATATCCACAAACGGCATAGACCTGAGAGCCTACGGGACTAGAAAGCTCCAATCGGCACGAAGAATGGTCACTCTGCCATTATCATACCAGTCTATTTACACCAACTGCTGGGTATGAAGTATATCAGTTATCTTGTACCAATAACACAAAGTCTGCTTGGCTTGGGGCTAGATCATGCTACGTCAATTGTCCACCAATATTTATTTATTTTGTCAAGCGTACCTAGTTCAGGCTAAATAGTTAAACCTTTCTGTCTTTACGAGTTTCTTTGAATACATTTATTCAGGTATATTTTATTTGGTCCAGGTTCAACAACACAGGCGAGATGAACAGCGGTCCGCTCTGCCGCTGCAGCGCGCGCGACCGCCGCTTCGGAATGCGGCACGGCGTGTACGCGGGCGAGCAGACCTTCCCCAAGTGTGTGCCCAATGAGAGCAATATCGACAAGTTGTTTCATTACAGGTAAAGATATTGACTGTACTACGGAATAGGTACCGAAACTCGGAAATACCGAAGAAGTTTTCTGTTCTTTCTGGATACACTACACAGGAAACCGCTCAACGCTAAACAACATACATAAAGCACGCTAGGCAACATACCGGAATACCTAAAGCGCACATCTTCGAAAAACTGTATGAGTGTGACAATATAGGCATGACAAAACGTACAAACCTCACGGAAATTGTGATCGCTCGATTTCATGTTCATTCGGTATAGCGTTCATTCATTCGGTATACGTTCGGTCTACAGTTTTTCGAAGTTAGTTTTTCGCTTCAAGTATTCCTTTATGCGGGCTGATGCTGATGGGCATGTTTGTAAAGAAACCACGACAAATAATTGAAACTTTCCTTCTTGGCGTCGAATTTTAGATATTAATTGTAAGCAATATATTGAAGGAAGTATCCCAAATCGACTAGTAATGTAAATTGCGTATAAAAAGGCGCAACAGAGTGAATTTTAGGTTAAGTATGGGCGGTTTTGTTTACAAACATTCTATGTTTGGTTAGTATAGATAAGCTGCTCGATCTTTACAATAAACCCTATTCCTAAAACCATTCGTCTCATTTCAGAATAACCGTCTCCCCACCAACGAACTTCCTCATCAAATCGCCCACCATCATAGCGCACGACGAGCACGAGTTTCTATTCTCTGGGTTCTCGATGTTCTCTCACTATAAACTTGCGAAGCTACCTACTTGCAAGGTGATAAGGTTCAATATTGAGTACACGATACTTTATGTGGACGAGCCTGCGCCCGAAAACTTTTCTGTGCAAGAGCTCGACTTGTTTCGTGAGTATTTATGTAATATAGTTTGACCGAAACCGCTGTACCGCTCCTTAGGAAAGTGCGGCGAGGTGGGGGGCGAGGAAAAAAGAGCAAGGGTACGCGTTGACGGCAGACTGATGGATCGGAGCGGCAGGTATTTCCCCCCCGTCTCGCCGCTCGCATACCTCAGGCGCGGTACAGCGGTTTCGGTCATGATATACCTACTATTATATATATTTGTCTCGCTCTGTCATCTCCTGTCTCCTTACCGTCTCATTTTTCATTCCTCTCAATAGCTGATTTAGATATAATTTTAGGCCAACTGTAAAATCATTTCAGTATCGAACAGAAAGGTTATAGATTTCTGAATATTTATTAATATGTATTGGACAAATATTCAACGGATCGGGCTTACATTTTGCATGAATGTCATGTATAAAAATTGAAAAGCTACTTTTATTCTGGAAAAAACGGCGTGCGAAGCCGTTGGCTGGGACCAGAGTATTATGACATAATGAGGTCAATTCAGCCGCTAAAACTAAACTAAAATAATTCGATAGGACTAAAAATATTGACGTCACTTTTTTACAGCTTTATCATCACATTGGCGATTTGCGAGCGATTTCAAAGCGATGCGATTGCGCAGTGTGTCGCCGCGGCGTGATCGCTGCGCAATCGCATCGCTTTGAAATCGCTCGCAAATCGACAGTTTGATAAGGCTGTTAACGATACGAAGTTTATGAAGTTCTGAGATGTTTGACAAAATATTGCACGCATGATGATTGCTACTTTTTGTAAAAATCGCGAGCAAAGTGCGTGCTGAAGCGAATACTGTAATGCGGCAGTAACAGTAGTAATGCCGTAAGCATTTACGTACGAATGCCGTAAGCATTTGCGTACATTTACGTACGAAAAATATTTACATACGAATTTACCATTAATTGTATATTTCCAGAGGAATACATCTTCACTGAGCTGCTGGAACTCGTGGACCTCGACCTCGGCAAACCGACGGACACCTCCTGCTCGCAATTCCACTTCATGCCGAGATTCGTGAGGTATTTACCGGAAGGCGGTTGTGAGGTAAAAACCTATCTTTCCCAAAGAAAGATTCATTATGTATTAAGACTAGCTGCTCCCCGCGGCTTCGCCCGCGTGGAAATCTATGTGGCTAAAGTTTATAAATCTTCCTTTTGAATCACTATAAAAAAACAGCATCAAAATCCGTAGCGTAGTTTTAAAGATCTAAGCATATATAGGGACAGACAGACAGCGGGAAGCGACTTTGTTATATACTATGTAGTGATTTATTATTATAATAATTGAGGAAGATTGTTTATATATGATTATTATTATATCATTGTTTATATATTATTTATCTATCATATAATTAAACCTATTTCCACCATACTTTGCTTAAAAATCTGAATGATGTTGGTTATTTTCCAAAATAATTACCACCCTATGAGGAGTAAAAAAAATATCTTTTTCAGGTTCTTTCAATGTCTGAAGTTATGAAATATCTCGTGGACGAAAGCGGCCTGTTAATACCGCCTGATAGCCTGGACGAGTATCATACGATGGGCCACTATTGCTGGCAGAAGTTTGTTGATAATATCAAAGGTAAGTTGTAACCTGCATTTAACTATAGAAACTATCATAAAAGTCATAACGGGATATTTACCATGATTAGATTTTTGAGTTAACCAATAATTCGGCACAGTTTCTTGTGTCATGATCACGTAATAATATTGGAAAACTCAAAAATCCAATCACGTAAATATCTCGATATATTGACGACTCGGTAAATATCCCAAAGTATCGAAGACTCGGTAAACGTAGTGTAGGACGCCCAGGTGGGATGACGACCTGCGAAAGACTGCAGGTAGATGCTGGATGCGGCAAGCTGAAGACAGGGCGCTATGGCGCTCATTGGGGGAGGCCTATGTCCAGCAGTGGACTGCTATAGGCTGATGATAATGATGATCGACGACATCCGTGGCGCGGTGGGCGGAGGTAATTACGGTATTGTAGTCTATCTTTCCGTCTAGCCCAGTGCTCCGCCCATTTCCTCTAATATCGGCAAGAATTACTAATAAATCTGATAATAAATTGAACTCTTATTCTAGGTATAGATAGAATAGAATAGAAAAAAAGACACAGGTACAAAATACAGGCATAGAATAACAAACGGAATATAAAGTAGTTTATCATGGGGGTAAGTGACACAAATAGGTGATATTAAGAATAAAATAAGACTACCTCCATGACCCTGCGCCGAAATAAGGGTTGGCTCAGCGTGTGCTGAACATTATTATATTCAGCGCTGTTTTTCAGCCAAAGACCTTAATTACTAATTGAAGTCACGGACGACAATTCGGTGACAACAAAGTGAAAAATATTTGATAGATAGATAGAATATACATTATTGCACAAAAGTTGTACATAGGCGAGCATAATGCTAGACAGCACTCTCACCTGCTAACCTTTGGGTAGCCTGGACAACAGTTTAGTAGGTAGTGCTAGATTACAGAACTTACAAACATACAACATAACATAACAAAATAATAAAGGTATGAGCCAAGTGCCCCCATTTCCTCTCAAATCCGCAAGAATGACTGATAATAAATTAAACTCGTATTTCATCTCTTATTTCCAGGTATGATAGTAACGTACCCCGGCAAGAAGCCCTGCTCGGTGCGCGTGGACCAGCTCGACCGCAGCCCGCCGCCGGGGACGCCCAACCCTCTAGAATACTACCCTGAGATCGTGCACTTTGGTATACGACCGCCGCAGTTGAGCTATGCTGGCAGTCCTGAGTAAGTCTGTCTTTGTATGTAGGCTAGAATAACAATAAATAAAATACACGTACCCCGGCAAGAAGCCTTGCTCGGTGCGCGTGGACCAGCTCGACCGCAGCCCGCCGCCGGGGACGCCCAACCCTCTAGAATACTACCCTGAGATCGTGCACTTTGGTATACGACCGCCGCAGTTGAGCTATGCTGGCAGTCCTGAGTAAGTCTGTCTTTGTATGTAGGCTAGAATAACAATAAATAAAATACACGTACCCCGGCAAGAAGCCTTGCTCGGTGCGCGTGGACCAGCTCGACCGCAGCCCGCCGCCGGGGACGCCCAACTCTCTAGAA
The DNA here is from genome assembly GCA_943735965.1 of Eupithecia abbreviata. Taxonomy (NCBI): domain Eukaryota; kingdom Metazoa; phylum Arthropoda; class Insecta; order Lepidoptera; family Geometridae; genus Eupithecia; species Eupithecia abbreviata. Next base: position 10,028,766 of record OX030987.1, on the reverse strand, counting down.
TACTACCCTGAGATCGTGCACTTTGGTATACGACCGCCGCAGTTGAGCTATGCTGGCAGTCCTGAGTAAGTCTGTCTTTGTATGTAGGCTAGAATAACAATAAATAAAATACACGTACCCCGGCAAGAAGCCTTGCTCGGTGCGCGTGGACCAGCTCGACCGCAGCCCGCCGCCGGGGACGCCCAACCCTCTAGAATACTACCCTGAGATCGTGCACTTTGGTATACGACCGCCGCAGTTGAGCTATGCTGGCAGTCCTGAGTAAGTCTGTCTTTGTATGTAGGCTAGAATAACAATAAATAAAATACACGTACCCCGGCAAAAAGCCTTGCTCGGTGCGCGTGGACCAGCTCGACCGCAGCCCGCCGCCGGGGACGCCCAACCCTCTAGAATACTATCCCGAAATCGTGCACTACGGTATACGACCGCCGCAGTTGAGCTACGCTGGCAGTCCTGAGTAAGTCAATCACTTGATTGCATGAAAAATAGTATTAACACTTTGACTGCGATTTTTTTTCGACGACTGGGATCTTTTTTTTAACCTAAAAAAATCGTGCTGCCGCTCTACACAGCGGTTGTGTTGCGCCGCACATGCGTTTCGTTCGTAAAATATTACGGCTGTGCTGAGTCACACAGATCTGTATTTTCTCTTTTCTCAGCCGCTGCGCTAGTGTGGATTTACGCATATTAGTCACTTGTAGAAAACACATACCGTGTGATTTCAGAAATCAAAGTGTTAATAAAGGTCTTAAGCTTAAAATTTGTTCACAGTTACCGGTAAATTTGTTTTTGCGTGATAGAGAGCAAATATATACGTACAAACTTTCGAGTTTTATAAACGCGAAATTAGTAGGATGTAAAAGTTGGAAGTTTACATGGATGATGATGGATATATTTTTGTTACATCTTCACATCATAAGTACTGAACGGATCCGGCTGAAATTTTGCAAATGTAAATAGTGTGTGGTCTACAGTGTGGTGCGTTTTACTTATCCTCCGGTTTGTTAGATAAAAATAGCTCATATATTTTAGGTACCAAAAACGCTGGCGTTTCTACGTGAAATACCGCCACCTGGTGGCAAATATGGCGAAGCCTACTTATGCTGATCGCCGAAAACTCGCGGCAAGAGAGGCGAAGCTACAAGAGATGCGGACCATGAGCAAAATGAAAAGGGACGTGACGGTCGCTATATCGTCCAATGGATTTCACACTACGGGGCTTATGTGTGACGTTGTTCAGGTGGGTTTATACTATCCATAATATATCTACTAAACAGTGAAACTCGATGTAGAACGTTTGTAAACATACCAACACAGGAGGTTGTGGGTTTGATTGCCGCCTCGGTACACATGTTTTTAAAGTATAGTAAAAGTAAAAAGATTTTTATTTTGTCAGAACAGAACAGAGACTCTTATAAACTAAACTTAGATTAACAGACGACAGAGACTGACAAAAATCGGTCTCCACTCAGCATGTGCTATGGTAGAACAGATCGTACCATAGCGCTGGTCTTCCGTGGAGACCGTGGTGCGCAAGGTGGCCTAATATAGTGAGGAACCAAACAAAAATATAAATTAATCAACAGAAACTAAAACTGTATGTACAACAACAGTGTGTCAACAATATTATTTAAAATAAAAAACGAATATAAATTTTAAAATGATCTTTGTACATTTAAAATAAAATAGACCTGTTAAAACTACAATGAGATTGTTAATATGTAATATTATCTAATTTTTTTAAATGAAGGCAAAGAACGGCTTATTTGAACTGGATGTATGTGTTGAGACTCAAGTAGTGCCTTTTTAAATAATTTTTTGAAAGTACGATATGCAGATATTTCTTCCGGGTGTTCCGGTCGCTTTTATATTTCTTATAAAAAATATCTATCTATGTAATGTATTGTATTATGTATGTATATAAATTAACTAGTACACAAGCCCTGCTTACCTTGCGGCTAGATGATGCTGTGTGGATTGTCCAGCATTAGTTATCTATTTATCACTACATAGTATAATACGAAGTCGCTTCCCGCTGTCTGTCAGTCCCTATGTATGCTTAGATCTTTAAAACTACGCAACGGATTTTGATGTGGTTTTAATAGATAGAGTGATTCAAGAGGAAGGTTTATAAACCATTTGACATATAGATTTTCAAGCTGGCGAAGCCGTGGGGCGCAGCAAGTTATAAAATAAAACCCTGAAGTTGCAATAATTGCAACTTCAGGGTTTTATTTTATAACTTGCTGAACGGGTCAGTCGCTGAACGGGTTTAACACAGATCAATTATTGATCTGTGTTAAACCCGTTCAGCGACTTAACTTTATTATCGTAACTAATTGAACTATTTTTCTTTTCAGCACGCAATGCTAATCCCAGTTCTGATCCGCCATCTTCGCTTCCACAAATCCCTGGACGACTTAGAACAGAAGATCGGCTATGTTTTCCAACAGCGAGCGTTGTTGCAAACTGCGCTAACGCACCCGTCTTATCGGGAGAACTTCGGTACGAATCCCGACCATGCTAGGAACAGCTTGACCAACTGCGGGATTCGTCAGCCGGAGTATGGGGATCGGAGGATTCATTATACTAGGAAGAAGGGTGAGTTTTGCCCTATGATCACACTAATATTAAAAATGCGAAAGTTTGGATGTTTGTTACCTTTCAACCTCTTTCCACGCCAAAATTATTTAACGGATCGGGCTGAGATTTGGAATACAGGTCGTTTTAGGCCTGGAATAAAATAAGCTTCTTTTTGTGTGGTCATTTCAAATTTACTAAAATAAATAAATAGATATGAAAACAATGCATTTTATTTTAACATCATGTTTCATAGAAACGTTTACTGCTGAACTACACAATCGATATCTAAATATGAATAGTGTTCGTTTTATTTTTCAAAACGTCCGGGTTCGATTCCCGAGCTGAGTACAATTTTTTTTAAATGTAAGAATGCCGTTTTTCTTGTTACTATAATCGATGACATGGTTCCTAAGTAGAGATCTTCGTGTCTTATAGTTTCAGACTTTCCCATACTGACCGATCTAAACGTGTAAACTGTACGTGTTTCTCAAGCCCAAAATGACGAACGCATTGCATCATTATATATAATATATAAATATAAATATAAATAAATATAAATATAAATATTGCTGGACAATTCACACAGCATTATCTAGCCCCATGGTAAGCAGAGCTTGTGTTATGGGTACTAGATAACTGATGTACATAATACAATACATTACATAGATAGATATTTTTTATTATATATAGAAAACGACCAGAACACCCGGAACAAATATCTGCAGATCGTACACACAATTGTTCCGAGGCGGGAATCGAACCCGCAACCTCCTGCGTCGCAAGCGGACCTTCGCCCACCGCGCCACATCGGTCGTCTTTTTTTGATTATATCTATCCTCTTTCAGGTATCGTCACCCTGATAAACATAATGTCACGCTTCGGCAAGAACAACGAGACGGAATCAGAAATCAAGCACAACGAGCGACTGGAATTCTTAGGAGACGCTGTAGTCGAGTTCGTGTCATCCATACACCTGTTCAAAATGTTCCCGTCACTAGCTGAAGGAGGGCTGGCTACGTACCGGGCTAGTATAGTCCAGAACCAACATTTGGCGCATTTAGCTAAAGTAAGTGAACCAGAGAGTTAGCAAGAGCAGTTAAAGCTAGCAAGCTGGAAGTAGGTCGGCCATATCTCGCGAAGAGCTGACAACCGCTGGGACAAACGTGTTCTTGAGTGGAGACCGCGACTCGGTAAACGTAGTGTAGGACGCCCTCCAACCAGGTGGGATGACAAAGTTATCGATATAGCTCTAAAAATTTGCAAGCTGAATTGGCAGTAGGCCGGCTTATCTCTACTCTACCCGCGAAAGACTGCAGGTAGATGATGGTTGCGTCAAACTGAAGACAGGTCGCTGTGGCGCTCATTAGGGGAGGCCTGTGTCCAGCAGTGGACATAGGCCAGCTAGTATTGATTCACTTCATCATCAGCCTATAAATGTTTCCTTTTCAAAGTCTAGAAGGATATAAAAATTAACTACAAATTTTGGCTCCGCTCTAGTTCGTTCATAACATCAATAATAGAGGGCAGCACCTATGACGACTTCTGTGGCGCGGTGTTTCGGGTTTTCTGGTCGTTTTCTACGTATAATAAAAAAATATATACAAAACATTATACTAGAAAATTAATACCAAAGGCGAGCTTAACCCTAAAAAGAGTTCTCTTCCAGCAAAGCTTATTGGAGAAAGAGACAAAGTTAGCTCTTCCAAATGACGGCTCAATAAACATAATGATTGAACTAATTGATATTTTTAAACGTACGCTGTCTAAACACATAATTATAAGTACTAATACAACAAAAATAGGTTAACACCAGGTAAAATAGGAAAATAAACGCGATAAATACCCGTTGTATTAGTGCTTGTAATTATGAACTAATTGAATTACTTTATTTTATACCATTTTAACGTATAATACGTATTTATTTGATTTCAGAACATAGAACTGGAGAAGTACATGCTATTCGCTCACGGCTCGGACCTGTGTCGCGAGGTTGTTATGAAGCACGCGATGGCGAACTGTTTCGAAGCGCTGATGGGGGCTTTGTTCCTAGACGCAGGGCTAGAGGTAACTATCACATAGAACTGGAGAAGTACATGCTATTCGCTCACGGCTCGGACCTGTGTCGCGAGGTTGTCATGAAGCACGCGATGGCGAACTGTTTCGAAGCGCTGATGGGGGCTTTGTTTCTAGACGCAGGGCTAGAGGTAACTATCACATAGAACTGGAGAAGTACATGCTATTCGCTCACGGCTCCGACCTATGTCGCGAGGTTATCATGAAACACGCGATGGCGAACTGTTTCGAAGCGATAATGGGGGCTTTGTTCCTAGACGCAGGGCTAGAAGTAACTATCATATGTTTTACTCTCTTCTGCACGTTCATTTGCTCCCATGGTAATATGAAACAAAAAATCCCCTTGTCCTTGGTCTGGATCTATTTATCTCTGTTCCTTGTATTAAATAAAAATAAAATAAAATTTGTTTATTTCAGATCTTTTGAATCCATATAATATTAGTAGCACACACAAAAAATAAAACAAGTTAAAATTAACCTAGTTGTTAGTATAATTTATTAAATTAATATAGGTAGAAGTATCCTCTCTAGATTGCCTTCCGGATAAGGCTTACCCAGAGCGATGAGGAGCATCTACCTATCAGTAAATCAGTAAATCAGTAAAGTTGTGACTGTATCTGTATCTGTTGCGACTGTCCTTATTCTGCGGATCAGGAAGGCAGTTTTTTTGCGATAAACTGCGTCAAACCATCAGTCTGAAGACAAACAGTTTTACACACTTATTATTATTTTCGTGTTTTTTTTATAAGCAATTTGCTGTTGTTTCAGATAGCCGACAACGTCTTCGCCCTCTCTCTCTGGCACGAGTACCCGGATCTACACGACACGTGGATGAAAGAGAGGCAGCATCCCTTGCAAGAGCAGGAGCCGCTGGGCGACAGAAAGTATATCAAGGACTTTGCCTTTCTGCAGAAACTCACAGAGTTCGAGAAATCTATCAGTGAGTATTAGACGCTTCGTCATTATCAACCTATCATTATCAACTACCCGCTACCATAGATGAAGGAAACATAAGATAGCCAAAGCCCATTCAAAGTTGCGTTCCTCCGAAATTCTGGATAATACTAGATGGCGTTGATCCTTATCCCGAAAATCGTTATATTCCACGATTAAACTTGGTAAATGAATAGGACTCATTTGATAATCGTAACAATTCTTTTATAGTTTTTTTAAAATAAGTTTTTGATACTTACCGGTTGATATATTCAAATTTTGTTTTATTAATAGATAATCGTCCTGGTAGACTAGTCTCTAAAGAATAGTGATAGATGGCGTGGCATAATGTACAAGATAAAGCGTCGTTTAATAGGTAGATGGCGTGCAAATGAAAAGTTTGTATGATAACATTAATTTTATGATTAGATATTTGAAGTGTGTATGAAAACAATAACATATACAAAAACAGGCCCTTTCTGTCCAATTAGATACCCTATGCATACCTATCTATTATGCCGCAGGTTTTCTCGTTTTATTTACTATAGGTATTTGCTTTAGCTTATTTGCAAGGGCGCTGCGCTCGCACGGTCAACGTACACCCTATGAATAAAATTGATTTAAAATTGAAATCCGGGTAAAACAGTGATTAAACCAGTGAAAATTAAAGTAAAATAGCATATGGGATAACATTATCTCAACGAAACATTACAAATTAGAGCTAGAAAACAGTGATTACAAAAACAACAAGAACGATCTGTGAACAACAATAAACAGTGCAAATCAAGTGAATAAGACGATAAACACCATAAACGTAAATTACTTATGCATGTGAAGATCGAGAACAAGCATAAAATAACAGAACATTACGAAAATACACTGAAAACATCATACAAAGTTATTAAAATCAGTGATTATTTGTCTACGAGTTTGTCACATTTTTACCAACTTGACGGATCTTTTGAGCATCGTTAGAATATTGAAATCATCCTTCTATTTTGTCTGCAGAATTATCGGCTCCATGGCTCAGTTGTTTAACACACTGGAATGTACCAACAAAAAAGACTGGAAACTGCTGGTTCAAACCCCCTCTTCACATGCTTTTTGCATAAATATCTTTTTGTTATTAAATTTTTTTAAGGAATATATATATTTTATAAAATAATTCGGTATTTTTGACATAACGACGCAGAACCGCTTCAAAACTAATAATTGCTAGAAATTTTATTAATTAAGGCTAATGTCCTGATGGAATGTTTGATAAGTGAATTGTAACTTAATAATTACGTAGATTTTCTTGGTGTTGTGAACCAAATTCAAAACAATTCGGGTGGTCGTATAATTTTTTGAACATCGTTAGAATATTGAAATCATCCTTCTATTTCGGCTGCAGAATTATCGGCTCCATGGCTCAGTTGTTTAACACACTGGAATGTACCAACAAAAAAGACTTACTGCTGGTTCGAACCTCCACGTCACATGCTTTTTGCATAAATACCTTTTTGTTATTAAAATTTTTGAAGGAATATGATACCTTTCAAATTTTATGATATAAATATGTATATATTATAAAATTATTCGGTATTTTTGACATGACGACGCAGAACCGCTTCAAAACGAATAATTGCTAGAAATTTGATTCATTAAGGCTAATGTCCTGATGGAATGTTTGATAATTACGTAGATTTTTATGGTGTTGTAAACCAAATTCAAAACAATTGAAAACATACTCTTGGATTTAAACAATTAATCAAGCTTATTGTTTGACATTGATTTTCTTATTTGTAAATAGTTATTAATTTATAAGGTTAATTTAGAATACCAAGGAGATAAGATTTTAAGTGTTTTCAATGCTTTGTAAAATTAAAAGACAAATTGTTGTTTGAACTGCGCGCTACGTAGTGGAGGTGACGTATGTTCAAGCAACAACTATTAACGATTAAACTAATTTGTAAACTTGAATAATCGATGAGAAATAAGCTTATAAATGACGTTAATATTTACTACATCAAAATTGACTTTTAAATGTTTTCTCAAACATTCTCTCGTCGTCAAAAACCACGTGTGCGAACCACGTGGTTTTTGAAATAAAACCGCATTGTGCGGCGGGCGAAGCCCATTACTTTTTACATGAGTGATCCTAGAGTGAGTGGTGACGTTGGCCTTGCTGGCACCAGCTCTGCTGGTGGTAGTTCGGCCGACGTCATACATTCAAAAAATCCTATCAGGCAGGGTACTTCGACAGACGTCTTCATAAGTCATGTTCTAAAAAATTTCCATCTAATCGACCAAGAAACGTGCTAAATCAAGTATTGAAAATTGTTTCGAGCTTTATGCATAATGTGTGTGCTGTAGGAAAAACATGAATAAAATTTATTAATTAAAGTTCAAACATTATTCGTAAAAAAATATTATATATTAACCCAAAATTAAGGGGATTTTTATTGTATGTCAATACTGATGCGAGGTAGGTACGTGAGAGAACGTAAATAATATTTTTACTCAAACCAGTGCAGAACACAGCAGAACGGCAAAGTCGCGCGTCGCCGGGTCGCGTCGTCGTCGTTCAGCCGGGAAAAATGCTATCTGGCAACGTATCAATCATGTAGCACCATCTATAAAATTGAGTTAGATGGAAGTATATCATTGACATAACCTCTTGAAAAGCTGCAAATACCATCTAATAGGTGGCGCTGTTGCGGTAAAATAAACGGGCAGATTGATTAATTTTAACGAATTGCTACACGTAGCCCCATCTCGCGCCCTACCAGATAACTAGTAATCGATTCTCGGTCGGATGAATGGACTTTGGAAGTCTATTTATTTTATTCGTCCATGCCGCTACATAGGGCCTTCAACTATTGAACAAATATATTAACTATCTATGATTTTGTCCAAGTTTTATCCAGGATTTACATAGGTAAATCCTCTAAAAAGCTATTAAATATGCTCTAAAAAGTGTATTAGATCCTTAAAAGCCTTTTGCAGGATAAAAAGTGTGTAATACCTAAGAGATCCCATGTTCAGCAGTGGACTAACATACGATGATGATGATCTCCCTGGACGGAGGTCGTCCAGGTAGGCTACTTTTAATGAGTCGTGGTCTCCACCCAAGAACACGTTTACCCCAGTGGTTGTCGACTCTTTGAAAGATAAGCCGGCCCACTGCCACTTCAGCTTGCAAATTTTTAGAGCTATCTCGATAACTTTGTTCTCTGTCGAATTAGTAATCGTTACGAATCCTATCCTTCGGAGAAACTTCAAGAGTATTTATATCACTTCTCAGTAAATAAACTGGTTTAACTGACAAATGTTGTTAGTAAATAGCTTATTTAGATTAAAAAAAAAAAAAAACTAAACTACTTTAACTCTCTTAAAAGGCCTCTATGCTGTTGGCTTCGGCCCCACGCAAGCCTTCCAAAGGACCGGGTCACTTTATGGCCCGAGATCATGGATATGAGAAACACATAATAATAATAGTAAAAGTATTTATTTTCTAATGATTATTTACAGATGTAGAGTACAAGCACATACGCCTGCTAGCGAGGGCATTCACGGACCGGTCCGTCGGCTTCACGCACCTAACGCTCGGCTCCAACCAACGGCTGGAGTTCTTAGGCGATACGGTCCTGCAGCTTGTGGTATCTGATCACCTTTATAGGCATTTTCCTGATCATCATGAAGGCCATTTGTCGGTAAGTTATTTATGTCGGGCAGTGTGGTGCCGGCCTAGAATAGCACCACCCCAACCGCGGGTGTCGTAGGAGGCGACTAAGGGACCTGCTGACACCGGGGGACGGGCAGCAGTCCTCTAAAAAACCCTACCAAAAAAAAAGCGATCCCCAACCCGCATGCCCAACGTGGGGGTAATGGTCATTGACCTCCTATGAATACAGCCAAGAGATGGCCTCCAGTTCCTGGCCGCCTCGCTATTCCTGGCAATGGTAGCGGCCACGGTAACGCCGGGGCAGGGGGTGGACATGCCTACTATTGAAAACCAAGTGAGGGTAGTTTCAAATAAACTAGGGGCTAGTTTATTTGAAACTACCCTCACTTGGTCGCTGAGGCGGTAACTCCAGTACTCCAGTCATCCCTTGACCACGACAGAGTGTAAACCTGTTGAAACGTCGGGAAAATAGGTAAATAAACGCGATAAATACCAGTTGTATCAATACTTATAATTACGATTTAGATGATATTCAGTATGTAGATGGTTTAGGATCTAGATAACATATAGGCACAGGCCACCCTTCTGACTCTAGAAATGTATTAGTTACTGATAGTATCCAATTATTAACAAAACTATTTTCTTTGAAATTTTACAGCTCCTCCGTTCATCTCTAGTCAACAACAGAACGCAAGCGATGATTTGCGACGATCTAAACCTATCAGAGTATGCGATATACAACAATCCTAAATCCAAGCCGAGCACGAAGAAACATAAGGCGGATCTACTGGAGGCGTTCTTAGGAAGTTTGTATCTTGATCGGGTAAGTTTTCAATCTTATTCACATAATATTTACTATTTTCGGCGGGTGCTGGCAGGCGCTATTACTACATAGTATAAAACTATTATATTTTTTATTATACATAGAAAATGATCAGAACACTCAGAACAAATATCTGCATATTCGTTCGTCCTTCTGGGTCGCAGGCGGACCTACGCCCACCGCATCACAGAGGGTGATCATGTTTATCAAAGCTGATATAATTTATATTTTATTTATATATATTTTTTCATTTTTTTTATTAATATTTGTTTTCTTATACACAAACATTATATATTTATTTATTTTTTCCAGGGTCTAGATTACTGCACAGCATTCTGCAACGCGTGCCTCTTCCCGCGTCTCCAGGAGTTCATAATGAACCAGGACTGGAACGACCCCAAGTCCAAGCTCCAACAGTGTTGCCTCACACTGCGCTCTATGGAGGGCGGCGAGCCCGATATACCGGTATACAAGTAAGGAATACGCAGTTTATAGGTGGTGGGTTCGAATCCCGACTGGTACTAACCATTGTGACTAACGGAGGTTTGATATGGGCATGGTTTTTAAATAGAATGCTTAGAATAGAAATCCATCGCGTTATAAGCAAGTAGTGCTTATAACGCGATGGAAAGGACAAATAATAACAAAAGGTACTAACCATTGTGACTAACGGATAGTTTTTGGGCATGCTATTTAATAAATAGAATAAAGCTTCAAGTCTTCTTGCTTATATCGGTTCTAAAATCCAAGATATTTTTTGTAAACTTAAACACGTCATTGTATCAATAAAAATCGTAGAAGTTCATTTAATTGCCTTTATTCATGACTAGCGGTCCTTCGCCCTAAAATAACTAATGATTATTTATCGATAATTAATCATTAATTATTTTAACAGCCCCGTGACCATGATGAGCACGGTGACCACTATCGCTGTAACGCGATGGAATCGTAGGGCAAATAATAACAAAAGGCACGCGATAAATACCCGATGAATGTTTGTCTGGTAGAGATCGCTCTTGAGCGATAAGAACCCCAATTTTAACTTTTTATTTTACGTAGTTTCTTATATATTAGTGTGCAATAAAGTATTACATCTATCTATAAATAATAATGAACTATGATGTGATATTGTTTGTTTTTTCCTTTTCCAGGGTGATAGAATGCCTGGGTCCGACGAACACCCGCCTGTACACGGTGGGAGTGTACTTCCGCGGGACAAGACTGGCTTCGGCTAGAGGCCACTCCATACAGGAGGCCGAAATGCACGCCGCTGAGACGGCCTTGAGCAATGCACATGGTGTGTATAGTCATAATGTATTTATATGACGACCTCTGTGGTGCGGTGAGCGAAGGCCCGCCTGCGACCCTGGCGATTGCCAAATATATATAGTTGGCCCGCTGTGTGACTGTGAAGCTCGCTTCGCTCGCAGTCTTGGCCCAGCACACAAAGTATGGCTCGCTTTACTCGCCACGCTGTTTCAAAAAGTGCGCAATGCGACGGCATGAGTCGTTTATTTATGAGTCAAGTTTTTATAATTAATTTTAAATTTATCCTATACAATATAAATAAATAAATAATGCTGGTACGCTATTTTCTAAAATTTATCATCTTCCACAGAACTGTTCCCGCAACTAGATCACCAGAAACGCGTGATAGCTAAAAGCACGAAGAGGAGACGTCGCGAGCCACTGCGAAGGTCCGAAGCTCAGCCAATCGACATGGACAAGGTACCTAAAGCGTACCGCATCGGGGAACAGGCAGAGCGGGAGAGCAGCGAAGAAGAACTCAACGCAGCATCAGACGGGGAAGTCCCCAATGGCAGGTCCGATGACAACTCGGATTCAGGGCTCGACAGCGACGACGTTGCATCTCTACCACCGGAACAGCTGGAGAATATCGAAGTTAGCAGTCTTGTTAGTGACATGGAGAAGATTAAAGCCGAAATGATTGAGAAGAATCAGTATGATAAGTTGAAGGAAAGATGCAAGGAATCGGATTCGGAGGGTGATTGATGAATCGACATTAATTTAAAGTAGCAGTCTCACTCTACTGCCATTTGTAATATTTAGATATAAGGTGTTATTTTGTGCAATAAAGTGTTCATATATATGAATAAATGAATGATCATTCATTCACTACAGTAGCAGTAGTAATAGAGTAGCTCTCAAATATGCACTCTTTTTCTCTTGGATATGGTAGCTTCAATTAATGTTATTAGTGCTTATTTGAGGACCGTAAGAGTATTATGTATTACTAGATACGCCCCGCGGCTTCGCCCGCGTGTAAATCTAGGTGTCAAATGGTTTATAAACCTGAATCACTATCTATTAAAATAAATCGAATCAAAATCCGTTGCGTAGTTTTAAAGATCTAAGCATACATAGGGACAGACAGACAGCGGGTAGCGACTTTGTTTTTCACTATGTATAGTGATGATGTTCAGTAATTGAAGGTATATCAGTAGATTAGATAAGAGCACAGCATTGCACCAAGTTTAAATCAAATCATGCACTTAATTTGTAATATTTACGAAGGTAATCCCCGAATACTGAAACGCAAATCAAATTTGAATAGGTATCAAATAAGAGTAGTACAAATCCAGTTTATTCATCCTGGACATGTAAATTTAAACTCGTTTTAAAGCTTTATCTACCATTGCGCTTTTTCAAGATGGATAGACAAATAAAGTCTTTATTTGCAATTACAGACACACATACAAACTACTACAATTATACAGAAGGTAGACTAGAAAATAAAAATAGCTTAATTATAATGTATCTATCCAAAATAAATGAACCTAATTAAAACGGGAGTTTTCTTTTGACTACCAAGTGTAATCCTTGATCTGATGTGATTTAGTCAATGCAAATGCTTAAAAGAACGAAACTAGGCCAGTGTTGGTTTACTTATATCAATCAAGTGGGTCGGAGTAGGTTAGATCTTTGGGTATTTTCCTCAGAGTAGGTACCCATTACATTCTCTTTGCTTATCTTAACCAAACAGTTTTTATCAGCCTTGGTCTTAAGATAAACAGTGTTTACAAATACAGTGGATATTATATAATTCCCACTGTATTTGCAACTCATTCGCAGAGATAAGATCAGTCGGTTGCTATTCTCAGTCTACGCTCCTCGGGTATTTAGTGGTCTTATTCTCTTTGGCTATTTAAAGGTGTTCGCTCTTAAATATTACTTAATTTACTCTTTGGTTTTGCTCACGGAACGTAGTGATTCAAAGTGAATACAATAACTACCTACGTAAGATTATTGTGATTCACTCAAGAATAAGTAGGATTACTTACTCGTCCCTGGGTACAACTAATTACCTACACTTACTGTATTATAATGAGTTTTGATAATAAAGTGGTAATTGTGACCGGAGGCAGTGCAGGTATCGGTGCAGCAATATGTGAGCTTTTCGCTAAAGAAGGAGCTAACGTAGTCATCGTCGGCAGAAGAGTCGAAAAGTTGGACGAAGTAGCAAAGAAATGCGCTCAATCCGGCAAGAAACATTTACCCGTCAAAGCCGATATCACCAAGGATGAGGAAACAAAGCAAATAGTAGAAAAAACCATCAATGAGTTTGGGAAAATCGACATCCTTGTAAATAACGCTGGAATACTCGGCAACGGGCAAAGAATAATAGAACCTAACCTCATATCGGTTTACGACAAAATTATGACTACGAATGTCAGATCTCTCGTTCTCCTGACGAACCTGGTCGCTCCGCACCTGGCTAAGACAAAAGGTAACATAGTCAATATAGCCAGCATTGCTGGAATACGAGGATCGCCTAGCTACGCTTTGTATGGCGCATCGAAAGCGGCAGTCATTCAATTCGGGAGCATTGCAGCTTTAGAACTAGCAGAGGTCGGAGTTAGAGTGAACACTGTAAGCCCTGGTCCAACTGAAACGGATATATTCACGGGTCAGGGTAACTATATTGAGGTGGTAAAGTCCAGAACGGCACAGAACAGGCTTAGTGCACCGGAGGAAATTGCCTCGGTAGTGGCGTTTGTAGCAAGCGAAAGGGCGAAGAGTGTTACTGGATCGAATTATGTTATTGATTGCGGAAGTCTAGTGAAAAAGTAGAGTAGGTAACCTAGGTCTCAACTCAAGTTTTTTGAAGTAATTTGGTATCTATGTATATACTAGACAAACTCTATGTGAAATGTCTGTAAACAAACCACGACACAAAAGACTAAAGCTCAATAGATTGGCAACGATTTTCAAATATATAAATCGAATATATTTATTTGCGTTTCATATAATTGTAAGTATTATTTATTGAAGGATCATAAATCTTTTTCTCAATTCATTCTTTAATTCAGGTTACTGAGTATATGTACCTACTTAAACAAATAAATATGGTATAAAATAAATCTTTGTTTTATTGAATATTAGCTCAGTACAACACAACATAAGGTGAACGCTAGGGGGCCTTTCATTTTCTTGGCGCGCAGTGTCAGCCATTGTTTCTGGTTCGGCACGTACATTTCTGCAGGCATCAGCTGTTCGGGGGCGTCGTACTCTGTACGGAAAGATAACATTATTATAAATTACATAACTAGCGTGTGCTTTCGAGATAAAATGTGTCTTTGTTATTCCAGATTTAGAACTACATTAATTAGGTACATTGACGACCTTTGGCGCGGTGGGCGAAGGTCTGCAAGCGACGCAGGAGGTTGCTGGGTTCGATTCCCGCCTTGGGACAAATATTTGTACGATCTGCAAATATTGCAAATGTTTCCCGCCAGAATATTAAAATTTTATAGGAAATAGCATTGAAATCCACTAAATGTAACCAATCAGGTGTCTCCCCGCCACCTCGGAGGCGTGCTAGTGGCGCCACTTAGATTCGGCACTTACCGTCCTTCCGTAGGTGTTGCGCGGACTGCAAAGTGGAGTCCTGCATTGATATCAAGTCGCCGGGAGCGTGCAATAGCAACCTGCCGACGCCTTCACATCGTCTGTGACATAAAAATGACTGTCAGCAATCAAGTCATACTTTATAATCATAGGTTTTTTCAATTTATTTATTTAGAAAGAACAAAGACATAATATAACTAAAATACAAAGGAACACTGGCACTGGCGGCCGCTGGGCAGCGCGCTATTAGCGTTTACTGAACGGCGCTGCACAAAGCGCGCGATTTTGAAACGCAACTACTAACTACCGCCCCCCCCCCCCCCCCCCCCCCCCATACATCTCCAACGGCGCTGTTGAAACGCGTAACAATAAAACCTTAGTGCTTATAATTATGTGTTCAGATCGCGTAAGTTCAAAAACACGTAGGTACCTACCTCAAAACTTCATTCTGCAGCATTTGCTTCCTTCCTGCGGTGGAGAGCGATTTGCATTCATTCAGCCAAGTTCTGACTTCATTGAAGTCAGCTAGTAGTTGCATTGCTGCTTCGTGACTGAAATCAAGAACCAAGAACCAAGGTTATCGACATAGCTCAAAGAATTAGCAAGCTGAAGTGGCAGTGGGCCGGCCATCTCGCGAAGAACCGACGGCCGATGGGGCAAACGTGTTCTTGAGTGGAGACCACGACTCGGTAAACGTAGTGTAGGACGCCCTCCGACCAGGTGGGATGACGACCTGCGAAAGACTGCAGGTAGATGCTGGATGTGGACTGCTATAGGCTGATGATGATGATGATGATGATGACTGAAATCATACAAACAAGCTCATTACAAAAGGTCTAAGGCTTTTTGAGAATAGAATTAGACGTGCTAATGTCACTGACAGATGGACAGAATTACTTTCGAATTTATAATGTTAGTATGGATGGAATTAATGTGCAATAGTACCTACTTAACTATGGATACCTTAAACACTTAAAACTTATATCACTAACAACTGTTTGTGTCGGCTGTAGCTACTTAAACTCAATTGTTCTTATTGCGTAGCCTAGCTTACTTGTTACGTAGCTTTATGAGAAAATAATATTTATTTACTGATAAGGTAGCGGGAGGAGAGAGAGAACAAAGATTTAAAATACATAAAGAGATAATAACAATCTTGGTATAGTTGTAGCGAAAAAGGCAACAAGGTAAGTCTTCTTGTTTCGTAGCTTTGATGAATTTAGTTCTGTGCAGTAAAAAGTGGGAGCGCGTTGAAGACTTTTGTATTGTACACGGGCCCGGCGGCGGGCGTAGCATCGTAGCACTTGCTACGACGATCGACGATGATAAAAAACTAATGAATGTACACTTTATTGAACTTAAAACATAACCTAAATAAGACCTTATATTTAAATATTACCTACACTTGAACTGTACAATAGGGAAATTAAGTGGGCTAGGAGAAAGTGAAACCTGCACAAACATACCTAAAGAATGATGAAATCCATAAATCTCTACGACCTTGTTCGATAGTGATATTGAGTTTAATGATTTTCTCGCTAGTGTGGTTTTTTCTTTTTTTTCCTTTTGTGTGGCTTGGGTGTCACTGCGACCATGGTAGGCCTAATTTGATCGCCACTTTATTCTTTCAACCCCGAAGATGCAGCGTTCATAGCGCGTGTGGTTCCTTTCTTATTACTCTAATGTGCGTCTTATTGCATTACGCATAGAGTTATAATTACAACCTATAGTAAGAGTCGTCATCCCACCTGGTGGGAGGGCGTCCAACACTACGTTTACCGAGTCGTGGTCTCCACTCAAGAACACGTTTGCCCCAGTGGCCGTCGGTTCTTTGCAAGATATGGCCGGCCCACTGCCACTTCAGCTTGCTAATTCTTTAAGCTATGTCGATAACCTTGGTTCTGCCAATGAGGCACTTGTCTGGGGTGGCTTGTGTCCAGCTGTGGACTAGTAGATACCTATATAAAATATGCTAATTTTGATTTGACAGTTTATAAAGTTGGACTCGTGCGAAGACTTGTATGGGTGTTTTAAAAGTTGGAATCCTGAGAAAGGAGGACTCATGCGAATAAATGGCTGATGTGTATCTATGGCTGCTCGCGTAAATGACCACTGCGCAAAAATCCATAGCTTATACCATGGACGAATAAAATAAAGTTTAGAATAAAGTTGTTTCCTTCATCTATGCTTATACGTATGTCTAGTCGAGCAAATATCTTTCACGCGGTGTACCAGATCCCAAGAGAAGGTACTTACTGAAACTACTTTTGATGCAGGTATGTATTGAATCTCACCTAAATTTAACCTTAGACACGTAGATATGATGAAGCCAGGATTCGCAGATAATCCTCAGCACCATATTCAAAGTTGTGACGTCGTTGGTCGCTCTTATAACGGGTAGTAACATCTTATCTGCAAACAAAGCGAGGTGTTACAATAATTTAGTTTGACTTTGTTAATGTAAGTGGATTTTTCTTGATTTCATCAGGATCTATTTCATGTTGGAATGCAATATGCTACGTTTTATCGCCATGTTCAATCCAACGATTGTATCCATCCACGGTTGTCTGGTAGAGGTCGCTCTTGAGCGATAACACCGCCAAATATATATTGTATTTTTATCTTGTTAGTTTTATTAAGTGTACATTAAAATAATTACTATCTATAAATAAATAATAAATAAATAATGCTGGACAATTCACACAGCGTTATCTAGCCCCATGGTAAGCAGAGCTTGTTTTATGGGTACTAGATATCTGATATAAATAATACAATACATTACATAGATAGATTTTTTTTTTATACATAGAAAATAACCAGAACACCCGGATCAAATATCTGCAGATCGTACACACTATTGTTCCGAGGCGGGAATAGAACCCGCAACCTCCTGCGTCGCAGGCGGACCTTCGCCCACCGCGCCACATCGGTCGCTTATGATGACGTGTAGACATTTACTTAAAGGCATAACACTGGCAGGTAGTTACCTAAGAACTCGTGCACATAGAGCGAGTGTCTCGGCTCGGGGCTCACTCGGCGCCGCCACTCCGCGTTGCTCGGGAATATCATAGTAAGGTGCGCCAGGCTGGTGGTTGCGCAAACGCTGGATAGTACTGAGGTTATCTCATCGTTGGCTTCCTAGAAAAGTATGGAAAATCATTGGGCGCCTTTGCACTTCTACCATATATGTATGAGTTAAAACTTTTGAAACTATCATGGTTATTAACACTAAAGTCATTTAAAACGGGATATTTACCATGATTTGATTTTTGAGTTTTCTGTGCCGAAATATTGGAAAACTCAAAAATCAAATCATGGTAAATATCCCGTTTTAAATGACTTTAATATATGAGTTACGTAACTAACATGGCATCTTAGGTAGGTAAAAGGTGGTAAAACATCTTAGGTGTAAAGAAACCAGAAACAAGTGCTTTATAAATAAACAGTTTTACGCAAAACTGTTTATTTAAAAAGCAATAGTTTCTGCTCGCGTCTTCGCATGCGTTGTTTCTATAGAAACGTTTTAAGGTTATTTCTTTCCCATGGGGACTGATTTATGGGATAAAAAGTCTGTTATATTTTATTCCGGGCTTGGAACTACCTGTATGCAAAATTTCAGCCCGATCCGTTTAGTTGTATTTGTGTGAAAAAGTAACATATATATACAAACTTTCGCGTTTATAATATTAGTAGGAAGTAAAACTGCTGGTTCTCAAAATAAAATTAGTTTTTTTTTATTAGGTAGACTGCTACTACCGCAAAGAAAATAAAATGAAACTTCCGTCAAATAACCTCAATTAAAATGTAATCGTGATCTTCAAAGAACTAAGCCTTAACATTTTGACTGCGATTTTTTTTCGACGACCGCGATCTTTTTTTTAAACTAAAAAATTCGTGCTGCCGCTCTACACAGCGGTTGTGTTGCGCCGCACATGCGTTTCGTTCGAAAAATATCACGGCTGTGCTGAGTCACAAAGATCTGTATTTTCTCAGCCGCTGCGCTAGTGTGGATTTACGCATATTAGTCAGTTGTAGAAAACACATACCGTGTGCTTTCAGCACTCAAACTGTTAAGAAACTAGAACTTACTTTTAACTTTTGAATATTAACTTTTACTTCAGACACTAATTTCTCTCTCATTTTTGCGCAAACATTTTCATGCACCCCAATTTTACCTGAAAAAGAAACGAACAACGATAGTTACAAGCACAAACACAATTTTGACCGGAATTGTGCCCAGAGAAAAGTGCAGCTAAAAAAGGATAAAACGTCATATTATTAAACGATTAGCTGCGCCCCGCGGTTTCACCCGCGTGATGATATAGATTTTTTGGATAATATACAATATATCTTTATAAATTGTAGCCTATGTGTTATTGTGATGTATAAGATATATTATTGTAAAGTTTCATTAAAATCCATTCAGTATTTTTTACGTGAAAGAGTAACAAACATCCATCCATCCATCCATACTTACAAACTTTCGCGTTTATAATATTAGTAGGAATTATGGTCAGGCATGGATATCTTGTTCTTGTTCTGGATAATATCTAATTCATAATACTAATTTCTTTTTATTTAGTCTAATTTAAACCTTGTCTGTTCTATAAGTTGAATTAAGACTTTTAGATCATGTACCTAACCCACGAATAAAGACTTGAAGCGCGTGCATTGGTAGCTTTAGTAGTAGTAGGGTCGGTACCCTAATGGATTTTAAAACTACCGAACTGCTACAGATATGTACCGACATATCTGATGGAAAATGCGTCACGTTCGAACTGACTAGACAGGTCTAATTTGTCCGAATAGACGCGACCGATGATACGCTCGACGCATTTTCCGTCAAATATGTCGAGCGTAGCGCGGCCCTAAGCCCCGACAAGGTTAGGTTACACACCCAAAAGCGCGCTTATTGCGCGCGTCAGTATTGGTTCGGAAAACTATATGAACTGTCTAAGTGCTTATTTGTAAGCTTAAAGAAATAAAAACGTTACGTGTATCTATAGATCTTATTATCTCTTAACTTGTTCCTTCATGTCAAGTCCATCCTATATGGTTGCCTGCAAGAGATCGCTCTTAGCGCTAAGGCCTCTAATCTAAGTTTTTATTTCTGTATTGTTTTTTGTCTTGTGTGGTATAATAAAGTGTTTTCTATCTATCTATCTATCTTACTCTAAAATTAAACTTACCAGCTTCGATAGTAGCGCTATGGTCAGCGAACCTCAAGTTGAGCAGTTGTTCCATGCAAGCTTGCATGTCGTTGTGGGCTATGCGGAAGTAATCGTCCATCCCCCACAGGTTGGCTAGGCGACGCGTTTCAGCCAAACACCACAGCCGGTACGTGTGGATTGAATGGTCTGAAATACGGAAATTGCGCGAATTATTTATTTTTATTTATCAAAAAGGACTTCTAGCAAGGCTACCACGCTATCTAACACAAAGTAACGCACGTTATCAGGGTTAAAAGGTGTTATTTAAATGCGCCGTAACACGCGTTATTCGCGCTAAAATTAGCGTAATAATGCTGATAACGCGCGTAACGTTATTTGTTAAATAGGGAGGTAGCCTTGTAGCAAAAGGATCACAGAACATTTTAGATAGTAATAAAATCAAATCCTATATGTCCTCTCAGTTAGCACGGCACAACATGGCAAAAATATTACCTACCTACTCGAATTAACTTACTTGAATACTAATATACAGGGTGTTTGGTTGAGGGTTAGACAAACTCGGTGGGTGTGTAGGTGGACCTATTTGTTAAATACAAATTGAAGTAGAAGACCCTTACTCTTTGCAATTATTTTATATATTTTTGTATATATTTTTTCTTACTCTTGGGACTCTACACGCTACATTATGTTAAAGTATAAATCCCTACGACCTATGTTGTTCTGTATTTTTGTGTTTTTTTTGTAACTCTGTATATACATTGTGTGTGTGTGTGTGTGGCTATTAATAAATTATTTATTCTTCTTATTTATTATAATATATGTTTATATGTAGGGTGTGTTACCGACATGCTCAATCCGCTGAACGAATTTAAATGAAATTTGATACAGGATAGCGTATATACCTACAGGATTAAGACATTGGCTTAGGTATATTTTAAGGAAGCAGACTTCTCATTCCTATCTATGTAATATTTTCTATAAGTTATAAATCATCTAGTACCACACACAAGCTCTGCTAAGCTTGGAGCTAGATAATACTGTGTGTATATAACCGTATTATATTTATTTATTTTTATTCGGAGAACCATGTAAAAAAATGTATGCACACTATGAATTAAGGACAATGGATGACATAAGACGCCATGGT